>JBBGZY010000140.1:8301666-9650833 GCA_037952925.1 Lithobates clamitans
ACTGTAGTATTATTAGTGTGATAACACCTGCACTTGTCTTCAGGTAGCTATACTGTAGGTGCAACTGTGCAGGGTACACAGTACAGTAACTGGAAATACGTCAAGAGCCTACAAAAGCACCTGGCTGCAAGTAGCTATACTGTAGGTGAGACTGTGCGGGGTACACAGTACAGTAACTGGAAATACTTCAATGAGCCTACACAAGCACCTGGCTGCAGGTTGCTATACTGTAGGCGAGACTGTGCAGGGTACACAGCACAGTAACTGGAAATACTTCAATGAGCCTACACAAGCACCTGGCTGCAGGTTGCTATACTGTAGGTGAGACTGTGCAGGGTACACAGTACAGTATCTGGAAATACTTCAATGAGCCTACACAAGCACCTGACTGCAGGTTGCTATACTGTAGGTGAGACTGTGCAGGGTACACAGTACAGTAGCTGGAAATACTCCAATGAGCCTACACAAGCACCTGGCTGCAGGTTGCTATACTGTAGGTGAGACTGTGCAGGGTACACAGTACAGTAGCTGGAAATACCTCAATGAGCCTACACAAGCACCTGGCTGAAGGTTGCTATACTGTAGGTGAGACTGTGCAGGATACACAGTACTGTAGCTGGAAATACAGTAAAAAACACCTGCCTGCCTGTCAGTATATTAGGAAGAGAAGAACAGGATCTAGCTAAACTGGATACAGTGTGTATGTGTGTGTATATATATATATATATATATATATATATATATATATATATTGTAACCTGGGGGGCAGGTAGCAGGCACAAAGCTCCCTGGGATGAGCAGTCTCTCAGGCACAGATACCAAATCCAGTGGAATAGTGACAAACAGTGCGGTGTTTATTTGTGATATTTACAAGTCTATATACAGGTGCTGTACAGTGTTCCAAAAGAAACAAATAGGAACATAAATAGCCAAAACAAAACCTAGCCATGTCTCGGCACTAACTAAACAATATTCACAGATCCTAACTACTAAGCTGAGCAAGCCTACAGCTTGTCAGCTTCCACATACCTTTTTGCACTCTTACACAGAAGTTCTCTGAGTATCCCAGGCCAAGAGCAAGGGCTGTCTTGCTCAGGTGAGCTTAAATTAGCCTGGGGGAGAGGACCAAGAACTGAACTGGACCATGGATCAGAGATCCCTGAACCTGTATGAGAGGAGCCTGGGAGATGTATAAACCCCGAACAGGACTTTTCCTGGCTCTCTCTGGGACGCTCTGCTACATATCCTCCCCCTTGTTTCAACCCCAGGGTTGGAACACCTGTAGCCCTACAGGAGTGAACACGGGACAGGGCATCTACATTCCCCATCTCAACACCTGGCCTGTGTTTTACAGTGAATGAGTAATCTTGTAGAGCCAAAAACCACCGGTTCACCCGTCTATTAGTCTCCTTCTTTTGGGCCATCCATTTCAGAGGAGCATGGTCAGTTATTAACTCAAACTGGCGTCCTAACAAATAGTACCTAAGTGCGTCCATGGCCCACTTTATGGCTAAACACTCCTTTTCAATGACTGCATACCTTTGCTCATGGTCATTGAGTTTTCTGCTTAGGTACACCACAGGGTGTTCTTCCCCATTGTGTACCTGTGATAGTACTGCCCCGATACCAACATCAGACGCATCCGTCTGAACCAAAAAATCTTTGGAGAAATCGGGGGAGTACAGTACTGGTTGTGCACAAAGAGCCTTCTTCAGGACATGGAAAGATTCCTCTGCTACTGAAGACCATTTCACCATTACAAAGTCTTTCCCTTTCGTAAGGTCTCTCAGTGGGGCAGCTATAGTTGCGAAATTTGGGATAAATCTTCTATAATACCCCGCAATGCCAAGAAAGGCCCTGACCTGCTTCTTGTTTGCAGGACGTGGCCATTCCTGGATGGCTTCTATTTTATTCACTTGAGGTTTTTTTGACACCACGCCCAATAGTGTAGCCCAAATACTTGGCTTCGTCTAGACCAATGGCACATTTTTTTGGATTTGCTGTAAAACCTTCTTTGAAGAGGGAATCGAGGACAGCCTGGACACGGGGCAAGTGAGACTCCCAGTCAGTGCTATGTACCACTATGTCATCTAGATATGCTGCTGCATATTGTCGGTGGGGTCTTAGAGTCCTGTCCATGGCCCTCTGAAATGTGGCGGGGGCATTTTGCAACCCAAAAGGCATTTTTTTATATTGAAATGAACCCTCCGGGGTCACAAATGCAGTCTTCTCTTTGGCGCTACCAGTCAGGGGTATTTGCCAATAACCTTTTGTCAAGTCCAAAGTGGTCAGATAGCGAGCCTTGCCAAGTCGGTCTATAAGTTCGTCCACTCTGGGCATTGGGTACGTGTCAAACTTTGTCACTGCATTAAGCTTCCTGAAGTCATTACAGAACCTCCAAGTGCCATCCAGTTTTGGGACTAACACGATGGGGCTAGACCAGTCACTATTGGATTCCTCAATGACATCTAGCTCCAACATTCTTTTAACTTCCTCGCTGATGTCCTTTCTCCTCGCTTCAGGAATTCGGTATGGTTTGAGCTTGACACGGACCCCAGGTTCAGTAACAATATCATGCTGAACTGCTGAAGTTGTGCCAGGTAACTCTGAAAATTTCTCTCTATTTCTTATCAGGAATTCTCTAGTTTCCTGCTTTTGAGAATATGACAGGGTGTCTGCAATCGTGACCTCAGGGATCAGAGGGGACTCAGTACCCTTAGGCGTTACTGGGAGGGACCTCGCAGTTAACGCCAGTCTATCCTTCCAGGGCTTTAACAGGTTTATGTGATAAATCTGTTCGGGCTTCCTTTTTCCTGGTTGATATATTTTGTAATTAACCTCCCCAACTCTTTCAATTACTTCAAAGGGACCCTGCCACTTAGCCAGGAACTTGCTCTCAACAGTGGGAACTAACACCAGGACCCTGTCACCAGGTGAGAAAACACGGAGTTGGGACCCCTGTTGTATATCCTCTGTTGAGCTGTTTGGGCCTGCAGTAAGTGTTCTTTTACCATCGGCATGATTGCTGCAATCCTGTCCTGCATTTGAGCAATATGCTCAATGACACTTTTATGGGGTGTCTGCTCCCCCTCCCAAGTTTCTTTGGCTATGTCCAAGAGTCCCCGAGGGTGTCTCCCATAAAGCAACTCAAAGGGAGAGTACCCCGTGGAGGACTGGGGAACCTCCCTGATGGCAAACATCAAGTATGGTATCAGGAAGTCCCAGTTTTTCCCATCCTTGTCAACAACCTTTTTTAACATGCTGTTTAATGTTTTATTGAAGTGTTCCACCAAGCCATCCGTTTGAGGATGGTACACTGAAGTTCGCAATTGCGTCACCTTAAATAACTTGCACAGCTCTCTAGTTATTCGTGACATAAATGGGGTGCCCTGGTCTGTAAGGACTTCTTTAGGGATTCCAACATGACTGAACACCATAAACAGCTCCTTGGCAATGTTTTTAGCAGACGCAGTGCGTAAGGGAATGGCCTCTGGGTAACGGGTAGCATAATCCATGATTACGAGGATATGCTGATGACCTCGGGCAGACTTGGGGAGTGGACCCACAAGGTCCATGGCAATCCTCTCAAAGGGCACTTCAATAATGGGCAAGGGCACTAAAGGACTTCGGAAGTGTTGTAGTGGGGCTGACATCTGACACACAGGACAGGATTGACAATAATTCTCAATATCCTTCTGTATTCCAGGCCAATAAAACCTGCGCAACACACTTTCAGTAGTTTTCTCAACCCCTAAATGACCTCCTAGCAAGTGCCCATGGGCAAGTTCCAACACCACCCGTCTGTATGGCTTAGGGACCACCAACTGTTCAACCACTTCATAATTTTTTTTACATACACGATACATTAAATCCTCATTGCTGCTAAAATAAGGAAAACAGAGCCTGTCCCCTGATTCGACAGGTACATCATTAATCACCATTTCATTTTCCCAGGCCCTGGCAAGGGTTAGGTCTTTTCTCTGCTCGGTACCAAAATTTTCCTTGTGTACATTAAGGTCAGCAAACTCCAACGTAGGCTCAGATTCAGCAGATGGCTGTCCAGCTCCACTGGTTGTGGGGACCTCCTCAGGCTCCTCCAGCTCTCCTGCCATAACTGAGAAAGGAAAACCTGGGGAGCCCTGAGAAGAGTCCCCTGAACCCACATTGTCAGTAGTGGCCAGGAGTTCTGGCTCTGTCACTGAGTCAGCTACTGCGATCGGGTCGGGACGATCCCACAGTTCCCAAAACTTAGGGAAGTCCCTACCAACGATGGCCTCATGCACCAAGTGGGGCACAAGTCCGACCGGATGGGTCACCGTACCTAAGCCAGTTTTAAACTGAACAGTGGCTATAGGATACTCGCGGGTATCCCCATGTACACATATCACAGCAACTTTTTTAGCATGCAAATTCACAGTTTCAACCATCTCAGCTGTAACCAAAGTCACTAGACTTCCAGAGTCCAGCAAGGCCATAATAGGCTTATTATTAACAGTCATTTGGCACATGTGTTTTCCCATACTTGGTGCTGCAGCGCATGAAACAGCAGCAAACATAGACTGCCTTCTAATAGATAGATCACACTGCATTGGTTCATCTGTCAATGGACAATTTGCTGCAACATGTCCCAGTTCTTGGCAACGAAAACACCTGATGTTTCCCCAGTTTGGTTTGCTGACAGGCAGTAGCTTACCTTGTTTGGGACGCCAAACTTCAGTCCTGCCACCAAAAATCCTCCCCCCTATTTCCTTGCCATGCTTACCACCCACTTCCCCTGGAACAGTCTTACCGGTTGCCTGGGGAGACCGTGGCTTTGGGCGGAAAGTCCGTGTGACTGTAGAGGTGGTGACCAGGTTCTCTGCAGCAAAGTACCTTTCAACAAGTTCCACGAGGTTGTCCGCCGAGTTGGGGTCTCCTTGACTCACCCACTTCTGCAGGGGAACTGGTAGTAACCTCAGGAACCGGTCCATGACCACACGCTCCACTATTTGTGGCCCAGACAGGGACTCCGGCTGTAGCCATTTTCTCACCAAGTGAATTAGGTCGAACATCTGCGATCTTGGGGGCCTCTCGTCTTGGAAGAACCAGCTGTGGACCCGCTGTGCTCGAACTGCCAGGGTGACACCAAGTCGCGCCAGGATTTCCCGCTTGACCTTTTCATAGTCTCCTGCTTCTGCTGACTCCAAATCATAGTAGACCTTCTGCGATTCTCCAGACAGCAAGGGGGCGACCAGTCCTGCCCACTGGGTTTTGGGCCAACCTTCCCTCTCAGCGGTCCGTTCAAACGTTAACCACTTCCCTACCCGCCCATAGTCATATGACGTCCTGGGATGGGATCTCCCATCCTGGGTGGGCGTCATATGACGTCCTGGGATTCCCGGCCGCCTAGGGGGCGCGCGCGCGCCGCCGGGAGCGCGCGCGCGCGCCCGCCGCGTTCCTCGGGACCCGGTGCGTGTGCCCGGCGGCCGCGATGTCCGCCGGGCACCCGCGATTGCCCGTTAACCGGGCCGGCATGTGGATCTGTGTGTGTAAACACACAGATCCACAGCCTGTCAGCTCTGAGGAGAGCGATCTGTGTTCCCAGAACGGAGGAACACTGATCGGTCTCCTCCCCTTGTACGTCCCCTCCCCCTTCAGTTAGTAATCACTCCCTAGGAAACATATTAACCCCTCCCCGCCCCCTAGTGGTTAACCCCTTCACTGCCTGTCACATTTACACAGTAATCAATGCAATTGTATAGCATTGATCGCTGTATAAATGTGAACGGTCCCAAAAATGTGTCAAAAGTGTCCGATGTGTCCGCCATAATGTCGCAGTCACGAAAAAAAATCGCGATCGCCGCTAAAAAAATAAATAATTTTTTTTTTTTTTAAAATGCCATAAATCTATCCCCTATTTTGTAGACGCTATAACTTTTGCGCAAACCAATCAATATACGCTTATTGCGATTTTTTTTTACCAAAAATATGTAGAAGAATACGTATCGGCCGAAACTGAGGAAAAAATGTGTTTTTTTAAAAAAAAATTGGGATATTTATTATAGCAAAAAGTAAAAAATATTGTGTTTTTTTCAAAATTGTCGCTCTTCTTTTGTTTATAGCGCAAAAAATAAAAACCGCAGAGGCGATCAAATACCACCAAAAGAAAGCTCTATTTGTGGTGAAAAAAGGACGTCAATTTTTTTTGGGTACAACGTCGCACGACCGCGCAATTGACGTTCAAAGTGCGACAGCGCTGAAAACTAAAATTTGGCCTGGGAAGGAAGGGGGTGAAATTGCCCTGTATTGAACCGGTTAAGAGAAAGGCCTCTGGATCATCATCTGCAGTCATCTTGGAAAGAAAGCGACCCACATGGATGGCTGAGGGCTTGTCTCCAACAACATTAACTTTAGCAGGTGACCACTGTGCTAGCGTCTCCACAACCGCAGCCAGGGTTTTCCTATCCTCTTTTGCATCAGTGGCTAGCTGTTCAAACAGCCTCTGCGATAGCTCCTGTACAGCACCAATCTGTTGGCACAGCGCCTTGGTTTGCTCCTGTGCAATAGCGTTTGTTTGCTGCAGTGCAGCGTTTGTTTGCTGCTGTGCTGCATTGGAGTGTTGCTGTGCAGCATTGGATATCACCAATTGTTTTAGGATTTCCTCCATGTTTAGTCACTCTAGGTACTGGCCTTTTAAGTAGTAACTTACTACAGCTGCCCGCATTCTCCACCATATGTAACCTGGGGGACAGGTAGCAGGCACAAAGCTCTCTGGGATGAGCAGTCTCTCAGGCACAGATACCAAATCCAGTGGAATAGTGACAAACAGTGCGGTGTTTATTTGTGATATTTACAAGTCTATATACAAGTGCTGTACAGTGTTCCAAAAGAAACAAATAGGAACAAAAATAGCCAAAACAAAACCTAGCCGTGTCTCGGCACTAACTAAACAATATTCACAGATCCTAACTACTAAGCTGAGCAATCCTACAGCTTGTCAGCTTCCACATACCTTTTTGCACTCTTACACAGAAGTTCTCTGAGTATCCCAGGCCAAGAGCAAGGGCTGTCTTGCTCAGGTGAGCTTAAATTAGCCTGGGGGAGAGGACCAAGAACTGAACTGGACCATGGATCAGAGATCCCTGAACCTGTATGAGAGGAGCCTGGGAGATGTATAAACCCCGAACAGGACTTTTCCTGGCTCTCTCTGGGACGCTCTGCTACTATATATATATATATATATATATATATATATATATATATATATATATATATATATATACAACACCTGGGATGCAAATATTTACACAATACACTGTAACTGCAGCTAACTAACGCGACCTGCCTACTCTATCTAACTTAAATCAAATGACACTGTCTGTCTCTCTCTCTCAATCTCTCTCTCTTTTCTGATTGCCATAACACACTACACAGAGCCTCCGTGCAGGTGGCCTTATATAGTGTGGGGCATGTACTAAACCCCCTGAGCCATAATTGGCCAAAGCCTCCTTGGCCAATTACGGCTCTCTGTTCAGACGGCGCTGTGACTCGCCAAGCATGCGGGTCATAGTGCATTCTTGGCCAATCATCAGCCAGCAATGCACTGCGATGCTGCAGTGAATTATGGGCCATGAGGCACCACTCGAATTTGACGCGAACTGCCCATATCGTTCGTAATTCGGCGAAGGACAGAACACACGATGTTTGAGTCGAACACGAAGCTCATCCCTAAAGAACAGAGCCTACAAGTCAAGCCGTGTTTTCCTTTTTATGGACTTGAGGACTGATTAAGAAGAAGATCAAGATTCACTGAGGGACACATGGGAGCATATGACAAAAAGGAGGGCCTGTTGTGGAAATTTTATTATGTGTGTTTTATAGAATGTCATCTGTCTAGCCGGTGTCTGATTTAACCAAGGAGTGCTCTAGCAAAGCGCACTTGGGTTGAATCGGGACCAGCGGTAAAATCGTCAGTATGAAAACCTTCTCATGGGCTTGGAGACGTGTTCTCTGTGTGTGTGGGCGTTTGCCCGTTTGTAGGTATCAAGCGCAATGCGCTGGGCTTCTTGCCTATAAATGTCTATGCATAATGAGAGAAACATATGATATCTCTGTTGTGGCTACGCTATCCCTTTTTGGATACATATCTGCTTTAATAAGAGAACATTGATATCTGCCTTGTTAATATACTCGTACCATATATTGACAACAACAGTAGCAATGTCCCTGCAGATCTTCTCAAGCCTGTAAGAACAAGTAGAATGATCTTACTAGATACTGGTTACTCTGAGCAGTATTAAGTGGGCTCCATGCTGACCAAGATGGTGGATGTGCATGCATGTGGCTGGACAGAGAGCGGTGTACATTCCTCAAGTGGATGAGACATGTGCACTTATCCCTCCCACTCCTATGGATGCCCTCCCCTTTAGTGTGGTCATATACTGTGTTGTCATTTCCTGTGTTGTCATTTTGCATGGAGGAAGCGATTGGCTGTTGGGGCCATGACTTCCTGTTTGTCATTTCTTTTTGTTGTCCATGAATAAAAATGAATAAAGTGGCTGTGCTTGGGAGAGGAGTTGAGCGATGGAGCTAAGAACGTGAGGACGGTGACTATGTATGTTTACTTGGGGAAATGGGGGAGAAACGAGTTTAATAAGATGCATTGTACCAAAAGGCTGAAAGGGCGCTTAATAGCGCAGGAGACATGGATTATTCATAACATATAGCCAAACCTCCATGTCACTAATAGCAAAAGTAAAGACAGAAAGAAAATAGGCTCTTCTGAGTGTAGACTGTAAGTCAATTTATTAAGAGCTTTTAGGAATATAACTCACATGGAGGTGGTTAAAACAGGCATATCACAAGAGAGGTACATCCATGGGACATCAGAGGGTCTATAGGCTTTGTAAGCACATGCTGCAGCAGTCCACCACTTGCAAAGGCTGTTCCGGCCGGCTGGATAGTAAGAAGAGCAAAAGTATGTAGGCATAAGACACACCCCCTGCCATGTCCCCTTAAGCCTGGTTTCACACATGTGCGGTGCGAATTGAAGCTCAGGTTTCACTGGGGAGATAAAAATCTCCTGTTCAAAGGAATCACTGCGTTTTAGCTCAGGATTAGTGAGCAGGGAGAGGGGGAGGTGTAGTGAGGAGAAGTAGAAAAATCCATGTTCAGAACGCAATGCATCTGCGAAACAGATGCGTTCCCATAGAAGATAAGGGGCTCGTAATTCGCTCCGCAATGCCCAGAAAACGCACACGTTTTTTGTGCAATGCGCAGTGCGAATGCAACGCACATATGTGAACCAATGCATTCATATGAATGTATTTTAAATGTCCTGCGAATTAGATGCGGTGTAAGCCGCACCTAATTCGCATAGGTGTGAACCCGGGCTAAAGGAAAATTGTACAAAAACCACAAGCGCTTTTTTACCATTACTATTCCTTTATATTGGCTTTTGGAATTTACAAATGTATCAATTTAGAAATTGGAGGAAAGTTTTAGCAGTTGCCACTCCTGCACTCCTATCCTGGCTCTGTGTATTTGTCATTCACTTTAATTGCTGCTTTTGTTCTTATTTGCCTTACTCCAAAAATGGAGTTTGAAATTAAAGCTCTGTTTTAAATTCATGTGACTAGTTTCTGGAAGTATTCTCTAATTTATGCCTATTCAGTAAATAGAGTTCTTGCAATAGGTAATAGACATGAGCCGAGGACAGCCCTAGCAGGAATTCCTTACCCACCCCCTTTAGGATGGTCCCTAGTTGTACAATATTGTGGATATTTTTATTATTGTATGTTGTCAGGTGTCAACTGGTGTCAGTTGTGCTGCAATACACTCATGCGAGCATATTCGCACATACAGATGTCGGTGGAAGACCGTTGAATGCTGAAACCTTCCCGTGGACACGGCAGATCTGTTCGCCCTTTAACCACTTCCCGCCCGGCCTATAGCATATTGACGGCCGGAAAGTGGTTGCGTTATCCTGACTGGGCATCATATGACGCCCAGCAGGATAACCCCCTAGCGCACGCCCGCGGGGGTGCGCAGCGATCAGGGACGGCATGTGTCCCTCGGACACAGCGCTTCCCCGATCATGGTCACAGCCAATCACATGTCATAACAAACTCGGCGGCGCACACTGTGCGTGTCGTCGGAGGAGTGTAGAGCAGGGATCGAGGAAGGCGCATGTCCCTTGGACACAGCGCTTACCCAATCAGGGTAAACAGCCAATGAAATTGGCTGTTTACCACGTGACCGGCTGTGTCCAATCACAGCCGTTCATAAATGTAAACACTGAGGAGCAGTTACTATTTGATCTCTGCTCTCTCCTCACACACCGATCGTGTGAGGAGTAGGGATGAGCTTCGTGTTCGAGTCGAACCCATGTTCGACTCGAACATCGGCTGTTCGCCCGTTCGCCGAATTGCGAACGATATGGGCCGTTCGCGCCAAATTCGTGTGGCGCGTCACGGCCCATAATTCACTGCGGCATCGCAGTGCATTGCTTGCTGATGATTGACCAAGCATGCACTATGACCCGCATGCTTGGCCAATCACAGCGCCGCCTGAACAGAGAGCCATAATTGGCCAAAGCCAAGGAGGCTTTGGCCAATTATGGCTCAGGGGATTTAGTACACGCCCCACACTATATAAGGCCGCCTGAACGGCGGCCCTGTGTAGTGTGTGTTCCGGCGTTCATTGAGAGAGAGAGAGAGACAGACAGTGTCATTTGATTTGAGCTAGATAGATTAGGCAGAACAGTCAGTCAGTTAGCTGCACTTACAGTGTATTGTGTATATATATGCATCCCAGGTGTTGCATATATATATATATACACTGTATTCAGTTTAGCTAGATCCATTCCTGTTATCTTCTAGACTATTTACATTTAGTGCAGTCCGTCCTGCTCACAGTGTTCAGCTAGATCCGTTCCTGTTATCTTCTAGACTATTTACATTTAGTGCAGTGCGTCCTGCTCACAGTGTTCAGCTAAATCCGTTCCTGTTATCTTCTAGACTATTTACATTTAGTGCAGTGCGTCCTGCTCACAGTGTTCAGCTAGATCCGTTCCTGTTATCTTCCTACTGACAGGCAGGCTTGTCTGGTTACAGTATATAAAGCTACTTGAAGAAAATTACTGGTGTTCTATTTGATCCTATTAGTACCACGGTCAGGCAGCTAGACTATTTACATTTAGTACAGTGCGTCCTGCTCACAGTGTTCAGCTAGATCCGTTCCTGTTATCTTCCTACTGACAGGCAGGCTTGTCTGGTTACAGTATATAAAGCTACCTGAAGAAAATTACTGGTGTTCTATTTGATCCTATTAGTACCACGGTCAGGCAGCTAGACTATTTACATTTAGTACAGTGCGTCCTGCTCACAGTGTTCAGCTAGATCAGTTCCTGTTATCTTCCTACTGACAGGCAGGCTTGTCTGGTTACAGTATATAAAGCTACCTGAAGAAAATTACTGGTGTTCTATCCCAGCTTAGTGCAGCTACAGGCCATTAGTATATCTGGAAGGCCAAGAAGGAGAGGCAGACAGTCACAAGCCAATAAGAGAGGGCAAGCAGGCTCTGTGTCTAGTGCTGGTCGTGGAGACGGTGCATCCTCATCAGCACGTGGCCATGGGACACGCTTGGCCTTTTTTTCGGCAGCTGGCCGTGTTGAGCCGCAACATGCGGAAGACTTGGTCGAATGGATGACCAAGCCGTCCTCATCCTCCACATCCTCTCTCACACATGCCCAGGGTGCTTTGTCTGGCAAAGCAGCGGCCTCTTCCCTCTGCTCAATGTCATCAGTGACTCCTTCCCTAGCTCCACCATGTCCTCATGAGGATTCCCTCGAACTGTTTGACCACAGTGTTGGGTACATGCTCCAGGAGGATGCCCAGCGTTTGGAAGGCTCTGATGATGATACTGAGCTCGATGAAGGCAGTAACATGAGCACGGACAGAGGGGGTGCCCAAGAAGGACAGCAATCTGGCAGTCATGCTCCCCCTGCTGCAGCATACTGCCAGGTTTGCTCCAGTGATGAGGAGGGAGGGGATGATGAGGTCACTGACTCAACGTGGGTGCCTGATAGGAGAGAGGAGGAGGAGGAGGAGGAGGCGGCACATCACCAACAAGGCAGGATGCCCTCCAGGGGCCAGCCTAAGGGCAGCACATTGACTGCATCACACCCCAAAGCTCCACATGTGCAGGGCGCTGCAGTCTCTGCGCGTTATTCAAAAAGTTCTTTGGTGTGGGCCTTTTTTGAGACGAGTGCATCAGATCGCACCGCTGCTATTTGCAACATATGTCTCAAGCGTATCTCACGTGGCCAAAACATCTCCTGCTTGGGTACCACATGCTTGACCAGACATATGTTGACCTGCCATGCAGTTCGTTGGCAAGCGTATCTAAAAGACCCACACCAAAGAACAAAGAGGATCTCTCCTTGCTCCTCATCAGCTAAGATTTCCAACCCCACTAGACCTCCAGTCCTCTCTGAGACCTGCAGTGAGAGGAATGAAGGTGTAGAATTAGGTGTGTCACAGCCAAGTACTTGTGGGCAATCTGCTTTTGGTACACCGACGTCAGATTGTACCAGGCAAATTTCCCTGCCCCAGCTGCTGCACCGCCGAAAGAAGTTTGCTCCCAGCCATCCACATGCCCAGCGGTTGAATGCTAGCTTGGCAAAATTGCTAGCACTTCAACTGCTGCCTTTTCAGTTGGTAGACTCTGCCCCCTTCCGTGAGTTTGTGGAATGTGCAGTTCCTCAGTGGCAGGTACCCAAACGCCACTTTTTCTCACGGAAGGCGATTCGGGCTCTCTACCGGCATGTGGAAGGCAATGTCCATGCCTCGCTGGACAGGGCGGTCAGCGGTAAGGTGCATATTACCGCTGACTCATGGTCCAGCAGGCATGGACAGGGACGTTACCTAAGTTTCACGGCACATTGGGTGACTCTGCTGGCAGCTGGGAAGGATGCAGGACAAGGTGCAGTAGTGTTGGAGGTTGTTCCGCCACCACGCCTCCAAAATGCTGATTGTGACACACCTCTCTCCTCCACCCCCTCCTCTTCTTCTTCCTCCATGGCCTCTTCCTCAGAACCAGCGGTACTCCGTAGTCGTTCAAGGGGCTACGCAAGTACGCAGGCCAAAAGATGCCATGCGGTGCTTGAGCTGGCGTGCTTGGGGGACAGGAACCACATTGGGGCAGAGGTTCTGTCAGCTCTGCAGGGACAGGTTCAGAGGTGGTTGACGCCACGCCAACTTAAGGCAGGAATGGTGGTTTGCGACAATGGCACCAACCTCCTCTCTGCCCTCCGACAGGGACAAATGACCCATGTGCCCTGTTTGGCTCACGTCCTTAACTTGGTGGTGCAGCGGTTCTTGGGCAGGTTCCCGGGCTTACAGGATGTCCTGAGGCAGGCCAGGAAAGTCTGTGTGCATTTCCGCCGGTCATATAATGCCAGTGCTCGGCTGACGGACCTCCAAAAGGAGTTTAACCTGCCCAAGAACCACCTAATCTGTGACATGCCCACCAGGTGGAACTCAACGTTGGCCATGCTGCAGCGGCTGCACACGCAGCAGAGGGCCATCAATGAGTACCTGTGCGACTATGGCACCAGGACAGGGTCAGGGGAGCTTGGTTTTTTTCCCCACGCCAGTGGGCCATGATCAGGGATGCATGCACTGTCCTGTCACCATTCGAGGAGGCCACGAGGATGGTGAGCAGTGACAGTGCATGCATCAGTGACACTGTCCCCCTTGTCCACCTGTTGGAGCACACGCTGCGTGGAATAATGGACAGGGCACTTGAGGCAGAACAGAGGCAGGAAGAGGAGGACTTCCTTAGCTCTCCAAGCCCCCTTTATCCAGACAGTGTTCCTGCGTGCCCGCCGATCACACAGGAAGAGGACGAGGAGGAGGAGGAGGAGGAAGATTGTGTCAGTATGGAGGTGGAGCCTGGCACTCAGCATCAGCAGCAGTCTTTAAGGGATCAGTCCCAAGAAACACATGGACTTGTACGTGGCTGGGAGGAGGTGGCTGCGGACGTTGTCGTCCTTAGTGACCCAGAGGACTCCGGACCGAATGCCTCAGCAAACCTACGCTGCATGGCCTCCCTGATCCTGCAAAGCCTGCGTAAGGATCCTCGTATTCGTGGTATCAAGGAGAAGGACCAATACTGGCTGGCAACCCTCCTTGATCCACGTTACAAGGGTAAGGTTGCGGACCTTATCTTGCCATCGCAGAGGGAGCAGAGGATGAAACATCTTCGGGAGGCCTTGCAGAAAGGTCTGTGCAACGCGTTCCCAGAGACTGGGAGGTTACAAACTCCTGTTTCTGGACAACGTGTTGCTGAGGCTTCGGTCAGTCAAAGAAGGAGTGGTGGAGAAGGTGGCCGTCTGACCGATGCGTTCAGACAATTTTTTGGTCTACAGCCCCAAGGTATGACCGGTTCCAGCAACCATCGCCAGCGTCTGTTTTACATGGTGCAGGAATACCTAGGGGCAAGATCAGACTTGGACACCTTTCCCACCGAAAATCCTCTGGGTTACTGGGTCTTGAGGATGGATCACTGGCCAGAGCTTGCACAGTATGCAATTGAGCTACTGGCCTGTCCTGCATCCAGCGTTCTTTCGGAACGCACATTCAGTGCTGCTGGAGGCGTGGTAACCGATCACAGGGTGCGTCTGTCCACCGACTCGGTCGATCGGCTGACCTTCATAAAAATGAATCAGTCTTGGATCACCACCAGCTACCAAGCACCTGATGCTGATGTAACCGAATAATTTTTTTTGAAATCTCAGATCCCTTCAAAGACTGCCTATGCTGATGCTGAGTGACTATCCCTGAGTAATTATCCTCTTCCTCCTCAATCATCACGCTGATAGCTTGTAAGAACATTTTTGGTTCTGGGCGCCACCACCAGTGCCTAAGGCACAATTTTTCAGCCCCTGTTTAACAGGGGCGTGTAATTACAATTTTTGATGTAATACTTTGCAGCAGGGCTCGTTCCTGCATTCCAACTAGAGTGTCTGTGAGGGGTTGCAGTGTTGTGGCACCAGCACCAGTGCCTAAGGTCCAATTTTTCTGCCCCTGTCTAACAGGGGCGTGTAATTACAATTTTTGATGCAATACTTTGCAGCCGGGCTCGTTCCTGCGTTCCAACTAGAGTGTCTGTGAGGGGTTGCAGTGTTGTGGCACCAGCACCAGTGCCTAAGGCCCAATTTTTCTGCCCCTGTCTAACAGGGGCGTGTAATTACAATTTTTGATGCAATACTTTGCAGCAGGGCTCGTTCCTGCGTTCCAACTAGAGTGTCTGTGAGGGGTTGCAGTGTTGTGGCACCAGCACCAGTGCCTAAGGCCCAATTTTTCTGCCCCTGTCTAACAGGGGCATGTAATTACAATTTTTGATGCAATACTTTGCAGCAGGGCTCATTCCTGCGTTCCAACTAGAGTGTCTGTGAGGGGTTGCAGTGTTGTGGCACCAGCACCAGTGCCTAAGGCCTAATTTTTCAGCTCCTGTTCAACAGGGGCATGTAATTACAATTCTTGATCTAATATTTCACAGCAGGGCCCTGTGAGGGCTTACAGTGTTGTGGCCACAGCAACACCTAAGGCCCAAATTTCTGCTGAGAATATAGGGCAGGACCCTACTTTCAAACATCTAACTTACAAATGACTCCTACTTGCAAACGGAAGGAGACAACAGGAAGTGAGATGAAATCTACCCCTAGGAAGGGAAATTCTCTCCTGTAAGAGTTAATATGGGAAAACAATTTCTCCTTTCCACTGATGCTTTCCAATCCTTGTTCCACAAAAAACCCAAATTTTCAAAAAACATTTTTCATTGGGACAAAAAGTGAGGTGAAATCTTCTGAAGAGGAGGAAAGACAGCAAAACAAATGTCACAGGGGTGATAACCCTTCCCTATGTTTTCCAAAAAGCTTAAAAAAGATTTTTTGGCTGGAGCTAAACGCTTTAAAAATGTACCCGTTCAAAATTACAAAGAGATTCTACTTAACAACAAACCTACAGTCCCTGTCTTGTTTGCACCGCCTGTATACTGCTGTTCAGAGTATATAGGGCCTTTCCTTATTTTAATTTGGGTGCGGGGTTCCCCTTAATGGGCCTGGTAATGGACTGGGGGGTACCCATGCCGTTTGTCTCACTGATTTTCATCCATATTGCCATGATCCGACATGACATTAAACCCGCAAGCAGTTTTAAATGAGATTTTTTCCTTTAAAAATGACATTTGGTGCAGGGACTGTTCTAAACACGGGAAACACGCGTCACTTTACAGGCATACTATAGACCCCCCCCCCAGGTACGATATTTAAAGGAATATTTCACTTTTTTTTTTTTACTTTAAGCATCATTAAAATCACTGCTCCCGAAAAAACTGCAGTTTTTAAAAGTTTTTTTTGCATTGATACATGTCCCCTGGGGTAGGACCCGGGTCCCCAAACCCTTTTTAGGACAATACCATGCAAATTAGCCTTTAAAATGAGCACTTTTGATTTTGAACGTTCGAGTCCCATAGACGTCAATGGGGTTCTAACGTTCGTGCGAACTTTCGGTCCGTTCGCAGGTTCTGGTGCGAACCGAACCGGGGGGTGTTCGGCTCATCCCTAGTGAGGAGAGAACAGGGATCAGTAAGCGAGCTGTCAGTGTAGTGTATTGTCTATTATATACTGTATACTGTGCACAACATAGCCCCCCAATAAAGAGCACCTGTCACCCAGCCCATCAATCAGTCCATCTGTCAATCAGCCTAGCCAATCAATCAGCCCATCTGTCAATCAGCCCAGCCAATCAATCAGCCCATCAGCCAATCAATCAGTCAGCCCATCTGTCAATCAATCAATCAGCCCATCTGTCAATCAATCAATCAGCCCATCTGTCAATCAATCAGCCCATCTGTCAATCAGCCCATCAGCCAATCAAACACCCCAATTGTCAATCAATCAATCAGCCCATCTGTCAATCAATCAGCTAATCTGTCAATCATCTGTCACAGGCTCACCACCATCGGTACTGCCATTGGTACTGCCATTGGTACCGCCACACAAGCTACCAGTACCGCCATCGGTACCACCGCCAGTTCCACCATCAGGCCCGCCACTAGTATCACCATTGGTACCGCCATCAGGCCCACCATCTATACCACCACACAGGCCCACCACACAGGCCTGCTACCAGTATCGCCACCAGTACCGCCATCAGGCCCGCCATTGGTACCGCCACCCATACCGCCATCACCACCCGTACCACCATCGGTACTGCCACCACCACCCATACCGCTATGGGTACCACCACCCGTACCGCTACCTGTACCGCCATCAGTACCGCCACCACCCGTACCGCCATCGGTACCACCAACACCACCCGTACCGCCATCAGTCCCGCCACACAGGCCTGCCACTAATACCACATCGGTACCACCACTACCACCAGCACCAGTACCATTACATAGGCCCACCAAAAAGCACTACTATAATGTCGGGAAGGGTTTACACACCTGAGGAGGCATATGCCATTCTTACCATGTCGGGTGATAAGAGCAGCGGGGAGCTCCCGTCGTCCGATTCTGGTTCGGAATACGAGCCAGTGGAGGATAGTCCATCAGAGTCCGAGTCCGCGGAGGAAACCGTCCCTCCCAAAAGAATGAGATCAGGACCGAGATCAGGAGATCTGCCCACCATCAGCAGCGCCAGACCCCAGGAAGAGGAGCCCAGTACAAGTACTGGAATCACACGCCCAACCCGAAGAACCCAGCCCCAGTCCTACCTTCCCGATGCCCTGGCAAACCCCTTATGGTTGCCTGCCAACTCAGGATCCGCTATCATCCCCCCTTTCACTGCACAGCCAGGTTTGCAGCCCGACACTACAAATTTTTCTCAATTCGATTATTTTTGTTTATTTTTCCCACAAGATTTGCTGCAGAATATGGTGGATCAAACTAATTTGTATGCATCCCAATTTATTGCTGCCAACCCCAATTCTTCCTGGGAACAATAGCATCACCTATATAAAATTATAGCTCATTGAGCCATGGTAGAGTATGACGCTCGTCAATGGTAGTGGTGGAAATGTGCACACAGCTGTGATCAGAGCCATGTTTGTAGTATTCACAATGTGAGGCACATTTTGTCTCAAGAGGAAACTGCCCACATGGATCTGCACAGGACCGTTTGCACACACCACTACTGGAATTCTATTTGAATATATACATATGTCTGATTGGTTCTTTTAAAGGAATACAAGTGTCCGATTGGCTGATCCTGAAGCCACCACCCTCTTTTGTTATCACTGTGTTACACTATAAATAAACAAGACTTGCCATTGTAAGGCAGGATTTTGCTAAGCTCAACGTGATACCAGCGTCTGTGTCTGTGTTACTTGGAGATATACAAGTGCGCTTTCCCGGCATTATACAAGAAAGCTACAACTGTGCTTTTCAGCACAGCGGAATTATTTACTTATAGGAGAAGCTTAAAATATTCCACTACAACAATGACAGAACTATTTTGTTAAGACAATGGTCAACAATACAGACAGTATGTCTATACATTTATAATTATGAACTATTAGAAAAAAAAAATAACAAAAATGTTTAAAAATTTGTGTTTTTACTGGGGGTTGGGTTTCAGTTTTTCCATCATTTCTAAATTATCTTTAGCAATGAAACAACAACGTAATTATTGTAGGGAAACTACCCTTAAGGGCTTTATTTTGTAAGGCTGATTCTTATCCATCAGGAGAATTGGTCTTAAATGTCAACAAAAGTATGTTTCTGCCAGAAATCATTTCCCAGTTACCTTGCATTCATATCAGGTTGACATTATTTGCTGGAACAATTTTATATATTTATTTACAATACAGTGTTCAAGTTGAATGCTTAAAAGCAGAAACTGGCAAGTTTCAAATTAAATGCTGTAAAACTATCTGAGTACCACATGAAGTTGATGAAAATAACTGCCTTATAGATACTAGGAATTTTAAGATGCAAGGATTAGTATTTATGGCAGAAGGGTTAAACTCAATTGTGGTCCATTGATTTGTTAAATGAAAGATCTTTAGCAGTTAGACCCCTTTCATACTGAAGCACTGCTAATACAGCTGCTAAAGCGCTGGTCATTTTTGAGGTGCTTTAGGGGTGTTTTAGCTGCACTTTTGCTGCACTTTCCGGATGCTAGCGGGGCAGGTTTTTTAAGGTCACGTGATAACGTGACCTTAAAAAGAAAAAAAAAACACCCGTTTTGCAAGGCTTCCAAAGCTACTTAGTAGGAACAAACGATTTGTCTCCTCTCCCCTGACAAAACAGGGATTTGTGTGTTTACACACACATCCCCATGCTGGCTCTCGTGCAAGTGATTGCACATGGCCAAAAACTATTTTTTTTGTAAACAACGGCTTAGGGAGCCATTCTATATGATGAGTTCACTATTTAGTGCACTCAAAACAAGAGTAGAGATTTTTTTGGATAATATCTGATGTCTCTTTTGCAGACTTTGGATAGAAGTAACAGGTACAGAAAAATTGGGCTTTTGGTGTTGGTGATGATTTCACACCGTAACCCTATAGAGGTACTCTTGATGAAAGCAAGAATTGACCTTGCTGTCAAAAATTGCAATGATATGCACCTGTCAAACAGGTGAGAAAAAAATGGTGTTTGGGTGTTGGTGGTGCCTTCACACCATAACCCTATAGAGGTACTCTTAATGAAAACAAGAATTGGTCTTGCTGTCAAAAAATTTAATGACATGCACCTGTCAAACAGGTGTGGAAAATTTGTTCCTTGGGTGTTAATTGGTCCCATGAAAGCTACACCAAAAAATGTCTTCCAGATGAAATAAACACCCACAAAGCTAGGCAGCCTAGATAGTCTTTCAGAGATTCCAGATCCAGAGAGCACTTAATCAGCAACATCGACATCAGGTGCTTACTAGCTGCTGCTAATCCAGGATGGATTCATTTTGAAAAATGTCAGCCAGTTCACGGAGTCTGTGAACAGACCTGCTCTATTATCTGTCACAAAACCCCTGGCAGCACAGAAATCACCCTGGATGCAGAGCAGCCCAGCAGTTCAATTACATACTGGGCAACTTCTGACCAGTGGTCTATTTTCATGACCCAGTGAATCTTTAACTGTAAATCTCTCCATGGCTGTTTTCGAAACTAGAAAATCTCCCACCATATGATGAAGACCTGGCCTTGAGAGGAAAGGAAGTCCTTCTCTCCCTCCCACTGCTCTGCCTTGAGTGCCCTGTCCATAATGCCACACAGAGTCTGCTCCAGCAGGAACACAACAGTGATTGTGTCCCTGATGCATGCATTGTCACGGCTCACCATCCTTGTGGCCTCAAATGGTGACAGTACAGTGCATGCATCCTTTATCAGCATCCATTGGTATGGGGCCTGTCATCTTGCCATACTCACACAAGTACTCGTTTATGGTCCTCTGTTGCATGTGCAGCTGCTGCATCATTGCCAAAGTCGATTTCCACCTTGTGGGCATGTCACAAATCAGGCGGTTTACGGGCAGGTGGAATTTCTGCTGAATTTCAGCCAACCAAGCACTGGCTGTGTATGCTCGCCTGAAATGGCTACAGACTCTTCTGGCCTGCCTTAGCAGATCTTCCAACCCTGGGTATCTGCTTAAGAAATGCTGCACCACCAAATTGGGAACATGTGCCAGGCATGGCACATGTGTCAACTTTCCCTGTCTAAGACCGGACAGGTGATTTGTGCCATTGTCCCACACCACCATTCCTGGCTCCAGCTGGTGTGGTGTGAACCACCTCTGGGCCTGCCCCTACAGAGTTGCAAGAATTTCTGCTCCAGTGTGGCTCCTGTCCCCTAGAAAGACCAGCTGAAGCACTACATGGCACCTTTTAGCCCGACTCATGGAATAGCCCCTTGAATGCTTAGGAGGTACTGGTAGGTTCATAGAATGATTCAGCAGTGGAGGACATGGAGGAGGAGGAGGGGGTGAAGCTGAAAAATCTTGCATCATCATCAGTAGCTGTATGTAGACATGGTGGAACAACAAGCTGCAGCACTGAGCCCTGTCCTGCATCCTTCCGAGTTGCAAGTAGAGCTACCCAGTGTGCTGTGAACAAAATATATCATCCCTAACCATGCTTACTGGACCATGTGTCTGCAGTAACATGGACCTTGCAGATGACTGCCTTGCCAAATAATACCACAACATTGGTAAATTAAATATCCGTGCTTAGGAAATTCAAGAGTTGCAGCCTCCCCCTGATTAGTTCCCAGTGGGACCTATTTGGATATGTAAAGGAAAGTGGGGAAATGGCGCTACCCTGAAGTGACAAGGTATATATGTGTAGAAAAACTAAAATAAATAAATAATGTATACCCCAAAATATTTATACATAAACATGCATGCAACCTATATATATTGAACAGGTTTTAAAGTAGGTGATATATATGAGTGCATGGACATAATATGAACGTGCAATAGACTGTATTAAAGATTGTAACAGTGCGAGGGGCGTGGCTGGCTGCACTGTGAGGGACCTCTGTAATCACGGACATCCCCGAGCTACACACAAAGCAACAGAAAAGCCCTGGAGACATACCCCGAATCCGGAAAGCGGAGGCAACCTGATGATGATGTCAGCAAAACGAAAAAACAGAGAGGGACCCCGCAAATTAGGTGAATTCCTTGGTCCGTCCAGGACACAGGAGATCAAAGATGGTGCTGACTCCTCCCTCCTTCATCACAGCTCTGTACACAACATTGCAGACTCAGGAGAGGAAGAGGAGACACACAGTGGTCAGCAGCGGTATAGCAGCCTTGACACACAGGCTGAATCTACAAGCCCTCTCAAACAAAGAAGGAGGATTTCTTCTGCTGAAGGTAACAATTCCACACAAGATAATAATTACACACCAGATATAAATCCATATGATGAGAAGCTGAATGCAATCCCCACAGCAGGACAACCCATATTGGACTCCACTATAAAAGATATGATAATCTCCCTAAGAGGCGCACTACAGTATGATATGTTAAATTTCATGCAGAAATCAAAAATGGAAATTGATGCGTTAGGAGAGAGAGTGGACTATGTCGAAAATAAAATGTGTGAATTTTCATCTGCCCACAATGAAATGGTCGATTCTCACTTTGAGTTAGAAGATGAAGTTAAACATCTCAAAATGAAAATGGCAGACTTAGAAGATCGCGCAAGACGCAATAACGTGAAATTCAGAGGCATACCTGAAAATGTTAAACCACCGGAACTGAAGCGATTTCTTAAAGACATGATTAAAAAATTAATCCCAACAATCCCACATCAACAACTAGAAATCGACAGAGCTCATAGATTGCCCAAACCGCCTCACATTTCAGAAAAACTACCAAGAGACGTCACAGCCAAAATACACTTCTATGAAGTGAAAGATCAACTGATGCAATACGCACGACGAAACTCTCCACTACCTGACCCATTCACAGGTATTGTCTTATATGCAGATCTCTCACAAGCTACGATCCTGGCACGTAAGAACCTAAACTCAATTACCAAGATCCTACGGAATCACAGCATGATTTACAGATGGGGATTCCCTACGAAAATACTCGTAGAACATAAAGGCACCTCATACTCGATCAACAACTTGGAGCAAGGTTTGAAAATCTTACGTTCATGGGGCATTCTCCCAAAAGATGAAGGTATCATATCGGATAAATCCACACCTGGAAAAATGCCACAAGACTGGCAGAAAAATCACAGATGAATCCTCTATACTTGGTAAGATAATATTATACCCTGTATATAGCGACATGCTGCTGTCTTTTTTTTTTTTCTTTGGAGATTAAAACTCCTCCAAGAGTAACCATCCAAGGTTTTTCTTTTACTGAAGATCAGGGATCCTGATACCTGATTCACCCCGTGTTTTTCCCTGTAACCTCTGGAAATTAGTACAAGTTCAATGTACACTAGAGTTGCCCCGCAACTCTTTAATTTTTTCTACCTTTTTATGTTTGAGTTAAAAGACTGTGTTTTTTCCTTTCATCTCTTTAAAACCACTCTTATTGAATTTATGGTCCAACACCACCATCTATTGGAAGAAAAACATATCTACATCAAATACATTTCCTTTACAACTTATCTGTATATAAAACATACGACTACTTTCAGCAAGTGCACACGAACCTACAATGAATCTTAAACTCTACTCGTTAAATGTAAAAGGACTTAACAGCCCTTACAAAAGAAGAGCTCTGTGGACGGATGCCCTAAAACATGAATGTGACATAATTTGCATCCAGGAGTCCCATTTCGCACTAGATAAAACCCCTAAATTCAACCATCACAAATTTCCTCATATCTTCTTATCCAGCTGCAAAAAAAAGAAAAAAGGAGTGATAACAGCAATCAAAGACACTATCTCTTTCAAGCTTATTAACCTAATAACCGACGCTCAAGGCAGATACATAATCTTGGTGGCTTCAATAGACAATGTAATCTACACAATTGTGAACATCTATGCTCCCAATAAAAATCCGCATCAATTCATCCAAAAGATTCTCAAGAAAACAAGGAAAATACAGAAAGGAAATCTTATATTCTGCGGCGACTTCAATGCACCTATGGACCCCGTTATGGACACCTCCAAGGAAGGAACTATCTCCAGGAAGGGATTATCTCCCATCTTTTCCTCAAAAGACATGTATGATGCCTGCAGATGCATGCACACAACGGAAAGGGACTTCACTTTTTTTTCACATGTTCACAAATCCTATTCTAGAATAGACTACTTCATTGCCGACAAGCTTCTCCTGCCAAAGATCACTAAAGCCTGCATCCACAATATAACTTGGTCCGACCATGCACCAATCACACTTGAAATTAACCAAGGGTTACCTTGCCCGAATAGCTACATATGGAGAAATAACACCTTTATTCTTTCGCAGGAGAATCACTTGTCGGTTCTGAGAAAAAATTTGGAGGAATTTTTGTAATTAATGATAAAGAACCGATAAACTGCACTACTCTATGGTGTACACACAAAGCCTATGCTAGAGGCCTCCTTATACAGGCAGCAACGAGGGAAAAAAAAAAAAGAAAACCAATATGGTAAATAATATCTTAAAAGACATAGCCAAAGTAGAAGAACTACACAAAAAAACCCCCAAAGACATTAACCTAGATCACCGTCTTACTCAACTAAGATCTGAACTAAGAGCCATTCTAATATCAGACCAAGACAAAATTCTTAAAAAAAATGAAAGTAAACTATTACTCCCAGAACAACAAAGCAGGGAAACTACTAGCCTCCCAACTCCGGCAACGCCAAATAAAGAATAAAATACATAAATTAGCACATCATACCTCCGGTAAAGTAGTAATCAACCCCCAAGAAATAGCAGATACATTCGCACAATACTATGAGTCACTATACAACCTAAAAGACGAAACCAATACTCCCCAACCTAACCTAGACAATATAACAAAATTCCTAGATAATATAAAATTACCAAATATCGACCCTATTGATCTAGAACGATTTGATAAACCAATATCACCTGAAGAAACCCTTAAAGTAATCAAAGAACTACCCAAAAACAAAACACCAGGAGCTGATGGCCTATCAGGGGAATATTACATGGCTTTCAAAGAAACTCTAGTTCCATATCTAACTAACATGTTTAACCATCTAGCTAACTCTAATTCTTTTCCCAAAGAACTATTGGAAGCAATTATAATAACAATACCGAAACAGGGTAAAGACCCCTCATCCCCTCTAAATTATAGACCCATTTCATTATTAAATTCTGACCTAAAAATCTATGCTAAAATCCTAGCCAACAGATTAGTAAACATAACACCCCAACTAATAGGACCCGACCAAGTAGGATTTACTAAAGGGAGACAAGCACCAGACAGCACTAGAAGAATTCTTAATATAATTGACCAAATTCATACTGATCGAACTCCCTCCTTACTTCTAACATTAGATGCAGAAAAGGCGTTCGATAGAATGCACTGGATATACATTTCCATAACTCTAGACAAATTCGGATTTCAAGGATTCATCCACTCGGCAATTACGGCACTATACTCTCATCCTACGGCCAAAGTACTCACATCAGGTATAATTTCTAAAACTTTCCCCCTTACTAACGGAACCAGACAAGGATGCCCACTATCCCCATTAATTTTCTCACTAGCAATAGAACCACTTGCGGAATATATAAGATCAAAGGTATAACTATAGGACGATATGAACATAAAGTAGGATTATTCGCAGATGACATCATACTTACATTAACCAATCCTACCTCTTCCTTACCTGAAGCTCAAAAATTACTAGATAAATTTGGGGAGGTATCGTACTATAAAATAAACCAAAACAAATGCTATGCTCTCCCTATGAACATTCCCAAGACACTAATCAATACACTACGCAAGGAAAATGGCTTTAACTGGGATAACTGCACAATAAGCTATTTGGGAATACAACTTACCTACCCACCAACCAAAATATACGAAGCTAATTACCCCCACCTTTTAGACCTAGTCAACAAAGATTTATAAAACATACAAAAAACACAACTTTCTTGGGTAGGGAAAATAGCCGCATTTAAAATGCAAACCCTCCCTAAAATACTATACCATTTTAGATGTTTATCCATCCCAATCCAGTCCAAATTTTTCACACAACTGAATACAAAAAACTTAAAAGGTGCATATGGAATGGAAAGAAACCCAGAGTGGCATTTTCCATCTTAACTACCAGAAAATCTTTAGGAGGAATGAACCTACCTGACATCAAAAACTACTATTATGCAACCTTATTAGATCAGATGAGATATTGGTTTAACAACACGGAAGACAAACTATGGCTAAACATAGAGAAACAAGTCACAAAAAGACACGACCTGTATGCCCTAGCAATAGCTTACGCTATACTACCAAAGATTAATATACCTAAACTACTCAGTATAAGAACCACATTAATAGCTTGGAAACATATACTTTCAAAAACTAAAAATATCCAAAATAAAATCAAGTTAATGATTCCGACAGGAGCAATCAATTATTGTAAAATACGTCTAAATTCTGACGAATGGGTTAAAGAAGGTTATCATCTTTACGTAAATTTACCCTTGCATTATAAAGAGATCACTCTAAATAAATTGAGGAAACATACCAAACTAAAAGATTTCAACCCGACTAACCCTGTAGAAATCCCTTTAACTATATGGCAATTTTTCACACGTCAAAATCAACTATCAATAAAAGGAATCTCTCTTTTTTATGATCTATTATCGACTCACCCATTTGACAATAAAAACACACACATGATTAAATGGGAGAGAGATCTAGAACAAAAATTTACCTGGAAACAATGGAAAAAAGCCATTCATATATCTAGCAAGTCGTCAGCATGTATCGAGCACTGGGACAATGCACAAAAAATACTCAATAGATGGTATCTGACCCCATATAGATTATCGAAAATATATCCCTCTACATCTAATTTATGCTGGAGATGCAATGATCAGACGGGTAACGTTTTACACATTCTATCTAACTGTAAAAGTTTGCAAAGCTTCTGGAATTCAATAACTTCCTTCATTGCAGACCTCACGGGCATCCTAAATAAACTAAATCCTGCCACAGCCTTGCTAGGTATTAATTTAGATATATATCCTAAAGAATTCAGAACAATTGTATTCCACACACTAATAGCAGCAAGACTCACTATATCCAGCCTCTGGAAATCCAGTAATGCACCCAATTTATCGACAGTTATAGCCAGAATTAACACACAGGCCCAATACGAATTAATGCTGGCTTATAAAAACTATTCCACCATTACATTTAGAAAGAAATGGAGTACTTGGATATCCCATCCCAAAGCATCCAGTTACTTAAAACAATGTAATATATAATCTTATGACAAATTGGAAGTACACTGAAGTCATATATAAACACACCTCAGATGTAGTATATCATCCTGGACCCACTTTATTAACCTATGCAACAAGTTTTGTTCAGTTAATTTAGATGTATGTATGTGTATATGTATGTATGTATGTATGTATGTATATATATATATATATATATATATATATATATATATATATATATATGTATGTGTATGTATATATATATATGTATATATTTTGTTTTTTGTTTTTTTGTTTTTTTTGTTTTCCTTACAATTTTCTGTATTCAACTAATTAACGCAATTGATGGCCTATCCATGCCTACAGTTTGAACCCAATAGGGGTAGGCTGGTACAGACTATCAATTACTGTATTTGTATAAGAATATTCTTAAGAACTATTGCAAAGAAGTTATTCACAATTGTTATCGTGACAATGTCAATCTGTATTGTTAAGAAAATCTTTTCAATAAAAATCTATTGTAAAAAAAAAAAAAAAAGATTGTAACAGTGCATACACCCTATTGATATGCAAAACCACAGTGTAAGTAAATACATAAGTGTCCGAAAAAATATATATATGTAAAGTCCAATCCCCTTTCTTCCAGATGAGGTTATTTGTAAAAAATACTATAGCCGAAAAGAAAAAATGCGTGTATATATGTGCAAATATATTTTTATAAAAAACCTTTAAGGATCATATAAGGTGTATTTTCATAATCCAGACTGGGATATCAAGAGTGGTTACCAACAAAACCTGGGGAATGCCCAGGAAAAAATTCCAAGCCTACTTACCACCAGCTCGCTGACAACCAATTGACCTGTCTAACAGTGCGTTAAAAACAGGGGTTCAGTCCGCACGCATTTGCAAACGCATGCGTAAGCCACAGAGCCACGTCACGGCACCCTGTAATCTGTGGTCCTAACACTAAAATTTGGGTGTCCCCACAGTGGAGGCACATGCATTCTAATGGATAATTGAGGGCAGGTGGACTGAAGGGAGCCCACCCCTTCTTAAAGGTACAGGGCACACCAAACACCCAGCAGGTAGCACAATGGCTGCAAAGGTGCTGGTGCATTGCTGGACCAATACACACACCCACGTGATTGCAAAAAACTTGCCACCACCCTCACTTATAGCTGGCTATTGCAGTAAGAGGCATTGGAAGGCCACAAACAGATACCAACAAATCCTGGGGAAGGCCCAGGAAAAAATTCCAAGCCTACTTACCACCAGCTCGCTGACAACCAATTGACCTGTCTAACAGTGCGTTAAAAACAGGGGTTCAGTCCGCACGCATTTGCAAATGCATGCGTAAGCCACAGAGCCACGTCACAGCACCCTGTAATCTGTGGTCCTAACACTAAAATTTGGGTGTCCCCACAGTGGAGGCACATGCATTCTAATGAATAAGTGAGGGCAGGTGGACTGAAGGGAGCCCACCCCTTCCTAAAGGTACAGAGCACACCAAACACCCAGCAGGTAGCACAATGGCTGCAAAGGTGCTGGTGCGTTGCTGGACCAATACACACACCCACTTGATTGCAAAAAACTTGCCACCACCCTCACTTATAGCTGGCTATTGCAGTAAGAGGCATTGGAAGGCCACAAACAGATACCAACAAACATTGGAAATAGGATGAACACTGGTAGACATGGACATATAGGGTGTAGGTAAGGATGTTATATAACATTAAGATATGGGGTCCAGGAACTAATATCTAACTGTCTAGTTTACCCATATATTCATACCCATGGGAGGTGGTCCATCACTGGCCTCCTTTTATGTACAGGAGTAATGTATATTAATATGATATTGGAAATCCTATCCAGGGGGGATATGTCGGCTAAAACTCATAAATAGGAGGTTTCACAGTATGGAGGCTTTTCTGTTTAAGTAGCCCATATACAAGGCAGTTTACATCTAGATATATGTATAAACACCCCTTATAGACACTTACTTATGCTTGACCATATTTTGGATGTTATCCTTTTGTATTATAATTATTACCACATACCCTTACATATGAACCATAAAACTAAGGCAAAGTCCTAATTCAGGTACAACACTAACAACCTTGGGCTCCATGCCCGCTATAAGGGATGGGAAAGTGATATATAGCAAATTTTGTATGTTGATATCATCTAGGACTTTACAATCCCTTATGGAAGGAACTCACTTTTTATCCTTGTAGTGTCATGTTTCACCTGCACTACATTGATATGAAGCAATAATTCAATGAATTGCCTCTTCCTGCATTATAAATTTTAACATGTATTTTTATTATATATTTTTATAATTTTTTAATATTTTTATGGTTTATCAAAAAAATTTTTACCATATTAATTTTTCATTATATTAAATTTGTTTTTTATAAATGTATATAATTTGGCACTTGAGATGCACACTATTAATATGGCAATATTATCCTTATGGTCAGGGACAGAAGGAGGATCTTATGTACCTTTTACCATACTGTATATACATAGATTTATATCTGGTTAATGGCTGTGCAAAGTAATACCTCTGTTTGTTATTGCATATACACAAGCGGCTCTGGTTAGCCTATTTATCCCTTGACCGGCATATCTGAGACCTCCCCGTAATGCTGATTTGTCAGTTACCAGGAGAGGGGAGGCATCACGGAGTCCGCGGGTCTATATGAAGTGTGGAGTGTGAAGTGTTGATGCCGTCTTTGAAAACGTCCTATGACGAAACGTGTAAGGCGGAGTCACGCTCACACGTCACACCCGGAAATCTTGGGTTGGAACTCAATTGGAACGCACGCATAGGATTAGCTTCCTGGTCCTAACTCTGCATGTATCCGTGCCGTACTGGGTTTGTTGCTAATCGTTTTTTATGGATTAAAATTTTTAAAATAAATCAAGCATGCTACACTACGGGAGTCCCTTGTTTCTTTTCCCAGGAGGAGAGGATTGACTGATGCGGTAAAGGAAACGGAGGTGCCTGGCTTGGAGCATATGCGGGGGGCCCTTGACCGGACTATTGGTGCGGGCTAACGGAGGTGCGGAATACCAGCAGGGACATCCAAGGGGATTATCCATTTAAAGCCACCCACTCTATGCCTACTACCCCTGTAGGGGTGACTACTTCTGGTAACCAACATGTACATGTGAGCGCTGCAATCAACCAATATGAAACAGTTAGAACCCCAATGACACATATATATATAGCTCTATTACAGAGAGGATAAATACTGACGGGTATTTACACAATAATGTTTAGAAATGATAGATAAAATTGATTAAAACTATAAACAAGCAGACTCTGAGCTGCTAAAGTCCAAACAAAACTGGATTAGATTAATTAAATTATAGTCCATGAGAAACAACTGTAGAAGGCAGCCCTGTAGATAAGGATGAAGCAATCCTCTGGATGCTGGAGAAGAAGAACAACAATGGCGCCACTCTAAGTGCAGTATTAAAAAACGAATTTAATATATCTTTAAAATCAGGTACTCACAAAGGTACATGTAAACAAGCGTGTAGAATAAGGTTGATAGTGCCAGGTGTCCCAAATGAGTTGTCCAGTCATATCATGCGGAGGCGTTCTGACAGGCTGCGCTGGTGGATGTTTGCTGTGTCCTGCCGCTGGAACGCACTGTTTTCGATCCGGGGGACGGGGTCACTTCCGGGTCCGTGCAGGGGTAGACTTGATTGGCAGACTGATAGGCGACGCGTTTGCGGAGCTACGCTCCTTCCTCAGGCCTAACGTGACCTGTGATTGGTCATAACTAATATAGTCTAAAACGAGCTATGATTGGAGGGAAGAACCATCTATCAAACTCAGGCTTACAACTATGTGTTGCCGCTAGATAAGGAGGTTAATGACATGGTGTAAATAGGATGCCTGATGTGCTAGAGAATGGAAAGAATGAAAAAATAAAAAAGAAGAAAGAACAGGGAAGGGAAGAGAATAATGTGTAGATGATGATGAACATGCAAATGCAAATAAAGATGATAAATTATAGGGAATGGTTGGGAAATAATAAAAAATAAAAATAAAAATGAATATAGAAATAAAATTTAGAATTAAAAATAAAAATAAAAATAAATAAAAATTGAAAATAAATATGAATGAATATAAGGATGTAAATAAAAATAAAAATAAAAATAGAAATAAAAATAAAATTAAATAAAAAGAAAAATAATAATAAAAAATTAATTAATTAAAAAAAAAAAAATACAAAAATAAATTGAAAAAAAAAAAAATTGAAAAATAAAAATGAAGGTAGAGATAGTGATGGGAATAGTAGAATTTGTATAGAGATAAATTTAGAAATGCGATAGGCAGTGTGAATGACATTGAGTATGCGCATATTCATGAGAAATAAAAATTTATAATTTATAATTATCAAAACTTACCCTAAAATTGGCTAAATAAGATTGTACGTAGCAAATGCATGTTTTGCAGATCATACTTATACAATAGGGGTTATACTGAGGGAAACATAAGTGTAATACACACACATGCACACATATATATATATATATATATATATATATATATACATGTATACATATATATACACACACACATATACACACACACACATATGCCCGCCCAAATACATGGACACACTTGTGTATTTCTTAATAAAAGTAGGATAATGAGTAAGAAATAATAAAAAATATAATAATAAAAAATGATAAAAAATGATGTACTAACTGGCTTGAAGGTGGTGCTCAAGTACAACATAATGACCACATCACAATAGCAAGGAGCATACAATGTGATAATTCAAGAATGCCCAACACAAACCTAAAAAGTAAGAAAGACGAGTATGTTGAAAGTGTCCAACAACCAACGGAAGGGACTGAGAGAGAAGTCAAATGAGACTACTCGTCTCTATCTCCTCGTTGAGCCCTCCAGGGGCCAGAGAGTCAAGGGTGTATATCCAGTACATTTCCCTCTGGCAGAGACGTTTGAAACGCTCTGCCAGTGGGAACGTACCGGGGATGGACTCAATGATCCAGACTCTGAGGCCCGATGAGGAATGATCATGTTTTTTGAGGAAATGGAGGGGAACACTGTGATGGTCATCTCCTGCCTCTACGAGGCGGCGGTGCTCACCAAACCTCTTTCTCAGGGTGCGTATGGTGCGGCCTACATAATATAACCCACATGGACAAGTCAAGCAATAAATAACAAATTCTGTGGAACAGTTGTAGAAGTTGCTAATCTGGTATGTCTGACCTTTGTTAGCGAATTCTTTTTGACCATGATGGACATGCTTACACGTGAGGCACAATTTTTTACGACACTGGTACATTCCAATTAGAGGAATGAGACAGGGTGATATTGTTTTAGAACTATGTTGGCCTTTGTATTTACTGGGTGTCGTAAAAAATTGTGCCTCACGTGTGCATGTGTGTGTATACATATATGTATTACACTTATGTTTCCCTCAGTATAACCCCTATTGTATAAGTATGATCTGCAAAACATGCATTTGCTACGTACAATCTTATTTAGCCAATTTTAGGGTAAGTTTTGATAATTATAAATTATTAATTTTTATTTCTCATGAATATGCGCATACTCAATGTCATTCACACTGCCTATCGCATTTCTAAATTTATCTCTATACAAATTCTACTATTCCCATCACTATCTCTACCTTCATTTTTATTTTTCAATTTTTTTTTTTTTCAATTTATTTTTGTATTTTTATTTTTTTTAATTAATTAATTTTTTATTATTATTTTTCTTTTTATTTAATTTTATTTTTATTTCTATTTTTATTTTTATTTTTATTTACATCCTTATATTCATTCATATTTATTTTCAATTTTACCTTATTTTTATTTTTATTTTTATTCTTATATTTATCTTTATCTTTAATTTTAATTTTTATTTATTTTTATTTTTATTTTTAATTCTAATTTTATTTCTATATTCATTTTTATTTTTATTTTTTATTATTTCCCAACCATTCCCTATAATTTATCATCTTTATTTGCATTTGCATGTTCATCATCATCTACACATTATTCTCTTCCCTTCCCTGTTCTTTCTTCTTTTTTATTTTTTCATTCTTTCCATTCTCTAGCACATCAGGCATCCTATTTACACCATGTCATTAACCTCCTTATCTAGCGGCAACACATAGTTGTAAGCCTGAGTTTGATAGATGGTTCTTCCCTCCAATCATAGCTCGTTTTAGACTACATTAGTTATGACCAATCACAGGTCACGTTAGGCCTGAGGAAGGATCGTAGCTCCGCAAACGCGTCGCCTATCAGTCTGCCAATCAAGTCTACCCCTGCACGGACCCGGAAGTGACCCCGTCCCCCGGATCGAAAACAGTGCGTTCCAGCGGCAGGACACAGCAAACATCCACCAGCGCAGCCTGTCAGAACGCCTCCGCATGATATGACTGGACAACTCATTTGGGACACCTGGCACTATCAACCTTATTCTACACGCTTGTTTACATGTACCTTTGTGAGTACCTGATTTTAAAGATATATTAAATTCGTTTTTAATACTGCACTTAGAGTGGCGCCATTGTTGTTCTTCTTCTCCGTGACTACTTCTGGTGAGTGGGGACACGCTGGGGGAACAACTGAGTCACCAAATTCTATGTACACAGAAGTCACTGTTTTTTTCCTTTTTTTACCTCTGGAACATACACGCTGGGAGAGACACTCTTGATATCCCAGTCTGGATTATGAAAATACACCTTATATGATCCTTAAAGGTTTTTTATAAAAATATACTTGCTCATATATACACGCATTTTTTCTTTTCGGTTATAGTATTTTTTACAAATAACCTCATCTGGAAGAGAGGGGATTGGTCTTTACATATATATATTTTTTTGGACACTTATGTATTTACTTACACTGTGGTTTTGCATATCAATAGGGTGTATGCACTGTTACAATCTTTAATACAGTCTATTGCACGTTCACATTATGTCCATGCACTCATATATATCACCTATTTTAAAACCTGTTCAATATATATAGGTTGCACGCATGTTTATGTATAAATATTTTGGGGTATACAATATTTATTTATTTTAGTTTTTCTACACATATATATTGTGTCACTTCAGGGTAGCGCCATTGCTCCACTTTCCTTTACAATACCACAACATTACCTTCCATATGCTGGTACAGAACTGGAATGGCCTTACATGAAAAGAAATAGCGACTGGGGGGGGCGTGTCCGGACACAGAGCAAGAAAGACGTGCTTGTGTTGAGCTCTGCACAGCCAGCAAAGAATCCGCTGCCATCCTCCCTCTCTCTTACCCCGGAGATCTCCCAAAACCACAGCATACTCCCCAGAACACACTCTACCGCAACTGCAGCTAAAAAATTTTTTCTATTTCGGACTCTACACGGCTGTGTACATCCCGGCCCGGCTCCCTGATTCCTGGGCTCGAGGCCCGCCACCATCTTGAGGCCTGCCGGCTCCCTAGCTCCTAAACACCGACCATCCCATCTCAGCCTTCCAGCATGGTACCTCCGGAGGACGCTGGATAGACCTACAGCAGAGCCGTGCTGCCTGTAGATCTCCAGCCGTGAGCCCCGACACACCGCGGCCTGACGTCCATCTGCAGCCTGCGGCCTATTGATCTGGCCGCATCATCCTCCCATGGGCACAGTGAGTAGTGGAGTATCCACATCTATCATCCCACAGTTACTGTAAATACTCCTGACAACAACTACCCACTGCCCCATTAGCTGTGTTCTTCGGGAATTCCTTTAGCCCAGACGAAGCGGAACTTACACGGCCGGCCGGCCCATAGGAAAGCCCGCGGCTTCGGCCTACACACGGAGGCCGGCAGCCATCTTGGGACTCCAGATACACCCAACTGCTTCTGTCCCTCTCTGCTGTCCTTACCCATCATAGTCCATTTCTTCACACTTCCTCAATAATATCCACCACTGGGAATACTATGCCCTGTAACAGCTACTTAAAAAATTGCCCTTACAACTGTCAAATGTAAGACGCATGTGCAGCTTGCAAAAATGGAAGACGTCTGAGATTTAAGCTCTGGCCTCCGCCTGCATATCCGAATCTCCCGCTCCGCAACGCTATTTTTTCAAGACCCGGGAGACACGCTAACCTTTCAGGGAACCCCATAGTTATCTTTCAAACAGTGTATGGGTAAAATTGGAGACCAACGCACCATATACTCAAAACAAGCCTCGCAGGCCGCACTCCGGCAAGCCCACTCAATGGAGAAATACCTACGGAGGCCTCACTCCCCGGCCTCAAGTACTCTGGAGGCAGCCATGAATCAAATGGACAATTTCCTGTTGGTTGACCCCTCTCTGTTTACTGAAGACTCTTCACAGCGCCCACAACCACCTGTTTCCCCCGCAATATCACTACCCGTGACAGTGGACGTTTTAGATACTAAGTTGCAGGCTCTGCTTCACAGCATCACCCATAACATCACCAAAGAAGTAAATAAGCTAGCCCACAAGCTTAGGGGTGAAATAGATCAACTTGGTGAATGTACAGATCATTTGGAAACTAAATTCGACGACATGGTTCAATATATCCATGTCCTAGAGGAGGAAAATGCAGGCCTGAAAAACACAGTCTCACAATTACAAATGCAACAAGAAGTCCTCAAAAATCGAGAACGCCGTCAGAACCTACACATTCGTGGAGTCTCGGAATCCATACCAGATAAAGAAATTCGACCCTACCTCCTTGCTCTATTTGTCATGTTAGTACCTCATATTCCTGACATAGAATGGCGCCTAGATAGAGCACACAGATCACTGGCTCCTAAACCTCCTCAGGGTGCTAATCCCAGGGACATCATCGCTCGTTTCCATTTTTATGAGATCAAGGAGGCCTTGACCATTGCTACTTGAAACAGATCAAGGGTTGAATTCAAAGGCACAAAACTTCAAATTTTTAATGATTTATCGCCCATCACTTTGGCTAAACGCCGCGCCTTACGCCCAGTTACCTCACACTTGCAACAATACCAAGTCCCTTATCGTTGGGGTTTCCCGTTCCGATTATCAGTCATTAAAGACGGTTCACAATACTCCATGCGAGACCTGCAAGAATGTGAGACTTTTATCAAAAACCTAGGTCTCCCTCCCATACCAGATGAAGACCTGCAGATACAGATCCCGCCTTCTCGACAGATGTCCACGCCTGGGAAAATCTGGACCCCGGTGCGCCAGAGGTCAAGGAAGACACCAGCTACTCCTCAAAGAGCTGCTCCATTCAAAGGCCCTACCTGAAAACGTCCTGTGACATGTCCTTTTAGTCCCTCTTTACACATGGGTCCTACTTTTTTGACTTATGTGTTCTGAGACTCTGGGCTCAGAGTCAAACTTCCACACCTGAAGTGCCTTACACATTTATCTGTTTGCTATAATCCCGCACGTAACCTCCATGTTGGTGGTTCCCTGTTTTTCTCTTTTTGATTTTTTTTTTTTATTATAAGATGTTCGTATTGGGCGGAGGCCCACAAGACTGATTTTGTAGGCTGACACACCCCCCGTTAACATGGTCTTGAATCGAGACCGTGATTTCCTGAGGCTCTCACGTTCCTCAGGTCTAATACCTAATTGGTATATATTTTTTCTTTTTTCTTTTTGCTAGAGACCCTTTTTGGTCCTAACCTGGATCCCTTTTTTTTAATTACTTTTCTTGTTTTTTTTTTCTATTCCCCAATCCCTTGTTTCGACTGATTTTTTCCTACACATGGGTTTTTTTTTCTGACCCATATTCAAAATACAGTTATGTTTCAAAAATTATACAATACTGTCATATGATCGTTTATGATATATTTATTGCTATGTTTTATACATCATGGTACACGTTTCTTTATTACCCTCTAAATTTAATATATGCTTTACTCATATACTTGAGCTATGGCTGTTAGTATATAGTCATGCAATGTTAAAGGTCTAGGTTCCATCCGCAAACGTTGGCTGGCATTGAAAGAGTTTAGGGCATCCAAAGCAGAAGTGATCATGGTTCAGGAGACACACTTTAAGGCGGAGGGATCTTTTAAATTTGCCTCCAAACATTTCCCTACCTCTTATATAGCATCAGATCCTTCTGGAAAGGCTGGAGTAGCCATATTACTGAAACGTAATTCTAATATATGTGTCAAATCGACATATTTAGACCCTCAAGGCCGCTTTGTTCTCCTGAGCTGTGATCATGAAAATGTCTCATTTACCCTTGCCAATGTGTATGCACCCAACACAGGACAGATTGGATTTCTTGAGATATTTTTTGAAAAACTGCAATCTTTTTCTCAACCATTCATGGTCATCGGGGGTGATTTCAATTTGTGCATGTCCCCGACTAAAGACAGATTTGCTCTTTTTGCACACACCCCACCTCCCCCGGTTCAAAAATTGGCTACATCTTTTGGAAAACTTATCAGAGCTCACAACTTCTATGATACTTGGAGGGTGAAACATCCTACAGCCAAACAATTTACATTTTATTCGCCCCCCCACAAGTTATATACAAGATTAGACCACTTCTTTGTCTCAGCACCCTTACTATCATATGTAGTTCACTCAGAAATAAAAGCAATTACATGGTCGGACCATACCCTCATAGTACTTGACCTTCTCCTAACCAAACCTACATCTAGGACATGTCATTGGCGTCTTAATGAGACCCTTCTTAAAATACCTGATATTTATATTCATCTCCAGAAAAATCTGACAGAATTTTTTTAACTCAACGAGGGTTCGGTTTCTGGGGCATCTACTCTGTGGGAGGCCCATAAGGCCTTCTTCAGGGAAGAATGCATCTCCTCAAGCTCCCGTCTCAAACGAGACCAAGCTCTCCAAAGATCATCACTTTTACATGATTTATCTAAAGCAGAGGAGTCCCTTGTCAGCCCCCCTACGGTGGAGCGCCTTAGATCAGTGGTATCATTACGTAACCGCATCAAATCTCTTGATCTGAATACATTTGCTAAATCTTTGCTTTGGCCCAAGCAAAAATTTTAAGAATTTGCTAATAAGCCCCATAGAATGCTAGTCAATAAATTAAAGCCTAGACCCGCAGCCTCAATCCCTGATTTAATACTACAACCAAATGGTAAACCTACCTATTGCCCCCAACACATGTCCAAGGTCTTTGGTGATTATTACCAAAAACTCTATAACTGCTTGGCAACAGACCAAAATTTCAAATTCACTCAAGAAAAGATTGATGTCTTCGTTAAAACTCTAAATCTCCCTACACTCTCTCCTGAAAAACTCTCAGGACTCAATGCACCCGTATCTGCTGCAGAAATTACTGCGGTTATTAACCAACTTCCGACCCACAGGTCCCCAAGGCCCGATGGACTCCCTTACTCATACTTTAAAAGCTTCCTATCAGTTTTAATGCCTCATATGATAAGTCTGTTTACCTCTCTGATGTCAGGGATAGTCCCGCACTCCCAATTTCTCCACGCCTTTATTACGGTTATTCCGAAACTGGATAAGGACTTATCACTACCAGGCAACTATCGCCCCATTGCACTCCTGAATTCTGATTATAAAATTTTCACTAAAATCCTAGCTAACAGACTGTCCCTACTTCTCCCCTCACTCATACATAAGGACCAGGTCGGTTTTGTTCCCACTAGACACGCAGGAGATAACACTAGAAGAACTATCGATCTTATTGACTTACTGACTAAAACTAAGAAACCTGCGATAGTCCTTAGTTTAGATGCCCAGAAGGCATTTGATCGCCTAAACTGGTCTTTTATGTTCGCCATTCTGGCTAGATATGGAATTTCAGGCCCCTTGATATACGCTTTTAAAGCTCTTTACTCCACGCCCACTTCCCAGGTACAGCTGTCTTCCCATGTCTCTCCGCTACTCTCCCTAAGTAACAGTACCCGACAGGGATGCCCCCTGTCCCCTTTACTTTTCATTTTAAGTCTGGAACCTTTGGCCGAAGCTATTCAATCCCACCCTGACATAGGGGGAGTGGCGCTGAGACATCAGGAATACAAGTTGTCCTTATTCGCTGATGATATCCTACTAACATTGACTCATCCCCATATATCACTCCCTTCTCTCCATGCAATCCTACATCAATTTGGTAGTATTTCAGGTTTTAAAATAAATCCGACCAAAACTGAAGCCCTTCCTATTAACCTTTCCACAGATATGCTCTCGACTTTACAGGAAAATTTCAAATATCGATGGTGCCCCCATTCCTTGAAATATCTTGGGGTCTACCTGACTTCCTCATATTCCACTCTTTTTCAGGCCAATTTTCCTCCTATATTTATAGAAATTAACAAATTATTAAAGACATGGACAACTCTTCCCTTATCCCTTCTTGGAAGGATAAACGTCCTCAAAATGTCGGTGCTTCCTATCTCTTTGAGACCCTTCCAGTCAAGATTCCAATGTCCCAATTAAAGCTAATCCACTGAAATTTCCTAAACTTTATATGGAATCATAAATCCCACAGCTCGGTACTTTTTGCATCGCGAGCTGGTGGAGGTTTGGGAGCACCTGACATAATCAAGTATTATTACGCCTCACATGTAAGAGCAATAACCTCCTGGACATCTAGATATGCCCCTAACAGATGGTCTGAGATAGAAATGGGTATTACGGTACCCGCACATCCATGCTACATGCTATGGCCATACTCAGATAAATTCATCTCTCAGTTACGTAAAATCAGCTTAAACCTGATGCTATTTACACTCTCAATATGGAAAAGTTGCTCTAGTAAATATACGCTTTCATCCCCATGTTCTCCTTTAACAAATGTTATCTTTAATCCAGAAATCCCTGATAGCCTCTCTTATGATGCCATGTTGCCATGGACGAAAGCTGGTATTTTCCAACTACGTCACCTGGTTAACCCAGTGACACGTAAACTCCTCACTTTTCCAGACCTACAATCTAAATATAAAATCCCAAAAAACCTTTTTTACTCCTTTCTACAAATCAAACATTTCTTCTCCACCAAAATGCCACAATTGACCCTATCTATCCCTACTGGATTTTAAATGGTGTGCTCCAGAGGTCCTCATGATTCTCATCTAATATCCACTATTTATAAAATTTTACATGCTGCCTCTCCTATCACAGAACAGACTCACACATTTATGCGCAAATGGTCCCACATTTTAAACAGACCTATCCTATTAAGTGAATGGAAGAATATTTGGGAAAGTGCATGTAAGACATCTAGATATGTGGCTCAGAAAGAAACAACCTATAAAATACTGATGTTCTGGTATAGAACCCCGGAATTTCTTTTAAGACAGAAACTGACTACATCTGGACAGTGCTGGAGATGTGGTTCATCTCTAGGCACCCATTTCCACATATTTTGGGAATGTCCTTTGATAGTGCCATACTGGTCACAGATCCATGCCCTACTGGAAAAGATCCTAAAATTCTCTGTACCCCACCAACCTATACATCTCTTGCTAGGCCTGCCCCTCTCAAAGCTGCCAAAAACCCCTAGGAAACTAATGGCCTTCATTTTACTAGTGGCTAAACGGGTTATACCCCAATGTTGGTTAGCCAATACCCCCCCTACTTTTGCACAATTTTTGTCAGTTATCACAGATATTCGCAGGATGGAACGTATCACAGCCATAATTGATGACTCCCTTTCCAGATTTGATGCTATATGGGGACACTGGGACTCTTCTGAATACAACATAGAGAATCCCCAGGTAGTCCAGAGTTAATGAGGTGTAATGACAGATTCCTCTATTGTATGAGTAAAGTAGGGCCAATGACCATAACATTGCTTTGTTTCACTAACTGACCCTCTTATTCTCTACCATGATGTGTATGCAGTGTATAAAAATCATTTGACACTTGATGTTATTTCTTCTTGCTGTATAATAAGCTACAAATTTTTTATCTCATTGAGACTATACTGCTATCAATGACTTTTCTATGTGAATGTATACTCTGTTTCTGTATACTTGAATATACTTAATAAATAAACAATTAAAAAAAAAAAAAAGAAATAGCGACTGGGAACCTGCTATTGTGGTACAGCACATTCTTCAAAATCACAGAAGGGGGCAGAAACTACCAGACGGAAAAGCAGGAGTTGAAAGTCAGCAGCTTGGGCAAGCTTGAATTTAGACACTGGGCATGTGGGTGGCAGTGACTGTATTTTTTTTTTTTTCACTGCAATAGATGGAGCAACAAAATTTGTCTGCTATAGTCTACAGCTGGTGGTGTGCTATTAGCAGATGTGCTGTAAGGACCTGTGAAACCCTTTTTGCTATACCATCATCCCTGTCAGTGGAGGCTGCTGTGAGGTCATGAGGTATAGCAGGGGTAGACCAGAAAGTTGAGGAGTGAAGAGGAGCAGAATGGCATCCCTTTTTTGTGGCTTTCAGGTGCTCTTGCCAATGGGATTAGTGGTGGAAGGTTAAATGCCTTGTCAATCATCTGGTACCTAAATGGCTGGTGCTTTTGCCATGCTTGATGTGCTTGCGGCAAAGTTTGCAAATTGCAACAGTGCGATCTGCTGCCTGTTCTAAAAAAGGCATAGACAGCTGAGCTGTGGGAAGTGGGCCGGTAGATAACAGCTCCACAATCTGGTGGAATAGGGTGGCTGCTCTCTACTCTTCCATGATGGCTGCCTCATTGGGTTTGTGCCTCACCCTCACCTTTCTCCTTTGCTCTATCGGGCACCCAAGTTGCATCAGTGACCTGTTCATCATCATCCCCTCTATCCTCATCATCACTGGAGCCCAACTTGGAAATGCGCTGCAGCTGGGGGAATGTGAATGCCAATTTGTTGTTTACCAGTGTTCTCCCCTCTTTGTAGGCTCATGTTCCTACCTTTCTCAACCTCAGAACTAGGATCTGAATCATGTAATGGCTGTGCATTGTCAAGGAGCAACTCGCTGATGCTGTGTTCAAATAACTCAGTTGACTCCTCCATGCCTGATGCTGTGGCTATTGCGGGAGTAACTGTGGACAAGGAGGCAGAATAAGCCACTCTGGCAGCTGAAGTGGATTGTGCACTAGTCTCTGCTTGAGTGATGGAGGATGAGAAGGATGAGAATGGTTTAGTAAGCCAGTCCACCACCTCCTCTTTATGCTGTGGCTGGATAGCATGGCAACATCACTAAACAGAGGAAATAATGCCCTGCCTGAGGATGGATCATTTCCACCCTTGCCTGTGGACACAGAAGCTGCTGGCCCGCTCACAGTGCCATGGGAACGTTTGCCACTCCTTGTTGGCCTCCCAGATATGAGGGGGGGATCTTATTAACAAAATGTAATGGAGGTGGAGAAATGTGTACATGAATGCACTTTAATCAATGGAAAGTGGTGTTTGGTGCACGTTAACCACTCCAGCCCCGGAAGATTTGGCTGCTCAATGACCAGGCCATTTTTTGCAATAAGGCACTGCGTCGCTTTAACTGACAATTACGCAGTCATGTGACGCTGTACCCAAACAAAATTGATGTCTTTTTTTCCCACAAATAGAGCTTTCTTTTGGTGGTATTTGATCATCTCTGCGGTTTTTATCTTTTGCACTCTAAACAAAAGAAAAGGGACAGTTTTGAAAAAAACACAATATCTTTTACATTTGCTATTATAAATATCCCAAAAGAAATAAATAAATAAAAACATTTTCCTCAGTTTAGACCGATATGTATTCTTTTACATTTTTTTGGTTAAAAAATCGCAATAAGCGTATATTGCTTGGTTTATGCAAAAGTTATAGCGTCTACAAAATAGGGGATAGATTTATGGCATTTTTATTATTATTTTTTTTTACTAGTAATGGTGGTGATCAGTGATTTTTATCGGGACTGCAACATTATGGTGGACACATCGGACACATTTGGCACATTTTTGGGACCAGTGACAATTATACAGCGATGCACTGATTACTGTATAAATGTCACTGGCAGGGAAAAGGTTAACACTAGGCAGCAATCAAGGGGTATACTGTGTTCCCTAGTGTGTGTTCTAACTCTGGGGGGGGATGTGACTGACTAGGAGGAGAGAGAGATCGGTGTCCATACTTAGTATGAACACATGATCTGTCTTTTCTCCCCTGACAGAACTCGCTCTGTCACAAGTGATCGCGAGTGCCTGGCAGTCATCGCGTCCGCCGGGCACTCGCATCGGCTCTGGTGGGTGTACATGCGCCCCCTAGTGGTTAAAAGGTGAAGCAACGTAAGGTAATGTCGTTTCGCCTGGGGAAGCCAACCTGCTGCAGTACAATTGTGGCAGCTGGTCAAGAAGGGGTTAACTTGAGTACTCACTACACAGACACACTCCACTGATAAACTACAATATACTGAAGTAAAACTGCACTAACACACTGCAATATTCTGTGGTAAACCTGCAATAATGCACTGAAATATATTGAGTTAAACGTGCACTAACGCACTGCGGTAAACCAGCAATAATGCACTTAAGTATACTGCGTTAAACATGCAGTAACGCACTGCAATATACTGCAGTATACGTGCACCAATGTACTGAAATCTACTGCATTAAATGTGCACTAACACACTGCTGTCATGGTTATGCAATAGAGTTTTCCCTGTCAGCTTACCTGTCTCCATGTGTTCATCTCTAAAGACCAGCTGCCTCTCACCTGACTGGTTTTATAACCTCTCCTCCAAGCATGGCCCCACCCCAGGCCCTATCAGGGAACCCTATATTAACCTGTGCACTGCAAGCCAGCAGTGCTGATCAACCATTGTGTGTTAGCCTCCGTGTGTACTTGCTGTGTTTCCTACGTCTGATTCCTGTTACCAACTTTGGCCTGTTCTCAACTCTCCCTGTCTGCTTGTTACCCTGACCTTTGGCGTGTTATGTTTATCCTTGTCTGCTAGTCGCCCTGACCTTTGACTTACCCCTTACTTCCCTGTTGTTCCAGCCTGCTGCCTCCTTCCTCTTCTCCTGTAGTCTACGGTGAGCGTGAGCTGTGAGACCCTGGGGGCCACAACCTGGAGCCAGACTGCAGCGCAGTCCATCCTCACCACTAGAGGCTCTGGTGAACACCAGCTGGCTCTTAGACTCCACGCCCTGGGGAATCTATGCTCTAGCTTCCACTGGGATCCATATTAGTTATCCTGTAGACCCGCTTCCTGAACCTTCCAGGGTTCAATCCGCAGCAGTCAGTCCTAGGATCCACTACCTTAGCGGTGCACTTCCAACTCTTACAGAGTGCATCTGTCACCTGGTCCCAGGTGACCTAACAACTGAATTTTACTGCGGTAAACCTGCAATAGTGCACTGAAATATTCTGAGTTAAACGTGCACTAACGCACTGCAATATACTACGATAAACATGCACCAATGTACTGAAATATACTGCGATAAACTTGCACTAACACACTGCAATATACTGCACTAAACCTGCAATAAAGCACTGCAATATACTGCGTTAAACGTGCACTAACGCCAAGATACCAGGCCTCGGGGCGTGACCGGATGTGGGAGTGAGAGGGTGTGTGTGTGATCTCCTCTCCCCCTGCTCTAACCAGCAAGCATACAGCTGAGGAAATGCTAGCTGACCCGGCAGCAGGAGAAAGCAGCTGACTTCAGCCCTAGAGACAGATATCCTCACCAGCACAAGTACATACCTAGTCCCGGTGAGAGCGGGGCCCCGGAGGACAGCGGAGAGAGTGACAGGGGGGGAGGTGTGAGAGGTCTCCCTGGCCTGCCGGCGCTCGGCGAGAAAACCGGCTTTAAGAGCAACAACAGCGCCGGTGTGAGGGACGGAGCGAACGCTTGGTGAGAGGAACCAGAGGGGTAGCGTGAAAGGCTCCCATTTGAGACATCAGCAGCTGAGTAACAAACTGGCCTTAGTAACTGGGGCTCTGGGGAGTGAAGCAGTGAGCGGTTGTTAAGAACACAAGGTAACGCTGAAAACCTACAGACATGTGTGAAGACATCTGATGCAGGTGAAAGTTCTCCCTATTGGTCTCGAATCACATATCTGCCACATATGCTTATTAATGCTTAGCCTATAGCAGAAGAAACATAAATATAAATTAATTGCACTCTTACTTGAAACCTTCTCTGAGCTGAATCTACTGCTTTGCAGTTGTTATTAAAGACTCTATATATATAAAATTCATAGGGTAACATTGGAGATTAACTATCATGTGTGAAGACGTCTGATGCAGGTGAAAGTTTTTCCTACTGTTCTCAACCTACATATCTGCCATATATGTTTGTTTATCCTGAATGTATAGCTGAAGGAACATAAGCTAATAGAACTTTCAGTTGGAACGGGGGCTGAGCTGAATCCATTGTCGCCTTTCTTTACTAACCCTTGCCGTTAAAGACATTATATCTGCGATTTAGAAAGTCGCAATCCTAGCCCCGGGTGTGAGACAGAAGGGGAGCAGGCTGGGGAGGCCAACTAAACCAAACAGCAATAGGATAAATCAATATAAATAGAGGAATGGTGTTTAAAAGCTGGCTATTATGACTAAAGTGGCAATTTGAAGTGCAGTATTTCACCGCCTATTATTTAATCTTAGGCTCAGTTGAGCAGGATGACATTGTAAACTCTGGACATATGCAAAGGGACAGTGTTTCCCCTTTTTTTTGAGCCCAACAAGAATTAACAGGGTGAAATAACAAGCGATGCTGCAACACTGTGCAATGCTTTGAAACAATGTGTAAACTGGTTAATCCGTAAAGGAGAAGGAGAAAGGAGGAAAACAACATGGTTGGGAAACGAGCTGCTGAGGAGAAAGTAAACCAGCCACAACAGCCACAACAAGAAGGATCCCAAGTCACACGCTCTGCAAAAAATCAGACAAATCAAGCAAAAGCCGCAGCAGCAACTGCAGTTGCAGCAGCAACTAAGTTAGAGCGATTCGCTAGAACATCTCTTTCACCAGCTAAATCTACACAATTAACTCATACAGTTCCAGCAGGGACTAGGAAAAGTTCAAGCAGTGGACCAATGCCGGTGGTGCCAAGCCCGACGACTGCTTTGCATATAAAGGAACAAGAAGTAGGGAAAGTGGATACTTCAAGTGGTGACAGAGTAACTAGAAAGCTCTCTAACATAACAGAGGCAGATATGGAGGGAGAACAAAGGGGAAGAGCAGAAGAACCCACAATGAGGGACCTCCTATATGCGATAACCTCATGCAAGGAATCAATTGCAGGGGTGGATGCCCAATTGAAAGGCATAAAGGAGGAAATCGCAGTGATAGGCGGCAAGCTGAAGAAGACGGAGGAAAGAACAATGGCTTTAGAAGAAAGATTAAGTGCAGTAGAAGACACGCTATTTCCACTCAAACAGGAAGTCATTGAGATGAAGAAATGCATAAAAGAACAAGCAGCCAAAATGGACGAATTAGAAAATAGAAATCGAAGAAACAACGTAAGAATAATTGGCATGCCTGAGCGGAGTGAGGGGTCTAACCCCATAGAATTCATAGAGGAATGGGCCAAAGAAATATTTGGGGATGCGACTTTTTCTCCTTTTTTTGGCATTGAGCGTGCACACCGAATCCCCTCTAGACCTCGTCAGGGAAAAGAATATCCAAGGCCCATAATCATAAAATTATTCAACTTTAGAGATAAAATATCGTTACTCCGGAAGGCAAGAGAAATGAGAGAGATTCTATACAAGGGGGCCAAAATTTTATTATTTCCGGACTTTTCTCCAGACCTACAAAAGCGCCGAGCGGCATACATACCAATCAAACGTACGCTACAGCAAATCCAGATGGACTATGCACTGCTATACCCAGCCCGATTGAGAGTAACTAATATTAATGGTATACACTTTTTTGATTCCCCACGGAGTGTTGAAGAGTGGTTGAAGGACAATGGGAAAACAGCACGGAATACAGAAGATGAGAGATCAGAGACTATTTAGACTTTTTTTCTCCTTTTTTTTTCCTCCCCCCCCCCCTTTTTTTTTTTTTTCTATATAGGGGTAGTGGGAAGGAAAGGGGAAGAAAAGGGATCATAGATAATAATTAATCAAAAAATAAAAATGTAAAAAATGTTTAGTGTTGGCAAGTAAATCACGGATCAGGAGGTGGAGGGGGATTAGAATGTAATAAAATAGTAGAAGATATTATTATATAAGTTATATTAATTAGATTAAAATGGGGCTGATATGAATATTTATCTCCACAAACACAAAAAGTCATCGCACAGGAGTGGCACTAAAAAAGGTTGGAGAGGGGGGGAGGGGGAAGGTAAGTCCCCGTTGAGCAGGGGGATACAGAGATGTATGGTATGGAAAAGATGGGAGGGAGTATGTTGGGGAGTGAATATAGGTGGGAGGTCAAGACACAAGCCCCTAGGGTAGGCCCAGCTGGGCGGGAGGGGAGGGGGGGAGAGGAAGGGTGGGAAGGTTTGGGAGGGAGTGGGGTGGAGAGGCGGGAGGGGAGGGGGGGTAGGGCAGGCACGAGAAGGGGTGGATTTATGCAATTGAGAAAGGGAAGTTATCACAAGTATAAGTTTTGCCACAAATATTTTTTATATCACACAACTGACAAATGGGGGGAAAAAATAAAGTTATGTAGAAATGTATTGTATGCTGGCAGGGTCCTTGGAATGGTTAAAACCCAGAAGGCCAACGAGGATATGATTTACTATTTATGTAGCTGTTCTCGATTCTATGAGTGCAGAAAATAGAGAGCTATCATGTATGAGTAATGGGGGGGGGGGAAAGGGTATTTTATTAATGACATGGAATGTAAGGGGGCTGGGGGATAGGGATAAGAGAAGTGCAATGTTTAAATATTTTGATAAAATGAAACCCCAGATAATTTGTTTGCAAGAAACACATATGTGGTCTGATTCTGTACATTTATTGCGCTCAAGGAGATACCCGATACAGTTTCATTCTATGCATACCTCATATTCAAGGGGGGTTAGTATTGTGATCTCCTTGGATATCTCCTTTGAGTGCTTGCAACAGAGAGTGGATAAGGAGGGAAAGTTTGTTTTTCTACTATGTAAGCTCAATGGACTAACGTGTATAATAGCTTCTATATACATTCCCCCGCCTTTTTCAGCAGTTCCTCTTGGGTGCCTATCGCAGTTCATGGCTTTGCATCCGGGGGTCCCGGTGTTAGCAGTAGGAGACTAGAATAATATCCTGGATAATTCCCTGGACAGAATGTCTTTGACATCCAAAAATATGAGACATACCTCTGGAAGGACGGCTTTTGTCGCCCTTCTCGAGGAATTGGGACTTAGGGATGTGTGGAGGGAGAGACATGATAAGGATAGATGTTATTCCTGTTACTCTGCAACACATGATGGTTTCTCACATATTGTTTTGGGCCTGGGGAATGAGTCACTTTTGCAGTGGGTAGAGGACTCAGCATATGAGCCGCGCCTTCTGTCCAGGGTACGGGAAGAACTGAAAGAAAGGGAGCAGGCCTTAATAATTGATCCATCACAATCTAATCAAGAGCTATGGAGAGAGGCGGAGGCAGTACACAATGCGGTGTGGCCATCTGCAGCAGGGAAGAGAAGATATTTTCAGCAACAGAGCTATTTCGAAGAGGGGGAAAATACTGGCCGCCTATTAGCTCTAATAGCTAGAGAGCAATGGGAATCTACAAATATCCTAGCTATAAGGACTGAAACTGGAGAGAAGTTAACTCTTAGCTCAGACATAGTAAATAGCTTTCAGCAGTTCTACAGGGACTTGTACTCTAGTAAAACTAGGTATAAACCATCGGACCTGGAACAGTTCCTACAAACCTGTCCTTTTCCGCGATTAACGGAGGAGGAGAGGGAAACACTGAATTCCCCAATTTCACTGGCTGAACTAACGGAAGCATTAGAGGGGGCAAAGCTTCATAAATCCCCAGGCCCAGATGGAATACCGGTAGAGGTATACTCCCATTATAGGGAGGTCCTCTTACCGTCATTGTTGCAGACAATAGAGGAGGCTGGGGAAGTGGGAAGGTTACCAGATAGTATGCAAGAAGCAATAATTACAGTTCTTTTGAAACCAGGAAAGGATAGACTGCTAATGGATTCATACCGTCCAATTTCGTTATTGAATGTGGACGTTAAGTTGCTGGCCAGTGTTTTGGCTAAGAGGCTTTCTAAGGTAATTGGCAAACTGGTTCACTGTGACCAATCTGGCTTTATACCAACGCGCTCTACGTCTGATAATATAAGGAAGTTATACATGAATTTGCAGATGCCAGTGGACAATCCGGGGGGTAGAGCCATTCTGTCACTTGACGCGACTAAGGCGTTTGATAGTGTGGAGTGGCCCTACCTCATGGAAATATTGGAAAGATTCGGAGTGGGAGGTAAATTCATATCCTGGGTAAGAGTACTGTATTCTAGAGCCAGGTTGCGCATCAACGGGATCCTCTCCCCCCCATTTGGATTATATAGGGGGACTAGACAGGGTTGCCCGCTGTCTCCATTACTGTTCGCCTTGGCGATTGAACCCCTGACTATACTGATCCGGAACTCACCTGAGGTAGTGGGGTTCCGTAAATATCAGAGAGAGGAAAAAATATCTTTATACGCAGATGATGCACTTATATATCTAGGGGACATGTCCTCTTCTTTGCGGGCAGTGATGGAGATAGTAGGAAACTTTGGCAGCTTTTCGGGCTTTTAAATCAATTGGTCGAAATCAACTATAATGCCACTAGATCAGACGAGGGAGGGACTCCCAGAGGGGGCTGAACAAATTGCTATTGTTAACTGCTTTAAATATTTGGGAGTGATGGTGTCCCCAGAGCCAGCCGAGTATCTTCGGCTGAATTTGGGGCCACTGCTCACCAGACAGAAAGAAAAATGTAACAGTTGGTGTAGGCTCCCATTGTCAGTCGTAGGACGGGCAAATCTAGTAAAGATGATCTGGGCCCCACAGCAATTGTATATCCTCCACAATTCACCAATATGGATTTCAAAGAAGTGGTTCAGGCTAATAGACACAATAATGAAAGAACTGACATGGAAAAAAAAAGGTGCCTAGAATTAGCTTGGAAACACTGCAACATGAAAAAGATAAAGGAGGGCTGTCAATACCCCACCCCAGGTTATATTTCTTGGCATCACAGTTGCAACAAATGGCAGGATGGGGTAGAGTGAGAAATGAGGACCCTATATGTAGATTGGTGACCATCTCGGAACCCACATTGGCGGCGGCCTCCCATTTAGAAATGGATCTACCAAGTATGAAGGGATTAGAACCTATGAGTTCTCTTTTTAAAAGGGTTTGGGGGGAAACTCGGAAAATATTGAAAATAACGGGCGTGCTCCCATTCACACCAATATGGCACAATAAAAGATACACTGAGGTTCAGGAGTTGCAAGGTTTCTCACACTGGAAGAAAAGGGGGATTTGGTTCTTCTCACAATGTAATAGGGGGACATAATAAAGTCATATGAACAACTATGTAGGGAATTCCATTTGCACCCTAGGGGCTTCTACCAATATCTTCAAATCCGTCATGCGCTACAGGCACAACAAACAACTCACTCCTTAGGAGTAAAAACAGTCCCAATATTGAATGAAGTTTTGAAAGCAGACACAAGGAAAGATCTAATAACAAAAATATACAGGGAACTATTGATTAGGACCCAAGACCATACATCATTAAAGTGTCGGAAAAAATGGGTAGAGGATGTAGGCGAGATAGACGATAATCAGTGGGAAATGGCACTCAAAGCTATCCCAGTGGTCTCGTTATCTGCATCACAAAGGTTATCACAATTATTTATTTTACACAGGACCTACAGGACACCAGTGCAACTCCACAGGTGGGGAGGTAGGGATTCTTCTGCGTGCCCCAAGTGCGGAGTGCACAGGGGGGACTTTATTCACCTAATGTGGAGGTGCCCAAAGTTGCATAGGTACTGGGAAGAGGTATCCACACGCATTTCTGGGTTGGTGCAAATCCATATTCCACAGTTTATTTGCTTGGCGCCATTGAGGCAGAAATGTTCCCTGGAGGAAAGTATCTTATGATAACTAGATTGATGTATTTAGCTAGAAAACTTATCGCAAGATACTGGATGGCTCCTACGGTGCCCACTGGGAAGCAATGGATCTCATATGTAAACTCCCTCCTTCCAAGAGAAAGACTGGCCTACAACCATAGAAACGACAAGGGGAAATTTGACAAAATATGGCAACCCTGGTTGAGGGAGGCGGATGTGGCCCCCCATCAACTGGTAGTGGAAAAGCTCCGGATGTAGAGTAGAGGGAATTGCGTAGAAAGGAAAGAGCAGCTAAAAAATAGAAAGGAAAAGGAGGAAGAAAAAGGAGGGGAAAGGAAAGGGGAGAAGAAGGAGCAAGATAGCGAGTGGACCCAAGGGGTGATAACTACACAACAAAGAATAGGTGGTGGGGAAAGCCAGTGGCAAATGAGGGAGTGGCAATTAAAATAAAATAAAGCAACCCTAAAGTGACGATTGACAGGTAGATATGAGGGTGGGAGGGGGGAAGGCTTGGGGTGGGTAAGGGATAAGATATGATAATGAGAATACAATAAAGACTTTGTATAATTTTATAGAAATTGTATTATTATATACTATGTATAACTGCTTTGTGAAGTGTATGTATTAAATTAAAATAAAACATTTTTTCTGATAAAAAAAAAAGTGCACTAACGTACTGCAATATACTGTGGTGAACCTGCAATAACGCACTGAAATATACTGCTTTAAACATGCAGTAACGCACTGCAATATACTGCAGTAAATGAGCAATAACACACTGAAATTTACTGTGGTAAACCTGCAATAATGCACTGCGATACACTGCTGTAAACCTGCAAGTAAAAATGAATGGTCGCACTACTCTCACACTGTACTATCACTAGATTCACACTAATGTGGCGCTAAAGTAAAAATGAACGGTACCACTACACTCACACTGCGCTATCACTAGATTGACACTATATATTATAAAAAAGAAGGAGAGAGGGGAGATCCCCTTCCTCCAGATATATGGGATTTTTGAAGGAAAATACTGTATCTAGTAGATGAAGATCAAACCAGTTTGATAAAAAATTAACAATTTTTATTTAGACATAATTAAAAATAGCAATATCAACACATATAAGAACATATGACCATCCGGTAGTAAATTTCAGAGTTCATACGTGACTATCAGCCAACATGTTTCGCAAAAGAATTTTCGCTTCATCAGGGCTAGACACGATATCATTGATTCATTTAAACTGTATAGATAATAAACAGTCTCAAGTTACATAATGGTCATACATGGAATCAGATCATAACAGTAGAAAAAACATTAATTACATATAATTTTTCTCACCTACTACTAAAATTTCAAAAGAATGGAACAATCACCACCATTCACCGGGCATCAACCGCTAAACCAACTGGTGCGGATTGTGCCTGGGTGCCAGATCCCAGACGGACAATACCAGTAGGAAGACTGGACCACACAGTTAGGGCAATACAGACTGGTAACCCGTACTGAAACAAAAAATGGGAAACCAATAAGTTCCTATGATCAATGTTACAGCGCACTGGAAAAATGGACCCATTTGTGATCAAACAGACGGCATTGGGCCGGGACTAGACGTGATTAACCTATCATCATATCAACTTACATCAATTGAATTGGAGGTCTTAAGGCTGGGACTTAGTTTTTGCCCCTCACAGCAAGTGGACAAGTTCACTCTTGTAAAGGATTTGCATATGTTTGCAAGAAACCTTACATACAAATACATATTTGATATTGATAAGGGGAAAACGACGAAGAGAGATGAAGACCTTTATAAAGGATTCAAGGTGCAGGACTTTAGGGCACTCAAAACCTTAATTCAATTATTAGACGAAAACAAAGGATATGGAAATTCTGAAAGCTCCTCATCTGAGGAGGAAGAAATAGGTCCAAGCATACCCTCGAGACCATTGAAATTTAAAAACAAGTCCGAGAAGTTCCCGAATCTCCAAACATGTCCAGCTGTATGGGCCTTTCTAAAACAAACTATGAAACAGATTGAAGCCATACAATTTCCAAGATATAATATAAAGAATTTGTCATCGGTACAACAGTCAGCTCTGGAAAATCTGATGAGGAAGGAGGAACTGGTAATTAAACCATCGGACAAAGGAGGAAATGTGGTGGTGATGAATAAGAATGATTACATCGAAATGTGCCTAGATATACTTAACAACCACGAGTGGTATCAGCAGGTCCCACCTCAGAGACTCACGGAAGCGAGATTACACTATTTATCCATTATCGATCGGGCACACTCCCAAGGCCTGATCGATGGGGATACCCGTGAGTTTCTTGAGGTGAAGTGGCCAGTGACGCCGACCTTCTACTCACTACCCAAAGTCCACAAGAACATTTCCAAACCTCGGGGACGTCCAATTGTTTCGGGAATAGGCAGCCACACCCAGACTGCCAGTCAGTATGTGGATGGCTACCTACGCCCGCACGTTACAAGTTTGCCATCATATCTGAAGTATATGTTAGAGCTACTCAAAATCCTTGAAGGACTCACTGTGCCTCCGGGAATGATCTTGGCGGCAATCGATATAGAGGCCCTATATTCAAGTATACCACATACGCAAGGTGTGGCAACAATCGCGGAGTTCCTAAAAGAGAGAGATACTGAGAGCTGGGAATTAGGCCAATTTATAACAACACTATTGGAACATATTCTCACCAATAACATGTTTCTTTTCAACGGCGTTACCTACCTCCAGGTACAGGGGGTAGCGATGGGGACATCGTATGCCAACCTGTACCTGGGGGGATGGGAACGTACTCTCTTTTCTAGTGAGGAGGCCGCGATGTACCTCTGCCATATTCTTCTCTGGCAGGGGTACATCGATGATGTCCTCCTCATCTGGACGGGGTCGGCTGAACTACTCAACAGCTTTATGGAACTTCTTTCTCATAACAAATTTAATCTCAAGTTTACCATCCAATTCGACACAACCAGTATCCCCTTTTTGGATGTACGACTTGTTCTCAGAGAGGACGGCTCCATCTTTAGTACACTCTATAGAAAGGAGGCGGCCGGGAATACTATCCTGCAATTTTCCAGCTCCCATCCTTGCATTGATATATAGTATACTTACAGTCAGTACCTCCGGCTACGACGGAATTGTGCTAGGAACGAGGATTTTGAAAGAGAAGCTAAAGCACTTTATGACAGGTTTCTCAACCGAGGCTACAGCAAAAAAGTTCTAAGGGGGCCTACCAACGGGCCAAACAGAATCTACGTGACACTCTGATTTTTAAACATAAAGCAAGTGACCCACATCCCACTACAAAATTAATTACAACATTCACAGCCCATCAACAGAAAATTCGAAATTTGATCAGTAATAATTGGCATTTCTTATCTGAGGATCCAGTCGTCTCAAAATATGTAGCCAATGTGCCACAAATTACCTACAGAAAATCACGATCCATCAGGGACGCTCTAGTTCATAGTCACCTGCAACCCCTGACACCCTTATTAGGGGCGGAGGGGGGGAACGGCACCTTCAAATGCAGACATTGTGAATTCTGTCCGTGGATTAAAGAAGGAAGTGGGTGCCTCCTTCCAAGAGGAGGCTTCCACAAGCTCAAAGGCTATGCCGACTGCTCTACAACAGGCATTGTGTACCTGGCTATGTGCCGTTGTGGCGCATTTTATATAGGCAAAATGAAGCGTCCGTTTGCTAGAAGAGTTTAGGACCGTTTATATTATTTAGACGCAGGGCTACTTTACACCCCCATTTGTAAACATATTGGTCTGCGACATAGCTTCGACCCCAGTTATGTGTCCTTCTTTGCCTTGGAGGTCATACCTGACCTAGAAAGGGGTGGTAATGTGGACAAAATAATATTGCAACGTGAGGCCAGGTGGATATTTAACCAACGTGCGACTTATCCACCTGGCCTCAACACTGCACTCTCATTCAAACCATTTCTGTGACGGGTTTAGTTTGGAAAAAACGATTGAGTTACAAACAATTAATTGAAACTACATGGAAGCTTTGTCACATGCCTTTACATCCATATGTTTGCCATTTATGATACATACAGGACTTTGTTGGTAGGCCTTCATCCATCTTCAGTTCTAAAGCCCCACAGATGATATATCTCTTTACACCCACTAGATGGGGCTATTCTTTATATGTGATGATAAGAATATAGGGTGACTGGCCCCGGCTCTCTCTATCCCATATTGCTCCACCTAAACTGTGATTGACTAAATTGTAAGGTACTTCATGGAACCATGCATATATGTTTTCTGTGATATATCTTTGCATATTTATATAAATGTATGTATGTATTAAACTCAAGGTAATCAATCCATGTTGAACCATTATGTATGTTCTTTGCCCCCATTCCTGGATCACTTCCGCTGTCTGCTGGGAGCGGATGCCTTAGGTGGGGGGACTTGGACGTCCCTGCTCAGGGGGCGGAGCTGCCTTTCTTCCGCCCCTACTTGCCCTTCACGCCACTGGTGGTATGGGCAATGCGCGCGCATCCTGGGGTTGAATGTGCACGCGTCCGCCCCTCTGGATGCGCGCATTCTGGCAGGGACGTCCGGACCAGAAGCAATGCCGGAGGTCAATCCTGACCTGATTGCTTCCGGTGGGACCGCACTATTCAAAAGATGGAGGCGCCGGTGCTGTCTATTAGACGCATCCTGCAGCCATCCATCGTGACGGGCGGAAGCACACTCATCTGACTAGGAGCTATCTCAGCTCTCTTCCTTCTACCTCTCTACTTAGTCTATACCTATCTGGACGTGCTTGTCTTGATTTATAGTTGCATATCTTTGGGGGAATACTGCCATACCTTAAGGGCTAACTTAGTATCAGTGTCCAGGTATCATCATTGTCTTAGGCTTGATGCTTTGCCTTGGTTACTTATCCTATTTAAATATTTACATTGGGACACTATAGATACAGATTTGACTATTTATACATTGTATGTTTAATAGCTATTGACTGTCAATTGGGAGGATTGTTTCCTCCCTGCAATACAAGATAAAGGTGTCCCTAGTAATTCACTGGCGGGCCCCGCCCCCCCTCCTCCCCCCAACCATGAATAGACTGCCCCTTATCTCTATGTAGATGTCTTTATGTAGATGTCTGTAATATACTATATATATTATGAATATACCCTATATGTAGTGTACTCACGTGGGCGTCGGGTCAATACCTTTTTAATATATGATTGACTATCAATGGTCATCAGTAGTACTGTTTATGTTTAAATTTTGATCATAGGAACTTATTGGTTTCCCGTTTTTTGTTTCAGTACGGGTTACCAGTCTGTATTGCCCTAATTGTGTGGTCCAGTCTTCCTACTGGTATTGTCCGTCTGGGATCTGGCACCCAGGGACAATCCGCACCAGTTGGTTTAGCGGTTGATGCCCGGTGAATGGTGGTGATTGTTGTATTCTTTTGAAATTTTAATAGTAGGTGAGAAAAATTATATGTAATTAATGTTTTTTCTACTGTTATGATCTGATTCCATGTATGACCATTATGTAACTTGAGACTGTTTATTATCTATACAGTTTAAATGAATCAATGATATCGTATCTAGCCCTGATGAAGCGAAACTTCTTTTGCAAAACATGTTGGCTGATAGTCACGTATGAACTCTGAAATTTAATACCGGATGGTCATATGTTCTTATATGTGTTGATATTGCTATTTTTAATTATGTCTAAATAAAAATTATTAATTAAAAATTGTTAATTTTTTATCAAACTGGTTTGATCTTCATCTACTAGATACAGTATTTTCCTTAAAAAATCCCATTTATCTGGAGGAAGGGGATCTCCCCTCTCTCCTTCTTTTTTTATAATATATATTGATTAGAGATTGGAAAATCTATCTGAAGTATCCCCTGGCATAGTCCAACCATCTTCTTTCAATTACATAGATTGACACTAAACTAACACTAAAGTAAAAATGAACAGTCCCACTACACTCAGTGCACTATCACTAGATTCACACTAAACTGACACTCTACACTCACAATAGAATCACAATAGTACACTATAGCACACTAACTCACTAGTAGTACTGAACAGAGCCCTGTTCTATCTGTCTCCATGCCAATATCACACTAAAAATGAACGCAATGAGAAGACTATTTGTATAGTGTGAGTTGGGACTAAGAGCAATGAGCCATGATTGGATAGATTAAAAGGAGAGAAATCAGCAGAATTGGGACTTTAAATGAGGATAGTGGGGCCGTTCATACCCCTCCTCCATCCCGGTTCAGTATTAAACACTAAAAAGGAGAGCAGATGTGGGACTTTGAGTGAGGCACACGGGAGCAGAAGTCAAACTAGAATAAAGTTTCAATTTTTTAATATAAAGTAATACATAAATTCATAAGTTTACATTTATAGGCACATAGCTCAATAAATATAATTTGTATTCAATCATAAAATACATTCCAACAAGGACTTCTATGTATACATATGAGGATATGAATAAAAAATACATAACAATAAATATGTGGCACGCAGTGTCACTAGAAAAAAGTGGCAAAGACAAAGTGCAATAACATTGGAACGTCCATACATAGCTAATAATGGTGTATAAATAACGGTAGTTGTAAGCGCTGCACCGTTTCGGGACCTTATAGCCACTCATCAGGAGCATAACCGTATTAATCGCCTATGAATAGGGGAAATTAGCAATATTTAGAGTAGTTTAAGGGACAAGTGGGCAAATGTAAAACATAAAACTCCACATTCTTCCACAAAGACCATGAACTTACAATTGCGTCCGTGCAAAGGCGGCGCAGCCCTGAAGCTGAGGGAGCGTGTCCAGGCAGCAGACCGGCAACGAGAAACCCCCAGATTGGGTCAGAGTGTGACGGGGTGACCTCAGTGGAAGGAGGAAAAAAAAAGGACCTGAAAAGCAAAAACACGAAGTGAATAGGTAAGAATAGTGTGAAAAAATGAAAAAAGAATATGAAGCAGTGAAAATGGGTTGGAATAAAAATGAGTGAAAGAAAGAGAAGGAGAAAAATGAAAAAAGAAAAAGAAAAAAAGTTTAGAGAAAGAGAGAATAGAATATGAGAGAAATGACCAAGATAGTACAGAAAAAGACCAGGGAAGGGGGATGGTAGAACAAAAGAGGAAAACTGAGTGAAAGAAAAGGGGGTGAAGAAAGACCATAGCTGTGAGGAAAAAGACCTGAAAAACAAAAACACGAAGTGGATAGGTGAGAATAGTGTGAAAAAAATGGAAAAAAAAAAAAAAAGAGTATGAAGCAGTGAGAATGGGTTGGAGTGAAAAGGGTGAAAGAAAAAAAAAGAGAAAAATGAAAAAGTAAAAAGAGAAAAGTTTTGAAAAGGAGAGAATAGAATATGAGAGAAACGACCAAGATAGTCCAGAAAGAGACCAGGGAAGGGGGATGGTGGAACAAAAGAGGGAAAGTGAGTGAAAGAAAAGGGGGTGAAGAAAGACCATACCTGTGAAGGAGGGAGTAGGGGCATGGTTGCCAAAAGTGTGTGGCTGCTTGATGGTGTACGGATAAAGCCTGAATTGGGAGACACCTCACTGGGAGAAGCCAAAGCGGGGAGTGCCGCCGCAGAGCACACCCCCAACGTCATGCAACCAGCAAACCAAAGGGGACCGGGAGGCGCCGCAGACCTGCCAGCCAGGCAACCGAGCTGGCCGACCGCGAGCGCCAAACCGACCCCACCAAGCGCTGGAGATGGAAAACACGCTACCGCTATGGGGCGTCATAAAGACGCAAACTGCAAACATTGAATTTGGCTTCTCCCAGTGAGGTGTCTCCCAATTCAGGCTTTATCCGTACACCATCAAGCAGCCACACACTTTTGGCAACCATGCCCCTATTCCCTCCTTCACAGGTATGGTCTTTCTTCACCCCCTTTTCTTTCACTCACTTTCCCTCTTTTGTTCCACCATCCCCCTTCCCTGGTCTCTTTCTGGACTATCTTGGTCGTTTCTCTCATATTCTATTCTCTCCTTTTCAAAACTTTTCTCTTTTTACTTTTTCATTTTTCTCTTTCTCTTTCTTTCACCCTTTTCACTCCAACCCATTCTCACTGCTTCATACTCTTTTTTTTTTTCCCATTTTTTTCACACTATTCTCACCTATCCACTTCATGTTTTTGTTTTTCAGGTCTTTTTCCTGACAGCTATGGTCTTTCTTCACCCCCTTTTCTTTCACTCAGTTTTCCTCTTTTGTTCTACCATCCCCCTTCCCTGGTCTTTTTCTGTACTATCTTGGTCATTTCTCTCATATTCTATTCTCTCTTTCTCTAAACTTTTTTTCTTTTTTCATTTTTCTCCTTCTCTTTCTTTCACTCGTTTTTATTCCAACCCATTTTCACTGCTTCATATTCTTTTTTCATTTTTTCACACTATTCTTACCTATTCACTTCGTGTTTTTGCTTTTTAGGTCCTTTTTTTTTTCCTCCTTCCACTGAGGTCACCCCGTCACACTCTGACCCAATCTGGGGGTTTCTCGTTGCTGGGTCTGCTGCCTGGACACGCTCCCTCAGCTTCGGACCCTGGCATTGTGGGTGGGCTCTGCATTCAGGGCTGCGCCGCCTTTGCATGGACGCAATTGTAAGTTCATGGTCTTTGTGGAAGAATGTGGAATTTTATGTTTTACAATTGCCCACTCGTCCTTTAAACTACTCTAAATATTGCTAATTTCCACAATTCATAGGTGATTAATACAGTTATGCTCCTGATGAGTGGCTATAAGGTCCCGAAACGGCGTAGAGCTTACAACTACCATCATTTATACACCAGTATTAGCTATGTATGGACGTTCCAATGTTGTTGCATTTTGTCTTTGCCACTTTTTTCTAGTGACACTGCGTGCCACATATTTATTGTTATGTATTTTTTATTCATATCCTCATATGTTTACATAGAAGTCCTTGTTGGAATGTATTTTATGATTGAATACAAATTATATTTATTGAGCTATGTGCCTATAAATGTAAACTTATGAATTTATGTATTACTTTATATTAAAAAATTGAAACTTTATTCTAGTTTGACTTCTGCTCCCGTGTGCCTCACTCAAAGTCCCACATCTGCTCTCTTTTTTAGTGTTTAATATGAATGGATAGAGTCATCATCACAGTTTCCAATCATGGCTCTGACAGCGCTATGTGCCCTGCTTGGGCAAAGCTTTCATTGCTGCAGCCAATCGGGGCTTCCAATACACTGTGTGGCAGTGCATTGTGATCGCTTGGAGTGCTGAACAAACAGTCCTACGGCCTTTGAAAATTCGGGTGTTCGACGAACGGTCAAACAGTCAATTTTTGTCCTGAACTCATGCTTGGGCCGAACCGTTCGCCCAACTGTACTCTTGCTCTGGTGGCACCCATTTTGTCACTCACCTTTGTTTTCTCTTCTAGTGACACAGGGATACATCTCCACAGTAGTGACAAAGATATTAAAAAAGCTATACAGGGGTTTAAGCCTTCCAAAACTCTATTTGAACTAAAAAAAAAAGAGTTAAAGCGGAGTTTCACCCACTTTTACTACTTTGTCTTAAAGGAAAGACCACCCCTCCACCACTCGATTTTGGATAATTATTATTTTTTTTTTTTTCTTACTTGCCTTTTCTGAAGTATTGAGTGTACTTCCATCCTAGCTAGGCCGCATCCCAGAGTGTCATTTCCTCTTCTCCCCTGCTGCCTTCTGGGACCTGTGTATGCCCCAGAAGATGACAGGGCCATTCAGAAAGAGTTGTGCCACTTGCACATGCGCAGTAGGAAACCAGCAGTGAAGCTTGAAGGCTCCTCTGCCAGTTTCCCTTAGTTGGTGCCTACACCCTATCCGATGGATGGATCGGCCTGGGGGGGAGGGGCGACATCACATGCTCCCCGGGCAGGTAAGTGTCCTTATTAAAACTCAGCAGCTACAGTGTTTGTAGCTGCTGACTTTAAAAACTTTTTAATAGCACTTTTTAATAAGGTAAAAGGAGGGCTATTTACTATGCATTATATCTCAGTATACACCTGGAAAAAAAAGATCATAGAGCAGCGGAAAACTTTAAGGTATCTGACTACATAGACAAAATAAACATCCCAGTGCTGATACAGTGTAAGAGAGACCACTTCTTTATGATTCTTTATTGTTTTCCTACTTCCATGTGTACAGGAAAAAGGAGGCCTGGTTGGAGACCTCAGAAATGGTGTTCTTTTAAATGGTCTTTACTGACAGCTAAGCAAAGAAAAAACAATATAAGGAAGCTTATTTAAAAAATAAATATTTGTGCATACTATATGTGCATGATTCATCATTCTGTATTGATTGATGAAGGCTCCTCAGGCGACACCAAAGACAAAAAAAGAAAAAGAGCGCCAATCGGCCTAGTGTAATACAGTTTATTAACTGAATATTAATAGCCAAAATCCAAGGCACTCACATTAAATATGATGAACTTAAAAAGGGGACCACACCTTCAAAACTTGTCATCATAGCAACCACATACACTCTATTCCTCCTCTGTTGACAGCCTTGGAAACGCGTCGTCGTTCAGTACCTGGTTGGTTCCAGACCGGGCGCATGCTTTTCCGCCTTCCCCAGTGGTGGATGCATGTGTGAGCCCGTGCAGATTCATACAATCCATTTTGAACTCTCCCCCCTTTCATCCCCATGAGCTGACAAGAGTCACCTTTCCGAGGAGGCAAAATGGACTATACCTAAATGCCTATGTCATGATATTTAATGTAAGTGCATGGAATTTTGGCTTTAAATAGGTAATAAACTGCATTACACTAGGGCGATACGTGCTCTTCTTCTTTTTTTGTCTTTGGCTACAGAGTGTTCCTGCCACTCGGTGGAATTCATAGAGAGCTGCAGCAAATGAGTGTCTATTATTTGGACTCCTGTGGCACTTATAGGATGTAATGATGATTATTATCAGCAGGATATAGGGGGCAGTGCACACACTAGTATTTTTTGCATTGTCTCAGGTGACACCAGACTCCTCATGTTTGTACTCATTTGCAGGATACCAGGTCATGTTTGTTCTCATTTGCAGGATTCCCCTACGTAATAGCTTCTCTGCAGTAGTCAAACCTCAGGTGAAGTGAGCAGCTGCAGCATTGTGTGGTCCTTTCAGTTACAATCAAAATTTGGTCTTGTATATAATGAACCAGCAATAAACGGCTGTAAAAGCAATGTAGGATCATAGTATTCCTCCTTTATTCAATGCATTTTGAAGCGGTAACTCTGCTGCTTCTTCAGAAACAGGATAAAACTAAAAATTTGCATCAGCCGTTACATAAGAAAGCCTGAATTTAAAATACACCGTCTACAGGGGCTTGGCCATGCATGGCATGTGAGTAGTAGTAACTCATAGAACTCCAGCTGAAGATCCTATACAGATCCTTCCTCCAGTCACAATATAGAACCAAACTGGTTCAAAACCATTTTTTAGCTTCCCCCTTGAATATATGTAGCATCCTCTACCTAGGTAGGTGCTAGAGTTGAGATTTTGTCAGTGTAGGTAAATTTAGGTAGGCCTAGCTGAAGCTAGGCCTGTTTGTTTTGATCTGTGGCTGGGAGTGGTTTAGAGCAGGCTGATGGCTCACAGCTAGTTTCATCTTTCGGTTACCTTCCTTCAGCTTCTAAAAGCTTCTAGAAGGAAGTTGGGGAAGAGCTGGCCGGGGTGTTCTAAGGATCCCTGACCAATCCCCAACCTGGATTGGCATGGGGCAGGCCAAAATATCTAAATTGTCCCATACCAAGAAAGAATTATTTTTTTGGGCATCCCATGAATCCCTTCAAACCATCCAAGTTCTAATCCCTCAATAAAATACAAAAACAAAGCTGATGGACCGTTCATTGTCTGGAGAGTGACTGGAAGTTAATGCCAGGCTGGGCAGGTTGACAGGTTGAACTACTATATTCTGCAGCCCCTATGGGGGTACATTTGGGGGCTCGAGCCAGGACCACCTGTTCACAGGCAACCTGCCAGTCATTCCCCCAGCATTAAAGCCGGGGAACTCTGTTTTGTTCTGCCATCACTGAGGATTGAACTTTGGGAAAGGACTTGTGTGCTCTGACTATTGTTTCAGTGCTGTAACAAGTGCCGTTATTCATAGCAACCAGCAAGGACTGTCACTAATTATTGTTCCTGCTTACCCAGTTGCCCCAGCCAGTGCTGGGATGGACACTTGTACCAATCCTGCAGTTCAAGAACTGTTCTCTATGTGCTGTTACCCATGGCAACCCTGCCGGGTAACCTCGTCTATGGATTACAAATACGTCCAGCATTCTGCTATTACTGTGCGCCTCACTCTGGATTACAAATATGTCCAGCATTCTGCTATTGCATAACAATGACACCTCCCTTCTGCTTCTAGAAGGAAGGCGGGAAAGAGAGGTGGAGCTGGCTGGGGTATTCTAACGAGCCCTGACCAATCCCCAACTTAGACTGGCAGGGGGCAAGCCTCCTTAAATACCTAGAGTCAGCTCAGCTGGGGAGGAGTTGTTCAGGTGGAAGAACTGGAGGTGGAGTGTTAGGCTGTCTGGGCCTTGGAGGGAGCCCTCCAGTCTGAAGGGGGGTGACCTGGAGCCGGGCCTCGGAGCTGTGAAGGTGCCCAGCACAACTCAAGGGGTGTCCTGAACGGGAGCAGGAGAGGACAGCAGGGAATACTGCCAGGAAAGTCTCCAGGAGGGATCCATCAGGTGTTGGTGAGTGAAAGGCACAGTCGGGAGAGCTGGGAGAGGCATGCAGGACTGGGAGGCAGTCAGAGATGGATGTAGAGCGAGCAGGAGAGACTGTGATGTTACTAGCAAAGTCAGGCTGCTGCAGCGGGGAGAGCTGTCAGGGTCTGCAATGGGCTGACTGGGATCAGTAGTCCATCAAAAAAAGGTCAGCTAATACCAAAGACTTTTCATATTTTTGTTACTACACTAGAGGGGCCCACTGTCCCTGCCTGTAATAAGGAACTTTGCTAAGGCCTGGCTGAGTAAGTCAAACCATGTGCTAGCTGAGCCTAAAGAATTGTGCTAGAGGGAAAAGGAGAGATAGTCTGCAGCAAGTGTTGTGCAGAAGGAAAATATCTAAATTGTCCCATACCAAGCAAGAATCATTTTTCTGGGCATCCCATTAATCCCTTTACCCCATCCATGATCTAATCCCTCAATAAAATACAAAAACAAAGCTGATGGACTGTTCATTGTCTGGAAAGTGACTGTAAGTGACTGCCAGGCTGCGCAGGGTGACAGGTAGAACTACTATATTCTGCAGCCCCTACGGGGGCACCGCTACATATATATGGATCAATAAAAGTACAATTGATAACCAATATATGCCAGAACTCAATACATGATATCCTAATAAACACATACTGTACTTGTGAAAAATACTGTAAATAAAATGCATGCATAAAAAGCAATGTCCAGCAACACTAATAATGCAAACAAATATAATAGTGTAACCCCATCCAGGTAGGTAGGTGCTAGAGAAAGGATTTTGTAGGATATGTAAATTTAGGCAGCCAGGCCTGTTTGTTTTGATTTAATCTGGGCTAGGAGTGGCTCAGGGTAGTAGCTGGTGACTCACAGACAGCATCACTGAGACCCACCTCTTCTTTCTAGAGTTTGCTGGAAAGTTCTAGAAAGAGAGGTGGAGAGGTGGAGCTGCCTGGGGTGTTTTAGGGAGCCCTGACCAATCCCCAACCTGGATTGGCAGGGGGCAGGCCTCCTTAAATCCCCAGGATCAGTCCAGCTGGGGAGGAGTTGTTCAGTGGAAGTGCTGGAGATGGAGTGCTGGGCTGGCGGGGCCTTTGAGGGAGCTCCCCAGTCTAGGAGGGTGACCTTGGGCCTGGGCTTAGGTGCGGACAGAACCCTCGTACAAACCACAGGGGTGTCCTGGACAGGAGGCACAGAAGGAGCAAGAGAGGACAGCAGGAGAGAGCACTGCCTGGCAAGTCTCCAGGGTGAGGAACAACTAGTCGCAGCCAAGAGGGCTAGTGAGTGATATGGTCAGGCCTGAGAGGACTGGGGAGGCATACCTGAGAGGACTGAGAGGATGCAGTCTGGGATGGGTGCAGAACCATCAGTGTGGACTGTGGTGTCATGGCAGTGGAGAAGGGTAGCTGCACCCAGGAGGGCTGGCAGGGCTTGAAGATGGGTTACTGGGCTCAGTAGCCACATGTAGGACAGCTAGCACCAGAGACTTTCTATTTTGCTATACTATAGGGACTCAAGGTCCCTGTCTGCAAAGGGAAATTGCTGAGGACTGGCTGAGCCAGTGTCAGACTTAACCACTTTGTGCTAGCTGTGCCTGAAGATTAGAGAGGAAGCGATGTGCAGGAGGAGAAAGGAGTGAAGATTAAAGAGGAAGCGATGTGCAGTAGGAGAAATGGAGTGTATATCCCAAGCAAGTGCTATCAATTCTACTGGGCATCCCATACTTCCCTTGCCCCACCCAAGTTCAATTTCCTCAATAAAACAAAAAAAAACAAAGCGCATGGACTGTTCTATATCTCTGAGTGTCCGAGCAGTGAATACTGCTCCTAGCGGTAGCTCCTACGGGGCTACTGCTATAATGATATAAGTAAAAGAGCTCCACAATAGAAACTTAGTTCATCCACAGGTTAAAAAGTTCTAATTGGATATCACAAGTGAACTCTACTGTGGGCGAACACTAACCACAGCCTCTTACCAGAAATGACATAAAGGCCATAAACACATGAGATTTATCTAGGGTAACTATCAGATGAACCTCCTCAGGAAGGGATCACAACTCATCATAAATGGACTGTGGAGAGAGGAAAAGGACAGACTCATAGTGCAATACTGTCATAAAGTTTTATTATAAAAAAAACACAAATTGGTACTCACATGAAAAACAAAATACAGCATGCATCAGCCAAATGCTGTCCATTGCCAAGGGTGACAGGTAGAACTACTATATTCTGCAGCCCCTACGGGGGCACCGCTACATATATATGGATCAATAAAAGTACAATTGATAACCAATATATGCCAGAACTCAATACATGATATCCTAATAAACACATACTGTACTTGTGAAAAAAACTGTAACTTTAAACTTTAATAAATATCTACCCCATATACCGTAATATTTTTTTTTTTTTTTTACCTATTTACCTATATTTTTATTCAGAGGATCTCAGCACGACTAGCAACAATGATACAATGATATTCAACTGTATATACGTAGGTTTGTGAAACATTATACATAGTATCAGAGTCTTGACAACCAGTTCCTAACATATTGCAGTTTACCAATCATTAGATGTATTGGCTGCATTCGTATCCCTTTTTAGGCTTTTTAACCACTTGCCACCCGCCATATAGCAAAATGATGGCGGCAAAGTGGTTTCAATATCCTGACCCGACGTTGCATTGTGGCGATTGTTGTTGCAGTGTGTCAGTCTGACACACTGCTAGATAGATTGGCATCACTGATTGGCAGGCATTATTGTTTGGCACTTATTGGCATCCATCAGTACCATTTATTAGTGTACAGTGACACCTGTCAGTGCCCATCCATGCCCATCCGTGCCACCTATCAGTGCCCATCTGTGCCACCTATCTGTGCCCATCAGTGCCGCCTATCAGTGCCCATCCGTGCCACCTATCAGTGCCCATCTGTGCCGCCTATCAGTGCCCATCCGTGCCACCTATCAGTGCCCATAAGTGCCTCCTAACAGTGCCCCATCAGTGCCGCATATTAATGCCACCTCATCGGTGCCCATCAGTGCCACCTTATCAGTGCCCATCAGTGCAGAGAACTTACTTATTTACAAAGTTTTGTAACAGAAACAAAATTTTTTTTTTTTTAATTTTCTGTCTTTTTTTTATTTGTTTAGCAGAAAATAAAAATCCCAGAGGTCAAATAACACCATCAAATAACACCAAAAGAAAGCTCTAATTGTGGGAACAAAATGATAAAAATTTAGTTTGGGTACAGTGTAGCATAACCGCGTAATTGTCATTCAAAGTGCAACAGCGCTGAAAGCTGAAAATTGGTCTGGGCAGGAGGTGTATAAGTGCACAGTATTGAAGTTGTTAAAATATGTTTTCACTTGATTATCTGCCAGTAACACACCTCCTGTATTAAAGTGCCCTCACTCTGGATGAAGGAGCACAGGGACACCTATAGACAGCCGTGTTTTCGTCTGGGGGGAGTGGAGTGTTATGCCGCATACACACGAATGGTTTTTCCATCAGAATAAACTCTGACGGTTTTTCCGACGGAGTTCCGACAGAGTTCTGCTGAAACGGACTTGCCTACACACGATCACACCAAAGTCTGATCGTTTAAAACGCGGTGACGTACAACACGTACGACGGGACTAAAAAAAGGAAGTTCAATAGCCAGTAGCCAATAGCTGCCCTTGCGTTGTTTTTGGTCCGTCGGAACAGCATACTGACAAACGGTTTTTCCGAATGGAGTTGATTCCATCGGAAAGATTTAAAACATGTTCTATTTCTAGGTCTGTCAGAATTTTTGAGAAAAAAAATATCCGCTAAAGCCCACACATGATCGGAATATCCGATGAAATAATTCCATCTGACTTTTTCTGCCGGAAAGTCCGACCGTGTGTACACGGCATTAGATGTACTAACAGATTTTGAAAAAGAAATTGAAGCCAAACTCCAGCTCACATTGCAGTTACAGCAACAGTTTTTTCTTCTTTTGGAATAAAGGTTAAATATGAATAAATATAAGCTGTTTATTGTAAGAACCCCTGTCAGTGAAATGGTTTGTCTCAACTCTCTGACTGATACACTTGCAGGACAACTTGCTCTTTTGAAAAACAACAGACTTACTAGATAGATCACATATTAAAATAAAGGAGAGATATCCTAAAAAAGAAAACGAATGTAGCCACCACATCTAAGGATTGATAAACTGCAATATAATAAATGTTTGCTTTTAGGTTTAATATCATTTTCATTTTTATGTCATAAGAAGAGAAGGGGGTTCAAAAAGGACCCCCTGAGCGGACTTTAGAGGCACAACAATCCTGAGAAAGCATAATCAAAAAAACAAAATAATCAATTTTGTTCAATATAAATTCATACAATACAAAGACACTGACAAAAGATAATAAAAGATCATCTATATAAAAAATATACATGATACAGGCCCCGATGTGTCTACGCGTTTCATATAGAACTTCTTCAGGACACATTCAGGTTTCAGTTAATACATAAGAGGGTTTCACTAAAACGAGAAAAGATGTTATAAAAAAGTGAATACATAAATATATAATATCGTACAACAATGGATGAAAAATAGCCTATGTCCAGAGATCAGACACTATGTTAGTCCCCTAAATTACCTTGTAAAGAGGCTTTCACAAGTTCAAAAACGGTAGTTCAAAATTATTCAAATATAGACGTCAAGGTCTTAGCAAAAGAGGTGGATGACCATCAACTAGGGAAGAAAGAAACATCATAAGGATAACAGGAAAAAAGTATATATGTATACAAAGGTCATAGTATAGGAAATCAAGATGATGTATACCTGTTTCCATTTACAACCAAACTCGGAGTTCAGTTCCAACGAGGAAGGGCCAATAAATAGCCAATAATAAATAGTAACACTGCAGCAACCATGGGAGGGCACCAATGAGCCCATAAACCGAGTCTGCTCAATGGTCCATGTGAAACCGTGCAAATGCACTGAGGAAGCCTATGGTAACACATAACAGGAAAAAAAAAACACAGTAAGTTTTGGGGTCCATTTGTGCTTCAATAAAAATGAATTTAGTAACTTCACAGCAGAGGATAAAGTACTCACTTAGGTAGAGTTGGATGTAGATCCCAGGAGGATACAGAGATGTTCCTGAGTTGAAAGTGAGTGGACAACTGCTATATAGTGTGTTTTGGCTCCAAAAGGGGAGGGGGGTGTGGCAGACCATATTGGCGCCAAAGATTAACCAATAGGACACAAAGGAAACATCCTGAGGTATAACAAAGCAAGAGGGTGGAAAAAAACATGATATGTGGATAAAGCACACATTCACACAGGAAGGATAATTTCCTAATGAGTAAATGCAGAGAAACAAATATAATTGTAGTAACAGGTTTGCTCAAGGGTATAATGGAGTACTTCTAAGTAAAATATTATAGTTCTAATAATCCTGTTAGTAACATATTATACATAGATTAGTGGTGATAAAGAGAGAAAAAAAAAATATTTTTATAAAAATGGTTTGAAACTAAGCATGTCATTGAGACCAGGGTATGATGTAGCCTGTAAGTTATACACCCATTGGGTCTCCCTTTGGAGTACCCTTTGATCAAAACTACCACCTCTAGGGTCATCATAAATATGATCCAGAATGGCAATTTTGAACATATGTGGATCATAGTTATGCCTGAATGACACATGGTATCCAATGGCCTTGTTCAGTATGCCATTGGTGGCATAATAGACATGATCTTTCACTCTTTTCCATAGAGGTCTAATTGTTTTACCGATGTAGAATGCTCCACATCTGCACAAAATGATAAGATAAAACCCTTAGTTGAACATGTAACACGGGGATTTAAGCGATGTAATTGACCATTTGGCAAGGTAAAGAAAGATCCCTCCAGCAAAAGATGACAAAAATTGCAACTACCACAACGGAATAAACCAGGTGGTTCTTGTTGTGTATACCGGGATTTGTGGTAGTGGCTATGCACAAGAAAGTCCTTAATAGATCTTGGACATCTATATGTAATCTGAGGACGTGGTCCTAGGTACTTCAAGAGTGTCGGATCGGCCAGTAGAATGTACCAATGCTTTCTGAGAATAGAATGTATCACCTGGTGCTGATCAGAAAAGGTGGTAATAAATCTCAATATCTCCGAATTGCTGCATTTAAGTTCAGAGAAAAGGATCCCACGTCTGGAACGACTGCACGCTTTTTTATAAGCCTTCTTCAAACAGGTTTTCGTATAACCCCTGGCCAAAAGGCGTTTGTACAATAAATCAGCCTCTTGTTTGAAATTGACATCATTGGAGCAGTTCCTCCTGAGGCGTAAGTATTGGCCAAAGGGGATGTTACGAACAAGTGCATCAGGATGTGCACTAGAGGCATGCAATATTATATTGCCCGCGGTAGGTTTGCGGTAAAGTGATGTAGCAATAGTGCCATCACCTTCAATAGAGATGGTAATGTCCATAAAGGAGATCCTACTCTCATGAAAATCCATTGTAAATTTAAAATGTTATCAATTCCCAGCAAGCATCTGCATAAAGTGTTCAAGCAAAGTAGAAGATCCGCCCCAAATCATAAAGACATCGTCTATGAACCGAGCCATAAAAGAATATGGGAAAGAAGGTCGGTGTAATCGTCATTAGAAAAAAGGTCTTGTTCCCACCCCCCAGGTACAAATTGGCAAAAGAGGGGGCGCAACATGTGCCCATGGCAACCCCTTGTACCTGGAGGAAGTGGGAATCATCAAAAGAAAATACATTTCTCGTAAGAATGTGTGATAGAAGCTGTAATATGAAGTGATTCATGCCGGAAAACTTGGGACCGCTGTTATGGAAATTTGGTTGTACGCAGAGCACACAGCCAAATCTCCTGTTTCTCATAATAATAACAATTTCGTCTGATGATATAAATACATCTCACCTTTTGATCGTATCCATCCTCTGGTGTGTGCCCCATGCATCAAACTAGACAAAACACATGCTTCTTACATTCTCATCTTAGCAAGACTGCCTGCCACAGCCCTCAGTCTGCCTCCTTTATTCAACGACAACAAAAGCAATCACAAACAGGAAGCCCTGGCCCCAACAGCCAATCGCTTCCTTTACAGGATATGACCTCAGCCTCACAGGATATGACCTCACAGGATGTGAATGACCATATAAGGATTTAACAACAGAACACAAAACAACCACTACAGGACATGATACAATATACAATAACTAAATGACGATGACTAAAGTTCCTCGTGCATGGGATATTATCTGCAGGTGTATGTCATGGCACCCCAAACATGTTGATCAGGCATACCAGTGGTGGCAAGAGCAAACCACTGCTAAACCGATAATGTCTTTGCAGAGCGAACGCATCCCCACCAGACGATCGTTCTGTGCATTGCACAGGGGCCCTTTGCTGGCGGACTTGTCCTCTCTCCGCAAACACGTCTCTCCAAACACCAGGAAGTTTTCCACAACCTAACAGGTCTCAACCAGCGTCAGTCTGCCCCAGTCAGCTCTTTAGAGCGGGCTGCGATTTAACAGACACTGGGAGACTCTTATGACAATACATTGATATAAAATTTTCCACAACACCGCGCTCATCAAGGAACTTGGAAATAGTCTCCAAACCCAGATTGTGTGGAATAGAGGAGTATAACGCCTCGATGTCAATAGCGACAAGGAGGCAATCTGTTGGGATGGTGAGATCGTCAAGACTTTTTAGCAGGTCAGTAGTGTCCTTTAAGTAAGAGTGCAATGTGATAACATGGGGGCAAAGACATTCATCAACCAGCTTGCTGGCCCACTCAGTAATTGAACCCACACCCGAGACAATCGGTCATCCTGGTGGATTATGGAGATTTTTATGCATCTTTGGGAGCACATAAAATGTTGAGGTCTTAGGGTGTGGGACCTGTAGGCTCTCGAAAATTTCTTTGGTAATCAAGCCCTCAGCAAGGGCCGAATGTATAATTTGCTCATACTCAAGATTATATTTGGCAATAATGTTAGCTGAAATTGGTTTATACCATTGTCTGTTCTTGAGTATATCCCAACATATATTCCTGTATTGGAGTTTGTCTAGCAGAACTACGATACCACCCTTGTCAGAGGGCTTGATTACCAACTGAGAATTTGCACCAAGCCCAACAAGTGCATTTTTGTGGGTCTGACTCAGGTGATGGCTACCCAATTTTTTAGAAACTAGAAGTTCCATTTCTTTAGTTGTTTGTGCTAGAAAAGTCCACACATTTGGATTTGTACGTAATGATGGAAATTGAGTAGATTTTTGTTTCACAGCATTACCCAGTGTCAGGAAAGGGTCCATCTGCTGGTAAGATATATCATTTGGCATGCAGTACTGGGGTCCACCAGCAGGTGTCTCCTGGCAGTGTTAAACTGTCAGGAGAATATTTCCCTGCTGGTGTCATTTCATCTTTTGGCTGCAGTACTGACGTCCACCAGCGGATGGATCCTGGCAGTATGGAGCAGACAACACTCCCTGCGCTCAGGTGTTACTTGAAGTCAATTATAGTCAGTCCCATAAATACCCGGCAAGCTCTCACATGCTTGCCTTGGTATCTTTCTTCCTTGCGCCCTGACCTGTATCCTGTATTCTGTATCTCCTGTGTCTGAACCTGAACCTGAGCCTGCTCCTGAGCCTGTATTCTATCCCATCCATTATCTCCCTCTCCTAACCTGCCCTTGTTCAGTTGCTTATCTCCTGTGTATGACCTTGGCTTGGCTAAACGTTTATGTTTCTGGTATATCCCTTGTCCTGCTGACCTGCTGTGTATGACCCTGGCCTGGCTGACATCTGTGATTCCGGTACTGCCCCTTGCTGTATATATTGTTGTTTGTGGTGGGTTTGTTGTGTTCGTTTTGTATTTTCTGAATTATCACCTATTTTAATAAATATTATTATTATTCACTTACATGCATTTTGGGTTATCTCTGAGCAGTCCACACAGTCTCGTCTACTAGTCTCCTGACAGTATACCAAGGCCATCCCTGACCAGTCGTGGCTGCACTGAGAAACCGTCCTGGCACGGTGGGCGTGCAAAAGATGGACTTTGATGAAATTGTCTATTGTTCTCTGCTGGTGGCAGAGGATAATGAATATTGCCGCCAGACTCTTAAAAACTGGACCAGTGACCAACTACTGGAAACAATCCAATCAGCCCATTTTCTAGTAGATCAGGGTCGTGCGTTATTTGAGGATGTTCAGCCTTTGATCCAATTATGTACAAAGTCAGCCTTGTCATGCGTTCCCGAAGGTAGTGCCGATTTTTCCCCTCCTTTCAGTTGTGACCAGGTTGAATCCCTGGTATGGTTGTTAGAGGATGATCCGGCTTTCTTTGATAACATTATTCCGCTTGTTCCCAGCAGGTGTTATCCGATTGCATTTATTCAGTACAATCTCTGATTAGACAGGCTGTATGTGAACCAACTTTTGTTCAACCTGTGTTGCAAGCATGGTCAGATCTCCTGCATTTAGCTAAGCCACAGCAACCCAGCATTAGTCACCTACCTTCCCAAGAATCTTTCTCCCAGTCGCCCATGGCAACCTCAGCTACAGTCCAGTATACATAGCTTCCCACTAAAAAAGAAGGAAAGGATGGCCTTGGGACTCTGAGTGAGGTGGGAGAGATTCGGAACACTTTCACAATCAGTGCAAAAAATGTTTATTATTCACAGAATGCTCAATACAGAAGTGGGATCAGCAATGAGTGTGCGTTACCCAGCATAGTGGCCTAGTATTAAAGCATAAGTAAAAAACAAATACAGATCGTTACACTTGATTTGTACATCCATAAAAAGTATTATACAAAGTATACATGTATCATTAGAATAAGTAAAATACATATTACACATGCATGGATAGCAGTAGTATGTGACCATGTGGTGACCAACTTAAAATACCCAGCAAGGTGGGCATGCATGTGGCATCGGTATTGCCCTACGCGTTTCGCAAGTCTCCTCTCGCTCATCAGGGGCTGATGCATAATTTGTATGTCTAGAACAAAAAATATTAAGAGTAATAAGAGTATGAAAAATAACTAATGAGTCGGGGCACGCAAAATGGTTGGCACGAAGGGTCCGTGATAAGCGACCCCGTACTTACCAACTGACTGGGTTGGGTCACCAAAAGACCGGGTCTCAGGATGGGGGCTGAGGGGGAGTGGCAACCAACAAACGCTGCAGGACAGACCAGGGAGCACAGCAAGGACCGCAGGAGCTAATGTGGTAGGTGGTATGGAGGTGTCCATGAACATATCTAGAAAAAATGTATATATAAGGATACAAGAGTCTCAACAAGTGTACCCAAAGTAGACTAAGCATCAGAGGGTCAACTCTATCCCTCAGGAATAACTAAGAAGGGTAAAGAAGTAAGTATATATGTATAGGGTAACATAAATACTTAATATAAATATGATAAGGAATAAAAATAAATGAGTGGACCGTCATATTGGCAAATAATTAAAAGCAAGGGCTGGAGGGAAGTGCATACATACAGATAAATATGAGATATAAAAAAATATAAATAAATCTAGATTGTGTAGGGGTGAATATGTGTACCAATAAAAATATTAAGTTAAATTAAAATAGATAATATTGTGTGTGGTGGGAGGGTATCACATACACAATCAGATTATATTGGGTGAAAAGAAAGGGGGGGGAAAGATATGAAGGAATAATACCTATTTTTATTCCTTATCATATTTATATTAAGTATTTATGTTACCCTATACATATATACTTACTTCTTTACCCTTCTTAGTTATTCCTGAGGGATAGAGTTGACCCTCTGATGCTTAGTCTACTTTGGGTACACTTGTTGAGACTCTTGTATCCTTATATATACATTTTTTCTAGATATGTTCATGGACACCTCCATACCACCTACCACATTAGCTCCTGCGGTCATTGCTGTGCTCCCTGGTCTGTCCTGCAGTGTTTGTTGGTTGCCACTCCCCCTCAGCCCCCGTGCCGGCATTGCTCATTGCCGCCATCCTGAGACCCGGTCTTTTGGTGACCCAACCCAGTCAGTTGGTAAGTACGGGGTCGCTTATCACGGACCCTTCGTGCCAACCATTTTGCGTGCCCTGACTCATTAGTTATTTTTCATACTCTTATTACTCTTAATATTTTTTGTTCTAGACATACAAATTATGCATCAGCCCCTGATGAGCGAGAGGAGACTCGCGAAACGCACAGGACAATACCGATGCCACATGCATGCCCACCTTGCTGGGTATTTTAAGTTGGTCACCACATGGTCACATACTACTGCTATCCATGCATGTGTAATATGTATTTTACTTATTCTAATGATACATGTATACTTTGTATAATACTTTTTATGGATGTACAAATCAAGTGTAACGATCTGTATTTGTTTTTTACTTATGCTTTAATACTAGGCCACTATGCCGGGTAACGCACACTCATTGCTGATCCCACTTCTGTATTGAGCATTCTGTGAATAATAAACATTTTTTGCACTGATTGTGAAAGTGTTCCGAATCTCTCCCACCTCACTCAAAGTCCCAAGGCCATCCTTTCCTTCTTTTTGCTGTATTTAGGGATGGAGGTGGCAGAGTGGTTTCTTCAGACCACAACTCTACTTTGTCTGTATGTATCCGGGTGGAAGACACCCACTAGGCCAATATGTGGTCGGTCTTAACCATTGGTCCATTTTCACCTGCAAATTTTTCATTAATACATTTAGCTAGAATCAGGTTTTACTTCCGGGTTGTGTTGGCTCCCTTCTGCTGTGGTCTGTTTGGTGGTGACACTGCGCTTCCGGCATTGGGGGCTGCGATGTGTAAAGGGGAGGTCTACTTGACCTCCTGCTGCCCCCGCCTGTCCTCACGGGCGGGCGGGGCCACCTGCACGTCGGCGTCATGTTTTCCACGCCCAATACGCGATGTCCTTTGACCCCGCGTTCTTGGGCAGTGTGGAACATCCCGGATGGGTGAGCGGCTGTTTGTCACGCACATCCGGCCTCTCTGGTTGACGCTACCAGCGTCAGCCCATCGCCATCTGTACATGACGCTGGGGGCGTGGCTTCCTTGGCCGCTGTGGGTATATCCGGGGGCTCGGCGCAGCTGCAGTCTGTATCTGTGGTTGGCTGGTATGTTGACATGGTTTTGGGTCTGTGAGAGCACCATCTATGCCTGGGACTTTTCACATCCACTCAGGTATTATTCCTTCATATCTTCCCCCCCCCTTTCTTTTCACCCAATATAATCTGATTGTGTATGTGATACCCTCCCACCACACACAATATTATCTATTTTAATTTAACTTAATATTTTTGTTGGTACACATATTCACCCCTACACAATCTAGATTTATTTATACTTTTTTATATCTCATATTTATCTGTATGTATGCACTTCCCTCCAGCCCTTGCTTTTAATTATTTGCCAATATGACGGTCCACTCATTTATTTTTATTCCTTATCATATTTATATTAAGTATTTATGTTACCCTATACATATATACTTACTTCTTTACCCTTCTTAGTTATTCCTGAGGGATAGAGTTGACCCTCTGATGCTTAGTCTACTTTGGGTACACTTGTTGAGACTCTTGTATCCATATATACACTTTTTCTAGATATGTTCATGGACACCTCCATACCACCTACCACATTAGCTCCTGCGGTCCTTGCTGTGCTCCCTGGTCTGTCCTGCAGCGTTTGTTGGTTGCCACTCCCCCTCAGCCCCCGTGCCGACATTGCTCATTGCCGCCATCCTGAGACCCGGTCTTTTGGTGACCCAACCCAGTCAGTTGGTAAGTACGGGGTCGCTTATCACGGACCCTTCGTGCCAACCATTTTGCGTGCCCCGACTCATTCGTTATTTTTCATACTCTTATTACTCTTAATATTTTTTGTTCTAGACATACAAATTATGCATCAGCCCCTGATGAGCGAGAGGAGACTCGCGAAACGCACAGGACAATACCGATGCCACATGCATGCCCACCTTGCTGGGTATTTTAAGTTGGTCACCACATGGTCACATACTACTGCTATCCATGCATGTGTAATATGTATTTTACTTATTCTAATGATACATGTATACTTTGTATAATACTTTTTATGGATGTACAAATCAAGTGTAACGATCTGTATTTGTTTTTTACTTATGCTTTAATACTAGGCCACTATGCCGGGTAACGCACACTCATTGCTGATCCCACTTCTGTATTGAGCATTCTGTGAATAATAAACATTTTTTGCACTGATTGTGAAAGTGTTCCGAATCTCTCCCACCTCACTCAAAGTCCCAAGGCCATCCTTTCCTTCTTTTTGCTGTATTTAGGGATGGAGGTGGCAGAGTGGTTTCTTCAGACCACAACTCTACTTTGTCTGTATGTATCCGGGTGGAAGACACCCACTAGGCCAATATGTGGTCGGTCTTAACCATTGGTCCATTTTCACCTGCAAATTTTTCATTAATACATTTAGCTAGAATCAGGTTTTACTTCCGGGTTGTGTTGGCTCCCTTCTGCTGTGGTCTGTTTGGTGGTGACACTGCGCTTCCGGCATTGGGGGCTGCGATGTGTAAAGGGGAGGTCTACTTGACCTCCTGCTGCCCCCGCCTGTCCTCACGGGCGGGCGGGGCCACCTGCACATCGGCGTCATGTTTCCCACGCCCAATACGCGATGTCCTTTGACCCCGCGTTCTTGGGCAGTGTGGAACATCCCGGATGGGTGAGCGGCTGTTTGTCACGCACATCCGGCCTCTCTGGTTGACGCTACCAGCGTCAGCCCATCGCCATCTGTACATGACGCTGGGGGCGTGGCTTCCTTGGCCGCTGTGGGTATATCCGGGGGCTCGGCGCGGCTGCAGTCTGTATCTGTGGTTGGCTGGTATGTTGACATGGTTTTGGGTCTGTGAGAGCACCATCTATGCCTGGGACTTTTCACATCCACTCAGGTATTATTCCTTCATATCTTCCCCCCCCCTTTCTTTTCACCCAATATAATCTGATTGTGTATGTGATACCCTCCCACCACACACAATATTATCTATTTTAATTTAACTTAATATTTTTGTTGGTACACATATTCACCCCTACACAATCTAGATTTATTTATACTTTTTTATATCTCATATTTATCTGTATGTATGCACTTCCCTCCAGCCCTTGCTTTTAATTATTTGCCAATATGACGGTCCACTCATTTATTTTTATTCCTTATCATATTTATATTAAGTATTTATGTTACCCTATACATATATACTTACTTCTTTACCCTTCTTAGTTATTCCTGAGGGATAGAGTTGACCCTCTGATGCTTAGTCTACTTTGGGTACACTTGTTGAGACTCTTGTATCCATATATACACTTTTTCTAGATATGTTCATGGACACCTCCATACCACCTACCACATTAGCTCCTGCGGTCCTTGCTGTGCTCCCTGGTCTGTCCTGCAGCGTTTGTTGGTTGCCACTCCCCCTCAGCCCCCGTGCCGACATTGCTCATTGCCGCCATCCTGAGACCCGGTCTTTTGGTGACCCAACCCAGTCAGTTGGTAAGTACGGGGTCGCTTATCACGGACCCTTCGTGCCAACCATTTTGCGTGCCCCGACTCATTCGTTATTTTTCATACTCTTATTACTCTTAATATTTTTTGTTCTAGACATACAAATTATGCATCAGCCCCTGATGAGCGAGAGGAGACTCGCGAAACGCGTAGGGCAATACCGATGCCACATGCATGCCCACCTTGCTGGGTATTTTAAGTTGGTCACCACATGGTCACATACTACTGCTATCCATGCATGTGTAATATGTATTTTACTTATTCTAATGATACATGTATACTTTGTATAATACTTTTTATGAATGTACAAATCAAGTGTAACGATCTGTATTTGTTTTTTACTTATGCTTTAATACTAGGCCACTATGCCGGGTAACGCACACTCATTGCTGATCCCACTTCTGTATTGAGCATTCTGTGAATAATAAACATTTTTTGCACTGATTGTGAAAGTGTTCCGAATCTCTCCCACCTCACTCAAAGTCCCAAGGCCATGCTTTCCTTCTTTTTGCTGTATTTAGGGATGGAGGTGGCAGAGTGGTTTCTTCAGACCACAACTCTACTTTGTCTAGCTTTCCACTAAGTACTATTACCCAGTCTCTACTCACTGCACCTATCCTGCTTTCAATCCACCTGCCTCTTCTCTTCCACCTGTAACAATCCCACAAACCCCTCCTCCAGCCACTGTTCCCTGGTCTTCATTTTGCCCAGTTACATCCCTTCCTTACAGCCCTGCAATTACCTACAAGGCTGCGCTGGCTAAACCAAAGACGAAAGAAAAGTTCTTTCCTACCAACACAATCCTGCCAGTAACCCAACCTGCTTCCACACCAACCAACCCACTCCAGTCTGCTTGCGGGCCAACTACACCTGATAACCCAACTGATTCTGCCAAACCTCTGCCTGCTATCCAGCCAGTGTCTCTGCCTAAAGTCCCTGTGCCCCAATCTTATGTTCTCGTTTTCCAGTCTGATGTGCCTACCTTCCAGCCGGATGTCTCGGTGCCTGCCTTCCAGCTTGATGTCCCAGTGCCTGCTACCCAGTCTGACGTCCCAGTGCCTGCTACCCAGTCTGACGTCCCAGTGCCTGCTACCCAGTTTGATGTCCCAGTGCCTGCTACCCAGTCTGACGTCCCAGTGCCTGCTACACAGTCTGACATTCCAGTGCCTGCTACCCAGTCTGACGTTCCAGTGTCTGCTACCCAGTCTGAAGTTCCAGGGCCTGCTACCCAGTCTGATGATCCAGTGCCTGCTACCCAATCTGACGATCCAGTACCTGCTACCCGGTCTGACGTTCCAGTGCCTGCTACTCAGTTTGATGTTCCAGTGCCTGCTACCCAGTCTGACGTTCCAGTGCCTGCTACCCAGTCTGACGTTCCAGTGTCTGCTACCCAGTCTGACGATCCAGTGCCTGCTACCCAGGCTGACGTTCCAGTGCCTGCTACCCAGTCTGACGTTTCAGTGCTGGCTACCCAGTCTGACGTTCCAGTGCCGGCTACCCAGTCTGACGTTCCAGTGCCGGCTACCCAGTCTGACGTTCCGGTTCCCGTCTACCCAGTCTGACGTTTCGCGGCCTGCTGACCGGTCTGACGACCTTGTGTCCATGTTCCAGCCTAAAGTTTTGCTACCAGTGTTCCAGTCTGATGTGCCCGCTTCCCAGTTTGACGATCTTCTGTCTGCTGCCCAGCCTGATGCGCCAGTGTCTTCTACTCAGCCTGTTGAGCCAATGCCTGTGCCCACTGTCCAGCTTGAGGTCCCAGTGCCTGCTGCTCAGCCTGACATCCCAGTGCCCATGTTCCAGTCTGACACTTCAGTGACTACTATCCAGTCCGATGTACCTATTGTTCAGCCTGGTATGCCAGCACCTGCTGTTCTGCCCGATGTGCCAGTGCCTGTGTCTGCTGCCCAGTCTGAAGTCCAGTACCCGCTGCCTGGTCTGATGTCTCGGTGCTGGCTTTCCAGTCCGCTTTCCAGCCTGATGTGCCAGTGTCTGCTACTCAGCCAGTTGTGCCAATGCCTGTGCCCGCTGCCCAGTTTGAGGTCCCAGTGCCTGCTGCTCAGCCCGAAATCCCAGTGTCCATGTTCCAGTCTGACGCTCCAATGACTACTGACCAGTCCGATGTACCTTTTGTTCAGCCTGTTGTGCCAGTACCTGCTGTTCTGCCTGATGTGCCAGCACCTGTCTCTGCTGTCCAGCCTGAAGTTCCAACACCTGCTGCCCGGTCTGATGTCTCGGTCCCCACTTTCCAGCCTGATGTGCCCACTTTCCAGCCTGATGTGCCCGCTGTTCAGCCTGATGAGCCTGCTTTCCGGTCTGATGTGCCCATCCTCCAGCCTGATATCCTGGAACCTGCCTTCCAGCCTGATGTCGTGATGATGGTATCTCAGCCTGAAGTTTTGGTGCCCGTGTCTCAGCCTGCTGAATCGGTGCCCGTTATCCAGTCTGTTGAATCGGTGCCCTTTACCCGGTCTGCTGAACCGGTGCTCGTTACCCAGTCTGCTAAACCGAAGTCCGTCATTTTGCCTGATAAGCCAGTACCCGTTATCCGGCTTGCCGAACCAATCCCCGGTGTCCAGCTCACTGATTTAGGGCCTGTTACCCAGCCCACTGGGTCAGGGTCCATTACCCAGCTTGCTGAGCCGGTGCCTGTAATCCGGCCTGCCCTTACTATGTTCGCTGTTCAGCCTAATGCTCCAGAGCCTGCTGTTCATCTCGATGACCCGGAGCTTGCTGCCCAGCTCAATGACCCGGAGCCCGCTGCCCAGATCGATGACCCGGAGCCTACTGCCCAGCTCGATGACCCAAAGCCTGCTGCCCAGCTCGATGACCCGAAGCCTGCTGCCCAGCTCGATGACCCAGAGCCTGCTGCCCAGCTTGATGACCCAGAGCCTGCTGCCAAGCTTGATGACCCAGAGCCTGCTGCCCAGCTCGGTTTGTTCCTGTTTGCTGCCCAGCTCGGTTTGCTCCTGTCTGCTGCCCAGCTCGGTTTGTTCCTGTCTGCTGCCCAGCTCGGTTTGTTCCTGTTTGCTGCCCAGCTCGGTTTGTTCCTGTCTGCTGCCCAGCTCGGTTTGTTCCTGTCTGCTGCCCAGCTCGGTTTGTTCCTGTCTGCTGCCCAGCTCAGTTTGTTCCTGTCTGCTGCCCAGCTTGGTTTGTTTCTGTCTGCTGCCCAGCTTGGTTTGTTCCTGTCCGCTGCCCAGCTCAATGACCCTGATGTGCCTGACGACCATAGACTATGGACAATTAAGACTAGTTGGAGCGTCCGGAGGCTGCACCTTTAGGGGAGGGGGTACTGTCAGGAAAGGGTCCATCCGCTGGTAAAATATATATTATTTGGCATGCAGTACTGGGGTCCACTAGCAGGTGTCTCCTGACAGTTCAACAACTGTCAGGAGAATATTTCCCTGCTGGTGTCATTTCATCTTTTGGCCGCAGTACTGACGTCCACCAACGGATGGATCCTTGCAGTATGGAGCAGACAACACTCCCTGCGCTCAGGTGATACTTGAAGTCAATTATAGTCAGTCCCATAAATACCCGGCAAGCCCTCACATGCTTGCCTTGGTATCTTTCTTCCTTGCGCCCTGACCTGTATCCTGTATCCTGTATCTCCTGTATCTGAACCTGAACCTGCTCCTGAGCCTGTATCCTATCCCATCCATTATCTCCCTCTCCTAACCTGCCCTTGTTCAGTTGCTTATCTCCCGTGTATGACCTTGGCTTGACTAAACGTTATATGTTTCTGGTATATCACTTGTCCTGCTGACCTGCTGTGTATGACCCTGGCCTGGCTGACATCTGTGATTCCGGTACTGCCCCTTGCTGTATATATTGTTGTTTGTGGTGGGTTTGTTTTGTTGGTTTTGCACTGTTTGTATTTTCTGAATTATCACCTATTTTAATAAATATTATTATTATTCACTTACATGCATTTTGGGTTATCTCTGAGCAGTCCACACAGTCTGGTCTACTAGTCTCCTGACACCCAGCATGGTAAGCTCCTGATGATAGATCTTAGCCTGTGTTTGCTGACCAATATTGTGATCGGACTCCGGTGCAGCCACCTGTGTCATATTGGCATCATTCTCCTCTAAAAGGAGCACCTGATCTCTCAGCGCCTGAAATTCGGCAACTGTGAAATCCCTTCGAATTTCTTGCTCTGTAAAATTTTTTTGTTTTTCTTGTCTGTCAAGAACAAAAAGAAATTTGTACGTTAATTTCCTAGAAAAGAGATGCAGATCTTTAATGATGTTAAAAATATTGGGTGTTGAAATAGGCCAGAAACTCAGCCCCAACTGCAAAACCTCCTTTTCCACTGCACTTAGGGGGTAAGAGGAAAGATTAATTATTTCTAATTGTTGAGTATCCCTAGGAAGGATCTCTGAAGGGTTCTCGAAAGAGGAAACGGATAAGGATAAAGTATTCTCACGAGGTTTATCAGTATTCGGGAAGAATTGGTCAATGCATCATTTTTTTAAATCCTTCCTAATAGCACCCACTGCTGCTGTGCTACTGGGTCGTGAAGAAATGATAGATTGTGCACAGTCAGCTATGCTAGGTCGAATATCCGATTTAACAGCAGAGGTCAAAGAAACCGACGAGATGGTGGTAGAGGGGGGAATATTAGATGCAGCTAGGTCAGGGAACATAGATATTCCTCCATTTTCCTTGGGTATAGAATGCTGTTGTTGAGTGTGGTTATTATCTAGTGGTTGAACATGTTCATCCATTGATTTTTTTCTATCATTGCCTGTCTGCTGCCCGTTCCCAGTCTGTCGTTGTTTTCTCGAACCTCGACCCCACTGTCGTCCCTGATCAGAGGCCCGTGAATTTTGTGAGGCAGGAGAGGTAGCAGAGGAATCTGAATCGCTCACTCTATTACCATATTTTTTAAAAGTATTTCTGTAAGGACGCATAGAATTCAGGCCGCCCTGTTGTTTGCTGTTCAAGGGCTGTTAACTGAAACCTGAATGTGTCCTGAAGAAGTTCTATACGAAACACGTAGACGCTGTATAATGTATATTTTTTTATATAGATGATTTTTTATTATCTTTTGTCAGTGTCTTTGTATTGTATGTATTTATATTGAATAAAATTGATTATATTGTTATTTTGATTATGCTTTCTCAGGTTTGTTGTGCCTCTAAAGTCCTTTTTTTGAACCCCCTTCTCTTCTTATGACATATAATTTAGACGGATGTGGCCATAAGAGTGTCCTTATTTTTTTGTCCTCACTTTCATTTTTAATCATTAATTTGGCCCTTTCTATCGCCTAAAAAACCTGGCTGATTCTGCCTGGCTATACCCTCCCCCCTGTAAACTGAGCATGGTTTATCATGGCTGCTGAGCCCTGACACCGTGGTCAGTTTATGTGCCTTCATCATCCACAGCCCTGCTCTGTCCTTCTATGTCCTCCTCTCCCCCTTCCATGCCTGTCTGCTCTGTGTCAGTGCCCGCCTCCTCCCCTCCTGCTACTATTATAACTATAATAAAAACATCCTATTCCCTCTGTAACATAATATGTGCCCCTGTGTCTGTGTTATATGAAAAAAGCTGCCGATCTGTACCTATATCAGATCTTCTCCTCACGTGACTCCTCGGCTGTCTCTCCTCCCCTCCTCCCCGACTGACGTCAGTGGGAGTGCTAGGCCCCACTTGCTATAGCTGTCAGCTGGGCAGAGGAGAGAGCCTGAGGAGTCACGTGGGCACCGGGAGACGCTCTAATATGGGTACAGATCAGCAGCTTTTTTATATAACACAGACAAAGGGGTGCATAACATTATGTTACAGAGGGGATGTTATGTTTTTATTGTGTTGACTTAACAACCACTTTAAGGTTTCATCTTGTGACTATAATTTGCCTTTAAAAGGAAACTATGCTTGCTTTGGGTCATTTTTCTTTTAAAGCTTATGCTTAAACTGATTTTTTATTTATTTTTTATTTTTTTTAATGGTTGTTTTTCAAATATTTACCAATAATAGATAAATGAAGCAAGATTCATAGAGCATTATGGGTTTTCTAAACACAGGGCACAGCAGAGTGCAGATATTCAAGATCCTTTCAGTACTTTCTATCTTGGGAAAGATCAGTTATTTTTTGTATAATGTCACAACTCTGCTACAACCCAACAACACATTTTGACAGTGATATGTTAAAACTGCAGTTCTACTACTGTGTGAGATATTGCTAATGATAAAGCGCTATATTTAAAGATGTGATTCATCAACACATGATAAATTCTTGCAAAAGAAAGGAATACAGTACTATTTCTACAAAGCTGAATTTAACTTAAAGAAAAAATTACAAGCAGAAGCTTTGTATTTGAGGCCCAGTAAAAGAACAAGACACAATTTTCCTTGCTATTTCAATTGCTACCAAATTCAACCAGAGAAAAAAGAATCATTTGCATACCCTGAATTTCAGCAATCACTTTCATATAGTTGACAAGAATAGTGAGATTACGGGAATATAATCAATTTGGCAGGTTAAGCAATATAGGTTTTTTTGCATGCAAACTCCAACACACTCAGCTTGTTCTCTTGTTGCCCGGGAGACTTCTTTAGGATGTTTGGTAGGAACTTTACAAACAAATTACCATTTTCCATCAAGGCTATTCAAGAAAATAGCCAGCATGATACCTAATGAACAGGACAATACTGAAAAAAAAATCAGCAAAATACACAGCAATACAGAGTATGCCGCTCAAGCCCCTTTAGAGGGACATAAGCCATGCTCTCAATTGCGTGGCACCTGTTTGCTGTTCCTGACCCAAGCTTGGTCACACATGACTAATAACTCTAAGATTTTCTGTGTCACGTACTGTAGTTTGCTCCTGTTCCTCCCACCGAACATACCTGGGAGGGATAAGAAATCATAAGAATAATATTTTAAAAGACCAGAAACAAACAAGCCCCTCAATCCTAACAGTAGAGTTGCTGTGGTGTTTATACTTCTGGCCTATAGATACCATTATTTACAGCTACATTCACACCAGAAACTGCAAGTAACTGCTAGTTTTTGACTGCATATTTACATGTACTTGATGCACGCTTGACACAATTGATTACGTTTTGCGCTGCGTGTAGCACTGCGATTGCAGTGCACTTTTCTATTATTTTGGACCTGGCTTTCTTATCTTAAAGTGGTGCATTGGAGTGCATTTGAAACACGTTTGAAACGCGTTTGTAGCACATTCTCTGCATTTGCAGTGCAGAAAAATGCAGCATGCTCTACTTTTTTAAACTGCGCTGAACTGCACTGCAATGATGTGCACTATTCCTAAAGGATTACCTTGATTTTGGACTGTCTATGCAGTTCAAAATGTATCCAACTGCAGCCAAATGCATCCAACTGCGTTTGGTGTAAAAAGGGCCCTAATACTTTTTATACTCTTTGCTAGTTCCAGTTCTCCACACCCTGGTGAGCCTACAACACCCTTTACTGCTGGGATCTGTATGTTTGAGAGTTACATACTTTCTGCTAACCAGGAGGACTAACCTACTGCTCGAAAGTGCGATATATATATATATATATATATATATATATATATATATATATATATATATATACTGTATGCTGTATGTTTTGCAAAAAATGTGCAGTGCTGTTAACAACAAGAAAGTAGGACAATGAAAAATCTCCTGCCATACAGGTTTGTTAAGTTACTGCCCCAAAGGTTACCATCATAAATGTAGATAAATATGAAGTTTCCATTCCAGATAAATGTCTGTGTACTGTAAATATTACTACTGTTTATCCCACTATCCTGATACTTGATACAGGATATTCTGTCTCTGCACTGCCTGAGGAAATTTACCAGAAGTTCTTTGCAAATGAACCACTCACTGCACCTACTCTGAAATTGGTTAGTTATCTCTCAGATCCTATCTGTGTGTTTGGTTGCCTGCCAGTGAATGTTAAAGTGACTAGTTGGTCGGTCAACTGGTGTGCAAGCTAAAAATCTGCATTGTCAAGAAAGTCACCACTATGTTGGACAAGAACATTTTCCTTACTAATTTTACAATTAGTGGATGATCTAATTACAACGGCTCTAGTTGCCCCTATTCTACCAGTGTCCAAAGTTTCATCACACAGCGACACCTCACTGGGCCGTGCAAAAACTTTGTACATAAAATTAAAGCACAGTCCTATGTGAAAACATAGTTACATAATAGGTGAGGTTGAAAAAAGACACAAGTCCATCAAGTCCAACATATGTGTGTGATTATATGTCAGTATTACATTGTATATCCCTGTATGTTGTGGTCATTCAGGTGCTCATCTAATAGTTTTTTGAAACTATCGATGCTCCCTGCTGAAACCACTGCCTGTAGAAGGGAATTCCACATCCTTGCCACTCTTATGCCGTGTACACATGAGCGGACTTTACGGCAGACTTTGCCCGGCGGACGGGATTTCGTTGGACAATTCGATCGTGTGTGGACTCCAGCGGACTTTGTTTTCTCAAAAGTTGGACGGACTTAGATTTTAAACATGTTTTAAATCTTTCCGTCGAACTCGAGTCCGGTCGAAAAGTCCACTCGTCTGTATGCTAGTTCGACGGACAAAAAGCCACGCTAGGGCAGCTATTGGCTACTGGCTATGAACTTCCTTGTTTTAGTCCAGTCATTCGTCATCACGTACGAATTTGATGGACTTTGGTGGATTGTGTGTAGGCAAGTCCGTTCATTCAGAAAGTCCGTCATAAAGTCCGTCAAAAAGTCAGCCGGGCAAAGTCTGCCGTAAAGTTCTCTCGTGTGTACGCGGCATTACAGTAAAGAACCCTCTACATAGTTTAAGGTTAAACCTATTTTCTTCTAATTTTAATGAGTGGCCACGTGTCTTGTTAAACTCCTTTTCACAAAAAAGTTTTATCCCAATTGTGGGGTCACCAGTACGATATTTATAAATTGAAATCATAGCGTCTCTTCTCCAGAGAGAATAAGTTCAGTGCTCGCAAACTTTCTTTATAATTAATATCCTCCAGACAAATTTATTAGCTCTGTTGCCCTTCTTTGTACTCGCTCCATTTCCAGTACATCCTTCCTGAGGACTGGTGCCCAGAACTGGACAGCATACTCTAGATGCGGCCCGGACCAGAGTCTTGTAGAGTGGGAGAATTATTGTTTTATCTCTGTAGTTGATCCCCTTTTTAATGCATGCCAATATTCTGTCTGCTTTGTTAGCAGCAGCTTGGCATTGCATGCCATTGGTGAGACTATCATCTACTAGGACCCCCAGGTCCTTTTCCATCCTTGATTCCCCCAGAGGTTCTCCCCACAGTGTATAGATTGCATTCATATTTTTGCCACCCAAATGCTTTATTTTACATTTTTCTACATTAAACCTCATTTGCCATGTAGTTGCCCACCCCATTCATTTGTTCAGATCTTTTTGCAAGGTTTCCACATCCTGCAGAGAAGTTATTGTCCTGCTTAGCTTAGTATCGTCTGCAAATACAGAGATTAAACTGTTTACCCTATCCTCCAGGTCGTTTATGAACAAAAAAAATAGGATTGGTCCCAACACAGAACCCTGGGGGACCCCACTACCCACCCCTGACCATTCCGAGGACTCCCCATTTATCACCACCCTCTGAACTTGCCCTTGTAGCCAGTTTTCAATCCATGTACTCACCCTATGGTCCATGCCAACGGATCTTATTTTGTACAGTAAACATTTATGGGGATCTGTGTCAAATGCTTTTGCAAAATCCAGATACACCACGACTACGGGCCTTCCTTTATCTAGATGGCAACTCGCTTCCTCATAAAATGTTAACAGATTGGTTGGGCAAGTACAATTCTTCATGAATCCATGCTGATTACTGCTAATGATACCGTTCTCATTAGTAAAATCTTGTACATAGTCCCTTATCATCCCCTCCAAGAGCTTGCATACTATTGATGTTAGGCTAACTGGTCTGTAATTCCCAGGGATGTATTTAAGGCCCTTTTTAAATATTGGTGCTACATTAGCTTTTCTCCAATCAGCTGGTACCATTCCAGTCAGTACGGTACGCATGTCAGAAATTGAGATGCTTACCCTTCTCTGTAAAATAAGCTATTTTCTCATAACCTTAAAAGAAGTAGGGCCAAAGCTTTTTTGGCCCTACTTCTCCTATGGATCACAAGAGTACATTTCGTTCTGCACTCTTGTGGCCGGTTTTAAGCCAACAGTGGGCTAATTGGTTGACATCACTCAGCTACTCCAGGCTTGGGAAATATTCCAACTTTAAAGTTGGGATCCACCCAGATGCTTGGACCAGCAGCTGGCCAAGCCGCTCTCTGGCGGAACAGATGGCCGAAAGGATTGGTGAATGCCCATTCAGTCAGACAGCTCATCTCTTGTACTAAGAGAAATAATAAAAAAAATCTGCCATGTCTGGCCTTCTGAAATAACTAGTTGCCTGGATGTCTTTCTACTTTCTGAATCACTGACCTGGAACAAGTATGTAGCTATTGACTCAGTAAGTTTTCTATATAAGCTGCAGTTTGTTACCAGCATTAACACAGCAGTTTTTGTATTTTTCTGATTCCTGTTCCCGTAGCACCTTGTCCTAATAAAGGAAGTAAAAAAATGGATTTATTGGCAGAATGAACAAGTGATAAAACAATGTTACAGGGGTATTAATAAAACAGACAGACTATACTATATCATATTCATAAATTTTTATTTTGTCCCCAGTTTCACTTTCAAAAAACTGAACTGTATTGACATAGCAATTAATTAAATGAATATGTAACTTTTTATTACTTTGCTTTGTACATACTGCAATTAAAACTAAGTACAGAAATATCTTAACTAAAGCCTAATGTTTAAGACCCCATTCATACTTGCAAATGGGGCTGTTTGCCATTACCCACGGTAGACTCAGGGATTAAAATAATCAAAAAAGACTGCACTAAAAGGAATGACATGTGTTGTAACTATACAAACATAAATATATGGATAAATAAATGCAATCTATCAAGTGATACAAAATATTAATAATAAATTAAACACAAAATATCTAAGAAAATAAATGAAAATAAATGTGAATAAATGAAGAAAAGTCCCAAATGAAATTGAGTATTGAGCACCGAATAACAAAAGTGACTGAAGATGAGATAGGAATGGTCGAAAGACAAACAGTCCTTGGAGCCAAAGCAGATACAATTGGTGATCGTAGATGTTAAACGACAAACACCCAGTGAGGAATCCTCCACCTAATTAGATGTACGCTTACCAAAGGTAAGCTGTATGTCAGCTTATTTATGGACATCCACTCAGGGGAAATCAGCTCCTCAAATCTCCTCACAGGGAAGGGGCAGGCAGGATCTCTCCGTGTGATGGATTCAATCGGCATATCGGGGGGACCCAGAAGAATAAAGAATTTTCTCCATAGTGTAAATCGGTATAACCATTTATTAAAGTAAAGGAATAATCACACTTACATTTAAAATCACGGTAGTAGGTACATAGGAAGTAAAACAGCCGGCCGGCTAGCATGCACCTATTCGGAACGAGAAAGGATAAAAACGATGACGTCAGCGCGTCAGCCTTCCGACGTACGTTTCGTCCTATTGGACGTCATCATGGGAACGGGCGACGCACTGACTCATCGCTATTTATAGACCTGAAGACAAAACCAAGCCTCGCTCTGAAGCTCAGATGGCGTCACCACAACATCCTCCATAGAAGCAGGAAGTGTGTAACATTAATAAAAGAATGGGCAGACGATACATCCGCCAGCACCATCAGACCCTCCCAGCGCTAAAAGAACCGGAAAGATCAAAGGACCACACCAAGCGAACCGGATCCACACTTAAATAAAACGCAAATAAAGGATATATATAAATTATATGATATATAAAAATAATGAAAAATAAAAAATGAAAAAAATGTAGAATAAAAATTAGAGAACACTAAAGGGGACACGTGTAAGTGTTCTCATGTGTCCTCTAGTGGAACAAATGGAGATTACACTTAAAATCCATTTCAACACCATATGAGAAATATAATTGGAAACAAAAAATCAGCAGGTAATTACAACTAGAAATGGTGAGAAGCTGAAATAATTTCTCTGATTGTTATTATGGGTATTGAATTAATAACGCCACCAGAGATTCAGAGCAAGTTCACAAAATGTGATATTTATGATGATTAAAAACGTCATAAATTATCGATATTTAAATATGGTAGTATAATATAAGATAAAAATTAAAAAAGGAGATTTACAGTAATATGTTGTTAATGCATCACCTCTCACTCATAGTTCACTAAGGAGGATGTAGCGTGATGAAAAAATGTAAAATGAAAAATAATAATCAACCTACAATGTAATTATTCATGAGTTATCTATAAAAGCGTTCAGATCTACGTCTACATTAAGTCCAAAGGGGGTGTAGCACTTCAGTCTGTGTATCCAGGTCATTTCAAGCCTAGAGATCCCACGTATTATAGACCCCCCCCTCCAATGTGGGGTGTATCTATCAATGCCAAGAAAGATGGTCTTCCTGAGGTCTCGATTGTGTACCTCGAGATAATGTCTGGAGACCGGGTGTTTGGGGAAACCAGTTAAGATGTTGGTGATGTGCTCGTTAAGTCTTACAGATAGGGGGCGTTTGGTCCTCCCCACGTATTGCAATCCGCAAGGACATTGGAGAAGATACACCACCCGCTCTGTGGAGCATGTGATAAATGATCTGATTTCAAATTCCATCGAGGTACGTACGTCGGAAGGCTGACGCTCTGACGTCATCGTTTTTATCCTTTCTCGTTCCGAACGGGTGCATGCTAGCCGACCGGCTGTTTTACTTCCTATGTACCTACTACCGTGATTTTAAATGTAAGTGTGATTATTCCTTTACTTTAATAAATGGTTATACCGATTTACACTATGGAGAAAATTCTTTATTCTTCTGGGTCCCTCCGATATGCCGATTGAATCCATCACACGGAGAGATCCTGCCTGCCCCTTCCCTGTGAGGAGATTTGAGGAGCTGATTTCCCCTGAGTGGATGTCCATAAATAAGCTGACATATAGCTTACCTTTGGTAAGCGTACATCTAATTAGGTGGAGGATTCCTCACTGGGTGTTTGTCGTTTAACATCTACGATCACCAATTGTATCTGCTTTGGCTCCAAGGACTGTTTGTCTTTCGACCATTCCTATCTCATCTTCAGTCACTTTTGTTATTCGGTGCTCAATACTCAATTTCATTTGGGACTTTTCTTCATTTATTTACATTTATTTTCATTTATTTTCATTAGATATTTTGTGTTTAATTTATTATTAATATTTTGTATCACTTGATAGATTGCATTTATTTATCTATATATTTATGTTTGTATAGTTACAACACATGTCATTCCTTTTAGCGCCGTCTTTTTTGATTATTTTTGTCTATTATGTGCACGCCTCACCTTAGGACTGCAGCTTTAATTGTATAGAACCTTAGTATCATCGCATTGTTTAGAGTAGCGCGGTAATTCTTGGTGTTTATTTAGACTCAGGGATTCCCTGCAATAAGCAAAGCAAGAGGAGTCTGAAAGTGCTAACAGCTATTTACACTTATGCAGCAATTACCTGTGGCCGATCGTCCCTGAATGCAGACAGTCTCCCACAATAAATCACAAATGACTCCAAGTGTAAATGGGATCTTAAATGACAGCTGAAGAACATATTTTTGAAGTTGATTGGTGGCTGTGGGGTTACATAAAACATTTATTTTGAGCACATTTACAATTGAGTCCACCACTCTGGTTTAATTTAATTGTAAAAGGAAACTGGTACAAAAGGGCCGTTGCTCCTAAAGCCTTACTCCAGGCCATATAGATATATTATTATGTATTTATCTCTGCTATAAAGCAACTACAAACAGGCTTTAAAAGAGTTAAATGATTGGCTTTGAGTAGTACAGCCCACTCTGGACATCATTGCTGCAGGTCTCATATAGACACCCAAGCTGGTGTTGTTTTTAAGTCCCTACCTCCACTTGGCCATTCACAAAACATAACTTAGAAAGAATGGGGACACATATTGTCATTACATTGTTTAAATGAATGAAAAGAATAAGAGAATGCTTTACTGAGCACTTGGATGTGGTTAACCATACATCAAGTTGATGGTGGCAAGGATGTTAGACATGATTGTTCTTGTGCTATGATTGTGGACATATACTGTACATTTGTTAATACTCATTCTACTGAATATGCACCTTGCCCAAAACACCTTGTCCCCATGTTGATGGGACAAGAGCCTCTTCCGACAACCCTGGCCATTGGTTGTCGGGGTCTGCGGCGGGGCTTATCGACATCTGGAAGCCCCCTTTAACAAGGGGGCCCCCAGATCCTGCCCCCCTATGGGAATGGGTATTGGGTAAATTATACCCCTACCCATTCAACAAAGAAGTGTCTCGTGATGTAAATCCATCATCAATCATGCCACCCAACAGACAGAAAAATAGAAAAAAGAAACGGAAAAACTCTGCCTCCATGGGAAGCCTCCCGGCGACTGCTGTCTTTTTGCTTTAACAGCTCTTATATAGGCAAGGGCAGGGCCACCCACTGATGTAACCGGATCACCCACTGATGTAACCGGTGCTCAGTTTGAAGCAGTGGAGCTTGGTGGCTCAGTGTGAGCGTGCTCAGTTTGAAGCAGTGGAGCTTGGTGTAAGTGGAGCTGGATTAAGTGGGAGTAAAACACAAGAGTTTAAAACAGGAGGTTATAACAGGGGTCATAGTACCTGTGTAGTGTGAGTATCTGAGTGTTGTCTGAGTAGTGTGTGTGGATCGTTAGTACTGTGTATTGTGTACCTGTGTATTGTCTTGTTGTGTACCTGTGTATTGTCTTGAGTATTAGTGCCAGGAAGCTAGCTGTTAGGTAATTTGGACAGGGTAAAATTCCCCAATCCTCACTAAATTTAATAGGTACGATGCCCGGCGGGTGTGGAGAGGCGGCTCTTTGTACATCTTGCCGCATGTATGCGTTCCTTGATCATCCGATCGAGGGCGAATACTGCTGTGCAAAATGTAAGCACATTGTTTCCCTGGAAGCCCAGGTTCTGAATCTAGGGAAGCAACTGTCAGCACTGAGAAGTCCCTCCATACTAAAGGTGAGCCAGGAACGTACATGGCAGGTGCCGGCAGGGGCCAGCACAGAGGCGGGTGGAGACAAAGAGGTGCAGGCACTAGCAAAGAGTAGATGGGTGACAGTCAGGAGGGGTAGAGGGGGAAGTGCCAGAGAGGCCGTTCCAGGACTGGAGCATCCCAATAAGTACGCTCCATTGAGTGACATTGGTGAAACCAGTCAGGGACCAGCACTGCTGGAGATGAGGGACTCTCCTAGCTGCCAGGGGAAGAACTCCTCCAGTGAGAGTGGGGGGGCAGCAAAGGGAAAGGAAAGACAGATTCTGGTGGTAGGGGACTCAATTCTTAGAAGGACAGAGAGGGCAATCTGTAACCAAGACCTGAAGCGCCGAACAGTATGTTGTCTACCGGGCGCTCGGGTTCGGCACATCACGGATCTTGTGGACAGATTACTGGGAGGGGCTGGGGAAGACCCGGCTGTCATGGTGCACGTTGTCACCAATGACAAAGTCAGAGGCAGATGGAGTGTCCTAAAGAACGATTTTAGGGACTTAGGAGCTAAATTGAGGAAAAGGACCTCCAAGGTAGTGTTCTCAGGAATACTACCGGTACATCGAGCCACACCAGAAAGGCAGAGGGAGATTAGGGAAGTAAACAAGTGGCTGAAGAGCTGGTGTAGTAAGGAGGGGTTTGGGTTCCTGGAGGACTGGGCCGACTTCTCAGTCGGTAACCGGTACTATAGAAGGGACGGACTGCACCTAAATGAGGAGGGTGCAGATCTGCTGGGAATGAAGATGGCCAAAAAGTTAGAGGGATTTTTTAAACTAGGCGATGGGGGGGAGGGTCCAGAGACAGTGATAGCCAGCGCGGAAGATATTCCAGAGGGTAGTCTTGGGGGCATTAGTGGTAGGTTAACCAAAGCACAAAAACACAAGGTGAGTATAGTAGCAAGTCCTAGTTGCAATCTTGAAACACCCAATACGAGGACAATATGCGACCAGTCTAAACTATGTGGCATGTTCACCAATGCCAGGAGTATGGCGGACAAGATGGGTGAACTAGAGATACGGTTGTACAAGGAGGATTTGGATATTTTGGGAATTTCAGAGACCTGGTTCAACAGCTCTCATGATTGGCTGGCAAACATTCAAGGGTATACCCTATACCGCAAGGATAGAGAAGGTAAAAAAGGGGGAGGGGTATGCCTATATATCAAGAATAATGTACAAGTGAGTGTGAGAGATGACATCACTAAGGGGGCTAGGGAGGAGGTGGAATCTTTATGGGTAGAGCTCCAAAGGGATGAAGCTAAGGGGAAAATAATACTGGGAGTATGCTATAGGCCCCCAAACCTGAGGGAGGAAGTGGAGACGGATCTCCTATCACAAATTGGATTAGCAGCAAGGATGGGAAGTGTTATCATAATGGGGGATTTTAATTATCCAGACATAGACTGGGCGGAGGGAACCGCGCATTCATTTAAGGCTCGCCAGTTCCTTAGTGTTTTGCAGGACAATTTTATGGGTCAGATGGTAGATGCACCAACTAGAAATAAAACATTACTAGATCTACTGATTACCAATAATACAGACCTGATAACAGATGTGGTAATACGGGGCAATTTAGGTAACAGCGATCACAGGTCAATTAGTTTCAGTATAAATCACACAAATAGGAAACATGAAGGGAACACAAAGACACTGAATTTCAAAAGAGCCAACTTCCCTAAACTACAAACCTTGCTAAAAGGCATAAATTGGGATAAAATATTAGGAACAAAGAATACGGAGGAGAGATGGGTTTGCTTTAAAGGCATATTAAATAAGGGCATTAGCCAATGTATCCCATTGGGTAATAAATTTAAAAGAGCGAACAAACATCCTGGATGGCTTAACTCCGATGTAAAAATGCATATAAAAGCAAAGGAGAAGGCCTTCAAAAAATACAAGGTTGAGGGATCATCCTCAGCATTCAGAATTTATAAAGAATGCAATAAGAAATGTAAGGGTGCAATTAGGATGGCTAAGATAGAACATGAAAGACACATAGCGGAGGAGAGCAAAAGAAATCCCAAGAAATTCTTTAAGTATGTAAACAGTAAAAAAGGGAGGACAGACCATATTGGCCCCATAAAGAATGAGGAAGGACATCTGGTTACAAAGGATGGGGAGATGGCAAAGGTATTGAATTTATTCTTCTCCTCAGTCTTCACAAGTGAATCGGGGGGCTTCAGTAACCAAAACTGCAGTGTTTATCCTCATGACACATCACAGGAAGCACCTCCATGGTTAACAGAGGACGGAATTAAAATTAGACTTGAGAAACTTAACATTAATAAATCACCGGGACCAGATGGCTTGCATCCGAGGGTACTTAGGGAACTCAGTCAGGTGATTGCCAGACCGTTGTTCCTAATATTTACAGACAGTCTATTGACTGGAATGGTACCAGCTGATTGGAGAAAAGCCAATGTAGAACCAATATTTAAAAAGGGCCCATAAAACATCCCTGAGAATTACAGACCAGTTAGCCTAACATCAATAGTATGTAAACTCTTGGAGGGGATGATAAGGGACTATATACAAGATTTTAATAATAAGAATGATTTCATTAGCAGTAATCAGCATGGATTCATGAAGAATCGTTCTTGCCAAACCAATCTATTAACCTTCTATGAGGAGGTGAGTTGCCATCTAGATAAAGGAAGGCCCATAGATGTGGTGTATCTGGATTTTGCAAAAGCATTTGACACAGTACCCCATAAACGTTTACTATACAAAATACAAAATAAGGTGCGTTGGCATGGACCATAGGGTGAGTACATGGATTGAAAACTGGCTACAAGGGCGTGTTCAGAGGGTGGTGATAAATAGGGAGTACTCAGAATGGTCAGGGGTGGGTAGTGGGGTTCCCCAGGGTTCTGTGCTGGGACCAATCCTATTTAATTTGTTCATAAACGACCTGGAGGATGGGATAAAAAATTCAATCTCTGTATTTGCAGACGATACTAAGCTAAGCAGGGCAATAACTTCTCTGCAGGATGTGGAAATCTTGCAAAAAGACCTGAACAAATTAATGGGGTGGGCGACTACATGGCAAATGAGGTTCAATGTAGAAAAATGTAAAATAATGCATTTGGGTGGCAAAAATATGAATCTATACACTGGGGGGAGAACCTCTGGGGGAATCTAGGATGGAAAAGGACCTGGGGGTCCTAGTGGATGATAGGCTCAGCAATGGCATGCAATGCCAAGCTGCTGCTAATAAAGCAAACAGAATATTGGCATGCATTAAAAGGGGGATCAACTGCAGAGATAAAACGATAATTCTCCCGCTCTACAAGACTCTGGTCCGGCCGCACCTGGAGTATGCTGTCCAGTTCTGGGCACCAGTCCTCAGGAGGGACGTACTGGAAATGGAGTGAGTACAAAGAAGGGCAACAAAGCTAATAAAGGGTCTGGAGGATCTTAGTTATGAGGAAAGGTTGCAAGCACTGAACTTATTCTCTCTGGAGAAGAGACGCTTGAGAGGGGATATGATTTCAATTTACAAATACTGTACTGGTGACCCCACAATAGGGATAAAACTTTTTCGCAGAAGAGAGTTTAATAAGACTCGTGGCCACTCATTACAATTAGAAGAAAAGAGGTTTAACCTTAAACTACGTAGAGGGTTCTTTACTGTAAGAATGGTAAGGATGTGGAATTCCCTTCCACAGGCGGTGGTCTCAGCGGGGAGCATTGATAGCTTCAAGAAACTATTAGATAATCACCTGAATGACCGCAATATACAGGGATATGTAATGTAATACTGACACATTATCACACACATAGGTTGGACTTGATGGACTTGTGTCTTTTTTCAACCTCACCTACTATGTAACTATGTAACATGCCCCCTCTGACATTACACAACGTCATAAGGAGGCGGGGTCACTCAGTTATGTCACCAGGTGGCCCCGCCCTTGCCTATATCGGAGCTGTCAAAGCAAGGAGACAGCAGTCGCCCGAAGGCCTCCGACAGAGACAGAGTTTTTTTTTTTTTTTTTTTCGGGTCCGTCGGACCCACTGTATATATATATACAGTGGGGCAAAAAGGTATTTAGTCAGCCACCAATTGTGGAAGTTCTCCTACTTAAAAAGATGAGACAGGCCTGTAATTGTCATCATAGGTATACCTCAACTTTGAGAGACAAAATGTGGCAACAAATCCAGACAATCACATTGTCTGATTTTTGAAAGAATTAATTTGCAAATCATGGTGGAAAATAAGTATTTGGTCAATATCAAAAGTTCATCTGTCGCTGGGCAACATGGATTTTCAAATCCCTCCAAAGGTTTTCTATGGGGTTGAGATCTGTAGACTGGCTAGGCCACTCCAGGACCTTGAAATGCTTCTTACGAAGCCACTCCTTCGTTGCCCGGGCAGTGTGTTTGGAATCATTGTGATGCTGAAAGACCCAGCCATGTTTCATCTTCAATGTCCTTGCTGATGGGAGGAGGTTTGCACTCAAAATCTCATAATACTCAGCCAAATTCATTCTTTCATGTACATGGATCAGTCGTCCTGTTCCCTTTGCAGAGAAACAGCCCCAAAGCATGATGTTGAAACCCCCATGCTTCACAGTAGGTATGGTGTTCTTTGGTTGCAACTCAGCATTCTCTCTCCTCCAAACACGACGAGTTGTGTTTCTACCAAACAGTTCTACTTTGGTTTCATCTGACCATATGACATTCTCCGAATCCTCTTCTGGATCATCCAAATGCTCTCTAGCAAACCTCAGACGGGCCCGGACATGTGCTGGCTTAAGCAGGGGGACACGTCTGGCACTGCAGGATCTGAGTCCCTGGTGGCGTAGTGTGTTACTGATGGTAATCTTTGTTACGTTAGTCCCAGCTCTCTGCGGGTCATTCACTAGGTCCCCCAGTGGGGTTCTGGGATTTTTGCTCACCGTTCTTGTGATCATTTTGATCCCACGGGGTGAGATCTTGCGTGGAGCCCCAGATCGAGGGACATTATCAGTGGTCTTGTATGTCTTCCATTTTCTAATTATTGCTCCACCAGTTTATTTCTTCACACCAAGCTTCTTGCCTATTGCAGATTCAGTCTTCCCAGCCTGGTGCAGGTCTACCATTTAGTTTCTAGTGTCCTTCAACAGCCCTTTGGTCTTCACCATGGTGGAGTTTGGAATGTGAATGTTTGAGGTTGCGGACAGATGTCTTTTATACTGATAACAAGTTCAAACAGGTGCCATTAATACAGGTAATGAGTGGAGGACAGAGGAGCCTCTTAAATACAAGATACAGGTCTGTGAAAGACAGAAATCTTGCTTGTTTGTAGGTGACCAAATACTTATTTTCCACCATAATTTGCAAATAAATTATTTCAAAAATCAGACAATGTGATTGTCTGGATTTGTTTCCACATTTTCCTCTCATAGTTGAGTTATACCTATGATGACAATTACAGGCCTCTCTTATCTTTTTAAGTGGGAGAACTTGCACAATTGTTGGCTGACTAAATACTTTTTGCCCCACTGTATATATATATATCATTGGGAGGTAATGGAAAAGGTCAGTACATATGCAGATGACACCTTATTGTACCTAGATGACTCGGACAACTCAGCTCAATTTTCACAAATCTTTCACATAGACAAAGTGAACATAGAGAGGTTTCTCTGCTTCCTATGTCATAGGTGATCACAGACAACCCAAGATTCTTTAGTGGTGATAACGGGAGGAGCGAGAAGCGAGGGAAGGACGACCAATCACAGATCATTACTGCATCACTACACAAGAATCTGGAATCTAGCTTCAGATAGACTATATTTGCCGTTGATGCATGACTTCACCCCTCTGTGGCACAACATGAACCTCTCTGAACTCAATTTAATCCTGGATAGTGAGATGTGGAGTTCGAGGGGTGTATTCTATCTATCCCATATCACATGCAATGGCAAACTTAAGACATTCGATAGATTAAAATCTGAATTTATGCTACCAAATCAGATGTTCTTTAGATACATACAACTTCGCCATGCCTTTCGCACACAGTTCCCCTTAGATGATCTCATCCTTGCCAGCAATTCTTTAATGGAAGCAATAAAGTGCCCTGACCCAAAAAAACTGATATTTCAATTCTATTCAATGCTGATGCTCCCGCAGGCAACCATATTGGCTTATGCCCTAAAGTCTAGATGGGAGGGGGAGGTGGGTTCCATAGAAGATGAAGAATGGAGCGATGCCCTAGATGCAAACTAGTATCCCCCAAGCTATCGGATCATCTAACCCAAATCTTTGTGGTCCACAGATCTGACCTCACACCGCTCAGAATCTCCAGATACAAGCGTAGTCAGTCTGCAACTTGCCCAATGTGCAATCAAGCAGTGGGCACCCTAATCCACCTACTGTGGCAATACACTAAAATCCAAGCCTTTTGGACACAGGTGGTGTGATTCTTGCACAATACAATGGGCTCCCCTATAACACTACAGCCCAAAATATGACTTCTAGGGATTTTCCCAGACCCAGAAATAAATAAATTTACTAAGATATTTCTCCATGAAACACTCTTCTCTGCACGGAAGGTCATAGCTAGAGTCTGGATGAGACCTGACCCCCCGGAGCTTACACACTGGATAGTGGAAGTCAATACTGTCTTACCCTACAAGAAACTTATATACTCTCATAGAGGGTGCCCTTCAAAGTATGAAAAAATATGGGATAGATGGGTTAAGGCGCCTGAAACCTGCCTATAAGTGAACAACGGACACAATAAGATATATGGGTCCATCTGTCTCCACATTTAAGGTTCATAGTATGGAAGGGTGATAACCAGGTCGGCATAGTACATTCAATGGATGAACACTACTGAATAACAATGGCGCTAGAGGGGACACACCGTAAAGTTTACAACATATGAAATGCAATAGTAAGATAACTGTTGCAATACTGTACGATATTCTTGATATTTGTCTCAAAAATATTATTGTTGTATATCCTTTATTTTTTGCTCAATAAAAGATTATGTTTAATGGAATATATATCATTATATACCCCCGTAGGGGCTTCTGAGTGTTGTGGCCCATCTGTCACCCTGCCCAGCCCGGCATTCAATCCTCAGTCACTCCAAGGCAATGAACAGTCCATTAGCTTTGTTTTTATTTTTTTTGAGGGGATTGAACTTGGATAGGGTATATGAAGTATGGGATGCCCAGTGAGTTTTAGAACAATCAATTGGTGAATTTTAGAACAATCGATTGGGACAACCTATATAATCTCAGGTATATACAGGCCTCTCTTCTGCCAGCACAACTCTTACTGCAGACTATTACTCCTAAGCACTCTACTTGCATGAGCTTCCAGGCACAGCTAGCACCACGTGTTTAGGCCTTTACAGGCAGAGACCGCGGGCCCCTATAGTGTAGCAAGATAGAAAGTCTCTGGTGCTAGCTGTCCTACATGCAGCTACTAAGCCCAGTCAGCCATCTTTAAGCCCTGCCAGCCCTGCCAGCCCTCCTGGCTGCAGCTGCCCTTCTCCACTGCCCATGACACCACAGTCTATTCCTCCTGGTTCTGCACCCATCCCAGACTGCATCCTCCCAGTCCTCTCAGACCTGCCTCCGCAGTCCTCTCAGGTCTGTGCATGTCACTCACCAGCCCTCCTGGCTGTGACCAGTTGTTTCTCTCCATGGAGACTTGCCTGGCAGTGCTCTCTCCTACTGTCCTCTCTTGCTCATTCTGTGCCTCCTGTCCAGGACACCTGTGGTTTGTATGAGGGTCCTGCCCACACCTGAGCCCAGGCCCAAGGTCACCAAGAACACTGTAACCCCTCACAATTACTCTTGTTGGGCGCAGGAACAGGCTGTTAAAAATTTGTGAAAAAAATTTAATTACATGGCCATGTCAAACAGGTGCAGGGAAATTGGGCCTTGGGTGTTGGCTGTGCCTGAACACTGTATCTTCCTCACAGTTACTCTTGTTGGGCGCCGGAACGGGCCCTGCTGTTAAAAATCATTTAAACAATTTAAATTACATGCACCTGTTAAACATGTGCAGAAAAATTGGGCGTTAGGTGTTGGTGGTGCCCTAAACCAAAAATATTGTTGGAAGCTAGCATAATCAAGATTCAGGAATAGGATAGGCAGCATAGTGTTCAAGGGATCCCAGATCTCTAGCATATTCAATCAGTTACATAAGCATCAGGGGCTTGATAGCTGCTGATCCAGGACTGATTCATTTTTATAATTTTCAGCCTATCAACGGAGTCTGTGGACAGGCACACTCTTTGACCCATTACAAACCCTCCAGCAGCACTGAATGTCCTTTTAGAAAGCAGGCTGGATACAGGACAAGTCAGTAGCTTGATTGCATATTGAATAAATTCTGGCCAGTGGTCCATTTTCAAGACCCAGTAACCCAGTGGATGCTTAGTTGGAAAGGTCTCCAAGTCTGCTCTTACCCCTTACCCCTAGATATTCCTGCACCATATAATGCAGACGCTGCCGATGGTTGCTTAAACCTAACAGCCCTGGGCACTGAGGACTAAAGAATAGTTTAAAGGCATCGGTCAGCTGGCCATCTTTTCTACCGCTCTTCCTTTAACTGAACGAAGCCTCAGAATCACGTTGTCCAGGACCAGGAACTTGTAACCTCCCAGGGTCTGGAAAGGCGTTACACAAAGTTTTCTTCAAGGCGTCCTGAAGATGTTTAATCCTCTGCTCCCTCTGTGAAGGCAGGATGAGCTCTGCAACTTTACCCTTCTAACGTGGATCAAGAAGGGTTGCCAGCCAGTAATGATCCCTCTCCTTGATACCATGAATCCTCAGGTCCTTTCACAGGCTTTGCGGAATCAGGGAGCTCATGCATAAGTTTGAAGAGGCATGAGAGTCCTCTGGGTCACTAAGGATGACATTGTCAGGAACTAACTCCTCCCAGCCACGTACAACTCCTTGGGTTTCTGGGGATTGAAAACCATCCCTTGAAGACTGCTGCTTGTTATCCTCTACATCCATGCTGACACAATCCTCCTCCTCTTCCTCCTTTGCGTTTGGCGGCCCCGCAGGAAAGCAATCTGCATAAAGGGGGCCTTGAGAGGAAAGGAAGATTTCTTCCCACTGTTCTGCCTCAAGAGCCCTGTCCATGATTCCATGAAGCGTGTGCTCCAGCAGGAAGACTAGAGGGACAGTGTCACTGATGCATGCATTGTTGCTGCTCACCATTCTTGTGGCCTCCTCAAATGGTGAGAGGACAGTGCATGCATCCTTTACCAGTAGCCACTGCTGTGGCGAAAAGAAGCCAAGCTCCCCTGAGCCTATGCTGGTGCCATACTCACACAGGTACTCATTGATGGCCCTCTGCTGTGTGTGCAGCCACTGCAGCATTGCCAATGTTGAATTCCACCTCATGGGCATGTCACAAATGAGGTGGTTGGTGGGGACGTTGAATTCCCATTGAATGTCAGCCAGCCAAGCACTGGCATTGCACGACCCCCAGAAATGACCACAGACTTTTCTGGCCTGCCTCAGAAGATCTTGTAAGCCTGGGTGCCTGTTTACAAATAATGCTGCATCACCAAATTCAGGATTTGTGCAAAACATGAAACATGTGTCAAGTGTCCCTGTTGGAGGGCGGAGAGAAGGTTGGTACCATTGTCGCATACAACCATTCCTGGCTCAACCACCTCTGAACCTGCCCCTGCAGAGCTGACAGAATCTCTGCCCCAGTGTGGCTCCTGTCCCCTAGACAGACCAACTAAAGCACCACATGGCATCTTTTAGCCCCTTGAACGCTTAGGGAATACTTCTGGTTCAGAGGACAATTCAGCAGAAGAGACCATAGAGGAAGAAGAAAATCAGTGGGTGGAGCAGACAGATGTGGCACAATCACCACCAGCTTTTTGGAGATGTGGTGGCGGAACAAGCTCCTTCCCTGCTGCCAGCAGAGTTACCCAGTGCGCCGTAAAGGAAATGTAACGTCTCTGGCCATGCCTGCAAGACTATGAGTCAGCAGTAATATAAACCTTGCTGCTGACTGTCCTGTCCATCGAGGCCAAAACATTTTCTTCCACATGACGGTAGAGAGCTGGAATGGCCTTACATGAAAATACATTTCTTTTTGGAACCTGCCACTGTGGTACAGCACATTCCACAAATTCAAGAAAGTAGTGCTAGCAATTTGGCCAAGCTAGCATTTAGATGCTGAGCATGTGGATGGCTGGGACAGTATTTCTTTTTATGGTTCAGCAACTGGGGTAGCTAACTTTGCCTACTGAAATCAACAGAAGGTGTACTGCTAGCAGATTGGATGCAAGTACTTGTAGCACCTATTGCTATACCTTTATTCCTCTCAGTGCAGGTTTTTGAGAGGACTTGAGGTATAGTAGAGGTTGAGATCCCAGATGAGGAGCAAGGAGAAGTCCACTTTTTTATGATGAGGGTCTTTCAGGTGCTGTTGCCAACGGACTGCATGTTAGGTTGTCATATGTCTTGTCAAGCATGTGCTGCTCAAACGGGTGGTATTCTGGCCCGCTTGATCTGCTTCAGACAGAGATTGCAAACAGCAGTGGTGTAATCTACTGCACATGTGTTGAAAAAAGCCCACAGCAAATAACTTTTGGAAGTCAGTGGGGAGTCAGCAGCACCCTGCACCTGTGGAGCTCTGTGGTGTGATGAAATAGGGCAGCTGCCCTTAAGCTGGCCCCTGGAGGACATCCTGCCTCGTTGGAATTGTGCCTCCCCACTTTCCTCCTCTCTTCTCTCAGGCACACATATACAGTCAGTGACCTCATCATCTCCTCCCTCCTCATCACTGGAGAAAACTTGGCAGTATGCTGTAGCTGGGGAAACATGACTGCTACTTTCTTGTTCTTCTGTGGCACCCCCTCTCTCTAGGCTCACGTTAATACCTTCCAAAACCTGGGAATCAACATCAGAGCATTCAAATTGCTGTGTATCCTCCAGCAGCATGTAACCAACACTATGGTAGAATAATTCTGGTGACTCCTCCATGCATGATGGTGGGGCTACAGAAGGAGTAACTGTAGACAAGGAGCTGGTGGAGCAGTCTGCTTTGGCAGCTGTGTTGGAAGGCAAACTAGTATGAGCCTGGGTGACAGAGGATAAAGAGGGTAAGGATGGCTTAGTTATTCACTCCACCAACTCTTCTGCATGTTGTGGCTCAATAACATGGCCAGCAGCAGAAAAAAAACGACAAGCTTGTGCAGCCTTCAGAGAATGCACCATGTCAGCGACCACCAATTTTCACTGTAGACACAGAGGCTGTTTGCCCTCTTTTAGTGGCCTGCAAGCATCTGCCTCTCCTTGGTGGCCTTCCAGGCATGATGGGGATGTTCTTTTACACACCACACTACACTATAGCTTATACTGTACACCACCTGAAGTGTATTATATACTGTACACCGACTGCACTGTATTATATACTGTACACTGATTTCAATGTATTATATACTGTAGACACTGTATTATATACTGTTTACACCACCTGCACTGTATATACTGTACACCCACTGCACTGTATTATATACTGTACACGACTGCACTGTATTGTATACTGTACACTGACTGCAATGTATTATATATGGTACACACTGTATTATATACTGTGTACACTGCTTGCACTGTATTATATACTGTACACTGCCTGCACTGTATTATATACTGTACCCTGCCTGCACTGTATTATATACTGTACAACGCCTTCACTGCATTATATTCTGTACCCTGCCTGCACTGTAATATATACTGTACCCTGCCTGTACTGTGATATATATTGTACCCTGCCTACACTGTATTATATACTGTACCCTGCATGCACTGTATTATATACTGTACTCTGCCTGCACTGTAGTATATACTGTACCCTGTCTGCACTGTAGTATATACTGTACCCTGTCAGCATATATATACTACGCTGACTACACTCTCTATCCACTAACTAACCTGCCTAATCTATCTCTCAAGTTCTCCACAACACACTACATATGGCCGCCGTGTAAGCAGCCTTATATAGTGTGGGCTGGACTTTGCCCCTAAGCCATGATTGGCCAAAGGCACCGTGTCTTTGGCCAATCATAGCTCTCAAAGCACATCACCCTGTAATTGGCCAAATCATGCAGGTCAGGTGCATGCTTTGGCCAATCAGCAGCCGTCAATGCACTGTGATCTCACAGTGCATTATGGGGCACTCCACTACACTCGCATTTAATGCAAACTCCCCATATGTTCGCTTGTTCTGCTATCTGGTCAGTTTTGCATTTCTCCTACACGAGTGATGGTGGAGCACGGATAACTAAGATCACCTTTCACTACACAGACTCTCTGCTCTTTTGATGTTTGGATTTCTTTCTAAGGACTTTTCTAATTATTTTTTGCTCAAATTATTATTGAACATTGGGGGTTATTTCTGAAAGGTAAATCCACTTTGCACTACAAGTGCACTTGAAAGTGCACTTGCAGTGCACTTGGAAGTGCAGTCACTGTAAATCTGAGGGGGACATGCAAGGAAAATAAAAAAACATAATTTTAGCTTGCACATGACTGGATGATAAAATCAGCAGAGCTTCCCCTTATTTCAGATCTTAACCTCAGATCTATAGCAACTGCACTTACAAGTGTACTTGCATTGCACTTGTAGTGCAAAGTGGATTTGCCTTTCGTAAATAACCCCCATTGTGTCTATTTATTATGCACTGAATGATTGTTTATAGCAAGGATATGTAATTAGCGGACCTCCAGCTGTTGCAAAACTACAAGTCCCATCATGCCTCTGCCTCTGGGTGTCATGCTTGTGGCTGTCAAAGTCTTGCAATGCCTCATGGGACGTGTAGTTCTGCAACAGCTGGAGGTCCACTACTTGCATATCCCTGGTTTATAGTATGTATTTTCACATTTGATCTGAGTTAGCGCCAACCTATCTTGTTATACTGTCTAGAAGGTGATTTATTCACTTGAGAGAGGGGCAGCTTTACTCACTTTGTATTGCACTATTTTATTGCACTTTCCATATACTGTTTGGTGCATTATTTGTTAATTTAACCATTATTATTACTAGATTTTTATGCTAAATTTTAACATTTGCATTTGTATTGACAAGCTGTGACAAACCAGGACTAGCTGTTTTTGTGTGATCTTTATTGGCCATAAACGTAGGCCAGCTTGTTATCAGCTAAATGTGTACTAAAAATAATGAAGTCAGGAGACTGTGAAATCAGTATTTCCTTCCAATACTTAAAAGCATATAAAGTAGTATGTTTGTATAAAAAGGGTTATTTTTATGGAACTTCATACTTCAGTACTTTCTCCCATCCAGCAAAATGTGAATAGATAATAAAATATTAGTTGAGCAAAATCATAATCATATCATGTCACAAATGTAATTAGATAACTACAGTGAGTATTAGTAAATTATAATAGCAGATGAAGCACATGTACCATGTTGTGCAAATCCCTTAAAAGACTGAAAAACAGAACTACAGCCAGAAATAGCAAAACAAAAGGGATTGTTCAGTAAAAGATAAAATAGCAAAACCAGCTCCTACAATATTTACCTTCAATCTAGAGATTTTCCCTAGAGTACTTTTTTTACTGCCCCAAAATGTGTTCAGTCTGAGAACCAGCATCATTTACCCACTTTCTCTGAGCCCAGGTCCTCCCTGACCTGCCCCATCCTGCTACTGGACAGTGAAAGTAAAAGCAGCACAGTGATAAGCCCATCTCTCTCTGTCACTCTGCTTTCCTTTGCTATCAGTGTATTTTTTGTTGGCACTGATTTGGCTCTTTGTACTACTACTATTTCTTACAATCCAGCTCTGCTGTGCAGGGACTGCAAGAGGACTAATATCAGGTTAAATCCAGGTACCTATTCAGCTTGCAGGTACCAGGTGCCTATTCTGCTTGCATTAAAGAAAAAAAATGTAATGATGTAAAAATGATTACAGAGCTTCATTAATGTGTGTCTTTTATATAAAGTATTTAGAGTTATAGAGTTATGGGGAAGCAACAGAAGAAAAAGAGCGTAACAAGTGATGGTATTTATAATAATAAAAATAATGTAGCTCTGGAAAATGAGGAGTTATTAGCAGTAGTGAAAGTTTCAAATTTTGAATCAGTTTGAATTTGAATAGGCTTCCCTACACTGGGATACATATTTATGTAAGAATATTGAATATTGACCCTGCCCATAGTAATAGGGATAGGCTAATAGGCTGTTCATTTTACAAGGAATTTTTCCTTAGCTTAGTGAATGAGTTGTCTCTGTCATGTTTCAGTAAGCCCATTCCCCCTACAGTTAGAACACACCTAGGGAACACACTTAACCCCTTGATCGCCCCATAGTGTTAACCCCTTCCCTGCCAGTGTCATTTTTACATTTATCAGTGCATTTTTATAGCACTGATCAATGTAATAATGTCACTGGTTCTCAAAAAAGTGTAATTTGAGGTCTGATTTGTCCCCTGCAATGTTGCATTCTGCTAAAAATCATAGATCGCTGCCATTACCAGTAAAAACAATAAAAAAAATCCCTAAATCTATCCCGTGGTTTATAGGCACGATAACTTTTGCGCTAACCAATCAATATACGCCTATTGCGATTTCTTTCCAAAAAATATTTAGAAGAATATATATCAGCCTAAACTGATGAATAAATATGTTTTTTTATATATTTTTTTAATATGTTTTATAGCAGAAAGTAAAAAAAAAATTGTGTTTTTTTGTTTATAGCGCAAAAAGTAAAAAAAAGCAGAGGTGATCAAATACCACCAAAAGAAAGCTCTATTTGTGGCTAAAAAAGGACATCAACTTTGCTTGGGTACAGCGTTGCACGACTGCGCAATTGTTAAAGTGACGCAGTGCCGTCTCACAAAAAATGGCATGGTCGTTAAGGGGGCAAATCCTTCCGAGGCTGAAGTGGTTAAACAAATGTGTAGGGTTTTGTTTTAGTGGGCAATATCCATCAGTGTTAGCCAATTGTCTCAATGCTTCTCGACGATACAGTGTGGTGTTAAGTATGACTACCACACTCCCGTTATCAGCTTCCTGTATAACTAGATTTTGATTCTTTTTTAGATTCATAGTTGCACTTCGTCCCTGTTTTGTTAAATTCTCTTTATTAAATTTATCACAACACCTCCACAGCATCTGGTATAAATGGGGTAAAAATATTTATCCCCTCTTGTTAGAACACTGCTGGGAGTACCAAACACACCTTGTAAAGACTCTGATTGGAGCTGTTCCAATAAGGACATGTCTGCATCTGTCAAAGGGAAGCCTGAAATATTAACTACACTTGAAACTTGGGAATTACTGTTTATTCCTTCTGCACTATTTGCCATACAGGGTATCTCTTTTCTTTTCGGTAAGTTTGAAGAGAGACAGCACACACAATGAGGAACTCCCAGTTCAAATTGCAAGATCCTCTGTCAGGTGCTCAGGCTCAGTGTGTCCTTACACACCACAACACAAACAAGTAAAAGGATTGAGCCTGCAACTCTTTAGTCCATATAGCGATTTTACTGGTTGATTACATGAAGTGACAAGCAAAACATCCAACAGCCTTGGTCGTAGCATTATCTCTCTTTTCTTTTCTTTCCTCTCCTGCCTCCCCATGGTCTCTTTTTTCTTTTTGTCCTTTGTTCTGTTTGGCTTACTTGAAATAATTCCGGAGAGTCTCATTTTTTGGGGGTTGTCTACTATCCTTCTCACGAGAGAAAAAACGTATTGGCTGAACTTGTAGAGCCTGAAAGGGGTATACATAATTCCTGGTCTGATAGCTCAGACTGTACATCAGATGTGTGTATGATCCCCTCTGATACGGCTTGTACTGTGGAGTTTTAGAAGTTACTTCATGCCAGCAAGGATGAAATGATGATTTGGTGGGACTTGACAGGTCTTAAACAGTATGTTCATGAGAAAATGATTCCTCGTGGCTTAAGGTTGAAAAAGATACCATCCACTGTTTATTCAGATTATTTTGGAAAGGAATGGAACAATGTATTATCGGACTGCTCTTTGGAACAATGAAATTAATCACGACATATGAGGAGATTGTTTTGCAAACAGCAACTTCAGAAGTACAGAGGTGTAGAAACTCTTTTGATGAATATATACATTTACCTATATATGAAGGTTTAAATAAAAAAATAAAAAATGGTGGACAATCAGAGTGATTGTGTTTATAAATGGGATAGATGGGATCAGAATGCTACTTCCACTCCTCGTTCAATTTTGAAAAAGAGGAGAAATATTTAATATAGGAGAGATGGTAATAAAAGGAATGTCAGCTTCAGCTCACAGAAAGCATCTGATATACAGCCTGAGCTATCAGATCAGGAATTATGTAGACCCCTTTCAGGCTCTAGAAGTTCAGCAATTTATTTTTGTCCTGTGAGGAGGATAGTAGACAACCCCCAAAAAACGAGACTCCCTGGGGTTATTTCAAGTTAGTCAAACAGATAAAAGAGCAATAAGAAAAAAGAGCTGACGGGAAGGCAGGAGAGAAAAGAAAAGAAAAGAGATACCCTGTATGGCAAAAAGTGCAGAAGAAATAAATAGTAATTCCCAAGTTTCAAATGTGGTTAATATTTCAGGCTTCCCTTTGATATATGCAGACATGTCCTTATTGTCCTGAGGTCCATCCTTTTCCCCAACTTTTTATTTTAATTTATTTTCCACACTATTGGACATCAACAGATTTGTTAGAAATGTGTTACTAAGAAAGCATTTTGCAGGTATAGATGCCAGTAGTATGGACGTTTTGGAAGATAGTGATGGGGGTGGGGTTAGATGTCCCTTTTCAGAGTGAAAATACCAATTTGTTCAGGGATATGCATGCAAAGCTTGTTTTGGAAGCGGTTCCAATCAGAATCTTTACAAGGTGTGTACTTCCAGCTGTGTTCTAATGAGAGGAGATAAACATTTTTACCCCATTCATACCAGATGCACTGCTGTGGAGGTGTTCCAAGATATTATGGAAAATGAACTGATTCTTCTAAAGGATTCTTGTGATAAATTGAATAAAGAGGGTTTAACTAAACAGGAACAAATTGCAATTATGAATCTAAAAAAGAATCAAAATCTAGTTATACGGGAAGCTGATAAAGGGGGCGTGGTAGTCATATACCACACAGTATCATCATTGAGACAATTGGCTAACACTGTTTACACACACACATCCCTGTTCTGCTTCTCATGCCCACGATCGCTCATGGCCGGTGGTCATCTCGACCGTCCTTCACGAGCATTGGCACCCCCGCTGTTCGCATGCCTGCTATCCGCACGCCTGCTATCCGCTTAAAGGGACCGATGTACAGCTATGAAGGTTTGCGGGATCGTGCCGACCTGCCGCAGTATAATGACGGCGGCTGGTCGGCAAGTGGTTAATTGTGGTTCGGATCATGTGGTATATCTCGTTCAATGTGATAAATGTAGAGTGCAATATGTGGGCTATATCATATGGTCCTTACGCCTACGCATCTCGGAACATTACTGTGACAGTTTGAATCCCAATGCCAGAAATATTTCCTTTCTGGACCAGTTCATGCAACCGGTTTCCAATCTGTGTACATAAAATGTATTCAATACCAAAAAATCATATTTGTTTGATTAAATGTTTGTGCAGTCCAGTATCAAATGCTTTAGCCAAATCTAGATAAACTACATCCACTGGTCTTCCTCCATAGTGTCACAGTGCCCATAAGTGCCACCAGTGTCACACAGTGCCGCATATCAGTGCTGCCAGTGCCATCAGTGTCATGGTGCAATTAGTGCTATAAGGGCCATCAGTGTCACACAGTGTTGCATATCAGTACTGCCAGTGCCATAAGTGCCATCAGTACCATCAGTGTCACATTGCCTTCAGTGTCACACAGTGCCGCATATCAGTTCCATAGGTGCCATCAGTGTCACAGTGCCATCAGTTGCACACAGTGCCGCATATCAGTGCTGCCTCATCAGTAGAACCTCATCAGCACCCACCAGTGTAGCTAATTAATGCTGCTTATCAGTGCACATCAGTGCAGCCTCATAAGTGCCCATCAGGTTTATAAAATTCGTCCAATTCTAAATTATTTTTCAGAAAAATTCCCCCCACTTATTTACCCCAGACCAACATATATGCGTGAATGAATCACTTGTCCACTTTACCAGCAGGTTGGGCTATAAGAAATGGCCCAATTCAAAAACTAACATGTGTCCACAAATAAAATTTGTTCATGGGGGAGTCAACTTCAGTGATCAAATGCTCGCACCCCACCTTGCCACAAGATGAACATACCATTGGTATAAAAAAGTCTCAATTCATTGTAGGGCGTACACACGGTCGGACTTTGTTCGGACATTCCGACAACAAAATCCTAGGATTTTTTCCGACGGATGTTGCCTCAAACTTGTTTTGCCTACACACGGTCGCACAAAGTTGTCGGAATTTCCGATCGCCAACCACGCGGTCACGTACACCACGTACGACGAGACTAGAAAAGGCCGGTTCAGAACCAAGCGCGGCACCCTTTTGGCTCCTTTTGCTAATCTCGTGTTAGTAAAAGTTTGGTGAGAGACGATTCGTGCTTTTTCAGACTCGTGGTTTGCAGATCATTTTCTGCTGTTCAGTTTGTGCTTGTGGGTTTGTATCTGCTCTTCAGTGCGTGCAAGCAAGTTCCGCGTGACTTTAGGTAGTCATTGTATACTTGTTCGTTCGTTACTGTTTTTCAGGTCGCTCTTCACAGGCCTTGCTGTTCTTCAGTGCGTTCTGTTACTTCGTTCTGAGCAGCCGACCGTTTTTTAGCCATGTTTCGTATGCGTACTCCTCGTAGAGTTCGTGCTGTGCGGGGGCTTGGTGTTGGGGTCCTGACCTTGACACAAGTCCAGTCCATGAACAGGGTGGGGAGGAGTTCATGGACCAAGAATTGGTTGCTTCAGCGTGACCAGTTCTCTCATATGCTTTTGCTCCGTGAGATCCGTGAGAATAATCCTGATGATTTCAGGAACTTTCTCAGGATGGCAGACCCCGTGTTTCACCGTTTGTTGGCTTCGCTGACCCCTTATATTAGCAGGCAGGATACCTGCATGAGGCAAGCCATCACTCCGGAGCAGAGTCTCGTCGCTACCCTGCGGTATTTGGCCACAGGGAGAAGTCTGCAGGACTTGAAGTTCTCGACAGGCATCTCCCCCCAGGCTCAGGGGATCATTATCCCAGAGACCTGTTCTGCCATCATCCAGGTCCTGCAGAAGGAGTATATGAAGGTAAGATTTTTATCCTTTTATATCACATTTTATTGTATTTAATGTTTGCTAATATATTGTATTTCTTTCCTCATTCCCTAATTACCATGATTGTAATATGCTGTGAATGTCCCCTTTGTCCTCATGCATGCTGGATTTTTATGTAATTATTATTTTAGGTCCTTCATACATATTTGCCCTTCAATAACCTCCCCAGCATGGTGTCTCCTGGGCCTATATTCACCTCATGTAGTCACTTAACAATGTATTTTATCAGCTCCATAGTAGTGCTTTACCCCAAACACCCCCTAAAATGTTTGGAAATGTAATTTTTGATTTAAATTCAGGCAGAGTGCCAGAGGCTTTTTTTTGTGGTGTCAATAACTTTTACTAACCCTCCCTCCCCCCAACTGCTAAGCCAGCTGATCCCAATTCTCTATCTATCCTCAATCATCTATCTGCTGACTTTGCCAAACCCATACACACTATACCCATCTCTTTTGTGCTCAGATTTATGGATGAATTCCCCAAAGCATGTAGTGCAAGGGCCTGCCTGAATACTTTACAATGGTACTGTTTAAAGTTTTTGTATCCTATTATTATCTTGATAGGTAATAGCAGAATGTCCAAATGTCCTCAAATGTGTACAATGTGTATTTATATCTTTGTATTATGACACTTCTTACCTGTCCAGTGGGCTGCCAATAGTGTAACTAAGGAGGGGCTGTTCCAAGTAATACACATTATTTAGGCATTCATCTCTCAATGAAGTGAAGAGGGTTACCTGTCCAAGATTTCCACACACCCCCTATAATGTTAGAAATGGCCCATGAGAGGGGGGGAGGAGGAATATGATAGGTGTACCTTATACTTTGGCGTTGTTAAATTCCCCTTAATAAATGCTATCTGGAGGTTGCCCCATAATGTTTGTGTATAATCTGCTTGCCATGTTTCTGAGTAAAAATAGTAATGTTTATTGTTTTTTCCTCAACAGTTTCCTTCCATGCCACAGGAATGGCAGACTGTGGCCTCCCACTTTGCCCAGCGGTGGGACTTTCCTAACTGCGGAGGGGAAATTGATGGGAAACACGTCCACATCGTCCCACCACCCAACTCGGGGTTGTACTATTATAATTACAAGGGGTTCAATAGTATAGTGATGTTGGCGGTGGTGTCGGCTAATTACGACTTCTTGTATGTGGACGAGGGGAAGAATGGCCGGATGTCCGATGGTGGAGTCATCGCCCAGACAGAGTTTTACAGGCGTCTCCAGAATGGCAGCTTGGACTTGCCAGCTCCAGAGGACAATGTGGAAGGACTCCCATTCGTGTTCGTTGCTGATGAAGCGTTTGCGCTGGGGGACCACCTGATGCGGCCATTCCCAATGAGGACCCTCACCCCGGAACAGAGGGTTTTTAATTACCGGCTGGCCAGAGCCCGAAGAGTGGTGGAGAACACATTTGGAATCCTGGTCAGCCGGTTCCGCCTATTTATGACACCCATCCATATGGTGGAGTATAAACTGAACCATATAATACTTGCGTGCTGTGTTCTCCATAACTTTTTAAGGAAACATTCGGCCAACTATGCTGGCTCAGTTGGGCCTGAGGCCGGAATGATACATCAAACCACACTGACGGCGCTTGAAAGCGGCCGTCCTGGCTTGCCCTCCCTGAGTGCCCGTGATGTCCAGTTACGATACCAGGAGTTCTTTGCGGGTAGGGGGGCCATCAATATGCCAGACAATCTGTGAAGCCTTTTTATAATAATAAAAAAAAAAAATCTTTGTGGACATTTACTGCTTGTGTTTGTTTTAGCTGACCCTGACAGAAATGTTTGGAGTGCAGAAAATGGCGTGATTGTGTAACCTTATACAAAGCACTGTTGGCTGTTACTGTTTACTAAATGCAAAAACACATTTCACTACAAGTGCACTTGCAACTGCACTGAAACTGCACTTGCAGTGCAAAGTGGATTTGCCCTTAGGAAATAACCCCCATTTTCTCATAAAACAACAATTACATCACCCCAAAAGTGTTGTAGCGTTGAGACAATAATCCACACATTCTTGATTAACAATCTTTTTAATACCTGCACAATCACATGTGCATTTACCAAAGGTTTTTCACACAAACCAACATGTTTGTTATATACCAATTTTTGTGGTGGCATTATCCAAAATCAAAATGTCCATTTTATAGAAAACAGGCCTGTGTAAAACCAACAAGAAAGACACAAATCTTGATCTTACAAAGTTCACATTTGGTAGAACTTGAAGGCAATATCAGACATGAATATTTAGGAACTGGGTTTGATATTGCGTTCAGATGGGGGGAAATCACCCGTGGAAAAGCCAAAGTTGGAAGATGTACACAAATTTCCCAATGTCAACATGTGCTACCTGCCATCACGGGGGATCAAGGGATGTGTTTTGAGGGAGCAAGCCCTTCCTCACCGCTACTTTATTATTGAGGAAGGGGTTGCACCCCCAAAACGCGTCCATTGATCTCCCGTGATGGCAGATAGCACATGTTGACACACTGTGTGCATCCTCCAAATTTGGCTTTGGGAAAAATCACAAAAACATTTAGCACATTGTAGCACACAAAAGAAGAAAGTGATTTGGAGGGGTTTTAAACTCGCCCCAAAACATCAGTGATGTTTTTATATTTTGGAATAACATCATTGATGTTTTTCTTGATGATTTCCAATTGTAAATTACACCCCATGATCTCCCCGATCAGGATCTGGGCACTTTCGGATGTGAAAGGATCTTCATCCACAACCTCACGATCACCTAAAAAGAGAGGAACCCCAAAATAAATTTGGTTTCAAAAAAATGCCGCCATCCATCTCTTATCTGATCCTGTGGTTGCAGACACTCACCTGTTGTGGTGACTAGTTCCACCACGTCTTCTTCCTCCTGCTCAGCTTGTGTTGGGGGGATTTCGCCTTCTTCCAGAGGGGGGGCTCTGGTCTCCTCAGATGAGGGATGTCCTCTGAGTCTTTTCTCCCCTATGTGAAACAAAATGGTATAATTAGCACACAGATATTTAATGTCAGAACTATAAATAGGAAACATTGCTTGGAAGTGGGGTACAATTGTCAATTTTAGCAGAGTTCCAAGTTGTAATTTTTTGAATGCCCTTTGTCAACCTGCAATACTTTACCTGTTTAGTGTGAGCTTCACAGATAGAGACCCCCCTATAGTATACACTGGAGCACCTGTGTGGCCCCCCTAATAAAAATGGTGTTTTTGTGTCCCACACTAGTGCTCCAGTGTCCAGATGTGAAAACAGCTGCTCAGTGTCCTCTCCTTACACAGAATCTAGTTTGCATTTCATTCTAGTAACAAAGCCATCTACACAACCCAATTCTTTGAAGACAAGTATAGGGCGTCAAAATGGTGGCCAAATGCATATGGGCTAAACAATGGTATTTTATATTTGGAACGAAAAATGTTTGATCCGAACGAATAATGTGCCCATGAACATGAAAGTTGCCATTTTAAACTGTACAACAATTCCTAAAAGCACATGGAGCAGCACGAACGTAATAAAGACAAAAAGAATTGGAACACAGCACAACTACTTACTTTTTTGCAGCACTCTCCGGATCTTTCTGTACTGCTCATGTTCTCGTAATTTCAGGTCCGACCACCGCTTCCTGAGCTGATCTTTCGATTGTCGTACCCCGAATTTCCGGTGCAGACTCCTGACCACTTTCGCCATGATCTTGGCCTTTCGGACATTGGGGTTGGGGTAAGGCCCATACTTTCCATCATAGTCGGCCTTCTTCAGGATGTCCACCATCTCCAACATCTCCCTAAAGAATATATTTGAGTCCTTCAATCTCCTTCTGAATCGGGACGTTTCAGGCTCCAGCCTTTCCTCCTCCTCCTCGTTGCTACAATTAGCACGCACCTGCTGTCTATCCGCCATGTGCTCTTCCCCCACTGCGCCGAACGAAAAGGGGCAGGGAATAGACTAGAAAGAACGTCAGGGGCGGGCGGAGTTATACGCATGCGCAGTGTGTATAAAGTGTAACACACGTGCGTCTTACGTACGATCTGTGAGCGGAGGAAGGAGCATCGGAGATGTCGATCGTGATAACGAAGGTAAGATCTAAACTTGGGCCTATACTGCTTCGAAATGGAAGCCTATATTGTAACAAGATTAGGGGAGTTTGGCCTTACATTAGGGTTTGTCTTGTGTTGTGTCTTGCAGAGAAAATGGATGGGTTCAACGACCATAATTTCCTGCCCCTATTCATAGACAAGTACAGGGAGCTGCCCTGTCTGTGGCAAGTGAGACACCCCCACTATAACCACAAACAGAAGAGGCAGGCAGCGCTGGAGAAACTGCTGGAGTTGGTGAAGCCGGTGGTCCCCACAGCAACCATCCCTTATTTAAAAGCTAAAATTGGTGGCCTGAGGAGCACTTATCTTAGGGAGCGCAAGAAGGTCACAGATTCCCAGAGATCCGGAGCTGCAGCAGATGACATTTATGTCCCCAGACTGTGGTACTACGAGAGACTGCGATTTCTGTCAGACCACACTGAAGTCAGGGAATCCCTCTCCACTCTTCCTTCCACGCTTCCTTCCACCCCAGCTGAGGCTTCCGATGTCCAACCTGGGCCTTCCAGCCAGGAAGAAATGGAGGAGCCCAGCTGGAGTCAGGTATAGCATTCTTCTACAGATTTTTGGTCAAAAAATAAATGATGTTTACTAGATTTTATTATTGATCACTAATTGCTGATTGAAAAAAGTGTTTTACATATCAATAGACAGTAGTGGGCACCCAAAATTGGGACAAGAATGAAAAATGCTGGGCTCAGAATGATAGTCTGTTATATTTGTTAACATTCAATTTGCAGCAGTCAGGATGTGAAAATTGTGTGTGATTGATGAAAAAAATACTAAAACTATGTCCCTTTTTCATACACAGGAAGACCTCAGCCAGGAGGAGGTTGTGGAATGTGGCAGTCAGGAGGAGGCGGGGATTAGTGGCAGCCAGGAGGAGGCGGGGCTAAGTGGCAGCCAAGAGAAGCCTGGGACCAGTTGCAGCCTGACTGAGTCTCAGGTCCCTCCCCTCCGCCTGCCACATAAACTAGCCAGGAAGACGACTCCGAGTACCGTGCAGGATTCAGCGTACAGGCTGATCCAGGAGGCTTCTGCGTCCCTCAGAGCCTTACCAACTCCTGAAGAGGCCTTTGCCTGCATGGCTGCCACCAAATTGCAGGGCATGCAGGAAGGCCAACGCAGGCTCTCTGAGGACCTTATTTATAAAGTCCTACGTAAGAGGGGGCGTGGCCTGACCTGGCATGAAGATGGACGTCTAATTTCAGAGCTCCGTCCGCCATAGGCAAAGCTATTTGATCACTGAGGTAATCTCTCCTCTTACCGAGCCCACAGCATGGGGACAGCGTCTAGAAGCTCCTCGACATCTCGTTCACGCTCCCCAAGAGACCTCGCCGGGTCACAATCGCACAATATCCCGGAGATGTTCAGGGCCGGCAGAGGCAATATGGCGCCTTCTCGTCACGGAGCGGCAACCTCACAATCGCCAGACATGCCTCCACCTCACACTACATCCCAGATCCCCATCAATACACAGGCTCCTGAGGGGAACGGGGGGATTGTTCTCACCCCTTACCCCCCACTCAACATACAAGATTTGCGTTCAATTGCGGATGACATCAAAGGCACCCTCTCCGCGGCGATCTCAGAGCTTAGGCTAGAGCTCCATGCCCTGCATGATCGTGTTCAGATCGTGGAAAAGGTGACCGACCGACATGATGCTGCCATAGCCTCTACCACAGATCGCTTGGATTGCCACACACTGCAGCTGAGGGACATACAACGGCACCTCGAGGACCTCGACAATAGGGGTCGGAGGCACAACTTAAGAATCAGAGGCCTCCCGGAATCCGTTGAAGGAGACCGTATCTCACAGGAAGTAGTGAGCATCTTTAACGGTCTCCTCCACCAACCTCCACAAACCCCGATTGCTATGGAGAGGATCCACCGCGCACTCCGTCCCAAAGGAAGGGAGAGTGACCCACCGCGAGACATAATCTGCTGCATAGTGGACTACAAGGTGAAAGAAGAAATCATGCAGCGTGCGCGGGACAAACAGCAAATCTATCATGGAGACTCCCTCATTCAGATATACCAAGATCTCTCGGGCATCACCTTACAACATAGGCGAGACCTAAAGCCTCTCCTCGACACCCTGAGAGGGAAAAACATCCAGTACAAATGGAAGTTCCCCTTCTGCCTCTCGGCCTCTGCGCACGGCCGCACCGCCCTCCTCAAGGTGCCTGAGGATCTGCCTCACTTCTGTGACACGCTTGGAATCCCCCTGATCCCGGTTCCAAACTGGTATGCAGCCTTCCGCCCCGCTCAATCACACCGTGACATGCCATGGGAGGAACCTATGGATGCTCAACCATCCAGATACCGTAGGAGACGTTCACCGTCCACTACCAGGGATCCCTCCAGATACCGCAACGGTCGCAGAGATACTACCCCTCCATCCTCACCGCGGCAAAGGAGACCTCGCAGGGGCCGCTAAAACGGATTGAAAGGGTCTGCACCACCCGTCAGTGCCTCTTAGATTCCGGCACTCACCCGGGAGCTATAGGTTTTCTGTTTGTACTGTTGTTCTTTGGGACCACTATTTTTGGTTCATTTTTGTAATGCCTGACCCATAATATTCTACCTTTATACAATACCCTCTCTGAAGAACCCTCTGTTTACTGTTTTTACATTTACTCCTCCCGTGGGTCACATTCCGATGCCTCCTGTATTCTTCAGTCTACCTTTCCTCACACACTGTAGTGTCTTCCAGAGGCTGACTGTTCCCACTGACTCCCGCAACGTTAAGCCAGATACTACACTCCCCAGGACGCTTTGCGGTATTGGATCCTGCCCTACTTATCTCACCACGACACCATTGGTACACCTACTCACGTGATCGCTCCAGACTCGCCCTTCACTCAAGCCCGTCTCAGGATCCCCTCGACCTCAGTATCGCTCCTCAGCTCCGCACACCCGTCCTACGGTCTGCCTAAGTATCACCTCTTCTGAACGCTCAATGCTCTTCACCCTACCTGGACTCTCAGAAGACCCAGCTCACACGAACCTCACACGGACTACTTCCTGACTCTCAGGTGCTCCGCAAGCTCAATGCCTGCAACCCTCTGTCACAGCTGGAACTGTCAGGTATCGCTCACACGCCTCTCAGGTTCACATGTCTTGTACATTTTTACTGTTATTTCTATGCTTTCAGTAACAAACCGTAATATAAGTTTCTACATGTACTTGGCTTACCATAGTGGGAATGTAAAGCATATAGGTCTGGCTTACCACTCAGTAGGGTAGCGGTGGAAGCGGCCCTCTCCCAGCATTTGGGCCACATCCTCTGACCCAAAACTCCCATACCCCCCTCTCCATAACTGCAGCAAACCACCGGCTGAACCCCCCTCCCCTTTCTTGCTGGCGACCACATCTGTCCAGGCAGGGGAAACGGGGCTCAGTTTCAACCCTCCCCCACTGACAGGGACGAGTGCTTCGTCCCTAGGCTTGCTGCTCTCTTACCCACACGCGACACATTAGCAGACGAACCAACGATTCTAGTCCCCACTGCACATGTCCTGAACATAATAGTCCACTCAACATACCTGAGCCCTATGTTCCCCACCAAGGACCGTATAAGGTCCAGCTGGGCTACAGTGGCACACATCGCCTCGACTCAGTCACTATCAACCAATCCTATGGCGGCAGCTCGTGTCCTCACTCCTCTTCTCTACCTACTTCGTTCTTTCCCTGCCCTGGTATAGGTCAACCCCCCCACGGGGCTGCGTCGGTGTACTGCTCCCTTAATTGGGATTTGTGCGCCGCACACGTTCCGTACTACTCCAATCCCATACCCTCGAGGCTGTTGGAAACTTTGTTCCACACCTCTTCGGATAGTTACCCACAGCGCAGATCCGCGCTCGAATTGGCTCCTGTTCCGCATCCCACAACCCCCCCCACCCTTTCTCCCCCAACCTGACCTATCGAACCTTACCAAAGCTACTATTGATCCAGCCATACTTTCGGACCACAGCCCTATCTCCATGACCCTACAACTGACCTCACCATGTCGGAAGACACGAATCTGGCGCCTTGACAACTCACTGCTCAATGACGAGACTAATCTTCAAGCACTAACCACATGTATATCAAACTTTTTCAAGGAGAACTCTTCACCTGACGTAGCACCGACTATCACCTGGGCCGCACACAAATGTGTCATTCGCGGTGAATTGTTCGCACTGGCATCTCACCGAAATAAACTCCACACAGCCCGCATTGCTGAATTAACCACGCACATTCGCTCACTCGAACAAAAACATAAGGCCTCCCTAGCTACGGCTGCCCTCTCCGAACTGTCCAAAGCGCGGGAAGACCTATTGGACGTATTAAACGCCAAACTGAAGCGTAAATTTGCAATGACACAAAAATTATACTATGAGTTTGGCAACAAAGCCGGCAAACTCCTAGCGCGGGCCCTCCAATCCAAAAAGGCTTTACACAACATCCACAAAATTAACAACGCCAGGGGTGAGGCAGTGGTTACTAATGAAGGCATCTCGTCACAATTTGTGCAATATTTCTCCACCCTCTACAACCTCCCGTCATCCCAATCCTCTACATCGAATGTTGACCGACTAAAAGCCATTACTGACTTCCTAACGCAATTCGGCCCGACCCCTATCTCCCCAGAAGACTCACAGACTCTGGACGTTCCAATTTCTACTGACGAACTTTCCCTTGCACTAAAACAAATGAAAACGGGCAAAAGCCCGGGCCCGGACGGCTTTTCGGTAAGCTACTACAATTCATTCTCAACCCTGCTTCTACCACACCTGGCCAAAGCCCTCAACAACCTCTCACAAACCTCGCCCGCACATGCAGACTTACTTGAAGCTCATATCACCCTGATCCCTAAACATGACAAGGACCCCACATTAGTCACCAACTACCGCCCCATTTCGTTGCTAAATGTGGATCTAAAGCTCTATGCCAAAGTATTAGCCAACCGAATTCTCCCTTTCATCCCAAATTTGATCTCGCTTGAACAGGTTGGTTTCGTCCCGGGCCGGGAAGCGAGAGACAACACCACGAAAGCCCTGAACATCCATCATTGGCTCTCTAAATCTTCCACACGAGGTTTCTTCCTCTCGTTGGATGCAGAGAAGGCGTTCGATAGGGTGGCCTGGGATTACATGGAGGCTACGTTACGTGCAATAGGACTACCACCCCGCATGCTCCAAATGATCTTAGCCCTTTACGCCTCCCCGAAGGCCAGACTCCGGATTAACGGGGGACTGTCGGACGCCTTCTCTGTATCCAACGGGACGCGTCAGGGTTGCCCCCTATCCCCTCTAATATTTATACTTACCATGGAACCCATGCTACGCAAACTAAGACTTAATCCCAATATCAAAGGCATAGATATCCATCGTAAACAATACAAACTGGCCGCCTATGCCGATGATATCCTACTTTTTCTCGCCGACCCTATCACGACTCTCCCTAATCTTCTGGCTGACTTCGTCCTCTTCAAATCCCTATCCAACTTACAAATCAATTTCGAAAAATCTAAAGCCCTCAATATCAATTTACCACCCGAATCTGTCAACTTATGCAAGCTTAACTTCCCATTTGCTTGGGAAAACTCCGAAATATCCTATTTGGGCATTAAAATCACGAGCAACCTAAAAGATTTATACGCCAAAAACTTCTTACCGTTACTTAAGTCCATCCAAAATGATCTCCAGAAGTGGCACCTAGGCTCTTTCTCTTGGATGGGCAGAATAGCGATAATAAAAATGAACATTTTACCCAGAATCCTCTACCTCCTCCAAGCCATACCGATCAAGCTTCCATCCTCCTTCTTCGCTTCCTACAAAAATATATGCAGATCTTTTGTATGGTCCGCCAAACGCCCTCGACTTAGCTGGGAAAGATTAGTTCTACCCAAACAACTGGGAGGCCTGGGTCTCCCAGACCTTCAAAAATACCAGTGGGCTTGCCACCTGACCAGACTGGTGGACTGGCACGCCCATTGCTCTTCCAAAGACTGGATTCAGATCGAAGACTCCTTTACACACCCCCACATAGCTGACCTACCCTGGATCACCCACACTCACATGACTACAGAACTCTTATCACACCCATTCATTGGCACTACCCTTTCGATATTCAAATTGGCATGCAAATCGCTTGCACTTGTCCCCGCACCTGGCCCAATGACCCCTTTAATTGACAACCCAGACTTCCCCCCGGGCTTGAAACTGAAAGACCCAACTACTGAAACCATCCCCTCAAGAGCCAGAGCACATGAATTCTTCCTGAACGGGACCCTCCTACCACACCCCACCCTAATTGCACACTTACCGAACCTCGACATACCTTTCTACAAGTATCTGCAATTGAGACACTTCTTCCAATCTCATCACCACAATCTTTCTTGGCACAGGGAACTCTCACAGCTCGAAACTCTCTGTTCTACCACAGAACCCAAAAGTCACCTAATTTCAATTATCTACTCTCTCCTTTTCTCTGGACACAAAGTCAAAGAGGACAAAATAGTGAGACATTGGGAACACGACTTATCCATAGACCTCACACCATTAGAATGGAACCGAATCTTCACCATCATGCACAAGGGCTCCATTAACGTTTCCACCCAAGAGAATAGATATAAACTGTTTTCGAAATGGTATAGGATGCCGGATAAAGTCCATCATTTTCACCCCACCATAACCCCGATGTGCTGGAGATGCAAGACATCTCGCGGTACCCTACTTCACATCTGGTGGGACTGCACCCTTCTACAACCATTTTGGTCGGAAATTCACCGACTGATTTCCCACATCACCACGTACACTCCAACCTTCTCACCGGCCAACTATTTACTACACGATAACTCTATTTCGTGCAGTTCCTACAAAAAGTCCCTGACTTTGCACCTCATCAATGCAGCCAATCTTTGCATCCCCGCCTTATGGAGGAATCCCACGCCCCCAACGGTACAGGACTGGATCCGTAGGGTAGACAAAATAGCCAACATGGAACAACTTATATGCCAAGCCCATGACAACCCGACCAAATACAATGCTACATGGGCGTGCTGGTTACACTATCGGCAACACCCCACGCAGAACGTTCTATCTACACCATCAACACCAGCACCCTAACTGCGCATAACTGTCTTACAACTCAGGTCCCTTCCACCCATTCAACCGCCGTCACCCCCCCTTTTTTTCCAACCCACTCCCTCCTCCCCACATTAAACTGAATCCGTCCCAACCTACGAAGCCCCATATCCCTGCTTAAACTCTGCATCTTTCTACAGGCTTTTACGAATTTGACCTTAACCTCCGGCCCCATATTCACTATATCTACATCTCTCCTACTACCTTGCCCCCTCACCCTCTAGCGGGAACCATGATTATAGCTGGCCACATCGTCACCTCACTTGATACAATTACTAAATCTTCGTACACCCCCCCCCCCGTTCACAGTGATGATCCCGTTCGGGGTGATCGGAGAGGGGATAGAAACCTCACGGTGTGGACATATCTTCCTTACTCTTCCCGCCCTACACAATGCCAGACTCAATGTACAAGGGGACGATGTTTATGAACACTTCTGATCAACGGAATGTTTCTCTCGTTCCTTTTTATTTCTGTTTCTATGCCACAGGCAACTCATCCTGACTCCCCAATTACGTTGACCACCTACGGCCTAGAAACACTTAACCCACCCTTCATGTTTTTTTTCTACATATATTATAGTTCGTTTATTGACTTCATTGTTACCCTCATACGGTTTGTCAACCTATTGCAAAAGCATGTTTATACGCATCAATTACCTGTATCTCTACTTACAACTGTATACTTTGTATTACTGGTGAACTTGTAATATGCAATAAATTCAATAAAAAGTTTTGAAAAAAAAAAAAGTCCTACGTAAGAGACACCCAAGACGGATGTCATTGAGATGGACGATCCTCCTCCTCCTCCTGCTGCCACAACTCCACCACCAGAGCCACCACGTGGAAGGAGGCGTGGAAAGAAGACCAAAGAGTGATGGCCCTGGGTTCAGTCTGGTCTGACAGAAGCTGCAGTCTCTCGTATGACCACAGCCTGGGAACATAGATGTCATCTGCTGCTTTCCAGATCTCTGGGACTTCTGGACCACACTGCCCTCCCTTAGATATGGACTCCTCAGGCCACCAATTTTGCTTTTAAATAATTGATGTCTGCCCTGGGGGTCCAAGGCTTCACCCACTTCTGCAGTTTCTCCAGCGTTGCCTTCCTCTTTGTTTATAGTTGTGAGCCCTTAATAAATTTTTGGGGGAAATTCTACTCCTGTGTGTGTTTTCATCCAAAAAGGACAGTTTGTTGGTGAGGATTCAAGTACATTTCTAACATAAAATGTGAAATTAACAAGAGACAACAACACCAAACAATCTTCTACAGATTAAATAGAACAACATATCAATGGTGTTGTGAGAACTTGTCACAAAAAACACACTCAAACATTTTCAGGAGTACAAATCAAAATCGCAAAAATAAAAAAAATAAAATAGAAACACAAAAAAAGAATCTACATTAAAGCCAAAAAATATATAAAAAATATACAAAAATATGTTGTCAGATGTGAGAAATCAAAATATATTGAGGGAATCCCGATAAATAGTAATGAAAGAAGTTTGTGAGAAGTGTGTGTGAATATGAGCAGCAAAACTACTTAATTCTTGTCACATTATAAAGAAGAAGAGAGTGCGCTGTATTAAACCATTTTGAACATTGCAGCGTGATGAAAGTGCTGTATCCATTGCGAACGCTAAGTTTACCAGAATGAGCTGTCCCGTCTCGGAATTTCTTCTGAGCATGCGTGGCACTTTGTGCGTCGGAACAGGCCACACACGGTATGATTTGACGCGATTGGATTTTGTTGTCGGAAAATTTTATCTCCTGCTGTCCAACTTTGTGTGTCGGAAAATCCGATGGAAAATGTCCGATGGAGCCCACACACGGTCAGAATTTCCGACAACACGCTCCGATCGGACATTTTCCATTGGAAAATCCGACCGTGTGTACGGGGCATTACTCTGAATGGTGACGACTATCTAAGAACTAGAGGGAACTGTCCATTTAAATGGGTAAAAGTGGCACTCAAGTATTTGGGAATCTGGTTGACGCCCAAAATATCTGAGATTTTTGAACAAAAATTTCCCCCATTACTATAGACTATAGAAAAGGATCTTAAATCTGGCTACTTCTTATGGTTCGGTCGCGCAGCGATCTTGAAGATGTCCATACTACCCAAATTATTGTACTTACTATGAGCACTACCTATCCCAATCCACAAATCATTTTTCAATAAACTACATTCTATACTTTTGAAATTCCTTTGGAATCACAAAAAGGCTAGAATTAAATTCTCTCTTTTGTCTAAACCAAAAGAGCTTGGGGGGAATGGGCTTACCTGATTTCAGGAGTTATCCTCTGACATCCCACCTGGAAGTGTGATTGATTAGCATTGTCATGGTGACTCCAAATATTGAGTAGCGTTAGAAGCTAAGCTGAGCCCTATTCCATTGTGCTTTTCCCTATGGATCTCATGGAGTAGTTACAGAAGACAGTTAGAACATCACCCACTGAAGGAGACAACTATGATTACCTTCCACACAATAGCTAGAAGATCCAAAATAACATCATCATTAAGTCCCCTGACGCCTCTAAGAGACAACCCTGACTTTACCCCAGGCGTAGGAAATATGTCCCTCCAAAATAAAAACTCTAACACTTCACTTCTAGCAGGCGACTGCTTCCTTAATGGACATATTAAAGATCTTTCCTCCCCTAAAAGTGACTGCGGACTATCACACCTTCCACTATGGTCATGTTTCCAAATTAGAAGTTATATTAATAGTAAAACACATAAAAAAGACTTTATCAGGCCACTAACGGGCCTAGAATCAGTCTGTGTGTCTAGTGAACACTTTGAAAGAGCTACCTCAGTTTCTTACAAATGGCTGCAAAATTCAGAACACAATCGGGAAGATGGTTTCAGGAGGAGTTGGTCACACGAGCTTCAGATGAACATAACGGAGACCCAATGGAGAAATGCATGCATACTGTCCCATAAGTGCTCCCTTAGCACAAAAACGCAGGAAACTGCTTATAAATTGTTGACAAAATGGTATCTTACACCAGCTAGGCTGAACAAAAAGAACCCGCAAACCCCCGACATCTGTTGGAGGTGTCGGGAGATGTGGGCACTCTTATACATATTTGGTGGAGTTTCCCACTACTGACTTCATTTTGGGATGAGGTAAAGGCATTAATCATACAAATAACAGACACTAATCTCAAGCTCAATGCAGCATGCTGTCTATTGTATATTTCCAACTTCACACTCAAAAGGTACAAGAACACATTGACCAAAACATTAACTTAACGTTGCCAAAGCGCTGATACCAATTTAGTTTCCCAACTGTGGGAGAATGGCTAGATAGAGTCTCTGAAATTTATGCAATGGAGGAGACGCTGGCCCAATCTTCCGACAGAATTGATAAATTCCACAAAACACGGTCCCCATGGATTGTATTCCGCTACTCTAAAACATATGAGAAGTTAAAGACTACCTAGACCCCAAAATGAAAGGGATATTGTACCACTTCTCTCATGAGTAATCTAAAGAGCAATGTAATACTGCCTCTCTCTTTTTTTCTGTATTTCCTACTTTCTCTCCACTCTACTCTTTGAATAATAATACCCATTATTTGAATTCATTTAAGAGTTGTTCGTCAACAAAAGTAAAAAAAATGACACCTGAAGAGACAGGATGGATGGGCATGCACTTATGATTGAATGACATAGACCTAATAGGAAATGTATATGATTACGCTAGAGCTCCCAAAGAACAAGTGTTTTGATGTGAAGCATAATTCCATGGAACATGGGAACTTAATTTTCTTCTGAGACTTTACCTTACACTTTACACTTTTACATTACACTTTTGTATTCATGCGCTCAAATTGGGCTTGTTGTGTAAACATTTATTATGATTTCTAATAAACCTTTTGATGTTTAAAAAAAAAATTCTCAAATTATCCTTTTATTTTGGCCATATACAATCCTTATATAGTATACCACAACTCCACCGAAAGACCCAAATCCTTCCTTAGCTACTAGCAGGAAATCATCACAGCCCTTATGTTCCTGAATGGCCCACCAGAAATCATTCAATCAGATGTGATAAGCAGACTCTCTGAACGCCATTTTCCCGAAAGAATCCTTCCCAGACAAACAGGCCAAAGATGTAAAAAAAGAAATGTAGGGTGTGCACCAGAGGAGGAGATACAGCTCTTATTATTGTCCCCAGTGTCCTTTCACAACCAGGCCTCTGCAGAGGTGACTGTTTCTGCCATTACCATCATTCTCAACATTATTAGTGAAGTATGGTAAACGTAATCCTCAATTGCTGCCATTAACCTCCACACCGCTTATGCCACTGCATGCTCCTGAACTGACCCTGGCCTGTAATTCAACCACGCCTTTGCCTGCCATCTAAACTGTACATAATTCTGCCTGCCTTGGAACTGACCCTGGCCTGTTATTCGACAACGCTTCTGCCTACTGCTTCTGTACATCCCTCTGCCTGCTCTGGAACTGACCCTGTACTGTTTGACCACATTTTTTGTCTTGCATTTACCCTGCCTCTGGAGTGGTGAGATTCATAACACAGGGGTCTCACACATGTGAGGGGCTCCAGAATTGTTTTGCTGGATGGCTAAAACTAATATTTTGGTTTTCTCATTCCTGGATTAGGGTCTGGAGACCGGAGGCTTCAAAGAGATTTGGGTGGGAGAAGCCCCAATGTCTGTCTCCATTCTTTTTTTTTTTTTACAAAAGTTTTTATTTGGAAGATCAATAGTAAAATTTTGATACAGTGCAGATGATATCATTCATTAATACAATGTTGTACAGTGGTTATACAATAAGTGGTATTGAGTCCTTTTGTTTTCATATCTTATTATAGGCACAACATATATAGTAAGTGAACTTGTTAGGTTAAAAGAATATATGTAGCATATAGTAATATAAGAATTGGATATACTGGTGTGACTGTAATTGATTTTACATTAAAGGTGCATCACATGCTTGTAAGTGATTATGGTAAATCCCCAAAAATCCACTTTTTATTGAAAATGTGCATACTATCATATAGGGTATGATGAATTCTTTCAGATAGTTTGAGCATCTCCATCCTGGATAAAACCTCAGACCATAGAAGATTGTTTGATTACCAATTAAATGCAATGATTCTTTGAATAGAGCTCAATAGTGAGTGGAGCAATCTATTGCAAGATGTAGGTATATTTGGTATAGTAGCATATAGAAGGCATATTTGTGGTGAAAGGGCAATATGTTTGCCTGATGCCCTCTCTATTCTACTAGCTGCAGCCTGCCATATTGGTTCAAGAGACGTACAGCTCCAAAAAAATGTCTATAAAAGTTCCTTGTTCTGCACATCCCCTGAAACAACTGAGAGAGGCTGCAGGGTAGAATGAGTGAATTTTTGTAGGCGTCATATACCATCTGGAAAATAGCTTCACTGAGGTTTCTCTGAATAAAATTGCACGGTTGCTTTTGCAAAGGTTATCTGTCATTCCATGTCTCTATGGTAAGGGAGCATTCTAAATCTGCTTCTCGGTGTAGCCTGGGTTCAGACTTTTCAGGCATAGTAAGTTTGTTGAGATATCCATAAAGTTAAGAAATCAGTCCTCTATCTCTTAGGGAGGTTATACATATGTGTTCAAATAATGTGTTTGGGGATTGGATGGATAATGAACAAATGTTCTGCATGGAAATTTTTAATTTGGAGGTAGCGAGAGAACTCTGAGGAAGGAAATTTGTATTTAGATTGAAGAGAGGCAAAGAGGGAGATTTCATATTGATAACTGAGGATCTTATTGTGGTCAGGTTGTTGTTTAGCCATAGTGTAACTGTGCAATTATCTTTGTAGGTCTGTGTAAATCTAGGGTCTCCTAGAAAAGAGGCCAGTGGTGGGACTTCCAATGATAGTGTAAAGGTATTCTTAAAATGGAGCCATAGTTGAAGAGAATGAGCAACCATTGTGTTTAGTTTGAGGATTATGCAGTGAGAGTTTAAACCAGACCATAAAATGACTTGTAATGAGGAAATTGATATAGTCTCAAAGGTTATCCAAGGGATGTTATGGATATGGGCAAACTTTTGGGCCAGCTGTGTAAGTCTGGCTGCAAGGAAGTAGTGCCAAATGTTTGGAAGGCCAAGTCTGCCTTTAATTAGTGGTCTATGCATGAGAGAATAGCTGCATCTAGGTTTTTTATCCGACCAAATGAATCTATTGATTTCTCTTTAAAGAACTTCTATTCTGATTTTGGGAATATTAATAGGGAGAGCTTGAAAATAATAGAGGAGTTTTGGAAGAATTGTCACTTTAATAGCACAGATTCTTCCAAAGAAGGAAATTTGATTAAAAGACCATAATTTAGGTAGGGAGCTTATATGGGTGAAAAGTGGGGGGGGGGTGTAGTTAGCTTTGTATAGTAAGTAATGAGAGGATGTGATGTGGATGCCAAGGTATCTAAATGAATGGGAGCACCATATAAATGAGAAATTATTTTGCAATAAGGAAGTCATAATAGGAGAGAAGTTAATGGGTAAGGCCAAACATTTAGTTATGTTATGTTGTTAATTATGTTAATACCTAAACCAGAAAGATTGTGAAATGTGTTAAGTTCGGTTAGAAGGTTGGGTAAAGAGATGAGTGGGTCTGATAAAAATAGGAGAGCATGATCACCGTATAAGCTCAGTTTGAATTCGCTAGGGTCTTTGGTACATCCTTTAATATTTTTTTTTCTTATTGCATGTTCAAGAGGCTCTATCACTAAAGTGGGATAGAGGGCAACCTTGTCTAGTACCTCTACTCAGAGTTCTTGTTTGGGGGGAGTGGTAGAGAGCATTGAAGCCATGTATAAATTTATCTGAGATGCCAAATTTGGGGAGTAAATGATTGAGGTAAGACCAGTTCACACTGTCAAAGGCCTTGTGGATATAGAGGCTGAGTAGACAAACTGGGCGAGAGTGAAGATTAGCATCTTGAATTATGTTTGTGACCAACCTGATAATATCTACTATCTGTCTGCCTGGGATGAAGCCAGTTTGGTTTGTGTGAATTAGGGTTGTGATAACTGCCACAAGTCTATCTGCTAACAATCTACCAAAAATTGTAAGATCAATATTGACGGAAATGGGGCAAACATTTTGTGGGAGGGTATGGTCTTTAAGTGGTTTTGGTAATAGAGATAAATTAGCCAAGAGCATTTCATCAGGGAAGTGGGTACCTTGTAAAATATGATTGAATAATTTGGTTAGTTTGAGTATTAACCACTTAATAACCGGCCCATAGCCAAATGAAGGCTACAGGGCAGTTTGTTAACTCTGGGATGGCGTACAATGATGTCCTCCCAGAGAATCATTCCCAGGAACATCCATGCTCGCCGGGTTCACGGGACCCGGCGCTACACGGATCGCGGTAAAGGGCCGATGACAGCGGCCCTTCACCACGTGATTGCTCCATCCAATGACGGAGTGATCACAAATGTCAACAAAGGCTGTCAAACGGGGTCATCACAAGTTCATTGCTCTCCTCTCCTCATGCCGATGCAGCGTGAGAGGAGAGCAGATCGTGTGCCAAACTGTGAGTTTTATCATTCTAGCAGTGCCCAGCAGCGCCCAGCAGTGCCCAACAGTGCCCAACAGTGCCCAATAGTGCCACAATAGTGCCACAATAGTGCCACAACAGTGCCATCTGTCATCTGTACCACCTGTACCACCTGTGCCACCTCTGTGCCACGCCAGTGCCACCTCTGTGCCACACCAGTGCCACCAGAGCCACACCAGTGCCACTACAGTGGACACCAGTGCCACACCAGTGCCACACCAGTGCCACCTGTGCCCATCAGTGCTCATCTGCGCCACTGCAGTGCCACATCAGTGCCGCCTGTGCCCACAAGTGCTGCCAGTGCCCACCAGTGCCGCCTGTGCCCACTAGTGCTGCCTGTGTCCACCAGTGCCGCCTGTGCCCACCAGTGCCACCTGTGTGATAATCAGTGCCGCCAGAGCCACACCAGTGCCACTACAGTGCACACCAGTGTCACACCAGTGCCACCTGTGCCCATTAGTGCCACCTGTGCCCATCAGTGCCACCTGCACCACTGCAGTGCCACATCAGTGCCATCTGTGCCCACCAGTGCCTGTGCCCACCAGTGCTGCCTGTGCCCACCAGTGCCATCTGTAGCCACCAGTGCCACCTGTGCCCACCAGTGCCACCTGTGCCCACCAGTTCCACCACAGTGCTCTGCAGTGCAGCCTCATCAGCCACCAGTATGGCAAAAAAAATTTTACTAGCGAGGAGGCCTACCAGCGTCTAAGCATGACCAATGAGAGCAGTAGGGAGCTCTCTGAGTCTCAGTCCGATTCCGATTTGGATTTGGCCTATGAACCCGTTATTAGCTGCGGTTCTGATACAGAATCGGAAGAGGAATGTGTGCCCGTGAAAAGAAGGCGTTCTGGCATGGAGCAGCAGCCAACTACCAGCAGCGCAGGGCCATCCACCTCGCGAGCAGTGCCGTCCACGTCGCGAGCAGTGCCATCTACCTCACGAGCAGTGCCACTACAACAAAGGCCAGGCACCAGTAGGGTGTCATCTCAGTCCCAAAGCGATAGGGGCCATGCCAGCCTTCCCTATGCCCTTCAAAACCCCCTGTGGCTTCCCCCTAATTCCAGAGCAGCAAATATCCCCCCTTTCACCGCCCAGCCAGGTGTCCAGGTGAACACCGGTGATTTTGCCATGCTTGATTTTTTTCCTCCACTACAATGACAACACCCAGTGCCCTCCCCGAAATGACCCAGCTTTTGACAAACTATTTAAAATTCGGCCACTCCTAAATTATTTCTCTGAAATATTTCTCCAGTTATACACCCCGAACAGAATATTTTCGTGAATGAGTCCCTTTTAAAATTTTCAGGCAGGCTGGGCATCAACAATTCATCCCCAGCAAAAAGGCCCGATATGGGGTAAAAATGTACAAACTTTGCGACCGAGCCACGGGGTACATCTATGCCTTCCTGTTGTACGAAGGGAAGGACTCCCAACTTCATCCCCCTGAATGACCAGAGTACATTGGAGCCAGCGGAAGAGTGGTCTGGCAGCTTATCTATCCACTCCTTGAAAAGGGATACCATCTTTATGTGGATAATTTTTATACCAGCTTGCCCCTCGTCTGCAATCTTCACCGGAGAGACACCCCAGCATGTGGTACAGTAAGAGCTAATAGAAAGGGCTTCCCGGGGGCGTGGCTTGGCGCGCAGCGGAGATGGTAGCACACTTAGAAAGCTCTGAGGCACACGCAGAGGTTCTCAGCCTAACACCCGACCTACAGCATACAGATGCTGGGCAGAAAGCTCCACTGGACCCCCCAATCCAGGACACGCCGCAATTCGGCTTCAGCCAACGCCAACATAGCAGATATTTTCAGACACAACTCGGCGGCCCGTAGCGGGACCACGAGAAGCAAGATGGCGCCAACGCCTCAGGAGGAAGGAGAGAGCGAGGACTCCATGTCAGCTTCTGAAGACACAAGCAGGGGTAAGTCCAGACTGGACCACCCACTCACATTCGCAGACATGTCAGCGTTTGCAGTTGATATTAAAGCCACATTTTTGGCTGCTATAACAGACTTGAAAACAAGCATGATGGTGATAAATGAAAAGATGGTGGCGGCCGAAAGCGCTGGCAGACATAGAGACAAGGCAATACACAATCTGGGGATAGTGACATCGAACCACATGCAGCACTTTATTAATATGAACCGACACATTGAGGAACTCGATAATAGGGGGAGGAGATGCAACATTAGGATCCCGGAATAAGTGGATCAAGATCAGATCACCCCAGCACTCCAGAGAGACTTCAATAGTCTACTTGAATGACAGGAAGACACAGAGATTGAATTTGTGAGAGCTCATAGAGCTCTCAGGCCTAGAGGATCTGAGACTGCACCGCCTAGGGACATAATCTGCTGTTTACAGAGTTTTACCACCAAAGAGGAGATCATGCGTAAAGCGAGACGAAATGATCAAATTATCTTTAATGGCGCCACGATTATGTTATTCCAAGATCTATCACAGATCACTCTGAGGAATAGGCGTGTGCTGCGCCCTCTACTGGAGAAACTAAGAGCAAAGGACTTGAGATATGCGTGGAGATTTCCTTTCGCCCTCACAGTTACATATAATGGCCACCAATTTATCCTACGCACGACGGCTGATCTCCCGGAATTCTGCGAGTCACTGGACCTGGGTCCATTGGAGTTGCCAGAATGGTATGCGGAATTCTTGCAACCACCACTGATCAGGAGCCCTCCCTCCTCTCCGTTTTCTTCCCCAGACAAAAGACAACTGAAACAGAACAGGGGCAACAATACCCACGCGGATACTCCGAAAAGAATGGCTGGTTCCTCCAGAGCCCAGGAATGCGAATAGATGTTCTACACCGCTGCTGCATTGCTATTGTCCCATTCGTCGTCTGCCGTATATCCTCAGACACACGGGTATTTACACCACACGTGCTATCACCCATAGATTGGCTACCCTGAGAGATGTGAACATTACTTGAAGTCCCCAGCCTTATCGGCGGATCTGACAACAACTTACAGCCCATTTCACAGCTTATGTGTACAGGAATCTGAGATTTTCACAAGACATTGAGAAGATTTGCCAAACTCTAGACACTCTACTTGTTTGAATGTTGGGGCGGAAGTGATTCTTGATGTGAAAGCAGATATGCCCTGGACGTGGTTCACTGTTACACAAGTGATCTCTCCATGACATTACGAGACCCCTTTTGAGAGAAAGGACCAAGAGATTGCATAAACTTTTTTTTTTCTTTTTTTCTTTTTTTTTTTTTTTGTTGCTCTGAGCCGATCCAGAATGTTAAGCTCTGAAACGGCTTTGCACTTACTCCGGGGGCACTCCTATGGGTGACAATTAATGTTTACTAATTACGATAACAGTTTAATATCACACTTATTATAGTTATACCTGTGTGATCCCTATTGTTAATTTTTCACAAATATGCCCGAATTTATACATGACACACCCAGGTCGGGTGTAAACAATATACTAATATCACTTTTATTTGAATGAACCAACGTGTGTGCTCAGTTGAGGCTGTTCTGTTTTAGTTCTCACATATTTCCAATTACTTGGAGATTAAGTTGCCTCTAGCTGTGGTCGCCTCCTAACGACCCTACAAACTTTCCCGACTCCCGCGGGAGAAGGGGAAGATACTTGTATTAAGTTTGGTGGTTCCTCTCCTTTGGGGGCGCCGTAGTTGTTTTTGGAGAGTGACCCACCATTGTAATACACTTCCGCTAATTTACTCTCTCATTCTTCCTTTCTCTCCTCTTGTATCCTTTTTCTCTCGCTAAGATACCTCACTGTTTAATTTTAAGAAAACACCCACTTAGATAACTAGAGGGGCTTAACCTCTGATTGGACTACCAGACACTAACCCTTAAATAACAGTTTTGTCTTTACAGCTCTGAACTCTGATCGTCTCCTCCTCTACCGCCACTATGGTTTACTCATCATTGGGGTACCGACCCCTTGTGATCTCACATAATATCAGAGGTCTGAACATCCCCGAACGCCGCTCCACCCTTCTGAGGGAACTTAAAAAAGGTAAGCCTCAGTTTGTGTTTCTACAAGAAACCCATTTTAAGACAAACAATATCCCCAAAATAACGAGCCCACAGTTCCCGAGGGCTTTTCACGCCACGACAGCTGACTCTAAGTCAAAAGGGGTCACGATACTGGTGGGCAAAGACACACCCTTTAAACTGACTGAACAATTGTGTGACCCTGACGGACGATTCGTGTTCCTGAAGGGCTTGTACAATGATATACCAGTAACCTTGGCCAACGTGTACTTCCCAAACAAGACTCACACTACTTTCTGCCAACACATTGTGGGGAAGCTACAGGAGTTTGCTAGGGGCTGCCTTATACTAGGGGGAGACTTCAACGTTCCCCTAAACCCCCTGTTGGACACATCCAACGGTAGGACCTGCATCACCTATAAAATTTTGAAAAAAATTAAATCACTTCTACAAAAACTGCAGTTGGTGGACTCCTGGCGCTTCCTCAATCCAGAAGGTAGGGACTATACACATTTTTAGGTCCCGCACAACAGATATGCTCGTTTGGATTGCATTTTCATCTCCCAAAGAGACTTCTCAAAAATTTCTGATATTCGAATAGGTTCCCAAACAATCTCGGACCACGCCCCCATCTCATTATCTCTGAACCTACAGAACGCAACTAGACAACAACCAACATGGAGGTTAAACTCGTCTCTGCTGACGGACCAGACACTCCTACCTGTACTTACTAGTAATCTCACTGAATTTTTCAAACATAACAACACCCCTGGCGTGGATCCCCTAATAATGTGGGAAGCACACAAATGCACTATACGGGGCATACTGATAGAACTGGGTTCCAGGCGAAAAAAAGAAAGAGATGCACAGGTGAAGAAATTACTCACCCAAATTGGTTCACTGGAACTTTTACATAAACAATCTCTCTCGGTGACCTCAGCCAAGAGCCTCCTTGAGGCTAGGAAAGAACTACAGCTCCTACTCAATGCCAAAGCCAAACGGATGCTTTTCTTTAAGAAACGACTCTATTATGAGTCAGGTGGTAAAGCTGGTAGATTCTTGGCAAGGGCGCTGAGAGAACACAATTCGATTAATAATATCGCCGGGATCAGATCTAAGGAGGGGCAGTTAGAAGTAACTTCAGAGGCGATAGCAAAACAGTTCCACGCTTTCTTCACGAAGCTTTATAACTTACCACCACAACATAAACATCCACAAATGACAGGGGACAGAGCGCAGATCATACAAGATTACATAACAAAAAGTGGACTCCCAGCTTTGTCTAATGTAGATACAGAACTCTTAGAAACCCCAATCACATCAGCTGAAATTAAACAGGCCATCAAATTGCTCAAAACAGGTAAAAGTCCAGGACCTGACGGGTATTCAGCCATCTATTACAAGTCTTTTATAGACGTTTTAACTGATCCCCTGAGAGATGCTCTGAACTCCTTATCCAAACCAAGAAATGTTACACCGGGTTTTCTTTCAGCACACATCACGGTTATACCGAAAGCTGGCAAGAACTCTGAGAATTGCACTAGCTACCGTCCCATCTCTCTGTTGAACCTTGATGTCAAATTGTTCGCAAAGATATTAGCAATCAGGATGGGACCGTTACTTACAAAACTAATTGGTTTGGAACAGGTGGACTTTATGCCAAACAGAGAGGCCAGGGATAATGTAACCAAGGCACTTCTGCTAACACATGCAGCTAGACAGCGGAAGATTGAAGGCTTTCTCCTCTCGACAGATGCGGAGAAGGCCTTCGATCGTGTGGCATGGGACTTTATGATGGCGGTTTGTAGGAGGGTAGGTCTGGGCCCAAGCATGCTGAATTGGATCTCTGCTTTTTACCAAGACCCGACAGCAGAACTAAAAATAAATGGCATTTTTTCAGAAAAAGTACATATTAAAAATGGGACTAGACAGGGCTGCCCTCTGTCACCCCTACTGTTTATTCTATCGTTGGAACCCTTAATCAGATCAGTACAAAATAACACTGCAGTACAGGGTTTTCAGATTACAGACAGAGAGTATAAAGTAGCGGCATACGCGGACGATTTATTGTTTTTCTTAACGAACCCGGCCACAACTCTTCCTAACCTGTTACAAGAATTTGCACATTACGGATATGTATCCAACTTAATGATTAATTATACAAAGTCAGAGGCACTAAACCTCTCTCTGCCAGACAGACTGCTCACTTCGACTCAGGCTAACTCTGCGTTCAAGTGGGACAAGACCAAATTGAAATACCTGGGGATTTGGCTTACGCCACATATAAAATCAGCCTTCAAGAGAAATTTCGTGACCTTTCTTAAAAACTGTTCGGAAGACCTCACAAATTGGAATGAGAAGTTCTTTTCTTGGTTCGGCAGAGCGGCCATAATAAAAATGGTCATCCTGCCCAAATTCCTGTATTTAATCCGCTCATTACCAATTGAGATACCTCAGAAATTTTTCAAAGAACTTAACTCGTTGGTCACGAGATTCCTCTGGCAACACAAAAAACCCAGAATCAAATTAGCCACTTTGGTCAAACCTAAAGACCTCGGAGGAATTCACTTTTCCAATTTTAAACATTACTACCAGGCCTCACATATAACCAGAGTCATAGATTGGTAAAAGATTGGGTTACACTGGAGGCAGCGCTGGCCACACTTCCGCTTAAATACTTACCTTGGTCCTCCTTGAAAAGCCTACCCCATAACATTCGCACACATCCGCTCACTGGCACGACGTTGAAGATCATTAACATGTTAGCCAACAAAGAGAGTTGACTACAGTACCCAGCCCGATAACACCCTTGACAGACAACCCTGACTTCATTCCAGGGCTACGCAACACGACACTCAAAACTACTCCTCAGGGTAGTCCCCTACTGGCTGGAGACTGCTATACTAAAAACAAATTCAGAGACTGGTCTTCCTTTAAGACAGAAAAGGACCTGCCTCAAATGAGGCAATGGACCTACTTCCAAATAAGAAGCTACCTAGGTAAATTTAAGGATCCACAAAAATTACACAGACCCCTGATGGCTTTGGAGTCAGTATGTCAGGATGGGAATCCAATTGATAGGGCTACTTCAGTTGCCTATGCATGGTTGAGTCGTTTGGGAGCGGATAAATTGAGTGGACACAGGAGGAGATGGTCGGAGGAACTTGACGTGGAGATTACAGACAAACAATGGAAGTACGCTGCTATATTAGCGCATAAATGCTCTATAAGCAAAAAATTGCAAGAGACAAATTACAAACTATTGACACATTGGTATAACACACCTGGCAAGTTGCATAAATGGGACGCACAAAAATCGGACACATGCTGGAGATGCCTCTCAGAGAAGGGCACATTAGCACACATATGGTGGTACTGTTCCAAAATTAAACCCTTCTGGAATGAAGTAAAGACTTTAATCAAAAAAATTACAGAGACTAAAGTGGAGCTGACTCCAGCATGTTGCCTTTTACACGTGTCCAATTTCTCTTTTAAACGCTACAAACGCTCATTGACGATTCATCTCCTCAATGCAGCTAAATCCCTAATTCCACTACATTGGATATCGACCTCTACCCCCTCTGTTAGGGAATTGGGTGTCGAAAATTAGTGAAATTCATGAAATGGAGGACACACTGGCCCAAGATAAAGGCAATATCGAACGTTTCCACAAAACGTGGCAACCGTGGCTGATTTTTAAATATTCCTCAGACTTCCCCACTTAACTCATACGTGGGGAAAATAGAAAAGCTCTAGGTGGGTGCCTTCTATATCTTCTATATCTCCAACTGCTTCTGCATCTCTTCTTTCTTCTCTAATCTCTTTTCATCCTCTTTTCTGACCCTTAACTCCTCTCCTCCACTGGACTATATTTATTTTACATGTACTTCTCCCTAATGTATGAGAAAATATGTTTAAGATAGATACAGAAATACTATTTATACACACTACTAATAATAAGAGTTTTGAACTAATAGCAAGTCGTTTCTGGTTTATTGGACGATACAGCTTATACAGAAATTTTATATCACTTATAGTTACAAAGATACCTTACTGGGAATCACTTGATAACTTAAGATTCTTAAAGTTTGAAGCCAACTGAGACCTTTGTACTAGTTTTACACTACCTGTTTAATCTGTAATGACGAAAAGTACGCAGTTGCACCTGCAAAACTCGCATTGTACAGTACGTTTCTATGTTACTTTCTTTTGTTTCAATAAACTTTAAATTAGAAAAAAAGAAAGGGCTTCCCACAAAAACTTGTCAATGAAAGGCTACAATGAGGGCAGATGGCATCTTTGCAGAGCCAGGAGCTATTGGCTGTCAAGTGGAGGGGCAGACGAAATGTCCACATGCTGACGACAATTCATAATGACACCTACGTGGAAGTCCCCAGAAGAAACGGCCCAGTCCAGAAACCAGCTTGTGTTTACGATTATAATTTGTTTATGGGGGGAGTGGACTTCAACGATCAGGTGATTGAACCCTACCTTCCCACAAGAAAATCCCACCACTGGTATAAAAATGTGTCGATTTATTTTTTCAGTTTGGCCATGTATGACACTTATGTTATTTACCAAAAATCTACAGAGAACCCCGTATCCTATCTCCACTACCAAGAAGAAGTTATTTCCGCCCTTTTGTACCCTGAAAGAACACCAGAAACTATTCACTCTGATTCCGTGAGCAGACTCCACGAGCGCCACTTTCCTGACAAAATCCCCCCTGTGAAACAGGCCACAGACGTCAAAAGAAATGCCGGGTGTGCTCCAGTGGAGGAATTAGAAGAGACACCAAGTATTATTGTCCCGATTGTCCTTCCCAACCAGGCCTCTGTATAGGTGAATGTTGGCGTTACCATACTTCTCTACATTATTAGGGAAGTATGGTAAACATAATTATAATTTCCTGTCATTTTCCTCCACACCCTCTATGCCACTGCACTGAAATGTACATACCTCTGCCTTCTCCGGAACCGACCATGGCCTGTTATACGACCAAGCTTCTGCCTAACGCTAAACATACTTCTGCCTTCTCTGGAACTGACCCTGGCCTGTTATACGACCACGCTTCTGCCTAATGCTAAACTGTACCTACCTCTGCCTGCTCTGGAACTGACCCTGGACTGTTTGAACACGTTTTTTGCCTGCCTTTTGGATTGATCTTTTACCCTGCTATGCTAGTGGGAACACAGGGGTCTCACATATGTGAGGGGCTCCAGAATTGTTTTTCTGGATGAAGAAAACTGATTTTTTAGTTTTCTCATTCACGGATAAGGGTCTGGAGACTCAAAGGCTTCAAAGAGATTTGGGTGGGAGAAGCCTCTACCCCTGTCCCCATTCTTTCCTGGCCTGCTACTTGGACCGTGTTCCTGCTTGGTCCTGCTACCAGGACCAATATTTTGGCACTGCTGGCAACGTCTCTACTTGCACTGACCCTGGACTGTATATGGACAGTATCCCTGCCTGTACTGACTATGGACAATATTCCTGCCTGCTGCCTGGACAATTCTATTCACTGTCGCTGATCACATCCCTGCCTGGATCAGGGCTCTCCTCCTGTGGACAATTGCACTACTAAAATCACATTTAATCTTTTGTTTACCCTTTACTCAGCAGAATGTATTTTAGGGTGTAATTCTTGGTATGTACATGCTGTGTTAGAAATATGAAGGGCCTTCAAAAAGGTGATAGATTGTAAGGAAATTGGATGCGTAATTTATGTCCCTAGAACACCTGATGGTGCTTCTTGGATGTTGGGCCTCTATGTGGCCAGGCTGTGTAAAAGTCTCACACATGTGGTATCGCCATACTCAGGAGGAATATCAGAATATATTTTGGGGTGTAATTTTTGCTATGTACATGCTATGTGTTGGAAATATCTTCACTATGCCTCATAGATTATATTTTGGGGTGTTTGTTTTCCAAAATGGGATCACTTTGTGGGCGTTTCCATTGTCCTGGTGCTCCAGGACCTTCTAAAGTGTAATAGGTGGTTGAGAGATTAGATGTGTAATTTATGCTCCTAGAACGCCTGAAGTTGCTACTTCATTGTTGGACCTGTGTATGTGGCCAGGTTGTGTAAATGTCTCACACATGTGGTATCGCCATACTCAGGAGGAGTAGCAGAATACATTTTGGGGTGTCATTTTTGCTATGTACATGCTATGTGTTGGAAATATCTTATAAATGGACAACTTTGTTTAAAAAAAAATGCGTTTTCATTTTTTTTCCACATTTTCCAAAAACTTCTGGAAAAAAATGAACAGTTCCAAAGACTCATTATGCCTCATAGATTATACGTTGGGGTGTTTGGTTTCCAAAACGGGGTCACTTTGTGGGCGTTTCCATTGTCCTGGTGCTCCAGGGCCTTCAAAAGTGTAATAGGTGGTTGAGAAATGAGATGTGTAGTTTATGCTCCTAGAACGCCTAAAGGGGCTACTTCAGTGTTGGGCCTCTATATATTTTGGGGTTTCATTTGTTGACTGTACATGCCATGTGAGAGAAATAACCTGTTATAATGACAATTTGGAGTGAAAAAAAATAAAAATAAAAAAAATCTTCATTTTGCAAAGAATTGTGGGAAAAAAATGACAACTTCAAAAAACGAACTGTGCCTTGTACTAACTACCTTGGAATGTCTACTTTCCAAAAGGGGGTCATTTGGGGGGTATTTGTACTTTACTGGCTTGTTAGGGTCTCAAGAAATGAGATAGGCTGTCAGTACATCTGGTGTGATCAAAATGATACATTTTTAGTGAGTGGCACCATAGCTTGTAGACCCTATAACTTTCACACAGACTAAATAATATCCACTAATTTGGGTTATTTTTACCAAAGATATGTAGCAGTATACATTTTGGCCAAATTTATGAAGAAAAAATACTTATTTGCAAAAATTTTTAATAGAAATGAAGAAAAATGCTTTTTTTACAAAATTTTCGGTCTTTTTTCATTTATAGCACAAAAAATAAAAAACCCAGAGGTGATAAAATACCACCAAAAGAAAGCTATATTTGTGTGAAAAAAAGGACGAAAATTTCATATGGGTACAGTGTTGCATGACTGAGTAATTGTCATTAAAATTGTGAGAGCACTGAAAGCTGAAAATTGGTCTGGTTATTAAGGGGGTTTAAGTGCCCAGTGGTCAAGTGGTTAATAGAGATGCAATTTTTTTGTAATAAGAGGTAGTAAAACCATCGGGGCCTGGGGGAGGTGGATGTTTTGAGAGATTTAATTATATTAATATTTTCTAGGTCAGTACTAGGGACGAGCCGAACACCCCCCTGTTCGGTTTGCACCAGAACATGCGAACAGGCAAAAAATTTGTTTGAACACGCGAACACCTTTAAAGTCTATGGGACACGAACATGAATAATCAAAAGTGCTAATTTTAAAGGCTTATATGCAAGTTATTGTCATAAAAAGTGTTTGGGGACCTGGGTCCTGCCCCAGGGGACATAGATCAATGCAAAAAAAAGTTTTAAAAATGACCGTTTTGTTGGGAGCAGTGATTTTAATAATGCTTAAAGTGAAACAATAAAAGTGTAATATTCCTTTAAATTTCATACCTGGGGGGTGTCTATAGTATGCCTGTAAAGGGGCGCATGTTTCCCGTGTTTAGAACAGTCTGACAGCAAAATGACATTTCAAAGGAAAAAAAGTCATTTAAAACTACTCACGGCTATTAATATATTCCAGGTCCGACAATACATATAAAAGTTCATTGATAAAAAAGGCATGGGAATTCCCCACAAGGGAACCCCGAAACAAAGTTTTTTTTAAAAAATGATGTGGGGTCCCCTAAATTCCATACCAGGCCCTTCAGGTCTGATATGGATTTTAAGGGGAACCCCGCGCCAAAATTAAAAAAAAATGGCATGGGGTCCCCCCAAAATTCCATACCAGACCCTTATCTGAGCACGCAACCTGGCAGGTCGCAGGAAAAGAGGGGGGGAAGAGAGAGCACCCCCCTCCTAAACCGTACCAGGCCACATGCCCTCAACATTGGGAGGGTGCTTTGGGGTAGCCCCCCAAAACACCTTGTCCCCATGTTGATAGGGACAAGGGCCTCATCCCCACAACCCTTGCCCGGTGGTTGTGGGGGTCTGCAGGCAGGGGGCTTATCGGAATCTGGAAGCCCCCTTTAACAAGGGGACCCCCAGATCCCGGCCCTCCCCCTGTGTAAAATGGTAAGGGTACCATTTCACAAAAAAAATGTCAAAAATGTTAAAAATGACAAGAGACAGTTTTTGACAATTCCTTTATTTAAATGCTTCTTCTTTCTTCTATCTTCTTTCTTCTAACTTCTATCTTCCTTCGGTTTCTTCCTCCATCTTCTTCTTCTTCTGGTTCTTCTGGTTCTTCCTCCGGTGTTCTCACCGGAGAACTGGTGAACAGCTGATGTTCGAGTCGAACATGAGTTCGACTCGAACTCGAAGCTCATCCCTAGTCAGTACAGGGTTCATTAAGGAAGGCAATTCTTTGACTAGTAAGAGTTAGAAGTTGAAGATTGTTTAGCCAGTTAAGTAAAGAAGTCTGGGGTTGAGTTTGTGGTCCAGGGAGGAGATTTTTATAGAAGGATGAATATGTTCTCAGGACCTCATGAGGATGAGTAACCAAGTTACCTTTTTTCATCACATAATTTATAAACATGGGGTAGTTTATGTTCTTGATTTAGTTTCCTTGCGAACATGGCAGAAGTAGAATTGCCATGTAACATAAATTTGGCTTTGGAAAATCTAAGAGATTTTTCAGTGTCCACTGATAATATTGTGTCTAGAGCTTGGTGCTTAGATTGTCTTTGTTGAGTTAGTTCATGGGAAGGTGATTGATTCAGTTTGTTGTATAGATTGTCAAGGTCTCTGGTGAGGCATTTAATTTGAGTGAGTCTGGCTTTGTTTTTGGCTGCTGCTATGCTGATTAAGTGACCTCTCAGTACTGCTTTGTGTGCTGACCAAAGTGAGGTGGGGAGTATATCATCAGTTGTGTTGTATTCGTGTACTTTGGAGGAGTTAACTAGTAATATTGGGGTGCTAAATATATAGTTCAACCGAGCATAACAATCATGTGGATGGGAGTAATGAGTATATGCTTTCACACCTGTGTTATGAGCGCTCCAAGAATCTATCAATTGAAATTTGCTAAGAGAGCGATTAATTGATTTAGAAAAGGCTTTTGATGAAGGAGGCACTTTGCTTCTGTCAAGAGCTGGGTGTGCAGCCAGGTTGAAATCACTTCCCAATATTATGTGTGGGGAGCTGTAGCGGTCTAGGGTTTCAAAGAACCTTATAAAAAATGAGGATTGTGAGTAATTTGGGGTGTTTACTGATGTGATTGTCAGTGAGCAATTATTTATAGTCCCCTTCAAAATTATGAAGCGGCTGTCAATATCTTTATAGATATTTTGAGTCTCAAAGATAATAGAGTTGTGAATAAAGATGGCTACACCACGGGTCTTAGTAGAAAAGGTAGTATAATGGAAGTGGCTGTAAGTTTTATCAAAGTACTGTACGTGATTTACAGATAAAAAGTGGGTTTCTTGTAGAAGAATTATGTCAGCACCCAGTCTTTTATAGTGCTTACTTTTAATACTTTTTTACATTTGGGTGGGGGATTTAAAACACTGGACCTGCTATTAGAAAAAATTCAAAGACCCATTGTTAAGGGGGAAATACAAGCTAGGTGTCATGAACCAAGTATGACCAGACTGTGTGGACTGCAAAGAAAGAACCAAACACATGTAAAGTGTAAATAAATGTTTATTAAGATGAGTGATATATAAGTACACAACAACTCCAATACCAAACAGTGACAATAAACCCACAGAGACATACAAATAACAAATAATATATACAGTAGCTGGGGAATACCATAATCAAGAACGTAAGCCAAGCCAGGGTCATACACAGGGAATCAGCAGATGGGGAAAGGTGAATGGGAATCAGGGCCCAAGGCAATGAAATAGACCTGGAACACAGGAGGGACAGGATTAGGTCAGGCTCGGGATGGGGATCAGATAGAGGCTCAGGATTGGGTATGGGTACGGGTACAGGTTCAGGTTCAGGTTCAGGTCACGGGCTAGCAGGTCAGGACGCATGCTTGCTGGGTATATATATGTATACTTGTGATTAGCTTCAAGTGACACCTGAACGCAGGAGGTGCTGTCTGCTCCACACTGCCACACTGCCGGGAAACCCCCGCTGGCGGACATCGGTACTACAGCCCAAGGATCCAACAGTGCCACCAACAGGTGAATCCCTCCACTACAGATCCTGAGTGTTGGAAGACACCTGCTGGTGGACACTCGTACTGCGATCCAAGAGACCAACAGCGCCACCAATGGGAGAACCCTTTCCTGACAGTACCCCCTCTCAAAGTAATGGCCTCCGGATGCTCCAACTAGTTGTAATTGTCCATAGTCCATAGCATCAAGCTGAGCAACAGATGGGGGTACATCAGGCTGGGCATCAGGCACTTCAGGCTGGGCATCAGGCACTTCAGGCTGGGCATCACGAACATCAAACTCGGCTGGGGGCACAACAGGGCAGACATCGGGCACATCAGGGCAGACCACAGGCTCCGGGTCATCGAACTGGGCAGCAGGCTCCGGGTCATCGAGCTGGGTGGCAGGCTCTGGGTCATCAAGCTGGGTGGCAGACACTGGAACATCAGGCCGAGCAGCGAGCACTGTAATGACAGGATGGGTAACAGGCACCAGCTCAGCAAGCTGAGTAACGGGCCCCGGCCCAATGGGCTGGGTAACGAGCCCCAGATCAGCGAGCCTGACGCCGGGCACTGGCTCAGAAAGCTGGGTGATGGACACTGGCATGACAGGCTGAGACATGGGCACTGAAACTTCAGGCTGAGACTGGGACACCAGATCTTATCTTCAGGCCGGAACATCGAATCTTCAGACTGGGACACCGGGACTTCAGACTGGGACACCAGGACCTCAGACTGGGACACCGAGACTTCAGACTGGGACACCAGGATTTCAGGCTGGGATACCGGGACTTCAAGTAGGGGCACAGGCACATCAAGCTGGGCAGCAGACATGGGTATATCAAGCTGGGCAGCAGGCATAGGCACATCAACCTGGGCAGCAGCACGGGTTCTTAAAGCTGGGCAGCAGGCACGGGCACTTCAAGCTGGGCAGCAGGCACAGCATTTCAAGCTGGTCAGCAGGCATGGGCACTTCAAGCTGGGCAGTAGGCATGGGCACTTCAAGCTGGGCAGCAGGCACGGGCAAATCAGACTGGGCAGCAGACAGTGGCACATCAGGCTGGGCAGCAGACAGAGGCTCATTAGGCTGGGCAGCAGCCAGGGATACATCAGGCTGGGCAGCAGACAGGAACACATCAGGCTGGGCAGCAGACAGAGGCACATCAGGCTGGGCAGCAGACAGAGGGACGTCAGGCAGGGCAGCAGACAGAGGCACATCAGGCTGGGCAGCAGACAGAAGCAAGTCAGGCTGGGCAGCAGACAGAGGCACATCAGGCTGGGCAGCAGGCAGGAACACATCAGGCTGGGCAGCAGACAGAGGCTCATCAGGCTGGGCAGCAGACAGAAATACATCAGGCTGGGCAGCAGACAGGAACACATCAGGCTGGACAGCAGACAGGGGCTCATCAGGCTGGGCAGCAGACAGGGATACATCAGGCTGGGCAGCTAAACCCTGGCACAACAGCCTGTACAGCAGACACTGGCTCAATAGGCTGAACAGTAGGCACATCAGACTGGTCGGCAGGTATTGAAACATCAGACTGGAACATGGACACAGGAACATTAGACTGGGGCACAGAAACTTCAGGCAGAGACACTGGCTGTATAGCAGGCAGAGGTTTGGCAGAATCGGGTGGGTTATCAGGTTCAGCTGGTATGCAAGCAGACTGGAGCAGGTTGGTTGGTGTGGAAGCAAGTTGGGTTACTGGCAGGATCGTGCGAGTGGGGAAGAACTTATGTTTCTTCTTCGGCTTAACTGCTGGAGATCTGTAGGTGGCTGTAGGACTGTAGGTAGGAGGTGACGCATACTGAAACAAAGGGCTGGGATATGGCAAGGAAGGGGGAACAGCGGCCAGAGGAAGTTTTTGTGGGGAAGTTTTAGGTAGTAGAGAAAAAGCAGGTGGGTTAAAGGCAGGATAGGTGCAGGAAGTAGAAACAGGGTAATGATACTTGGTGGGGAGCAAGGTATATTGGACTGTAGCTGAGGTTGCCATGGGTGATGGGAGAAAGGACGTCTGAGCAAGCAGGTGTTTAGTAGCAGGTCTGGGTTGTGGAGAGCTGACAGAAGCTGGGCATAACAGGTCTGACCATGCCTGAAGTACAGGTAGAACAAAAGTGGGCTCACATACCCTCTGTCTGACCAGGGACTGCACTTCATCTATACAATCCTTCAACAACTGTTTGGGACAAACCGAATAGTGCTCCAAAAAGGATGCAGAGTCATCCTCCAACAGCCACACTAAGGACGCCACCTGATTAATGCTAAAGGGGGAGAGAAGTCATCATGGCCCTTTGGGATACAGGGCAGAGCCAGCTCTGTACATATCTTAATCAAAGGCTGAATATCCTCAAACAGTATACTGCCCTGATCAACCACAGAGTGAGCTAAATGGATAATCTCCAGTAGCTGATCCCTGGTCCACAATTTTAGTGTCTGGCGGAGATATTTACTACTTTCTGATGCCAGCAAAGCATAATAAAGAATTACAACCGAATTAATCTACGCAGCGTAAACAGCACAGAGATGGTCCCTCTATGCAGCCACTTCTGGTCCGAGGTGGCCTAGGTTTTCTGTCATAAACCAACTGTGACCAGACTGTGTGGACTGCAAAGAGAGAACCAAAACGCATGTAAAGTGTAAATAAATGTTTATTAAGATGAGTGATATATAAGTACACAACACCTCCAATACCAAACAGGGACAATAAACCTACAGTGACATACAAATAATAAATAATATATACAGTAATTGGGGAATACGGTAATCAAGAATGTAAGCCAGGCCAGGGTCATACACAGAGGATCAGCAGATAAACAAGGGCAGTTCCAGAATCACAAACATAAGCCAAGCCAGGGTCATACACAGGGAATCAGCAGATGGGGAAAGGTGAATGGGAATCAGGGCCCAAGGCAAGGATGAAAGGGAACTGGAACACAGGAGGGACAGGATCAGGACAGGCTCAGGATGGGGATCAGATACAGGCTCAGGTTTGGGTACAGGTATGGGTGCCGGTATGGGTACAGGTTCAGGTTCAGGTTCAGGCTCGGGTAGCAGGTTAGCAGGTCAGGGTGCAAGGACGAAGCCAAGGCAAACATGTGAGTGCTTGCCGGGTATTTATATGTATGCCTGTGATTAGCTTCAAGTGACACATGAACGCAGGAGGTGCTGTCTGCTCCACACTGCTGGGAAACTTTCCACTGGTGGACATCGGTACTACAGCCCAAGGATCCAACAGTGCCACCAACAGGTGAATCCCTCCACTACAGATCCTGAGTGTTGGAAGACACCCGCTTGTGGACACTGGTACTGCGATCCAAGAGACCGACAGCGCCACCAACGGGAGAACCCTTTCCTGACACTAGGTTTAGTATATATACCAGGAGTTAACCAATGGATAAAATAATCAGAACTTGATTGTTCAATAGGATATAGGATGAACTCATAGACAGTACCACCCCAACAAGAATTGAGTACATTTTGTAGCTTAATAAATAGTATTAGTAAACTACATTGTACGAATGAATAGTAGTATCTCAACATCATAACAATCATCATGTGTAGAAATGATTGAGAAGATAATGTGAGTCTTCCAATGAGCATTTTATATTAAAACCATGCCATAAGGGCGAAAACATAAAAAAAATAATGGAAAACAAGGGGGTCAAGTGACTTCATGTGACTTAACTATGCAAAATGAACAAGAGGCCAAAAACATCCTCAACTCATCAACGAGGCCTGACGGGACATCCCAACACATGAGGATGCAGCACCAGGCCGCGAGAGTAAGTAGGGGGACAAACCAGCAATGGCGGATGTGCCAAGCAAAGGTAAATATATCAAAATTTAAATGTGCATGGTTATAAAAGTTATCGGAACTCAGCACAGAGAACTAAGGAATATTTACATTTTTAGAAATTAGTAACAAGCGCAGACCAACAAATGTTGAGAGCCTGAGTAAAATTCTTTAAAGGACAATCATCATGAACTTCCAAGGAATATGTGAAGTTGTTTATGGTATGTATATGGCACAAGTTTCCATAGATAGATTAATTGTAGGTTGACCCCAGGCATTTCAAAGTGAAGACAAATGCTGTGTGTGGGGCTAAAATATCTGGGGTCATGGTCAGTCCTGGACCATAGTAGGTGATTAGATGACAAGAAAACGTCAGTGCAACCTCATTGTCTTTGTCATATTAGTCATCGGTATTAGACTGAAGGTGTATGTGTTTAAGTGATCTTAATATATTAAGAGTTCTTGCTTGTTGAGGTAAAAATTGCTTTATAGTAAGAAGCTAGAGAGTCAACCCTCCAAGAATGCTTCTTGCCGTCTGTTGGAGGAGATTACAGCGTGGAAACTGGTGAAATGCCAAACAAATTAAAAGAATAACAAAACAAATAACTGGTAAACTTGAGAATGATTATGATGCTTGATCCTGGAAGGATAGTTAAATAGTTAGTCAGGTTGAAAAAAGACACAAGTCCATCCAGTTCAACCTTAAAAACAATAAATAAATAAAATAAAAAATATTGTACAATCCAATATACCCAATTTTATACCCTCAGTTGATCCAGAGGAAGGCAAAAAACCCCAGCAGAGCATGCTCCAATTTGCTATAGCAGGGGAAAAAATTCCTTCCTGACCCCCCAAGAGGCAATCGGATTTTCCCTGGATCAACTTTACCTATAAATGTTAGTACCCAGTTATATTATGTTCATTTGGGAAAGTATCCAGGCCTTTCTTAAAGCAATCTACTGAGCTGGCCAGAACCACCTCTGGTGGGAGTCTATTCCACATTTTCACAGCTCTTACTGTGAAGAAACCTTTGCGTATTTGGAGATGAAATCTCTTTTCCTCTAGACGTAAAGAGTGCCCCCCTGTCCTCTGGGTTGACCGTAAAGAGAATAAATCAACACCAAGTTCACTATATGGACCCCTTATATATTTGAACATGTTGATCATATCCCCCTTATTCTCCTCTTCTCAAGAGTGAATAGATTCAGTTCCTCTAATCTTTCCTCATAGCTGAGGAAAATCTTTTATGCACATGATTATATCATGAAACAAGTAAAAAGGCGCAATACACAGATACCTCAAAATGTAGTACCCAATAGTCCAAGGTCCGAGATAGAGGGATGTATATATGTACACATATATAAGCGGTAAAACGCGGCTAAACGCGTCATGCAAAAGCGGCAAAACGGGCGTTTCTAAACGTTGGTTTCAGCTTTTAAAAACGTGTTCAGCAGAGTTTGCACTGGCGTTTCGTGTGCATGAAGCCTTATAGTGCAAAAAAGTGTTGCCAGCCATAGGTTTGGTGTAATTCTTAGCGATAATAGTCTCACCCACGTGGCCCAATTCTAAATCCACAAAGGCCAGGATAGTGGAGTCAGAGATATGTGTCCATCAGTACCCAGAACTACTTACCAAAAATAAAATCGCCCCAAAGTAAACTCCAAACTAATCAGACCATCCCTAATTCCACCACTCTCATACCCCTGGTGGGTATGTGCCAATGCAAAAAAGCTCGCTGTAAAACCTGTTTGTTCATCCAACACGGTAAAAAATCCTTTTAGGGCAGAACATACCCTATAGATCACTTTTACAATTGCTCATCTGATTTTGTTGTGTATAGCCTTACGTGCCCTTGTGGGTTGATTTATGTTGGGTGAACAATCTGCCCTTTAAGGCAACGCTTCGGCCAGCATCAACGAATTATCGAGGGTGGCAAGGACATGCATAGTGTCCCTCGGCACCTTGCTGAGCATCATAAAAAATCCCCCATTGGCCTCCAAGTCTGGGTCATCGAGCAAATTCCAAATCGATGACAGAGGCCGAACGCTTTAAGAAATTGTGCGTCCAAGAGACATTCTGGATCTACTGTCTTAATGTTCTCTCGCCCGGTGGCGTTAACGAAGGGATAGAGATAGCTACAGTATTATAGTGTTTTATGTTTAATAGTATATCTTACATTACTGCAAACATTTTATGGTATCATTCATCTATTTATTTACAATTACATATATTTTTGTATTTTTTTATTGCCGGTCTCTTTTATATTTATCTCTCTTTTTTATATATGGGGGTGGCGGGTTTGTTCGTTTCCTCAGTAAGTATTGGTAATTCTAGAGGTAGCATGATGTTATGCCTAATCCCTAGTATGATCCCACTGCTCTCTTCCCCCCCACTAAAATACCCCCCTCCTGCTCTCCCCCTCCCCCCTTCCCCCCTCCACCATAATAGATAAAACCCCTCCTTTCCCCGACCCCCCCTTCTCCCCTATAGATTTACTGAATCAATATTGATATTTACATATTTAGTATTAGTTGGATTTAACATGGTTCTGATTGAATCTATTGGAGACTCATTACTATCTACATATTCATTCAACCTATTTTATAATGGTATTGACCCACATCCTATGATTTTCTTTTATATGTTTAGTGGTCTCCATCTATTAATGTATATTTATATTTATTATTATACATTTCATTGATTGATTTTTTACAGTTATATATATTTTAATTAATTTCTTTTATTTTTTTATGTATTTTTTTAATGTATTTTTTATGTTTTATGTATTATTTATTTGCAATTTATTATTATGTTTTGGATATTAATCTGACCTATCTTAATGTGATTAATATTTGATTATTTTCCTCTAATCGCATAGTGGCTTGTATTTTGCTAAATTTATTTCTAGTTTTATCATCTAGTTCTATTGCACTAAACCGATTGACTAATTATAGCATTTTTGTATGAATTTCCTCTGTTTAACATTATTATTTATTAATTTATCCATGGTACACATGATTCTCTGGCATTGTGTCTTTTTAATATTCTTTTCCTTGTAGTATCATTGACTTTTTTTTTTGATGTACGTTCTGGACCCGCCCCCCGTCAGTCTATAAAAACTCCCCCTTGTGTCTATACACTTTATGCTTGATAAAGGAACACGGCTATTCCTCCACCAATGGCTTGCTAGTTTTGAAACGCGTCACATTTTTGTGATGTCACTGCCGGGTCGCCATGCGGTGTTTGCTCCCCAAGCCTCGTTCTGATCCCAATCACACGGCCGTGTTTCTCTTCACACTACAGAGGAGGAATGAACATTGTGGAGACACTGCGCGGCCAGCCAGAGGCACTGGCATCTGTCCTTCCCCACTCATTATTCTTGGAACCCCTATCTTTGTCTGATGGACTCTGTTCTATCCCACCGATCTGTAATATGAACAAGCCTGTATAAGCCTGGACCACTGAAGGAGATCACGCTGTGCTCAGCCATCCCACCCTTTCCTGCCTGGATTTGATGTGGTGCCAGCATTATAGCATCTGCTGTGACTTGCAGTCCTACTCCATCTCTTCAGCCCAGCAAACGGACCTGAATGCAACCTCTCTTTCCTCAGTGTGAGTGGATATTGTTGTTTAAATAAATTGTTTTATGATATATACTCAGGCGCCCCTCTCCTTGTTTTGATTATATCACAAGGAGGTTTATCTGGTGTTGGTTTTGGGCGAAGCACCCTGTGGATCCTGTCACAGGTGAAGGTAGACAGGGGTTTATCAGGCAGAAGGTTATGGAAGAATTTAGAGATAGCTGATATGAGATCAGTAACAGACTCAGGGATACCACGTACCCTTATATTGTTACGACAATTCCTGTTGTCTAAATCTTCCACCTGGGCTTGCATGAATAAGAAGCTATATGAGAAGCTATTTCATAATCTTTCCTGGGATCATTGTGAGCCAGAGAATGTTCATCATGTTTGGTCTCAAGAATGTCAGTGCAGCCTCCTCTATTTGCAATCTCCTGGGATAAAGCATTTGTGGATTTACGCAGTTCAAGCTGTATTTTGTCTACCAGATTTTCATATATTGCAGACAGGCTGGTGTCCAAATCAGCTTTGGATAGTGGGGGATTGTACTCACAGTCTCTCAGTGATGGAGTGTTCTGATGTAGCGCTGCATGAGGCTGCAGGGGACCCGGCGCCATTTTGGGTCATCTTTGCCTGGGATTTCCCATGGTTGAGCATCTGAATGTCCGAATAAAAAAACAACAAATTTCAACTAATACGAAAGAAATTATAGCGAATATAACAAATGAATTTGACATGATTCGGTAGTTCGTTAAAGATCTAATGAAACAAAAGATCAACTCACAGTAAATCTTACAGTCCAATCAGCTGAATAATTTTCTGCTGGAGGTTGGATTACTCACAAAGTGCATTCCTGAGAACTGAGAAGGGTGTTATATTGTATTTGAGCAAAGGAGAAGAGATATTGTCAATGTGTGTGTTAATAGATTCAATAAACAAACGACTTTCCAAACTACGAATCATTATCACATATATATATATATATATATATATATATATATATATATATATTTATATATAGATATATATATATATATCTATATATACATACATAAATATCGAATTTCAACTAATACAAAAGAAATTATAGCAGATATAACAAATGAATTCAACATGATTTGAGATTCAGTATAACAAATATCGACACTCTACAGAAATAATGAATTATCCGAAAATGAATTAACGTAACATAACGAATATAACAGAATGAAATTATGTATTTTACGAATGACAATGAACCAAAACTAAGCAAAATTTTCCGTTGTGCACAAGTCTAGATTGCGCCCCTTTTTGCCCGTCGACATGCTTGAGGATGTCCCACAGGGGTGCATGAAGTAATTGGGAGGATTTGGTGAGAAATTGCGCTGGGAATCATGCTTGGTAGTCCGGGTCTGGCGGAGCTGTGATCAGACACGTCTGTCCCGCATTGTGCCGTGCATGTGGCACGTCTGTCTCCATTCTGTTCTGACCGAGGGCCCTACTTCTGCCTGCTGCCTGTAAGACTTACTGCCATCATGCTTCTGCCTGCTGCATGAACTGACCACACCTCTGCCTGCTACTTGTACTATGGACCATGTTCCTGCCTACTACCAGTACCAATATTTTGGCACTGCTGACAATATCTATGCCTGCACCGACCCTGGACTGTATTTGCACAGTATCCCTGCCTGCTGTGTGAACTGACTATGGACAGTATTCCTGTCTGCTCCCTGGACAATTCTATTCGCTGTCGCTGACCAAGTCCCTGCCTGCTGCCTGGACCAGTGCTCTCCTCCTGTGGACAACTGTGCTACTAAAACCACAGGTAATTTTTTGTTTACCCTTTGCTCAGAAGAATGTATTTCAGGGTGTAAGACTTGGTATGTGCATGCTATGGGTCCCTAGAACACCTGACAGTGCTCCATGCATGTTGGGCCACTGTATGTGGCCAGGCTGTGTAAAAGTCTCACACATGTGGTATCGCCATACTCAGGAGGAGTAACAGAATGTATTTCGGGGAGTCATTTTTACTATGTACATGATATGTGTTGGAAATATCTTATAAATGGACAACTTTGTGTAAAAAAAAAAAAAAATGCGTTTTTGTTTTTTTCCAAAAATGTGTGGAAAAAAATGACATGTTCAAAAGACACATTAAACCTCATAGACTATAATTTGGGATGTTTTCTTTACAAAATGGGGTCATTTTGTGAGTGTTTTCACTGTCCTGGTGCTTCGGGGCCTTCAAAAGTGTAATAGGTAGTCGAGAAATTAGATCTGTAATTTATGCTCCTAGAAAATCTGAAGGTGCTACTTTAATATTGGGCCTCTGTATGTGGCCAGGCTGTGTAAAAGTCTCACACCTGGTATCGCCATACTCAGGAGAAGAAGCAAAATATGTTTTGGGGTTCAATTTTTGCTATGTACATGCTAGGTTTTGGAAATATCTTCTATATGGACAGCTTTGTGTAAAAAAAGCGTTTTCATTTTTCCCCACAGTTCCAAAAACTTGTGGAAAAAATTTACATGTTCAAAAGACCCATTATGCCTCATAGAATACAGTATACATTGGGTTGTTTGTTTTCCAAAATGGGGTCATTTTGTGGGCATTTCCAGTGTCCTGGTGCTCCAGGGCCTTCAAAAGTGTAATAGCTAGTCGAGAAATTAGATGTGTAATTTATGCTTCTAGAATGCCTGAAGGTGCTACCTCAATGTTGGGTTTCTGTATGTGGCCAGGCTGTGTCAAAGTCTCATACATGTGGTATCGCCATATCTTATAAATGGACAACTTTGTGTAAAAAAATGCGTTTTCCCCACATTTTTCAAAAACTTGTGAAAAAATGTTCAAAAGGGGTGTTTGCTTTCCAAAATTGGGGTCATTTATGGGCATTTCCATTGTCCTGGTGCTCCAGGGCCTTCAAAAGTGTAATAGGTAGTCAACAAGTTAGAAGTGTAATTTATGCTCCTAGAACTGACGGTGTTCCCTGCATGTTGGGCCTCTCTGTGTTGCTAGGCTGTGAAAAAAGTCTCACACATGTGATATCGCCATACTCAGGATGAGTAGCAGAATGTGTTTTGGGGTGTAGTTGCAAGTATGCATATACCGTGTGAGAAAAATAACCCGTTAATATGACCGTTTGGGAAAAAAAAATCTTAGTTTTCCCAAGAATTGTGGGAAAAAATTACAACTTCAAAAAACTCACCATGCCTCATACTAAATAGCTTGGAATGTCTATTATCCAAAAATGGGTCATTTGATGGGTATTTGTACTTTCCTGGCTTTATAGGGTCCTTTCACATGGGTTGGTCCGCTTGGCGAACTCCGCTTGCTCAGCAGGAGATCGATCCGCTGATCCCTGCTGAGTAGGCAGATGACAGGTCCATCTCCGATGACTGTGCTGTGACACACCTGTCAGAGTCCAGGCGATTAGCGTAAGTAATAAAAGGTTTGCTCTAACCCTAGATTCACGTATTGTTTTGTGAGGGCCATGCAGCCCCTTAAGGCCCTGAAGACACATGGCCAAAATATTAGGCTGGGAGAAAGCAGGTTTAACCTTAGACAGAAGGGGTTCTTCTGAGACTGTTGTTAAAAAACAAAACAAAAACAAACTTTAGGGCTTCATTCACATCTAGGTGTCCTGAATCACAGTAAATCGCAGGGCGCCCTTGCAATCCCCGTCAATTCCAATGGCACCCTGATCGGGCGACAATTGCGGTAAAATCACGCAAACAGCCAGTGAGGAGGGACTGGTAGGCAGGGCACAGCCCCATTCTTTTTATTTTTTACGTTTCAACTCTTTTTTATTAATTTTTTTAAAAACAGAACAAACAACAAAATACATAACATTAAAAAATCTCAACTTATAAAAATACGACCATATACATCACATATTTACATAACATCTAATACGTTACATTTAACATTCCTGAAGTATATAAGTCATACCATATTACATTTACTATTGGTCTATGATTCTTACTCTAAAATTCCCCATTCCCAATATCCAACTTTTACAACTTCAACAAGGTGGGGGGGGGTGGGCATGGAGAGAAAAAAATAAAAATGAACTTTCTCTTCTCCCCTTTCCCTCCCTTTCTCCTCTCCCTTAAAATTAATAAAACCCCTTAACGCAATGCGACGCCCCCACATCCCACCTATAAATTCCCAATCTTATTATCTCAGTGCTCCTAGAAAATTTAAAGTTAATTAAATTCAAAATTAAATATTAAGGGGTGGGTCTCCGGAGGATTGCACAATACGCCTACCCTCCCTTTCCACCCTAGTTCCGTGTGTCTCTCTTGCCCTGAATATTCAATTCCACTCAACCCAATCCTTTGAACAAGTAACCCATAAAGTGTTATTTAATATTGATAAAAAAGGGGGGGGTGTACCCCTAAACGTGACAACCCCATCCCACCTATAAAATTTCAGTCTTATTATCCCTGTGTATCTAAAGATTTATAATTAACTGATTAAATTCAAAGTTAAGGGGTGGTTCTCCGGAGGGTTGCACAAAAAAAAAAAAAAAAACAATGTTTCCCTCTCATTCCACCCTGAATCTGTGTTTTCCTCTTCCCCTGTTACCTCAATCCCATTTACCCCAGTCCTTTAAACAAATAAATTACCCCCAAAGTGCCAAAGTGTAAAAAAAAAAAAAAAAATTCCCCTCTCCCTCATTATTTGACTTAGATGTTTTCCACTGTTTTTCTTCTAGTAATACCCATTTTTTCTGAGAGGCACCATGGACCCAGTCGATCGTCCTCCGTAACACCGCTGCCTCATGGTACCTTTCAAAATCTGGGAGACATAGTCCCCCTTTGGACCGCAGCCTTGTCAAAGTCCTAGAAGAGATACAGGCTTTCCTATCTTTCCATATAAATTTCTCAACCAACATCCCGAGAGTCTTAAAATAGGCCCTCGGAATGTTTATCAGCAGAGTCTGAAACACGTACAGGGCCCTCGTCAGTGTCACCATCTTGATCATGTTTATCCTACCAAACCATATCAATTTATTTACCGGATATCTCCTCAGATCTTGCTTAATTTTATTTAATACAGGTAGGTAATTATCCTGGTAAAGATCTGCTTCCAAAGTAGACAGAAAGACACCAGGATACTTTAGGCCCCTGCACTTCCAAGCAAATGGATACTGGGGTTGAAGATCTCTACATTCTGCTAAGGGGACAGAAACATTCAATATCTCTGTCTTCTCTTTATTGATCTTTAAATTTGATATTTCTCCATACTTTTTGAATTCTGTCAATATAATTTGGAGTGTTTGTCCCGGTTTGGAGACATACATCACTTCGTCCGCAAATGCAGAGACCTTGTGTTCTTGTCCGGCCAGCTCCACCCCCTGATTTCCTGGTTTGCCCTAATAGTCGCTAAAAAAGGTTCCAGGGAAAGGACAAAAAGTAACAGTGAAAGTGGGCATCCCTGTCGTATATTGCACAACGTGAAGGTACCCGAAAGGGGCCCCATTAACTCGTACCTGAGCAGTTGGTCCAGAGTATAATGCCTCTATCCATCTATACATTCGTGGACCTATGCCTGCATGTTTCAATGTCTCAGGCATATACTCCAAGTCTAATCTGTCAAAGGCCTTTTTGGCATCCACTGATAAAAATAACAATGGTTTCTTTCCCCTTTTGGCTCCATGGATCAAGAGTAAAGCTCTTAATACATTATAGCTCACTTCCCTCCCAGGGACAAAGCCTACCTGATCCTTTTCTATCCATTTTGGCATAAGAGGTTTCAGCCTCTTGGCCAATATCTTTGCATAAATCTTTATATCTTCATTTATCAAAGATATCAGCTGGCACATACTGTTGGATCCTTCCCTTCTTTAGCTATGAGAGTTATATGAGCACCCAATGCTTCTCTGCGTATTTCCACATCCCCCATTAGAATTAATATATGATTGAAAATATGAAGCGATTCCTGAAATTTTTTTATAGTATAATGAGGTACACCCATCTGGTCCTGGGCTTTTGCCTACTCTTTTTAATTACCTGTTCTATTTCATCTTTTGAGATCTCCATATCCAGCTTATTAGATCCTTATTCTATAATAGCCGGTAGCTTTTTCTTTTCTAAATATTGTTCTATTTTATTTCTTCTAAGTTGTATATCGTCAGGGTTTTGTATATTATTTACTTTATATAGCATTTGACAGTATTCTTGAAAAATCTCTGTAACATCTTTTGTGGAGTATTTTAGTTCCCCCCTCTTATCTTTCATTTTTGCTATACAGTTCAGATTACTTCTATGTTTATAAATATATATAGGCTGCGCTAAAAGGTATGTATAAGACGTGCACAGTAAATAATTGCTCTCAAGTTAAATAAAGAACCAGTGAATTATAAATGTTAATACGCATATATCATACTATGGATATAGTTAAAGTGCCTAGTGCATAACTGTGTATTACAAGCCAAAAAATAAAAACATATATATATTAAAAATTAGGTTTAATAGGTTTAATTACCCCAGCCAATAATTTGCCAGGCTTGTTCCCCATTTCATAATATTTCTTGCTTACCCTATTAAATACCCATTTAATATCTTGTTCAATCAGGTTCCTCAGATTTTTTCATTTTCCTGTCAATATAGCCATAATTTGATCTTCATCTAATCTTACCCATGTAACTGTTCCAAAGCCTGAATCTCTTCCAAAAGGGTCTGTTTCTTACTTTGCCATATTTTTTTCCTCTTGGCCTTCTCTGCTATCAGCTTCCCCCTCATATAAGCTTTAAGCGTTTCCCAGAGTACAGGTGGAGCAATATTTTCTGTATCATTTTCTTTAAAAAATAAATTAATTTCCTTCTCTAGATCCCCAATTATCCTAGAATCGTGTAAAAGAGATTAATCTATTCTCTAAGACCACTGTCCAGTTGGGATGTCCTTGAGCTCCAGGACTATCTCTACCGGAACATGGTCTGAGAGAGTTAATGACTTTATTTCTGTCTTCCGTAACCCCTCTAATGCCCCGTACACACGGTCAGATTTTCCGATGGAAAATGTGTAATAGGACCTTGTTGTCAGAAATTCCGACCGTGTGTAGGCTCCATCACACATTTTCCATCGGATTTTCCGACACACAAAGTTTGAGACCAGGATATAAAATTTTCCGACAACAAAATCCATTGTCGGAAATTCCGATTGTGTATACACAAATCCGACGGACAAAGTGCCACACATGCTCAGAATAAATAAAGGGATGAAAGCTATTGGCCACTGCCCCATTTATAGTCCCGACGTACGTGTTTTACGTCACCGCGTTCAGAATGATTGGATTTTCCAAAACTTTGTGTGACCGTGTGTATGCAAGACAAGTTTGAGCCAACATCCGTCAGAAAAAATTATAGGATTTTGTTGTCGGAATGTCTGAACAAAGTCCGACCGTGTGTACGGGCATTAGAGTTGATGATTTTCCTTCTGACCTCAAGGAGAGAGGCTGAGTATCCAAAGCTGGATCAAAGACAAAGTTGAAATCTCCTGCCACTATTAATCTTCCCTCTCTTCTCTCTCTAAAGCCCTCAAATTTATTCAAAACTTTTTCAAGAAAACAGTAGGACGTATATTAGGCCAGTATACATTCACCAAGGTATAGTAGATATTAAATAAGGACACCTTGATGAATAAATACCGCCCCTCTGGGTCTGCCTCCATTGCCTTCAATGTGAATCATGTATTCTTAATCAAACCCTATTGCTGTCCCCCTAGATATTTTATTGGGTGAATAGCTATGCATCCATGTGGGAAAATTTTTAGATTCCAAACTAATATTTGATGTCCATTTTAGATGAGATTCTTTCAAAAATACTATATTAGCCGAAAATCCTTTCAGCTCCTGTGATATCTGATACCTTTTATTAGGACTATTTAATCCTCTCATGTTATATGTAATTACTTTCAAAGGTGCCATACTACAACCAAGAGCTCCATAGATTTTTCAGTAAGAACAATGTCATGGTTATGCAATAGAGTTTGTCGATCAGCATACCTGCCTCCATGTGTTCATCTCTAGAGACCAGCTGACCCTCACCTGACTGCTTTTGTAACCTCTCCTCTAAGCATGGCCCCACCCCAGGCCCTATCAGGGAACCCTATATTAACCTGTGCACTGCAAGCAAGCAGTGCTGATCAACCATTATGTGTTAGCCTCTGTGTGTACTTGCTGTGTTTTCTACATCTGATTCCTGTTACCGACTTTGGCCTGTTCTTAACTATTCCTGTCTGCTCGTGACCCTGAACTTTGGCGTGTTCCCGACCATCCCTGTTTTCCTGTGACCCTGAACCTTGGAGTGTACTCTGTTGTCCTTGTCTGCTTGTGGCCCCGACCTTGGCTTGTCCCTTACTTTCCCTGCTGCCTCCTTCCTCTTCTCCTGTAGTCTACCGTGAGCATGAGCTGTGAGACCCTGAGGGCCGCGACCTGGAGCCAGTCGGCAGCGCAGTCCATCCTTACCATTAAAGGCTCTGGTGAACACCTGCTGGCTCTTAGACTGGGGAATCTATGCTCTAGCTCCCAGTGGGATCTGTGTCAGTGATCCAGTAGACCTGCTTCCTGAACCTCCCAGGGTTCAATCCGCAGCAGTCAGCCATAGGGTCCACTACCTTGAGGTGCACTCCTGATCCCAACGGTGTGCATCTGTCACCCAGCCTCTAGGTGACCTGACAGTTTGATCAGCCATGGACCCGGCTGATGTGCCGCTACCCACAGATGATCCGTTGCAGGGCTTAGTTCGCAGACTTGAGACCCAGGAATTGCATCAGACCCAGGTGATGCAATTCCTTCAGGATTTGGCATCCCGTTTTGAACAGGTTCAGACATCATTAGGATCCCCAGTTCAACAACCTCAACTGCTATCTGCTGCTGCACCTATCGCACCAGTTACAGCCACACATTCATTACATCTGCCAGCTCCGGCCCGTTTTTCTGGGGACTCCAAGGCCTGAAGGGGGTTCCTTAGCCAGTGCACAATTCATTTTGAGCTTCAGCCCCAAAACTTCCTGTCCGATCAGGCAAAGGTAGCCTATATTATATCCCTCCTGTCCGGCGAGGCATTAGCCTGGGCTGCGCCTCTGTGGGATCTAAATGATCCAGTGGTTTCTAGCCTGTCTGATTTCTTGAAACATTTTCAGAATATCTTCAAGGAACCGGGTCGTGTCTCCTCAGTGGCCAGCGCCCTTTTACGTCTCCGTCAAGAGTCCGCTTCTGTGGGACACTATGCTCTTCATTTTCGTACTTTGACTGCTGAGCTGAGTTGGAATAATGAGGCCCTAGTTGCAACCTTTTTACATGGCCTCTTTGATAGAGTGAAGGATGAATTGGCAGGAAGATCTCTCCCTGCTGATCTGGATGGTGTCATCACCTTGTGTAACCAGATCGATATTCGCTTTCAGGAGAGGGCCCTGGAAAAAAGACGCCAGCACTCCCCGTTCTTTAGGCAGCCTGAGCTCCATGTCCCTTCTCTTCATTCCAAGGAGCACCTCCTGCCTGCTGAGGAACCTATGCAGCTGGGCCGGACCAAGTTATCTCCCGAAGAACGCACTAGGCGCAGAACTCTGGGCCTGTGCCTCTACTGTAGCGTCAAAGGTCATTTTCGTGATACTTGTTCTCTTCGTCCAGAAAAACGATCGTGGCTAATACATCTGGAAGGTGGAGTATTAGACCCTGAAGTATCATCTTTACCTTCTCGTCTTCTTCTTTCTGTGTTCCTTCATGTCGGCGCTTCCTCTCGTTCGGTCTCGGCACATCTGGATTCCGGAGCCGCTGGCAATTTCATGGACTGGGGAACTGCGTCTTTCATGAGACTTACCCTTTTGCCCCTTACAACGCCATTGGTGGTCTTGGCGATTGATGGCACTGTTCTCCCAGGAGGCCCTATCCGCTTCCAGACCCTCCCTGTTAGGATGTCGGTAGGGACACTCCACCAGGAGTGGATATCCTTCCTTGTCTTACTTAAGGCTTTGTCTCCTATCATATTAGGTCTTCCTTGGTTACGGCTCCATTCTCCACATGTTGACTGGACTGCTGGACAGATCTTGACTTGGGGTTCCTCCTGTTCCTCCTCCTGCCTACTCAAGGCTACCCCAAAAGAGAATCCTCCTGTTGCCACCATCCCAGTATCTTCTGCTCTTCCCACTGCGTATAGCGATTTCTGGAATGTCTCCTGCAATAGTCGGCCTGAGGTACTCTCGGGGTCGTGTGGCACTCTGGATGAGGAGCCTACCTGTGAACCTGAGCCGATCAGTCACTCCAGTTTGCATGGCCATTTCCCTTTGCCTGTCCCTGGATCCCCTTGGACACACACCCAGGCTGACTCGTCCACCAGTTCCACAGTCGCTACACCCTGCGATGCAATTCTGGTGGTCGCTGCACCTGGCAATGCTGTTCAGTCGGCCTCTGCACCAGTCCAGCCTATGCCCAGTGAGCTTCCTGCTTCTTGTACAGGACCTTATGTAACTTGGCCTCACCCTACTGCTGCCATGTCACCTTTTAACCAACCTGACCTCAGGGATCCACTGACCTATACCCAGTCTGATGGTCCTGTGTTGGATGTCCAGCACATCTTTAAGGGTCTGGGGGACCCTGCTCAGACTTCTGATGGTCTTCTCGTGCCCTTACCCATTTCTACAATGCCGTTAGTCCTCAATAAGTCTTTTCGTCCTCTCCTCTGAGGATAATCTAAAGTACGAGGTTAGTCAAGTTTTGGATTTCCGGCTCCGTAAAGGCATTCTTCAGTACCTCGTACATTGGAAAGGGTTTGGTCCTGAGGAGAGGCCTTGGATCACTGCATCTGAGGTCTTTGCTCCTCGTCTATTGAGAAGGTTCCATATGGAGTTTCCCTTTAAGCCTGGGCACAGGCGGGGGAGGGGGAGGTCTTAAGAGGGGGGGTACTGTCATGGTTATGCAATTGAGTTTGTCGATCAGCATACCTGTCTCCATGTGTTCATCTCTAGAGACCAGCTGACCCTCACCTGACTGCTTTTGTAACCTCTCCTCTAAGCATGGCCCCACCCCAGGCCCTATCAGGGAACCCTATATTAACCTGTGCATTGCAAGCAAGCAGTGCTGATCAACCATTGTGTGTTAGCCTCTATGTGTACTTGCTGTGTTTCCTACATCTAATTCCTGTTACTGACTTTGGCCTGTTCTTAACTATTCCTGTCTGCTCGTGACCCTGAACTTTGGCGTGCTCCCGACCATCCCTGTTTTCCTGTGACCCTGAACCTTGGGGTGTACTCTGTTGTCCTTGTCTGCTTGTGGCCCCGACCTTGGCTTGTCCCTTACTTTCCCTGCTGCTTCCTTCCTCTTCTCCTGTAGTCTACTGTGAGTATGAGCTGTGAGACCCTGGGGGCCGTCACCTGGAGCCAGTCGGCAACGCAATCCATCCTTACCATTAAAGGCTCTGGTGAACACCTGCTGGCTCTTAGACTCCGCGCCCCGGGGAATCTATGCTCTAGCTCCCAGTGGGATCTGTGTCAGTGATCCAGTAGACCTGCTTCCTGAACCTCCCAGGGTTCAATCCACAGCAGTCAGCCGTAGGGTCCACTACCTTGCGGTGCACTCCTGATCCCAACGGTGTGCATCTGTCACCCAGCCTCTAGGTGACCTGACAAACAATATGAAAGACAAAGAGGAAAAAGGGGGGGTTTCCCCTAACTCCAGGAATGTCCTGCTTAAACAACAAAGACCAAGACCCAAATGCAAACACATAACATTGAAACAACAAAAAAACCCTCCTTATCTATCCCTCCCTCCTCCCCCCCTCTACATTGTAAACCAATGCCCAATAGGGCATCCAGCTGAGCAGACCCTCCCTCTGGGGCTTTTATATGCCCACATGATCCCCCGGACCTCATCCCTAATGGTTAAGAGTGGTTCCAGAGGTACTGTAGGGTATCGCCACTCCATGTTAGCTCCCCTCAGGTGCTTCTCCTACATACTCACCTCTTACTCCATAAACTTAAACAGTTCTTCTACTTCCTTATTTTCATTTTTAATATATTTCAAAACTCTATACTTTATTCCATTCTTGATCTTTCAATTTCTTCCAGGTCGGTGGCCTCTTTTCCCAGTTTTCCAACTTTATAAATGGTAGACCAAGTTTACTGCAAAATTCTGAGACCCCCTTCTTTGTGATCAAATAAGCCGGAAGCCCCCACCTATAAATGATGTTGTTCTCTTGTAGATACTTGTTAGGGGTTTCAGTGCCCTTCTGTAGGCTTGCGTTTCTGGTGAAAGATCTGTGAAAATGAGTAGCTTATTTCCCATATATTCCATGGGTGTGGAGTTTCTTGTACTCTGATGCTGCGTACAGACGATTGGAATTTCCGACAACAAATGTACGATGTGTAAATATGCAAATATCCATTTAAGTAATTGTGCAGATAATTATGCAATTGAACAGAATTTTATGAAATTAACCTTCAAATGGGTATACAGTTGTTATACGGAAAGATATGCAGATAAAAATGCAAATAAAAATAGAAATAAAAAGTGCAGATTATAAGTGGGTATGTTATAAGACACACAGAGCCCCATTCTTTGTGTCTTATAACCCAGAGTGAGGCAGGGGACCTGAGAAGAAGAGAATTGGGTCTGCTCTGTGCAAAACCATTGCACAGACCAAGTAGGTATAACATGTTTGTTATTTTTAAATAAAAAAATGGTAGCCTTTAGTATTACTTTAATCAGTGGCGGCCCATCAATTAGGAGCGTAGGGGCGCCTCACCCCTGTCCATGCATCCAGCCCCCTGATCTACATACAAGGATTCCTATGGTGGGGTGTTTTTTTTGAAGCATATGATTAGAGGCTCTAATAGGCTTCAAAAAAGGGTGCGCTCAGGGCGCAGTGCTCTGTGTCACAATAGCGAATTAATAGATCATAAAATAATATGCAGCGCTCAAACATATAATCAAAAAAAGATACAAAACCGAGTGACCAGAACTGAAACATGAAAGAAAGGGTTGATTGATCCCTACAGTGATAATATCACCTACGTGAAAATATACATAAAACAAATTCATGTGATAGAAAGAAAGTCCATAAAGAACTCTTCATATTAATGTGCACAACTTGACTGCATGGCTTCACTGGAACCACATTGGAAAGGACGGTGAGAAAAGGTATATATAAATTCCAAACACCAACCACCACCGACTGTGCAGAGGCTTACCGGAATGTATGGACTTAAAGGGGTATACACCACTTAAGTCATAACGGCTTGTGGTGTTAAACACCATGTGGGCAGAGATATGGCATCTACGATCACTATCCTGGATCAAAACCGAACACTCCTCATCAACAGATTTCCAGTATGGTGTACAGAAGTATGTTCCATGGATGGAAAGAGGACCACAGCGAATCACAGCATTCATACGGTGTACCAAAAATCCAAAAATTGAAAAGGGAGGTCCACACAGGGCCGTTTAAAGGAATTTGGGTGCCCCAAGCAAAATGGACATGGAGGCCCCTAACCCCCCCTACAGGAAATGGGATGGTAAAGAAAGAAGAAAATGGAAAGAAAGCTATGGTAATTGTTTTTACTATGGTCAGCAAGCTACCATATTTTTATTACTAAATGGGTCTTGATTACTCCCTCCTCCCCTTACTACTCCCCCCGTGTTCTTTTTAACCCCCCCTCCCTACCGCGTACCGCACGGCAGGAGATTCAGTTTTCTGTTACCGGCCGGCCAGACTGAAAGGAAGTGAGCACTCAGTGTGTGCACTTCCTGTCACTCCGGCCGGGAACAGGAAACTGAGTCTCCTGAGTCCTGTACCACGCGGACTGCAGGAGGAAGGAAGAGGAGCTCGGCCATGCTGCAGGCTGCAGCTTATAGGAAACGGTGGCCAATGGCGTGGCTGGGGCCCCAGGCCAGCTCGGGGCCCCAAGCAATTGCTTGTTATGCCTGTCCTGTCGCGACAGGCCTGGGTCCACATAGTGAGATATCATTGATAAAAGGTTTTATTTAAAAAAGAGTAAAAAAGTTAAAACATTCACACTTCATTGGTAGATAAATGCATATACAAGAACAATAGGAAATGGCGTAATGATGTTGGCAGGACGTGTTTTGTCTACACAGATGTCATCTGGGGTATGAGTCTGCTCAAAACACTGCACTATATAAAGAAAATGTGACCCCAAACTGAATTACGCACCTACCAGATGTTAACCCATATTAATTGCATCACGTCCGGTATGTAAATAATATTGACAAGTGCGATTCAAACCTCGTTCAGGAATTTGGAAAGAACTAATTCAAGACGGGTAAAAATAAACCTAGTTGGAACTGCTGACAGCCACTGATCAAACCGCCCCAATGGCTCACTTATCTATCAAACAAACGAGCCAGAAGCAGAGGCCTGAACCACGCCTCGCTCTGAGGCAGCGGATGTCTCAGTGGAATGCACATGGTCACTAGATAGGTGGGGCCAAGGTACGTGGACCAGACCTTGCTGTGAACCAAAGAGCGTCGGATGTCATTCCTCCGTCTCTAACACAGGAAATCAAAGTGGGCCAAGTCTCGCTATGGATCCTTGCCGGACACACACGCAACCAATGGACAGAAGCCGTGTGATTAACAGAAATAATCTCAGTGCAGCATAATAATTAGAAGCAGATCACAATTGAAAATATACTTAGATTCAAACAGAATAAATATAAATTAGTAGTACCAATACCACATGTCGAAAGGTAATATGCCAAATTGGGGCCACATACTTCATCTCAAAAATGATGACATATATGTTAAATAAAATGAATCATGAAAATTTACATAAAATGGATAAAGCAATCTCTAATGACATGTTTATAGATAAAATGAATAATAAAAAAGCAAGTTCTTAAAAATACCAAAGAAGGGGGGGAGATGGGCGGAGTCTAGCGGAGCAGACATGCATTGTTAGAGCTCCGCACCGCTGAGGAGAGAAGAGAAGGACAAAGCGGAGCCTGCAGGCTCAAAAGGTATCCATTTGAACCTTTTTGCCCCAGGGAACAAACTGTGAAAGTTTGGGCAGGAAATATGGTACTGGGAGGAAGCCGTGGCAGAAATAAAAATCACCTCACAAAGAGCTCACAGGCACTCACTGCAAATAAAGCAGCTCCAGTCACCTCACAATATACAGCATCAGGGCGCTCTCACAGACAGAAAATGTCACAGCAAGACTCTCTATTTGAGTCAGATACAGAACAAATCCTCTCACAAACTTCTCCACAAGCCTCCTCAGCATCCCCAGTAATATTATTACAATTTGAAAAGATGCTTCATAAGGCTTTAAAACAAAACTCAGACCAAATAACAAAAAGCCTAACCAAAGAAATAAGAGAGCTGGGAAACCGCACCGCAGCCTTAGAAATAAAAATGGATGAAATTGAAATTACAACCCAAGAAAATATAACAGAATTGGAACAATTAAAAGAAGAGAATTTAATACTTCAAACTAAGCTCGAAGATTACGAAAATAGAGCCAGACGTTCAAACTTGCGCATAAGGGGAATACCTGAAACTGTGACAGACCTGCAATCTACTATTACTGCTCTATTACAAGAACTAAAGCCAGATATCCCTATTGAACGTTTAGAACTGGACAGAGTACACAGAGCCCTCACAGCCAAAAAGAAAGATGGACCCCCACGTGATATAATCACAAAATTTCATTATTACAGAACGAAAGAACAAATACTAATTGCTGCAAGAGAAAAAAAGGAACTTAATTTTCAAGGACACAATTATCAAATTTTTGCTGACCTATCCCAACTTACTATTACTAAAAGACGATCCATGAAACCCCAACTAATGGAACTGCAATGCCACAACATTATGTATCAATGGGGCTTCCCCTTTTCAGTCAGATTTAACTACCAAGGTACAATTTACAGAAGCAGATCAGCAGATGAACTACAACAAACCCTTTTAAAATTAAATCTGACAGAACCCATAAACAGCAACTCTCCCACACGCAGAAGAATGGCATCATCTTCACCTTCAGGCAGCACCCAGAAAATTTCAGAACAAAATGGGAATCATCATTCTCACAAAAGAGGCCGTTATGCCACATCATCCATGGACCAAGAAGATTCAATGGACTGACATCCTAATTCCTGATATCTCTTCATTTATTATACTAAGAGATGGTTCTCTATAAAAAACCTGTATTTATAACTGAATGTAACTGCATTCTGATAGTCACACACTGTGTGGGATCATGTTACATTCCAGTTATATTTCTTATTACTTCTGATTCATATAGCCTTAGAATATATAAGTGAAATAAGGAAATTCTTGTTCAGTTATATATTTTCAGATAATAACAATAGATTTATTACTTTTTAGGACAAATATGTTCAATAATCCAGAAGTAATCAAAGCTTTTTCATTCTTTTCTTAAAACAAATATATTATTACCTAACTAGTTCCTAGAATTATATTTTTGTTTATTCTAATCTGAAGCAACACAACCTCAATTTTATGAGTTAACATATCTAAACAGTTACATATGAATAAAATATGTAATTGTTTACTCTAAAAGGGTTAAAATCCCCAAATAATTCAAACTATCTTCATCAATACCAAAGTTATTAACAGTACCTTTCTAACTGAATTATTTAGCCTAGGGCAAGACTAACCATATACTACAACCACCCTGGAATAAATAATTTCAACAAAAACTATATTCTGCACTCCAATTAATGAATCATCATTTTGATGTCTTTTGACATAGCACTTCTCTCCTGTAAGCGGAAGATCCGTGTACCCCCATTAGCCCTCCTCATTCTCCCAACCATATTATATGGGAGTGTGACGAAGGCACTTATTCCCCTGAGAGAGATATTTATTCTCTTTCACGGGTAAATTGTGATTACTTGCAAAAAATAATTTATACAATGTAACATCTAATCTCATATGTTTTTTGTTTACTCTTTACTCCAGAATTCACTGGTTTCTTTTCTATATTTTCATCTCTTCAGTCCACACAGGTTGGTCTGCGCAGTCAGCTCTGCATAACAAAAAGTAAGTCAAAACTATTTGATCTGTTGCCATGGCACCACTGAATATACTTTCCCTGAATGTTCAGGGAATAAATGTCCCTCAAAAAAGGACCAAAGCCTTCCGTACTTTCCATAACAAGAAGGCTCACATAGTATGCCTCCAAGAAACACACTTCACCAAAGATTCTACTCCAAAATATATTTCTCCTTTTTATCAACAAATTTACACGGCTTCTGCCTGTACCAAATAAAGGGGAACTCTAATTGCATTTCACCGATCCACACCATTCACCTTATCATCAGAAATTAAAGACCCAGAAGATAGATACCTGATACTCATGGGTTATATAATGGATACAGCAATCACGGGGATTTCCTACTACGCTCCTAACAAACAACCTACACCATTCCTCTCACATATATTAGAAGTGATTAATACACACAAAATAGGAACAATGATAATGTCCAGGGATTCGAACCAGGTCCTCCTCCCATTTCTAGATAAATCACCTTTTACACCATCCAAAATAACCTCTAGATTACCTTTTTCTCAACTTCTTTCCAAATACAATCTGGTAGATTCGTGGAGAGAAAGTAACCCAATAAAAAAGAAATTCACTTATTTCTTGCACCCTCATCAAACCTTCACCAGAATAGATCATATTTTTCTAACAATAGGAATGATACCAGAAATTATTGCATCAGATATAATTCTGATTCCGTGGTCTGACCATAATGCAGTATACACTACTATAGCCTCAGCCATACTAAAAGCGCATGACCCAACGTGGTACTTTCCGGACATAATGCTCAAACACCCACTACATCAGATGGCCATTGAACAAGCTTTAAAGGAATACATATCAATTAATAATACAACAGACATCTCCCCAATAACACTGTGGGAAGCTCATAAGCCTGTCTTGCGTGGTACAATACAAAGACAAATGGCACTATTTAAACGGGAACGCAAAAATCTAGCAAAAAAACTAGAACTCAATTTTAATGCAGCCTACATATCATTCCAAGATAATCCATCTCAGAGTACAAAATCTCATCTGGAAAAATCTAGATTGGAATACGATCTATTTCTCACTGAGTCAGTTGATAAATCCCTCAAATGCTCCAAACACAATTTCTACATGAATACAAACAAACCAGGTACATATTTGGCTCGGGCAGTAAATTCAACTAACAAATCTTTCAAACCAATATGTTTGAAATTATCAAAAAATGTTTATACTTGTAATCCAGTTAAAATAGTCCATAATTTCACTCACATCTCGCAACTTTATACAAGACAAACAATGAATTTAATCCTACAGAGGCTGAATCCTTCTTCTCAAAAATAACCTTACCTGAGTTGTCTCAGAATCAAAAAAGCAGTTTGGATGAGCCTATAACTATAGATGAAGTTGCTAAAGCCATAAAAGACCTAAAACTTAACAAAAGACCAGGCCCAGACGGCTACTCGGCTTTATACTATAAAACATTCTCAGAAATACTCTCTCCCATTCACACTGAAACTTTTAACAAACTTCTAGAAGGACATTCTTTTCGGCAAGAAACACTAATGGCAATTGTTTGTATGATCCCAAAACCCCTTTCTGATGATACTTCCTGTGTGAATTATCGGCCTATCTCTCTGTTAAACCTTGATATTAAATTATTAGCAAAAATAATAGCAAAACGCCTCAATAGCATTATAGGAAAATTAATACATAGAGATCAAGTAGGCTTCATGCCAAATAGACAGGCAGGCGATAATATACGCAGGGCAGTGTTATTGGCACATATTGCTAAAAAACGGAAAATCCCTTTATGTTTTCTATCTCTCGATATTAAGAGGGCATTTGACACAGTATCCTGGCAATATATGCAATATTCATTACAAAAATGGGGTTTTGGACCCCACTTTTTAACATGGATCAAAGCATTATATAATAAACCCAAAGCCTATATAAAATATGCTGGATACAAATCTGATGCCTTTAATATTGAAAGAGGTACCCGACAGGGTTGCCCATTATCTCCCTTATTATTTGCTCTTATACTCGAACCCATGGCCCAATACATCAGAACAAACCAAACTATAACTGGCATTGAAGTAGGAGGTATTACACACAAATTATGTATATTTGCAGACGATATATTACTTTTTCTATCATCACCACAGGTCTCTGGTCCTAACTTAATACCAGCTCTTGATGGATTTGCAGCCCTATCTGGCCTTATGATCAATCCTAAGAAATGCCTAGTGCTTAATATTTCGCTCACAAACATGGAATTGATCCCGGCTAGGGCTGCACTCCCATTCACATGGGCAGAAAAATTAACAGCATCTCATTCTGACTTATTCGCAACCAATTATCCTCCTGTATTAAGACAGATCACAAATCTAATAAAACAATGGTCGCAACTTCCTTTATCCTGGATAGGGAAGATTAATGCAATCAAAATGACTATTCTACCCAAATTGCTTTATCTATTCAGAGTCCTCCCTATTCCAATTCCTTCCTATTTTTTGAGAATAGTACAAAAAAGAGCAACTTCGTTTATATGGGGCTCTTCTAAACCACGTATACCTATACACACACTACATCTTCCCAAAAATAAAGGAGGCCTGGGATACCCTAATTTTACTAACTACTACAGAGCAGCACATTTGGCCAGTCTGTCCAAATACCATGCAAAACAGGAAATCCCATTATGGGTATTTATAGAGGCTTCAGAAAATGACCCTCTATTAATATCAAACTTGTTATGGCTTGATCCTAAAGACCGCTTTAAAATTCATAATCCCATAACTAAACACTTCTTATCTCTCTGGGATAAACTAAAAACCAAATATCAGTTACAATCTCCACACAATCCTCTCCTTTCTTTTATCAGAAATCCGGCCTTTTATCCGGCATTGATCTAACCAAATTCTTTTAAAGCTTGGACAACATCAGGCAATCAGACACTAAATGACTTCATAGCATCTAAATCATTCCTTTCATTCCCATCGCTTAGAGAAAAATATGATCTACCAAACTCTGAGATATTTAGATATCTCCAAATCAAAAATTTCTATACACCATTCCTAAAGGGGGATACACCATTATCCCAATTATCCATTTTTGAATCAATCTGTACAAAAGATCCATTTGCTAAAGGTACAATTTCATCACTTTATAATCAATTATATGGAGTAGTAAATCTTAATAGACCCTCTTACGTTCAGAGGTGGGAGGAGGACCTGGGACGAACTTTAAAAGACACAGACTGGTCTAACATATGGCTCACATCTAAGTCATCTTCACCCAACATCTTAGCACTGGAGACAAATTATAAAGTCCTAACTCGCTGGTACCTTCTACCTGCTAAAGTGGCAAAATATTCACCTAATACCTCAGCTCTTTGTTTTCGAGGATGCTCAGAAATAGGCACACATTTACACATATGGTGGACGTGCCCAGTAATCCAAACCTTCTGGAAGGAAGTCTTCGTGATTGCATCTAAAATATTTAAAAAAATAATACAACCAGATCCATATATAACTTTACTTAATCTAAAACCAGAATGGTTAACACTCTCTCAATTCAAACTTATGATCCAACTAATAACGGCTGCAAAACAAACAGTGGCCAAGGCATGGAAATCTCCTACATTGGTACTAGCAGAAACAATTCACAGAATGAATAATACAATGTCCCATGCTAAGATGGTAGCCATCGATCAAATTCCAAAATTTGAAAAACTTTGGCATCCTTGGATAAAACAACAGTTCCTGTTAAATTTCAATGACTCTGTCCTGTTGTCATGGTAACAGATTAAATGACTTACAGAGACACCCATTCTAAGGCTTCAAAGAGAACTAAAAAGAATAATAAACTGACGAGCGGGACAACCTTGTGGACCATACCTCTGCCTTTCTATCCTTTTTCTTCTTTCTCTTTCCTTTTCTCCACCTTACGATTAAAGCTCATTATCAGAATTTATTTGACCTATATACACTCTACCTGTAAACAATATGTATAGTAGGTATAAATCATTTAAATACCTACAAAAGTAACTAAGGAAATGATATATATCTTTAATTTAGGTTTACGTGAACCCAATGTTTAATATTTGAAATTTCATGATATTTACCTATATAAACCCTACTGTAAAACAATGAGCTTACTTTATAGATCCTTGTAAACTTACTTTATGTATCTTTATAATATTGTATACTCAATAAACTTCTTTTGACAAGGAAAAATACCAAAGAAGAAAAACCCACTAGGATCCCTATTGTGAAACTGACGATAATGCCTAGGCACAGTATGTTTGGTGCTCCCATTTATTATCTCAGTGATATGTTTATTAACTCTTGTGGAAAACGAACGTATAGTACGACCAACGTACTGTTTCCCGCAGGGACAATGTTTTTCATAGCACATGTACAGAAATGCTTGATCTGGTATACACTTTTAGTAATGGTGGAGGTGAATTTTTTAGAAACACATCTCCCGTGTGTATGAACTGACAAACCCTGCATTGCCTACATAGATAGTATTCTCTTTTTTTTTTTTTTTAATCTTTATTAAAAATTATATTAGTAAAAAAAAATACAAAAGTTACAGACATCGACTTTATAAACCCTTGTTAACATTCCAAAACCCCCAAAACCAACCCCCCTTATTCCCCCCTCCCTCCTCCCCGACCGCCCCCATCCCTCAGGTACACTCCATCTAATAATCTTGTAACTTAACTCATCATTACTTCGGCAAATCTCTTTGATTTTTTAAAGGCTTCCCACTTGACCCATTTAGCTCCGTTAACCTCACCTTCCCCTAACGATGAGTCTGCTGCTTCAGTCTTCTCTAAGCTAAAAGTTTCATTAACCCTTGTTATCCATTCCTGGATCCTAGGTCCCTCTACCTCCTGCCATTTTTTTGGAATTAGGCTTTTTGCTGAATTCAAATCACAGGAATTATAGAGCATTTGTACCCTCTGTTTAAGCCCTCTGACCCATGGAACAAACAGAATCATGGGTCTTCCGGGATAGCTTTGCCCGTAATCTCCTCAATCAGCTGAATTACTTCCTGCCAGTATCTTTTAATGATTGGGCAATCCCACCAGAGATGTGCCATCGTTCCCAGGGCCCTACATCCTCTCCAACAGTTTGAGAATTTGTCCGGTTGGAATCTACTGATTTTATCAGGTGTAGCATACCACCTAGCCAGACACTTATAATTAGTCCCTATCATTTTCATATCTAATGCCGAGCAATGTGTTGCCCCTAATATGTTCTCTACCAAGCTTTTGCTACAGACTGGTCCCAATTCAATTTCCCACTTTTTAATGAATGGCAGTGCTTCCAGCCCTACTCAACTCACCAAAATGTTAAACAGTGCTGAAATATTCCTCCTTGGCATTGCTCTTAAAAATAGCTTCTCTATCGGCCTAAAGTTTTTTTCGTCCCTTATAGGTACAGGAAGACTTTTGACAAAATGTGAGAGCTGACCGTACCGCCACCCATTTACTTTCAATAAGTCTGTGTGTGAAGCTAGTTCCTGAAAAGTGATAATTTTGCCTTTCTTTGTGATGTCTTTTAATTGTGCTTCCCTATTTTTTATCCAGTTTCCACCCAATGCCTCCATCCCAGGGGGAAAAAACTTGTTGTCTTTTAAATAAATTAATGGTGAATTGTACTACCATTTATTTTTAGAGTGAATCTGGTCCCAAATTTTAAATGTGTGATGTTATAGCGTGTGAGTTAGGACCAAGGTTCCTATAATGAGGAGGATTCCAAATCAAGTGATTTAACCGTGCATTACTTAAACCCATTTCCAAATTAACCCATCTTTTAAACCCCCCCCCCTTTATCCAATCTATTGCCCGTGACAAAACTATTGCATTATAGTATTTTTTAAAGTCTGGGATAGCCAATGCCCCGTCTGCTTTCTCCCTGCTCAACACCGTGTAAGCTATCTGTGGTTTCTTATTATTCCATACAAATTTACTTATTAATCCGATTAGTGTTCTACAGTAGGTTGATGCCAGTGGGATTGGGAGCATCTGCATTTTGTAAAAAATTTTTGGTGCTAAAACTATTTTTACTGTATTTATTCTCCCGATCCAAGAGATCGGGCGATACGACATTCTTTTTATTTCAAGTTTAATTTCATCAAGTAATGGAATACAATTTAACAGAAAGATCTTCTTGAGTGAATTGGCTAATTTTACCCCTAAATATTTGATATTTTCCCTTCAAGGGAAATGGAACACCTTCCCAAGTCTAGCGACTTCCTGTCTATCTATGTTAATATTTAGGGCTTCCGATTTACCGATGTTGATTTTGTAGTTTGAAAGCTCTCCATACTTCTTCAGGGTGGACAGTAAGTTCGGGATCGTGATCCTTGGTTTAGTGATAAAGAACAGCACATCATCGGCGAATGCCGCCAATTTGTGCTCCTCCTTACCCACCATACAGCCACTAATATCCGGGTTCTTACGAATCGAGGCCAATAACGGCTCTAATGTCAAGACAAATAGAAGAGGAGACAACAGGCAGCCCTGCCTAGTCCCGTTCTCCATTGTGAACTGAGCTGAGGGTATACTATTTACATTTCCAAAAGTTGCGGGATGATTGTACAAAACTTTAATCCATTTCAGCATAGTTGGGCCGACTCCCATGGCTTCCAGCGATTTAATCATGAATCCCCAGTCTACTCTGTCAAATGCCTTCTCAGCATCTATTGACAGAAATAGACCTCGGGATTCACCAATTTTAATAGCCTCCCAAATAGGGAGAGACCGCACCCCATTATCCCTCCCCTCTCTCCCTGGAATCAAGCCCGCTTGGTCCGGATGGACCAAGTAGGACATTTTTTTCCTTTAGTCGTGACGCCAATACCTTGGTATACAGTTTATTATCTGCGTTTAAGAGGGCAATCGGCCTATAACTGGAACACAGCGTGCGGTCTTTGCCTTCTTTTAGTATTAAAGTCACAAATGCTGTTAATGCTCCCTCGCAAAATTCCCCATGCTTCCCCAGCCCATTTCACACCTGACAGAGCCTCGGGACCAATGAGTCTTTACATTTTTTGTAGAAATAAGATGTAAAACCATCTGGTCTGGGACTTTTACCCGGAGGAGATGATTTCAAAGATAAGCAGATTTTTTCTTCGGTTATAGGTCTATCTAATTCTAAAGTATCTAATTCTGATAGACTAGATAGCTCCGTGTTTTTTAGAAAATCACTCATCTTTTCCTCACTTTCCCAGCAGCTATTTTCGCTCTGTCTGACAGAATAAAGGGCTGAGAAGTACTGCCGGAATTCTTCACCTATTTTGTTGGATGTGTACCTGCATTCACCTTTTTTATTTTGAATTTTATCAATGAAATTTATATCCCTTTTTTTCTTCAGAATTGATGCCAAATGTTTGCCCACTTTATTTCCCCACCGAAATCTATCTTTTAAATATTTATTCATAGTCCTAGTTGATTTGGTCTCCATTAAATCTTTGAGTTCTTCTCTTTTAATTATTTTTTTTTTTTTAATTCCATATTTTTATTAGATTTTGCAAGTAAATACATTGTACAATTAGAACTGTACGTCGTGCAACGACGTCAAAGTGTTTTAACAGGATATAGCTATACTTTAACAAGTTGAGAGTATCTGTTCGCGGTAAACATATGCAACAGTTGATGAATATGTGGTAAATTTCCTGAAAAGGTAAGAGACATTTCTTACATTATTACCGTTAGCAGCCCCCTGCTCTGGCGTGGCACCCCAAGTGGGATCCTTAGTGCCACTCTAGCGCAGAGCGCCGGTGTACAACTTTTATAAACCTAAAATGTCTAAAGGATATTAAGCAGAACCTTTGTGAGAGAACGTAGGGAGGGGATACAGTATTGCTCGGTCAAGAAAAAGTATTGTTTCATCATGTGATCATGTGGGGGATGCAGTGTCAGTCCAGTCTTTCCAGGGTTGCCAGTAGGTGCGTGTTTTTGTTGCGTGGCCCGTGTGGGCTATTAATGTGATCTCGTAGCTGAAGTGTAGGGCAACTATGTCCACTACCTGGGTTAGTGTGGGGTGACCATCCGACTTCCATTGTCTAGTTAGGTTGAGTCTCGCTGCCAGGAGAATGTGTGTAGTGACATGCCTGAAGGGAAATGGAATGTCCTCAATAGTCAGGTTTAGGATTGCTAGTGCAGGTGAGGGTGTGATCTCAATGTGGGTTATTGTCGATATTAATCGGAAGACCTTTTCCCAATAGGTACGGAGGGAGGGGCATGACCAGAAAACATGGAACATGTCACCTATGGATGATTTGCATCTCCAACAAGTATTGGGGTGTTTGGGGTTAAAGGATGACAGTCTGGCAGGGGTTAGGTACCAACGTAAGGAAATTTTTTGCATGAGCTCCCAGAGGGCCGCACATTTAGTGGCTTTATAGACTGTTTTAAGTGCTTGCTGCCATTGGGATTCTGTGTATATGCAGGCTAAATCTTTTTCCCATTTATGATGTTCAGATGTTTTGGAGAAGGTCCGTTTTTGGTGGAATGTATTGTAAAAATATGAGATGCCCTTGGTTTTTGTATCAGTATTAGTGAGGTATTCCCAGGTCTTTGGGTGGATGGTATAATTAGGGAGGATAATGGTACTTAGGCGATGACGTATGCGTAGATAAGTAAAGTAGTCGGTTGTGTCGAGGTTGAATTCAGATTGAAATTGGGGAAATGGTTTAATGCTGTTGTCGTGAAGTATATCTTGCAGTGATTGTATACCTTTCTTAGTCCATGATGTTAGTGAGAGGTCTAGTATTAAATGATGAAGAACATTCAAAGGTATGTGGGATTGTGGGGTGACAGACGTATATTTGTGGGATGCTTTTAGTTTCGACCATGCTTGTGCTGAGGCCTTCATGGTAGGGGATAAATATGTCGGTACTACGGAGCCCAACGGGATACTAAGTAACCAGGCTTTTAGGTTAGGGCGGACGAGCGATGTTTCTTCTATTTGTCCCCATAGAGTTGTTGGATTGGGAGGGAACCACCCTGGTAATTGGGCTAGAATAGCTGCCAAGTGGTAATCTTCGAAATCTATGGAGCCCATACCCCCGGCTAGTTTGTGTTTAGTTAGTTTGGAGTGGGCACACCTGGGGCGCTTGCCATTCCACAGGAATCTGTTAAACAGTGTTTGTAGGGATCTGAAGAATCTAGTTGGTAATGGGATTGGGATAGTTCTAAAGTAGTAAAGCAGTTGGGGAAGGCAGATCATCTTGAAGGCCGCTAATCTGCCTGTCCAAGACAATTCATGTTTTGCTATTTGTTGGTTGGCCGCTTGGATAGTCTGGAGAAGAGGTGGGAAGTTACATGAGTAAAGGTTTTTAGTTGTTCTTGGTAAGTGGATTCCCAAGTATGTTATATCTGTAGTTGCCCAAGCAAATGGATATTGCGTTTGTAATAAGTTTTTCAGAGTGGCATCTATATTGACATCTAGTATAAAAGATTTGGAGGTGTTAACCTTGTAGTACGATACCGAGCTAAACCAGTTCAATAATTTTTGCACCTCAGCCAGGGAGCCAGACGGGTTGGTAAGGATAAGAATAACGTCATCAGCGAATAGGCTGATTTTGTGATGTACATTGCCGGTTATTAGACCGGATATGCTAGGGTGGGAACGGATGTGTTCCGCCAGGGGTTCCATGAGTAAGTTGAATATGATCGGTGACAATGGGCAGCCCTGGCGTGTACCGTTAGTGATGGGAAATGGGCGAGACAGCATGCCTTCCGTATACACTTGGGCTTCTGGATTTGAATATAGTGCCATAATGGCTTTTAAGATGGTGCCCTGAAATCCGAATTTCTTGAGAACCGTGTATAGGTAAGTCCAATGGACTCTATCGAACGCCTTCTCTGCGTCCAGGGATAGGAGCAGAGAAGGCGTTCCTGTGATTTCAGCTTGGTGTATGATATTGATCATTCTTCTGGTGGCGTCAGAAGATTGTCTGCCCTTAGTGAAACCTGACTGGTCAGGGTGGATTAACATTGGCATGATTTTGATTAGTCTTGTTGCAATCGTTTTAGCATATATTTTTAGGTCGAGATTGAGTAGGGATATCGGGCGGAAATTTTGGGGGACATTGGATGCTTTCCCTGGCTTCGGTAATGTTATAACCAATGCTGATAGATATTCTTTTGAAAAGGAGGAAGAGGAGGCAGCGTGGTTGAATAGTTCGGTAAGGTGGGGAATCAGTTGAGGGGCGTATTGCTTATAATATTCCCCTGTCATACCATCGGGTCCCGGTGCTTTACCGTTAGGTAGTGATTCTATGATGGTTTTAATCTCCTGGGTTGTAAATGGGGCATTTAGGTCCGTTAGTTGGTCGCCAGTCAGAGTTGGAAGTTTGAGGTTGTGTAGGAAATTGTCTATGTCAGTTTGCGAAGGTTGCAGGGTGTGGGGGTCCCTGTGTAAGTTGTAGAGGTCTCCGTAGTAGGCACTAAAAGCGTCAGCTATGTCTTGGGGGTTACTTAGTGGGATTGATGTGTGCGGGTGGATTAGAAGGGGTATTTTAGTTTTCACTCGTCTGCCCTTAAGTCGTTGTGCAAGTTTTTTCCCCGCTTTGTTGGAAGTGGAATATGTCGTCGCTTTGAATTTCCTTTGTAGGAATTCGTATGAGTGGAGCAATAAAGCCTTTAGTTCCTGTCTTAGGGAGAGCAATTGGTTTGTCGTTGGGTTATGTGGGGCAGTTTTATGTTTTAGTTCTAGGGTCTCTATTTGGGCCATGAGTTCATCCACACGCTGCGTCCTCTTTCTTTTGTGGTAAGCACCCATTTTAAGTAACATACCTCTCATGTACGCCTTGTGCGCACTCCACACCACGGCAGGGTCGGAGACCGATCCTTTGTTTAACATGAAGAAGTCGTTAATGTGATCTTTTATTTCTGCGGTGTATTTGTCGTTTTGAATAATGGAGTTGTTGGCTCTCCATATAAATGCGTTTTGTCCTAGGTTAGAATCTTGTATGGTTATTGATATAGGGGCATGGTCCGACCATACCGTGGTGTGGATCACAGAATTTGATATTTTTTGGAGAATGTATTTGTCGGTTAGGAACAAGTCTATTCTCGAATACGAGCTGTGTCTTGAGGAGAAAAAAGTGAAGTCTCGTTCTGAACCGTGATGGCAGCGCCATACGTCATAAAGATCTTGGGAAGAGATGAATTTTTTCAGGGGTGAGTCTCTCCTTTTGGTTGGCGATGTGGAATCCATGTGTATGTCCGGTACGAGATTAAAGTCTCCGCATATTATTACGTGGCCCTTTTGAATGGGTTTGGCGGAACGCATGACTCTGCGTATGAATTTCAATTGATGGGAGTTTGGTGCGTATAGGTTTATTATAGAATATGTCACTCTATTGATGTTGCAAATTAATATAATAAAGCGACCTTCGGGGTCTGATGTGGCATTTAGTAACTGGAAGTCCACTGAATTTTTGACCGCTATCATGACTCCTCTAGCTTTGGTGGAGTGCGTTGCGTGGAAGATATGAGGAAAGTGGTGGTTTTTGCAAAGGGAAGAGTTTGATGCTAGCAAGTGGGTTTCCTGGACACACAGAATGTCACTGTGGAGAGCCGAGGCGGTTTTCCATAGTGAGTGCCGTTTGGCGGGGTGGTTGAGTCCGTTGGCGTTTATCGAAAGTATGTTGATCGGCATCTTGTGAATGTGTTGTTGGTGAGTGGAGTGTGTAACACTTACAGTTCGTCGGTGGGTTCGGTGTCTCAAGGTACCTGACAGCTGTGTTCAAAGGCAGGAAGACGGAAGGTCACTATCTGGAAGTGAAGTGCCCAAAAGACTGCAAATAGAGCAATACGTTAGATATAACAAACCAAAAAAGAAATAAAAAGATAAAATCAAAGATCACTGCTCAGTGTGTAAGGTTAGGAAGTTCGTTAACCGCTTGGACAGTAGTAGAGACGCTTATCCTATAAGAGCAACAAAACGAAAAAAAAAAAACAAAAAAAAAAAAAAACAAAAAAAACTATGTAAAATGTAAAGGATATAGAGGAGGTGCGTAGCACCTTGAAAGCCTCTGTGTTGGGGTTCAAAAAGTTAGTAACTCGGGAGAGTGAGAACAGGGGTTCGCATGGTGTCAGAGCTCAGGGGAGCTGTATTATCGTCGTTCGGCCTTTAAACTGGTAGTCGTGTGCCGTTCAGGTGTAGTTGCGGTTTGTGTCACCTTGAGGTGATTTGGGTCCTCTGCCGGGTGGAGCTGTGGGAGGAGGTTCCGGAATTATGCCCCATGATTGCAGGAGCTTGAGGCCTTTGTCGAGGTTCACAATCGAATGAGATTGACCATTCCTTACAACAATGATAGTGGCTGGGTAGCGCCATTTGTAGGGCACCTTGTGGTTCTGGAGGCTCTTGGTGACCGGGTTCATCTGGCGTCTCAGTTGGAGGGTAAACTTGGAGAGATCTGGGAAAAATTGAATTCCTGTGTATGGAGCAGGAAGAGGTGATTTAGCCTTGACTCCCATGAGGAGTTTTTCTTTAATGTGATAGAAATGTACCCTCATGAGGACATCTCTTGGGACAGAGGCTGCCAAATGGGATGGTTTAGCAATTCTATGAATTCTGTCTATTATAATGTCCCTCGGAGATGCTTCAGGTATAATGGTGTGCATCAGCTCTTTTGCGTACCTTGGAAGGTCCGCAGGTGGTATGGACTCAGGGATGCCTCTTAGCTTAATATTGTTCCTGCGTGATCTGTCTTCCAAATCGGCCAGCTTGGCGCGCACCCATACTTGTTCCTCTTTCACAGCTTCATATGAGTCAATGACTGCATTGATTGTGGTGGTACATTCAGTGAGGCCTCTTTAAGTATTGTGCACTCTGTCATCTAGTGAGTGTAATTCAGAGGTGACTTTCTGAAACATAGAGGATAGGTCAGTCATCAGCGAGGACTGTAAGGATATTAGCATGTCCTTTAGGGTGGTATCTATGATGGGCTGGCCTGAGGTGGGGAAAGAGGCCATGGATGAGTGTAAGGCCTGGTGCATAGTGAGGGGATTTGGAGCCTGGGCCTCAATTAGCTGACGCTGCGGCCGCAGCGGTGGCGCATCCAGCCTCATTTTAGCTTTTGCTGGGCTACCTGGCAGGGGGTCACTGCCTGGGGAGCAAGGGGTCTCAGCTTGGGTACCTGTGTCTTGGTGGTGTTCCGGAATCTCGTCCGGCAGGTCCGTGTATGAGTCCCGCGGTCCGTCCGGGCCGGCGCCATCTTGCTGCTCACTGAACGCCGGTTTGTAGGCAAATTCAGTCAGTTTTTGATGCTGATAGTCCGTGAATCTCTTCCTGGAGGTCTGCATTATGTTCTCCTGTGCCGCAGGAGTGAGGATGGCTGTGGATGGTATCTCTGGTGCGGCCTGTGTCGGATATCTTTTCCCCTGGCTGACGAGCTGTGTGATTAGGCGTCCATCACAGTCTCCGGCCGGCCCTCTTTTAATTATTAATTGCTGCAAATGGGGTCTATGATTCCCTTTACTGGCTTTATGGGCTTGTTCAAGTTTATAGATTTCTGACGTAAGATTCTCCTTCCTTTTTACTCTTTCTTTTTTCACACCGGCCCCGATAGAAATCAAAACCCCCCTTATATATGCCTTAAAGGTCTCCCACAGGACTGTTCCCGAAGTCTTTCCCGTATCATTGGTCTTGAAGAACGAATCAATTTCTTGTTGAATTTTTTTGGCAACCTTATTATCACTAATTAAGTTTTCATTGAGGCGCCATGTGTACGGGGGCTTTTGGAGCCCCTTTATGCTCACTTTCATCATGACAGTGGCATGATCTGATGACAATCTTCGTATCCCTCACTGACTCCAACAGACTGTGATCCACCATCAAATAATCCAATCTTGAATAAGTCCCGTGCACAGGAGAGAAGAAGGTGTAATCCCTAGACTTTGCATGTTGCACCCTCCATGCGTCTATCATTTGACAATTGTGTAGTTTACGCCTTGTATTGTTTAAGAGGTTTTTACTTACTTCCTGTGCACTGTTTTCCTTTCTATCAAAACATAATTGATCCGTTTAGAAAACCCGATTGCCACTCCCTTCGCCCATTTAATAGGTGAATCACAGTAGATTCAGCTTGGAAAATTTCTAGAGAACAACTTAGTGCCTAATTCGATCGCCAGATGGGTCTCCTGCTAGAAAACCACATCCGCACCATACTCCTGTACTTCTCTGAGCACTTTCTGCCTCTTACTAGGAGAATTGAGCCCTTTTACATTATAAGTCAAACAGTTAAATTCCATCACACCGGGTATTCCAAAAACAGGTCTTGTTCCCAACGCAGGGTCAAACCATTTATATTCCCCTTGAAGTACCTCTGCGGGATGGGGTCACCCTCCTCCCTACACCCCACCCATTGCCTCCCCTTTCCCCTCCCCCATCCTCCCACCCCTCCCCTCGCCCACCCCCACCCCCCTCCCCCTTCTCCCCCCTCACCCCCCACCCCCTAGCCAATACCTGAGCTCTGCAACGCAGTCTCAAGATCGTCCTCATCTTAACCTGCATTCTTTCATAGAGTGGGGTGAGAGTCCAGCGGCGGCCGCCGAGGTCCACCTCCCCGTTATGGGGGAAATGAAGAACAGGAAGGTCCTAATTCTTTTCCCCCTCCACCCCTCCACCCTCCCCACCTCCCCCCTGACACCCCCAACCCCTTCCCTCCCCCCCCAGCCCACAGACCCTCTCTTCCAACATCGCCAAGACGCCCCCCAAAGCCCCAGTCTCGGCACGTCTGGTGACCTCTATTGTTAGGGGGCTAACGATCTTCTTCTAGGAGCAAGTAAACCTCTTCTCTAGCATATCTGCATAGAGTGTTCTTTCCAACCCAAATCAGGCCCGGAGACCATTCCAGTAAGAAAATAATGACACAACAGTCAGATGCCTGGAATGTTCTGCTTTTTACTTCCTTAGACAATCACTTATATAATCAAAACAACATCACAAAAAAAGTTCAACCCTTTCATTAATATACAGACATTACGTATACATCAGATGATTAAAAAACACCTAAAAATAATACATTATTTCTTCATACAGAAACTATCAACAAGGAAAAACCTTCATGCGTCATTTCGGGGAAATCATGTTATTTACAAGGATTTGAAACTAACTTTTGATAGATGTCACATATACATATTATTCTAAGATGGATACATATTCTTATAGCTAAAATAAAGGACAGCAAGCTAAAATATCCTTACAATCCCCTCTTTGATCACACATGTATATATATATATGTATGATCTCACTTCCTTATCATGGCGATATTCTCAGCTTGCTTCTGATGATACATACTGAGATAAGTTTTATTGGGAGATGAGGGATCTGAAATGCGAGTGGCTCTATTAACAAGGCACATAATAAGCTTGTACACAAGATAAAGGAAAAGGAAAAAGAACACGACAATAATTAAAATTATGGCAATATCCCTTATCCAAGAGAATATCCCTCCAAATCCAAAATCAACATTTCCAAAAGGACTCCAGGTCTGGGCTATGTTGCGAGCCTCTTGTTGCAGCTTGGCCACCTCTTTTCTATGCTGAGTAGGGATGAGCCGAACACCCCCCGGTTCGGTTCGCACCAGAACCCGCGAACGGACCGCAAGTTCGCACGAACGTTAGAACCCCATTGACGTCTATGGGACTCGAAGGTTCGAAATCAAAAGTGCTCATTTTAAAGGCTAATTTGCATGGTATTGTCCTAAAAAGGGTTTGGGGACCCGGGTCCTACCCCAGGGGACATGTATCAATGCAAAAAAAACTTTTAAAAACGGCCGTTTTTTCGGGAGCAGTGATTTTAATGATGCTTAAAGTAAAAAAAAAAAAGTGAAATATTCCTTTAAATATCGTACCTGGGGGGTGTCTATAGTATGCCTGTAAAGTGACGCATGTTTCCCATGTTTAGAACAGTCCCTGCACCAAATGTCATTTTTAAAGGAAAAAATCTCATTTAAAACTGCTTGCGGGTTTAATGTCATGTCGGGTCATGGCAATATGGATGAAAATCAGTGAGACAAACGGCATGGGTACCCCCCAGTCCATTACCAGGCCCTTTGGGTCTTGTATGGATATTAAGGGGAACCCCGCACCCAAATTAAAATAAGGAAAGGTCCCTATATACTCTGAACAGCAGTATTCAGGCGGTGCAAACAAGACAGGGACTGTAGGTTTGTTGTTAAGTAGAATCTGTTTGTAATTTTGAACATTTTTAATGTGTTTAGCTCCAGCCAAAAAATCTTTTCTAAGCTTTTTGGAAAACATAGGGAAGGGTTATCACCCCTGTGACATTTGTTTTGCGTCTTTCCTCCTCTTCAGAAGATTTCACCTCACTTTTTTGTCCCAATGAAAAATGTTTTTTGAAAATTTGGGTTTTTTTGTGGAACAAGGATTGGAAAGCATCAGTGGAAAGGAGAAATTGTTTTCCCATATTAACTCTTACAGGAGAGAATTTCCCTTCCTTAGGGGTAGATTTCATCTCACTTCCTGTTGTCTCCTTCCGTTTGCAAGTAGGAGTCGTTTGTAAGTTAGATGTTTGAAAGTAGGGTCCTGCCCTATATACTCAGCAGAAATTTGGGCCTTAGGTGTTGCTGTGGCCAAAACACTGTAAGCCCTCACAGGGCCCTGCTGTGAAATATTAGATCAAGAATTGTAATTACATGCCCCTGTTGAACAGGAGCTGAAAAATTAGGCCTTAGGCACTGGTGCTGGTGCCACAACACTGCAACCCCTCACAGACACTCTAGTTGGAACGCAGGAACGAGCCCTGCTGCAAAGTATTGCATCAAAAATTGTAATTACACGCCCCTGTTAGACAGGGGCAGAAAAATTGGGCCTTAGGCACTGGTGCTGGTGCCACAACACTGCAACCCCTCACAGACACTCTAGTTGGAACGCAGGAACGAGCCCTGCTGCAAAGTATTGCATCAAAAATTGTAATTACACGCCCCTGTTAGACAGGGGCAGAAAAATTGGGTCTTAGGCACTGGTGCTGGTGCCACAACACTGCAACCCCTCACAGACACTCTAGTTGAAACGCAGGAACAAGCCCTGCTGCAAAGTATTGCATCAAAAATTGTAATTACACGCCCCTGTTAGACAGGGGCTGAAAAATTGGGTCTTAGGCACTGGTGCTGGTGCCACAACACTGCAACCCCTCACAGACACTCTAGTTGGAATGCAGGAACGAGCCCTGCTGCAAAGTATTACATCAAAAATTGTAATTACACGCCCCTGTTAAACAGGGGCTGAAAAATTGTGCCTTAGGCACTGGTGGTGGCGCCCAGAACCAAAAATGTTCTTACAAGCTATCAGCGTGATGATTGAGGAGGAAGAGGATAATTACTCAGGGATAGTCACTCAGCATCAGCATAGGCAGTCTTTGAAGGGATCTGAGATTTCAAAAAAAATTATTCGGTTACATCTGCATCAGGTGCTTGGTAGCTGGTGGTGATCCAAGACTGATTCATTTTTATGAAGGTCAGCCGATCGACCGAGTCGGTGGACAGACGCACCCTGTGATCGGTTACCACGCCTCCAGCAGCACTGAATGTGCGTTCCGAAAGAACGCTGGATGCAGGACAGGCCAGTAGCTCAATTGCATACTGTGCAAGCTCTGGCCAGTGATCCATCCTCAAGACCCAGTAACCCAGAGGATTTTCGGTGGGAAAGGTGTCCAAGTCTGATCTTGCCCCTAGGTATTCCTGCACCATGTAAAACAGACGCTGGCGATGGTTGCTGGAACCGATCATACCTTGGGGCTGCGGACCAAAAAATTGTCTGAACGCATCGGTCAGACGGCCACCTTCTCCACCGCTCCTTCTTTGACTGACCAAAGCCTCAGCAACACGTTGTCCAGAAACAGGAGTTTGTAACCTCCCAGTCTCTGGGAACGCGTTGCACAGACCTTTCTGCAAGGCCTCCCGAAGATGTTTCATCCTCTGCTCCCTCTGCGATGGCAAGATAAGGTCCGCAACCTTACCCTTGTAACGTGGATCAAGGAGGGTTGCCAGCCAGTATTGGTCCTTCTCCTTGATACCACGAATACGAGGATCCTTACGCAGGCTTTGCAGGATCAGGGAGGCCATGCAGCGTAGGTTTGCTGAGGCATTCGGTCCGGAGTCCTCTGGGTCACTAAGGACAACAACGTCCGCAGCCACCTCCTCCCAGCCACGTACAAGTCCATGTGTTCCTTGGGACTGATCCCTTAAAGACTGCTGATGCTGAGTGCCAGGCTCCACCTCCATACTGACACAATCTTCCTCCTCCTCCTCCTCCTCCTCCTCGTCCTCTTCCTGTGTGATCGGCGGGCACGCAGGAACACTGTCTGGATAAAGGGGGCCTTGAGAGCTAAGGAAGTCCTCCTCTTCCTGCCTCTGTTCTGCCTCAAGTGCCCTGTCCATTATTCCACGCAGCGTGTGCTCCAACAGGTGGACAAGGGGGACAGTGTCACTGATGCATGCACTGTCAGTGCTCACCATCCTCGTGGCCTCCTCGAATGGTGACAGGACAGTGCATGCATCCCTGATCATGGCCCACTGGCGTGGGGAAAAAAAACCAAGGTCCCCTGACCCTGTCCTGGTGCCATAGTCGCACAGGTACTCATTGATGGCCCTCTGCTGCGTGTGCAGCCGCTGCAGCATGGCCAACGTCGAGTTCCACCTGGTGGGCATGTCACAGATTAGGCGGTTCTTGGGCAGGTTAAACTCCTTTTGGAGGTCCGTCAGCCGAGCACTGGCATTATATGACCGGCGGAAATGCACAGAGACTTTCCTGGCCTGCCTCAGGACATCCTGTAAGCCCGGGTACCTGCCCAAGAACTGCACCACCAAGTTAAGGACGTGAGCCAAACAGGGCACATGGGTCAGTTGTCCCTGTCGGAGGGCAGAGAGGAGGTTGGTGCCATTGTCGCAAACCACCATTCCTGCCTTAAGTTGGCGTGGCGTCAACCACCTCTGAACCTGCCCCTGCAGAGCTGACAGAACCTCTGCCCCAGTGTGGCTCCTGTCCCCCAAGCACACCAGCTCAAGCACCGCATGGCATCTTTTGGCCTGCGTACTTGTGTAGCCCCTTGAACGCCTACGGAGCACCGCTGGTTCCGAGGAAGAGGCCATGGAGGAAGAAGAAGAGGAGGGGGTGGAGGAGAGAGGTGTGTCACAATCAGCATTTTGGAGGCGTGGTGGCGGAACAACCTCCAACACTACTGCACCTTGTCCTGCATCCTTCCCAGCTGCCAGCAGAGTCACCCAATGCGCCGTGAAACTTAAGTAACGTCCCTGTCCATGCCTGCTGGACCATGAGTCAGCGGTAATATGCACCTTACCGCTGACCGCCCTGTCCAGCGAGGCATGGACATTGCCTTCCACATGCCGGTAGAGAGCCGGAATCGCCTTCCGTGAGAAAAAGTGGCGTTTGGGTACCTGCCACTGAGGAACCGCACATTCCACAAACTCACGGAAGGGGGCAGAGTCTACCAACTGAAAAGGCAGCAGTTGAAGTGCTAGCAATTTTGCCAAGCTAGCATTCAACCGCTGGTCATGTGGATGGCTGGGAGCAAACTTCTTTCGGCGGTGCAGCAGCTGGGGCAGGGAAATTTGCCTGGTACAATCTGACGTCGGTGTACCAAAAGCAGATTGCCCACAAGTACTTGGCTGTGACACACCTAATTCTACACCTTCATTCCTCTCACTGCAGGTCTCAGAGAGGACTGAAGGTCTAGTGGGGTTGGAAATCTCAGCTGATGAGGAGCAAGGAGAGATCGTCTTTGTTCTTTGGTGTGGGTCTTTTAGATACGCTTGCCAACGAACTGCATGGCAGGTCAACATATGTCTGGTCAAGCATGTGGTACCCAAGCGGGAGATGTTTTGGCCACGCGAGATACGCTTGAGACATATGTTGCAAATAGCAGCGGTGCGATCTGATGCACTCGTCTCAAAAAAGGCCCACACCAAAGAACTTTTTGAATAACGCGCAGAGACTGCAGCGCCCTGCACATGTGGAGCTTTGGGGTGTGATGCAGTCAATGTGCTGCCCTTAGGCTGGCCCCTGGAGGGCATCCTGCCTAGTTGGTGATGTGCCACCTCCTCCTCCTCCTCCTCCTCCTCCTCTCTCCTATCAGGCACCCACGTTGAGTCAGTGACCTCATCATCCCCTCCCTCCTCATCACTGGAGCAAACCTGGCAGTATGCTGCAGCAGGGGGAGCATGACTGCCAGATTGCTGTCCTTCTTGGGCACCCCCTCTGTCCGTGCTCATGTTACTGCCTTCATTGAGCTCAGTATCATCATCAGAGCCTTCCAAACGCTGGGCATCCTCCTGGAGCATGTACCCAACACTGTGGTCAAACAGTTCGAGGGAATCCTCATGAGGACATGGTGGAGCTAGGGAAGGAGTCACTGATGACATTGAGCTGAGGGAAGAGGCCGCTGCTTTGCCAGACAAAGCACCCTGGGCATGGGTGAGAGAGGATGAGGAGGATGAGGACGGCTTGGTCATCCACTCGACCAAGTCTTCCGCATGTTGCGGCTCAACACGGCCAGCTGCCGAAAAAAAGGCCAAGCGTGTCCCATGGCCACGTGCTGATGAGGATGCACCGTCTCCACGACCAGCACTAGACACAGAGCCTGCTTGCCCTCTCTTATTGGCTTGTGACTGTCTGCCTCTCCTTCTTGGCCTTCCAGACATACTAATGGCCTGTAGCTGCACTAAGCTGGGATAGAACACCTGTAATTTTCTTAAGGTAGCTTTATATACTGTAACCAGACAAGCCTGCCTGTCAGTAGGAAGATAACAGGAACGGATCTAGCTGAACACTGTGAGCAGGACGCACTGTACTAAATGTAAATAGTCTAGCTGCCTGACCGTGGTACTAATAGGATCAAAAAGAACACCTGTAATTTTCTTAAGGTAGCTTTATATACTGTAACCAGACAAGCCTGCCTGTCAGTAGGAAGATAACAGGAACGGATCTAGCTGAACACTGTGAGCAGGACGTACTGCACTAAATGTATATAGCAGGAACGGATCTAGCTGAACACTGTGAGCAGGACGCACTGCACTGAATGTAAATAGCAGGAACGGATCTAGCTGAACACTGTGAGCAGGACGCACTGCACTAAATGTAAATACCAGGAACGGATCTAGCTGAACACTGTGAGCAGGACGCACTGCACTGAATGTAAATAGCAAGAACGGATCTAGCTGAACACTGTGAGCAGGACGCACTGTACTAAATGTAAATAGTCTAGCTGCCTGACCGTGGTACTAATAGGATCAAAAAGAACACCTGTAATTTTCTTAAGGTAGCTTTATATACTGTAACCAGACAAGCCTGCCTGTCAGTAGGAAGATAACAGGAACGGATCTAGCTGAACACTGTGAGCAGGACACACTGTACTAAATGTAAATAGTCTAGCTGCCTGACCGTGGTACTAATAGGATCAAAAAGAACACCTGTAATTTTCTTCAGGTAGCTTTATATACTGTAACCAGACAAGCCTGCCTGTCAGTAGGAAGATAACAGGAACGGATCTAGCTGAACACTGTGAGCAGGACGCACTGTACTAAATGTAAATAGTCTAGCTGCCTGACCGTGGTACTAATAGGATCAAAAAGAACACCTGTAATTTTCTTAAGGTAGCTTTATATACTGTAACCAGACAAGCCTGCCTGTCAGTAGGAAGATAACAGGAACGGATCTAGCTGAACACTGTGAGCAGGACACACTGTACTAAATGTAAATAGTCTAGCTGCCTGACCGTGGTACTAATAGGATCAAAAAGAACACCTGTAATTTTCTTCAGGTAGCTTTATATACTGTAACCAGACAAGCCTGCCTGTCAGTAGGAAGATAACAGGAACGGATCTAGCTGAACACTGTGAGCAGGACGCACTGCACTGAATGTAAATAGCAGGAACGGATCTAGCTGAACACTGTGAGCAGGACGCACTGCACTGAATGTAAATAGCAGGAACGGATCTAGCTGAACACTGTGAGCAGGACGCACTGCACTAAATGTAAATACCAGGAACGGATCTAGCTGAACACTGTGAGCAGGACGCACTGCACTGAATGTAAATAGCAGGAACGGATCTAGCTGAACACTGTGAGCAGGACGCACTGCACTAAATGTAAATACCAGGAACGAATCTAGCTGAACACTGTGAGCAGGACGCACTGCACTGAATGTAAATAGCAGGAACGGATCTAGCTGAACACTGTGAGCAGGACGCACTGCACTGAATGTAAATAGCAGGAACGGATGTAGCTGAACACTGTGAGCAGGACGCACTGCACTAAATGTAAATACCAGGAACGGATCTAGCTGAACACTGTGAGCAGGACGCACTGCACTGAATGTAAATAGCAGGAACGGATCTAGCTGAACACTGTGAGCAGGACGCACTGCACTAAATGTAAATACCAGGAACGGATCTAGCTGAACACTGTGAGCAGGACGCACTGCACTGAATGTAAATAGCAGGAACGGATCTAGCTGAACACTGTGAGCAGGACGCACTGCACTGAATGTAAATAGCAGGAACGGATCTAGCTGAACACTGTGAGCAGGACGCACTGCACTAAATGTAAATACCAGGAACGGATCTAGCTGAACACTGTGAGCAGGACGCACTGCACTGAATGTAAATAGCAGGAACGGATCTAGCTGAACACTGTGAGCAGGACGCACTGCACTAAATGTAAATACCAGGAACGGATCTAGCTGAACACTGTGAGCAGGACGCACTGCACTGAATGTAAATAGCAGGAACGGATCTAGCTGAACACTGTGAGCAGGACGCACTGCACTGAATGTAAATAGCAGGAACGGATCTAGCTGAACACTGTGAGCAGGACGCACTGCACTAAATGTAAATACCAGGAACGGATCTAGCTGAACACTGTGAGCAGGACGCACTGCACTGAATGTAAATAGCAGGAACGGATCTAGCTGAACACTGTGAGCAGGACGCACTGCACTAAATGTAAATACCAGGAACGGATCTAGCTGAACACTGTGAGCAGGACGCACTGCACTGAATGTAAATAGCAGGAACGGATCTAGCTGAACACTGTGAGCAGGACGCACTGCACTGAATGTAAATAGCAGGAACGGATCTAGCTGAACACTGTGAGCAGGACGCACTGCACTAAATGTAAATACCAGGAACGGATCTAGCTGAACACTGTGAGCAGAACGCACTGCACTGAATGTAAATAGCAGGAACGGATCTAGCTGAACACTGTGAGCAGGACGCACTGCACTAAATGTAAATACCAGGAACGGATCTAGCTGAACACTGTGAGCAGGACGCACTGCACTGAATGTAAATAGCAGGAACGGATCTAGCTGAACACTGTGAGCAGGACACACTGCACTAAATGTAAATAGTCTAGATAGAAGATAACAGGAACGGATCTAGCTAAACTGAATACAGTGTATATATATATATGCAACACCTGGGATGCATATATATACACAATACACTGTAAGTGCAGCTAACTGACTGACTGTTCTGCCTAATCTATCTAACTCAAATCAAATGACACTGTCTCTCTCTCTCTCTATCTCTCAGCACACCGGAACACACTACACAGGGCCGCCGTGCAGGCGGCCTTATATAGTGTGGGGTGTGTACTAAATCCCCTGAGCCATAATTGGCCAAAGCCACCCTGGCTTTGGCCAATTACAGCTCTCTCTACTGACGGCGCTGTGATTGGCCAAGCATGCGGGTCATAGTGCATGCTTGGCCAATCATCAGCCAGCAATGCACTGCGATGCCGCAGTGAATTATGGGCCATGACGCGCCACACGAATTTGGCGCGAACGGCCCATATCGTTCGCAATTCGGCGAACGACCGAACAGCCGATGTTCGAGTCGAACATGGGTTCGACTCGAACACGAAGCTCATCCCTAATGCTGAGCTATCACATCATAATAATCTGGTACATCTATACTGGTATTGTGTACCCAAGTACAACATTCATAATCCTCAGTCATTTCACATAATCCTGTAAGGGCTGAACTCATGCTCTCAATGGCTAAATCATGCAATTCTAGTTGTTTTCTAATAGCCCTAGTTTCAACATTAAGTTTAGAAATGTCATCAGAATTCTTTTCCATCATCTCATCAATAATTCCTGAATAATTATTTAACCTTTTCATCAAATCTATTCCCCATCCTGTCCAGGAAGGGAACCATGCCCAGGCCATATCCTTCTCAAGGAATAACTCTCTCTTGTTACGATGTTTCAATGGATACCTTGGGTGTATACTAGCTTCAAGCAAATGACTCCCATCACTATCACCTATCACCCCCATTATGGGCACCAGTGAGGCCAGGTAACACCAGCCTTGGACCTCTTGTGGAATCCAGGGATAACAAGTCTTTCCACAACAAACATAAGTGTGGTTACCAAACGAGAAGGGCGTATTCACAGCAGTCTCCTGATCTACTGCTGTAACTGCTGCTAAAACCTGAAACAAATGCTGTACAGGTTTACTACTTTCATCTTCAGAGGCAAGAATCTTTTCAAAATCAGCCCGTACTCTGACCTCATCCTGGTGTGTTTTATATAAAGAACAAAACTTCCCACTAGGGGCATAGCAATTACAAATGTTCAAAACCGATTGACTACAGATATGAGCATTTCTAGTAGAATTCCCTAAATTAAAACACCAGGTAGGATTATGACTTCTATTGATGATGTGAAAGGAAATGGTGTCATTAGTTCTTCTGCTGACATTCAGAAGGTCAAGGAGAATCTCTTCTCTCAACAGGGGAGTAATATTTAAAGGTATAGCCATTAGGGGTATCCTAACAGTGCTAGGGTGCAGATTACTACAGATCCAACATTTTTGAAATCCTGATTTCCGAGCATAAGCATATTTAAATTTTAACAAAAGCATTTTATCAGCAAAATTATGTTCAATGTCTCTCTTATTTCTAACTTGTATCACTGTAATGTTCTTCTGTGTATACCACAAATACTTTTAATCGCACCCAAATCTTCAGGGTGGTAGATACAGTTAGTGATGATCCAAATGGGTGGGAACACCATCAGGGTGATCAGGAACAGGAGGCAGAATGCCTTGCCAGAAGTCTGTGGTGGAATAAGCAAGGTCATCTTCTCTGGCCGGACCTGCTTTTCCAGGAACTTCTCCTTCATCTGCTTGGACTTCTGCTTGAGGGCCTCCTGTATTTAAGATCTCCTTCCTGCTCTTGGGGCTTTGGGCAACCTTTTTCACTCGGCTGGCATGGATCCAGGATTGGCAATTCTCCACCAGGATAGCTGTTCTGGTCACTGCAATCACCGTAGTAGGAGGTCCAAAAGGATATTCCTGTTTCTTGCTTCAATTCAACTGTTGGACCACCACCGTGTCTCCTACTTTAAAAGGGTGGGTAGGTTCCTGTGAAGAAAAAGGAGAGGTGCGAGCAACATTTCTCTCAACTCTATCCAAAGTTTTAATTAGTTTCCTCACATACTCTGACTGTACTAGATCCAAATCCCCCTGCTCTATCATAAGAGGTGCTCTAGCCCAGGGAGTAGGAAAGGGACGACCCATCAACACTTCAAAAGGAGAGTAGCCTGTAGTTTTGGAGGGAGTACTTCTTATCTCTGCCAAAACTGCTGGGAGAACCCTCTTCCAATGGACAAAGGTTCCTCCTGTGGCCTTCCTTATTTTATCTTTCACGGTCCTATTTACCCTTTCCACTATCCCTGAACTTTGGGGATGATATGGAATGTGAAACTTCCATTCTATTTGGAGTGAATGTACCAAGTCCTGACATACTTTTGAGGTGAATGCAGGACCTCTGTCTGAGTTTATCTGAAGTGGACATCCCCATTGAGGAATAATTTCCTGTGTGAGAATTTTCACTACTGTTTGTGCGTCTTCCTTTGTAGTTACAAAAATTTCAACCCATCTCGAAAACATGTCCAAGACCACCAAAAAATATTCCTGTCTTTTCCCTAACTTGGGCATGTGTGTGAAATCAACTTGTAGGTGGGTGAAAGGTGTACTGGGATATATCAAATGTTCGTGTTTCGCTTTGTTTGGGTTATTTGGGTTGTTCCTAATGCAAGTAATGCACCTGGACACGTAATCCCTTGTCAACAAAGGGAGATCTGAAATGTAAAAATCCTTGCCTAGTAACTCACAAGTTGCCTTCCAGCCTCTGTGACCTATTCCATGATACTGGGCAATAAAAAGTGATGCACTTGCCATTGGAATACATACCTTCCCCTCTTTGCACAAAAGTCCTGTTTTTGGATCTATTTGTGCACCTACTTTTTCCCAATCTCTCATGTCGGCCTCTGAGACATAATCTTGTAGGTCAGACAGTACATGGTCAAAACAAGATAGTTCAGGCTGTAACATTGGCATTTGGATTTGAGCTGGTTGGGAGATAGCTGCTTTTCTGGCTGCTGAATCAGCTAGAGCATTTCCTCGAGCTACTTCTGTTTGTTGACCTGTATGTGCTCTGCAATGTATTATGGCAAGAGTTCTGGGCAACTGAATAGCTTTTAACAATGACTCTACCAGAGAGGAATGAGAGGTGCTTTTTCCATCAGCTGCAATAAAGCCACGCCTACTCCATATGACGCCGAAATCATATACCACGTCATACCCATATTTGGAGTCAGTGTAAATGTTCACATCTTGACCCTCAAACATTTGGCATGCCCTGGTGAGAGCAATCAATTCCGCAGCTTGGGCTGATTGATATGGGATAGGTTTGGCCTCAAGTATAACATCTGGAAGTTGCACAACCGCATATCCTGCATGATATGTGTGATCATTTGGCCTAGAACAAGATCCATCCACATACACATTTTGCACATTTGGCAAAGCAGTAGGGGACAAGTCAGGTCTGGGAGATGTGTCTTGGTGGATGAGGTTGGTGCAGTCATGTTGTGGCACCACTTCATCCTGCTCTCCTTTTAATCCTAGCAGTGGAGCTGGGCCTGCATTAGGGGAAGCATATTTAATAAGCAGTTTTGGATTTGACAAAAATATCACCTCATAGCCGCTCAACCTTTGGGCGGACATATGTTGCGTATGTATATTTCTCAGTAATGTGGACACATTATGAGTAGTATACAAAGTAGTATCATGGCCCAAAGTGAAAGTTGCAGCCATGTCAACCAACATAGCACAAGACGCTAAAGCTCTGAAACATGCGGGCATGCCCTGAACTGGTACTGGTACCACCTTTGAAAAAAAAGCAACAGGGCGAAGCTTGCCTCCATGCTCCTGAGCGAGGACACCTGCCATCGTTGTACAATTTTCCCTGGCATACAAATAAAACATCACATTATATTTAAGAAGGCCGAGTCCTGGAGCTGTTACCATAGCATTTTTCAAATACACAAAAGCATTACACATTTCATCTGTCCATTTAACACAGTCTGGCATATCTGAACCTGTGGCCTGTCTCAGGAGATTGTCATAGTAAGAGCAGTCAGGTATCCATTGGCGGCAGTAACCAATCATACCTAGGAAGGTGAGCATGTCCTTCCTATTGAGTGGGCGGGGCAGACCCATCAGAGCCGTAACTCTTTTATGACTGACTCTTCTTTCTCCTTTTGTGAGAACAAACCCTAGATATTCAACTGTTTTCTGACACCATTGCTGACCACTTTCAAAAAGACATTTCAAAAGATTTCTCCCATCCTCCAGCTCTTCCCACATAAGGTTCCTTCCTTCAACAGTGTTTAGTGAATAAGCCTCTGCTTTGGTAGTGGGTGCCTCTAGGACATCTATGGTGGGCACTTTAGTCCAATCCCATGGGGAGGTAGTCCCCACCAAACTATCTATAATAATCCTTATATCTTCCTGTGTATAATTTCTACCCTTACAAGCTTTCTTTAAATAAGTTATTGCCCCCAAAGCTGATGTGGAAGGTTTGGGGCAATGTTTGACAATACGACTGATATCTTCAATATCGATACATTTTATCACCATTATGTCACCAACAGTCAGAAAAGGAAAGCTTTGCATTGCTAGCTGCGTAGCTACTTCCTCTTTCTTTCTGTCAGCTGTTTGTTTTGAAACTGCGTGTTGTGCAATCTCACTCTCTGCAGCTTGTTTTAATTTCTGAGTTGTACTCCTGGTCTGAGCCGGATCCTCCCTAAAAGGTCCACGGGGCATCTTTATTTTATGTTCCCCCGCAGGTGTCTTTTCGGGTAACTCCTCATCCATTGTGGAGGAGGCAGCACCCATCGGCTGTTGCATTTGTGAAACTACAGGCAGTGGCTGATCTGATAGGACAGCAACCTGTGACTCTGGTAAGACCACAGGCAGTGCCTGACCCACCACTGCACCTTCTGTGGAACGGATACAGAGGAAACAGATGCCTCTGCAGGTGACACTCTATTCTCGAATGGACAAACTGCTGCAATTGCAGCCAAAAACTCAATGTCCTCTTTTGAGAAGGAGGGGTATATTTGTTTTGGTGCTCCCTTATTTGGCTGCAGTATATAAGGTGGAGGTGATGGAACAACTGGGGGATAAACTGAGGGAGCTACTGGGAGAGCTGATACACATGGAACTAAGGACGGGAAACCTAATTTAAGTCTCTTCTCACAAGCATGTAACCCCAGAGCTTCCTTGTCCCTTGGATTTGGACTTCTCCATCCCGCCAGATTATCTACCCAAGGGTTAATATACACATAATCAGTTCCACATATTCTGGCTACATAACATTTACATGTCTCTCCTACATCTGGAAGGGGAATTTTCTTCCCTGATGATTGACCCATAACAATACAGTGGTGAACGCCACCTCACCTCGCAGCGTCCGACAAAATCCACACAATACAGATTATCTTATCTTACTTTATATATATAAAAAATCTAAGCGATTAGCGATAGATAAGGTAAGCAAAGAGGTTTGGGTTTTTCCGGGACACTCTATCAGATATCTTTATAAAACTTCTTACAGTACTGTATTATATTACTTTGGGTTTCTCAGAACCCCTTGGACTAACTCAGAGTCCTTTGGACTAACTCAGAGTCCTTTCTTTTTAGAACTATCTCAGAGTTCCTTTTATCCGTCACCCGAATGGATCTCTGCGAGATTCATACATTTACATAAATGTTTTTAACACTACACCTTCTGTTAACCCCATATAAGGAAACGGTCTTTTAAACTAAAGTCACGGTGAAAGAAATAATAATAATTAAATCAGACTCACCGGACTTTAGAAACTTGGATGATGATCTTGGATGATGATCATCTCATGAACAATGACCATCCCACCGCTGCCACCAAAACTCTGTTAGGGGGCTAACGATCTTCTTCTAGGAGCAAGTGAACCTCTTCTCTAGCATATCTGCATAGAGTGTTCTTTCCAACCCAAATCAGGCCCAGAGACCATTTCAGTAAAAAAATAATGACACAACAGTCAGATGCCTGGAATGTTCTGCTTTTTACTTCCGTAGACAATCACTTATATAATCAAAACGACATCACAAAAAAAGTTCAACCCTTTCATTAATATACAGACATTACGTATACATCAGATGATTAAAAAACACCTAAAAATAATACATTATTTCTTCATACAGAAACTATCAACAAGGAAAAACCTTCATGCGTCATTTCGGGGAAATCATGTTATTTACAAGGATTTGAAACTAACTTTTGATAGATGTCACATATACATATTATTCTAAGATGGATACATATTCTTATAGCTAAAATAAAGGACAGCAAGCTAAAATATCCTTACAATCTATAACCCCTCACAAAAACTGTCTAATTAACCCTTTTTAGGCATTTCTATACTTCTCCCAAGCTCCTAATCCAACCTTTATTTAAATAAATGCCCCACTTGAGATAATTGGAACTCTAATGTCTAAATTCCTACAAAAGTCTTGTAAGTCCTCTAGATGTTTCAGTCTATAGTTTCTACCCTCCTTCATAACATTTAAGGATACTGGAAAACCCCAACTATACTTTAAATTTGCCCCCTCAGTGTCTCCAATAGGGGTTTCAGTTGGCGTCTCCTAGACAAAGTCCCAGCTGAAAGATCGGAGAATATTTGAATTTCAATATTGTTAAATTTGACCGGTTGAGTTCCTCTCAGTTTGCTCCAGATCTTCGCCTTGTCCTCGTATTGATGAAACTTAACAATAATATCCCTGGGGATGTCTTCTCTCACACTTGGGGGTTTTCTTATCCTATGAACCTGATCAATTTTTAATTCCTCCTCAAGACTTCTGCCCAAGAGGGGGTTAAACATTTCTTTCATCTTAGTGTTCAGGTCTTCTCCTCGCTGTTTACGTAAAGATCTGATCTTTAAATTTTGCTGCCAATTTTGATTCTCCTGTTCTTGCAGTATGTACAGCATCTCACGTTGGCCTAACTGAAGCTTTTTTATTTGGGTTTTTAAAACTATAATTTCTTGCGCCTGTTGTTCTACTGCTCCCTCCACCACTTCCACCCGTTTCAACAGGTGACCCATGTCAGACCTTACATTGAGGATCTCAGATTTTATTGAGTTTTCTAATTTACCCAACATATCCTGCATCTCTATATTAGTTGGGAGTGAGTCCATGACCAGCTCTTCCTCCGTACTAAGGTCCGGATCCCCATCAGGGGGTGACCCCCCTCTGGGGCCCCCCCTTGAGCCCCTTTATTCTTGGCTAGCTCTTTCTTCTTCTCCTTTGCCCCTTGTTGTCTGTTATTCATTACCGGGCTATTCAAGTGTGCTTCTTCAAGGTATATTTGAATCAAGCTTGAATTTAGACTTCCTCTGGGTTTTTTGGGTTCCGCTGCTTTTTGAGAGCAACCTCTCATGATCCACTCCTCCCGGCTCTGAGTCTGGCTCTCTCTTAGTTGCTCCTAGCGCCTGTTGCCCCTCTTTGCGTCCACCACGCTAGACTTTTCCAGCTAAAGCGCTAGACTTTTCTTTGAATCCATAGTTGCTTTCTGGTTATATTCTCAGGGCACCTTTTAAAGAGGAGTTCCACCCAGGGGGTGCAGTAAAAAAAAAAAAAATAAATAAATGTCAGCAGCTACAAATACTGCAGCTGCTGACTTTTAATTGGACACTTACCTGTCCCTGGGTCCAGCGATGCGGGGGATCAAAGCCTCGCTCATCTCCCCCTCCATTCAGCGGCGCCGGCATTGCAACTGTGGGCACCGGGCTGTGGCTTCACAGCCTGGCACCCACTGGTGACAGAAGAATCCCACAATTCTGTTTATTAAGTGACGAAAAAAATTTAGTAAGCGATTCAGGAGTGCCATCCCATAAGAGGAGGATGTCGTCAATGTACCTGGGCCACAAGATGAGTTATGGTCTCTCAGGGGCATAGACGAAGTTTTCCTCCCACTTGGCCATAAAAAGATTGGCAAATTTGGCCCCCATTGCAACGCCCTTTTGCTGTAAATAAAGATGGTTGTCAAGCCAAAAGTAATTATGTTGAGTTGCAAACTCAAGAAGTTCAATGACATAATCACCCTGCACCTCGGTAAGAGTATGGTCCTTACATAGAAAATGTTGGACTGCTTCCACTTCCATTTTATGGGGTATACACGTGTATAGGGAGGCCACATCGGCCGTAGCCAAAGATTAGTCACCCTGCACGCTGACTTCTTCAAATAGTCGTATAGTATCCCTCGTACCCTTAAGATGTAAAGGGGTTATAGAGTCGATACCACTAATTATAGGTTGTCCTGGAGGATGTAGTGGGTCCTTATGGATTTTGGATAACTAGTACATTATAGGGATTCTGGGCGCCAAAGGTATCAAAAAAGATTGTTCTTTTTTATTTAAGATTTGTAAGTTGAAGCCTTTAGTGACAAGAATTGTCAGGTCTTTCTTAAATTGTAATGTAGGGTTATTTGGTAATTCCTATAGGTGTCAGAGTCAAAATCCTATGCATCTCGCTTACATAATCAATCTTATCAAGTACCACGATACCCTCGCCTTTGTCAGCTGGACAGATTACAAGATCCTTCCTCTCACAAAGAGATCCAACTTTCAACGAATTATCATGAATTTGCTTAGGTGGTAATATAGCAAGGTCTTGTAAAACAAAATCCTTAAACATATTAATGGCAGGGGCCAACTGAGTTGGGGGATTGAAAAGGGAAGGAATTGAAATTCCAGAGTATACTGTTCTGGATGTAGCCGCTCTAGACAAATCTCTATAGGGATTAAAGATAAGATAACTTTGAAAATGTATCTTTCTAATATATTTGTGTATGTTGATAAAAGTATTGAATTTATCAAGCTTTCTTGGTGGAGCAAATTTAAGATCTTTATCCAAGATAAATTGTACCTCTTTACTCAATTCCTTGTTGCTAAGGTTGAACAAGCCTAAGCAGGTTATGTTCTCCTTCTTTTTCCTCTGAGTCCTCCTCCCTCCTCTGGAACCTCTCTTAGGTCTGGACCCCTTTTTCGCCCTTGGGGGTCCTCGTGAAAAACCTGAGAGTTGGGATTCGGTTGGTTACAACCATAAGGGGACTGGTCATAGTCATCATTCATATAAGAATGCCTACCCTCATTGTATGGATCGCGGAGAGGGGAAAATCTATTATAAGTAGTTACCGGGAGGTGATTATACTGGTAGGAATTAGAACGGGTAGCTGAGTAGTCATAATACCATGCGGGAGAACCCCTCTGGTATTGTATCTCTTGTTCAGGATGGTAATTCCTAGAGTTTGAATGATTACCTCTAGAATGACCTCTACCACCCCTTCTATTAGAATTTTGACCTCTCCCCCTCTTTGTGTAATTGGGAGTTGGAATGCTTTGATATTGTCCCTTCTGGTGAGGGGGGTTATCACCAAACTGCTGCCTTTTAACCCCACTTGCACTAGAGGGTCTAGTATAGCCATTGGCCTGTTGGCCAGCAACAATCCATTAGTATGACCTGATGGATTAGCAACAACCTCAGGGGGTGGAACGGATCCAGAAGGTTTTTGCCAGGCAAAAACAGTTCCAGATTTATAGTCACCTATATCTCTGGAGTATTTTTTGTGTTTTTTAATTCTTTGATCCCTATTCTCTTTAATAAGATGGGCTTGGAGGTTAGATGAAAGGGAGTTATACTCTATAGAGTTTTTATACAACAAAATACTGTCCTTCAGGTCCTTTATTTCCCTATCTAGGACGGAAAGACGATTTCTCTTTCTAATGATGAGAAAATTCTGAAACTTGGTACCAGCCTCATTAAAGTATTTGAACCAAGACTCAAGATCCGTATCACGCTGTTGGGGATGGATATCCCATTTGAGGCTTCTAGGCACCATGTGTTCAGATACATACTACTCAAGAAACACCAGATCCCACTGTAAATGGAGTTCTTACACCATTACATTTTTGAGTCTTATAAAAAGGCCCCCAATTTCAGTGTCACTATCTCTAGCAACAAACACACCCTCAGTGTTAACTGTACAGGATGCCCTGTAGTCAAAAGCATCCATATTAAATTAACCATGACACACAGAGTGTTAAGGGAGCACTGCAGCAGTATAAAGTCTAAAGCAACTACTAGATAAAAAGTTGAAAAGTAAAAAGCAACCAGCACAACAAAAGACAATTTGTATAAATGGATCATAAAATAATATGCGGCGCTCAAACATATAATCAAAAAAACTATGCAAAACTGAGTGACCAGAACTGAAACATAAAAGGAAGGGTTGATTGATCCCTACAGTGATAATATCACCTTCTTGAAAATATACAGTGCTGTAAATTGATACAGTACAGAAGGTTATATAACCATATAATAACTCATGTGAAAACAAATTCATGTGATATAAAGAAATGCCATAAAGAATTATTCATATAAATGTACACAACTTGACTTAATGGCTTCACTGTGAGGGCCGTGCAGCAACTTAAGGCCCTGAAGACACATGGCCAAAATATGAGGCTGGGAGAAAGCAGGTTTAGCCTTAGACGGAAGAGGTTCTTTTGAGACTGTTGTTAAAAAACAAAAAACAAACTTTAGGGCTTTGTTCACATCTAGGTGTCCCGGATTGCAGGCAGAATCACTGTAATTCTGCCTGCGAACCCAAATCACGGTAAATCGCAGGACGCCCTTGTAACCCCCATCTATTCCGATGGCCTCCCCGGGCGGGCGACAATCACGGTAAAATCACGCAAACAGAATTGTGGGACGCCTACCGGGTGACAACCTTGGCAAAATTGCACAGTCTGGGGTGCTATTAGAATTTACAGAGATTGGAACGGTGTCCTGCGATTTGCCATGATTCGAGATCACAGGCAGAATCACTGAGAATCTGCATGCTATCCGGGGATGCCTAGATGTGAATAGAGCCTTAGATGTCTTAGAATTTCACACTGGCATTAAAAGCAGGCATTTGAGGGGCGTTAAATGCAAATGCCTGTGCAAATTATACAATGGACAGCACACAGTACTATTCGCATAATCAGAACATGAAGCGTTAGTATCGCTTCACTTTAAAACTGAAGCCTCATGTTGAGTCAGGAGATGTTTCAAGCCTTTCAACACCTCCCATTCAAGTCTATGGTAACACATTGCAAATGCTCTGGCAGGCATTTGCGGCGTGGTTGTGAGGCATTAAGATTAGTTTATTTCCTGTAATGGAATAGGTGTTCGTGGAGCGGTTTTAGCATGCTTAACGCTAATCAAATGCTTCAAACCTGCGAATAGGATGTTTGGGGAGCGTTTTCAAATTGTCATTAACGTTTGTAAAATGCCAGTTTAACACCCATACTAAAGCTCATTGACGCCAGTCTAACGCCCATACTAACTCTATAGGAGCAAGTGTTAGAGACAAGAGTCAAGTGTGACCAAGCCCTTAGAGAGTGAACATCCCACACACACTGATGTTGAACTGGATGGATATGTCTTTTTTAAACCTTATCAACTATATAACTGTGTAAAGAAAGAGCAGACGGGCTTCTACATTATAAGGGTATGACAGATGTGTGTGATGTCCCTAAAGCTTTTCAACCTTATAAATAATGGTTTTATTACAACTAATGATGAGATATTTGTTAATCTTACTACATTAGAGGATGTGGTCCTTGAAGACAATATTGTTTTTACTGTCCTATGCTTACTGCCATGTGCAGGAAAAGAAGAAATGTGCACTGCTGGACAGGTGGGATTGAACATCAAAAAAAAAAATTAAAGTTGATCTTTGGTCAAATAGCTAAATACACAAGTCATATACAGTACATACAGTACATATTATGGGAGCTGTTTACCTTCCAAAGTATTTATTTTTCTGTAAATACATGACTGAAGCTCTTTCATAGCTCTTTCACAAAGTATAGCCTTGTCTCATAGGGCAGGAAACCTGCTTTTTTTTCTCTGTTGTAGTTGCTGCAAATTTGGTGAGTGATGTAAGTTGGGATCCCCTGAATTGCACAAGGCTTGACATCAGAACTGTCATTTAGCAGCATTTTTTTAAAGTGGTTCCAAATGCTGAAGGTTTGATTTTTACCTTCATGAATTCTATGTGTAGCGCCCACCTACTTAGGTGTGTGCTAAAGTGGTCAGTTAGGATTAGTGTCAGGTAAAATTGCCAGTGTTTTACCCTGTTGGTGTAAGCTGGTTGGTTAATGTGGTTGGGAGGTTTGTTAGAGTGGAGGAAGGTGTGGTCACCTACACTCTACCCTGTAAGATTTCCATCACTTTCCCTGAAATGTTCTGGAAAGTGGGTGGACGGAAGGAGAAGAGTGGCAGGTAGTTTTGGAGACCTCTCTGAACCAATCATTGTTTTTGCTTGGGCAGAGGGGGCACTGCTATAAAAGTGAAGGTCACATGCTTCTAGGGGGTTCTAGATTTGGAAGAGAAGAAGAGAGCATGTAGGGGCTGGTGCAGCTCGGGCGCTCTCCCCCCTGGGGAGGGGAACGTGCCATGCAAGGAGATGGAGGCGCTAACAGGAGAAAGACTGGGTGATCGACCCTCTATGGCAAACATGGACGATTGATCAGGAGTACAAGTGAGTGGAAACCCAGGGAAACAGTGCTTTCAAGAGACTTAAAGGTGTTAAAGTGCGGGTCTTGGAGGAGGAGGTACAGATCTTCAGCCTTAGAGAATCAATACCCCAAAAGAGTATTGGAGTGCGGGTCAATAAAGAAGTCTGTGCAGGGAGATGGGCCTTAGAGAATTAATACCCTGGAGAAATCCAATCAGTCAGCCCAAAGAACTTTATTCAGAGTATCGTCCTTTGGGTATACTTGGAAGTGCTGTACAGTTGGGAAGTAGCAACAAACAGGAGGAAGGAAAACTGCAAAGTGTAACTGGAAGCAAGTGCAGGTTAAGAGTTATTCAGAGTGGCTCTATATGATCTGGACTATGTATTCTCAGGACTTGCTTCACTTAATGCAGAATCTGGTATGCCTCGTACACACGGTCGGACATTGATCGGACATTCCGACAACAAAATCCTCAGATTTTTTCCTACGGATGTTGGCTCAAACTTGTTTTGCCTACACACGGTCGCACAAAGTTGTCGGAATTTCCGATCGCCAAGAACGCGGTGACGTCAAGCACGTACGACGAGACTAGAAAAGGCCAGTTCAGAACCAAGCGCAGCACCCTTTGGGCTCCTTTTGCTAATCTCGTGTTAGTAAAAGTTTGGTGAGAGACGATTCGCGCTTTTTCAGACTCGTGGCTTTCAGATCGTTTTCTGCCGTTCAGTTTGTGCTTGTGGGTTTGTATCAGCTCTTCAGTGCGTGCAAGCAAGTTCCGCGTGACTTTAGTCACTGTATTCTTGTTCGTTCGTTACTGGTTTTCAGGTCGCTCTTCACAGGCCTTGCTGTTCTTCAGTGCGTTCTGTTACTTCGTTCTGAGCAGCCGACCGTTTTCTAGCCATGTTTCGTATGCGTACTCCTCGTAGAGTTCGTGCTGTGCGGGGGCTTGGTGTTGGGGTCCTGACCTTGACACAAGTCCAGTCCATGAACAGGGTGGGGAGGAGTTCATGGACCAAGAATTGGTTGCTTCAGCGTGACCAGTTCTGTCATATGCCTTTGCTCCGTGAGATCCGTGAGAATAATCCTGATGATTTCAGGAACTTTCTCAGGATGACGGACCCCGTATTTCACCGTCTGTTGGCTTCACTGACCCCCTATATCAGCAGACAGGATACCTGCATGAGGCAAGCCATCACTGCGGAGCAGAGGTTGGTCGCTACCTTGCGGTATTTGGCCACAGGGAGAAGCCTGCAGGACCTCAAATTCTCGACAGGCATCTCCCCCCAGGCTCTGAGGATCATTATCCCAGAGACCTGTTCTGCCATCATCCAGGTCCTGCAGAAGGAGTATATGAAGGTAAGATTTTTATCCTTTAATATCACATTTTATTGTATTGAATGTTTGATAATATATTGTATTTCTTTCCTCATTCCCTAATTACCATGATTGTATTATGCTGTGAATGTCCCCTTTGTCCTCATGCATGCTGGATTTTTATGTAATTATTATTTTATGTCCTTCATACATATTTGCCCTTCAATAACCTCCCCAGCATGGTGTCTCCTGCCCTATATTCACCTCATGTAGTCACTTAACAATGTATTTTATCAGCTCCATAGTAGTGCTTTACCCCAAACACCCCCTAAAATGTTTGGAAATGTTATTTTGGATTTAAATTCAGGCAGAGGGCCAGAGGCTTTTTTTTGTGGTGTCCCCAAATTTTTTGTAACCCTCCCTCCCCCAACTGCTAAGTCAGCTGATCCCAATTCTCTATCCTCAATCATCTATCTGCTGACTTTGCCAAACCCATACACACTATACCCACCTCTTTAGTGCTCAGATTTATGGATGAATTCCCCAAAGCATGTAGTGCAAGGGCCTGCCTGTATACTTTCCAATGGTACTGTTTAAAGTTCTTGTATCCTATTATGATCTTGATAGGTAATAGCAGAATGTCCAAATGTGCTCAAATGTGTACAGTGTGTATTTATATCTTTGTATTATGACACTTCTTACCTGTCCAGTGGGCTGCCAATAGTGTAACTAAGGAGGGGCTGTTCCAAGTAATACCCTGTATTTAGGCATTCATCTCTTTAAATGAAGTGAAGAGGGTTACCTGTCCAAGAGTCCCCCCCCCTATAATGTTAGAAATGGCCCATGAGAGGGGGGGAGGGGGAATATGATAGGTGTACCTTATACTTTGTTGTTGTTAAATTCCCCTTAATAAATGCTATCTGGAGGTTGACCCAGAATGTTTGTGTCTAATCTGCTTGCCAGGTTTCTGCGAAAAAATAGTAATGTTTATTGTTTTTTCCTCAACAGTTTCCTTCAACGCCACAGGAATGGCAGACTGTGGCCTCCCACTTTGCCCAGCGGTGGGACTTTCCTAACTGCGGAGGGGCAATTGATGGGAAACACGTCTACATCGTCCCACCACCCAACTCGGGGTCGTACTATTATAATTACAAGGGGTTTAATAGTATAGTGATGTTGGCGGTGGTGTCGGCTAATTACGACTTCTTGTATGTGGACGTGGGGAAGAATGGCCGGATGTCCGATGGTGGAGTGATCACCCAGACGGAGTTCTACAGGCGTCTCCAGAATGGCAGCTTGGACTTGCCACCTCCAGAGGACAATGTTGAAGGTCTCCCATTTGTGTTCGTTGCTGATGAAGCATTTGCGCTGGGGGAACACCTGATGCGGCCATTCCCGATGAGGACCCTCACCCCGGAACAGAGGGTTTTTAATTACCGGCTGGCCAGAGCCCGAAGAGTGGTGGAGAACACATTTGGAATCCTGGCCAGCCGGTTCCGACTATTTCTGACACCCATCCATATGGCGGAGTATAAACTGAACCATATTATACTGGCGTGCTGTGTTCTCCATAATTTTTTAAGAAAACATTCAGCCAACTATGCTGGCTCAGTTGGGCCTGAGGCCGGAATACCAAATACATCAACAATGACGGCACTTGAAAGCGGCCGTCCTGGCTTGCCCTCCCTGAGTGCCCGTGATGTCCGGTTACGCTACCTGGAGTTCTTTGCGGGTAGGGGGGCTATCAATATGCCAGACAATCTGTGACACCTTTTTCAAATAAAAAACAACCAAAAGCAATTCTTGGTGGACATTTTGGACATTTACTGCTTGTGTTTGTTTGAGCTGACCCTGACAGAAATGTGTTGAGTGCAGAAAATGTCGTGATTGGGTAACCTTATAAAGAATAGTGTTGGCTGGTACTTCCTAAATGCAAAAACACATTTCACTACAAGTGCACTTGCAACTGCACTGAACCTGCACTTGTAGTGCAAAGTGTATTTGCCCTTATGAAATAACCCCCATTTTTGCATAAAACAGCAATTACATCACCCCAAAAGTGTTGTAGCGTTGAGACAATAATCCACACATTCTTGAGTAAGGCACTTTTTTATACCTGCACAATCACATGTGCATTTACCAAAGGTTTTTAAAACAAACCAACATGTTTATTGTATAAAATGTTTGCAGTAGCATTATGAAAAAGCAAAATATCCATTTCAGATAAAACAGGCCTGTGTAAAACCAACAAGAAAGCCAAAAAACTAGAACTTACAAAGTTCACATATGGTAAAACCTGAAGGCTATATCAGACATCAGTATTTAGGAACTGGGTTTGATATAGCGTTCAGATGGGGGGAACTCACCCCTGGAAAAGCCAAATTTGGAAGATGCACACCAATTTACGAATGTCAACATGTGCTATCTGCCATCAGGGGGGATCAAGGGACGTGTTTTGGGGGAGCAAGCCCTTCCTCAACGCTACTTTATAATTGAGGAAGGGGTTGCACCCCCAAAACGCGTCCATTGATCTCCCGTGATGGCAGATAGCACATGTTGGCACACTGTGTGCATCCTCCAAATTTGGCTTTTCGAAACATTGAAAAAAGTTTGGTACGATAAAACAGGTGTATTTGTGGGGTTTAAATTCGCCCCAAAACATCAATGATGTTATTATTTTTTTTAATAACATCAGTGATTTGTTGCTGGATGTTTTGCAATTGGAGATTACATCCCATGATCTCCCCTATCAGTATCTGGGCACTTTTTGATGTAAAGCGTTCTGGATCCACAACATCACGATCACCTAAAAAGAGATAAAGAACAAAAAAAAAGGTCTCAAAAATCTGCCACCAGCCATCTCTTTTACCTGAGTCTGTGGTCGCAGACACTCACCTGTTGTGGTGCCAATCTCCACCACGTCTTCTTCTTCCTCCTGCTCTTCTTCTTGTGTTGTTGGGATTTCCCCTTCTTCCAGAGGGGGGGGCTCTGGTCTCCTGGGATGAGGAGTGACCTCCGAGTCTTTTCTCCCCTATGTAAAACAAAAATGGTATACATAGCACACAGATATTTGATGGCAGAACTATAGAAATAGGAAACATTGCTTGGAAGTGGGGTACAATTGTCTATTTTAGCCGAGTTCAAAGATGTCTTTTTTTTATGGGCCTTTGTCAAGCTGCAATACTTTACCTGTTTGGTACAAGCTTCACACATGTAACCCCCCCTATAGTATACACTGGAGCACCTGTGTGCCCCCCCTAGTAAAAATGGTGTTCTGGGGTCCCACACTAGTGCTCCAGTGTCCAGATGTGAAAACAGCTGCTCAGTGTCCTCTCCTTACACACAATCTAGTGTGCATTTCATTCTAGTAACAAACCCATCTACACAAACAAATATTTGGCATCCAAGTAGGCCCAAAAAAAATGTGTGAAAATGCATATGGCCTAAACAATGGTGTTCTAGAGGCCGAAAGAAAAAATGTTTGATACGAACGAATAATGGGCCCATGAACATTAAAGTTGCCCTTTTAAACGTTACAATTACTAAAAGCATATGGAGCAGAACGAACGGAATAAAGACAGAAAGAATATAAACACAGCACAACTACTTACTTTTTTGCAGCACTCTCCGGATCTTTCGGTACTGCTCCGGCTCTCTCAACTTCAGGTCCGACCACCGCTTCCTGAGCTGATCTTTAGATCTTCGTACCCCGAAATTCCTCTCCAGACTCCTGACCACTTTACCAATGATCTTGGCCTTTCTGATGTTGGGGTGGGGGTAAGGCCCATATTTTCCGTCATAGTCGGACTTCTTCATGATGTCGACCATCTCCAACATCTCCCCAAACGACATATTTGTGGCCTTAAAATGTCTCCTTCTGGATCGGGACGTGCCTGGATCCGGGCTTTCCTCCTCCTCCTCGTTGTTCGAATTATCACGCACCTGTTGTAACTCCGCCATCATGCTCTTCCCCCACTGCGCCGAGCGAAAAGGGGCGGGGAATAGAATAGAAAGAACGTCAGGGGCGGGCGGAGTTACACACATGCGCAGTGTGTATAAAGCGTAACACGCGTGCGTATTATGTACGATCTGTGAGCGGAGGAAGGAGCATTGGACGCGCCGATCGTAAGAACGAAGGTAAGAGACAAACTTGGGCTTATACTGCTTCTAGATTGAGGCCTATATTGTAACAAGATTAGGAGAGTTTGGTCTGACATTAGGCTTTGTCTTGTGTTGTGTCTTGCAGTGAACATGGATATCTTAATGAGAGATACTGACTTCATGTCACTATTCATTGATATGCTAAGGGAGCTGCCCTGTCTGTGGGAGATTACCCACCCCCATTTCAAAAACCAAGCAAAGAGGAAGGCAGCACTGGAGCAATTGTGTGAAATTGTGAAGCAGGTGATCCCCACGGCAGACATCACTTATTTAAAGATATTAGTTGGTTGCCTGAGGAGCACATATCTGAGGGAGCGCAATAAAGTCCTGGATTCACAGAGATCCGGAGCAGCAGATGACATCTATGTCCCCAGGATGTTGTACTACGACAGGCTGCACTTTCTGGCAGGCCAGACTGAACCCAGGTCATCCCTCTCCAGTCTTCCTTCCACGCTTCCTTCCCCCCCGGCTGAGGCTTCTGATGCCCAACCTGGGCCTTCCAGGCCATATGTGGAGGAGCCCAGATTGAGCCAGGTATAGCATTCCTCTAAATATTTCTGCTTGTCCAATCAATGATGTTAACTAGATGTTAGTTGGGAGTACTAATTTATGATTGTGATTGATGATGCAAAAACTAAAACCATGTCCCTTTTTCATACACAGGGAAGTCTCAGCCAGGAGGTGGCTGATCTGCAGGTCCCTCCACCACACCTGAAAACAGAAAGTGGCAGCAGGAGGATTAGCCTAGAGGAGGCTGCTATCAGATTTTTTTGGAGGGCTACAGAGGTCCTGGGAGCACCACACACCAGGCAGGAGAACCTTGCGGCATTCATTGCCTATAAAATGCAGAGGATGGAGGAGGGCCAACAAGCCATGTGTCAGGCCCTCATATCAGAGGCTCTGGAGAAAGGTGTGAGGGGCCAACTTACACCTCACACACAGCTTTGGGATGGTCCTCCTCCTCCTCCTCCCTCTCCTCCAGGTCCTCCCAGTCCTCCTCCAGGTCCTCCCAGTCCTCCTCCAGGTCCTCCCAGTCCTCCTCCTCCTCCAGGTCCTACTCCTCCTCCTGCCACATCTCCAACTGCACAGCCACAGCCCGGAAGGAAGTGTGAAAGGAAGACCAGAGAGTGATTGCCCTGGATCCAGTCTGGTCGGCCAAAAGATGCAGCCTCTTGTGGTACCACAGCCTGGGGACACTGATGTCATCTGCTGCTATCCAAGTCTCTGTGAATCCCGGACCAGACTGCCCTCCCTTACATATGGACTCCTCAGGCCACCAATTTTGAGGTTTAAGAATTGATGTCTGCCGTGGGGGTCCCAGGCTTCACTAATTTCTCCTGTTGATCCAGTGTTGCCTTCCTCTTTGTTTGGTTCTGATCCCTTAATAAAGGATTTTTGTTTTGAATTATACTCTCCTATGTGTTTTACTTCAAAAATGACAGTTTGTTTGTGAGGATTCAGGTACATTGCAAATATACAATGTGAAATGAACAAGGGACACCAACACCAAACAATCTCATGGAGATAATACAAGATATCAATGGTGTTGGGGTAACTTGCCACACAAAACACACACAAAAAAATTCTGGAGTAAAAATAAAAATAACATTGAACAAAGATCAGCCTTGGAAAAAATACAAACATTAAAGAAACAAAAAGGCTTAAAAAGAAAAAAAAAAAACATAAAAAATATAAAACTGTCAGATGTGACAACTAATAACAATATATTGAGGGAATCCCACTAAAAAACACAAATAAAACTTTGTGAGAAGTGTGTGTGAATATGAGCAGCAAAACGACTTAATTCTTGTCACATTATAAAGAAGAAGAGAGTGCGCTGTATTAAACCATTTTTAACATTGCAGCGTGACGAAAGTGCTGTATCCATTGCGAATGCTAAGTTTACCAGAACGAGCTGTCCCGTCTCGGAATTTCTTCTGAGCATGCGTGGCACTTTGTGCGTCGGAACAGGCCACACACGGTCGGAATTGACGCGATCGGATTTTGTTGTCGGAAAATTTTATCTCCTGCTGTCCAACTTTGTGTGTCGGAAAATCCGATGGAAAATGTCCGATGGAGCCCACACACGGTCGGAATTTCCGACAACACGCTCCGATCGAACATTTTCCATCGGAAAATCCGACCGTGTGTACGGGGCATAAGAGTTATTCAGAATGACTCTGTATCACAGTACTGCAATAAGTGCCAGAAAAGAATAAAGTTCAATGTTTAATTGTTCTGGACTGTCTGCTGTGTCAATCTGTGCAGGGAAGGGGGTAACGGAACCACACTAGCGAAAAGGAATGAACTACCAGCAGCTCCCAAGAGAGTAGTGCGCTACATATGCATGAAAATAAAAAACTTCAATATTCAGCTCCCCCTCAGCCCCCCTAGATACATACCTGAGCCGGATCTCGATCCAGTGATGTGCAAGGGAGCTGCTGCTTTCCCTGCTCTCTGCCTCCTCAGACAGTTGTCAATCACAGCCAGTGAGGAGGGACTGGTAGGCAGGGCAGAGCCCCGTTCTGTGTGTCTTATAACCCAGAGTGCGGCAGGGGACCTGAGAAGAAGAGGATCAGGTCTGCAAACTTTTGCACAGACCAGGTAAGTATAATATGTTTGTTATTTTTAAATTAAAAAAATGGTAGCCTTTAGTATTACTTTAATCAGTGATGGCCCTTCCATTAGGGGCACACAGGCACTGCTCCCCCTATCCATGCGTCCAGCCCCCTGATCTACATACAGGGTGCTGAACGCATGGATTCCTATGGCGGGGTGTGTTTTTTTAAAGCACACGATTAGAGCCAGAGGCTCTAATAGGCTTCAAAAAAGGGTGGGCTCGGGGCGCAGTGCTCTGTGTGACAATAGTGAATTAATATTCACTATCGCCATACTGTTCCTCCTCCCGGTCAATTGGGAAGAGACCCGTCCAATTGGCTGAAAGGACAGGCGATCCTATTTGACGACTAGGAGAAGGACACAGGAGCCGCTGCCCACAACCCGCTCACTGTCCGCCACCCATAGGAGCTCGCAACTCGCCCACCACCCAGATGGGGTCAGTGCTGGAGGGGGGTGCCACGGACTGACCAACAAACTATGGGGGTGATTGTTTGCCCCCTCCCCAAAAAAAACACCAGCCGCCACTGACATTTAACAGCTTCCGGACCAGCCGCCACAGTTGTACTGCAGCAGGTTGGCTCCCCTCCGTGAGCCATCGTAGCTGTACATTAGCTCTTTAAGATGCGTTAGCAGGACCGCAGCATGTCCCCAGAGCGGATGCTTGTACCTGGCGGGCGCGATGACCGCTGGGCACTGTGATCGCTCGTGACAGATTGAGAACCGGGATCTGTGTGAGTAAACTCACAAATCCCGGTTCTCTCAGGAGAGGTAGAGACAGATCGTGTGCTCCTAATAAGTAGAAACACTGATCTATCTCCTAACCTAGTTAGTCCCATCCCCCCTACAGTTAGAACACACCTAGGGAACACAGTTAACCCCTTGATAGCCCCTAGTGTTAACTCCTTACCTGCCAATGACATTTACACAGTAATCAATGGCTATTTTTAGCTCTGATCGCTGTATAAATGTTACTGGTCCCAACAAATGTTAAAAGTGTCCTATCTGTCCGCCTCAATGTTGCAGTCAAGATAAAAATCACTGATCACCTCCATTACTAGTAAAAAAATAATAAAAATGCCATAAATCTATTCCCTATTTTGTAGACGTTATAATTTTTGCGCAAACCAATCAATATTTGCTTATTGCGATTTTTTTAACAAAAATATGTAGAAGAATACATATCGGCCTAAACTGAGGAAAAAATGTGTTTTTTTTTTTAAAAAATTGGATATTTATCATAGCAAAAAGTACAAAATATTGTGTTTTTTTTCAAAATTGTCATTCTTTTTTTGTTTATAGCACAATAAAATAAAAAACGCAGAGGTGATCAAATACCACCAAAAGAAAGCTCTATTTGTAGGGGAAAAAAAAGGACATAATTTTTGTTTGGGTGCAACGTCGCACGACCGCGCAATTGTCAGTTAAAGCGACAAAGTGCCGAATAGGAAAAAATGGCCTGGTCAGGAGGGGGGGGGGGGTAAATTCTTCTGGGGCTGAAGTGGTTAATGTCACTTTCCTGGAGTTCATCCTAAGGGTACATCTTTTCACTTGCAGGTTTAAGGCATCCCAAAGCATTTTATTTAAAATAATTATGTACTCTTAAGGTTGGCCCTGATGCCATAAGAAAGTACCCACTCCCCGATGAATGGTATTTAATTTTGTTGCTCTGGTACATGTACCCTATGCCAGTGACAGGCTACCCATAAACTTTTTTTTAGTAAAAGCTTGGAAACTGGCTCTGAAAAAAGGGCAAAAAAATAGTTTTAGCTATAAACTTCCTTGAGGTTTACGTGCTATGTTCTAGGTTTGTGAATTTTGGTGACCATCCAACAAACCTAAACATTGCTTGGTTCAGTCATCACCAGTGGCGGCTGGTGTTTTTTTTAGGGGGGCGGCAAACAACCACCCATCCCTCCTGAGTGGCACCCACCCCCGGCTGTTTGCGGGTCGGTTTTCTTACCGCATCATGATTGGTGGCAGGCAGCGTGGTGTAGCGGCTCGGCTCTGAGTCCTTTCCTCCATGGCAGCTGCCAGCATCTCTCCTCCTAGGCATCCAATAGGATCACCTGTCCTTTCAGCCAAACAGGTGACCGGTGTCAAAACTCGCTTCCTGATTGGCGAATATTGATTCGCTGTTGCAACACACCTGGGTGGGCTCGGAGCACACTTGCTGTGCCCCGAGCCCACCCTATATTGAAGCCTATTAGAGCCTCTGGCTCTAATCGGTGCTTCAAAAAACAGCCCCTCCGCATTCAAATCCATGTGCCGGTGTCCTCCAAGGGTCCCGGACCCATGGATAGGGGAGGCGGTGGACAGGGGGGGGCGGTGCCCATACACCCTTAATGAACCTACTAGTAACCAGTAGGTCTCCAATGAAATAGATGATGGCCCAATGAACTTGTTAGCCAGAGAGGTTAGATGCACAAGAGCCTAACTTTTCATTCTTGCACCATCTCCTGGGGCAGAGATGGTGCTGAAGAGCTAAATAACCAACAATCCGTATACATCACATTAAAAAAACTCATAAGGAACAAAGTACCACCCACTAGAAAATAAAGGGCATAGCTGAAGCTCACTAGCCCTAGAAACCTGTCTGCAGTATCATTTAGGTTTAGGGGCACCCTTTACTTTGTATTTCAATTCCAATAAAGGATGATTTAAAACTGAAAAAAATCTATAAATTATACACTGATGGATGAGCAACAGTGTATAGTTTACAGCTATAATTCTGATCAAATTTATAGCATTAAATCTCAAACCCAGTAAATCAATTCAGAAATATTTTTAAACTCTGAGACATAATAAAGAATCATATAAGGCAATTTTGTTTTTTTGTTTTTTGTGAAGTTTAACCACTTCCCACCCGGCCCACAGCAGATGACAGCTGGGCGGTGGTTCAGTTATCCTGACTGGGTGTCATATGACGTCCAGCAGGATGACATGCCACCGCGTGCCCGCGGGGGCGCGCATCGCGGTGATCGGTGGAGCGGTGTGTCAGTCCACCTCCGGCGGAGGCTCTTTACCACGTGATCAGCCGTGTCCAATCACGGCTGATCACGATGTCAATAGGAAGAGCCATTGATCGGCTTTTCCTCACTCGCGTCTGACAGACGCGAGTAGAGGAGAGCCGATCGGTGGCTTTCCTGGCAGGAGGGGTCTGAGCTGATTGTTTATCAGCGCAGCCCCCCCTCAGATCACCACACTGGACCACCAGGGATCACCACAAGGACCACCAGGGAAGGGGCAACATGTGGATGGCCAGGTATGTACCCCATGGCCATCCACATGTGCCCAGTGTGCCCAATCTGTGCCAATCAGTGCCCACAAATCAGTGCCACCCATAAGTACCCATCAATGCCACCTACGCGTGCCCATCAAGGCCACCTACGAGTGCCCATCAGTGCCACCTATGAGTGCCCATCCGTGCCACCTATGAGTGCCCATCAGTGCCGCATACCAGTGACACCTATCAGTGCCCATCAATTCCACCTATTAGTGCCCATCAGTGCCGCCTATCAGTGCCCATTATCAGTGCCCGTCAGTGCCACCTCATCAGTGCCACCTCATTGGTGCCACCTCATCGGTGCCCATCAGTGCCGCCGTATCAGTGTCCGTCAGAGCAGCCATATCAGTGCCCATCATTGAAGAAGAAAACGTACTTATTTACAAAAATTTTTAACAGAAACAAAGAAAAACTTGTTTTTTTTCAAAATTTTAGGTCTTTTTTTATTTGTTGCACAAAAAATAAAAACCGCAGAGGTGATCAAATACCACCAAAAGAAAGCTCTATTAGTGGGAACAAAATGATAAAAAATTTGTTTGGGTACAGTGTTGCATGACCGTGCAATTGTCATTCAAATTGTGACAGCGCTGAAAGCTGAAAATTGGAATGGGCGGGAAGGGGTCTAAATGCCTGGTATTGAAGTGGTTAAGACAATTGTCCGTTTAGCTGCTAAATTGAAAATTGCTTTTTGTTTCCCCAGTTATAAAAAAAAAGTGAAAAAAGAAACTTGAGAAAAAATGCATATATGACATAGTTATATTTACAGTTTGGTGGAAGCATTCATACTGTGAAAAAAAATCATGTTTGCTCTGTTTTGTATCTCTGATGATTAGGATTATCAGAAACTTTATTTTATTTAAATTACCCATCGGTGTTCGACATCACATAGGTGTTTTTTTATAGTCATGTTTGAAAACGAAAGAAAATGTTGACTGTACAGACTATGCCAGTTAACTGTGACTGGCAGCGCAGGTGATTAACCCCCTGCCTCTATGCAGCCTGCTAGAAAGCTGAGATTTTTGATTGCCAGTCACCTGAGGTCACATCATTTTTTATGGATGGATGGAAAAGTGGAACAGACAGCACAGCCATTCAAAGTCACACATTAACTTTATTTTGGCTTTCCTTTGCTATAGTGGTGCCAGGAATACACAGGTGTCTTTGACAGCTGCATTGAGCTGCTGATTTTATTTCTCCACCCACAGATGCTAACATTTGAACATCACTCTTGAAGATTTGCATTTGGCCTTAGAACTAGCTATTATAAGGTCTAATTGGATAGAATAGGGCCATATATAATATACCATTGATATAACTAGTAAATAATATTTTAAAGATTGAAATGTGCAGCATCCTTTTTTTTTCACAAAGATATACACAAAAATGTAATATAGGAATGATATATAGTAAGAGCAGTTGAAACTATATTATAAACAGGCTTTATTCTGATCTGCATTTTGTGCTGTTAGCACCCCTACATAAAAAGAACTTGACATTTTTTTTATATTTTATTCTAATTCTAATTAATTAATTTCTGTAATATATAAATTGTTTGTCAAAAATTACTATTTGCAGAAACTCCCCCAGAAAAAGCTATGTTGAGTGTCAAACTTTTGGTGCCCCTTTTAAAACAATTCTACATACTGTGCATCTGCTCTAAATCAGTCTTCCTTCCAGCTCTCGTTTCCCCTAACAAGGTCACCTCCCTATTATAAGACAGGGGAGGAGAGGGGTCCGAAGAGCATAGTTTATATTACCTAACCCATCAAACAGTTCAAATTCAAGGCATTCTGTGAATGATAACTGTCACAGGTACTTGGGCTCTCAACCAAACTTCCAAGCCATGAAATGGCTGGTGTGATAATAGATCACATATGCAGCACCATGGCAACTGCAGATCAAACAGAGGCTAAGATGGCAGCTTCCATACTGTAAAGGATGGGAGGGTTTAGGTTTGCTTTAAACGCATATTTATAAGATAGTGAATGTGACGATCTCTAAATATTGACTGCAAATGAATGTTCTTGGTGCATGGGTTATATATTACAGTGATTTGTTCACTTGTGGTAAATGTTTAGGGAATGTCACATGCACTGATTTATATTGTAAATATTCTCCTAGAGTGGAACTTCAGGCAAACAGCTATATATTTATATAGTTATATTTTTAAATATTTTACCTGCCAAAAATGTTGTAGTCCTTTATAGCTCAGCTGCTCTTGTGATTCTTGTGCAAAGGGGCAAGTTTTTTTTATATCAGCTGCAGCTGGGTGCAAGTACAGGCTTACTCCAAAAAATAGGGTTTGCAGACTCTTTTTTACAAGAAAGTTTCCCCATAGAATTACCTATGGTACAATACAATTGTGTCAGGGCTGGGCTCAGCCCTTCCTTCTCTGAGCTGGCCGCTCAGCTGTAGGCTAGTTGCCAGCTCCTATCTCTCCACAGTTACTCAGCTGTTGATGATATCCTGCTCGTCAGTCCTGCCTACTTAAGCCGTCCAGTCCAGAGGATCCCTGCCTTCGCCTTGGTCAATATCACAGAAACTCCTGTGATCCTGTTTAAGACTTGCTTTGCTGATATCCCTTCTGGCTCTAGATCCTGCTTGCTGTTCCTCTACATTGATCCCTGTCTTCTGACTTGGCTGACTATCCGTTACTCAACTTTGGCTATGTTTTGACTATGTTTATTCTTTTTACTTTTATTATTAAACAAGTGTGATTTAACTGTACTTCTGTCTAGGCCTGATTTCATGGTTTCTGACAGTAGGCGAAGGGAATGAATTCAGAAGATGTAGTCAATCCACTTGTTGGTAATATTTTCTCCAGATTGGATGAACTGGATCACTGCATGGATCAGTTTGCCATGGCGTTACAAACGCTCCTGCATGACTCCCCTGTCAGAAACCATGAAATCAGGCTGGGACAGAAGTACAGTTAAATCAAACTTGTTTAATAATAGTCCCTCTGCGAAAGTGAGGGTCAATGGTACTCTGTCAAACGCCTTCCCAATCCGCAACGGAACGAGACAGGGATGTCCCCTGTCACCTATCCTTTTTGTACTTACACTCGAACCCTTCCTCCACAAACTCAAACGTAACCCAGACATTAAGGGAATTAAATCTCTAGAGAAGGAATACAAATATGCTGCATACGCAGACGACATCCTAATGTTCCTCACACAACCGATAACTACTTTGCCAGTATTATTAGCTGAATTCAAACACTTCCAAACCCTCTCTAATTTGAAGATCAACCTTACTAAATCTTTTGCTCTCAATATCTCCTTAACCCACAGTCAGGTAAATCAGTGTATGGACAACTTTCCATTTCAATGGAAACAAGAATCAATAACATACTTAGGCATCCAAATTCCAGCTAAACTGTCAGACCTATATACCAGAAATTTCCTCCCCCTCTTAAACAGACTAAACTCTGACCTTAAAAAGTGGAACAAACCGACATTTTCTTGGTTTGGCAGAGCAGCCATACTGAAGATGAATGCCCTTCCAAGAATTCTATACCTCCTACAGACAATACCGATACAGATCCCTCCCTCCTTCTTTAAAACTTACAGACAACTATGCACTAACTTCCTATGGGGAAAACATAGACACAGGATCAGTTACGACCTGCTTACCCGGCCGAAAAATATAGGAGGCATAGGCCTTCCGAATATCTCTCACTACCATACTGCCACCCATCTATCTAGGATAGTGGACTGGAATATACATACCCAACAGAAAGATTGGGTCTCCCTAGAGGCTGCTTTCAAGGGCCTATCCCTAAATTCACTCCCATGGATCTCCCCTAAACAAATTCCACCAGACATTCAAACACATCCGACTATAGGCCCCACCCTACGATGCTTTCACCGATCGTGCATGAAGACTGCTATCTCCTCTACCCCTGGCCCACTGACTCCAATAAAATTGAACCCAGATTTCCCTCCAGGCATGCACCACCAATTCCTCGCTGAAAATCTACCACAAGGACAAATTAGAGCCCATCAATTCTATACACAGGGCAAGCTACTCACTGCAATGCAAATCGCAACTGGCTTTGGAAAAACGCCCATCCCTCCATGGTCATACATAATGATAGCCCACTACCTAAAAACCTTAGATAAAGCGGGTCAATGTTCTAGACAGCTGACACCATATGAACTATTATGTACCGAAACAACAGCACAAGCCCATCTTATCTCTCGCATACACAACCTCCTCTTCACTAACATTAAAGCGAATGACAGCCAGTTTTGTAGAAAATGGGAAGCTGACTTATCCATCCAACTTTCGGAAGAAAGCTGGGAACAAATCTTTTTAAACATACACAAGGGCTCCACTAATGTCTATACGCAGGAGAACGGGTTCAAAATTCAGGCGAGATGGTACCACACTCTAACACTGTTACACAAATTTAAAGCCGACATTCCCGAAACTTGCTGGAGGTGCCGTCAAGATAGAGGTACCCTCCTTCATGTCTGGTGGACGTGTACCCCATTACAAACCTTTTGGTCAGAAGTCCACCGTATAGTCACGCAAATTACCACTTACATCCCAGAATTCACCCCAGCCCAATTTCTCCTACACCACTCCCCCCTACCACACAAAACGTATCATAAATCACTGATGATGCACTTGATCAATGCAGCAAAACAATGCATCCCTGTACACTGGAACTCATCAAAGATACCCACACTGAAAGAATGGTTCGTCAGAATAGAAAAAGTAACAGAAATGGAAAAACTAATATTTACCGCAAGAGACTCGCCGGCGAAATTCAGCCGTAAATGGGCCTGTTGGACACACTACCAGACCTTACCTGAATACCAAGACATACTAAATTCTCACACATAAAGGTTAAAATACACCGAATGCCATAACCTATATATAACCTAAAAATATTCCCCAATAACATTGAAGCCAAAATACCCGGGTTAGATACCAATCACAGAGGGAAGTCAGAGACCTATCCTCCTACCCCCCCTTCCCACCCCCCCCCACCCCTCCCCTACCCACCTCCCACCTCCTCTTCTCCTTTTCCACAATCACCATCTAAACACCCACATAAACACATAGTCTATCCACTTCACATACCAATTAACCACCCAACACTCGAAAAACATTTCAGAAATTTACGAAGCCGCCCAGTCAGCTTAATATGCAACCCCATAGACATTGAAAGATAAACATAGCACATCTCCAATAAAATTCTTATTTAAAGCGTACACATGGGCTCCCGTACTGTACACAGAATATATGTTAGTGGAGTAATAGATAAAAAGTACTTAAGACTCACTTGAGAATATATGTTGGGTTGATACCCCTCTCACAACCAGTCAAGTATGGAAGTGATTATCAATACCAGCTGGGACTTTTGTTTTGGAACATACCCTATAATTTGCAAAATGTTATAATTTATATGCATTGATAAATGTAAAACATTTGCTGTAAAGACTTTATAACCCTCAATAAAATACTTTGAAACAAACTTGTTTAATAATAAAAGTAAAAAGAACAAACGTAGTCAAAACATAGCCAAAGTTCAGTAACTAGAATGGATAGTCAGCCAAGCCAGAAGTCAGGGATCAGATGGCTTGCACCCGAGAGTACTTAGAACTCAGTGAAGTAATTGCCAGACCATTTTTACTGACAGTTTACTGACTGGAATGGTACCAGCTGATTGGAGTAAAGCCAATGTAGCACCAATATTTAAAAACGGCCCAAAATACATCCCTGGGAATTACAGACCAGTTAGCCTAACATCAATAGTATGTAAACTCTTGGAGGGGATGATAAGGGACTATATACAAGATTTTAGTAATGAGAATGGTATCATTATCAGTAATCAGCATGGATTCATGAAGAATCGTTCTTGCCAAACCAATCTATTAACCTTCTGTGAGGAGGTGAGTTGCAAAAGGAAGGCCCGTAGACGTGGTGTACCTGGATTTTGCAAAAGCATTTGACACAGTTCCCCATAAACGTTTACCTTACAAAGTAAGGTCCATTGTCATGGACCATAGGGTGAATACATGGATTGAAAACTGACTACAAGGGTGAGTTCAGAGGGTGGTGATAAATGGGGAGTACTTGGAATGATCGGGTGTGGAAAGTGTGGAAAGTCCCCCAGGGTTCTGTGTTGGGAACAATCCTATTTAATTTGTTCATAAACACCCTGGAGGATGGGGTAAACAGTTCAATCTCTGTATTTGCGGACGATACTAAGCTAAGCAGGGCAATAACTTCTCCACAAAATGTGGAAACCTTGCAAGAAGATCTCAACAAATGAATGGGGTGGGCAACTACATGGCAAATGAGGTTCAATGTAGAAAAATGTAAAATAATGCATTTGGGTGGCAAAAATATGGATGCAATCTATACACTGTGGGGAGAACCTCTGGGGGAATCAAGGATGGAAAAGGACCTGGGGGTCCTAGTAGATGCTAGGCTCAGCAATGGCATGCAATGCCGAGCTGCTGCTAACAAAGCAAACAGAATATTGGCATCCATTAAAAAGGGGATTAGTTCCAGAGATAAAACAATAATTCTCCCGCTCTACAAGTATCAGGAACCATGAATCAGACTGAGACTGAAGTATAGTTAAATCACTCTTGTTTAATAGTAATAATAAAAAGGTAAACAGAGTAAGCATGGTCAAAACAAGCCAGAGTTCAGTAACCAGATTGTGTAGTCAGCCAAGCCAATGTCAGAGAGCCAGAGATTAATGTAGTAGTACAGCAAGCAGGATCAGGAGCCAGAAGGGACGTCAGCTGACCAAGTCTTCAACAGAAATGCAGGAGAAAGTCTCTGTGATGTTGACAAAGGCAAAGACAGAGATTAAGTGAGCTGGATGGCTTTAAGTAGGCAGGACTGACGAGCAGAATCAACAACAGCTGGGTAACTGTGGAGAGAGATGGGAGCTGGCAATTAGCCGACAGCTGAGTGGCCAGCTCAGAGCAGGAAAGGCTGAGCCCAGCTCTGACAGTACCCCCTCCTCAACGACCCCTCCCCCTTGGAGGACCACCAGGCTTGAGGGGAAAACGTCTATGGAAATCATGGAGGAGGACAGGGGTATGTACGTCTGAGGATGAGACCCAAGAGCGTTCCTCCGGACTGTACCCTTTCCAATGCACCAGGTATTGTATGCGCTCATGGAACCTACGGGAGTCAACAGTGGATTGTACTTCATACTCCTCATGGTTCTCAACCTGTACAGGGTGAGTATGTGGCAGGTGTGAGGTGGTAAAACGGTTGAAGACCAAAGGTGGGACATGTATCAATGCAAAAAAAAGTTTTAAAAACGGTAATTTTTCGGGAGCAGTGATTTTAATGATGCTTAAAGTGAAAAAAAGTGAAATATTCCTTTAAATATCGTACCTGGGGGGTGTCTATGATATGCCTCTAAAGTGGTGCATGTTTCTAGTGCTTAGAACAGTCCCTGTACAAAATTACATTTTTAAAGTAATACAAGTCATTTAAAACTGCTTACGGCTTTAATGTAATGTCCGGTCCTGGTTATATGGATGAAAATCAGTGAGACAAACGGCATGGGTACCCCCCCCTCAGTCCATTACCAGGCCCTTTGGGTCTTGTATAGATATTAAGTGGAACCCCGCACCCAAATTAAAAAAGGAAAGGCGTGGGGCCCCAGGCCCTCTGAACAGCAATATACTTGTGGTGCAAAGAAGACAGGGACTGCAGGTTTGTTGTTAAGTAGAATGTGTTTGTAATTTTGAACTGGTACATTTTTAAAGTGTAGCTCCAGCCAAAAAAATCTATTTTTATGCTTTTTGGAAAACACAGGGAAGGGTTATCACCTCTGTGACATTTGTTTTGCTGTCTGTGCACCTCTTCAGACGATTTTACCTTACTTTCTGTCTCAATGACAAATGTTTTTTGACAATTTGGGGTTTTTAGTGAAACAAGGATTGGTGTTAAAGCATCAGTGGAGAGGAGACACGTTTTCCCATATTAACTCTTACAGGAGAGAATTTCCCTTCCTAGGGGTAGATTTCACCTCACTTCCTGTTGTCTCCTTCCGTTTGCAAGTAGAAGTCATTTGTAAGTTGGATGTTTGAAAGTAGGGGCCTGCCCTATATACTCTGCAGAAATTGCGGCCTTAGGTGTTGGTGTTGCCACAACACTGTAAGCCCTCACAGTTACTCTTGGTGGGTGCAGGAACGGGCTCTGCTGTGAAATATTAGATGAAGAATTGTAATTCCATGCCCCTGTTGAACAGGGGCAGAAAAATTGAGCCTTTGGTGGTGGTGGTGCGGGTGCCACAACACTGTAAGTCCTCACAGTTACTCTTGGTGGGTGCAGAAACAAGCCCTGCTGTGAAATATTAGATCAAGAATTGTAATTACATGCACCTGTTGAACAGGGGCAGAAAAATTGAGCCTTTGGTGGTGGTGGTGGTGGTGGTGTTGCCACAACACTGTAAGTTCTCACAGTTACTCTTGGTGGGAGCTGGAATGGGCCCTGCTGTGAAATATTAGATCAAGAATTGTAATTACATGCACCTGTTGAACAGGGGCAGAGAAATTGGGCCTTTGGTGGTGGTGGTGCTAGTGCCACAACACTGTAAGTCCTCACAGTTACTCTTGGTGGGCGCAGAAACGAGCCCTCCTGTAAAATATTGCATCAAAAATTGTAATTACACGCCCCTGTTAAACAGGGGCTGAAAAATTGGGCCTTAGCCACTGGTGGCAGTGCCCAGAACCAAAAATATTCTTACAAGCTATCAGCATGATCATTGAGGAGGAAGAGGCACTGGTGCTGGTGCCACAACACTGCAACCCCTCACAGATACTCTAGTTGGAGCGCAGGAACGAGCCCTGCTGCAAAGTATTACATCAAAAATTGTAATTACATGCCCCTGTAAAACAGGGGCGAAAAATTGGGCCTAAGGCACTGGTTCTGGTGCCACAACACTGCAACCCCTCACAGATACTCTAGTTGGAGCGCAGGAACAAGCCCTGCTGCAAAGTATTGCATCAAAAATTGTAATTACACTCCCCTGTTAAACAGGGGCTGAAAAATTAGGCCTTAGGCACTGGTGCTGGTGCCACAACACTGCAACCACTCACAAATACTCTAGTTGAGTGCAGCAACGAACCCTCCTTGCAAAATATTGCATCAAAAATTGTAATTACACGCCCCTGTTAAACAGGGGCTGAAAAATTGGACCTTAGCCACTGGTGGCGGCGCCCAGAACCAAAAATATTCTTACAAGCTATCAGCATGATCATTGAGGAGGAAGGAGATAGTCACTCAGCATCAGCATAGGCAGTCTTGAAGGGATCTGACTTTTCAAAAAAAAAATTTCAGTTACATCAGCATCAGGTGCTTGGTAGCTGGTGGTGATCCAAGACTGATTCATTTTTATGAAGGTCGTTGGAGTCGTTGGACAGGCGCACCCTGTGATCGGTTACAAAACCTCCAGCAGCACTGAATGTGCGTTCCGAAAGAACGCTGGATGCAGGACAGGCCAGTAGCTCAATTGCATACTATGCAAGCTCTGGCCAGTGATCCATCCTCAAGACCCAGTAACCCAGAGGATTTTCGGTGGGAAAGGCGTCCAAGTCAGATCTTGCCCCTAGGTATTCCTGCACCATGTAAAACAGACGCTGGCGATGGTTGCTGGAACCGATCATACCTTGGGGCTGCGGACTAAAAAATTGTCTGAACGCATCGGTCAGACGGCCACCTTCTCCACCGCTCCTTCTTTGACTGATCGAAGCCTCAGCAACACGTTGTCCAGGAACAGGAGTTTGTAAAACAGTCTCTGGGAACGCGTTGCACAGACCTTTCTGCAAGGCCTCCCGAAGATGCTTAATCCTCTGCTCCCTCTGCGACGGCAAGATAAGGTGCGCAACCTTACCCTTGTAATGTGGATCAAGGAGGGTTGCCAGCCAGTATTCATCCCTCTCCTTGATACCACGAATATGAGGATTCTTCCGCAGGCTTTGCAGGATCAGGGAGGCCATGCAGCGTAGGTTTGTTGAGGCATTCGGTCCGGAGTCCTCTGGGTCACTAAGGACGACATGATCCGCAGCAACCTCCTCCCAGCCACGTACAAGTCCATGGGTTTCTTGGGACTGTAAATGATCCCTTAAAGACTGCTTCTGATGCTGAGTGCCAGGCTCCACCTCCATGCTGACACAATCCTCCTCTTCTTCCTCCTCCTCCTCCTCGTCCTCTTCCTGTGTGATCGGCGGGCACGCAGGAACACTGTCTGGATAAAGGGGGCCTTGAGAGCTAAGGAAGTCCTGCTCTTCCTGCCTCTGTTCTGCCTCAAGTGCCCTGTCCATTATTCCACGCAGCGTGTTCTCCAACAGGTGGACAAGGGGGACAGTATCACTTATGCATGCACTGTCACTGCTCACCATCCTTGTGGCCTCCTCAAATGGTGACAGGACAGTGCATGCATCCCTGATCATGGCCCACTGGTGTGGGGAAAAAAAATCCAGCTCCCCTGACTCTGTCCTGGTGCCATAGTCGCACAGGTACAGGTACGCAGCCGCTGCAGCATGACCAACGTTGAGTTCCACCTGGTGGCCATGTCACAGATTAGGCGGTTCTTGGGCAGGGTAAATTCCTTTTGGAGGTCAGCCAGCTGAGCACTGGCATTATATGACCTATGGAAATGCACACAGACTTTCCTGGCCTGCCTCAGGACATCCTGTAAGCCCGGGTACCTGCCCAAGAACTGCTGCACCACCAAGTTAAGGACATGAGCCAAACAGGGCACATGGGTCAGTTGTCCCTGTCGGAGGGCGGAGAGGAGGTTGGTGCTATTGTCGCAAACCACCATACCTGCCTTAAGCTGGCATGGCATCAACCACCTCTGAACCTGCCCCTGCAGAGCTGACAGAATCTCTGCCCCAGTGTGGCTCCTGTCCCCCAAGCACACCAGCTCAAGCACCGCATGGCATCTTTTGGCCTGCGTGCTTGCATAGCCCCTTGAACGCCTGCATCCTTCCCAGCTGCCAGAAGAGTCACCCAGCGCGCGGTGAAAGATAGGTAATGTCCCTGTCCATGCCTGCTGGACCATGAGTCAGTGGTAATATGCACCTTACCACTGACCGCCCTGTCCAGCGAGGCCAAGACATTGCCTTCCACATGCCAGTAGAGAGCCGGAATCGCCTTCCATGAGAAAAAGTGGTGTTTGGGAACCTGCCACTGAGGAACCACAAACTCACGGAAGGGGGCAGAGTCTACCAACTAAAAAAGGCAGCATTTGAAGTGCTAGCAATTTAGCCAAGCTAGCATTCAACCGCTGGGCTGTGGATGGCTGGGAGTGAACTTCTTTCAGCGGTGCAGCAGCTGGGGCAGGGAAATTTTCCTGGTACAATCTGACGTCGGTGTACCGATAGCAGATTGCCCCCAAGTACTTGGCTGTGACACACCTAATTCTACACTAGGGATGAGCCGAACACCCCCCTGTTCGGTTCGCACCAGAACATGCGAACAGGAAAAAAATTCGTTCGAACACGCGAACGCCGTTAAAGTCTATGGGACACGAACATGAATAATCAAAAGTGCTAATTTTAAAGGCTAATATGCAAGTTATTGTCATAAAAAGTGTTTGGGGACCCGGGTCCTCCCCCAGGGGACATGAATCAATGCAAAAAAAAGTTTTAAAAACGGCCGTTTTTTCAGGAGCAGTGATTTTAATAATGCTTAAAGTCAAACAATAAAAGTGTAATATCCCTTTAAATTTCATACCTGGGGGGTGTCTATAGTATGCCTGTAAAGGGGCGCATGTTTCCCGTGTTTAGAACAGTCTGACAGCAAAGTGACATTTTGAAGGAAAAAACACATTTAAAACTACCGCGGCTATTGCATTGCCGACAATACACATAGAAGTTCATTGATAAAAACGGCATGGGAATTCCCCACAGGGCAACCCCGAACCAAAATTAAAAAAAAAAAATGATGTGGGAGTCCCCCTAAATTCCATACAAGGCCCTTCAGGTCTGGTATGGATATTAAGGGGAACCCCAGCCAAAATTTAAAAAAAAAATTGACGTGGGGTTCCCCCTAAATTCCATACCAGACCCTTCAGGTCTGGTATGGATTTTAAGGGGAACCCCGCGCCAAAAAAAAAAAAAAAAAACGGCGTGGGGTCCCCCTAAAAATCCATACCAGACCCTTATCCGAGCACGCAACCTGGCAGGCCGCAGGAAAAGAGGGGGGGACGAGAGTGCGGCCCCCCCCCCTCCTGAACCGTACCAGGCCACATGCCCTCAACATTGGGAGGGTGCTTTGGGGTAGCCCCCCAAAACACCTTGTCCCCATGTTGATGAGGACAAGGGCCTCATCCTCACAACCCTGGCCGGTGGTTGTGAGGGTCTGCGGGCGGGGGGCTTATCGGAATCTGGAAGCCCCCTTTAACAAGGGGACCCCCAGATCCCGGCCCCCCCCCTGTGTGAAATGGTAAGGGGGTACTTACCCCTACCATTTCACTAAAAAACTGTCAAAAATGTTAAAAATGACAAGAGACAGTTTTTGACAATTCCTTTATTTAAATGCTTCTTCTTTCTTCTTTCTTCCTTCATCTTCTTCTGGTTCTTCTGGCTCTTCTGGTTCTTCCTCCGGCGTTCTCGTCCAGCATCTTCTCCGCGGCGTCTTCTATCTTCTTCTCCTCGGGCCGCTCCGCACCCATGGCATGAGGGGGGAGGCTCCCGCTCTTCTCTTCATCTTCTTCTCTTCTTCATCTTCTTCTTCATCTTCTTCTTCTTCTTCTTCTTCCTTCTTCTCTTCTTCCTGTCTTCTCCGGGCCGCTCCGCAGCCATGCTGGCATGGTGGGAGGCTCCCGCTGTGTGACGGCGTCTCTTCGTCTGACGGTTCTTAAATAGCGGGGGGCGGGGCCATCCGGTGACCCCGCCCCCCTCTGACGCACGGTGACTTGAGGGACTTCCCTGTGACGTCACGGGGAATGCCACAGGGAAGTCCCGTCATGTCACCGTGCGTCAGAGGGGGGCGGGGCCACCGGGTGGCCCCGCCCCCCGTTATTTAAGAACCGTCAGACGAAGAGACGCCGTCACACAGCGGGAGCCTCCCTCCATGCCACAGCATGGCTGCGGAGCGGCCCGCAGAAGACAGGAAGAAGAGAAGAAGAGAAGAAGAGAAGAAGGAAGAAGAAGAAGAAGATGAAGAAGAAGATGAAGAAGAGAAGAAGATGAAGAGAAGAGCGGGAGCCTCCCCCCTCATGCCATGGGTGCGGAGCGGCCCGAGGAGAAGAAGATAGAAGACGCCGCGGAGAAGATGCTGGACGAGAACGCCGGAGGAAGAACCAGAAGAGCCAGAAGAACCAGAAGAAGATGAAGGAAGAAAGAAGAAAGAAGAAGCATTTAAATAAAGGAATTGTCAAAAACTGTCTCTTGTCATTTTTAACATTTTTGACAGTTTTTTAGTGAAATGGTACGGGTAAGTACCCCCTTACCATTTCACACAGGGGGGGGGCCGGGATCTGGGGGTCCCCTTGTTAAAGGGGGCTTCCAGATTCCGATAAGCCCCCCGCCCGCAGACCCTCACAACCACCGGCCAGGGTTGTGAGGATGAGGCCCTTGTCCTCATCAACATGGGGACAAGGTGTTTTGGGGGGCTACCCCAAAGCACCCTCCCAATGTTGAGGGCATGTGGCCTGGTACGGTTCAGGAGGGGGGGGGGCCCCCTCTTTTCCTGCGGCCTGCCAGGTTGCGTGCTCGGATAAGGGTCTGGTATGGATTTTTAGGGGGACCCCACGCCGTTTTTTTTTTTTTTTTTTTGGCGCGGGGTTCCCCTTAAAATCCATACCAGACCTGAAGGGTCTGGTATGGAATTTAGGGGGAACCCCACGTCAATTTTTTTTTTCAATTTTGGCTGGGGTTCCCCTTAATATCCATACCAGACCTGAAGGGCCTTGTATGGAATTTAGGGGGACCCCCACATCATTTTTTTTTTTTTATTTTGGTTCGGGGTTCCCCTGTGGGGAATTCCCATGCCGTTTTTATCAATGAACTTCTATGTGTATTGTCGGCAATGCAATAGCCGCGGCTAGTTTTAAATGAGTTTTTTCCTTCCAAATGTCATTTTGCTGTCAGACTGTTCTAAACACAGGAAACATGCGCCCCTTTACAGGCATACTATAGACACCCCCCAGGTACGAAATTTAAAGGGATATTACACTTTTATTGTTTGACTTTAAGCATTAATAAAATCACTGCTCCTGAAAAAACGTCCGTTTTTAAAACTTTTTTTTGCATTGATCCATGTCCCCTGGGGCAGGACCCGGGTCCCCAAACACTTTTTATGACAATAACTTGCATATAAGCCTTTAAAATTAGCACTTTTGATTTCTCCCATAGACTTTTAAAGGGTGTTCCGCGGCATTCGAATTTGCCGCGAACACCCCAAATTGTTCGCTGTTCGGCGAACTTGCGAACAGCCAATGTTCGAGTAGAACATGAGTTCGACTCGAACTCGAAGCTCATCCCTATTCTACACCTTCATTCCTCTTAGTGCAGGTCTCAGAGGGGACTGAAGGTATAGTGGGGTTGGAGATCCCAGCTGATGAGGAGCAAGGAGAGGTCCTCTTTGTTCTTTGGTGTGGGTCTTTTAGGTACGCTTGCCAACGAACTGCATGGCAGGTCAAGCATGTGGTGCCCAAGCAGGAGATGTTTTGGCCACGAGAGATATGCTTGAGACATATGTTGCAAATAGCAGCGGTGGGATCTGATGAACTTTTCTCAAAAAAAAACACTCTGCAGAGGACGCAGTACACTAACTTTAAATACTGTAACTGCCTGCCTGTGGTATTAATAGGAGCAGAACAACATCAATTGTCTTCAGGTAGCTTTAGGTGCACACTGTGCAGAGGATGCACTACACTAACTGTAAATGCTGTAGCTGCCTGCCTGTGGTATTAATAGGATCAGAAGAACACCACTAATTTTCTTCAGGTAGCTTTAGGTGCACACTGTGCAGAGGACAAAGTGCACTAACTGTAAATACTGTAGCTGCCTGCCTGTGGTATTATTAGGAGCAGAACAACAGCAATTGTCTCCAGGTAGCTTTAGGTGCACACTGTGCAGAAGATGCACTACACTAACTGTAAATGCTGTAGCTGCCTGCTTGTGGTATTAAAAGGATAAGAAGAACACCACTAATTTTCTTCAGGTAGCTTTAGGTGCACACTGTGCAGAGGACACAGTGCACTAACTGTAAATACTGTAGCTGCCTGCCTGTGGTATTAATAGGATCAGAAGAACACCACTCATTTTCTACAGGTAGCTTTAGGTGCACACTGTGCAGAGGACACAGTGCACTAACTGTAAATACTGTAGCTGCCTGCCTGTGGTATTAAAGCGGGGGTCCACCTATCTATCGTTTTTTTTTTTTAGTTCATTCACAAACTTTTCTTCTCAGCATTACATACTCACATATTGTGTGTAATATGTCCACCTGTGTCAGATTTAGTCGGAAAGAATAACTTATATTATTCACTGCAGGCGGTTTCCATCTTCATTGTGGGCATTTGAAGCCCACAAGCATTTATTTCCTGGATGTGGTGAATGCTGTGCTCCCAGCATTCACCGCTCCTTCCTGCACATGCTCAGTGGCATCCTGGGAAGCCTGAGACTAGCTCCCAGGAGTCTGGGAGAGGCTAGAAACACGCCTACTCCCACGGGAGGAGAACCAGGAAGTGCAAAGAAGAATAGAAAAATAAAAGGTAATTACGGCGATTTAAATTTTTTTAAACGGCATGTCAGCATCTAGGCAAGGAAGAGAATACATACAGATATTGTTCAAAATTTTGGTGGAACCCCACTTTAATAGGAGCAGAACAACAGCAATTGTCTCCAGGTAGCTTTAGGTGCACACTGTGCAGAGGACGCACTACACTAACTGTAAATGCTGTAGCTGCCTGCCTGTGGTATTAATAGGATCAGAAGAACACCACTAACTTTCTCCAGGTAGCTTTAGGTGCAAACTGTGCAGAGGACACAGTGCACTAACTGTAAATACTGTAGCTGCGTGCCTGTGGTATTAATAGGAGCAGAGCAACAGCTATTGTCTCCAGGTAGCTTTAGGTGCACACTGTGCAGAGGACGCACTATACTAACTGTAAATGCTGTAGCTGCCTGCCTGTGGTATTAATAGGATAAGAAGAACACAACTCATTTTCTTCAGGTAGCTTTAGGTGCACAGTGTGCAGGGGACGCACTAAACTAAATTGTAAATACTGCAGCTGCCTGCGGTACTGTACTAATAGGATCAGAAGAACACCACTAATTTTCTTCAGGTAGCTTTAGGTGCACACTGTGCAGAGGACGCACTACACTAACTTGTAAATACTGCAGCTGTCTGCGGTACTGTACTAATAGGATCAGAAGAACACCACTAATTTTCTTCAGGTAGCTTTAGGTGCACACTGTGCAGAGGACGCACTACACTAACTTGTAAATACTACAGCTGCCTGTGGTACTGTACTAATAGGATCAGAAGAACACCACTAATTTTTTTCAGGTAGCTTTTGGTGCATACTGTGCAGAGGACGCACTACACTAACTTGTAAATACTGCAGCTGCATGCGGTACTGTACTAATAGGATCAGAAGAACACCACTAATTTTCTTCAGGTAGCTTTAGGTGCACACTGTGCAGAGAATGCACTACACTAACTTGTAAATACTACAGCTGCCTGTGGTACTGTACTAATAGGATCAGAAAAACACCACTAATTTTCTTCAGGTAGCTTTAGGTGCGCACTGTGCTGATGCACTACACTAACTGTAAATACTGTAGCTAATAGGACTAATAGGATCAGAAGAACACCAGCAATTTTCTTCAGGTAGCTGTAAACACTGTAAAAACTGCCTGCCTGTCAGTAGTAGGAAGAGAATAACAGGAACGGATCTAGCTAAACTGAATACAGTGTATATATATATATATATATATATATATATATATATATATATACAACACCTAGGATGTGTATATATATATATATATATATATATATATATATATATATATATACACAATATACTGTAAGTGCAGCTAACTGACTTGCCTGCCTACTCTATCTAACTTAAATCAAATGACACTGTCTCTCTGTCTATCTATCTCTCTCTCAACGCCAGAACAAACTACACAGGGCCGCCATGCAGGCGGCCTTATATAGCGTGGGGCGTGTACTAAACCCCCTGAGCCATAATTGGCCAAAGCCACCCTGGCTTTGGCCAATTACGGCTCTCTGTACAGACAGCTCTGTGATTGGCCAAGCATGCGGGTCATAGTGCATGCTTGGCCAATCATCAGCCAGCAATGCACTGCGATGCCGCAGTGAATTATGGGCCATGACGCGCAACTCGAATTTGGTGCGAACGGCCCACATTGTTCGGAATTCGGCGAACGACCAAACAGGCAATGCGTTCGATTCGAATACGAAGCTCATCCCTACTGTGCACAAAAGGCTCGCCAGAACCGGGAGACAAACTGACTACCCCTGTTCGAGACAATCACCTTGGCTAGACCATGTAAGCGAAAGATCTCCTGAGCAAAAATGGAAGCCAGTTCCTTAGAAGTGGGCAACTTCTTAAGTGTAATACAATGACACATCTTTGAGAACAGGTCAACCACCATAAGGATAACTGTGTTGCCCTGGGAGTTGGGTAACTCCACAATGAAATCCATAGACAGGTGGGTTCAGGGCCTCTCTCCATTGGGTATGGGTTGTAGGAGGCCCACTGGAAGGTGTTGTGGTGTCTTACTCTGAGCACACACGGAACAGGCAGCTACGAAGGCAGTTACATCGGCCCGTAGACTAGGCCACAAGAATTGTTGGGAAATGGCCAAATGAGTTGATTCTTCCCAGGGTTGCCAGCTGCCCTGGGAGAATGGTAAGTCTGGAGCACGGCAGTACGGAGACTCTCCGGGACAAAGCAGTGGTCACAAGGTTTCTCAGGAGGAGCATGGACCTGATCAGCAAGAATTTTGTCACCCAAAGGAGAAGTAAGACTGGTGTGAACCATAGCCAGAATACGATCAGGAGGATTCATAGGAACCGGAACGGACTCCAACTTGGAAGTGGAGGAAAATTGTTGTGACAAGGCGTCAACCCTTACTTTCTTAGTACCATGTAAGAATGAGATAATGTAATTGAAACTTGACAAGAAAAGACCCCATCGCGTCCTTCTGGGAGAGAGGTGTTTAGCCTCAGACAAGAATGTGAGATTCTTATGGTCAGTAAGAATGAGAACCAGTACAGTGGAACCTTCGAGTAGATGTCTCCATTCTTTCAGGGCTAAAATGATCGACAACAGCTCTCTGTCACCAATCTCGTAATTGCACTTTGCAGGTGACAATTTATTGGAAAAGTAGCCACAAGGATACATAGCGCTCTCAGAGGTAGGACATTGAGACAGAAGGGCGCCAACACCAGTCTCAGAAGTATCAACCTCAAGGATAAAAGGCAATGTAGGATCAGTATATGCCAACATAGGAGCAGAAACAAACTTGAGACTCTCAAAGGCCTTAATGGACTCCAACTCTGTGGGCTACCATACTTTCTAGTCATATCAGTCAGGGGCTTGACCAGAGACAAGAAGTTACAAATAAATTTCCGATAATAGTTGGCAAAGCCCAGGAAACACTGCAGAGGACGTAAACCCACTGGTCGGGTCCACTGTAGGACTGCCAAAGGTTTTTCTGGGTCCATCGAAAAACCAGCAGTGGAAATGTCATAGCCCAGGAATTTAACCTGTTCACAATGGAATTCGCACTTCTCCAGTTTACAATAGAGATTGGAGTGCTTACAAAAACCAAAAACTCTGCGCTTACTCTATTTGGATAGCAGCTCACACAACAAAACAGGGAATTTGTAAAAAAAAGATATATAAAAACGTGTAGCGCTACTTATAATTAAAAAATACAATGGTAATATTGCATATATACATTGGAGACACATAAATAAATATGTCACACACTTCGTGTGACCCGTAGTATAAAGTGCTTCAGCAGATAGCTGTTGGATATAAACAAGTTGTAAAGAAAAAGTCCCTTGTTGTAAATGCAATGATTCCTTTCCTTTCCCCGTGTAAGTGGTTAATAGGACCGTGGACAGATATAGTGTGGAAGCAGTGCAGGCTTACCGGATAAGTTGGACTCATACAAACGTACGCTTAATGAGTCAATAAGGCTTATATTGCCACCCGGCAATGGAAAAAGATGGTTCAGCCAGACAATGGTGTAATCCGGATAACCTCAAGGATTTTCACTAGGGACTCCCCAACTTTTAACTCGGTCTCGATGGAAGTGGCCCATAAAAAGAGAAGGGGACCATATAGTGTAATAACGTTTGGTATAACCAATTTATTTAAAAAGTAGAACACTTACATTTTCCAAGATAAAAAAGCGCTTATAATAAAATTGTGGCAGGCAGTGGAGTCTCCCGATGCGTTTCGTCTAATCAGACTTCATCTGGGGTACCCTACCACTGCTGCCAACTCCTTTATAAAGGCACTGTGACCCCCCATAATGAGAATCCAGCTCGTATCTGTTAATAGAATGCACTTCCGGATATCGCCAAAATGGTGGCCCGCGTGCGTTTCAAGCCTCTTTTTGGACGTACAATGTGCATTCCAGCACTCCTAATTACATACTCCGCCTGTATGGAACGCAAGCTAAGCCGGCATCAATCAAGTGTACACCAGAACCCCCAACCAGGGTAAACATGGCGCAATGAACGTCACAAGTGAGGTGTAATTACGTGCGCTCGGTATGGCAACGCGTCCTTAGGAACAGGATGTCATGTTGTAATATCTGCATGATGCTGTATGTAAAGGTTGGGTACAAACCTGCCTTCACAACAAAGACAGTGTAATGTATATAAAGTGATCCTATTAGTGTTGTCTTAATATTAAAATATTGCAACCTAAATGACCATTTGTGATAAATTTAGCAAAATAAATCTAAATTGAAAGCTCCAAATAATGTGACTAATATTATATATATACCTAATCCTAATATAAATGTGGAAAGTGTTACATATTTGAATAAAAGAGTCCATAGAATGTGTGGTTATGTAACTATACTTATGAATGTGAATCGAAATCTCCAATGTAATGACTACAGAAAAAATATTAATAAAGAGTGACCGGTCACGTGAAAGTATTTAACCGAATTGTGTCCACACGAAAGGGAAAGTGTGTGGTGATTAAAGTGAAGATTAATGGTAATAATAAAAAAAAAATTGGTAATGATGAAAAGTTGTATATATAAAACTCCGTAAGGATTCACTTGTACATATAAAGATCCGAGAGGGATTCTCATTGGGTGATCTAGACATGTAATAATATATATACAACATACCATATACTAAAACCGTATATACAATGTGTAGAGAAAATTATGTGAAAAATTTACATAAACAGAAAATACAACAGGGATAGAGAAAAAAACTCCCCCCAACCAATTAGATCCTATGATTCGTTAATAAAGGCATTAATATCTAATTCCCTGTTCATACCCTGTGGGTAAAGGGACCGTAGCTGGTGTATCCAGAATGTTTCTAATCGAGAAACACCTCTGGTCATGGCCCCACCCCTCCATGGAGGTGTGTATTTGTCTATCACCAGAAATAATGAACCTGCGGGGTTACTATTATGAAATTGTTTTTAGTATCTAGGGACACTATGGTTCGAGTCCCTACCTTTGATGAGATTGATCTGTTCACTCACTCTCACAGGGAAAGTTCTAGTTGTTCGGCCAACATATTGTTTGCCACAAGGGCAAACAATTAAGTACACTACATATTTAGAGCTACATGTACAAAATGGTTTGATAGTATACCTCTTCCCTGTGACAGTAGATGTAAATTCCGTCAATTTACGTCTTATCGGTATGTTATGTTGACAGACAACACATTTCTTACAGGGAAAAAATCCCGTCCAGTCATGGAAAAAGGACGGACGTACAGGGGGATTGACCACATTTGGTGCTATATGTCCCTGTAGGGACGGTGCTCCTCTGAAGATAATTTTAGCCTGTTCGGGTAGCAATTCCCCCAATACATTGTCTTGTCTCAGGACGCGCCCCAGTGTTTTCTCATGATGTTTTTAATTTGTTTATGTTGTATCGAGTAAGTAGTCAACATAGCCCATTTAAATGTGGCATCCGGTTCTCTATCTGGTTTATTTATAAGGAGGGTGTCCCTATTAGTATTAGTCACTCTCTGGAGTTCAGCATCTAAGTCGGCCTCACTGTATCCTTTATCCAGGAATCTCTGTCTTAAGATTTCCGCTTGGGTAATAAATGTTTCCGTATCGGTACAATTCCTACGAAGTCTGAGGAATTGACTCCGAGGGACTGCATTCAGCCACGAACTATGATGGCAGCTGTCCCTGGGGATGAAACTGTTTCGATCTGTTGATTTGAAATGGGTATTAAACTTAAATTGTCCATCAGCAATTCCAATTTCTAGGTCTAGAAAGTGAATTCCCGTTTCGCTAGCCTCATATGTAAGGGAAATCCCTCTATCATTAGAATTGAGGTCCTCAAAAAACTCTTTCAAAGTCTGGAAGGTCCCACTCCATAGGAGGAGGATGTCGTCTATGTACCTCACCCACAACACCAAGGACGTGGTATGGTGGGCATAGACGACATCCTCCTGCCATTTGGCCATAAAGAGATTCGCAAGGCTGGGAGCGAACTTTGCTCCCATGGCTACGCTGCGCTGCTGTAAGTAATAGCGCTGGTTGAACCAAAAATAATTGTGTTTGGTTGCGAATTCTAAAAGCTCTATTAAGTAATCACTCTGAAAGGATGCCAAAGATTGTTCCTGATCCAAAAAATATTTTACCGCTTCTATCCCTCTGTCATGTGGTATACATGTATACAGCGATGCTACATCCGCCGTGGCCTGTAATTCTATATTTTCTAAAAGTCTAATGGTGGAACTCGTGTCCTTTAGATAGGAGGGTGTTTTTTTAACCAACGGTTGCAGATAGAAGTCTATGTACTTGCTTATTCGTGAGGTAATGGAATTAATCCCACTCACAATAGGCCTGCCCGTAGGGCATACAGGGTTTTTGTGGATCTTTGGCAAGTAATAGATGGTGGGAATTCTGGGTGCCTTAGGTATCATGAATGCTTTTTCTTTCTTATTTAGGATTTTTTGGTCATAACCTTTAGTCACAAGTTTCTGGAGTCGTTTTTTGTAAACATTCGTGGGATTATTGGGGAGTTCAGAATAAGTGCCTGGTTCATTTAAGATCCGATGCATCTCTTCCTCATATTTGTCTTTGTCCAACACCACTATACCTCCCCCTTTGTCCGCCGGGTGAACAACTATATTTTTTCGTGAACACAAAGACTGTAGTCCCTCTTTTGATACAGGGGGATATCGGATGCGTTTCTCTGGTAACTTGGCAAGGTCCTCCAATACAAAATCCCTAAAAAATTTTACTGCTGGTGCTGAGGGGACAGGGGGGGTAAATAGAGAGGGGTTAGACAATCCAGAATGTACAGTCCCTGAAGTTGCTGCTGGATAGTCGGTCCTCATAGGATTGGTAACTAAATACCTTTGAATAATAATCCTGCGGATGTATTTATGGATGTCTATAAAAGCATGAAACTTATTCAATTTATTTGGTGGAGCATATTTAAGTCCTTTGTCCAACACTGATATTTCACTTTGAGTGAGTGTTTGGGTACTCAAATTAAATATGCCCTGTCCTATTGAACTCTTTTTCGCTTTCCTCCTCTGTAATCTCCTCCCTCCTCAACACCCTCTCTTGGGTCTGGGCCTCGTTTTTTGGCATGACGGTCCTCGTGAAAATCCTGATTTTCATAGACTTTGAAATTATGTGCATATGGAGGTTCATCATAGCTGTCTCTCCTATTCCTAGAGTTATATGTATCTCTGAGTGGTGAGTATCTATTATGAGCAGGTAATGGAGAGGAGGGATAGCTATAATATGGGCCCTCCCCATAGTAGGGGTCATGACGCATTTCATGTCTCATTGGGGAGCGGTATTGGGGCGGATTCTCATAATCTCCATAGGACTGATTCTCATATTGACGATGTCTATGTATGTTGGAATATTGATTATTCCCTCTGAAGTTACCCCTATTTCCACGTTTCCCCCTGTAATTACCTCTGCCCCTTGAGGGGCGTGCAGGGGTCTGTGGACTAAAGTGTCGAATTCTGGATTGTGAGGAGTGTAGTGCCTCACTGTGTTTCTCTCTATTCCTTGGAGTCCGACCCCCATTAGGTAGAGAGGTCCGGGTTGTAGGAGCTACCTGTAAATTTGATGGTAAATTAACCTCCATCTCACTTGTTGAAGCTTCCATAGGGGGACTAACATTAAATAGTTTTTTCCAACCAAAAACTGTGCTGGTTCTATAGTCACCCACATCTCTGGAATATTTTTTCTGTTTTTTGTATTTTTGTTCTTTATCCTCTTTCTCCAAATGATTGAGGAGATTGGAGGACAGAGAACTATATTCTTGGGAGTTTTTATGCATCAATAATTTATCTTTCAGCTCTTTGATCTCCCTATTCAGAGAGAGGAGCCTATTATTTTTCTTAGAAATAAGGACATTCAGAAAGCTGATACCTGCATCATTGAAATATTTAAACCATGAGTCTAAATCCATTTCTCCTTGTTGGGGTTGTACCTCCCATCGTAGACTTCTGGGTACCATCTGTTCTGAAATATATTGTTGTAAAAATGCCAGATCCCACTGTAGATGAAGTTCAGTGGTCATAACATTTTTCAACCTAACCTTCTCCAGTTTACAATAGAGATTGTTCTCTCTTAGTTTCTGAAGCACACGACAGACATCTGTGTGGTGGCTCTCCAGGGACTTGGAAAATATGAGGATATCATCAAGATAAACCACCACACATAACTGCAACAACTCTCGGAGGACATCGTTAATAAATTCCTGGAAAACTGCCGGGGCGTTACAAAGGCCAAAAGGCATTACGAGGTACTCATAATGGCCTGTTCTGGTATTAAATGCAGTTTTCCACTCGTGGCCCTCCTTAATCCGCACAAGATTGTATGCCCCTCTCAAATCAAGCTTCGTGAAAACCGTTGCTCCCGTGAGGCGGTCAAATAACTCTGTAATCAACGGAATTGGGTAGACATTCTTAATCGTGAAACGATTGAGACCCCTATAATCAATACAAGGTCTCAGTTCACCGCTCTTCTTCTTCAAAAAGAAGAAACCAGCACCAGCAGCAGATAAGGATTTGCGGATGAAACCTCATCTGCAACATACTCCTCCATGGCCTTATCCTCCAAGACCGACAAAGGGTAAACCTGGCCACGAGGGGGTATGGCACCAGGTTGAAGGTCAATCATAAGGCCGGTGTGGAGGCAAACTACCTGCTTGACCTTTGTCAAAGACATAACTAAAATCGCGGTACTCCTCTGGCAGGAAGGAGAGTGAAGAGGTGCACAGGTCCTTGGCTACCTTCTGGAAGCATGTCTCACTGCATTGTGGTGACCAGGAGAGAACCTCAGCACAGAGCTCAAAAGAGGGGTTGTGCCTCTGTAAGGATAACCAATAACCAGTGGAAACCTAGGTGAGTAAATAACTTGGAATTGGATTATCTTATGGTGAAGAGCCCCTACGGCCATGGACAATGGAACCGTCTCATGAGTCACATGGGCAGGCTGTAGAGGTCTCCCATCAAGAGCCTCAATGGCAAGTGGAGTGTCACGCAGCTGCAGCAGAATCAAGTGCTGCGATACAAAGGCAGCATCAATGAACAGGCATGCAGCCCCAGAATTGATTAGAGCCTGTATCTTGATGGACGACTCAGCCCAAGAAAGGGTGACCGAAACCAGGGGCTTATTCTTCTGGATAACTGGAGACGAAACAACGCCACCTAAGGTCTGTACATGACAGGACCTCAAGGTTTTAGCGTTCCCTGGACAGGTAGGACAAGTGACCTGCCTGGCCACAATAAAGGCACAATCTCTCCCTCCTACTAAAGGTTCTCTCATCCACAGAGAGACGCTTGAAGCCCAAGTGCATGGGTTCATCTTCACTGACCGACTCGGTACCAGGAGTCATGGGAGTTGAGGGAGGCATGGGTGGGACTGCAAAGCTAAGAGACAAACGTACAGGAGGCTTCCACAAGCGCACCTTAAAAGAGAGTCTTTCTCTGAGTCTGGAGTTAATGAGGATGGCAAACATGATCAACTTCTCCAGCTCAGTGGGTATATCTTGGGCTGCTATCTCATCCTTGATGGAATCCGAGAGACCATGAGAAAAGGCAGCCATGAGGGCCTCATTGTTCCAAGCAATCTCTGCTGCCAGAGTACGGAATTCAATGGCGTAGTCGGCAACAGTTCTTGTACTCTGTTTGATGGACATGAGGCACTTGGCAGCAGAAGCGGAGCGTGCGGGAATGTCAAATACCCTTTTGAAGGAGGCCACAAACTCAGGGTAGCACAAGACAACAGGTTTTTGTGTCTCCCATAGAAGGTTTGACAAGGGCCAAGGCTCTCTCAGAAAGCAAAGATATCATGAAACCTACTTGGATTCTGTCCGTGGGAAACGCCTAGGGCAGCATCTCAAAGTATATCTCAACCTGGTTGAGAAACCCTCTGCATTGAACTGGATCAAACCCAAATTGCTGGGGAAGCGGAGCGGAACCAGACATACCTCTTATAGGGGTAATACTTGAGGTGGGTGCCTGCACAGAAACTGGCGCAGCAGCAGGGACATGTAAACAAAATAATTCTGCGCTGCCAAAGTAAAAAGTAAGCAGCTAACACAACCAACAAGGGCGATAACAAAAGGTGAGTGTAGCGCTATAAACATATGAAGAAGTCCAATGTAATAAACATTAAACTGACAATTCCAAATAGAGCTGACAAAGGGGGATCTTCCTAAGGAAAATGTTCAGGGGCGTTTGTCTTCAAAGACGTCGTTGTGCACCCCCCAGACGACGTCTATGAAGACGAAACGCATTGGGTAGGACCCCACTGTCGCCACTTTTATCACAGCGCTGTTTTTATGGATTTGCATGTGAGTGTATACCCATTTTAATAAAATTTTCAGTTTTATAAGGATTTACACTATTTGGCCCTTCCATTCTTTTTCTATTTGTCACCGTTACCATTTGGTTTCTAACACCGCTCTGAGGGACCTAATCCACGTGTCGGTTGTTCCACATCCTTTGGTTCTGGCATCGGTTTGGTTGATACAGCAACGTAAGAGGCACCTCATCGTTCCTCCGGACCGTCTGCAGTCACTCACCACCTAAGCCTTTCTGACCCCTCTCGGCGTATGCCCTGGCGGGTCCATTACATCCGGTAAGCCTCTTCACTTTTGGTGGTGCTGTGTATGTTTCCACTCCAGATGATGTATGAATTTGAAGTGTCTAGCCCCTGAAGATTTTCCTTAGGAAGATCCCCCTTTGTCAGCTCTATTTGGAACTGTCAGTTTAATGTTTATTACGTTGGACTTCTTCATATATTTATAGTGCTACACTCATTTTGTATCTTCTTGCAGCAGCAGGGACAGCCTGCAACTCAGGTTGTACCGGAGCAGCCACAGTGGGAGATTCCAGGTGAGCTGCGCAAATCAGGAGCATTTGTAAAGCCATGGCAAACTGATCCATGCGGTGATCTTGCTCATCCAATCTGGAAAAAATATTACCAACAAGTGGATTGACTGTATATTCTGAATTCATGGCCTTCGCCTACTATCAGAAACCATGAATCAGACCGAGACAGAAGTATAGTTAAATCACACTTGTTTAATAGTGATAATAAAAAGGTAAACAGTGTAAGCGTGGTCAAAACAAGCCAGAGTTCAGTAACCAGATCGGGTAGTCAGCCAAGCCAATGTCAGAGAGCCAGAGATGAACGTAGTAGTACAGCAAGCAGGATCAGGAGCCGGAAGGGACATCAGCCGAGCAAGTCTTCAACAGGAACACAGGAGAAAGTCTCTGTGATGTTGACAAAGGCGAAGGCAGAGATCAAGTGAGCTGGACGGCTTTAAGTAGGCAGGACTGATGAGCAGAATCATCAACAGCTGGGTAACTGTGGAGAGAGATGGGAGCTGGCAATTAGCCGACAGCTGAGCGGCCAGCTCAGAGAAGGAAGGGCTGAGCCCAGCCCTGACAACAAGACTCTTGTCCAGCCACACCTAGAGTATGCAGTCCAGTTCTGGGCACCAGTCCTCAGGAAGGATTACTGGAAATGGAGCGAGTACTAGACATGTGCACACTGAAATATTTCGTTTCGGAATTTCGTTTTCGTCCGAAATATAAATTTATTTAGTTACTCCCGAAATTCATTTTTCTTTATTTCGTTTTTCGTTAAAAACTTGCATTCGTCCGAAAATCGAAATGAATTAAGGTCGAATCGGTCATTAAAGGCTTATGGTGTCTGTCGAATGTTCAAAGTAGATTCGACGGAGCAGCTAAACTGTACGACGTCGCAATCGTACATTCCGGTCGAATTTTCTGGGATGCATTTGACCGGAAATGTTCGATAGCAGCATCGTACAGTTTGTTTAGCTGCTCTGTCGAATCTTCTAACTTTTGACAGACACCATAAGCCACATTTACGTTTGCATGTTTTCGTTTCTGTGTCGAATCTTCATCGTTCATGCTCATTGCATTGGTCTACTCTGCCCCAGCAGTCAGCCAACCAAACTTTCACATTCGTTTCTCAATCGGTAGTGCGGAAGTGCGGCCGCAAAATCCGACGCTGTGTGGCTTAGAGATAATGGCAATGACAGCACCAGCAGCAACCCATTCCAGCACTAGCAGCATGGAGGAGGCTGTTCCTGGGCCTTCTAAGGCAGCATCCAAAAATGGGCGCAGGAGGGGGACACAAGCTGCATCCAGCAGGAAGCGTAACCTAATGTGGACTCATATTGAGTCCCATGTCCTGGTAAGGGAAACGCTTCCTTGCTGGATGCAGCTGTGTGGCCCCCGCTCCAGGGAAACCACTACGGAGTGGAAGCGGGAAAAGTGGGAGGAGATTTCCAGGAAGGTGGAGGAGACATATCGCCATCGGCGTGACCCGACTGCCTGTCGAAAAAAATTCAGCGACATAAAACGGTAAGTAACGTGTCTGATTATTTTTTTTTTTTACATTTTAACCACTTTAGCCCCGGAGGTATGGCTGCCAAATGACCATGCCACTTTGTGCGATTCGGCACTGCGACGCTTTAACTGACAATTGCGCGTTCGTGTGACGTTGCTCCCAAACAAAATTGATGTCCTTTTTTTCCCACAAATAGAGCTTTCTTTTGGTGGTATTTGATCACCTCTGCGGTTTTTCTTGCTTTTTGCTATATAAGTATCCCCAACAAATATATAAAAAACGAATTTTTTCCTCAGTTTAGGCCGATATGTATTCTTCTACATATTTTTGGTAACAAAAATTGCAATAGGCGTTTATTGATTGGTTTGTGCAAAAGTTATAGCGTCTACAAAATAGGGATAGTTTTATGGCATTTTTATTAACATTTTTTTTTACTAGTAATGGCGGCGATCAGCGATTTTTATTGTGACTGCGACATTATGGCGGACACATCGGACACTTTTGATGCCATTTCGGGACCATTGTCATTTATACAATGATAAAAGCTCCAAAAAATGCACTGATTTTACACACACACATATAAACATATGTTATTGCTATCACAATTTGATGTCAGTAAAGTTAGGTGAATTTTTTTTTATAAAAAGGAATACATAATTTTCAATTTATCCTCCCTCCTGTGAAAAACCAAATTTGCGCATAGGTGTGCCTAGCCTACACGTAGTTTGCAGTTGCACATGTTATATATTATCGCCACGATCATTTTAAGAGGAATATTTCCATGCCGTTATTTGTTCTTAGTTAGTTATCACTAAACTGAGCAGTAAGTGCTTTTAAGTTCCACTTGACCTGACCACCTGTAGGTTGCGCCCCCTTTCTGACCAGGCCATATTTTGCTATTTAGCGCATTGCAGCTTTAAACTGCACGCTCCTGTGATGTATAACCCAAATGAAATTTATGCTCTTCTCCCGCCATATATAGAGCTTTTATTGGTGGCATTAGATCACCGCTGGGTTTTACATTTTTTGTTATTGAAAAATAAAAAATTTATATATATATATATATATATATATATATATATATATATATATATATATATATATATATATATATATATAAAAAAGTGTTACGGTGGCTGGACTTAACCAGCTTGCGGACCCGCCATATTTTTAGTTACTATGGGGGGGGGTCCACATCTGCAAGTGGGTTAATGCTTTGCAAAAGAAACAAGGAAGGAAATTTTACACTATACACAGTTCACACAAGCGCGTAATAGAAAGGTGGACTGGAGTGGACACAATGGACATTTACTCGGCACAATCCCTATCCTGCCTTTTATTATTTATTGTGCACCAAAAAAGCATAGGTTTTTCTTACAATAAATTTGGTTAATAAATAAATGTGCAAACCTTGTGCTACATGAAAAAATGTGCCTAATCCAAAAATTCCATTTGCATTGTTTCATTCTACGGGTTCATTCTACATGTGTTTCATGTGTTGATGTCATTTTCAGATTACAATTGTAGTTTAATTGTGGAACCCGTTTCTCTTCTCTTTTTGTTTTGCAGTTCCATAGTGCGTAAACGCAGGCAGTCGGGGCGCAGAGGAAAGCAGGTATCTCTCCTCCCCCATGAGAAGGAGCTCTTAGCAGCTGTAGGGGAGGATGAGATAAAAAAAACTGCTGGCTCATCAGGGTTGGTGTCAGCATTGCATTGTGTGTAGGAAATTTTTTTTGTCAACCATGCGACGCGACATAGTCATTTACCATGATGTGTTTGATTTTATTTAAAGATCGTCTCCAGGCCCAGCGCCGCCGGAGGCAGAGGGCAGAGGAGCAGGAGTCCTCCACGTCATCATGCAGTAAGTACTGTAGTAGTGACACTAATACAGTGGTTCCTTTTCCATTTGTCCAGCCTTTCATTGTTGATTCCAGTGTCATTGTTTCTCGCTCATGTAGTGACAGGTAGAGCCTCTGCGACGCTCTGTCAGGTAACGCAAGCAATTGCGTAACTTACATAATCTAACAGAACGTCGCCGCTCTGAACTGAGGTGCCTGATCAGTGGCAGTGCACCTAGCACTCGCCGGCGCTGCTGGAACCAGGACAGGTAAGTGCCTCGTATTTGTTTTTTTTTTAAATGATTTTTTCTAAATGGTGAATGCATGTCCCTGCCTTGTAGATAAACGTTAGTGACCTGCCCTGTATTGCCATGCTAATGGATAATTAATTTTATCTATTTACACTACAGTATATTTATTTACGTTTATTAACGTTCATCATTTCTCCTTTATAAATAGGTGTCATCCAGTCAGAGGGGGAGACTGAGGAGGAGGCTGAGGCAGCAACGCCCACATGTAAGTTAGTATAATCTTGCTGGTATCTGCTGAGTGATCATACATGTTTCAATGTTCTTGTACTAATGTGTGAGATTGTTGTACACTGCAGATTGTAATGTTCTTTTCTATCATTACTCAACAGCTGCTGAGCAGGAGGTGGAGGAGACCTGCCCTGTAGAGGCTGCTGGGGATGCGGAGGAACAGCCAGACGCGGCAGATCCAGGGAGTAAGCATAACTTTTTTTGTATTTTCCAGGCAATAATAGTATTTTAAATATGAAATGCTGATGGCATACCTTGTCTAGAATAGCTTGTGATTTATTCTGCAAGGCTTCGGTTTAGCTGGAACTATTAATTATATTAGTTCCCCTCTGCAGATGATTCCAGTCTTCCTGTTAGCGTGACCTGTGCTTGTTAATATTTCCCCAATGTCCCTGATCATGCCACCTTCTTGCTGCAGTTCAGATTCCCAGTCTGAGCCAATCACTGTTAATCATTATGAATAACACAGGAGGCTGGGGGGGGGTGTCAGAAAAGAATCTCCAGCTATTGGCTGGCAGTCCCTGGACATGTTCAATCTCTGGCATGCCCCTAATGCATGCATTAACACTTTTCTCATGATGTTATACCTGTTATACCTCCTAGCCTAGACCAGGAGTGAGTAACCTACCTAGCCTAGAACAGAAGTGGGGCTTAATTTATTCAACAATCAGTGGCCTTACAAAATTATTAACTTTAAAAAGTAGCCTGCTATATTTTATTAAACAACTTTTTATTAGGTCATCCCAAATGCAATGGCTTGAATGGCTTCTCTTTGGTGAGTGTAATGTTAAAAGCTGGTATAGCTGATATGTTTTTCTGCAAGTGCAACTGATCCTCCATATTTGCCAAAGTCAGTCAGTCTGGATGAGGTAGATTAGTTAGCAGTAGCACTTAGGCGTCCATTACACCTTAAGATTTTCTCCAGCCGCCCGTGCGACCAAGCGGATAAAATCTTTGGGAGATTCCCCTTTACACTGCTCGATGTGTAGAGGGGAATCCCTTTGTACTCTGGCCGGGGAGGACACTCAGCTCCACCCCGGTCAGAGTACAGTAAAGTAGTACTACACCTTCCTGCACAGCTCTGCAAACTTGGTATGACGCAGCAAATTGACACAGACACCACTATCTCCTACACACAAATTGATTAGGTGCATCTCACTAAATATCAAAAACTGGTATGGATGGAAGTGAAAACATCTCAAGATGTTACAGGATTGTCTACAAGGGCTGGGAGATCGTTGCCTTTATATAATGTTAGGGTGAAGAAGCCATGTGTATGTGTATTGTATTATCTATCTATCTAATGTATTTTCTTTTCTTCACAGGTGAAGTCTTCATCCTCCAACTGCAGCCTGTGGACGAAGACCTGGACCTGCCCGCGTCTGGTTGGACTGGCTGTCCTTCTGAGTCCCCAGTGGTTTCTACAGTCCTCCACCCTTCAACATCCCCCCACCTGGCCTCCCCAGTGCATCCTTCACCCGCTCCAGAACAGGCACACATCCCCCACCCTCCAGAGCCACATGTGACGGATTATCTGCGACGCATTGTGGAGGTCCAAAAGAGACATTTTGCAGTTACCCGGAGGCTGCGTCAATCTTTGGCCCTCCACAATCACCGGCAGCTCCGTCACTCTGTGGCTCTGCAGAGGTACCAGCGTAGCCTCAGGAGACACCTGGAGGCTACGCGGTACCTTGGTGACCAGTTGGCTGGGATTAATATGTCCCTACAGCGACTGGTCACCAGGTTGGGGGAGAATGTACTCTAATTTTTTATTTTTTTTTTGTTTTGTTTATGTTAACTGTTAAATAAAAAAAATTTGTTCAGAAATAATTGTTTTCTTGAGTTTTGCTTTCCTTGTTAGATTTGTGTGATGTTTATCTAAATGAACTAGTCCATATATTGTTACTAACTTACTAGAGGCCTTATAATTGTAGTTTTTCTACATTTAACCATCAGGCTGAACTTAGAAAATTGATGAGATTTCTGTCTACACTATTTCAATGTGCAAAGGGTAATCCAATGTATTGTGTCCAGTCACGCCGTTCAGCTTTCCCTCCACCAGAATACACAGCAGATAGTTAGAGCAGGGGTTACTCTATACAGTCCTCAACAGTTCACAGGACATAGGTTGCAGGCTTGCAATCATGAGGGCAACAGTTAACTGCAGTGCTGATCAACCATTGTGTGTTAGCTTTCATGTGTAATGGCTGTGTTTCCTACGTCTGATTCCAGTTAACCGACTTTGGCCTGTTCTCTACTATTCCTGTCTGCTCGTGACCCTGACCTTTGGCGTGTCCCTGACCATCCCTGTTTGCCTGTGACCCTGAACCTTGGCGTGTACTCTGTTGTCCTTGTCTGCTTGTGGCCTCGACCTTGGCTTGTCCCTTACTTCCTTGTTGTTCCAGCCTGCTGCCTCTTTCCTCTTCTCCTGTAGTCTACCGTGAGCATGAGATGTGAGACCCTGGGGGCTGCGACCTGAAGCCAGACTGCAGCGCAGTCCATCCTCACCACTAGAGGCTCTGGTGAACACCTACTGGCTCTTAGACTCCGCGCCCTGGAGAATCTATGCTCTAGCTCCCAGTGGGATCTGTGTTAGTGATCCAGTAGACCTGCTTCCTGAACTTCCCAGGTTTCAATCCACAGCAGTCAGTCCTAGGATCCACTACCTAGCGGTGCACTTCCGATTCCTACAGAGTGCATCTGTCACCTAGCCTCAAGGTGACCTGACAGACAGTCATCATTTCCAGGGCTTGAGTAACATGGCAGCAGGGTAGATTACTCACTCACACTAGTGATTATGGACAATTGCAGATGGTCATGAAACAGGCGGAGGATCAGAGAGGGCCCTGGTGTCCCCAGGGTCAGAGATGGTAAATGGGAGGGGTCCTGGGCATCTGGATGCAGCTCAGCAGTGACCAACTAATATATCTTGCATAGAATCACGTTTCCAACTGTATGCTTCTTTGTGCTATGTTGTGTTGGTAGCATATTCTGATCCTTGAGTTGACAGTCTCTCCATCAAGAGGAACTGTCATGCTGTTGAGGTCATCTTTAATCATTGTCTCTTATTTCCAGACCACCAAACAAAAATGGTTAAATATTAGCACATGTTGCTATTTGTATTTACAAAGACAGCAACACGTGAGCAGTAGCGCCACGTCAAGGCTTCAACCCTTGCTACTGTCCATTCACACAACATTCATTCATGCAATCAAGCACACTCTAGTTACTCTACACAACATTCATTACAAAAAAGGGTGATGGAAGGAATAAAGGGAAAAATTTGGATTGCTTAAAACAATATAATTCTATTTAAATCTTGGGGTCACACCAAAGTCAAGTAGACAACTGCTATTGTGTCAAGTGGTAAGAAAATAAAAAAAATGATTTTCCTCAACATTTGGATGGTTCCTCTGAGTCCCATCTATCTTCACTGTCCATTCACACAACATTCATTCATGCAATCACACACAATCAAGTCACTCTTGTCCCATCTATCTTCACATGGTAACAATGATTCAGGTCTCACAAATTAAGGGTAGGGTAACCCAGCTTGGGGAGGTTAAATTTGAGGAAAGTTATTTGTTCCATCAAATGGGGTGTTAGTTGTGAACGGTGTGGATTAAGGATATTCCCAGTAATAGAGAAAACTCTCTCACTTTGCACAGTGGTTGGAGGACAGGATAGTAGTTGCTGGGCAACCAGGCAAAGACCAGGCCACAAACTTTTCTTACCATCCCAATAGGTCAAAGGGTCCTCTGTAGGAAGCAAAGGTGCTTCATATAGGTAGGCCCTGACCATTTCAGAGGCACTGCTCTCCTCTCGATTACCTGCTGCTTGACCTGCATCCACCAGATTGTCAAGTGCCTCTACCCAACATGCACATGCTCCACTCTGTTGTTTTTGAGTGATGCTGCCAGGCCTTGGAATAGCAGACATGGCAGGTGAATCTTCCAAACCGGCCTCAACCATCGTACATCTCTGTTGCTGCAAATTCCGGACCCTTTCAATCAATTTTTGTTTCCAGTAGGAGAGGCTGTTGTCTCTGAGTGCCAGTTTACCTTTGATCCTGGGATCACACAGGGAAGCCAGCATGAGTTCAGGGCTTTTGCGGACACGGTCATTTAGCCGATCTTTTAGGTTAGCTTGTAGCTTTCTGATGAAAGACGCTACATCGGCATGAAGTGGGCTGCCACAAACAGGCTCACTGTTTTCTAGGTACAATCCCATCTTATCTATGAGATAGGTAAACAAGGGTATGACCTGTCCTAGGCTGGCATTGCTCTGACTCAAGTTTTCCGTCACATTCCGAAAGGGTTTTAAGACATAAACGAGCTGCCCAATTATACACCAGTCATCACGTCCCAGTGTGGAATCAATCCCGATGCTGTGGCGGGATGATAGATTGTGGATGGCTGTCTTTTGCTCCAAAATGCGTTCCAGCATTTCCAGGGTATAGTTCCACCGGGTGCTGACATCTTGTTTCAGGCGATGTATGGGGAGCCCTGATTGTTCTTGCTCCTCCCTCAACAGTTGACTAGCCCCAACACTGCGGTGGAAATGCCCTGCAATCTTTCTACAAAGGTCCAAGATTTGAGCAATCTTGTTGGTTTTCTCCACTGGGATTGCACCCTTGACCACTAAATGCAGTATGTGTGCAGAACAGCGCACACCGACAAAAGATCCATCTTGGAGAGCTTTAACCATGTTTGAACCTCCGTCTGTCACAATGAACCCAACAGAGACATTGGTGACTGCCTGCTCTCCAAACCAATTGGCCAACATTGATCTAATTGCCCGCAATATGTTGGCAGAGCTGTGTTGGTCATCACGGACTTCTGTGTGGAGCAGGAAAGCTTGATAACCCTGCTGGTCTTGCGCTGCAGACCTGCTTCCTGATGGAGTTTGAACTTTTACACCAGCGCCACCACCAACAGGCACAGTGGCCTGCCACCAGTGTGCAGTCAAAGACAGGAAAGCGTGTTGACCGCTGGGAGCTGTCCACAAATCAGTTGTCAAATGAATTGTCTGACCCTCGGCTGTGGCCATTTTTTCCTTCAATAATCCAACGCATGAGTGGTATAGTGCTGGAATAATCTTTCTGCTGAAAGTTGTTCGTGCAGGAACAACGTATCGTGGAGCAAGGGCATGCATGAGCTGTTTAAACGGCTCCCCTTCAATCATGCGAAAAGAGGCTCCTCCAACAGCAATGAATTGGCCAATGAGGCGGGTGATCTTGTTGGCCTGCTGTTTTGACATGCCCTTGGAACTAAAGCCAACAAAACTATCGAGGGTAGGCTGATGATGTCCTTGGGAGGATGAGGAGCCTGATTGGGTCTGCAGTGGAACTACTGCACGTGGACGGGTTGTATTAATTGAACCCTCTCTATTGCCTCCTGTGCTCTGAGTAAGTGGTGTGCTTGAGGAGGTACCACCAGTACAGTCAGAGTCCGTTATGCTGCTTCCTGCGCTACCATCTTCTTTTTCTGCCTCTGCCCGCAGTAAAGTAGAGTGGTGGTAATTTTTAAGGTGTAAGTTCATACCAGCATTGGTTAAATGACCTAACTTTTTACCCCTACTTACTTGCTTCCCACACAATTTACACTTGGCAAAGAACCCGCCTTCCAATGTTTGAAAGTATTTCCAAACGTTGCTGCGGCGGGATGCAGCCCCTTGACCCTGTGGATATCTATTTAGGGCTGATATAGCTGCAGCAGGTAGCACACCAGTGGTGGAAGCTGTTGCCACTACAGTTACACTTGGTGAACTAGAACTAGTGCTGCTAATGGCAGGGGTGCTGGGGACTGGGAGGTCGGTGATATCATCACAGGATTCTTCCATAATAACAGAGGGAGTAGGGGAGTTAGCAGCAGATGAAAAAAGTGGACTGCTACCTGTCCTACTCCTCACAGAATATCCCTCTTGCACTTTCTCCAGGTCAAGCTGTAAGTCCTGTGGGCTAAGATTGTATAAAACATCCGCAGTGTTTGGGGAAAGAGGAGCATCACATTCAAAATCATCTTCTTGGGCCAATGAAGAAAAAGTCTCACACTCTGTCTCTGCTGCTGTCTCCCTCAATTGCTCCTTTGGGGAGCTGGGCAGTGGCACTGGTAGTGTGATTGGTGGTGGTGACTGTAAAGGCAACTCCACTTTACTAGGTTTCTTGCCTATTCCATAAAAATATGCAGCCATAACACCTGTAGAAGTGGAAGGAGGCGCTGCACTGGCAGTGGAGGTGGCAGCAGATGTTGGTGGTCTGGCAGGAAAAGTAATATTAGAAGAACTGGGGGTGGTGGAACTAGCTTTGCTGGTGGCATTGGCGGTGACACCCACTGCTGTGGACGGCATGTTGGTGGCGGCAGAAGTGTCAGAGGCACTAGTAGCAGAGACCTTGCCACTTTTTTTACCAAGGCGTCCACCGCGACCGCGACCACGACCACTACCTCTACCAGCCTTCACTTTTACATTAGAACGGTACATTTCTGAACTTTACAGCAACTACAAGTCAGAAAATGGACTGGAGTGGAGATAGGGTATATAGAATCTCAATCTATAAATCACCCCCCACCACAACACGGGCAGCCTCTGAGGCTATCACAACACTAGCAGCAACACTAGTATCACTAGTCTATCTATCAAGTTCACAACACAGATGTAGCTTGCTTCACTACTATTCTGCTGCTGTACTTAGCTTATGCTCAAATGAAATAGTTCAGAATTTCTGATAAGTGACAATGAATTCAAACGGACCAGCTAAGATTGACTGTTCTGAAATGAATCAGCGTGTCTGTCTCTCTCTGCTAGCAAATCGTAAGTGAAACTAAGTTGGCTGTACATGCGGTTCTAGCTATGTTACTGCCCCTCCTCTTTGGTTACAATTGACCAATAATAACCATCATCATCATTATTTTTATTTTACTTAGTTTTTCTCTCTACGTCGAATCTTCTCTCTATGTCGAATCTTCTCTCTATGTCGAATCTTTTCGAATAATCTTGGACTACTATGGTGGATAGACTATAGAGTTAAGGTTAGGCACATTCGACCACAGGTTCGATAGACACAAATTGTTATTGTTAGCGTCATGTCGAATCTCCTATCTATATCGAACTGTTGTCGCAACGAAAACGAAAATAAAGCATTTGTTTATGTCGGATCTTTCGTTTTTTGGAATCTGCGCTTTCGTTATCGTTTGTTAAAACGATAACGAAAATACCTGAAATTCGGACGAAAATGCATTCGGACGAAAACGAATGCACATGTCTAGCGAGTACACAGAAGGGCAACAAAGCTAATAAAGGGTCTGGAGGATATTAGTTATGAGGAAGGGTTGCGAGCACTGAAATTATTCTCTTTGGAGAAGAGACGCTTGAGAGGGAATATGAATTTACAAATACCATACTGGTGACCTAAGGATGTGGAATTCCCTTCCACAGGTAGTGGTTTCAGCGGGGAGCATTAATAGTTTCAAAAAATTATTAGATAAGCACCTGAACGACCACAACATACAGGGATATACAATGTAATACTGACAAAAAAGATTGCAAATAGGACTTGCTACTATACTTACCTTGGGTTTATATGCTTTCGTCAACCTACCACTAATGCCTCCAATACTACCCTCTGGAATATGCTCCACACTGACTATCTCTACCTCTGGACCCTCCCCCATCATCTAGTTTAAAAGCCCCATTAACTTTTTGGCCATCTTCATTCCCAGCAGATCTGCACCCTCCTCATTTAGGTGCAGTCCGTCCCTTTTATAGAACTGGTGACGGACTGAGAAGTCGGCCCAGTTCTCCAGGAACCCAAACCCCTCCTTATTCCTCAGCCACTTGTTTACTTCCCTAATCTCCCTCTACCTTTCTGCTGTGGCTCGAGGTACCAATAGTATTTCTGAGAATACTACCTTGGAGGTCCTTTTCCTCAATTTAGCTCCCAAGTCCCTAAAATCGTTCTTTAGGACACTCCATCTGCCTCTGACTTTGTCATTAGTGCCAACATGCACCATGACAGCCGGGTCTTCCCCAGCCTCTCCACCAGATCCATGATGTGCCGAACCTGAGCGCCCGGTAGACAGCATACAGTTTGGTGCTTTAGGTCTTTGTTACAGATTGCAGATTCTCTGTCCTTCTAAGAATTAAGTCCCCTACCACCATAATCTGTCTTTCCTTTCCTTTCCCTTCCCCCCTATTCTCACTGGAGGAGTTCTTCCCCTGACAGTTCAATGGAGCATACTTATTGGGATGTTCCAGCCCAGGATCGGACTCCCTGGCAGATCCGGTTCAGGTATTTAAAAGGTGGGCTCTGGGGGGCTGCTGCATCACAGGAGGTTTTTCACCTTAATGGATACAATCCAATAAGGTGAGAAACCTAGAGGATTTACAACCCCTTTAACCACTTCCCACCCGGCCTATAGCAAAATGATGGCTGGGAAGTGGCTTCGTTATTCTGACTGAGTGTCATATGATGTCCAGCAGGATAAGCTGGCGATCGCTGTTGTGGTGTGTCAGTCTGACACACCTCAACCCCAATCTCGGTAAAGAGCCTCTGAAGGAGGCTCTTTACCATGTGATCAGCCGTGTCCAATCATGGCTGATCACAGTGTAAACAGGAAGAGCCGTTTATCGGCTTTTCCTCACTCGCGTCTGACAGACTCGTGTAGAGGAGAGCTGATCGGCTACTCTCCTGACAGCTCTGAAAGCTGAAAATTGGCTTGGGCAGGAAGGGGGGAAAGTGCCTGGTATTGAAGTGGTTAATAGCTCTTGGAAAGAAGCTTTCTTTGAATCGATTTGTCCTCACCTTTATATTTTCAAACCTCCTGCCAGATGCCAGTAGTTCAAAAAGATAATATCCTGCATGGGACGGGTCAGTTACTATTTTCCTGTTCTGCTGACTTAACCTGACTTGTACATTTTATTCAAAGAATCTAAACTATAGCCCACATCCTTCTGTGCAGAATTTATTATTTTATGAACAGCAGCCTTTTCTGCCAATGTGCAGTTGGGATCTCAGACTTAAATACAATATATCAGCACACTCTCAATGAAGGAGCGCTTCACGTTCAGTGACCAGGATACATTTTCTGAGATATTAGTACCTAAAAACGTAAAAGCAGGAACCCACTCTGCCAATTCACCTGTAATGTAGAGTGGAGCCATGTCAGTCTAAAGCCTCGTACACACGATCGGATTGTTGGCCAACAAAACCGTGGAATTTTGTCCGAAGGACGTTGGCCCAAACTTGTCTTGCATACACATGGCCACACAATTGTTAGCCAACAATTACGAATATAGTGACGTACTAGACGTATGACGAGCCGATAAAAAGGAAGTTCAATAGTCATGCGCCACCCTTTGGGCTCCTTTTGCTAATCTCATGTTAGTAGAAGTTTGGTGAGTGTCGATTCACACTTTTCAGCTCGTGCTTGTCAGTTCATTTCTGTTTTTCAGGTCGTGCTTGTCAGTTCATTTCTGTTTTTCAGTGCATGCTTGTCAGGTCGTTTCTGATTTTTAGTGCGTTCTTTTCAGTTCGCTTCTGATTTTCAGTGCGTGCTTGTCAGTTTGTTTCTGATTTTCAGGTCGTGCTTCTCAGGTCCTTTCTGATTTTCAGTGTGTGCTTGTCAGTACGTTTCTGAACGGCCGTTCGTCTACTAGTCATGTGGTGTTCTCATCAGCTAGATCATGCTATCATTGGGCTTGGAGTTTTTGCTTTGACCCAAGTCCAGTCCAGGAACAGGAAGAGGAGCAGTCCTTGGACCAAGAATTGGTTGCTTAATCATGACCAATTCTGTCATATGCCTTTGCTGCGGGAGCTCCAGGAGAATAATCCTGATGATCTCAGGTTTAACCTTAAACTACGTAGAGAGTTCTTTACTGTAAGAGCAGCAAGGATGTGGAGTTCCCTTCCACAGGCGGTGTTCTCAGCGGGGGCATTGATAGTTTCAAAAAACTATTAGATAAGCACCTGAATGACCGCAACATACAGGGATATACAATGTAATACTGACATACAGTTAGGTCCATAAATATTGGGACATCTACACAATTCTAATCTTTTTTGGCTATATACACCACCACAATGGATTTGAAATGAAACAAACAAGATGTGCTTTAACTGCAGACTTTCAGCTTCAATTTGAGGGTATTTACATCCAAATCAGGTGAACGGTGTAGGAATTACAGCAGTTTGTATATATGCCTCCCACTTTTTAGGGGACCAAAAGTAATGGGACAGATTAACAATCATCCATCAAACTTTCACTTTTTAATACTTGGTTGCAAATCCTTTGCAGTCAATTACAGCCTGAAGTCTGGAATGCATAGACATCACCAGACGTTGGGTTTCATCTCTGGTGAGGCTCTGCCAGGCCTCTACTGCAACTGTCTTCAGTTCCTGCTTGTTCTTGGGGCATTTTCACTCCAGTTTTGTCTTCAGCAAGTGAAATGCATGCTCAATCGAATTCAGGTCAGGTGATTGACTTGACCATTGCATAACATTCCAGTTCTTTCCCTTAAAAAACTCTTTTGTTGCTTTCGCAGTATGCTTCGAGTCATTGTCCATCTGCACTGTGAAGCGCCGTCCAATGAGTTCTGAAGCATTTTGCTGAATATGAGCAGATAGTATTGCCCAAAACACTTCAGAGTTCATTCTGCTGCTTTTGTCAGCAGTCACATCATCAATAAATACAAGAGAACCAGTTCCATTGGCAGCCATACATGCCCACGCCATGACACAACCACCACCATGCTTCACTGATGAGGTGGTATGCTTTGGATCATGAGCAGTTCCTTTCCTTCTCCATACACTTCTCTTCCCATCACTCTGGTACAAGTTGATCTTAGTCTCATCTGTCCATAGGATGTTGTTCCAGAACTGTGAAAGCTTTTTTAGATGTTGTTTGGCAAACTCTAATCTGGCCTTCCTGTTTTTGAAGCTCACCAATGGTTTACATCTTGTGGTGAACCCTCTATATTCACTCTGACGAAGTGTTCTCTTGATTGTTCACTTTGACACACATACACCTACCTCCTGGAGAGTGTTCTTGATCTGGCCAACTGTTGTGAAGGGTGTTTTCTTCACCAGGGAAAGAATTCTTCGGTCATCCACCACAGTTGTTTTCCGTGGTCTTCCGGGTCTTTTGGTGTTGCTGAGCTCACCGGTGCGTTCTTTCTTTTTAAGGATGTTCCAAACAGTTGATTTGGCCACACCTAATGTTTTTGCTATCTCTCTGATGGGTTTGTTTTGTTTTTTCAGCCTAATGATGGCTTGCTTCACTGACAGTGACAGCTCTTTGGATCTCATATTGAGAGTTGACAGCAACAGATTCCAAATGCAAACAGCACACTTCAAATTAACTCTAGACCTTTTATCTGCCCCTTGTAAATGGGATAATGAGGGAATAACACACACCTGGCCATGGAACAGCTGAGCAGCCAATTGTCCCATTACTTTTGGTCCCTTAAAACGTGGGAGGCACATATACAAACTGTTGTAATTCTTACACCGTTCACCTGATTTGGATGTAAATACCCTCAAATTAAAGCTGAAAGTCTGCAGTTAAAGCACATCTTGTTTGTTTACTTTCAAATCCATTGTGGTGGTGTATAGAGCCAAAAAGCTTAGAATTGTGTCGATGTCCCAATATTTATGGACCTGACTGTATAATCACACACATAGGTTGGACTTGATGGACTTGTGTCTTTTTTTCAACCTCACCTACTATGTAACTATGTATCTCTGGATGATGGACCCCTTCTTTCACCGTCTATTGGCATTGCTTACCCCCTATATTGTTAAGCAGGACACATGCATGCGGCTTGCCATTACACCCGAGCAAAGGCTCATCGCCACCTTGCAGTACTTGGCAATAGACAGAAGTCTCCAAGATCTGAAGTTCACAACTGGGATCTCCCCTCAGGCTCTGGGACGCATTATTCCAGAGACCTGTTTTGCCATTATCCAAGTCCTGCAGAATTACTATAATCGGGTAAGTTTTAGCCTTTAGCATCACATTCTATGTATTTAATGTTTGCTAATGTATTGTATTGCTTTCTACATTCCATAAATACAATTATTGTAATATGCTGTGAATGTCCTCTTTGTCCTCATGCCTGCTGTAAGCTTTTAATGCTTTTTTGTCCTTCATACATATTTTCCTTCACTAACCTCCCCAGCATGCTATCCTGGGCCCATACACACCTAGCTTAGTAACTTAACAATGTATTTTGTTAGCTTCATGTCTGTGCTTACCCTAAACACACCATAAAATGTGTACAAATGTTATTGTTGACCTCAAATTCAGGCAGAGAGTGCAAGAGGCCATTTTTTTGGGGCACAAACTCATTTTGAACCCTTCCCCCCCACCACCACATTTTTTGAATGGGCCACCAGAGTAGGTGGGGGATAAGTTGACCTTATACTTTTGTGTTTAAATACTCATTTAAATAAATGTTATAATTATGTTGGCCAGGAATGTTTGTGTCAAATCTGCTTACAATGTTATGTGCAAAAGTAGTAATTTTTTTTTCTTGTTTGACTCCACAGTTTCCTTCCAACCCACAGGAATGGCGGGCTGTTGCAGCCCAATTTCACCATCAGTGGGATTTTCCCAACTGTGGTGGGGCGATTGATGGGAAGCATGTCTGTACTGTCCCACCAACTCGGGCTCTTATTATTATAACTATAGGGGTTTTTGCAGCATAGTCATGCTAGCGGTAGTGTCTGCAAATTACAAGATCCTATACCTGGATGTTGGAAAGAACGGCTGCTACTCAGACGGAGGAGTGATTGCACAGACCGAATTCTACCATCGGCTACAGAATGGCAACTTACATTTGCCACCTCCTGAGGAGAATGTCAAGGGCCTCAATTTTGTCTTTGTGGCAAATGAGGCCTTTGCTCTGGGGGAACATCTTGTGAGGCCCTTTCCTACGAGGAACATTACCCCAGAGCAGAGGATCTACAACTACAGGCTCTCTTGTGCCCAAAGGGTTGTGGAAAATGCCCTTGGCATACTATCCAGTCAGTTCAGGCTGTTTCTAACATCAGTTAACCTAGCCGAATAAAAGATAAACCATGTCGTATTGTGCCAAACTGCCCGAGACGTCCGGCAACAATACATGGTCTACTTTGTGGGTAGAGGGGCAGTGGCAGTGGTTTGCAGCAAAATGTTGCTGATAAGGAATAAATCGTTGATTTGATACTAAACTCCTATTTCATTTTAATTACTGTGTCATGTACCTGGTAGGAGTCTGAAATGACAAGGTCAGCCTCTCTTGTATCTCCAATCCAAGCCCCACTGGAGATGGAACAGATGGTGGCAAGAATCAGGAGGAACATGAGTGCCTGTGAATGCTGCATGCAGAACTTGCCGGAAGTGTTGCAGACTGGGAAGTGCAGGCAGGGTTTCTGGTGAAGAGCTGGAATAAGCAAAGCTGAGAGGATAGACGGCCAGCACAGGTACTCGGAAACAGCGTGGAGCCAAACAGGAGACAGGAGCAAGGTCATCAGGTAAGCCGGGTTCAGTAACAGGCGGGCAGCGAGGTACCAAGGTATAAACAGGAGCAAGGTCAAACAGGAAGCCAGGATCAGGAACCGGTAATCAGAGTAATCAGAGTCCAGAAACAGGGTCAGGAAGGCCAGGGTTCAGCAATAGGAAGCCAAGTCAATCAAACAGGGTTTCAGAATCTCCGGACACAGCTGAAGATCAAGCAGCACCTGTCAGAAATCAGAGCAACCCTCTAAATAGGCTGTCAGGTGCCAATTGTGGCCAGATGTGTGTTCCTGCTCGTGCACGCAGTGCAACGCGCACGCGCATTGGTGCACAAGGAAATCTGCCGATGCCCGTAAATGTGTGCTTGCGCGCATCCTGACAGTTCTCTTGCATTGCCCCCCCTTAAGGGCAGCCTCCGGATGCCCTTCAAGTGTCTTTTCTCTGGGTGGCGTTTAAAAAAAGGCTTGCACTAGTTTGGGAGCATGCACATCTGAAGCTGGTTCCCAGGAATTTTCTTCCGACCCATAGCCTTTCCATTTAATGAGGAACTGTGTTTGGTTATGCCTTCTTCTACAGTCCAACATGGCTTCCACCTCAAATTCCTCATTCCCTTCTATGAGCAGCGGAGGAGGAATTTCAGAAACTCGATCTGGAAATGGATTTTGTACAGCTGGTTTCAACAAAGAGACATGGAATACAGGGTGGATCTTTAGTTACTTGGGTAACACCAACTCGAATGCTACTGCATTAATTTTCCTCTTGACTGGGAAGGGTCTCAAAAATTTTGGGCCAAGTTTTCTTGAAGGACAGCTCAGTTTCAAGTTTGTTGTGGAAAGCCAGACCTTGTCTCCAGGTTTAAGGTTTAGATTACCTCTCTTCTTCTTGTCGAAGAACTTTTTATTGCTTGCTTGAGTCTTGGAGATTTTATCTTGCAGTAATTGGTTATTAGTACTGAGAAAGTTTAATCTGTTTTGTACAGCAGGTACAGATGATTCAATGGCCAGCTCAGGTAAGAAAGAGGGGTGGTACCCATAATTGGCAAAAAAGGGTGATTGCTTTGTTGCAGAGTGGATGGAATTATTGTATGAAAATTCTGCCAGTGGGAGAAGTGATAGCCAGTCATCTTGTGCAAAAGAGGAAAAACACCGTAAGTACTGCTCGAGGGTTTGATTGATTCTTTCAGTTTGCTCATTAGTTTGTGGATGGTAGGCTGTGGAGAGGCGGAGTTCAATGTTCAATGCTTGGCATAAAGCCCTCCAAAATCTAGACGTAAACTGCACCCCACGATCAGAGATGATGCTATCAGGGACACCATGTAATCTTACAATCTCCTTGATGAAAGCTGAGGCGGTCTCTGTGGCCGAAGGAGTTCCATCTTGGTCAGGCGATCCACCACAACAAACACGGTGGTGAAGTCTTCGGATGGGGGAGTTCCACGATGAAATCCATGGAGATCATGCTCCATGGTTTCTCAGGTACAGGGAGTGGCTCAAGTAGGCCCCAAGTTTTGGCTCTGTCCGTCTTATTCCGATGGCATGTCACACAAGAGTTAACATATCTTTTGCAGTCTTGCATCAAGTCTGGCCACCAGAATGTATGAGAGATCAGATCGGCCGTTTTGCGAATTCCAAAGTGGCCCGCTAATTGGTGGTCATGACATCACCTCAGGACAGCAACTCTGAATTGCTCAGGGATAAAGATTTGCTCCTTATGAAAGTACAGACCATCCCTCAATTGAAGAGCCAGATCTTTGGAAGGTGGTTGGTTTACCACATCTGCTTTTATCTGAGACGTCAAATGCGCCTGAAGAAGCAAAAAATTTTGGTAGAATAGTATCAGGTTCTGAGGATACCACTGGGTCACTGAACATGACAAGGCATACGGTTTACCATTCTTTGAGCCAGGACGATAAGTTATATGGAACATAAAACGAGAGAAGAAAAGTGCCCAACTTGCCTGCCGGGGTCTTAGTTGTCTAGCCGTCCTCAAGTATTCGAGATTTTTATGGTCCGTGAAGATGAGGATGGGGTGAGCTGCTCCTTCCAGGAGGTAGCGCCATTCTTCACGCAGGGTTTCTGGTGAAGAGCTGGAACCAGCAAAGCTGAGAGGATGGATGGCCAGCACAGGTACTCGGAAACAGCGTGGGGCCAAACAGGAGACAGGATCATCAGGTAAGCCAGGTTCAGTAACGGGCGGGCAGCGAGGTACCAGGGTATAAACGGGAGCAAGGTTAAACAGGAAGCCAGGATCAGGAACCGCTAATCAGAGTAATCAGAGTCCAGAAACAGGGTCAGGAAGGCCAGGGTTCAGCAACAGGAAGTCAAGTCAAACAAACAGGGTTTCAGAATCTCAGGACACAGTTGAAGATCAAGCAGCACCTGTCAGAAATCAGAGCAACCCTTAAATAGGCTGTCGGGTGCCAATTGTGGCCAGATGTGTGTTCCTGCGCGTGCACGCAGTGCGACGTGCATGCGCATTGGTGCGCAAGGAAATCTGCCAATGCCCGTGGATGCGCGCATGCGCACGTGTGCGCGCCGGGCACATCCTGACAGTTCTCTTACATACTGTTTGTGTTTCTTATCTGTCTCCTAGATTCTCAAATGGACTTAATTTTGGCCATTTTCTACAATAGTGCAAACGTAACTTATTAGCTCCATGAGGTGACAATCTCTTCTTCAGCTAACTACTATGTTGTGCTGTGCATCTGCTACACACACACAGTGTTATTGTTGTTAATGTATGTAATGCATTAATGTTAAAAATGTTCAGTCTTTTCAACTCCTTTAATTAATTTATTTGAGGTCCTAAAATTGCCTGAGTTTCCAACATTTTAGAGCACATTGTCACTGTAACTACACCAACTTAATAAATACACTGGTATTAAGCATTGAATATAAGAAGCCACGCATTGTTTAGTATAAAACATTTTACTACAAGCACATTCACATGTGTGTTTTAAAAGGTTTTTGGACTTGCGGTTCTGGCGCCACATGGGGTAGCTGCTCTTTACCTCAGCTCCCGCAGCTCGACTCCAAAAACTGGCATATAAAGCCCGCGAACCCGCCACTCACACCGGCACTAACTCCACTCAATACCCGGTCACGAGATGGACCGATTCGTTGAAAAATCCGGCCCGCGATTGTACGCTGCCGCGACGGTGCGAACGGCACAGCCGCAAAATCGAAGCCCCGGCTTCTGCCTACACAGAGCCCCTCACAGAAACGGAGCCTACCATGGAGGTAAGCGGCGCTGCGGCCCCCTCCTCCTTACCTGCAGACACACCATTCCAACACACAGGGGCCCACAACACAGAGATGATTGCACAGGCTGTGGCAGCTCTCCTCTCCCCAATGATAACAGCCTCTGTGGAGAAAGCTGTCAGCGAAGGCATGCAACAGCTCCAGATCCAGCTAGGGGAACATGCCTCCAGGCTGAATGAAGCTGAACATCGCATAGCTAACATAGAGGAAGAACTGTACCAATTATAATCCACAGAGCAGGCTCAAGACAAAACGAACAAATACATTCTAGAGAAACTGGACGATTTGGAAAATAGATCCAGAAGGAGCAATCTGCGATTTGTGGGCATTCCAGAATCGCTGCAGCCTTCAGTCCTCACAGACTTTTGCGCGAGTCGCATTCCTCAAGCTCTAGGCCTTCCAGGTCCCTGCACAGTAGAACGTGCCCACCGCATGGGAACTTTCATCTCTGATCGCAAATCACCCCGACCCATAATCGCCAAGTACCTCAACTACTCAGACAAAGCTTTCATCTTACAGAAATTTAGGCAATCCAGATCTCTACAGATCGACGGAATGAAAATCCTGATTTTCGCGGATTACTCCATTGAGGTATCCAAAAAGAGGAAAGCCTTTCAACGAATTTGCTCGGAGCTCCATCATCTACAAATCAAATTTACCTTAGCTTTCCCAGCTACTCTGTGACTTAAAGCCCCTAATGGCAACCAGCTCTCCTTTCATGATCCATCCAAGGCTGAGGCTTTCCTACGATCACTCCGCACGGGCCCCCACCTCAGTCCCTCTTCCAGAGCAGCTCCTGTCAACTGTGCTCTAGACCAGAGGAGCCCACGCAAAGACTCGCCAAATGGTTAAGGGCCTCTGCCCCAGACCATCATTGCTCCACACCCCATTGAAGAGCACTCTCACGGCTTCAAACTGGTTTCACTCACCATTTCGCCTCAAACAGCCAATATGGTTCAACACTAACCGAGATGACTCTAACCAGAATTTCAATTACTCTCTCAGTTTTGCTCTCTCCTCTTCCCCAGGCACTCCAACTACTGGTAGGCCGAGATGTTTCTAATGTTATGCATACTGCTACCTTGTTAACTTGGATTCTTCTATTATCTTTTGCACTGATTTTCTCCCCTGGCTCTCCTGTGTAGCTCACTCCACCTTTCCTATGCACAACCCCAGCTGCCAGCATAGATCACCCCCTTCACCATGGGTTTAAGTACTGCAGTCAATGGGTCTTTCAATGGGAGTTGGCCTACACAGTGACTCCATGCAGAAAAAAGCGAAGTTTATCGAATATGTTTTATTGTTTCTTCTTTTTACCTCCCTTCTTCTGAACCCCTCCCCTCCTTACGCACCCCCATCCCATGATACATATACTCCAAATGGTATTAAACCCAGTCTTTCAGACAGCCTACACTCCCCCATAATCCTGCCCGCACTTACAACCCACCACCACATATTAGCGTATGATAATCATGTAATACCCGCACATACCCCCCCAGTGACCCCCCCAATATGAAACTAGTCTCCTGGAATGTCAAAGGGCTTTGTTCCCCCAATAAGAGAATGAAAATCCTTCCCCACCTTAAAAGACTCAAGACCGACATTGCCCTACTCCAAGAAACCCACCTTTCTGCCCCAGACTTCCACCGCATGAAAAAATTATGGGTAGGCACGGTCCTAGGCTCAGATTCAAATGGACGCAAAGCAGGTGTCTTGATACTCTTTCACAAAAACCTCCCATGCACAGTCCTATCTGATTCCCTGGGATGCCTTATTTCAGCTCACATTCAATTGGGAACCAAAGATTTGATAGTTTCCAACATTTACGCAGCTAATAACCCCACTAAACAGTTTTTTAACAAACTTTCGACCTGGCTCCTTCGTGACCCTCACCTCCCGCACATAATCGGCGGAGACTTCAACTCCACAATTCATCTGATAGACGACAGATCCACTCCTAAACGCCCACATTCCCCCCCAGACCACGATACTCAAACTCTTTTGGCCTCCACGATGGACTCCCTCCATCTACACGACATTTGGCGCCTTCGGCACCCAGCTGATAGAGAATTCACTTTCTACTCCAACCCCCATAACGTTTTCACCAGAATTGACTACCTCTTCTGCTCAGACGACCTTATCCCACTGATATCCGACGCTGACATACACGACATTGCCATATCTGATCACGCACGTATCTTGACCACAATTGACAACCCTGATCTTCACCCGAATCCTAAAATATGGCGATTCCCATCTTACCTCCACAATAACTCTGACTTCCGACGCTACATGGAAAATGCCTGGTCTGAATATACCTCAACCAATGCTGTGCACTCTGATAACCCTAACCTATTTTGGGAAGCAGGCAAAGCCTTCCTTAGAGGCCGTGTAATCTCCTATGCTGATCCTTTTAAGAGAAACGCACTCAAAAACTACAAACTAGCCAGCTCCCGACTGCACCAAGCCCAACGATCCCTATACATAGACAACTCCTCTGACAATAGGAAGACATGGCAGTCAGCAAAGCAATCTTTTGACACTTGGGCCGAAACTCTGGAACTGACAAAAAAAGCATACATGGATGCTACCCTTCACAAATTCGGCAAGGTAAACGCCTGTCTAGACTATGTAAGGGACCCAACCGCCCGACCCATATTACATCCCTCCGAGACACAGCGGGTAACATCAAAAGGCATAAACAAAGCCATGCTACAAAACTACTCCTCCCTTTACGTACCAGCCCCCATAGATACACCGACAGCATATTCTTTTCTTGAAAAGGTAACCCTCTCTCAAATCTCTCCTTCTCAATTAGACGCTCTAAACGCACCTATCTCCCTCCATGAAATTTCCATTGCTATTAAAAACCTAGCCCCCTCTAAAGCCCCAGGCCCAGACGGCTTCACGGGTGAATTCTACAAATCATTACAAACACTCTTAGAACCCACCCTCCACAAAGTCTATAATCATATATGGTCAGGGGGCTCCTACCTACCCACGGGTAACCAAGCCATTATCAAATTATTGGCCAAAAAAGGTAAAGACCCTCAAGAACCAGGCTCATATAGACCTATTTCACTCCTAAACCTTGATGTCAAGATCCTTTCCAAAATTATTGCCACTAGATTAGCCGACATCATACCCTCTCTGATACACCCTGCCCAATCAGGGTTCGTGAAAGGCAGAACGGCCACCATGAACATCAGGAAGGTGATGATGGCCCTGGAACATGCAAAATGTAACCCAGAGGGAAATTACCCTATCATTACCCTAGATGCGGAGAAAGCCTTCGATAATGTTAGTTTCGAATGGCTTTCCATGGTCATGACTAAAATGGAATTCTCAGGCCCTTTCGCCCATCTTATAAATGACATGTACACTGCCCCGGCAGCTAGGCTGGTAGCGACAGGCCTCCTCTCGGATGAATTCCGCCTCCACAAAGGCACTCGGCAGGGTTGCCCCCTATCCACACTCCTTTTCAACATTGCTTTAGAACCCCTGTCTAGATATTTGTCCCACATAGCCCCACTACATGGCATTTCCGTCGGTAAACGCAAGCTTCATACCTCACTCTTCGCGGACGATGTCCTTATATTCTCAGCAAACCCCTCTTCTGACATGCTCACGATTAAATCAATTTTTGATCAATTTAGCCTATGCTCGGGCCTTCTCATAAACTACAACAAAAGTGAAATCCTCCCCATAGGCACCCTGTCTAAACCTTCCTGGACTCCAAATTCCATATTCTCAGTCGCAAAATCCCACATCACCTACTTAGGAATAAAAATAGGGAAATTACCCTCCTCTCTTTATCACCTCAATTATCCCCCCCTGCTCACAAAAATCTCCCAAGAATTAGACAACTGGATGGATCTGCTTCTTTCGCTCCTGGGAAGATGCCATCTAGTGAAAATGGTTAGTTTCGCCCGCCTACTCTACCTACTTCAAACCATTCCTTTACTCTTGCACCATAAGGACACAAAAATTCTCAATACTGCCATCTCCAAATTCCTGTGGCGAAATAGGCGACCACGCATTGCATTCATGAAGTTATATCTTCCCAGACTCAAAGGGGGTATTAGTCTCCCTAATGCCAGAACCTACAATCTAGCCTGCCTCATGAGGATACGTTTGGACTGGGTAGCTCAAACATCTCGCTACTCCAATTTCCCCCTGGAAACTGAAATGGTGCACCCATACTCCTTGGTAGCTCTCCTTCACTGCAAGTGGAAATCCATTCCTCCGCCTCTTCAACACAACCTCTTACTCCGGGACACAGCCATAGCTTGGAGGGAAATCCAGAAAAGCCTTAAACTCTCACCCTTTGTATCTAGCCACCTTCCAATACAAGGAAACCTGTGCTTTCCCCCAGGTCTGGAACGCCAGCCATACGCCACCTGGCAGCGGAAAGGCCTCACCAATTTTTCCTTACTTTGTGACTTAGAGTCTGGTTGCCCCATCCCTTTCCAATCTTTAGCTGAGAAGTTCCAAATTCCCCAGTCACACATCTTCCACTATGGTCAATGCATCAGCTTTCTTTTCTTGCAGAGAGGATCACAAAAGATTCAAGCCGTCTTTCTCAGATACCCTTCTCTCCAAGGGCTCCTACAAAATATCAGACATATATCAGTCTCTTCTCATGAAATCCACTCCTTCTCTAGAGTCCTCATCAGCAGCCAACTGGGCAAAAGACTTCCCAGACACCGACCTAGTAGATAAACTTCTTCAAGGCCTCAACACCATCTACAAACTGGTGCCCAACAAATCTTGGAGGGAAACCCAATTAAAGATTGTCCATCGGGCTTATATACCTTTCCTCTCGAACAAACAAACGCAAACTGCCCCCATATGCCCCTTATGTCAATACCCCAGGCCTTCACTGACTCATCGCTTCTGGTCGTGTACTTACATCTCCGCCTTCTGGGACCAAGTCCTATCATACATCTTTAAGATGACCCTGCTGAAATTACCTAAAGACCCCCTGCTTCTCATCTTCAGTCACTGGGACCCCCAGCTATTACCCTGGTCACCAAACTCTACCCCCTCTTGCATAGATTGGACCCTTATATGCCTGCTACTCGCTAGAAGAGCCATCCTGAAAAACTGGATCTCCAACGTTTGCCCAAACACCTCTCAAATCAAAAGAGATCTCTTACAACTACTCTATAAAGACAGGATCAACATGGACTTAACGCATGAAAGGACCAGTTCACGTTTCTACCACAAATGGCGTGCCTTTATGGTTTCAATGCTCACTCCTATGGATATAGTGAATTTCGAGAAATTCTCATTCTCATATCATGACTCCTCCCCTACACCATAGGTGGAATGTTTCATCTAAACCAAGGATCTGCAACACAAGAAATCCAACCCATACCAAGTCTAACAACATCGTGCGAGACCTCCTGTTGACCATTGACCCCTCTACACACAGGAAGGTGGTGAATGTTATTATTATTATTAAAACCATAGCTTTAATCCTACCGTCTACCTGCAGGCTACAGTATTCATCCAAAACATGAACTTGGTGCTCACTCTTCCCTACCTCCCCCTTTTTCTGTACATTTTGTTTTGCTTTTCTCCCCTTACTTCACCCCCACCCCACACCCTATTTTGGATTCATCCATGAATATCCTACTGGTAATCCTAGGGAACCCCCCACCCTACTTAGATCCATCCAGTTATTTCTGATTTTTCATATAGAAGGCTAATACCCTTGAATTCTTATCACATGCTTATTGTTACCCCCCACCTCTGGGACCATACTACCCCATCCCCAGGCTACATATCCTTGTCATTGTTATGTATTTCTACTACATTTCAGCTTAACGTTTTTTTTTTGTACAAAATACACTGATACCTTTGATGTTTTACCCTGCACGATACATCTTTCAATCAAATCTATTTAAAAAAAAAAAAAAAAAGGTTTTTAAACAAACCAACATCTTGGTGTATAACATGTATGTTTGCCATTATTTTGCCTTTTTGGGGCTATACAGGCATGTTTAAAAACATAAGATACACATCCCCAACTCAGGAACTTACAAAGTTCGACAATGCTAAAGTGAAGGCCATATCAGACATTAGTATCCCAAAACTGGTGATGTTGCCTTCCTCAAATGGGGTGATCTCATCCCTCTAAAAGCCAAAATTTGAAGCCAGATACACATAGAGGCATAACTGTTAAATGTCCCTTATGATCCCCTGCCTAAAATGCGTGTAAGTACAAACAGGTTAGTTTTTAACCACTTCAATACACGGCACTTATACACCTTCCTGCCCAGACCAATTTTCAGCTTTCAGCGCTGTCGCACTTTGAATGACAATTGCGGGGTCATGCAACACTGTACCCAAACTAAATTTTTATCATTTTGTTCCTACAAATAAAGCTTTCTTTCAGCGGTATTTGATCACCTCTGGGATTTTTATTTTTTTTTAACAAATAAAAAAAAGTCAGAAAATTTTGAAAAAAAATGTTTTTTTTTTGTTTCTGTTACAAAACTTTGTAAATAAGTAAGTTTTCTCCTTCACTGATGTGCACTGATGGGGCTGCACTGATGGGAAGTGAAAAGGCGGCACTGATGGGCACCGATGAGGTGGCACTGATGAGGTGGCACTGATGGGCACTGATGATGGGCACTAATATGCGGCACTGATAGGCAGCACTGATGTGCACTGATAGGTGGCACTGATATGCAGCACTGATGGGCACTGAAAGGCAGCACGGATGGGCACTGATGGGTGGCACAGATGGGCACTGATAAGCGGCACAGATGGACACTGATAGGTGGCACAGATGGGCACTGATAGGTGGCACGGATGGGCATGGATTGGCACTGATAGGTGGCACTGATGTACACTAATTGATGGTACGAATGGATGCCAATCCGTGCCAAACAATAATGCCTGCCAATCAGTGATTCCCATTGTGGGCACTGATTGGCATCCATTGTGAGCATTGATTGGCATCCATTGTGGTCACTGATTGGCATCCCTGGTGGTCTAGGGTGGCATACCTGGTGGTGACATCCCTGGTGGTCCTAGTGGCATCCCTGGTGGTCCAGTGTGGGCATCCTCGGGGGGGCTGCGCTGATAATCAATCAGCACAGCCCCCTGGTGACATCATATGATGTCCGGTCAGGATATTGAAACCACTTTGCCGCCGTCATTTTGCTAAATGGCATGCGGCAAGTGGTTAAAGCCCCAAAACACACTGCATTGCACTTGTAGTGCAAAGTGGATTGGCCTTTCATAAATAACCCCAAGTGTGTCAACATGTGCTAGCTCCCATCATGGGGTATCAATGGACATGTTTCGGGGGTGCAAACCCTTCCACTCACCTACTTTAGTTTGGAGGAAGTGGTTGCACCCCCAAAATGCGTACATTGATATCCCGTGATGGGAGATAGCACATGTTGACACACTGTGTGTTTTGGGGCTTTAGCAAACTAGATGTAGGGAAAGACACACATTTTAGGCATGTAATCATGAGGGAAAAATTAATATTTTGGCATCATTTGTAGGCATCTTCAAATTTTGGCTTTGCGATTCTTAAAAACACATAAAGATTACAACTTACATTACTTAGGGCAGCGTTTCCCAACTCATGCATTCCCAGGTAATGTTTTCTATATTTTTTGATTTTGTCACATATGATGATGTCATTTTCTAGGTTAGTAATTCACAGTCGTTTTTCTACTGAGGAAAATACAGAAAACAAGACCTGGTGGCACACCTAGAGAAGTGGAGTGGAGAAACACTGACCTCGGACACTAAATAATAATAATAATAAAGCCTAGGTTCACATTGGGACAATTTGTCATATAATTTGAGAGATAAAATTGCATGACAAATCGCAGCCTATTGGAGGCAATGGCACTGTTCCACACAGAATTAGTGGCGCCGTACCAATTTGCAAAAGTAGTTCCTGCACTACTTTTGGTGATTTTAGGTGCAACTTCAATAGAAATCTGGGCATGAACACACAAATGTAATCAATTTAAAACTGTACAAACACATGTACAATGTAACGAAAATAATAAAACATGTTTGGTTTTTAAATTTTATCTAAAATATTGATGATGTTGATAACTCTGTTTGCAGATCATACATGTTTTCTTTCATTTTCTCCAATTCACTATTGCAAACCAAGAGCTCATTGATAAGTATTTGTGCACTTGCACTGCGGAAGTGATTTTGGTCTTCCACAACATCCACATCACCTAAAAAATAAAAAACACACCATGTATTAGAAATATGCATCTATTACTTGAAACTGTGGTCTCAGACACTGACCTGTGGTCGACACAGTATCGAGAACTTCACGCAGCACTTCCCGCACATCAGCATCAACATCTTCTTCAGGGTGTCTGGTGAGTTGACTTTCTGTATCTTCAGGAGTTGCTGGGTTACTGGTGTCCACACACAGCTCAGATGTCCTCTTCTTTTCTCCCCTATGTGAATCCAAAAAAGGTATACTTAGCAGACAGATATGTTAGGCTAGAAATAGTAATATGAAGCATTGTTTGGAAGTGTCTTCCAATTGTCTGTTTTGGCTGCGTTCCAAGCTGAATACATGATTTTTTCCCTTTACAAAGCAGGAATACTTATCTGTTTTGTGCAAGTTTCACACATAGAGATACCCCTAGTATCCACTGGTGCACCTGCGTGGGACACCATAACAATGGTGTTATGGTGTCCCACACTAGTGCTCCTGCGTCCAGATGCATAAACAGCTGCTGAGTGTCCTCTACTGACACTGAATAAATTTGAGATTTCATTATAGCTACAAACACATCTAGACAACATGAACTTACTTTCATCAAAATAGGCCATAACAAATGCATTTAACGTGCATCACTCAAAAATATAGTATTAGTGGTCGATCAAACAATGTTTAATGTCCCGTGAACATTCCCTGTGTCCATGAAAATAAAACTTGGCATTTTAAAGTTTAGAACAGTAAAGAAAATAACATGGACAAGCACAAAAGTAATAATAATAGGAACACAGGACAAATACTTACATTTTCGCAGCACTTTCCTGATCTTTCTATACTGATCTTCCTCTTTCAATTTAAGGTCTGACCAGCGTTTTCTCAACTGATCCTTGTTTCGTTGTATGACAAAATTCCTGTGCAGGCTTCTCAAAACTTTATCCATGATCTTGGTCTTTCTGACATTTGGGTTTCTGTAAGGTCCATGCTTCCCATCATAGCAGGGGTGGATCCAGGGGGGAGCAATGGGGCAATTGCCACCTCTGAGAAATTTGTTGCCGGCCGGGTGGGTGAGATAGCGGGTGGGTGAGATAGCGGGCAGCTCCATGAGCGGGTGAGATAGTGGGCGGCTCCGTGGGCGGGTGAGATAGCGGGTGGCTCCGATAGTGGGCAGACCAGGCGGCGCGGTTTGTGGGTGGGCGGCGCGGTTTTTGGGCGGGCTGGACTGCCAGGTGGCTCAGTGTGTTTGCAGGTGAGAGTGAGAGGCTGAGAGCAGGCTCTGTGTGGCAGCTGGCCAATCAGTTAGCCAGGGGTGGGGGAGCAGAGAGATGAGATCATCTCTCACTGCCAGCCCTGCATCCCTGCAGTAACTTCCACCCTCACTAGGCAGGCAGCAGAGAGATTACATTATGCAATGTGTGGCAGGTGATGTGGCAAGTGGCAATCCACAAGGTTTGGCAGGTGATGTGGTAAGTGACAATCCACAAGGTGTGGCAGGTGATGTGGCAAGTGACAATCCACAAGGTGTGGCAGGTGATGTGGTAAGTGGCAATCCGCAAGGTGTGGCAGGTGACGTGGCAAGTGACAATCCACAAGGTGTGGCAGGTGACGAGGCAAGTGACAATCCACAAGGTCTGGCAGGTGACGTGGCAAGTGACAATCCGCAAGGTGTGGCAGGTGACGTGGCAAGTGACAATCCACAAGGTGTGGCAGGTGATGTGACAAGTGGCAATCCGCAAGGTGTGGCAGGTGACATGGCAAGTGACAATCCACAAGGTGTGGCAGGTGACGTGGCAAGTGACAATCCGCAAGGTGTGGCAGGTGACGTGGCAAGTGACAATCCGCAAGGTGTGGCAGGTGATGTGACAAGTGGCAATCCGCAAGGTGTGGCATTCGACATGGCAAGTGACACACTCGGGGCTCCCACAGATTCTGCATTATGGTGAGTTGAACTATTTCATTTTATATTACAATGTAATTATAGAAATAATGCGCTTCAATCATCCTGACACTGTAACAACCATGGTGCCGGGATGATTGAAGTGCCAACACCAGCCGTTTCCCCGATAAATTGCTAAAAAAAAACGGATTTTCTGGCAGTGCCCCTCCCGAGACTGGACTCTGGATTCACCCCTGCATCATAGTCTGTCTTCACTAAGATGTCCACCATCTCCACCATTTCTTCAAATTACATATTTGTGGCCTTATAGCTCCTCCTGGAACCGGAAGTGGCTTTCTCTGGGTTTTCCTCATTGCTGCTCTCACCACACACCTGCTGTCACGCCACCATTTGCTCTCCCACTGCTCTGAAAGAGACAGGGAAAGACACTGGAAAGAAGGACAGGGGCAGAATTTCACGCATGCGCAGTGTATATAAAGCCATAACGTGCGGTTGATGTAACGACCGTAGGAACGATATGGGAGTGGAGGGCGAACATTCAACATTGCCAAAAGTAAACATAAAACGAAGGTACAATTGTAAATTGGGGCATCAGTGGTTAGTGGCCTATACTGCTTATAGATTGAGGCCTATATTGGGACCAGATTATTTATGAGTTTAGCCTGACATTAGGGTTTGTCTTGTGTTGTGTCTTGCAGGCATCTGCTAATTATTTTCATTCACAATGGTGGATAAATTCACAGCGCCAGACTTTTTGCCAGAATTTATAGAGCAGTACCAGGAGCTGCCATGTCTATGGCAAGTCAAGAGTAGGGATTACTCAAATAAAATGAAGATGAAGGCAGCGATGGAGAAACTGTTGGAATTGGTGAAGCCTCTGTATCCCACAGCAGACATAAATTATTTGATGGCCAAAATTGGTAGCCTGCATAGTACATATAATAGGGAGCGCAAGAAGGTCATGGAATCCGAAAGATCGGGAGCATCAGCAGATGACATATATGTCCCCAGGCTGTGGTACTACCACAGCCTGCATTTTTTGTCTGACCAAACGGAAACAAGCCCATAACTCTCAATGCTTCCTTCCACATCGGCTGAGGCCACAGCTTCTGAGGTACACCCTGATCCTTCTACAAAGGAATAAGATGTAGATGAGCCCAGCTTGACCCAGGTATAGCAGGGTTGAACATATTTGTAGACAAAAATATAATGATGTTAACTAGACATCATTGATCCCAAATTTCTGCCTTAACAAAGTGGTTTACATATCAATAGACAGTGGTGGCCAAAAATGATTGGGACAAGAATGTAAAATGCTGGTGTCAGAATGATAGTCTTTTCTATTTGTCAACATTCAATTTGCAACAGTCATGAGCTCAAAATTGTGTGTGATTGATGACCAAAAAAACCACAAATATGTCCCATTTTCATACACAGGAAAGTCTCAGTCAGGACGAGCCTGTGCCCAACAGCCAGTCAGAGTCACAGATTCCTCCCCTATGCCCTCCTACAAAAAGGGCCAGGAAGAACAGAAACCTGGATGCCTTCTTCAGCCATGCAACAACGGCAAACAGTATGGCCCCGGATGCACAGGAGGCATCTGGCTGCATGACAGACAATGAGCTGAGGGATATGGAAGAGGATCAATGGAGTATGTGTGAGGAGCCGATCCTGAAGCTCCGCAACAAGTGGAGGAGGGGACAAATTACACCTTGTGACAGACCTAGCCGGGAGAGAGACTTTTGGAGGGGACTGAATGCTAGCCTCTTGCCAATCGATCATGGGCCCTGGCATTTGGGAGAACGGTGCTCTTTGTGAGTTGTATGCCTGGGGACCTTTGAGGTGGTATTACTGTGGATTCGGGTCCTGGTCCCCCAGGACACACAGACTCTGGGGATCCTGTGTATGCCATATGGGAAATGGTAACTTGGAGGGTATGTCTTGGATTGCTTAAAATGGGACAGTATTATTTATCCCCAATATCTCCCAGGATATATATGTAAAGACTATTATTGGTTTGTTTGATTCTGAATTCAACATGTTAATTGAGTGAGCTGATCACATTAGCCTCCAGGACTGGCTAGGAGACAAACAGTCTACTCCTACTATAAGTGTTGATGACTAGGCTGAGGAGGGGGGAGAACACTGTTTGTATTGTTAATTGTAATTAGCTCCTGCTATTGTGAAAATGTCCTGTGGTTGTACTTATGATAATGTATAATATACTGTGTGAAGCTCGGTGACCACAAGTCTGGGCAAAAGGTCATGTTAGTAAACTAGCTCATGTTAATTAGGTTAATTAGGTTACAGGTGTATTGTTAGAGTAATATGAGCAGGAGGTATACACCTCCTCTTTTACTGTATAAAAGAGCCTGTAGTCCTGTCAACAAAAGAGAGATTCCTGTTTGAACTTACATACAGCCTGCCTGTTGTTTGTTCTGAGCTATCACAACTGGGTTAGAACGGCACATAGCTGTAGTTCTAATCCCAGAGCATCGGATGACCGAACAATCAGATGTTGCGATCTGCAATCTGATTCTATAGCAGCAGAGGAGTGTCAGGAGAGTAGAATCGAGCGAGCAGGGGCTCGTTACACACCTAAAACCCACATTTGTGATTTAGATGACAATCCTCCACCACCTCCAGCACCTCCACAGACACCACAGCAACCTCACCCACCACAACAGCATGGCGGACCATGGCAAATACAGCCCCAACACCCCCAACAAGCCAGCTGGGCTGGAAATTTTCACCCCTACAATTTATAATTTTCTTTTAGTTTTTTCTTTTTTAAATTATGATTTGAGGGGGGCGTGGCCTGGACGGCAATGTGAGCGGACGCACTTAGGCAGAGCTCCGTCAGTGATCCATCCTGTATGCAATATCCTGCACACCCGTAACCGCCTGAACCGCTACACAACGCGGGGAAAAACCCCAGCCACCTTGGGCAAGTATGTCCCCACCGAAAAGAAACAACGCGGCGTCCTCCTCCCTAGACAGATACCGCCGAGTAGACCGAGGCCTGGAGGGACAAGATGGCGCCTCGGCGGAGTCTCCCGACGCGCAGCAAGCCGAACACGAGGCGGCCGACACCACCAGGGTCCTGGAGGCGATCTCGGTCTGTCAAGCCACACTAACCTCCAAAATTGAGGAAGTAAAAGTGGACATCTCACTGATACGGCAGGACATGACAAAGATCCGGGAGCGGGTCACAGAGACTGAGACCAGGATAAGCCGCGCGGAGGACATAATTCATCCCCTGCAACACAGCCAGGAAGACATGCAACGCCAGCTTCAGCAACTCGCCCAGAAACAGGACGACCTCGAGAACCGGGCCCGCAGATCTAATATAAGATTTATTGGTCTGCCGGAGGGTTCGGAGGGCCCCGACCCAGCCACCTTTTTGGAGAAACTCCTTATCAAAGCTTATGGCAGAGAGGCCTTCTCCACTGCATTTGTTGTGGAGCGCGCCCACCGCATGCCCGCTCGCCGCCCCCCTGAGGGTGCACCGCCTCGTACCTTCATTGCAAAGCTAATGAACTTCAGGGACCGAGATGCTATCCTGCGCCTGGCAAGAACCAAGGGGAACATTCCATTCCAATCGGGTCATGTGATGGCCTTCCCAGACTTCTCAGCAGAGATCCAAAAGCAGCGGGCCCGCTTCGGAGAGATAAAACGGCGCCTAAGGGTTCAGAACCTGAAATATGCAATGCTATTCCCAGCCCGACTTCGGGTGGTGGGTGAGAACCGAGCCCATTTTTTTGATGACCCGGCCCAGGCAGTGGCCTGGCTGGACCAACGTGAGGCGGAAAGAAACCGTCCCCCCAGCTAGAACTGCAATTTCTCGGCTCTACTACCTGTAAGTTGATTTATTTACATGTTTCTCCCTGTGAACAATGACTGCCTTATTATATTCACAAGGGATGGTACCCCGCACATCTGTAGAAATCAGCGCTCACACACCCAGAAAGCTTTGCCTTACCACGTTCTGCTTCTGTGAGCTTGGGCCACGCCGGGACAGAACTGTACTGGTTTTGTTTTTCCTCCCCCCCCCTTTTTTTTCTACACACGGACCCAACTGGCAAACTTTATCCCATCTACCAACCCACAACCAGCCCTGAAAGGTTCCCTTCGCTATCTGGTGAGGCTGGAGAGGAGGTCACGTACCACCCCGCGACACTGTCTTTTTACTGTGTTTCCCTTTATTTCTAATTTTATTTCTAATTTTTATTTTTTACTCTTGAGGTGTGCCATGCATGTCTAATACTAATCACGGCGGAGTGGTCGGTTGGGAATACTTTCTTGCTGACCACTGCTGAGTAATGCCGTTTGCTATTTACATTGCCGTAGTTAAACCAGCGTTTGTTCGCCTCCATTGGTGGCACGTGTTCTGCTGATTGTGTAGGCGGAGGTGCCCCCAGTGGACAAAGGTCAAGTTGGTGCGACACACTTTTGCCTTCATGAGTGTACAGTTACTATTTCACGGTCGCACAAGTTTTGGGATTAATGCCCCTACCAAGTTTGGGAGGTGGAGGGCAGGGAGGGGGGATGGGAAATATTGTTTGATGTTTAGAATTTATGGCTACTGTTATATGGCACAATTGAAAGCACTGATGGACGTCCTGGAGGTAGTAAACTGCATGGCTGGGGGACCTCCGGGTCGTGGACAGATATGTCCTGGGCATTCCTCAGTGACATGCGTCTCTATAAATTTTGATGAGCTAAAATGTCTAATACAAAGTTTTTAACATGGAACGTTAGGGGGATTAGAGACAAAATCAAACGATCTGCGATTTTCGGCTGCCTAAAATCCTATCGTGCTGATATTATAGTCTTGACTGAGACGCATGTCACTGGCCAGCTTCAAAATGCTCTAAGACGCCCATGGATAGGATGGTCATATCACACCACACACACCCCATACTCACGGGGGGTCTCTGTTCTAATTGCCAAGACCACCCCGTTCAATTGTATATCAGTAAAGACTGATCCCCTGGGCAGATTTATATTCCTACACTGCACCATATCGGGTACACAATACCTTATATTGGCCTTCTACATACCCCCACCATACACATCCGCCCTGATTAATGAAGGCCTCTTATACATGACAAAACACCCCCTATTACCGACAATTTGGCTCGGGGACTTTAACATGGTGCTGGACCCATCCATAGATAGGCTGCAACCGAACCGTGACGCTCAATCCACCAGCACCACCAGACTTGGACGCACACTTACGGAATTCTCCCTGACAGACACATGGAGACACCAACACCCGGGTGAGAGAACATACTCGTGCTTCTCTGCACCGCACTCCTCCATGTCACGCATAGACATGATAATCACCTCAAACACTCTGCTCCCTCTCTTGACGAGTGCAGGCTATCACACAAGGTCCCTCTCAGATCATTCCCCATGTTGGGCCTCCCTTACATTATCCCCGCCGACTGGGCCTAGAATATGGCGCCTCCATCCCTTTTGGCTGTCGGCTTTGGAGGACCAGGAGGATATACCTGGTGAATGGCAGTATTTCTTCCACACCAATAATAACACTACCTCCGTGGGAATGATCTGGGAGGCATTCAAACTACACGCTAGGTCCTTACTGACATCACGCATAAATAGGTTGAAAGCCAATTCAAGTAAGTTAATCCGTGAGGCAGCCGTAAAACTAGATGAGATCACACAAGACTTCAACACGGACCCCACACCAGACAAAGCCTCAGTACTAAAGCTCCACACTCGTATACTAGATCAAATGCACTTTGAAAAAGCCAAACAAAAACTCTTTTTCACTAAACAAAGAATATTTGAACAGGGTGAAAGGGCGGGAAAACTGTTGGCCTATCTGGCCAAGCAGGACACTAGGCCCCCAGTGGTTGTCTCCCTAAGGACCGCGGGAGACTTGTTGCTCACCGACCCCAAATCGGTAGCGGATACATTCAGAACATACTATGCAGACCTTTATTCATCCAAAGTGCAGGTCACCACGGGGGAAACTAGAGTATTCTTACGAGATGTTCCATTCCCCAGGGTCTCGGACTCACAACGTGAGGCCCTTGAGGCCCCGCTCACCGTTGACGAGATCACGATGGCCGTGGCATCCCTGGCGCCTGCCAAGGCCCCCGGGATGGATGGACTACCATTAGATTTCTATGCCGCTTATTCTGAGGTACTGGTGCCCGAGCTATTGAAAATATACAACCACATATTCGACTCTGAATCACTCCCCAACTCCCTTAGACAGGCGGTGATTATAGTGCTTCCCAAACCGGGCAAAGACCCATTACAACCTGAATCTTATCGCCCAATTTCATTACTCCAGGCTGACATCAAGATCTTGGCAAAGATTCTGGCCATACGCCTAAACCAAATTATCCTGGCCCTAATTCACTCAGACCAGACGGGATTCATGCCTGGGAAAAACACGGCAATGAATCTGCGTCGTCTATATATGAATATCTCGGCGGCTCATGAAGTGATCGGAGATAGGGTAGTGGTATCACTCGACGCCGCCAAGGCGTTCGATTCCGTGGAGTGGGAATACCTGTGGGAGTGCCTGAGGGGGTACGGTTTCGGACCTAACTTCATAAAGTGGGTTAAACTACTTTATTACTTGCCTGAGGCTAGAGTGTCAGTGAATGGGTGCACATCAGACCCGTTTCCCCTTAAAAGAGGGACTAGGCAGGGTTGCCCACTCTCCCCCCTCCTTTACGCCCTGGCGGTGGAGCCCCTCGCCATATCCCTTAGAAATAACCCAGGGGTCCGGGGCTTAGAGATGGGTAATGTGCTGGAAAAGGTGAGTCTGTACGCAGACGACATGCTCCTGTATTTGGAGGACTCGGGCCCTTCATTACAGACGGCTCTCAACACAATTGAAAACTTTGGAAAACACTCGGGTTTACGCATAAACTGGTCGAAATCACAAATTCTCCCACTAGACATATCATCACCCACTAGACTTTCAGCTAACCTCCCCTTACAGAGAGTAACATATATTCAGTACCTGGGGATAAAAATAACTAGAGATCCCACGGAATTCCTAGACAACAACATAGAACCACTGTTCTTATACCTCAAAACGCATATTCAGGTATGGGCACGGCTCCCACTGGGTATCATGGGTAGGATCAACCTTATTAAAATGATCATAATGCCAAAATTTCTGTATATCTTTTGGAACTCACCAGTACTTATTCCCCTAAAAATTTTTAAAACAATAGACAAAATCATTAACTCCTTTGTATGGGGCTCAGGAAGACACAAACTAGCCTGGAACACTCTTAAGAATCCTACCACATCAGGAGGAACAGCCCTACCAGACTTCCAGACATATTATATAGCTGCACAACTATCACACTTCTACCATATTTATCACACAGACAGCGATAAATACCAAACCCTGGTCTGCAATAAACCAACCAAGGCCGCCCATACCCCCTTGCAGGTCTTGTTCAGGAGTAGACGGTGCGGGAGGGGTAGGCCCGACCAAGTGCCTCTCTTGAAACAGCACCAACGTATATGGGAAATAGCATTAAAAATGACCGGGGCAGACTTCTTCCACTCCCACACCCCATTGTGGCACAACCCGCAGCTAAAAGAGCTGATGTCGATCCCTGGGGTGGTGGAGTGGGCAGCGAAGGGTATAACCTTTTTACACCAAGTAATCTCCCCGTCAGGGGTAAAAAGCTTTAGAACCTTGAGTACTGAATTTCAATTACCTCCACGTATGCTATTTAAATATAGACAACTCACACATGCCCTACAAACCCAATTCTCAAGCGGGTATCCAAATACACAAATGCTGTCCCTGGTGGATGTTATAACAAGTGAGGAACCATCGAAACTAATATCTACACTGTATCTAGCCCTCCGTGCACGCTCGGTAGCGGACATAATTAACACAGCAAAAAATAGATGGGAAGGAGACATAGGCCCGATAGAAGATGAGGATTGGGATGAAGTCCTAGAAAATGTTAAAAAGACCTCCCCCAGACTCCCGGAACGAATGACACAGCTGTACATAATACACAAATCCTACCTCACGCCAGCCAGGCTAGCCAAATTCTCTCAAAACCAAGATACTCATTGTCCGAGATGTATGAGTCCAGTAAGCTCTTTCTTCCATCTTATATGGTCCTGTCCAGCCATTCAAACTTATTGGAACCAAATCATCACATTCCTGCATGACGACATGGGCTCCCCTGTTCAAGTGGAACCTAGGGTATGCATTCTGGGATTGCTTCCAGACGTTACCATAGACAAATTTTCCGCGACTTTTATCTATGAATCTCTATTCTGCGCCAGAAAATTAGTGGCAAAACATTGGATGAGGGCCTCCCCTCCCACTTTCCGAGATTGGATTAAAATGGTGAACCTATCCCTACCCCATAAAAAGGTTATATATAAACACAGGGGATGCCCAGCTAAGTTTAATAGGATATGGGATAAATGGATTGACAACACCAACACATGTGAGGCATAGATTGCTGTATAGATAAGAGGCCCGCTGCCGTGAACTGCCCAGTGACCAGTGTGGAGTTTTGTGGTGTCATGGAATGGAGTGATGGGGTCGGATTCCGTCCTATCAGCATGGATTAATAGCCATTACAGTAGCGCCAGTGTTCTCAAGTTAGGTTTAGTTTATTTTACGTTACTTTGACTCTCATTACCGAAATTTGTACATGCATGTGAATACTACATAATCATTCTTGTGATACGCACAATGTACAATATGCTTGTATGTTATTTACCTGTACAATATTCTAAATAAACTTATGTTTATAATAAAAAAAAAAAATTATGATTTGAGTTGTTATACTTTATTTTTTTATTATGCAGAGAATACAGTTTTTATTTAAATTAGTTTTTTTGGATTTGTAGGGCAAATTACATGTATAATTTATTTTAGTTGATTTGTTAAAGAATGCACAAGAAAAAAATGGCCTCAGCCGATGTGGAAGGAAGCGTTGAGAGCAATCGCCTGGGTTCAGTTTGATCTGGCAAAAAAGCAGGCTATTTTAAGACCACAGCCTGGGGACATATATGTCATCTGTCATATTTGTCATATGTCAAATGGACTCCCGAGCTCTCGGAGTCCAGGACCGTATTGTGCTCCTTATTAAATGGACTCCTCAGGTTCCCAATTTTACGCTTCACATAATTGAGGTCTGCCCTGGGATACAAAGTCTTCACCAATTCCAACATTTTCTCCATCACTGCCTTCCTCTTGATTTTTATATGACCTTCTTGTGCTCCCTATTAAATTTAAAAAAATGTTATGTAAAAATATTGCCTATGTGTTTTACTTAAAAAAGGACAATTTGTTTGTGAGTAAGCAGGTACATTTCAAAAATAAAATGTCAAATTAACAAGGGACACCAACAAAGTTGTATCTTTGAGCTTAAAAAATATGAGATAATAATAAAAAATAAAAAACCCAGCAGTGATTAAATACCACCAAAAGAAAGCTCAATTTGTGTGAAGAAAATGATAAAAATGTAATTTGGGTACAGTGTAGCATGACCGCGCAATTGTCATTCAAAGTGTGACAGCGCTGAAAGCTGAAAAATGGCCTGGGCAGGAAGGGGGTGTAAGTGCCCTGTAGGCAAGTGGTTAAAGAATATGTTTGCCGTGGTAATGCATTCTCGAAGAGTGAAAAAAATCTGTTTAATTCCTCAGACAGTTGGATATTAGACTTTGCAGCCGGGTGAGTGTTCTCTCTATGGCTTAGGATATGCTGTATATATCCCTTTCCAACCTTCCTGTGCATCATTCCCACTGAAATATTCTTCAATATTACTTTTATAAGCTAATTTGGCCTCTTTCATGCCCTCTTTAGGTTTGCTCTTGTAACACTGTACTTAACCTATCCTGTTCTCTCAAGAGACACAGTAATCTCTTGGTCATCCAGGGCTTCTGATTAGGAAAAACCTTGATACGCTTCCTTTCTGTAACATTGTCTACACAGGTACTAATGTAGTTCAGTACCATTTCAGTGTGTGTATTTAGGGCATGTTGTTAACAGATTTCCCAGTTGGTCCCCTCAAAGCAGTCATGTACTGTAACTGCTCGAGAGAGCCATCTGGCCAAATCCTTATCTCCTTGTTTTCTGGTACAATTCTCTGCCTAATTGGAATGTACAACGGAATAAGAAAGAGGGATAGATGATCTGATGGGCTAATATGAGGTGATGGAACAGCCCTATATGCTTCCCCAACATTGGAATAAACCATATACAATGTATTTGCACCCCTGGTTGCACACCTCACTAATTGATGTAATCCTTGGACAGCGGATCTCAGAATTAGATGGTTGAAGTCACTGGCAATCACAAGTACCCCGTCAGAATGTGCACACTGGAGCTTACCTATAGTATTACTTTTGCCAAAGTATCCAAAGTCTCAGCAGTATTTGCATCAGGCGGTACATTTACCGCAAGGTTGAATACCGCTTTGAATTTCCTTGGCAAATAAAAGGGTCTACACTTCACAACCAAAAATTTGAAATCTGGAGAACAGTAATTGTATATAAAGGTGAGTACCCCCTGGTACAAAAAGGGACTTTGAAGGCAAACTTTTTGAAAAAATACAAATGTTTAGAAAAATAGAAACATTTAATACATAAAAACCCTGTCATAAAGAGACATGACAGTGATGTACAAAGTAGTATACAATATTCATGTGTAGCATGTGAGCAAAACAACACAGCACTTTTCAGGATGTTTGAAGTAAATCCCTTCTTCGGGGCATGAAGGAGACGATGGTTGGAAATGCTCTGGAACACAAAAACAGATCAAATCTAGACTTACAGAAGGAAAAAAGACAATGTTGAATATGGAGGACATAATGGCTAAAAACGTACATACCACACTTCTTCCTCCACTGGACCAATTTCCCTGAATTTTTGTGTGAAACAGTTAGAGACTCCGACATCAGAATGTTTCAGATTTCACCAGATACATCATTTTCTTCACAAAATCTGGCCAGAGAAACCCACTCCACCCAGATTCACACCATACAAAACATGGTGTGGGCAGTCCACAGAATAGAGGGGTGGAATCTCTGTTATATATCAGTCGCTTGCCCACCAGTCTTGCAAAACCCCATATATGTCCGCTTGGGAGAACAACATTTTTAAAAAAAGGGACGTAGAGAGATGGTGGGCATGCTACTCTAGATCCTTTAAGGGCATTAGGAATATTTCACTAAATTAATCCAACCTCAAGGTAATGACCAGATGGTACCCTACCCCACCTAGACTGGCCAAAATGTATCCAACAACAGACCCTCGGTGTTTCCGAGGATGCCAAATTACAGGCTCCATGGCCCACATCTGGTGGGAGTGCCCCAGAATAAGGTTGTTCTGGAGCAAGATTTTCTCCCTGATCTAAAAAGTGACAGATCTCCAAACATCAAGAACCCAAGTCAATGCCCTTCTTAATGCAAATCTACCCAAGACCTCTAAATACATCCGCAAATTAATCCACTTCATTTTACTGGGAGCCAAGCTGACTATAGCCAAAGCCTGGAAACAACCCAGGGTCTCCATTGCAGCTGCTAAACATAAAATATCTTGGATCAGGTCCCAAGAGAAACTGACTGGCATCCTCCTAAACACCACAGCTCAGTTTGAAGTAACTTGGGAACCCTGGGATAGACATATGGGAATCTCCCTTAAACCAGGAGTATAACCTGGAAATATTTTAAGGCCCACTCTGGGCCTTAAAATATTTCCCGGTTGATAGGATCTTTCTGCTTTCTCCCCCCACTCCTTCCCTCTAATCTTCTACCCCCCTCCTCTCCCCTCCCCAATATGGCCCTCTATGACAGCCAGAGAGACCCTCCGACTTAAGTGCTGTTTGACTTATTTAACAGAGGGCACACCCATTGGAGCTATCTAGCTAAGCTCCCAAAGTCCTAAACTTTGTATTTGACTCCAGGTTAGAATATTGATAATGTGAATCTATAGGAGCTTGGGGAGGAAACACCAGGCACAGTATGCTCCCTTTAGGGGTGCTGGAGGAGCCTTCCCGGGTCCCTAGATGCTAAATTCTTCTAGCCGGAGTATATTACTGCGAGGGAGGAGCTGACACAGAAGCTAGTGTCCTTGCCTTACTGAATCAGTTATTGTTCTATAATGCATTTGGGTTATGTCATATCTCTAACGGATGTTGTATCGTACAATTAAAATAACATTTTTTGAAAAAGAAAAAAATATGCAGTAATAAAATGTTATTATGCTAAAAAAACAAAAAAAAAACCCCAAAAAAACAAATGTACATACCATGAAATATTAAACTTGAATAGTTAAGGATTGTACCAAATGGGTGTGGAGACAATAAATCCAGGCAAGGAAGATGGTTATCCAAAGAGAAAGCGTAAGTCATCTATACCTGAGAGATCCCACACAAGGGTCCCTGAAAATAAAGTGAGTCCTCTCAAATAAAAAGAAAAAAATGTAGGCTAATATATAGCCACACTTGTTGAGGAGAAACGGTCTTACAAAAAAGTGAAAAAATATACTTTATATTTTCCACAGGAAGAGGGCAGAGCAAGCGCGTGCAGCATAATACATGCATCGAGCAATGCCCTCATATGAATGTAAAACACAAAACTTTTTGCCACTTCTCATAAGAAAAAGGAGAAGCCAAGACAAATTATATAGTAATGTAATTGTATAAGTGGTAGACTGTACCTTAGATAAGAGATGGCGGCGTTTGTCTCATACACAATCGCAGAAGGTAGCAATCACATGGAGCAGAAGCACCATCCGGGAATATATAGAGATGCCGGCGCATGCGCAGTTCAAAAAACAATGACTTACCGCGTCACTGCGGTCGTCACATGACAGGCGTGATGACGCCGCATAACGTGTCGACCATGATCACATGACAAAAACATATTGTCTAGATTTGAATACAAAAAGACCAAAGCAGTCTTGATAGGATTGGGGACGCAAGAAATGGTACAAGAAAATTAGCAAAGCAGTCTCTTTAACCCAGATGGAAAATAAAAATAAAAAATAGTGAAAACAATTGCTGAGAAGGGTTTATAAAAGGTTTGCAGAAGACACACTAGGGGAACCTCAGAGCGAGGTTTGCACCCCAGTACACCCTACTAAAAATTGTGTGCCTGGGGGGGCACCATGCAACACAAGCTCCGGTGACCTTGCGCAAGCAGAGGGTAAAGGCATGGAGAGGTGGGAAGGCACCAAGTGGTGCTGGGGCCAACCCAGATCATCCGTCATACCCCACAATACAGAAGCCCCTCCCTAATTAATAGGGTAATGAGCCTCCGTGCGCCGGGTGGGGGGCTGACAGGTCAAGAAGCTAGAGGAGAAGAATTGAGAAGGTTATTATTGTTTGTCCTCCATGGTGATACTGTCAACCATGGTTAACATAAAATGAAAAATAATAAATAAATAATAAAAATTAGAAAATTAAGTTTTAGGTATGCACATAAAAAACACCATGATGCATGCATACTCGACTTACATGTGATGACCAAAGGGGGGAGCAGGCTGGCTATAAGTACAAAAAGAATAACAAGATTCCAAATATCTTTTAAATTTAGGTGTTTGAGATATTGAGGTAGTTTTATCAATATGTTAATTTAGTAAGGTTACAATGTCAATGGTAGCAATAAGATCACTGGGGTCTTGTTCCTCCAACAAAGCTAGCAAGTCATCGAGAGCCTCATCAGATTTTTGTGGATCTTGTTTAATGTGTTCTGCCTCCTTAGAGTATAAACTCTTGAAGTGCAGTTTTCTCGCAACAGATTAAAATCTTTAATTGTATCAAAAATTTTTTATATTGGTATCCGGGCAAATGTTGAGGCCCTTTACCAGTAAACTTTCTTCAATTGGGGTTTTATTTTTATTTTCCATCTGGGTTGAAGAGACTACTTTGCTAATTTTCTTGTACCATTCTTGCATCCCAATCCTATCAAGACCGCTCCGGTCTTTTTGTATTCTTGTCATATGATCGACATCACCCGTCATGTGACGACCGTGGTGACATGGGTCGTCATTGTTTTTTGAACTGCGCATGCGCCGGCCTCTATATAATCCCGAATGGCGCATCTGCTCCATGCGGTTCCTACCTTCCGGGATTGTGTATGAGACAAACGCCGCCATCTCTTAACTAAGGTACAGTCTACCACTTATACAATTACAATGCTTTATAATATGTCTTGGCTTCTCCTTTTTCTTATGAGAAGTGGCAAAAAGTTTTGTGTTTCACATTCATATGAGGGCATTGCTCAATGCTGCACGCTCATGCTCTGCCCTCTTCCTGTGGAAAATATAAAGTATATTTTTTCACTTTTTTGTAGGATAATTTTTCCTCAAAAAGTATGGCTATATATTAGCCTACCTTTTTTTCTGTTTGTTTGAGAGGACTCACTTTATTTTCGGGGACCCTTGTGCGGGATCTCTCAGGCCTCGAGGACTTACGCTTTCTCTTTCAATAACCATCTTCCTTGCCTGGATTTATTGTCTCTACACCCACTTGGAACCATCCTTAACTATTCAAGTTTAATATTTCATGAAAACAACATTGGTATGTGCATTTTTAGCCATGATGTCCTCCATATTTGACATTGTCCTTTTTCCTTCTGTAAGTCTAGATTTGATCTGTTTTTCTGTTCCAGAGCATTTCCAAACATCGTCTCCTTCATGCGCCCGAAAAAGGAATTTACTTCAACATCCCGAAATGCGTTGGGTTACAGGAGAAGTGCTGTGTTGTTTTGCTCACATGCTACACATGAATAGGGATGAGCTGCGAGTTTGAGTCGAACTCATGTTCGACTCGAACATCAGCTGTTCGCAAGTTTGCCAAACAGCAAACAATTTGGGGTGTTCGCGGCAAATTCGAAAGCTATGAGAGAAATCAAAAGTGCTAATTTAAAGGCTTATATGCAAAGTATTGTCATAAAAACTGTTTGGGGACCTGGGTCCTGCCCCAGGGGACATGGATCAATGCAAAAAAAGTTTTAAAAACGGACGTTTTTTCGGGAGCAGTGATTTTAATAATGTTTAAAGTGAAACAATAAAAGTGTAATACTCCTTTAAATTTCGTACCTGGGGGGGTTTCTATAGTATGCCTGTAAAGGGGCACATGTTTCCCGTGATTAGAACAGTCTGACAGCAAAATGACATTTCAAAGGAAAAAAAGTCATTTAAAAGTACTCGCAGCTATATGAATTGTCGGTCCGACAATACACATAAAAGTTCATTGATAAAATCGGCATGGGATTTTCCCACAGGGGAACCCCGAACCAAAATTTAAGAAAAAATGGCGTGGGGGTCCCCCTAAATTCCATACCAGGCCCTTCACGTCTGGTATGGATATTAAGAGGAACCCCGGGCCAAAAAAAAAAAGGCATGGGGGTCCCCCTCAAAATCCATACCAGACCCTTATCCGAGCATGCAACCTGGCAGGCCGCAGGAAAAAAGGGGGGATGAGAGAGCGCCCCCCCTCCTGAACCATACCAGGCCACATGCCCTCAACATTGGGAGGGTGCTTTGGGGGTCCCCCCCAAAGCACCTTGTCCCCATGTTAATGAGGACAAGGGCCTCATCCCCACAACCCTTGCCTGGTTGTTGTGGGGGTCTGCGGGCGGGGGGCTTATCAGAATCTGGAAGCCCCCTTTAACAAGGGGACCCCCAGAATCCCAGCCCCCCATGTGAAATGGTAAGGGTACCCCTATCATTTCACAAAAAAGTGTCAAAAATGTTAAAAATGACAAGAGACAGTTTTTGACAATTTCTTTATTTAAATGCTTCTTCTTTCTTCTATCTTCTATCTTCTTTCTTCTATCTTCTATCTGCACGAAGAAGGGAAGAAGACGCCGTGGAGGAAGATGCCGGATGAGAACACTGGAGCAAGAAGCAGAGGATCGGAGGAAGAAGAAGAAGATGGAGGAAGAAACCGAAGGAAGATAGAAGAAAGAAGATAGAAGATAGAAGAAAGAAGAAGCATTTAAATAAAGGAATTGTCAAAAACTGTCTCTTGTCATTTTTAACATTTTTGACACTTTTTTGTGAAATGGTAGGGGTACTTTTCTATCCCCTTACTATTTCAAACAGGGGGGGCTGGCATCTGGGGGTCCCCTTATTAAAGGGGGCTTCCAGATTCCGATAAGCCCCCCGCCCGCAGACCCCTACAACCACCGGCCAAGGGTTGTGGGGGTGAGGCCCTTGTCCTCATCAAGATGGGAACAAGGTGCTTTGGGGGGGACCCCCCAAAGCACCCTCCCAATGTTGAGGGCATGAGGCCTGGTACGGTTCAGGGGGGGCGCTCTCTCATCCCCCCTCTTTTCCTGCGGCCTTCCAGGTTGCGTGCTCGGATAAGGGTCTGGATTTTTGGGGGGAACCCACGCCATTTTTTTTTAAATTTTGGTGCGGGGTTCCCCTTAAAATCCATACCAGACCTGAAGGGTCTAGTATGGATTTTGGGATTTTGAGGGGGACCCCCACGCTTTTTTTTTGGCGCGGGGTTGCCCTTAATATCCATACCAGACCTGAAGGGCCTGATATGGAATTTAGGGGGACCCCCACGCCATTTTTTTTAAATTTTGGTTCGGGGTTCCCCTGTGGGGAAATCCCATGCCGGTTTTATCAATGAACTTTTATGTGTATTGTCGGACTGACAGTTCATATAGCCGCGAGTTCTTTTACATGACTTTTTTTCCTTTGAAATGTCATTTTGCTCTCAGACTGTTCTAAACACGGGAAACATGCGCCATTTTACAGGCATACTATAGACACCCCCCAGGTACGAAATTTAAAGGAATATTACACTTTTATTGTTTCACTTTAAGCATTATTAAAATCACTGCTCCCGGAAAAAAGGCCATTTTTAAAACTTTTGTTGCATTGATCCATGTCCCCTGTGGCAGGACCCAGGTCCCCAAACACTTTTTTATGACAATAACTTGCATATAAGCCTTTAAATATAGCACATTTAATTATTCATGTTCGAGTTCCATAGACTTTAACGGTGTTCACGTGTTCAAACAAATTTTTTGCCTGTTCGCATTTTCTGGTGCGAAACGAACCGGGGAGTGTTCGGCTCATCCCTGCATATGGAAATTCTTAGGTGTGAGCAACCTATTACATGGACAGTGTTAGTAGGGCAGTGGACAGTGGCAGTAGAGCAGAGGTTGGTGCCAGTAGGGCAACTGACAGTGTCAGTAGTTTTTTTATTTTTATTATATTTTTTACAATTTTTTTTAGGAGGGTGCATTGGTGCAATAGCAGCAGGGGGAATCAGCGCCTCTCAAGGTGATTAGGGTGTGCCCAGGCACACTCGGCACACCCCCTGCGCACGCCTATGTGAATATTGTATACTACTTTGTACATCACTGTCATGTCTCTTTATGACAGGGTTTTTATGTAATAATTTTTTCTATTTTTCTAAACATTTGTATTTTTTCAAAAAGTTTGCCTTCAAAGTCCTTTTTGTACCGGGGGGTACTCACCTTTATATACAATATAGTGGGACAGTGGCAACAACAAATGGAGTTTTATCTCCATAATGGTTCTCCCTTAAAAAAAAAAAAGGAGAACAGCAATTGTCCACAATCCTGTTGTCTGAGCACCAGACATTAAAAACATAAATACAGAGCCTCTTCCTCTGCCACTAGTGGTATTTTGTACTCAGATTTAATATTAGAAGATATTTGTTTTAAGATCTTTTTACGCTTCAGTAAAATTGATCAGATAGGCAAAGGTCAGTGGATTTCTATTTCTAAAATGAATGACACTTCAATTTGTGCATTTAATTTGGTGAACAAATGATTAGTTGTTTTCCCCAATTTTGCTTCTCATTTATTGGTTCATAAGAATGGCCTTCCGCTCACTAATTACCAGTTTTCAAATGTCCTCAAGAAATGTTTGTTCCACCTACTTGGTCACCTACATATTACTTCTCACTTGTTCGCATCGGGGCTGCAACTGAAGCATTTAGGCTTGGTTTGTCTGCTCCTGCGATAAAGGGTTTGGGTGGTTGGAAACCAAATTGTTTTAAAACTTATATGATACCTTATCTCTGTTTTACTGATTTGCAGGTATCAAACGTAGCATCTGGATTTTAGGACATTTGTACATTTATTGGGCCAAGCTTTGTGCTTCAATTTGTACTTATAGTGCAAATTTAGGACTAAGTTGTGCTGATTTTTTTGGTTTATTGGTATGGCAGGCGCGGAATGTCATGGTTTGACTTGTGCACTGCTTTGAACCTGCTCTATTCTTTATGGTACCCCTCCTGATGTCATTATTATGACCTTGGTCGTAAGAAAACTTTAGAATTACTTTGTCAGATAAAACTTGATTTATTTCAATTACTTCTAGTTCTGCCTAACACAGTACTAGTTTTTTCCAAAATAGTTCCTAGGTTAGCTTAGTTGTTGTCTCCTGAACATAAATTTTTAGAGACGTTTCGTGTTAGTAGAACGGTTGCAAAATTTATGCCTTCTATTAATGGTCTGTCGTTTAGGCATGTTAATCTAGAGTGTAGACTACCTGGATTTCATTGTACAGATAACATTTATTTTTCAGACATTGCATTCGACTTTTTTAGTCTAGACATGCAGTGTTCTGTGGCATTGGCCAAGCTCAATTGGGTCGAGCCTGGTGTGTGGGACAGTTTATTGTTCATTATATAGTATTAGTTCGAGCTGTGATGGCTGGACTAATTTATGGTGTAATAAATGGTTCAGGTATAGAGTATATGGTTTATAATATTTAAAGATGCTACAGTATGTAAAAAACAATACATTTATTATTATTAATACAACAATAAAATGGCTGCAGCCAATTCATACCAGTTTTGTTGGATAGTCTTATAGTCTTTTATTTCATTATACTAACATTTAAGTCCTGTCTTCAGTCCCATGGATGGTTCTACAAAGACCCAAGTAGTATAAATAGGTTGCCCAGGATTCAGGATACTGCAAAGTAATATGTAACAGTTCTACCAGGTGGGTAAGAAAACAGCACCAGCTACTGAATGAATGTGACAGTATTAGCTGTCAAGATGTAGAATGTTGGTTGACAATAGGGATGGGCCCGATGTTCGAGTCGAAGGTAAGTTCTACTCGAACATCGGATGTTCACCCGTTCCCCCAATAATGAACATTATGGGGTGTTTGTGGCAAATTCGTGCACCACCGAACGCCCCATAATGCACTGCAGGATCGCACTGCATTGAAGCCTGATGATTGGCCAAACCATGCACCTGACCTGCATGCTTTGGCCAATCACAGCGCGCTCTGCTGTGAAAGCCATGATTGGCCAAAGGCAGGGTGCCTTTAGCCAATCATGGCTCAGGGGGCGAAGTCCACGCCCCACACTATGTAAGGCTGCTTACACAGCGGCCGTATTTTGTGTTATAATTAATATACAGTGCACTGTAGACTATATATACAGTGCAGGCAGTGTGTATATATATATATATATATATATATATATATACAGTGTATTGAAGTGGTTAAGGGGGGAGCTCTATGACATGAGTTAAGGAAAAAAACAGCATGGGTTCCCCCCCATACGAGAGTGTGTGCTAATGCACACACTCTTGTATGGATGCGCCAGGTCTTGCTCGTCTCTGTCTGAGACTCCGCACATGCGCATTGGCATTAGCGGAACAGGGATTAGCTGCTGCTACACGGAGACGAGCACTTGGTATGCGAGTTCTCTGACATTGCCCCCTCCTTAAGGGCAGCCTCCAGATGTCCATTTGAGCCATTTTCTCTGGGTGGGAGTGATGAAAGGCCCGTATAAGTCTCTGGGCATGAAGATTTGTCTCAGGTTCCCAGTTTTTTCCTCTGGGCCAAAACCTCTCCATTTGATCAGGTACTGATTCCGCCCTAAAGCTTCTGGGGGTCCCACTTCACGATCCAGAAAGGGATTTGCCACTTCAGGCTTCAGTAGTGAGGCATGAAATACAGGGTGAACCCTAAATGAGTCAGGAAGTTTGAGTTCATAAGCTACCGGATTAATCTTCCTCTTGACCGGGAAGGGCCCCAAGTATCTAGGTTCCAGTTTCTTGGAAGGGCATGCCAGTTTCAGGTTTACAGTTAAAAGCCATACACGGTCACCAATATTTAAGTCCAATTCCCCCTTCTTCTCTTATAGAAGAATCTTTTATTGTCTTCTTGTGCCTTGGAGATGGTTTCTCTGAGCACCCAGTTGTTAAAAACAAAGAAATTTAATCAACCCTGGACACCTTGCAAAGGAGAGTCCGACACTAGCGTTGGCAAGAAGGAGGGATGAAACCCATAAATGCAAACTCCGCCAGGGGCAGTAGTGAGGCCCAATATTCCTGGGTAAAAGAGGAAAGGCAACATAGGTACTGCTCCAACGTTTTGTTAGTACGTTCGGGGCCATCTTTAAGGCAGGGCAAAAGGGGCAGCTGCCCTGGGCCCTGTCAATGTTGTGGGGCCCATACTTGCCAACTATCCAAGTTTAAATTCCCTTGTCCCTTGAAGTTTTAGTCCTGTGCTGTGTCCCAATATCTCAGTGTGAAGTGCTGGTACTAATGCTGCCCAGCTCTGCTCTATTGTTCTGTACAGATGACTCACCTGCAGACCTTGTGCTTACATGTAAATAACCGGCATTCATATGTAAATAGCGGCAGCATTACTAAGTAAATAGCTGCGGCTGGCAGCATTGATATGTAAATAAAGGCGGCATTCCTATGTATATCCTGCTCTCCTGCAGTGAGAAGATGATGTGCTGTAACCTCTAGCAACCAATCAGTGAGCAGTATTACTGTACAGTAATCTCTAGCAACCAATTAACAAGCAGAAATCATTTGCTGTAACCTCTAGCAACTAGTCAGTGAGCCGTAATGTGTGCTGTAACCTCTAGCAGCCAGTCATTAAGCAGTAATGATATGCTGTAACCGCTGGCAACCAATCGCAATTGCTGCCTGATCTGATACAGTAAACTGATTTTAAGGCTAGCTGCTATTTATTGTATGTCTCAGAGCAGGTGGAGAGTGAAATTGCATGGGGGGGCCCCAAGAAAATTTTTGCCCAGGGTCCAATCAATATTAAAGACGGCCCTGAGTACGTTCAGTCTGCCCGTTGTTCTGGGGGTGATAGGCTGAGGAAAAACTGAGTTTGATGTCCAGTGCTTCACATAGTGCTTTCCAGAATTTTGACGTTGAACTCTACTCCACAATCAGAAACAATGTCACGGGGAGCCTAACAATTTCTTTAATAAACACCCTGGCAGTCTCTGTTGCTGATGAAGTCCCCTTCATGGGGATAAAATGTGCCATTTTGGAAAGACGATCAACCACCACAAAGATGGACGAAAACCCTTCAGAAGGAGGAAGCTCGACATTGAAGTCCATTGCGATCTTATCCCATGGTCCTTCAGGGATAGGCAGCGGTCTTAATATTCCCCAAGCTTTGTTTTTACTGTTCTTATACTTGAGGCAGGTCAAACAAGAACTAACGTAATTCCTGTAATCCTTTGCTAGATTGGGCCACCAAAAATGTCTCTGAACTATGTCCATAGTCTTGTATCCCCAAAATGACCTGCCAAGGGATAGTAATGGCAGACCTGTAAGATGCTCAGGTTTTGGGGTACAAAAATTGTATTTCCCTGCCAGTAAAGCCCATCTTGTAATTAAAGGTTCGTGCCTGGGGGTAGGGAAGCTCTCAGGGATGCCTGACAGATCTGTGACACAAAATCAGATTGAGTTAATAAAAAATTTCCAGCTTGCAGGATAGTATCTGGTGGAGATAAAACTTCGGCTTCCGTGAACATGCGAGATAACATGAAGATTAAAATGTGAAAAAAAGAGCCCATCTAGCCTGTCTGGGTCTGAGGCGCTTGGCAGTTCTGAGATATTCTAAATTCTTATGATCTGTGAAGATCAATTTTGGGTGTGCTGCTCCCTCCAGGAGGTACTGCCACTCCTCCAAGGCTGATTTTAGTGTCGAATGAACCCCTTTCTGAGATTCTCGTCAATGTATTCCTTAAGGACCAAGAGTTCCGGCTCTAAAAGAGGAAAAATCCTTCCAAACAGGATTGCTGCCCTGGTAATAGTTCAATTGGGCAGTCATAAAATCGGTGAGGGGGGAGAGTATCTGCCTTCTGCTTGTCAAACACATCCAGGAAGTCATGGTATACAGATAGGACAAGCTTTTGGGGTTCAGATACCGATTTTAAGCAACCGATGACTGGAACCGCATGATGAGAGGTCTTGAGACAATTCTGGAGACAATAGGAGGACTAGAAGACCACCTTGCCGGTAACCCAGGTAATTTGGGGGTTATGGGCTTGCAGCCATGGCATCCCCAGAATGATCGGGAATAATGGTGAGGAGATGACATCCAGGCGTAACAGTTCTTGGTGTTCTGGTAGTATGTTAGCGGACAGAGGTTGGGTTTCATGGGTGTTAGGCCCGGATTTGATATTTGATCCATCAGCTAGCCATAAGGACAGTCGTTGTTGTTTGGATTTAAGTGGAATGTTGTGTTGCTGGACAAAAGCATGGTCAATGAAGCAGCTGCAGGTGCCTGAGTCAATTATAACCTGAACCCAGAGTGCCCTTTCTGGAAGCTGTAGTAAGACAGGAACAGCAATATGAGCAGATCTTGTTAAAGTCAATGCACAGGGTTCCTGAGGAGAAGAGTCAAACTTACGGGTCTTGTTAGGGCACATGCTTGCATAGTGGCAGGCTCCCCCACAATAGAGACAGAGGTTATTCTGGTGACGGCGCTGCTTTTCTTCTGGTGACAGTGGGGAAAGAAGCAGGCCTATCTGCATTGGCTCCGAAGCCTTAGAAGTGGCAGTAGGTAATGGGGAGGCAGGAATAGATGGACTGCTAGGTACTTTGGGAAACATCCGCATGGGGTGGAATTGGCAGGTCCTCTCAGATCTTCGTTCCCTTAGACGATGATCGATCTGGATGGATAATTGGATCAGGTTCTCCAAAGAACTGGGAACTCCAACTCAAGCCAACGCATCTTTAAGTGCCTCAGAGAGTCCTAGGCGGAACTGGTAGCAGAGAGCGGCATTGTTCCATTGCGTATCGGAACTCCACCACCTAAAGTCTGTTACATAGTCCTCCACTGGCCTGCGACCCTGCTGGAGGTCATGGAGGCTGACCTCCGCTGTTGTGGTATGTTGGGGGTCATCATATAATTTTGCCATTTCATCCAGGAAAGAGTCCATAGTGTTCAACAGAGGACTGGCCTGTTCCATCAAGTGGTGAGCCCAGGTTTGGGGTTTCCCCTGGAGTAGCGAGATGATGAACCCCACATTAGTGCTTTCCAGAGAGAAGGCACGTGGTTGTAGCAGGAAGTATAGCTGGCAAGCATTCTTGAAGGCAAAGAACTTGCGGCGGTCCCCAGAAAACCTCTCAGGAGTGGGAATTCGAGGCTCTGGGGGTGGCACCATTAATGTAGGTGCTGATGCTGGTACAGAGGGCAGAGGTTCTGTGACTGTCTGATGTGCTGAGGTGCTTGGAGACAGCAACTCTACTTTTGCTCAAGTTGACAATAGCCATCTTCTAGGCCCTGGACTGCCTGGGTAAGGGCTGCAATCTGCTGGCACAGAGCCTCCAAAGGAGAGACCCCCTTTTCGGGCTCCATGTGGCTGGATCGTACTGTCACGTACCTTACAGCGGAGCCCAAAATGCTGAGGGTGGCCTCTTGCATGGTTCCGGTCCAAGCACCCCTGATAGTGGAGACAGGGACTGCTAGGGCAAGGAAAGGGTGCAGGTGCCTGCAGGCAAAAGGCTGAAGCTTGGAGATACAGGAACCTCTCTGGAGAAGACATGGAAACTGATCACCAGACTTGTTCAGCGGAAGCCAGGTAGGTAAGTACAGGCTCAGAATTAACTGCAGTGTCAGGAACAGGCAAAAGTTGGCAACGGGCTGGCAGCGAGGTACCCAATCAGGAGGCAGAACCGTAGTCAAGGACAGGCAGAGGTTGGCAACAGACTCGCAGTGAGGTACACAATCAGGAGGTGGAGCCGCAGTCGTAAATCCAAGCCAAGGTCTGTATCATAAGCCAGCTCCCCACAATAGAGACAGAGGTTATTCTGGTGACGATGCTGCTTTTCTTCTGGTGACAGTGGTGAAAGAAGCAGGCCTATCTGCATTGGCTCCGGAGCCTTAGAAGTGGCAGTAGGTAATGGGAGGCAGGAATAGATGAACTGCTAGGTACTTTAGGCAACATCCCCATGGGGTGGAATTGGCAGGTCCTCTCAGATCTTCGTTCCCTTAGACGACGATCGATCTGGATGGATAATTGGATCAGGTTCTCCAAAGAACTGAGAACTCCAACTCAAGCCAACTTATCTTTAAGTGCCTCAGAGAGTCCTAGGCGGAACTGGTAGCAGAGAGCGGCATCGTTCCATTGCGTATTGGAACTCCACCGCCTAAAGTCTGTTACATAGTCCTCCACTGGCCTGCAACCCTGCTGGAGGGCATGGAGGCTGGCCTCCACTGTTGTGGTATGCTGGGGGTCATCATATAATTTGGCCATTTCATCCAGGAAAGAGTCCATAGTGTTCAACAGAGGACTGGCCTGTTCCATCAAGTGGTGAGCCCAGGTTTGGGGTTCCCCCTGGAGTAGCGAGACAATGAACCCCACTTTATTGCTTTCCAGAGAGAAGGTACGTGGTTGTAGCAGGAAGTATAACTGGCAAGCGTTCTTGAAGGCACGGAACTTGCGGCGGTCCCCCGAGAACCTCTCGGGAGTGAGAACTCGAGGCTCTAGGGGTGGCACCATTACTGTAGGTGCTGATGCTGCTGGAACAGAGGGCAAAGGTTCTGTGACTGTCTGATGTGCTGAGGTGCTTGGAGACAGCGACTCTACTTTTGCTCAAGTTGACAATAGCCATCTTGTAGGCCCTGGACTAATGCACACACGCTCATATGGATGTGCCAGTGTGCATGCCCATTCTGGGTCCCACTCGTCTCTGTCTGAGACTCCGCGTATGCGCATTGGCATTAGCGGAACGGGGATTAGCCGCTGCTGCACAGAGACAAGCGCTTGCTATGTGAGTTCTCTGACATGATTGCACTGACGTCAGCGGAGAACTCAGGCTGGACTTCTCCTTTAATAAAGGAATTGTCAAAAACTGTCTTTTGTGGTTTTTACTGTTTTGACACTTTTTTTTTTGGTGACTGGGTAAGGGTACAATGTACCCCATACCCATTCACATAGGGGAGGGCCGGGATCTGGGGGCCCCTTTGTTAAAGGGGACTTCCAGATTCCGATAAGTCCCCCGCCCGCAGACCCCCACAACCAATTGCCAGGGTTGTGGGGACAAGGTGGTTTGCGGGGGACCCCAAAGCACCCTCCCCATCTTGAGGGCATGTGGCCTGGTATGGTTCAGGAGGGGGGGTGCTTGCTCGCCCCACCCCCATCCTGTCCTCCATTTTGCATGCTCGGATAAGGGTCCGGTATGGATTTTGGGGGGGACCCCCGTGCCAATTTTTTTTTACATTTCGGCGTGGAGTTCCCCTTAAAATTCATACCAGAGGCAAAAGACAGTACTGGGTCCCCAGTTATGGCAGTAACTTGCATATAAGCATTTAAAATGAGCACTTTTGATTTTTCATGTTAGTGTCCCATAGACTTTAATAGGGTTTGCATGTTTGCACAAATTTTTTGCCTGTTCGTATGTTCTGGTGCGAACCAAACCGGGGGGTGTTCGGCGCATCCCTAGTTGACAAATACTAGTCTATGCAGAATCTAATAGATTCCCCAATGTGTGCAGTGAATGCACAGTGGGCAAACCAAACCATATCAATATGCAATTCCTTTTTTTCTGTATGCCTGTGAAGCCGGCAAGCCCAATAAAATCACAAACTGTTATTCCACTTATTTAACTAGTGTTTAGTCTTCTAGGAGAAAAAAATCACTTTAACAAGTATTGAACAATATGAATTCCCCCAAATGTAAAAGGGAATTTAAAGTTTTGTTCATTTAACAGTTGTTTTCATTTACAGTAGATGTTCCAAAAAAGTGATAAAGGTTGACTACTATATACAGTATCTCACAAAAGTGAGTACACCCCTCACAATTTTGTAAATATTTTATTATATCATTTTATGTGACAACAGTGAAGAAATGACACTTTGCTACAATGTAAATTAGTGAGTGTACAGCTTGTATAACAGTGTAAATTTTCTGTCCCCTCAAAATAACTCAATACACAGCCATTAATGTCTAAACCGCTGGCAACAAAAGTGAGTACACCCCTAAGTGAAAATGTACACATTGAGTCCAAAGTGTCAATATGTTGCGTGGCTACCATTATTTTCCAGCACTGCCTTAACCCTCTTGGGCATGGAGTTTACCAGAGCTTCACAGGTTGCCACTGGAGTCCTCTTCCACTCCTCCATGATGACATCACAGAGCTGGTGGATGTTAGAGACCTTGTGCTCCTCCACCTTTTGTTTGAGAATGGCCCACAGATGCTCAATAGGGTTTAGGTCTGGAGACTTGGCCAGTCCATCCGAAACTGTGATAGGCAGTGAGGAGTGAAATAAAAAATGTACACCCTTAGAAAGCCTGAAGGCAGTGCTTGGTTTTCGGGGTCCCATACGCGGCTAGGCTCCCAAAACATCTCACACATGTGGTATCCCCGTACTCAGGAGAAGCAACAGAATGTATTTTGTGGTGTAATTTCACATATGCCCATGGTATGTTTGAACAATATATCATTTAGTGACAACTTTGTGCAAAAAAAAAAAAAAAAAATGGTCTTTTTCCCGCAACTTGTGTCAAAATATAAAATATTCCATGGACTCGACATGCTTCTCAGAAAATAGCTTGGGGTGTCTACTTTCCAAAATGGGGTCATTTGGGGGGTTTTGAACTGTCCTGGCATTTTATGCACAACATTTAGAAGCTTGTATCACACATCACCCACTCACTCTTCTAAGCACTTGAAGACAAAGCCCTTTCTGACACTTTTTGTTTACATGAAAAATTATTTTGTTTTGCACGAAAATTACTTTGAACCCCCAAACATTATATATTTTTTTTAAAGCAAAGGCCCTACAGATTAAAATGGTGGGTGTTTCATTTTTTTCACACAGTATTTGCGCAGCGATTTTTCAAACGCATTTTTTGGGGAAAAAACACTTTTTTTAATTTTAATGCACTAAAACACACTATATTGCCCAAATGTTTGATGTAATAAAAAAGATGATCTTATCCTGAGTACATGGATACCAAACACGATATGCTTTAAAATGCGCACAAACATGCAGTGGCGACAAACTACACACATTTTTAAAAGCCTTTAAAAGCCTTTGCAGGTTACCACTTTAGATTTACAGAGGAGGTCTACTGCTAAAATTACTGCCCTCAATCTGACCTTCGTAGTGATACCTCACATGCATGGTGCAATTGCTGTTTACTTTTGACGCCAGAACGACGCTTGCGTTCGCCTTTGTGTGAGAGCAGGGGGGACAGGGGGTGCTTTTTTTTTTTTTTGCATTTTTATCTTATTTTTAAACTGTTCCTTTCATTTTTTTGTAATGGCATGCCCTATGTGGAGATTTTCTGCTCTTTTCTTCTTTCATGAATGGGACCCTGCTGAGCCCTAGCCATTTTTCTCTGTATATTTATTCCATCTGAGAGAGATATCCTGATTGGTCGTGGACATACACACCACTGAACGGTGACGGTTGGCCCAGATGTGACTCCCTGTCAGGACTTCTCCAGCCAGATATCCCTGGGATCGTTGGATTCCTCAAGCCCATATGACACTCCACCGTACGGTGACTGTGTCCATCCCTTCTGGTAAGGATATTCACTCCTATCATTTGCAGTTTTGATTTGGAATTTAGAAGATCCATGTGTAAAGTGTCTCCTCATACATAGTTTGCTCCAGCCTCCACCCCATGTGCAGTTGTGGCACCACATATGCCCATGAACCCCCAGTTTCTGTGGACTAACATATGATTAATCATACACCAATGGACTCTTTTTCCTAACTTGTTTATATGTTAAACGTTCACCAACCACACACATTGCCTACTCTGGCATAAGTTATGTACTCACAATAAAAATCTCTCCTGCGCTCAGGTGTCCATGAACTGAACATGTGGTGCGACCACCTAGAAAAGGTATTGCCTAACGTCTTTGCTGCATTAAAGTTTATCAGTGGTAATGCACTAGGTTGGTGCGCCCTCCTTCTTTTTTGTTTTTTTATAAGTTATGTACTCAGCATTTTGTCACTGATAAATGTTTAAGATGTAAATGCACATTTTTAGCGCTGCATGTGTTTAGTATTTATTCATTTCTACACTGTCTACCACATTGTTACATGCTGGCAGCTATCACCCGCACTACTTTTTGTAATAGCGCAATTGTTAATTGGTTCTAATCATTCTGGTATAACCACTCAAAGTCCACCAACATGCCAGTACGTTGCTGGTCCATGTTGGGCATATATTGTAATCTTTTTTTTTCATGCAGCCTGTGGGCTGAACGAAAAAAAGAGATTGATCGGTGGGTATGCCCACCATTAGAATACCTCCCTTCATCCACATACTTCTAATGATGGACATACATGCACCATTTATATATGTCGAAGCATGGGGGCATCCGCCCCAAAAGTTAGGAGCAAATCGCTCCTCCACCCCTGCTGCCCCCATGCTTTGGCATATATGCTCTTTTTTTAACTGTGGTGCTGAAATCACCTCCGACAGCATTGGAGTCATGGATTTATGTATCGTGGAAGCAAACGATGTTGCTGTCAAGATAAATAAATCCGTGCTGCAACTGAATGGCGTACCTGCTAAGCAAATCATGGTTAACAATAAAACAAAGTAACATTACAGTATAACAGTAAGACATACCATACCTGCAAAGCAAATATAAAAAATAATTGTAAAAAATAAAACATTTTTTAACGCAATCTGTGCCTAAAATATATATGCCAAAGCAGTCACGGCTTTATGTATCGTGGGAGCAAACGCTGTTGCTGTCAAGGTAAATAAATCTGCGCTGCAGCTGAATGCCGTACTTGAAAACAAAAAAATGGTTAACAGTAAAGTGTAAAAAAATTACATACCTGAAAAAGCAAACATGATAAAACATAATAACAATAAAACATTGCAGAATAGAATACAGTAAAAAAGAGCAGAACAATAGAGAGAGAATAGAGAGAGAAAGAAGAATAAAACGACAACTATTTTTTTTTATTTTATATATTTTTTTGTGTTTTTTTTTTAGTTCTTGTTTTATTTTTATTTTTTTAAACTTTTTTTTTTGTAACTGTTATGCCCCGTACACACGGTGGGATTTTCCGATGGAAAATGTCCGATCGGAGCGTGTTGTTGGACATTCCGACCATGTGTGTGCTCCATCGGACATTTTCCATCAGATTTTCCGACACACAAAGTTTGAGAGCAGGCTATAAAATTTTCCGACAACAGAATCCGATCGCGTTAATTCTGACCGTGTGTGGCCAGTTCTGACGTACAAAGTGCCACGCATGCTCAGAAGAAATTCCGAGACGGAACAGCTCGGTCTGGTAAAATTAGCGTTCGCAATGGATACAGCACTTTCATCACGCTGCAATGTAAAAAATGGTTCAATACAGCGCACTCTCTTCTTCTTTATAATGTGAGAAGAATGAAGTAGTTTTGCTGCTCATATTCATACAGACTTCTCACAAACTTCTTTCTTTATTATTTATTGCGATTCCCTCAATATATTTTGATTTGTCACATCTGACCAATTTTTTTTGGTTTTGTTTTTAATTGTCAAATTTTTTTTTTTTTGCAAGGCTGTTTTTTTTAAAAAATTTGGTTTGCTTTTTAATAAAGAATTTTTTTGGGTGTGTTGTGTGTCAAGTTACCACAACACCATTATTATCTTATATTATTGAATCTCAATTAGATTGGTATTGGTGTTGGTGTCCCTTGTTAATTTTACATTGTATATTTGAAATGTACCTGCCTCCTCACAAACAAACAGTTTTTTTTTAAAGAAAACACACATAGGCGAGTATAATTGAAACAAAAATGCCTTTGTTTGGTTCAGAACCAAACAAAGAGGGAGGCAACACTGGAGAAACAGCAGAAATTGGTGAAGCCTTTGACCCCCAGGGCAGAAATCAATTATTTTACTGCAAAATTGGTGGCCTGAGGAGTCCATATATAAGGGAGTGCAGTCTGGTCCAGAAGTCCCAGAGATCATGAAAGCAGCAGATGACATATATGTTCCCAGGCTGTGGTCATACAAGAGCCTGCATCTTTTGTCAGACCAGACTGAACCCAGGTCATCACTCTCTGGTCTTCCTTCCACGCTTCCTTCCACACTGTGGCTCTGGTGGTGGAGTTGTGGCAGTAGGAGGAAGAGGAGGAGGAGGATGGTCCAACTCAATCACGTTGGTCTTGGGTGTGATTTTGCCACTCACCCCCTTAGTTAGGACTTTATAAATAAGTTTCTTAGACATGAGGTGTTGACCCTCCTGCATGCACTTCAGTTTGGTGGCAGCCATGCAGGCAAAGGCCTCTTCGGGAGTGGGTAAGGCTCTGAGGGACGCAGTGTTGAATCATGCATGTGAGTCACCTTCCTCACTCTTTTGTATGGAAGGCGGAGGGGAGGAACCTGCAATTCTGTCAGGCTGCGACTGGTCCCAGGCTTCTCCTGGCTGCAACTTAGCCCCGCCTTCTCCTGGCTGCAACTTAGCCCCGCCTCCTCCTGGCTGCAACTTAGCCCCGCCTCCTCCTGGCTGCCACATTCCACAGCCTCCTCCTGCCTGAGGTTTTCCTGTGTATGAAAAAGGGACATAGTTTTAGTTTTTTATTCATCAATCACACACAATTGTCACCTCCTGACTGTTGCAAATTGAATGTTAACAAATATAACTGATGATCATTCTGAACCCAGCATTTTTCATTCTTGTCCCAATTATTTTTGCCCACTACTGTCTATTGATATGTAAAAAACTTTATCAAATCAGCAATTAGTGATCAATAATGACATCTAGTAAAGATCATTTATTTATTGACAAGAAATCTGTAGAAGAATGCTATACCTGGCTCCAGCTAGGCTCCTCCACTTCTTCCTGGCTGGAAGGCCCAGGTTGGACATCGGAAGCCTCAGCTGGGGTGGAAGGAAGGGTTGAGAGGCATTCCCTGACTTCAGTGTGGTCTAACAGAAATCGCAGTTTCTCATAGTACCACAGCCTGGGGACATAAATGTCATCTGCTCCAGCTCCAGATCTCTGGGAATCTGTGACCTTCTTGCACTCCCTAAGATAAGTGCTCCTCAGACCACTAATTTTGGCTTTTAAATAGGGGATGGTTGCTGTGGGGACCATCGGCTTGACCAACTCCAGCAGTTTCTCCAGCGCTGCCTGCCTCTTTTGTTTATTATTATAATGCGGGTGTTTGACCTGCCACAGACAGGGCAGCTCCCTGTACTTGTCTATATACAGGGGGAGGAAGTTGTGGTCATTGAAGCCATCCATTTTATCTGCAAGACACAACACAAGAAAAACCCTAATGTCAGGCAAAACTCTCCTAATCTTGTCTCAACTTAGAAGCAGTATAGGCCCAAGTTTAGATCTTACCTTCGTTATCAGGATCGGTGCCTCCTATACTCCTTCCTCCGCTCACAGATCGTACGTACTACGCACGCGTGTTACGCTTTATACACACTGCGCATGCGTGTAACTCCGCCCGCCCCTGACATTCTTTCTAGTCTATTCCCTGCCCCTTTTCATTTGGCGCAGTGGGGGAAGAGCACATGGCGGAGACACAGCAGGCGCGTGCTAATTATAGCAACGAGGAAGAGGGGGAGGAAAGCCCGGAGCCGGAAACGTCCCGATCCAGAAGGAGACGATTTAAGGCATCCAATATGTCCTTTGGGGAGATGTTGGAGATGGTGGACATCCTGAAGAGGGCTGACTATGATGGAAAGTATGGACCTTACCCCAACCCCAATGTCAGAAAGGCCAAGATCATGGCGAAAGTAGTCAAGAGTCTGCACCGGAATTTCGGGGTACGACAATCGAAAGATCAGCTCAGGAAGCGGTGGTCAGACCTCAAATTAAGAGAGCACGAGCAGTACAGAAAGATCCGGAGAGTGCTGCAAAAAAGTAAGTAGTTGTCCTGTGTTCCTATTATTTTTGTGTTTATTACGTTTGTGCTGCTCCATGTGCTTTTCTTAACTGTTGTACAGTTTAAAATGGCAACTTTCATGTTCATTGGCACATTATTCGTTCGTATCAAACATTTTTCTTTCGGCCTATAAAACACCATTGTTTTGGCCATATGCATTTGCCCACATTTTTTATGGCCTACTTGTCTGAAAATAATTTGGTTGTGTAGATGGGTTTGTTACTAGAATTAAATGCAAACTAGATTCTGTGTAAGGAGAGGACACTCAGCAGCAGTTTTCACATCTGGACGCTGGAGCACTAGTGTGGGACACAAGAACACCCTTTTTATTAGAGGGCTCACACAGGTGCTCCAGTGTATACTATAGGGGGGTCTCCATCTGTGAAACTTGTACAAAACAGGTAAAGTATTGAAGCTTGACAAAGGACACTTAAAATTCTACATCTTGTAACTCTCCCAAAACAGACAATTGTACCCCACTTCCAAGCAATGTTTCATATTTATAGTTCTGCCATCAAATATCTGTGTGCTAAGTATACCTATTTTTTTTTACATAGGGGATAAAAGACTCGGAGGACACCCCTCATCCGAGGAGACCACAGAACCCCCACCTCTGGAAGAAGGTGAAATCCCCCAAAGACAAGCAAAGCAGGATTAGGAAGACGTGGTGGAAATTCACAACAGGTGAGTGTCTGCGACCACAGGCTCAGGTAAGAGATGGATGGCGGCATATTTATAATACATGTTTTTTTGGGGTTTCTATCTTTTTAGGTGATCGTGATGTTGTGGATCCAGGGAATTTCAGCCTGTGGGCTGAACGAAAAAAAGAGATTGATCGGTGGGTATGCCCACCATTAGAATACCTCCCTTCATCCACATACTTCTAATGATGGACATACATGCACCATTTATATATGCCGAAGCATGGGAGCATCCGCCCCAAAAGTTAGGAGCAAATCAATCCTCCACCCCTGCTGCCCCCATGCTTTGGCATATATGCTCTTTTTTTAACTGTGGTGGTGAAATCACCTCCGACAGCATTGGAGTCATGTATTGTGGGAGCAAACGATGTTGCTGTCAAGATAAATAAATCCGTGCTGCAACTGAATGGCGTACCTGCTAAGCAAATCATGGTTAACAATAAAACAAAGTAACATTACAGTATAACAGTAAGACATACCATACCTGCAAAGCAAATATAAAAAATAATTGTAAAAAATAAAACATTTTTTAACGCAATCTGTGCCTAAAATATATATGCCGAAGCAGTCACGGCTTTATGTATCGTGGGAGCAAATGCTGTTGCTGTCAAGGTAAATAAATCTGCGCTGCAGCTGAATGCCGTACTTGAAAACAAAAAAATGGTTAACAATAAAACACAGTAAACAGTAAAGTATAAAAAAATTACATACCTGAAAAAGCAAACATGATAAAACATAATAACAATAAAACATTGCAGAATAGAATACAGTAAAAAAGAGCAGAACAATAGAGAGAGAATAGAGAGAGAGAGAGAACAATAAAACGACAACTAATTTGTTTTATTTTATATATTTTTTGCGTTTTTTTTTTTTTACTTCTTGTTTTTTTTTTTTTAAACTTTTTTTTGTAACTGTTATGCCCCGTACACACGGTGGGATTTTCCGATGGAAAATGTCCGATCGGAGCATGTTGTCGGACATTCCAACCATGTGTGTGCTCCATCGGACATTTTCCATCAGATTTTCCGACACACAAAGTTTGAGAAGTTTGAGAGCAGGCTATAAAATTTTCCGACAACAAAATCCGATCGCGTCAATTCCGACCGTGTGTGGCCAGTTCCGACGCACAAAGTGCCACGCATGCTCGGAAGAAATTCCGAGACGGAACAGCTCGGTCTGGTAAAATTAGCGTTCACAATGGATACAGCACTTTCATCACGCTGCAATGTAAAAAATGGTTCAATACAGCGCACTCTCTTCTTCTTTATAATGTGAGAAGAATGAAGTAGTTTTGCTGCTCATATTCACACAGACTTCTCACAAACTTCTTTCTTTATTATTTAATGTGATTCCCTCAATATATTTTGATTTGTCACATCTGACCAATTTTTTTTGGTTTTGTTTTTAATTGTCAATTTTTTTTTTCAAGGCTGTTTTTTTTTAAATTTGGTTTGCTTTTTAACAAAGAATTTTTTTGGGTGTGTTTTGTGTGTCAAGTTACCACAACACCATTATTATCTTATATTATTGAATCTCAATTAGATTGGTATTGGTGTTGGTGTCCCTTGTTAATTTTACATTGTATATTTGAAATGTACCTGCCTCCTCACAAACAAACAGTTTTTTTTTTAAGGAAAACACACATAGGCGAGTATAATTGAAACAAAAATGCCTTTATTAAGGGCTCAGAACCAAACAAAGAGGGAGGCAACACTGGAGAAACAGCAGAAATTGGTGAAGCCTTTGACCCCCAGGGCAGGCATCAATTATTTTACTGCAAAATTGGTGGCCTGAGGAGTCCATATATAAGGGAGTGCAGTCTGGTCCAAAAGTCCCAGAGATCATGAAAGCAGCAGATGACATGTATGTTCCCAGGCTGTGGTCATACAAGAGCCTGCATCTTTTGTCAGACCAGGCTGAACCCAGGTCATCACTCTCCGATCTTCCTTCCACGCTTCCTTCCACGCTGTGGCTCTGGTGGTGGAGTTGTGGCAGTAGGAGGAGGAGGATGGTCCAACTCAATCACGTCAGTCTTGGGTGTGATTTTGCCACTCACCCCCTTAGTTAGGACTTTATAAATAAGTTTCTCAGACATGAGGCGTTGACCCTCCAGCATGCACTTCATTTTGGTGGCAGCCATGCAGGCAAAGGCCTTTTCAGGAGTGGGTAAGGCTCTGAGGGATGCAGAAGCCTTCTGAATGAGCCTGAGTGCTGAATCCTGCATGTGAGTCGCCTTCCTTGCTCTTTTGTATGGAAGGCGGAGGGGAGGAACCTGCAATTCTGTCAGGTCCCATGCTTCTCCGGGCTGCAACTTAGCCCCGCCTCCTCCTGGCTGCAACTTAGCCCCGCCTCCTCCTGGCTGCCACATTCCACAGCCTCCTCCTGGCTGAGGTCTTCCTGTGTATGAAAAAGGGACATAGTTTTAGTTTTTTATTCATCAATCACACACAATTGTCACCTCCTGACTGTTGCAAATTGAATGTTAACAAATATAACTGATGATTATTCTGAACCCAGCATTTTTCATTCTTGTCCCAATTATTTTTGCCCACTACTGTCTATTGATATGTAAAAAACTTTATCAAATCAGCAATTAGTGATCAATAATGACATCTAGTAAAGATCATTTATTTATTGACAAGAAATCTGTAGAAGAAAGCTATACCTGGCTCCAGCTGGGCTCCTCCACTTCTTCCTGGCTGGAAGGCCCAGGTTGGACATTGGAAGCCTCAGCTGGGGTGGAAGGAAGAGTGGAAGGAAGGGTTGAGAGGGAATCCCTGACTTCAGTGTGGTCTGACAGAAATCGCAGTCTCTCATAGTACCACAGTCTGGAGACATAAATGTCATCTGCTCCAGCTCCAGATCTCTGGGAATCTGTGACCTTTTTGCACTCCCTAAGATAAGTGCTCCTCAGGCCACCAATTTTGGCTTTTAAATAGGGGATGGTTGCTGTGGGGACCATCGGCTTGACCAACTCCAGCAGTTTCTCCAGCGCTGCCTGCCTCTTTTGTTTATTATTATAATGCGGGTGTTTGACCTGCCACAGACAGGGCAGCTCCCTGTACTTGTCTATGAACAGGGGGAGGAAGTTGTGGTCATTGAAGCCATCCATTTTATCTGCAAGACACAACACAAGAAAAACCCTAATGTCAGGCAAAACTCTCCTAATCTTGTTACAATATAGGCCTCAACTTAGAAGCAGTATAGGCCAAAGTTTAGATCTTACCTTCGTTATCACGATCGGCGCCTCCTATACTCCTTCCTCCGCTCACAGATCGTACGTACTATGCACGCGTGTTACGCTTTATACACACTGCGCATGCGTATAACTCCGCCCGCCCCTGACGTTCTTTCTAGTCTATTCCCGCGCCCCTTTTCATTCGGCGCAGTGGGGGAAGAGCACATGGCGGAGACACAGCAGGCGCGTGCTAATTATAGCAATGAGGAAGAGGGGGAGGAAAGCCCGGAGCCGGAAACGTCCCGATCCAGAAGGAGACGATTTAAGGCATCCAACATGATGTCCTTTGGGGAGATGTTGGAGATGGTGGACATCCTGAAGAGGGCCAACTATGATGGAAAGTATGGACCTTACCCCAACCCCAATGTCAGAAAGGCCAAGATCATGGCGAAAGTAGTCAATACTCTGCACCGGAACTTCGGGGTACGACGATCGAAAGATCAGCTCAGGAAGCGGTGGTCGGACCTCAAATTAAGAGAGCATGAGCAATACAGAAAGATCTGGAGAGTGCTGTAAAAAAGTAATGAGTTGTCCTGTGTTCCTATTCTTTTTGTGTTTATTACGTTCGTGCTGCTCCATGTGCTTTTCTTAACTGTTGTACAGTTTAAAATGGCAGCTTTTATGTTCATTGGCACATTATTCGTTCGTATCAAACATTTTTCTTTTGGCCTATAAAACACCATTGTTTTGGCCATATGCATTTGCCCACATTTTTTATGGCCTACTTGTCTGAAAATAATTTGGTTGTGTAGATGGGTTTGTTACTAGAATGAAATGCAAACTAGATTCTGTGTAAGGAGAGGACACTCAGCAGCAATTTTCACATCTGGACGCTGGAGCACTAGTGTGGGACACAAGAACACCCTTTTTATTAGAGGGCTCACACAGGTGCTCCAGTGTATACTATAGGGGGGTCTCCATCTGTGAAGTTGTACAAAATAGGTAAAGTATTGAAGCTTGACAAAGGACAATAAAAATGCTACATCTTGGAACTCTCCCAAAACAGACAATTGTACCCCACTTCCAAGCAATGTTTCATATTTATAGTTCTGCCATCAAATATCTGTGTGCTAAGTATACCTATATTTTTTATATAGGGGATAAAAGACTCGGAGGACACCCCTCATCCGAGGAGACCACAGACCCCCCACCTCTGGAAGAAGGTGAAATCCCCCAAAGACAAGCAGAGCAGGAGGAGGAAGACGTGGTGGAAATTGTCACCACAACAGGTGAGTGTCTGCTACCACAGGCTCAGGTAAGAGATGGATGCAGGCATATTTATAATACATGTTTTTTTTGGGTTTCTATCTTTTTAGATGATCGTGATGTTGTGGATCCAGGGCATTTCACCTCGGAAAGTGCACAGATCCTGATCGGGGAGATCATAGGGTGTAATGTTGCAGTGGAAAACATCAAGAAAAACATCAATGATGTTATTCCAAAAAATAAGAACATCATTGATGTTTTGGGGAGAGTTTAAAACCCCTACAAATCCCTTTCTTTTATGGTGTGGTACAATTTTAAACTTTTTTGAAGAATTGTAGAAAAGCCAAATTTTGAAGATGCACACAGTGTGTCAAAATGTGCTATCTGCCATCACGGGGGATCAATGTAGGCGTTTTGGGGGTGCAACCCCTTACTCAATAATAAAGTAGCTGAGAGGAAGGGGTTGCTCCCCCAAAACACGTCCCTTGATCCCCCATGATGGCAGCTAGCACATGTTGACATTCGTAAATTGGTGTGCATCTTCAAAATTTGGCTTTTCCTGGGGTGACTTCACCCCATCTGAACGCAATATCAAACACAGTTCCTAAATACTCATGTCTGATATTGCCTTCAAGTTCTACCTAATGTGAACTTTGTAAGTTCAAGATTTGTGTCTTTCTTGTTGGTTTGAAACATGCCTGTTTTATCTTAAATGGACATTTCTACTTTTTCTAATGCCACCCCAAAAATTGTTATACAACAAATATTTTGTTTTGTTTTACAAACCTTTTCTAAATGCACATGTGATTGTGCTGGTATTAAAAAGTTTGTTAATCAAGAATGTGTGGATAATTGTCTCAACGCTACAACACTTTTGTGGTGCTCCAGTTGCTGCTTTCTGTGACAATGGGTGTTATTTCCTAAGGGCAAATACACTTTGCACTACAAGTGTAGTTTCAAGTGCACTTGTAGTGCAAAGTGTCTTTGCCTCTAGTAAATAACACCCAACAGTGCTTTGTTTAAGGTTACACAATCACGCCATTTTCAGGACTCACCACATTTATGTCTGGGTCAGCTAAAACAAACACAAGCAGTAAATGTCACCAAAGATTTGCTTAATTATTTTTTTTATTTGATAAAAGTTTCACACATTGTCTGGCATATTGATAGCCTCCCTACCCGCAAAGAATTCAAGGTATCTTAGCCGGACATCACGGGCACTCAGGGAGGGCAAGCCAGGGCGGCCAATTTCAAGCACCATCAGGGTTGGTTCATTTTGAATTCCAGCTTCAGGCCCAACTGTGCCAGCATAGTTGGCAGAATGTTGCCGTAAAAAGTTATGTAGAACACAGCACGCCAGGATAATATGATTCAGTTTATACTCCGCCATATGTATGGGTGTAAGAAATAGGCGGAACCAGCTGGCCATGATTCCAAACGTGTTCTCCACTACTCTTCTGGCTCTGGCCAGCCGGTAATTAAAAACCCTCTGGTCCAGGGTGAGGGTCCTCATCGGGAATGGCTGCATAAGATGGTCCCCCAGCGCAAAAGCTTTATCCGCAACGCAGACGAATGGGAGTCCTTCCACATTGTCTTCTGGAGGTGGCAAGTCTAAGCTGCCATTATGGAGACGCCTGTAGAACTCCGTCTGGGCGATGACTCCACCATCGCACATCTGGCCATTCTTCCCCACGTCCACATACAGGAACTCATAATTAGCCGACACCACCGCCAACATCACAATACTATTGAACCCCTTATAATTATAATAGTATGACCCGAGTTGGGTGGTGGGAATATGTGGACATGTTTCCCATCAATTGCCCCTCCGCAGTTAGGAAAGTCCCACCGCTGGGCAAAGTGGGAGGCCACAGTCTACCATTCCTGTGGCGTGGAAGGAAACTGTTGGGGAAAACAAAAAAAAATAGTATTTTTGCACATTAAAACAGAGAAAGCAGATTAGACACAAACATTCTTGGCCAACATCAAGATAAGATTTATTAATGGGAATTGTTAAAGACCAAAGTATAAGGTACACCTATCATATCCCCCCCCCCCTCTCCTGGGCCATTTCTAACATTATAGGGGGGGAGCTTTTGGACGGTAACCCTCTCCACTTCATTGAGAGATGAATGCCTAAATAATGGGTATTACTTTGAACAGCCCCTCCTTAGTTACACTATTGGCAGCCCACTGGACAGGTAAGAAGTGTCATAATACAAAGATATAAATACACATTGTACACATTTGAGCACATTTGGAAATTCTGCTATTAAGATAATAATAGTATACAAAAACTTTAAACAGTACCATTTGAAAGTATACAGGCAGGCCCTTGCACTACATGCTTTGGGGAATTCATCCATAAATCTGACCACAAAAGAGATGGGTATAGTGTGTATGGGTTTGGCAAAGTCAGCAGATAGATGATTAAGGATAGATAGAGAATTGGTATCAGCTGACTTAGCAGTTGGGGGGAGGGAGGGTTCCAAATGATTTGGGGACACCACAAAAAAAGCCTCGGGCACTCTGCCTGAATTTAAATTACAAATCACATCTCTAACCATTTTAGGGGTGTTTGGGGTAAAGCACTACTATGGAGCTGATAAAATACATTGTTAAGTGACTACATGAGGTGAATATAGGGGCAGGAGACCATACTGGGGAGGTAAGTGAAGGCAAATCTGTATGAAGGACAAAAAAAAATAATTACATAAAAATCCAGCATGAATGAGGACAAAGGGGACATTCACAGCCTATTACAATCATGGTAATTAGGGAATGAGGAAAGAAATACAATATATTATCAAACATTAAATACAATAAAATGTGATATTAAAGGATAAAAATCTTACCTTCATATACTCCTTCTGCAGTACCTGGATGATGGCAGAACAGGTCTCCGGGATAATGATCCCCAGAGCCTGGGGGGAGAAGTCCTGCAGGCTTCTCTCCGTCGCCAAGTACCGCAGGTTGATGACTAGCCTCTGCTCCAGAGTGATAGCTTGCCTCATGCAGGTATCCTGCCTGCTGATATAGGGGGGCAGCAAAGCCAACAAACGGTGAAATACGGGGTCCGTCATCCTGAGAAAGTTCCTGAAAACATCAGGATTATTCTCACGGGTCTCACGGAGCAAAGGCATATGACAGAACTGGTCATGCTGAAGCAACCAATTCTTGGTCCATGAACTCCTCCCCACCCTGTTGATGGACTGGACTTGTGTCAAGGTCAGGACCCCAACACCAAGCCCCCGCACAGCATGAACTCTACGAGGAGTACGTATATGCAACATGGCTTGAAAACTGTCAGCTGCACAGAACGGAGTAACAGAACGCACTGAATAACAGCAAGGCCTGTGAAGAGCGACCTGAAAAACAGTAACAAACGAACAAGAACACAATGACTAATCAAAGTCACGCGTAGCTTGCTTGCACGCACTGAAGAGCAGATACAAACCCACAAGCACAAACTGAACAGCAGAAAACGATCTGAAAAACACGAGTCTGAAAAAGCGCGAATTGTCTCTCACCAAACTTTTACTAACACGAGATTAGCAAAAGGAGCCCAAAGGGTGCCGCGCTTGGTTCGGAACTGGCCTTTTCTAGTCTCGTCGTACATGGTTGACGTCACCGCTTTCTTGGCGATCGAAAATTCCAACAACTTTGTGCGACCGTGTGTACGCAAAACAAGTTTGAGCCAACATCCGTCTGAAAAAATCCTAGGATTTTGTTGTCGGAATGTCCGATCAATGTCCGACCGTGTGTACGGGGCATAACTGTTGTAACTGTAACGGTTCCAGGTTCGGGTCTCTCAAAATGCGATGGCATCTTGGGAGACCCTGTGAAAGTGTGCCTAGTCTGTGCAGTGCTGTACCCTACGCTAATACTCAACTTGTGTTTGGTAGCTTTCAAAACATTCACCAATGCAAAGACCAGGATTATCAGGACAGGAGGGACAAAAATAGCGGATGCCATGCCTATATCCACGCTTGCTGCAGACACAACATATTCTTTGGGGGGCTCTTTGGGTAGAGGTATTTAGGAGGACATAAGGAAAATGCCTCTTATACAGCTGGCTTACTGCATTTGGATTGGGAAGGTGAGATGGAGCACCGTCTGGAAACAGAAGGGCTCTGACGACATCTTTCTGGAATTTAAGGAAGGACCGTCTGGCCTTACGGGCAACTAGGTACGGTGCCAACAACTGGTCGTTGAGGTCCACCCCTCCCATATTTTGGTTATATTCATGGACACAGAGGGGTTTCCCCACAACACCAGTCGCCGTAGGAATTTGGACCGTCGTGTCTGCATGAAGGGAGGGAAGAACGAAAACATTCTTATTATTCCTCCACTTCACAGGGAGAAAATTATTACACTTGAAGCAGGCTCCCTCCCCCAGCCTAAGAAGGAATCTACAAGCCGCTGGGGAAAGCCCCGACGATTAGGTTGCACGGTGCCACATGCTCCAATCTGATGATCAAACAAGTGACTAAAAAGTGTAATGGTTGTCCACATACAAATGATAACCCTTTCCGAATAAGGGTGACACCAAGTACTGCACAAACTTGCCAGTGCTCCCTATGTAATCTGGGCAGTCCTACGTGGCTATCTTTTCCCTCATAAACCATAAAACTACATGTATAGCCTGTGGCCCTGTCACAGAGCTTATACATCTTGACCCCCTTATCTGGCACGCTTACTGGGGAGATACTGTTTGAAAGACAAGCGGCCAGAAAATGTAATCAGGGACCAGAATACAAATTACTTTAATCCACAATAGATCTATAGAGGTCTTCGGTGAAAAACAGTGAATAAAAATCAAGTGACGTAAAATCAACTGTTTCCACCTGAATGCTGGGTTGGCCAGTGAATGGGGGAAGTATGAATGCTGCAGAAGTGGTGGGTTCCCAATTAGGATTGGTGAATGTAGCAGGAAGGGCACTATGTGCTCAACGGGCCTGTCTTTGTCTTCTTGGTGGCAGTGGGACACTACTTGTGCTTGCCACCTCACCAGCTTGAACTGCACTTATGGGACTCGCCATGCAACCACGTGTTACTACAGTGCTGGTTTGACTATGACCAGGGTGTACTAGGCCGCTGGTACTTGCCAGTTCACCAGAAGGATGACCGGCACTAGTACTTCTCTGCTCCATACGAGAGCCCTGCGGTTCTAGTAACCTCACAGCAGAAGAAGATCGGGGTCTGGTACGCCTGACCTTGGCAGGGACCACAACTCTGTCGTCAGAGCTATCTGTCATGGAGCCGCTGTCGTCTACAGGATCATATTCTGAGCCTTAATCTGACAGATGAGTGACTTCCTCTTCACTATCTGTCATGCTCAGAAACGTTTAGGCCTCTTCACTAGTGTACCTTCGATTTGCCATTTTTGGGCCCTAAATTTACTGGCATACTAGTGAGACTCACAGGTAAAAAAGCTCCTGACTGTTAGCGACTGATTCAAATGCTTCCCAAAAAACTGTTAGCGATCGCAGGGATCAGGCCTGACTCTGCGAACGCTGCAGTTATGTGTGTTGTGTTTTGTAAGTGACAGTGATCGATCGATACTGCCCTTGGGTGGGTTTGGCTGGGCTGAGGGGCAAAACGCAGGTGCTAGCAGGTATCTGGGCTAATCCCGCTAACACTGCATTTTTGGGAACCCTAAAATGCTGGGGATGCTAGGATAGATCTGGGGCGACGCAGACCCTATCTGATCCTAAAACCTAACTGATATCACCCGCCGGGTGATCAGGGGCTTAAACCTTTATTAGGTAATAATACCTGAAATATAGTGAAAGTAGGGATTCTTTCAAGAAATTTTGGGATTTTTGTGGGGAATGATACGTCTATTTCCAGTAGGCATCAAAAATGAGAGAATTTAAAATAATAAATTTTATTAAATTGTAGTAAAAGGGGGTATACAGAACACATCAAAGTACATATAAAAGACCAGTATAACCATCCGGTATTATGTTCAAATTTCATTCATGCCTGTTTACCAACATGTTTTGCAACCGTTTCATTGCTTCATCAGGGCATATGTCGGCATCATTGGTTATTTTGAACTATGTAAATAACAGATAAATATATAATTATATAGTGGTCACACATGTTCAAGTATACCAAAAAAAAAATGACATTAAGTCAAAGTATTCAATCTAATAGTCTCACCTACTGGTACAAGTCTAAAACCAAATAGCACAAGCTACCATTGCCAGATATCGTCCACCGCACCTACTGCCACAGAAAATCCGAGGGTGCCAGATCCCAACCAGATAGTGCCAATAGAAGGACTGGACCATGCACCAGCCAGACTGGAATCTAATGTGTGAGAGGCAAGATGGAGAAATAGGTAAGCCATTCAGCTACCCTGTCCAGATGGATTATGTATAGTATCTACTTAATATGTTTAGTGGGGTAGTTATTGTAGCATATAATCAATTTCACCAAAGCAGTGTTAGTTAGCAGTTATATACCGCCAACAAAACTTAGAAGTGAGGGTCTATTTAATTGTATAATTTAAACATAGTTAAAGATTCCAAGCCATGGTCTAATCCATCCTTGCAAGGGATTTCCATGCAATCTGCCCCTGCTTATGATTATAGCAAAATACAATACATCTTTGTGATTTCCAAGGATACATAAGAGGGGAAAAAAAAATATATAATATCCCATAAGTAGTTTGGAACATAGGTTCCGTTTGACAGTTTACCTGTAGGGCTCAGTAGTAAGGGCTCCTCAGTCGCATAAGACCCTCCTGTCAGCGTGGATGGAGTGAAGCCGACTGCCTCTGTAGACACAGCGGCGGCTCCATCTATTGGCATGGTCCCACCGGAAGGGAAAAGGTCAGTGATGACCTCCAGCATCACTTCCGGTCCGGACGTCCCCGCATATGACGCGCGCGCATCACGCCAGACGTGTTCACGTCAGCGGGTGCGCGCGCATTGCCCACACTAGAGTGACGCAGTGAGGGCATACAGGGCGGACATGGGAAACTCCGCCCCGTAGCGCGGGGACGTCCGAATCCCCCTATCTAAGGCAGGAGCAGCAGTACAGTACCCGATTAATCCAGCAGATGGGGTGCTAGGTTCAAATATAGTCCCGCAATATAGTCCCGCAGATGACTATATATATTAGAATTTTGAAATATGCTAAAGGTGTAGAATATTAGATGTCTTACTAAATTAGGCATGATATTAACCCATGCAGAGATCTTTCTCCTCCAGACCAAACAGGTATGCATGGATAAGAGTCTATCAGCCATTTAAAATTGCTATATACTGATAGCTCATGCAGGGATCATTCCCCTCAAGACCAAACAGGTATGCATGAGTCAGATTTGTGGCAGCCATTCATTCATTTGACAAAATGGAGAAAAAAAAAAGGGGGGGGGGAAGGAAAAGAGGGACAAATATACCACCTAAGGTTCGCAATAATTATATTACAAAAATGATTTGTAGGAGAGTGCTGTATTGAGGCCTGGTGGATATGTGGCCTGCTGGCCAAAAATCCATCTTGTCTCTCTCTGGAGTATCCGTTTATCTACATCTCCTCCCCTCTCAGTGTTAGAAATAACCTCTAGAGCAAAGAACGAGATGTAGCTAGGATCAAAACTATGATGAAGGCCAATGTGCTTGCAGATGGGAGTATAAAGAAGTCCAGCATCAAGATAGTATAGATGATCCTGGATTCTTTTTGCAAAGGAGCGTTTAGTTTTGCCAATGTAGAAAGCACCGCAACGGCACGTGGCAAGATATACAATGCCTGTTGTGGAGCAGTCTGCGTAGCCTTTTAATCTGTGAAAACCTCCTCTTGGGAGGGGGCAACCTGTGCCTTCTCTGATCCATGGACATACCTCGCAGTGTCCACATTTGAACGTACCGTTTCCGCCTTCTGCTCCTAATGCTGGTGTTACAGGTTGTAAATGGCTGTGTACTAACGTGTCCCTGATGGACCTTGATTTTCTATATGTGATCTGTGGCACATTGGCTACATATTTTGATACTATGGGGTCCTCGGAGAGGAAGTGCCAGTTTGCATTGATGAGATTCCGAATCGTCTGTTGGTGGGTCGTAAAGGTGGTAATCAGCTTTGTAGTGGGATGAGGGTCCTTTGTTTTTTGTTTGAATAGGAGGGTGTCACGTGTATTACATTTGGCTCGCTTATAAGACCTTTTAAGGGTTTTTTTACTGTAACCCCTATCAAGTAGCCTCTTGTAGAGAGCTTGGGCTTCTCTCTCAAAGTCTTCATTTCTTGCACAGTTGCGCCGTAGATGCAGATATTGGCTATACGGTATACTGTGTACAAGTGTACGGGGGTGGGAACTCGAGAAATGCAATATCGTGTTTCCCGCAGTTTCCTTCCTAAATAATGTACTAAACACAGAGCCATCCTCCCTGAGGGCAAGGCGCAGATCCAAAAAAGGAATGGAATGGGCATCTGATTGACATGTAAACTTTAGATTAAAGTTGTTATGGGACAGGAATTCCATAAAGTCCGACAGCAGTGTAGTTGGGCCTGTCCAAATGAGGAGGATGTCATCGATGTATCTCCGCCAAAGGAGAATATGGCGGAGATACACCGACGCCTCCTCATTGGAAAAGAGGGTGCGCTCCCAACCCCCCAGGTACAGGTTGGCATACGATGGGGCACAAGAAGTCCCCATCGCTACCCCCTGTACCTGGAGGTAGGTGACACCATTGAACAGAAACATGTTATTGGTTAGGACATGTTCCAGCAAGGTAGTGATAAACTGGCCCAGTTCCCAGCTGTTAGTGTCTCTTTCTCTCAGGAATTCTGAGATTACCTCTATGCCCCTGTTATGTGGGATACTTGAATAGAGAGCCTCTACGTCAATTGCTGCCAAGGTTGCTCCTTGGGGTATCGTAAGTCCTTCCAAGATTTTTAATAGATCTAAAGTATCTTTCAGGTAAGAAGGCAAGCTTGTTACATGTGGACGTAGATAGGCATCTACATATTCACTGGCCGTTTGGGTATGGCTACCTATCCCAGAGACAATTGGGCGTCCAGGGGGGTTCACAATATTTTTGTGGACTTTGGGCAAAGAATAAAAAGTTGGCGTGATTGGCCATTTGATTTCTAAGAATTTCCGAGTATCCCTATCAATCAGGCCCTTTTGATAAGCTTGGTCAATGATGGCCAAATAATTAGACCTAGCCTCAGTAAGCTTGTGAGCTGGGACTTGTTGATACCATTCCTGGTTGTTGAGTATATTTAGACACATATTAATGTAGTCCTCCCTGTTCATCAGTACTACATTTCCCCCCTTGTCGGAAGGTTTGATTACCAGGTCTTCCCTCTCCATAAGATTTTTTAAAGCTAGTTGTTGTGTCCATGACAGGTTAGTAGTGGAAAGTTTAGGGAATTGCAACCCCTCAATTTGTTTGGTCGTTTGTTTCAGAAATGCCCATATCGCTGGGCATGTCTGGAGGTTTGGGAATTTTTGTGATTTTGCCTTAAACCTGAGTGGTACAATTGGAGTTGCTGTAGTCGCTGTAGTTGCCTCATCCTCTTCCGATGATGAGTCTTGAGAGTCTACATGTCCTTCATTCTCATCCAATAATTGGATCAGCGTTTTGAGTGCCCTAAAGTCCTGTACTTTGAAACCCTTGTAAAGGTCTTCTTCCCTTTTGGCTCCCTTCCCTTTGTCATTATCAAAAATATACTTGTATGTTAAGTCTCTTGCAAAAATGTGCAGATCTTTGACTAAGGTAAATTTATCTAGATGCTGTGAGGGACAGAAGCTGAGCCCTAGTTTCAAAACCTCCAATTCCACTATAGTAGGCTGATAAGATGAAAGATTAATGATGTCTAATCCCGATTTATTACATTCTGTTTGATCACAAACGGGTCCATTTTCCCGGTCCGTTGTATCATTGGGGTGGCCAAAGGGTTGGGAATATGGCCTAAAGGGGTTGATCCTATTTGGGGACCGCGTCCATGGTTGGATTTGGGTACGGCCCCCATGTCTTTTGGGGGTGCTGGCTCATTTTCTGGTATATCCCCGAACATAGGGAGAGATGTAGTTGCACCTGTGAATGAGTCATTGTATGCACCTTCTCCTGAGTCTGAATAGGGGTCATTTTGTATATGTCTGGAGGGAGAGATATTACGTCTTTTTGTAGTGCCTCCATGATGTTGATGTTCACTGTTGTTTCCCCGTTTCGGTAGGCATCCCCTATTGTGTGAACCTCGTGATGGTTTGGGAGGTGGTTTGTGGGATGAGACGGATGATGAAACTGATGCCTCCGAATCAGACCTATATGGAGTTTCAGAATTTCTTTTGTTTGTGCGAAATTGTCTCTCCCGTTTGTTACTTTGACCTCTAGGCCATCGATATGCATAACCTCCTGAGAAGGCTAATTTGTCTTTATAGAATTTAGTGTCCTTTTTAGAGACAATGTTTTTGTTATAATTTTCCAAGTATTGTAATAAATCATTTTCTCTCTTTTTAAATTCTGCACTAGTAGCTAGTTGGTGTCCACTTATTTTGAGTGATTCAATTTCCTTATCCAAGTCTATTAATTCATTATTGTATTTAGTTTTTAGCATTGAGATTATGTGTGCAGAACATCTATTGAGGTTTTGTTCCCACTCCTCTTTGAAAGCTGGGTCAGTCATTTCAAAGGAGGGAAAAACCTGTATTCTCATTTTTCCCTCCTTTGAAATGACTGACCCAGCTTTCAAAGAGGAGTGGGAACAAAACCTCAATAGATGTTCTGCACACATGATCTCAATGCTAAAAACTAAATACAATAATGAGTTAATAGACTTGGATAAGGAAATTGAATCACTCAAAATAAGTGGACACCAACTAGCTACTAGTGCAGAATTTAAAAAGAGAGAAAATGATTTATTACAATACTTGGAAAATTATAACAAAAACATTGTCTCTAAAAAGGACACTAAATTCTATAAAGACAAATTAGCCTTCTCAGGAGGTTATGCATATCGATGGCCTAGAGGTCAAAGTAACAAACGGGAGAGACAATTTCGCACAAACAAAAGAAATTCTGAAACTCCATATAGGTCTGATTCGGAGGCATCAGTTTCATCATCCGTCTCATCCCACAAACCACCTCCCAAACCATCACGAGGTTCACACAATAGGGGATGCCTACCGAAACGGGGAAACAACAGTGAACATCAACATCATGGAGGCACTACAAAAAGACGTAATATCTCTCCCTCCAGACATATACAAAATGACCCCTATTCAGACTCAGGAGAAGGTGCATACAATGACTCATTCACAGGTGCAACTACATCTCTCCCTATGTTCGGGGATATACCAGAAAATGAGCCAGTACCCCCAAAAGACATGGGGGCCGTACCCAAATCCAACCATGGACGCGGTCCCCAAATAGGATCAACCCCTTTAGGCCATATTCCCAACCCCCCGGCCACCCCAATGATACAACGGACCGGGAAAATGGACCCGTTTGTGATCAAACAGAATGTAATAAATCGGGATTAGACATCATTAATCTTTCATCTTATCAGCCTACTATAGTGGAATTGGAGGTTTTGAAACTAGGGCTCAGCTTCTGTCCCTCACAGCATCTAGATAAATTTACCTTAGTCAAAGATCTGCACATTTTTGCAAGAGACTTAACATACAAGTATATTTTTGATAATGACAAAGGGAAGGGAGCCAAAAGGGAAGAAGACCTTTACAAGGGTTTCAAAGTACAGGACTTTAGGGCACTCAAAACGCTGATCCAATTATTGGATGAGAATGAAGGACATGTAGACTCTCAAGACTCATCATCGGAAGAGGATGAGGCAACTACAGCGACTACAGCAACTCCAATTGTACCACTCAGGTTTAAGGCAAAATCACAAAAATTTCCAAACCTCCAGACATGCCCAGCGATATGGGCATTTCTGAAACAAACGACCAAACAAATTGAGGGGTTGCAATTCCCTAAACTTTCCACTACTAACCTGTCATGGACACAACAACTAGCTTTAAAAAATCTTATGGAGAGGGAAGACCTGGTAATCAAACCTTCCGACAAGGGGGGAAATGTAGTACTGATGAACAGGGAGGACTACATTAATATGTGTCTAAATATACTCAACAACCAGGAATGGTATCAACAAGTCCCAGCTCACAAGCTTACTGAGGCTAGGTCTAATTATTTGGCCATCATTGACCAAGCTTATCAAAAGGGCCTGATTGATAGGGATACTCGGAAATTCTTAGAAATCAAATGGCCAATCACGCCAACTTTTTATTCTTTGCCCAAAGTCCACAAAAATATTGTGAACCCCCCTGGACGCCCAATTGTCTCTGGGATAGGTAGCCATACCCAAACGGCCAGTGAATATGTAGATGCCTATCTACGTCCACATGTAACAAGCTTGCCTTCTTACCTGAAAGATACTTTAGATCTATTAAAAATCTTGGAAGGACTTACGATACCCCAAGGAGCAACCTTGGCAGCAATTGACGTAGAGGCTCTCTATTCAAGTATCCCACATAACAGGGGCATAGAGGTAATCTCAGAATTCCTGAGAGAAAGAGACACTAACAGCTGGGAACTGGGCCAGTTTATCACTACCTTGCTGGAACATGTCCTAACCAATAACATGTTTCTGTTCAATGGTATCAACTACCTCCAGGTACAGGGGGTAGCGATGGGGACTTCGTGTGCCCCATCGTATGCCAACCTGTACCTGGGGGGTTGGGAGCGCACCCTCTTTTCCAATGAGCAGGCGTCGGTGTATCTCCGCCATATTCTCCTTTGGCGGAGATACATCGATGACATCCTCCTCATTTGGACAGGCCCAACTACACTGCTGTCGGACTTTATGGAATTCCTGTCCCATAACAACTTTAATCTAAAGTTTACATGTCAATCAGATGCCCATTCCATTCCTTTTTTGGATCTGCGCCTTGCCCTCAGGGAGGATGGCTCTGTGTTTAGTACATTATTTAGGAAGGAAACTGCGGGAAACACGATATTACATTTCTCGAGTTCCCACCCCCGTACACTTGTACACAGTATACCGTATAGCCAATATCTGCGTCTACGGCGCAACTGTGCGAGAAATGAAGACTTTGAGAGAGAAGCCCAAGCTCTCTACAAGAGGCTACTTGATAGGGGTTACAGTAAAAAAACCCTTAAAAGGTCTTATAAGCGAGCCAAATGTAATACACGTGACACCCTCCTATTCAAACAAAAAACAAAGGACCCTCATCCCACTACAAAGCTGATTACCACCTTTACGACCCACCAACAGACGATTCGGAATCTCATCAATGCAAACTGGCACTTCCTCTCCGAGGACCCCATAGTATCAAAATATGTAGCCAATGTGCCACAGATCACATATAGAAAATCAAGGTCCATCAGGGACACGTTAGTACACAGCCATTTACAACCTGTAACACCAGCATTAGGAGCAGAAGGCGGAAACGGTACGTTCAAATGTGGACACTGCGAGGTATGTCCATGGATCAGAGAAGGCACAGGTTGCCCCCTCCCAAGAGGAGGTTTTCACAGATTAAAAGGCTACGCAGACTGCTCCACAACAGGCATTGTATATCTTGCCATGTGCCGTTGCGGTGCTTTCTACATTGGCAAAACTAAACGCTCCTTTGCAAAAAGAATCCAGGATCATCTATACTATCTTGATGCTGGACTTCTTTATACTCCCATCTGCAAGCACATTGGCCTTCATCATAGTTTTGATCCTAGCTACATCTCGTTCTTTGCTCTAGAGGTTATTTCTAACACTGAGAGGGGAGGAGATGTAGATAAACGGATACTCCAGAGAGAGGCAAGATGAATTTTTGGCCAGCAGGCCACATATCCACCAGGCCTCAATACAGCACTCTCCTACAAATCATTTTTGTAATATAAATATTGCGAACCTTAGGTGGTATATTTGTCCCTCTTTTCCTTCCCCCCCCCCTTTTTTTTTTTTTTTTTCTCCATTTTGTCAAATGAATGAATGGCTGCCACAAATCTGACTCATGCATACCTGTTTGGTCTTGAGGGGAATGATCCCTGCATGAGCTATCAGTATATAGCAATTTTAAATGGCTGATAGACTCTTATCCATGCATACCTGTTTGGTCTGGAGGGGAAAGATCCCTGCATGGGTTAATATCATGCCTAATTTAGTAAGACATCTAATATTCTACACCTTTAGCATATTTCAAAATTCTAATATATATAGTCATCTGCGGGACTATATTTGAACCTAGCACCCCATCTGCTGGATTAATCGGGTACTGTACTGCTGCTCCTGCCTTAGATAGGGGGATTCGGACGTCCCCACGCTACGGGGCGGAGTTTCCCATGTCCGCCCTGTATGCCCTCACTGCGTCACTCTAGTGTGGGCAATGCGCGTGCACCCACTGACGTGAACACGTCTGGCGTGATGCGCGTGCGTCATATGCGGGGACGTCCGGACCGGAAGTGATGCTGGAGGTCATCACTGACCTTTTCCCTTCCGGTGGGACCATGCCAATAGATGGAGCCGCCGCTGTGTCTACAGAGGCAGTCGGCTTCACTCCATCCACGCTGACAGGAGGGTCTTATGCGACTGAGGAGCCCTTACTACTGAGCCCTACAGGTAAACTGTCAAACGGAACCTATGTTCCAAACTACTTATGGGATATTATATATTTTTTTTTCCCCTCTTATGTATCCTTGGAAATCACAAAGATGTATTGTATTTTGCTATAATCATAAGCAGGGGCAGATTGCATGGCAATCCCTTGCAAGGATGGATTAGACCATGGCTTGGAATCTTTAACTATGTTTAAATTATACAATTAAATAGACCCTCACTTCTAAGTTTTGTTGGCGGTATATAACTGCTAACTAACACTGCTTTGGTGAAATTGATTATATGCTACAATAACTACCCCACTAAACATATTAAGTAGATACTATACATAATCCATCTGGACAGGGTAGCTGAATGGCTTACCTATTTCTCCATCTTGCCTCTCACACATTAGATTCCAGTCTGGCTGGTGCATGGTCCAGTCCTTCTATTGGCACTATCTGGTTGGGATCTGGCACCCTCGGATTTTCTGTGGCAGTAGGTGCGGTGGACGATATCTGGCAATGGTAGCTTGTGCTATTTGGTTTTAGACTTGTACCAGTAGGTGAGACTATTAGATTGAATACTTTGACTTAATGTCATATATTTTTTGGTATACTTGAACATGTGTGACCACTATATAATTATATATTTATCTGTTATTTACATAGTTCAAAATAACCAATGATGCCGACATATGCCCTGATGAAGCAATGAAACGGTTGCGAAACATGTTGGTAAACAGGCATGAATGAAATTTGAACATAATACCGGATGGTTATACTGGTCTTTTATATGTACTTTGATGTGTTCTGTATACCCCCTTTTACTACAATTTAATAAAATGTATTATTTTAAATACTCTCATTTTTGATGCCTACTGGAAATAGACGTATCATCCCCCACAAAAATCCCAAAATTTCTTGAAAGAATCCCTACTTTCACTATATTTCAAATTTACCCAGGGATTGGGAGATCCGTCTTAGTGCCTGTGTATGTCCACATTTGTTTACCATTTTTTCCTAGGTAATAATACCTAATAAATGACACTATAAAAAACAAACTAACTAACCAGCGTCACCCATAACAGTTATACGGTGATCACTGGTGAAAGGGTTAACTAGGGGGCAATCAGGGGGTTAAAACCTTTATTAGGTAGTATATGGGGGTACCTGACATTATAAAAAGCTAACGGTGAACCTAAATACTTACCTGGCTACCTAGCGTCACCTGTGACACTAATACGGCAATCAGAAAAAAGATTGCTTAGTGACAATGGTGACAGGGGTTAACTGGGGGGGTGATCAAGGGGTTAAACCTTTATTGGGGGGGTTAGAGGTACACTAGACCTAAAGGGGCCTACCATTAACTGCCCTACCACTTTAACAGACACCAATGCAAACTGCTATTGGTGTCATTGTGACAGGGGGTGACAGGGGGTGCAGGGTGGGTGATCGGGGGGGTTTATCTGCCTATGTGTGCCATGAATCAGTGGCCTCCACCTCCGCACGGATCGCTCTTGGAATGATGCAGACCGCCTCGAGCACCAGGGGAGTGCGATGCGCCCCCTGTCTGTGGGAGGGGAGTAACGTACCCATACGTTACTCTGCTTGCCCGTGCCATTCTCCCACAGTACATCTGCGTGAGGCGGTCGGCAAGTGGTTAATAACTTTTCTATTGCTATTTTAAGTAGAAAAACAGTTACGAAAACAGTACAATGTAGTATATGTCAGGCCTTATAAATACCATTGGAACATCTCTTAAATCATATGTTCCTATTAATAGTGAAATTGTTCCCTACAACGAATGTAGTTAAAATTTCAACATGTTCCAATCGTAAATATACCTTACATTAACTTTTAACACATACCATATAAATTTAAGTTTTTAATTCCCACCCTCCTCCCTTCAAGGAAATGGAAGGAATGTGGGAGGGAATAACAAATAAAAGAAAGGAGAAAACAAAACAACAAACAACACAGGAAAAAATTCCCATTGAAAAAAAAAAATGGGAGAGAGAAAAAGGTAAAAGAAGAGGGAGATGAAAAAGAGGCCTACGACAAGTATGTCAAGCTGTAAAGTATTAGAAAAAATAAAAATAAACTAATATTAACTGATATGTCATATTCTTAATTTATTTCATGATATAACCTAGTAGTTTTAAATTCAAACCATTTTGCCCATGTATTAAGATATTTCCTGGTTAGCCCTTTATTCCTACAAGTTAATTCTTCCATTACACAGAGCTCATCAAGACTATGCAGCCATTGCAAAATAGTAGTTATAAATCGCTTACCCCAATATAATGGGATGAGAGATTTACCTACTTTAATTTAATAGATGTGGAATCAGTCATCCTATATTGACCTATTGATTTATTTGTACAGTGAAATAGAAATGTCAGTGGTTCAGATCTTGCTACTCCACCCTGTATCAGAGAGATCAACCTTGCTACCTCCTCCCAAAATGGGTGGATTTTAGAGCAAAACTACCATATGTGCCCGTGTGTAGTTCGGTCTCCACAATCTCTCCAACACAGGGGTGAATTTGAAGTGTACATTGCGTGCAATTTTACTATTGTATAGTGTCTCAGAGTAAGGAGTTTAAAATTTACCTCTGCTATTCTGCATGAGGTAGCAGACATATAAAAAAGTTGTATAACCTTATCTTTTTGTTTATCTGTAAATTTAATTTGTAAGTCTGCTTCTCATCGGCCTATATAATCTGGGTAACCTGAGTTTTTCAAGGTCAAGGTTGATAAAAAAGTGAAATACTATGCTGTGATGGATCCCTATGTTGCATAATTGCTTCTTTAGCATTCAATTCTTTTAAAGATGGAATAAGTTGCAGGAGAATCTGAATAAATTGAGATAACTGTATGTATCTCCACGGATTCATAAATGTTGGCTGGTCTATTCCTCACATGGACATTAATGGTTTTATCTTTGTGTCCTTTATCACTAGGTGTAGTAGTGGTATCGACCCTGGAAACCATGATTCAAAACCTTTATCTAAAACACCTGGCATAAAATATTCATGTTTCAACAAAGGCAAATTGGGGAATTATATTCCCAGTGATATAGATTATTTAAAGAATTCCATTATGCCAAGGTAGATCTAGTCAGTGAAGAAATTGTGGATGATAGCCTTCTCAGTGGTCATGGTATCCATAATACTACTGATAAATTGGTGTCTCCCAGTGCCAAAATTTAGTCTTTCTAGCATATTTCCATTCTACTATGCAGGTCAATACGATCGCCTGATAATACAATTTAAAAGTTTGTAAGGCCATTTCTCCCAGTTTTTTTCTTAATTTGGATACATAACGCTATGCAAAAAACATAGCTAACCACATTGCTCGACTCAAACCCTGTTTGATACAACCTGACCAGGTAGGCTTCATCCTGGGTCATCAAACCTCCGATGGCATACGTTGTTTTATTAATCTTATACAATGGGCTGAACACCATCAGATTCTCTCTCTTTTATTCTCTTTAGATGCAGAAAAAACTTTTGATAGGGTTCATTGGATGCACATGCTTTGGAGGTTTAGCTTTGCTGAATGAATACTATCAGGGATTTCTACCCTGTACACTTTTTCCAGTGCAAAAGTCTGGACTTCTGGTTTCCTATCAGCATCTTTTGATATTACAAATTTTACCAGACAAGGATGCCCACTATCTCTCCCATCATCTTCTCTCTGATAATGGAACCACTGGCAGAACATATTTGTTCTACCCCCTCCATCTCTGGTATAACCGTTGGCAACATACTGTCAGAACTATTGAGGTTAAAAGAATTAATATAAAAGTCCTAATCATATTATTTTTCATATGTTTCATGAACATATTGGGAGCCATCTTGTTCAATTTTTTTTTAGAATGGCAATGTAAGTTCACGCTTGTAGGCAGAGATTTTTTTTTAAGAAACCTGTAGAGCTCTATCTTAGTTTCTCCCAGATCATAAATTTATGAATTCCTGACAGCTGGATGAGAGAAGAAACTAGCTTTTTTTTTTTTCTCTCAGGACTGAGAAAAGAAAATAGGGCTTATTTAATAACTGCCTTATAACCAAACCTTATTACTCATAACAAGCAATTGTATTAGCAATGATTTCTATTATATTATTATTATTATTATTATTATTATTATTATTATTATTATTATTATTATTATTATTATTATTATTATACAAGATTTATATCGTGCCAACAGTTTACGCAGCACTTTACAATGTATAAGGGGGACAACACAATTACAGTACAGTTCAATACAAAAGGTACAGGTACATTATTATTCCATTATAATCCACCCATTATAACTCCAGTAAGATTATATGCTTACTTAATTGAATAATTTTACACATATCTTTGGTTTATGTATTTTTATAATTTTTTTATATATATTCATTATATGTTGTTGGATATACTCATAAGATGTATTAAGATACATATATTAAATCGAGTATAGCATGTTTGGAGTTCTATGTGTAAGAAAGATGTAAAGGGATTTTGTTAGTAGTAATGATTATGAATAGCCAGTGTGTTTCTTGTAACCATGACTTAACTTTCAAGGTATGTGAGAAGTTAAGTTAATGGCCTTATCCAAACTTTTTAAAAGCCATATATTTTAAGTAGAGACGAAAGTCTGACATATATGTCATGAGATAGAACTCTTTTACTTTATTGTGTTCTTTAAAGCTTAAGTCAAAGGTTATTTGGGATATATTGTTACATTTTTAAGAAGGTTTCCAAAATTATTTTTAATACAACATTTTCCCTGTGGGCAACTATGTCAAAAGTCCAACATGGCCCTCTAGACAATGATGCCATGGTTACATAGTAAACAAAACATTATTTGACATCATTGATTGTGTGAAAAGCAAATAAACACCCACTTTCTGGGGGGGATAAAGGTTGGATACACATTCATATTGGAATTGTTTTATTTCTATCTGCAGTATGAGATACTTCTGTTTAAAATAAAGAGAAATATACATTTTGATATATCTCAACAAAGCTGAGTATTATCAATGGTTTAGTTGTAATGTATGCTTAAACATAAAATTCATCAGTGATTATCTTTACCTTAAATATAAGTCTTGGTTAAATTACCAAGTTTGTATATAGTATAACAAATGTGTCCATATACCATTAAGAACATTTGAGCTTGCAAGGTCTGTTTGTTTGAGAGAAGTCATGTGTCAAAATCAACACTTGTTTGTTTTCCTTATCTACGGAACAGAAGCTGTTAACTATTTACAAAGCAGTTACTAAGTTTTAAGACATTGGTATTTTAAAACTAGAGCTTGTGGTTGTTTACTCATCACCTGTATTACCCATATTGTTGATATTTGGATTTATATTCGGTGTTATCACTAGTTATATTTTGATATTATTTTGCACTGATTTTTAGTAAATAAATACATATATTTTTACACATCTTTTTGTATTCCTTTCTGCCTTCAAATTAGCACAGATAAACAAATTTGAGTTGTTTGTTGATTTATGTAAACAAGTGGAAATATCCTGAAACATAGTTTTTTGCTTATTTGCATACATATAATACTGTTTAATATTTCAGTATAAATATCCTGACATATTTTTTCGAGGTCCCACTGAGATCTGCCAAACAAAGGATATAATTGTGCAAATTATATATATTTTGTTGCCATTTTTTTATTGGTTATTGCTATTGTTGGTTGCAATATTGAAAATGACTAATACTGAAGGGATTTTTAATGGAGCCAGTCCTGCTGATTCAGTGACTGAGACTGGTATGCATGACAAAGAATTTAGAGAAGTAATTAAATTTCAGTTGATGAGTTATGTTAAAGAAAGATTGGATATTAAAAAGGATATCAATAATTGGGTAAGTGAAATGAAAAGTAGGATTGCATATTATGTAAATGATATCTGGTCTGAAGAATCATGTGTTGCAAATGATCTTCTTCTTATGGCCCAAGCTACTACGAAGAAAGATAAAGATTTGATAGTATTGAAATCTTGGCCAGAGTTCCTTTATGTAATTTGTGCATTGACAGAACAATTAAACAAAGCAGAAAATTAAATCAAGTGAGAGGTTGATAGTTTTGAAAATTTACAGAAGGAATGTCGTGAAATTGACATTCACTCTGTAAAGATATTTGCTGAGAGGGATATATTGTCTGCCCAAATCTTGGTGTACCATAAAAAAGATAACCAAAATCTAGAAATGTTCAATTCTCTTAAGAAGAGTCTAGATCAAATTTCTAGGGAATTATTAGATTGTAAAAGGTCAAAAGAGATTCTAGAGGGGAACTGTGAAAGGCTGTACTAGGCTAATACAAGACTTCAGCAGGATTTGAATGAGTCAAGTTCGGCACATCTGCAGTCTATGCAGGAAATTATGCCAGCAGTGTAAAGGTGTAAACCTTCTATTTGGGATAGAACAGATGTTACTGAAACTTTTAGCAGTTCACACCCAGATGTGTGGTCTGGGGGACCTGCCATTGTTAACCACTTGTCGCTCGCCCACCGTCAAATGACAGAGGGGTTGTGCGGCTCTCGTCCTCGGAGGACATCATAATACGTCATCCCAGAACAGATGATCTTGCGTGCCCACAGGTGTGCAGTGCGGTGATCGTGCCCGCGCTGTGTTGCTAGGACACAACGTGACCCTGATCTCTGTAAAAAGCCACAGCAATGGCTCTTTAACCATGTGATCATAGCTGGTCACATGTAAGCACAGAGATGCTGGTAATCGGCGCTCCTCATCTCACACTGACAGAGTGTGTGGCAAGGAGAGCCGATCAGCGGCATCTCCTCGCAGGGGGACATGTACACATGTAATCAGGGAAATGATCATCAGTGCCCTGATTACAATATAGTGCCAAAAGTGCCAGCTTTCAGTACCAGCAATCAGTGCCCACCAGTGCCAGCAATCAGTGCCCACCAGTACCAGCAACCAGTGCCCACAAGTGCCATCAATCAATGCCCATTAGTGATGCCAGTCAGTTTTGGCTATCAGTGCCGCCTATCAGTGCTGCCCATCAATGCCCATCATTGCTGCTCATCAATGCCCATCATTGTCGCTCATCAGTGCCACCCATCAATGCCCATCAGTGCTGCTGATCCGTGCCCATCAGTGCTGCCTATTAGTGCCGCCTATCAGTGTCCACCAGTACTGCCTATCAGTGCCACCTATCAGCACCTACCAGTGCCACCTATCAGTGCTCATCAGTGCCACATATCAGTGCCCATAAGTGTGGCATGTTAGTGCCTCCTCATCAGTGCCACCTAATCAGTGCCCATAAGTGCTGCCTCATCATTGCCCATAAGTGCCACCTCTTCAGTGCCCATCCGTGCAGCATATCAGTGCCCATCAATGCTGCCTTATCAGCGCACATCAGCGAAGGAGAAAAATTACTCATTTACAACATTTACTGACAGAAACTAAGAAAAACTTATTTTTTTTCTAAATTTTCGGTTTAGTAAAAAATAAAAAACCCAACAGTGATTAAATAACACCAAAAGAAAGCTCTATTTGTGTGAAGAAAATGATAAAAGTTTCACATAGTTATAGTGTAGCATGACCGCACAATTGTCATTCAAAGTGTGACAGCTCTAAAAGCTGTTAAATAGCCTGGGCAGGAAGGGGGTGAAAGTGCCCTGTATTGAGGTGGTTAAACATGACATTAGAGAAAAAGCTTCAGAGGTTTTGAGTGATTATATTATCCCCTCAGAAGAAGAAGGATATATGTTCACTAATGATCGTTCTCTTCCTAGATTTAAGACAATCTCATCTCATAAGCACTCCAAAAGTATGTCCCATAGGAATGAGGAAAAAAACCCTCAACCTGTGATAGACACTACAAAAGTGATAACATTTTTTAAAAGAAATGTGGGTCTATTTACTAAGAAAGGATCGCCTTCTATAATTAATCAGATAGAAACTTATGAGGAGGCAATGTTGACTCTAAACTTAAAACATGACAAACATAAAATTTATTTTATTTCATGGGTATTTGAACCAAGGCACAAGTACTTCTTTAATTCCCTACAGGATATTGGTAAAAATACCTGGTCTGAAGTCCTTTCAGAAATAAAAACAGAACTTGGTCCGTATTGTTCAGTAAATGCTTCAAAAAGAGCCATTTTTACTTTGAAATGTAGGTTGAATCAAACTCCCAGGGAATTTTTATCAGTTCTCAAAAATGCCTATAGCTTGGCTTAGAAAAATCCCAATTTTGAGGACCATGAATTTATCCAACTGTTTTATGATGCCTTGCCAAAAGAACAAAAATGGATTCTAGGCCAGGATTTCCATCCCAAAAATGGTCTGGATTGGCTAATTGGCTATTATCAGAGAGCACCACTCTTTTTGCTGTTCTACAAAATAGTGACAAGTCTAAGGATAGATATAAAAAGTCCACTTAGGAAACAGCCGAGGCACATTTTTAAAGGGATCAGGGACAGTTTGATGCTCCAAAGAGGAGTTATGCTGAAGTTGTTAAAATCCCCAGTCCTCCCAATCAGAGGAAAGCTAGACCCAATCCAGATGATAAAAAGGTACCAGTTGTTTCAGATGATTCAAATAAAAAGAAACAGTTTGTAAAAAGGCAGTTGAATCAATATGGGAGAAATCAGAAAAATTATTACAGGAATAATCAATTTGACAAGAAAAAGGGTCAAAATGATTCTGAATAAGAAGGGTCTGAAAAGTCCCAAACTTCTAAATTGCAAAATCCACTTGCAAGGGGTCATTGGCAAAATAGAAGTAATTTATATGATCGTATGGATCAGATGCAGAATCAGTTTGGGGTGTTGACCGAACAGATGGAAAAAGTTTCCAATTTCCTCAAGGTTAAATCCAAAAATCCTTTTTTAGAAGAGGCTACTTCTGCACAGATCCCAGCTCCATAACAAATGGTGAGAATCAGGTTAAAATGTCAAATCATGCAAATGCCTATGATTTACCAATAAGCCAAAGTGAGCAAATTAACCCAATCGTCTGTATGCCAATTTAACCCCTCCTATGCTAAATGTCAAAAAGGGGGGGAGACCTGTTTGGGATTTTATCTTGCAGCCAAAACCCTCAGCTGTGCAGAATTTGACAAGCAGTCTTGGGAATTTTGCCTGTGTAAAAAAGGAAGGCGGCCATCCCCTTCAATGGGTGAGTTACACGACCAGCCAAAAGCTAGTTTCATATGTCATCCAAAATATCTTTGTCCCTTACAGGAAATAGTTTACAGGTATTTCATGGAAGTGGAATTGCGTAAAGATTTATCACACATTTTGGCTTTATTGGATACAGGGGTACAGGTAGCCAAGCAACTATTTTGTCTCAGAAATATTTTCAACAAATCCAGGATTTGTCTTCTGAAAAGTACAAGTTGAAAAGTTTTACATCTGATCTTGTAAGTGTTTCAGGCACCACCCTGAGAGTCATAGAAAAAGCCTGGTTTAATTTCAACTTGGGGAACAAAGTAATTTGCCATCCCACACTTATAGTTGATTTGCCCTATGATCGCTTAATTATTGGCATTGATTTCCTTAAGAGATTAAATACTATTGTTGATTTTATCAATATCGTTATCTGATCTCAAGTGAAGATGCCAATTAACTATGAGCAATCCCAATCCTATCACAGTCGGCGTAACTGCAATGTGATTGAGGAAAGGCCGGACTCTATTGAGATCCATCTCAGGAATAGCCAAATTCCAGATGTTTCCTTCTTACAGGTAACACCAACCGCCACCGTAGGTGGACAGGAGCATAACACCATATGTGAGTCCCCTGAAAGGGTTAGAGATGTTTGCTTGGAAGGCTATGTCATCACTAGGGATGAGCCGAACACCCCCCTGTTCGGTTTGCACCAGAACATGCGAACAGGAAAAAAGTTCGCTCGAACACGCGAACACCGTTAAAGTCTATGGGACACGAACATGAATAATCAAAAGTGCTAATTTTAAAGGCTTATATGCAAGTTATTGTCATAAAAAGTGTTTGGGGACCCGGGTCCTGCCCCAAGGGACATGGATCAATGCAAAAAAAGTTTTAAAAACGGCCGTTTTTTCAGGAGCAGTGATTTTAATAATGCTTAAAGTCAAACAATAAAAGTGACAGCAAAATGACATTTCGAAGGAAAAATTCCATTTAAAACTACCCGCGGCTATTGCATTGCGACAATACACATAGAAGTTCATTGATAAAAATGGCATGGGAATTTAACACAGGGAAACCCCGAACCAAAATTAAAAAAAAAAATGATGTGGGGTTCCCCCTAAATTCCATACCAGACCTTTCAGGTCTGATATGGATTTTAAGGGGAACCCCGTGCCAAAAAAAAAAAAAAACGGCGTGGGGTCCCCCCAAAAATCCATACCAGACCCTTATCCGAGCACGCAACCTGGCAGGCCGCAGGAAAAGAGGGGGGACGAGAGTGTGGCCCCCCCTCCTGAACCGTACCAGGCCACATGCCCTCAACATTGGAAGGGTGCTTTGGGGTAGCCCCCCAAAACACCTTGTCCCCATGTTGATGAGGACAAGGGCCTCATCTCCACAACCCTGGCTGGTGATTGTGGGGGTCTGCAGGCGGGGGGCTTATCGGAATCTGGAAGCCCCCTTTAACAAGAGGACCCCCAGATCCCGCTCCCCCCCTGTGTGAAATGGTAAGGGGGTACTTACCCCTACCATTTTACTAAAAAACTGTCAAAAATTTCAAAAATGACAAGAGACAGTTTTTCACAATTCCTTTATTTAAATGCTTCTTGTTTCTTCTTCCGCAATGTTGAGGGCATGTGGCCTGGTACGGTTCAGGAGGGGGGAGGGCGCACTCTCGTCCCCCCTCTTTTCCTGCGGCCTGCCAGGTTGTGTGCTCGGATAAGGGTCTGATATGGATTTTTGGGGGGACCCCACGCCTGTTTTTTTTTTTTTTGGCGCGGGGTTCCCCTTAAAATCCATACCAGACCTGAAGGGTCTGGAATGGAATTTAGGGGGAACCCCACGTCATTTTTAAAAAAAATTTGGCCGGGGTTCCCCTTAATATCCATACCAGACCTGAAGGGCCTGGTATGGAATTTAGGGGGACCCCACGTCATTTTTTTTTTTTAATATTGATTCGGGGTTTCCCTGTGTTGAATTCCCATGCTGTCTTTATCAATGAACTTCTATGTGTATTGTCGGCAATACAATAGTCGCAGGTAGTTTTAAATGGAATTTTTCCTTCGAAATGTCATTTTGCTGTCAGACTGTTCTAAACACGGGAAACATGCGGCCCTTTACAGGCATACTATAGACACCCCCCAGGTACGAAATTTAAAGGGACATTACACTTTTATTGTTTGACTTTAAGCATTATTAAAATCACTTCTCCTGAAAAAACGTCCGTTTTTAAAACTTTTTTTTTCATTGATCCATGTCCCCTGGGGCAGGACCCGGGTCCCCAAACACTTTTTATGACAATAACTTGCATATAAGCCTTTAAAATTAGCACTTTTGATTTCTCCCATAGACTTTTAAAGGGTGTTCTGCGGCATTCAAATTTGCCGCGAACACCCCAAATTGTTCGCTGTTCGGCGAACTTGCGAACAGCCAATGTTCGAGTCGAACATGAGTTCGACTCGAACTCGAAGCTCATCCCTAGTCATCACCATTCACCTGCATCCACAAAATACTGACTCTACTGGGTTCAGTACACAGTTTACAATACACAATACACAGTTCCTAGCAGAGATTAAAAAGTTGAATAATGAAGTGTTCTTTTCCCTACAGGTTAATGACCTGGGAAGAACTAAAAGGGCTAAACTGGATTCACGCCAGGAAAATAGTTACATTAGTAGAACTCTACTAGAACAGTTGGCCAATCCTAAAGTAATTAGGTACCCAAACCCTCAGGATAATTGGATACGTGATCTGCATGATGACGCCAACAGCCATAATATAATTGCTAAATGCATGTTATCCATTTCTATGGGGGGTAAAACAGCCAATCATTTATTCCTGGTGATTAATGAGCCATGGTATCCTATTTACATTGGCAACGATATATTGCCTCGTTTTGCTATATACGTGGATCTGTCAAATTCCACCTTGTATTCCAGATTAAAAGGGAATCCAGATAGCTTCATAAATGAACATGAACACCTCAAATCATCCCGGATACTGCCATATGCAATAAGTATATTAGTACCACATGATATTATCATTCCCCCTGGTACTAATAATTGTCTGTTACCTATACAGGTACAAAAAGGCCAAAAATGCCTTTTGGTGCTGGAAACCCCAGCTTTGGAAATTTTATGGTGCTAGTTCCATTGGGTTTGCACACCAAATTTGGGGTTCCTAGCACTAAGTGGCCCTGAGATACGGGGCCCCAAATTCGGTCAACTATGTCCATCTGCAGCAATGTCATTTCGGGACCCTTTGGGTTCAGAGACCCCAAATTTTGGCTGCAGCTAGGGGGCATCTAGGAACCCTTAACTACTGAGTTTGAAGTTCAGGGGACCTATGGCTGCAAATGGGCACAGTGAGGCATGCAAATGGACACAGTGATGCTGCAAATGGGCATTGTTGACCCTCTTTTCCACTTACAGTAGCTGTGCATTTCTCACCCTCGTCTTATACTCGGGTCAATAAGTTTTTCCCATTTTCTTTGTGGTAAATTAGGGTCTCGACTTATACTCGGAATGACTTATACTCGAGTATATATGGTATTCAAAACCCAAGTAATTGTTAATAATAGAACTCCAAATGAAGTCTCTTTGTCGAAAGACACCATACTTGGTCTGGTCTTAGATTCTCATTATTACACTTTTGGGTTTCATAATCCAATTATTGGCCTAATACCTGAACAATATCTCACTGAGGAGCAAATAGTTGAACATACATTTAATTCTTTTCCTGAAGGATTGTTCACCATTGATTCAGTTTTCAATCCTGAAGAAGGTACCTGCAAGGTGGAGGAATCCTCCCTTACCTTTGACCATACACTTAATGAGTAGGGAGCAGAGTAATATCATGAGTATACAGAGAAGGCTAGTAAGTAAAATCATGATCTCACTGACAAGCTTGAAGAAACCTATGAAATAGGTCAACCTGAGATTTTCCCAGGATTTCTGGAAATGGTCCAAAAGCAAATATTTTTAGCCGATCTACATAGAGCACCAACAATTAAAATAAGTTTTCATGGAATTCAAGGAAATGTTTGCTAAAGATTCCTATGATAGTGGGCTAACAGACATACACATTGCCAAAATTCAGACTGATCCAGAGGCACCTCCAGTTTATATCAAGCAGAATCATCTTCCCCTAGCTTGTTGCGATTCACTAGCGGAAATCATTAATAATCTCAAGGAAAGAGACGTTATAAGATCGGTTCACAGTTCTTATAATAATCCTATACTTGGGATCCCTAAACTGAATGGTCTATGGCATTTATGTGCTGATCTTAGCTAAATAAACAAGTCTATATGTCTGGCTGGCCGTGCCATACAGTGACCAATGCTCGGTACAAATGCAAGGTGATAAGTATTTTACCACACTGGATTGTGCTCAAGGATATTGGACCATTTAGGTAAGTCCTGAAGACCAATATAAACTGGCATTCACATTTGGTAAGGAACAATACACCTGGAACAAAATGCCATTTGGTTATATAAATTTAGGTCATGAATTTGCCATGTTTTTACATAAAGCTTTGCCTGATGCCACTGGAACAGGGGGGGGGTGGAGGGGCTGGAGATTTTCATGAAGAACAAATGCCAATTGCCAAACTAAAATGTCAAATAAAATGTGTGACTACTGCGGAGTGGCATGGAGGAGACATATCACACCATAAGAGTCTCTACAGCCAGCGGAAATCATACAGATAATCAGCCAAACACAAACATGCACCAGTCTGGGTGGCGCTACACAAAGAGGACCCAAAGGACAGCCCACTCAGGACACACTCCCAAGGACAGCAGGTGGAGGAGACCCCCGTTCATCTATGCCTGTGGAGAAGATGCAGGGAGAAGGTGGATGGAGTTATAGGCGTGGAGGAGGGGCCTCTGCCTCTCTCCTTCATGTGATTTCAATGGTCACTAGGTGCCAAGCGGGCTGTTAGCTACCAGTTTGGGCAGTGAACCAGCGACCTTGATGGAACATGTAAAACAGGTCTTGGACAGTTCACCAGGACACAGACTGACAGCAGCGATGTCAGTGTGAGTGACAGCAGCGATGTGGCAGCCTTCTTAGGGGGCATCAGTTCAGCCCAATGGGAAATTCCAGGACACTGCGTGGTCCCCGAATGAAGGTGCCCAGGACCCGGGACAAAGCTGCCTAATGAAGGACTGTCCCGGGCAATCTGGAACATGTGGTCACCCTAGTATATGCAGACAGGCTAGTGTAGTATATAGACAGTATAGTATATAGTATATAGACAGTATATAGACAGGCTAGGGTATATACAGACAAGCTAGGGTATATACAGACATACTAGTGTAGCATACAGACAGGCTAGGGTATATAAAGATAGGCTAGTGTATGTAGTGATATAGTATAGTGGGTAGATAATTAATTAGTAGTTATTATAATCTTCCGTAGCAACTCAGTTCTTCCAGAGAGATGCACTTTATTGACTTCCAACACAGAACAAAGTCTTGCAACAGATGATAAAATCCAACAGAGTAAATATGACAATGCTAGTAAATATACTAGCCTTCAGAGTCCCATGTTTCCTAGACCTGTGCCTTCATAATCACAGAGAGAGTGAATAGACTAAACGCCAGGTTATATTCAACAGCCAATAGTTACTATCTGTCCCCTTTGATATGTGGAGTAAATCTTGTTTAGCCACTTCCCCTTTGATCAACTAAGTCCCCTTTGATATGTGTAATTAGATTAACAGATACCAACGTGGCCTGCACCACCTTAACGCCCTTTTGATGTGTAGAATGGACTTGTACTGGAATGCCTACATCCCTAATCTGTATTCTTGCATATTAACATCAACAAGTCCCATTTTGTCAACTCAACCATTGTCAACTGAAATCTGGCCTGATCAATCTCGTACTGTATATATATATATATATATAATAATAATATACTGTATATATATATATAATAATAATATAAAATCCCACATAAATCAACCAACATATTACATATTACAGTGTAGTATACAGACAGGCTAGGGTATATATAGACAGGCTAGTGTAGTATAGAGAGGCTAGTGTATATACAGACAAGCTAGGGTATATACAGATAGGCTAGTGTAGTATACAGACAGGCTAGGGTATATACAGACATGCAAGTGTAGTATACAGATAGGCTAGGGTATGTACAGACAGGCTAGTGTAGTATACAGACAGGCTAGGGTATATACAGACAGGCTAGTGTAGTATAAAGACAGGCTAGGGTACATACAGACAGGCTATGGTATACACAGACAGGCTAGTTTAGTATACAGACAGGCTAGTGTAGTATACAGACAGGCTAGTGTAGTATATAGACAGGCTAGGGAATATACTGTACAGACAGGCTAGTGCAGTATGCAGACAGGCTAAGGGAATATACAGACAGGCTAGGGTATAAATAGACAGACTAGGGTATATATAGACAGGCAAGGATATATACACACAGGCTAGTGTAGTATATAGATGGGCTAGGGTATTATATAGACAGGCTAGGGTATATACAGACAGGCTATGGTATACACAGACAGGCTAGTGTAGTATACAGATGGGCTAGTGTAGTATACAGACAGGCTAGTGTAGTATATAGACAGGCTAGTGTAGTATATACAGTGGATATAAAAAATCTACATACCCCTGTTAAAATTTCAAGTTTCTGTGATGTAAAAAAATCACACAAAGATAAATAATTTCAGAGCTTTTTACACCTTTAATGTGACCTATAAACTCAATTGAACAACAAACTGACATATTTTAGGTGGAGTGAAGTAAAAATAAAAAACTAAAATAATATGTTTGTATAAGTGTGCTCATCCTTAAACTAATACTTTGTTGAAGCACTTTTTGATTTTATTACAGCACTCATTCTTTTTGGGTATGAGTCTATCAGCATGGCACATCTTGACTTGGCAATATTTACCCACTCTTCTTTGAAAAAACACTCAAAATCTGTTAGATTGCAAGGGCATCTCCTGTGCAGAGCCCTATTCAGAGCACCCCACAGATTTTCAATCGGATTCATATCTGGGCTCTGGCTAGGCCATTTCAAAACTTTAATCTTTTTTTGGTGAAGCCATTCATTTGTTAATTTGGATGTATGCTTTGGGTCATTGTCATGCTGAAAGATGAAGTTCCTCTTCATGTTCAGCTTTCTAGCAAGCCAGAAGGTTTTGTGCCAATATTGACTGGTATTTGGAACTATTCCCTGTACCTTGACTAAGGCCCCTGTTCTACCTGAAGAAAAACATCCCCAAAGCATGATGCTGCCACCACCATGCTTCACTGTGGGTATTGTGTTCTTTTGGTGATGTGCAGTGTTGTTTTTGTGCCAAATATATCTTTTGGAATTATGGACAAAAAGTTTAACCTTGGTTTCATCAGACCATAACACATTTTCCCACATGCTTTTGGGAGACTTCAGATGTGTTTTTGCAAAATGTAGCCAGGCTTGGATGTTTTTCTTGGTAAGAAAAGGCTTCCGTCTTGCCACTCTACCCCATAGCTCAGACATATGAAGAACATGGGAGATTGTTGTCACATGCACCAGACAACCAGTACTTGCCAGGTATTCCTGCAGCTCCTTTAATGTTGCTGTAAGCCTCTTGGCAGCCTCCCTGACCAATTCTCTTCTCTTCTTTTCAACAATTTTGGAGGGACGTCCGGTTCTTGGTAATGTCACTGTTGTGCCATATTTTCTCCACTTGATGATGACTGTCTTTACTGTGTTCCATGGTATATCTAATTCCTTGGAAATTCTTTTGTACCCTTCTCCTGACTGATAACTTTATACAATGAGATCCTTCTGATTCTTTGGAAGCTCTGTGCGGACCATGGCTTTTGTTGTAGGATGCGACTAAGAAAATGTCAAGAAAGACTTACTAGAACCGCTGAACTTTTTTTGGGGCTAATCAGAGGCACTTTAAATTATGAAAGGTGGGCGTGCGCATGTGCAGAGTTTCCAAGATGGCTGCTTGAGGTGGGAGCCAACCCAAACTGCGCCCACAGCAGCTCACAGAGCACCTCGGGACGAGCTACACCCCGCGATCCAGACTCCTAACCCTCCAGGGACAACCCTCCTAGGGACCTCGGGCCACAATTTGGATCGGCAGCGCCGCCCAGGTGTACCAAGATGGCCGCTGTGGCCAAGCAGCATGTGCCAGGTGCAGAGGGACAGGCAGGACCCAGGCAAGTGATCGCCCCTGCTTCCCTCACATACACCCCTGCAGGCTGGTCTTGCACATTGGTCAGGGATCTGAGTTGGCAAATCAATGGAGTCAAGAAATCACTGGATGTTCTCAGATGAGGGGGTCATTTGGCTGGAAGAGGTACTGATGTTTTATAATTGAGAATAAAATTCTCTAAAAGAGTTAGCAATATCTCAGGGGTTAGTTATTTTCTCACTTTTGTGCCCGTGAAGGAAAGATATTTTCTCAAATTGTCTTCCAGGACAGCCTCTGAGACCTAGATCTCCACCCTCTGGGACAGGAAACACATTAACCCAATAACTTAAAGGGCGATCCTACAGACTCACACAGTTTTAGTGGAAGGAAGGAGCTCTGGGTCTCAGGGGTTGGTCTATGGAGCTTCTTAAACTTTAGCTGTACCTTTTCTCTGCCTGGCACGATACCTGCCTGGGGAAGTGGAGTGGTGCTGTGCTCCTGCCTGCCTTCAGTGCTCATGGAGAGAGGAGGACCACTGGTGACTGTCTGCCAGCCCTCTCCTATGTATTGTGGCTGGCTCAGTGTTCCCCGCTGGGCAGGGAGAATATTTGGCGTGTACCTTCCGGCAGTGGTGCCCTCCACAATGGTTAAGCTGGATATTGCATAGGCATGATGCGCCGGCCCAAGTGACATCATCAGTGGGCTCCAGAGGCTTGTGGTTCCATCCTCATTAGTGGCACAGATGGCAGGAATAGCAGGCAGTGCTGGTGCTGTGTGTGCATGAACCCAGCAGAGGCTGTGGTAAAGCACTCTAGGAGCAACATAGACAATCCAGCACCCATACAGGCAGTGGACTCTGCTTCCTCCTGCACCAGCTCCTCTCAGGTAAGCATTGGGATTTCTGAGTTCCCTCTTGCTAATCCCAGGGAGTTTTTCTATCACTAGGCTATGGTTATAGTCTCTGCTGTCAATGGGCACTTATTTCTAGTCAATCCCTTGCACAGTGGGTGTTGGTGGGATAGAAGCCTAGCCTCAAACCCCATTCTCTCTTCTGTTTGTGATTGTGGGCCAAAGCCCAGGAAAATATCAAAGCGCAGGCTCCCAAAGAGAAAATATGCTGAGTGTGTGGCTAAATTAAGCTCTTCATGGGAGAAGCCCTTATGCCGCAGCTGTGTGGATAGCCTTGTCAAAGATGGCCTGTCATAAAATCCTCACTTTGGTAAAAGATGAAATTGCCTCAACCTTTAAAGATGCAGAGCCCTGGGATACCTGTTAGACAGGCCCCTACACAGGTAAAGGTGGACAATTATCTGGACAAAGATCCCAGACCAATACCCTCTTCCCAAGCCAACTAGACACTCCCCTTTCTAAAATCTCAAAAAAGTCAGACCTGGTCAATAATATGGGGACCCTCAGGGACCCAATAAACAATAGGGGGGATATCCTGCTCTGAAGATCCTGGGATTCCACCTCTATCAGTTTAAAACCAGCCTTAGCAGTGACCTGCATTGATGGAAATCTGAAATGCTGGACTTCTCAGCTACAGACGCACCTCTCGGGCGGTACTTCAAGACAGCAGATTCTAAAATCCTTTCCTCTGCTTTTGAAGGCAGTACGTTATTTGAAGGATGCATCAGAATCAGGTAAGTTAGCAGCTAGATCCTCTGCCTTAGTGAACTCTGTGAAGAGAGCCCTGTGGCTAAAAATGTGGACAGGAGACTGTGCCTCTAAATTGCGCTTTTGCAGCCTTCCCTTTTCAGGAGATCACCTCTTTGGCGCAGGCCTTCAGGAGGCTTTAGAATGCACAGCATTCCCGGAGTCATGGAAAAGGACCAATTCCAGAAAACTTTTTTGTGGCCAAAGGCAGCAGGTTGCACAGGACAAGGATAGTCGCCCCAAGAAGCATTGGATGGGCCACAAGGGCAGGGGAAGAGGAGGTAAATTATTCAATCCTCCTCAAAAGCCTGCCAAGTCCCAACGACTCGTGTCTTCCAGTGGGATCAAGATTGGAGAGCTTCCTCCCACAATGGGCAGCAATCTCCTCCAACCAGTATATTCTGGATTTGTTAGAAAATGGATATAGGTTAGAGTTTGAGTCAGTCCGCCCCCCCCACACAAGATTCCTAGTGACAAATCTCCCCTGAGATTTACAGAAGGTGGAGGCTCTTTCTCTCCTTATAGGGGAATTGGTGGACCAGAGGCTCCTCACCCAGGTACTCCAGTTGGAAAGGGGGCAGGGATTTTATCCCCATGTCTATGTGGTGAAAAAACAAGTATTGCCTGATCCTGAATTTTTGTTCACTAAATCAATCTCTGAACTACAAACACTTCAGAATGGAGTCTATCTTTTCTGTAAGGAACATCCTTTATCAAAATTGTTTTATGACCATTCCGGATCTGCGTGATGCGTATCTCCATATTTCCATACATACTGCTTTTGGAGATATCTCAGGTAGGGATGGGCCGAAGGGACCCCTGTTTGGTTTGCACCAGAACTTTCAAACACCGCGAAAGTTCGGACCCGAATAATGAACCACATTAAAGTCAATGGGACCCAAACGTCAAAAATCAAAAGTGCTCATTTTGAAGGCTTATATGCAAGTAATTGGGAATCCAGGGTCCTGCCCTGGAGGACATGTATCAATAAAAAAAAGTTTGTAAAAAACTCGTCATTTTTAAATGAGCAGTGATTATTTTTTTATTTTTAAAGTGAAAGCATAAAAATAAAAAAAAATCCTTCCAATATAGTGCCTGGGGGTCCTCTTAGTCTACCTGTAAATTGGCAGATCTGTACCATGTCTAGAATCTGCTGCAGCAATAATTGCATTTATAAAGCAAAAAAAAAGACATTTTCCCTGCAAGTTGCCTTTATTTTGTCCAGCAACAGCTGGGAAGCCACTGTGTAAGATGAGGCCACAATGTAGTGTACTGGGAACAAGATTAGAGATTTTTGGATACATTCTGGTGTCACTTTGACTTTGGACAGAAGTAACGGGTGCGTAAAAATTGGTCTTTGGGAGTCGGTGGCACCTTCCCACCGTAACCCTATAGAGGTACTCTTAATGAAAGCAAGAACTGACCTTGCTGTAAAAAATTGCAATGATATGCACCTGTCAAACAGGTGCAGAAAAATTGGTCTTTGGTTAATTGTGCCCATGAAACCTATACTAAAAACATTCTTCCAGATGAAATGATTGAACACCCTCAAAGCTAGGCAGCCTCAAAGTCCTGCAGAGATTCCACATCCCAAAAAGACTTAATCAGTGACATCGGCATTAGGGGCTTCATAGCTGGTAATCCAGGACTGATTCAAGTCAAACGTTCCACAGAGTCTGTGGACAGATGCGTTCTATGATCAGTAACAAAACCTCCTGCAACACTGAATGCCCATCCTGAAAGTATGCGGGATGCAGGGCAGCCCAAAAAACTCAAAAGCATACTGGGCAAGTTCTGGCCAGTGGTCTATTCTCATGACCAAGTAAGTCAGTGGATCGTCAGCTGGAAAGCTCTCCATTTCTGTTTTAGCCCGAGGTAATCGTCCACCATGTGATGCAGACGCTGCCGATGGAATGTGGAAGCTGACAGCCCTGGGTGGCAAGGATTAAAAAAATTCTGAAATGGCTTACTTAGGCGCACGCCTTCTCCAACGCACCTCTCTTAACCAACAGAAGACTCAGAATTAAGTTTTCCACGACACTGTAACCTACTGGAGTCAGGAAAAACATTCAATAAAATCCTCTTTAACATGTCCTCAAGAGATTTTATCTTCTGCACTCTCCGTGGTGGTGGGATGTGTTCGGAGACCTTCTCCTTATAACGGTGGTCAAGGAGGGTTGCCAACCAGTAATCATCCTTCTCCTTTATGCCACTTATTCTTGGGTCATTTTGCAGGCTTTGAAGCATGAGGTTGCCCATGCTCCTCAAATTTGCAGAGGCTTGAGAAGCAGAGTCCTCGGACTCACTCACAATGACAGCATCTGGAACTTCCTCCTTCCAGCCACGTACTATTCCCAAGGGTTTTGGGGTTGGAAAGCCATTGCTTACAGATTGTTGCATGTCTTCCTCTTCTTCAAAGCCTATAAAAGTACCAGAATCCTCCTCCTCATCCTCCTCCCCTCTCTCCTCTTGTGTGTTCTGTGACATAGGAATGATGGTGTCTGGATAAAGTGGGCCTTGAGAGGAAAAGAAGTATTCCTCTTCCTCCTGCTGCTCTGCCTCCAGTGCCCTGTCCATAGTGCCACGCAGAGTCTGCTCCAGCAGGAACACAACAGGGATTGTGTCATTGATGCCTGCACTGTCACGGCTCACCATCCTTGTGGCCTCCTGAAATGGTGACAATACAGTGCATGCATCTTTAATGGCCAGCCATTGACGTGGGGAAAAAAAGCCGAGGTGGCCTGAGCCTGTCGTCGTACTGTATTCACACAGGTACTCGTTAACGGACCTCTGCTGCATGTATAGCCGCTGCAGCATTGCTGAGTTCCACCTGATGGGCATGTCACAAATCAGGCAGTTTATGGGCAAGTGGATTTCCCACTGAATTTCAGCCAACTGAGCACTGGCTGTGTATGACCACCTGAAATGGCTACAAAACTCTTCTGGCCAGCTTTGTCACATCTTGCAACCCTGGGTACGTATTTAGGAAATGCTGCACCACCAAATTGAGGACATGTGCCAGGCATGGCACGTGTCAACTTTTCCTGTCTAAGGACAGACAGGAGGTTTAAGCCATTATCACACACCACCATTCTTGGCTCCAGCTGGCGTGGTGTGAACCACCTCTGGGCCTGTCCCTGCAGGGCTGCAAGAATCTTTTCTGTGTGTAGTTTCTGTCCCCTAAACACACCAGCTGAAGCACTGCATGGCACCTTTTAGCCTAAGTCATGGAATAGTCCTTTGAAAGTTTAGGGGGTACCTGATGTTTATAGGACTATTCTGAAGAGGAGGGCATGGAGGTGAGGGAGGAGGAGGGGGTAGAGCTCACAGGTCTGGCATCATCATCACCAGCTGTATAGAGACGTGGGGGCACAACAAGCTGCAGCACCGAGCCCTGTCCTGCATGGTGAGTTGCAAGCAGAAATACCCAGTGTGCTGTGAACAGCATATATATTCCCTGCCCATGCTTGCTGGACCACGTGTCAGCAGTAAGGTGGATTTTATGGCTGACTGCCTTGCTCAACGATGCCAGAACATTCCCATCCATGTGAAGGTAGAGAGATGGAACGACCTTACGTGAAAAGTAGTAGCGACTGGGAACCTGCTATTGTGGTACAGCTCATCGTGCAAATTCATGGAAGGGGCAGAATCCACCAGGCTGAAAGGCAGAAGTTGGAGTGCCAACAGCTCTGACAAGCTTGCATTTGGGTGGCAGGGACTGTATTTTTTTTCCCGCAGATGGGGCAGAGAAATTTGCCAGCTACAGTCTACAGCTGGTGGTGTGCTGCTGGCAGATGTGATGATAGGACCTGGGACACCCTGTGCTATACCATCATCCCTGTCAGTGGAGGCTGCTGAGAGGTAATGACTCGGTATGGCAGGGGCAGACTGAAGTGGGTAAGGAGGAGGAGGAGGGACAGATTTGTGCCCCTTTTGTGTGGCTTTTAGGTGCTTTTGTCAAGGGGCTGAGTGGTTGGATGTTAAATGCCTTTTTAAGCATGTGGTACCCAAATGGCTGGTGTTTTTGCCACGTTTGATGTGCCTGAGACACAGTTTGTAGATAGCAACAGTGCGATCTGATGCAGATGTGCTGAAAAAGGCCCAGACAGCTGAGCTTTGGGGAATGGGCTGGGAGATGACAGCTGCAGAATGTGATGGAATAGGGTGGCTGCACTCTACTCTTTCTTGATGTCGGCCTCCTTGGGGTTGTGCTGCCTCACCTTCAGTTTCCTCCTCTGCTCTATCTGGCACCCAAGTCGCATCAGTGACCTCATCATCATCATCTCCTCCTTCATCATCATTACCACTGGAGACAACTTGGCAATACGCTGCGGCTTGGGGAACAGGAATGCCAATTTGTCCTCCCTCTCTCTAGGCTCATGTTCCTGTCATCCTCAACCTCAGAACCAACATCTGAATCCAGTAATGGCTGGGCATCCTCAAGGAGCAAGTGGTTGATGCTGTGGTCAAATAACTCAGCTGACTCCTCAATGGCTGATGTTGGGGCTATGGCAGGAATAGATGTGGGCAAGGAGGAAGGTTTATCCACTCTTTGCTTGACAGAGGATGAGGATGATGAGGAAGGTTTAGTAAGTCATTCCACCACATCCTCTGCATGCTGTGGCTGGATAGCATGGGCAAACTCACTAAACAGAGGAAATGATGACCTGTCTGAGGACTGACCACCACCTCCACTTTTGCCTGTGGACAAATTTGTTGCTGGCCCCTTACAGTGCCAAGGGAATGTCTGAGTCTCCTTATTGTCCTCCCAGACATTATTGGGGGGGAGGGGACGGTGCTTAAAAGCAAGTGTAAAGAAGAAGTGGAAATCTGTACGTAGATGCACTTTAACTGCTTGCCCACCAGCCGCCATCATTTTATTGGGAAGTTCGGCACAATCCCGCGAACCATCGTAGCTATACATCGGCTCGCGGGATCGGAATAGCTGGAGCACGCCCGCTGCACAGCGGGTTTGCCAATGCTCATGGCCGTTGGTCGTGATGATCGCCGGCCACGAGCAATCGTGAGCAGGAGAGACAGAACAGAGATGAGTGTGTGTAAACACACACTTCCCTTTATGTTCTGAGAGAAGTGACAAATCGTGTGTTCCTATTAGCTAGGAACCACGATCTGTCAATTCCTCTAGTCAGTCCCCCCCCCCTTCAGTTAGAAACACACACTAGGGAACACAGTTAACCCCTTGATCACATTCTAGTGTTAACCCTTTCCCTGCCAGTGTCATTTATACTGTAATCAGTGCATTTTTATAGCACTTATCGCTGTATAAATGCCAGTGGCTCCAAAGAATGTGTCAAAAATGTCCAATGTGTCCGCCATAATGTCGCAGTCCCAATAAAAATCGCAGATCGCTGTCATTATTAGTAAAAAAAATTAAAAAATGCTATATATCTATCCCCTATTTTGTAGACGCTATAAAAAAGACGTCAATTTTGTTTAGGTGCAGCGTTGTACGACTGCGCAATTGTCAGTTAAAGTGGCGCAGTGCCAAATTGCAAAAAATAGCTCGGTCATTCAGCAGCCAAATCTTCCGGGGCTGAAGTGGTTAATCAATGTAAAGTAGTGTTTGGTGCACTTTAATTTGAGTACTTACACTACACAGACACACTCCATGGATACACCATAATATACTGCAATATAATGCGCCAAACGTACAGTATCTATAGTAACTATATGGCGTTAAATTGGCAGTATTGCACACAAAACTATATGGCGTTAAACTGGCAGTAATGCACACAGAAGTAAATGGCGTTCAACTTGCAGTAATGCACAAAACTATATGGCGTTAAACTGGCAGTAACGCACACAGAACTATATGGCGTTAAACTGGCAGTAAGGCACACAAAACTATATGGTTTTAAACTGGCAGTAACGCACACAAAATTATATGGTGTTAAACTGACAGTAACGTATGCAGAAGTAAATGGCATTAAACTGGCAGTAATGCACACAGAAGTAAATGGCATTAAACTGGCAGTAACGCAATCAAATAGACGTTGTTCAACCATCACTACACTGATGCTATCTGAACTGTCCCTACTCTAGCTATACACTAATGTCAAGATTACTGGCACGGTCTCACTACACTACACTGAAACTATCTGAGCTGTCCCTACTCTACACTATTGTATGTATGAATGACACGGTCTCACTACACTACAGTGAAGCTATCTGAGCTGTCCCTACTCTAGCTTCACACTATGCAAAGCTGAATGATGGTCCTCCTCACTACACTCACACTATCCCTAGACTGACACTAAACTAATATTCTACACTGACAATTGAAGCAAAATTGCACAGTATAGCACACAAACTAACTAATAGCACTAAACAGAGCCCTGTTCTATCTCTCTCCATGCCAAAATCACACTGAAAATGGCTGCCATTGAAAGAATACTTTTATACTGTGGGGCAGGAATGAGCCATCACTGAATAAAGTCATGATGACAGTGGACAATCATGACTCTGACAGTGCTCTGTGCCCTGATTAGCTGTAGCTTTCACTGCTTCAACCAATCAGGGCTTGCAATGCACTATTCAGCGCCGCAATGCATTGTGGTCGGTTCGGGGGGCCAAACAAACGGTCAAATAACCTGTTTGTTTGGATGTTCGCCAAACGTCCGAGCAACAAAAGTTTGGCCCGAACTTATGTTCGGGCTGAACCATTCGCCCATCCCTAATCTCAGGCTAGCAATCAAGGTTGGCTCAGAGATCTGCCACTGTCAGTATCGGGCCCTTCCTTTCATCTTAGATTTAGCACCGATAATGTTTACAGAGGTTCTCTCAGAAGCATTGGTTCTGTTGATGTTGAAGGCGATCATTATTGTTTCTACTTGGACGACTTGCTCCTGATAACAAGATCCTATCAGCAACAGGCCACAAACCTGAAGCAAGTGCAAGACTTTCTCCAGGCTCTGGGTTTGTTGGGCAACAAGGACAAGTCTTGCCTGACCCCAGCCCAGAGACTTTCTTAACCCTTTCATGCATAAGTCTATTTCTTACATTTGTTGCTTACAAGTTAAAATCCATATTTTTTGCTAGAAAATTACTTAGAACCCCCAAATAATATATATTTTTAAGCAGAGACCCTAGAGAATAAAATGGCAACCACTGCAATATTTTATGTCACACAGTATTTGCGCAGCTGTCTTTCAAAGGCAATTTTTGGAGGAAAAAGGACACAAAGTAAAGTTAGCCCAAGTTTTTTATATAACGTGAAAGATGATGTTACACCAAGTAAATAGATACCTAACATGTCATTCTTTAAAATTGCGCACACACGTAAAATGGCAACAAACTATGGTACCTAAAAATCTCCATAGGCGAGGCTTTAAAAAAATGTAACGGACACCAGGTTAGAGTTACAGAGGAGGTCTTTTGCTACAATTATTGCTCTCTCTCTGACAATCGTGGCGATACCTCACATGTGTAATTTGAACACCGTTTACATTTGCGGGCGCGATTTTCTTTGCTGTGCGAGCACACGGGGGCGCTTTAAATTATTTTATTTTTTTATTATTATTTATTTTATTTTATTTATTTTTACATTGTCCCTTTAAAAAAATTAATAATTCTGATCACTTGTATTGCTGTCAAAAGGAATGTAAACATCCCCTGTGACAGTGATAGGTGGTGACAGGTACTCTTTATGGAGGGATCGGAGGTCTAAAAGACCCCAAATTCCTCCTTTGCACTTAAAAGTATTCAAATGCCAAAATTGGTTATTCTGAATATTGTAATTTTTTTAAAATGCCGTTGTGACGTTGCTTCTGGGATTTTACATTGGAGACCTGATCAAAGCAAAATCCGGGAGCTGCTTCTCCCTACGCCCGCTGCCTGCAGCCCATGCTGGAAGCCGAGGATACCATAACGGCGTGTCCGAGCCACTGACGATCGGAGGACGGGGGAGACAGGGAACGAGCAGCCGGCTCATAGATCGGGCTGACGCCGTCTCCTTGGCGATCCCGGGGGCGGAGGACTACACTACACCGGACCCCTTAGAAGAACGCTTACGCCGGCCAGCAGCGTGACTGGTCGGCAGGCAGGTGGAAGCTGCTGACCGGAGCTGTGGATTGAAGGACGGAGGGAAGGAGGGAGAGAGGAGGAAGGGATCACCCAGGTACACTGCGCATTGTGTACCTTAAGGTAACCTACTTGTGCCATTTCCTGCATAATGAAAATCTGGGGAACCCCCTGAAGAGCCATCTCTTGGTGAGTCCATGCTGTCATGTGTAAGAGGGGGCATATTTAAATCTGGAGAGGACACTGTGATATTTCCCCCAGTATTTACAATTCAGGGGTTGTGAGTCCTTTAGGAGACGGCTTCTCTTTTTTTTCTGAGTCAGCAGATTTACACACCACTATTTGGGAGGAAGGGATCAGGTAGAGACTGGAAAAATTGGTACAACTCTTCCTACTTTTGGTACTTCCAAGGTGTGAGGGAAGTCAAGATGACGAGGAAGAAGGGGTCAGAGGAGGCCACAGCACAGGAAGGAGCTGGGGAGCACAATTTGCGAGGTCCTAAGGATAAAGTTGTCCAGGGTGCTGCCGCAAAACTGGAGCGCTTTGCCCATACGCCAAATTGCACGCCAAAAAAGGGGAACCAGGCGGGAGGTGCACAAGCTCAAGGGGCGCAGGGTAGTAACCCTGGGGGGAGAAAAAGCCAGGGACCAGCTGAAATTTGTGTGCCCGCAGTAACAGACTCAGCATCACAGACGCATCTGGAAAAGGAGAGCGTTTTGAGTGACCCGGGTAATGGGGCACTAAATGATAAGGAGGCACAAGAGCAGGGACCATCCTTGCAGGACATTCTCTTGGCAATAAATGTTTGTAAGACCACGTTGTCGGATCTATCAGATCAACTTAAGGGTATTAGAGCTGACTTGGCCATGATGAAGAGGGATATGCAGGAGGTGTGTGCTCGAACCACCGTTCTAGAAGAGAGACTTGGCCAGTTGGAGGATGATGTGAACCCACTGAGGCAAGAGGTTAAGAGGATGAAGGAACAACTAAATGCATGCCTTCAAAAAATGGATGACTTTGAGAACAGGGCACGGAGGAAGAATGTGAGGGTCCTAGGCCTCCCTGAGAAAAGTGAAGGGAATAAGCCTGTAGAGTTCATGGAAGGGTGGTTCAGAGACATGTTTGGTAAAGATGCATTTTCCGGCATGTTCGCTATTGAGCGGGCACATAGAATTGCCCCGAGGGTCCCACACTCAGGGGGTCAGCCAAGGCCCCTTATAGTCAAATTGCTGTTTTTCAGGGACAAGGTTACTATTCTTCAGAGAGCAAGAGAGATGAAGCATATTATATACAATGGCGCAAGAATATCCCTGTATCCGGACTTTTCCCCTGAACTGCAGAGACAGAGAGCAAAATTTATAGAGTGCAAACGAAGTTTACAGCAGCGTGGACTTAACTACGCGTTGCTGTATCCAGCCCGTTTACGGGTGATAGCAAATGCAGAGGTGAAATTTTTCAATACCCCTGCGGAGGTGTTGTCTTGGTTGGAAAGGGATGGGGGTGGGTTGCGGCCGGGCACACAGTCTCGGAGGGAGAGGGGGAGGGAGTAGGAGGTTAGAGTAGATGGTTGTTTCGCCTTTTTTTTTTTTTGGCCTCTCCTCTCCTTCTCCCTCTCCCCTTGTGCTTTGTTTTTTTTCCGCCCCTTTCCTAAGGGCACATTTTTCAAAGGTGTGGGTGTAGGGAGATAGTAGTTATAAAAATTATACACGTATTAAGTATGTTGGGGGTAATCCCCCTCTGATAAAAGGGTTTAGGTTGCAACGCAAAAGGAGGAAGGAGGTATACCCAGTCACTTTAGAGGCTCGGTGGGATAGGCCCAGGTTGGGGCAGTTGGGGGAGGGGGGGGAGGGGTTGGGAGGGGATGGAGGGTGGGGGGGGATTTGGGGGTGAGGATGTGTGGAAGGGGATATGGGGAGGGGGAGGGGAGCAGAAAGTTAGAATGGTGGGATAGAGATAATGTAGTGGTTGCACAAAAAGTAAAGGCACTAGAATATCAAAAATCAATCACAGCAGTTTTGAGAATTAAGTGTTATTTTGAGTTAAGGTATAGGTATAAGAAATGATAGGCACAAAAATAGGTAAATTTAAGTGTAAGAAGATATGTTCATGGAATGTAAGGGGAGTGAAAGAAGTCTGTAAGAAACAAGCAATCTTCTCTATGGCCAGAACAAGGGATGTTAGGATACTCTGCCTTCAGGAGACCCATCTAGAAAAGGGCTCAGTGAATACACTAAGGAATAGGAGTTACCAAGAGCAGTATCACTCAACTCATACATCGTATTCGAGGGGAGTGAGTGTATTGATAAACACTGGTTTGGTTTTCTCCTGTAGGCAGAGTAGATTGGATGAGTATGGTCGGTATGTCTTTCTCTATTGCAATATTGAGGGATGGGACTGTGTTCTTGCTGGTGTATATATACCTCCTCCATTCAAAACTGAGGTACTCAACAAACTAATAAGTTTTATAGCAGATAAACCTGGGGTGCCAGTCATAGTGATGGGGGATTTTAATATGGCCATGAACAACTGCTTGGATAGATTTCCGACAGGGTCTTCTCCTGGAGGGGCACCTAGGAGCCCGCTCCTCCAATTCTGTGAGGAAGTAGGGTGGGTAGATATCTGGAGGAGGTGGCATCCAGGGGAGAGGCAATATTCATGCCACTTAAGGACACATGCCACTCTATCTAGGATAGACCTGGTGTTTTGTAATGAGGAGGCTTTGAAAGTGATGGTTGGGATCGAGTATGATCCAAGGGGGCTCTCGGACCACTCACCTGTGATTTTTTCAATCAAAACGGGGGGTGCGTTGGTCGGAGGGAGTGGAAATTGAATCCTTTTTGGCTTGAGGTGGTTGAGGATGATGGGGGGATTGTCAGCAATTTGAAAGAGTTTATAACCCTGAATCAAGGATCTGCCCCGGTAGGCATAACCTGGGATGCCCTGAAGGCCTACCTTAGAGGAGTTCTTATACAGAAAATCTCCTATGTTAAAAGGAAAGCACAAACTAAAGAACATAAAGCTAGGGTGAAGGTAAAGGAGGTAGAAGATAGATATTTAGAGGAGCCAACTACAGTTAGGCATGAGGCTTGGGTCAAGGGCCAGGAGGAATACAGAAAGATAGCCCTGGAAAAAGAGGAAAAGAGGAAAATGTTTCAGAAACAAAGTTTTTTTTTGTGAAGGGGAATCGGTGGGCAGGACCTTGGCATTAACAGCTAGGGCTAATGGCTCTCCATCTACTATACCTGCAGTGTGGGATAGGGATGGGAACATTATAAGACACACTTCTGGTATGGTGAAGGTGTTCAAAGAATACTATGAAGATTTGTACAAAGCCTCACAAGCAGATGTAAAAGGGGAGATGCGGGAGTTTTTTGGAAAATTAAGAATAACTTCGCTATCTAGTGAGGAAAGGGAGGCCCTGGAAGCCCCGCTGACATTGATGGAGCTACAAGGAGTGGTAAAGGAAATGGTGAATCAAAAAGCACCAGAACCTGACGGATTACCGGCAGAACTGTATAAAAAATACGGAGAAGCCCTGCTCCCAAAATTGGTAGAAACGTTGAACGGAGCCATGGTGGAAGGTAGTTTACCCATATCTATGACAGAAGCTACAATTATAATTCTTTTGAAAGAGGGGAAGAATATTATGTACAGACGTTAAGATCTTGGCCAAAGCCCTAGCAAATAGGTTAAAAAAAATAATTTCTAGAGTCGTACACACGGATCAAACCGGTTTTATACCGGGGAGATCAGTGAGTATGAACATTAGGAGAGTGTATGGCAACATACAAGTTCCTATGGAGAGGGGAGGTAACAGGGCGATTTTATCATTAGATGCAGCCAAGGCATTTGATAGCCTTGAGTGGCACTATTTGTGGAAGGTATTGGCAGAGTTTAAATTCGGCCCAAACTTTGTGAATTGGCTGAGGCTTCTATATGACAAACCAAAAGCTAGAGTCAGGGTCAATGGGGAGTGTTCCGAGTGGTTCCAGTTGGGGAGGGGGACGAGACAGAGGTGTTCGTTGTCGCCCCTGCTTTTCGCCCTCGCACTGGAGCCCTTGGCAACGACTCTGAGGAAATTACAAGAAATACAGGGTTTCAAAAATAGGGGAGTAGAAGAGAAAATCGCAATGTATGCAGATGACATCCTGTTATTTCTGGAAGATACACAAATCTCCCTACTAGCAGCTGTGAAATTAATTAAAGAATTCAGACACTTTTCAGGTTTAAAGATCAATTGGGATAAATCAGCCCTATTGCCAGTAGACCCCCTAGTGAACTCTCTCCCAAGTCAGGTGAATTCTATAAAAATTGTAGATCAAATGAGATATTTGGGGGTAAACATAACCAGAGATCCAGGGCAGTATATAACAGGGAATGTAGTACCACTAATGGTTAAACTGAAACAGAAGAGCCGGGTGTGGGGTGGCCTTCCTCTCTCGGTCGCCGGTAGATGCAATCTTATCAAAATGATATGGATGCCACAAATCCTTTTTATTCTCCACAATTCCCCTGTCTGGATTCCAGGGCATTGGTTTAGGAAGCTGGACAGCTTATTTAGGGAGTTAATTTGGAAAAATGGAGTGGCTAGGATGGGATTGAGGACACTGCGGCGGCCGAGGGAGGCGGGAGGTCTGGCATTACCGGACCCCTGGTTTTCTGAGTTCTCCCCGCTATGGAACAACAAGAACCTAAAGGAGTTTAGTGCGGTGGGGAAAATAGAAGAATGGGAGAGGAAGGGTATACACTGCTTGAGGCAACTGTACAAAGCAGGGAGGTTGAAATCATTTCAAGAGCTAAGAGAAGAGTTTGAACTACCAAATAGATAATTTTTTGGTTAATTGCAGGTGAAGCACACCCTGGAGGCACAATTTAAGGGCAAGGAGATAGAGTGGTGCGAAATGCCCGTGTTAAGAAAACTGGTAAATAGTACGGAATCCAGAGGGGGGATTTCAGAAAAGTATAAGAGCATATCCGAGGCAGGGCAGGTAGGGGAGGTGGAGCCCAGGAGGAGAATTAAATGGGAGGAAGAGGTTGGCTTAATAACGGTGGAACAGTGGAAATTCAACCTAGCATTGGGATCAAGAATATCTCTTTCACCATCACAAGGGATCTCCCATTTATATTTGATTTATAGACTCTATTATACACCAGCAAGATTATTCAGGTTCGGAAAAAGGCAGGATGCGAAATGTCAGCATTGTGGGGATAAAAGAGGGGATTTGTTACATATGTTTTGGCATTGCCCCAAGCTATATAGATACTGGGAAAACCTAGTGGAGGAAATTAACACAGTATTCGGATCCTCATTGGTAATGGAGGCTCGAACCTGCCTTCTGAGCCTATTTGAGGTAAATGGCATGTTGAAGGACACCCAGACAGCAATCATAAGATGCCTGTTTCAGGGCAGGAAAATTATAGCACGGAAATGGCAGAAAAAAGATCCCTCAACGATAGGAGAATGGAGAAGAGAGGTCCAGGATATGATCATTAAGGAGGAATTCTGGTATAGAAGGAGAGGTAGCTTAAAAAAGTATAAGAGTGTATGGAAGTTATGGCTGGAGTATGAAAGGGATAGATAGAATGTAAGTGTACTAGGTGTTTAGGGGATGTGTATTTGGGAGAGGGAGGGGGTGGGGGCTGTGGAGTGCTGGGGGGGGGGAGGACGGGGGAGGGAGGAGAGAATTGGAGGCTTATAGATGCCACTGTAAAAGATATGCTCACTGTCTAAAATATTTGTTCGGTTGAAGAACTGTTGTCTTCAGTTCTTTTTTTAAGTCGGAAGTTATTTTTTGAGTAAATGAAAATAAAGTAAAACTAAAGAGCGGCCACAATGATGTGAATTAAAGAGATGGGATAGTTTTTGATTTTGGAAGTTGAAACAACGTCTCTTAAAAAAGGATTCTCGGATGTGGCAAAAAAAAAAAAAAAAAAAGCAAAATCCGGCTTTGTTTGCACCTTAGCCTAGGTGGCGGAAGTGCTCGGGTGGGATAAGAGGCCCAGGAAGAGCAGCGGAAGGTGGTGGGAGGGGAGACGTCCTCTCCCGCTTCTTTAGGATAACAGCCGAGTGGCTTTTAGCTGCATCTGTTGTTATCACTAAAAAGACAACCACTGGCTCTTAAAAATGGCAGCTGCAGGCATCACCTGCTTAAAGCCATGATCGCAAATTTGCATACAGTCAGCGCAAAGGGGCTAAATGAGGTATGAGATCTCCTCTGTGGAGGGGAAAATCTGCCTTCCAATGAAGAAATTTTTGATGATGGATCGTTTGTCAGCAATTCTTCATTGCAATCAGTTGGTCTCAGCGAGAGAAGTTTGCAGAGAGAAGTTTGCAGGTTATGAGCCTTATGACATCTTGCTTTCCTGTGGTTTTGCGCGCAAGATTCCACCAGTGTCTGCTGCAGTTATTTCTGCTGCAGAATTGGAATGTAAGCAAATCACACCTTGTGTCAGAAACCATGAAATCAGACTGAGACAGAAGTACAGTTAAATCACAATTGTTTAATAATAAAAGTAAAAAGAACAAACGTAGTCAAAACATAGCCAAAGTTCAGTAACAGTAAAGGATAGTCAGCCAAGCCAGAAGTCAGGAATCAAAGTAATGGAACAGCAAGCACGATCCGGAGCCAGAAGGGATGTCAGCAAAGCCAGTCTTTAAACAGGAATGCAGGAGATGTTTCTTGTGATGTTGACCAAGGCGAAGGCAGAGCTCCTCTGGACTGGACTGCTTAAGTAGGCAGGACTGACGAGCAGGATATCAACAACAGCTGAGTAACTGTGGAGAGAGATGGGAGCTGGCAATTAGCCGACAGCTGAGGTGCCAGCTCAGAGAAGGAAGGGCTGAGCTCAGCCCTGACAGTACTCCCTCTTCAATGACCCCTCCTCTGGGGAACCACCAGGCTTGAGGGGAAAATGTCTACAGAAACAGGGGCATGTATGTCTGAGGATGAGACCCAAGAGCGTTCCTCTGGACTGTACCCTTTCCAATGCACCAGGTACTGTATGTGCCCACTGAACTTACGGGCGTCAACAATGGACTGTACTTCATACGCCTCATGGTTCTCAACCTGTACAGGGTGAGAACGTGGCACCGAGGTGGTAAAGCGGTTGTAGACCAAAGGTTTTAGTAAGGAGACATGAAATACATTCAAAATACTCATATTAGAAGGAACGTCTAATGCGTAAGTCACTGGGTTAATCCTGCGAAGAATATGTAAAGGCCCAATAAACTGAGGTGCGAACGTCAGTGAGGGAACACAAAGTCGGATATTGCACGATGACAGCCAAACCCTGTCCCCAACCTGGTAGTAAGGCGCAGGCAGGCCTCTGCTGTCAGCATGGAGTCTGTACCTATGATTAGCATCACGCAAAGCCTCCTGGACTTGTGCCCAAGTGGAACAAAGACCACGGAGATCCTCCTCTAATGCAGGAATACTCTGCGGAACAAACAAGTCAGGCAACATGGAAGGTTGGAAACCATAATTCGCCATAAACAGGGACAATCGGGAAGCAGAATTCAAGGCACTGTTGTGAGCAAACTCTGCCCACAGTAATAGGTCCGACTAGTTGTTATGATGGTCAGAAATACAGCAATGTAGGAGTTGCACCAAGGACTGATTGGCTCGTTCTGCGACCCCATTAGCCTGCGGGTGAGGAAAAAGCAAGCTGAATTCCCAACTAGGCCACCAGAATTGATGGGAAATTACCCAAATGAGTTGATTCTTCCCATGAAGGCCAGCTGCCTTGGGAGAATGGTAAGTCTGGAGCACGGCAATACGGAGACTCTCTGGGACAAAGCAGCGGTTACAAGGTTTCTCAGGATGATCATGGACCTGAGCAGCAAGAATTTTGTCACCCAAAGGAGAAGTGAGACTGGTGCGAAACCGTAGCCAGAATACGATCAGGAGGAATCACAGGAACCGAAACCAACTCCAACTTGGAAGTGGAGGAAAATTGTTGTGACAAGGCGTCAGCCCTTACATTCTTAGTACCGGGTAAGAATGAGACAATGTAATTGAAACTTGACAGAAAGAGCCCATCACACCCTTCTGTGAGAGAGGCGTTTAGCCTCAGACAAGAATGTGAGAGTCTTATGGTCAGTAAGAATGAGAACCGACACAGTGGTACCTTCGAGGAGATGTCTCCATTCTTTCAGGGCTAAAATGATCGCCAACAGCTCTCTGTCACCAAAGCTCGTAATTACACTCCGCAGATGACAATTTCTTGGAAAACTAGCCACAAGGATGCACAGTGCTTTCAGAGGGAGGACGGTGAGACAGAAGGGCTCCAACAACAGTCTCAGAAGCATCAACCTCAAGGATAAACGGTAACGTAGGATCAGGATGAGCCAACACAGGAGCAGACACAAAGGCAACCTTGAGACTCTCAAAGGCCTTAATGGACTCCAGAGACCAACTGTGGGTTACCGTACTTTCTGGTCATATCAGTCAGGGGCTTGACCAGAGATGAGAAGTTACGAATAAACTTCCGTTAATAGTTGGCAAAGCCCAGGAAACGCTGAAGAGGATGTAAACCCACGGGTCGGGCGATTGTAGGACTGCCTAAAGTTTCTCTGGGTCCATCGAAAAACCAGCAGTGGAAATGACAGCCCAGGAATTTAACCTGTTCACGATGGAACTCGCACTTCACCAGTTTACAATAGAGATTGTTCTCTCTTTCTGAAGCACACGACAGACATCTGTGTGGTGGCTCTCCAGGGACTTGGAAAATATGAGGATATCATTGAGATAAACCACCACACATACCTGCAACAAATCTCAGAGAATTTTCCTGGAAAACTGCTGGGGCATTTCAAAGACCAAAAGGCATTACGAGGTACTCATAATGGCCTGTTCTGGTATTAAACGCAGTTTTCCACTCGTTGCCCTCCTTGATCCTCAAGAGATTGTATGCCCCTCTCAAATCAAGCTTTGTGAAAACCGTTGCTCCCCTGAGGTGGTCAAATAACTCCGTAATCAATGGAATCGGATAGGCATTCTTAATCGTGAAATGATTAAGACCCCTATAATCAATACAAGGTAGCAGTTCACCACTTTTCCTCTTCACAAAGAAGAAACCAGCACCAACAGGAGATGAAGATTTGCGGATGAAACCTTGAGAAAGTGCGCCTGCAACATACTCCACCATGACCTTATGCTCCAAGACCGACAAAGGGTAAACCCGGCCATGAGGGGGTATGGCACCAGGTTGAAGGTCAATTGCGCAATCATATGGCCAGTGTGGAGGCAAACTACCTGCTTTACCTTTGTCAAAGACATCGCTAAAATTGCGGTACTCCTCCGGCAGGGAGGAGAGTGAAGAGGTGCACAGGACATTGGCTACCTTCTGGAAGCATGTCTCACTGCATTGTGGTGACAAGGAGTAAACCTCAGCACGGAGCCAATCAAAAGAGGGGTTGTGCCTCTGTAACCAAGAATAACCAATAACCAGCGGAAACTTAGGTGAGGAAATAACTTAGAATTGGATTATCTCATGGTGAAGAGCCCCTATGGCCATGGACAATGGAACTGTCTCATAAGTCACATGTGCAGGCTGTAGAGGTCTCCCTTCAAGAGCCTCAATGGCAAGTGGAGTGTCACACAGCTGCAGTGGAATTGAGTGCTTTGATACAAAGGCAGCATCAATGAACAGGCATGCAGCCCCAGAGTCGATTAGAGCCTCTATCTCGACGGACGACTCAGCCCAAGAAAGGTTGACTGAAACCAGAGGCTTATCCTTCTCAATAACTAGGGATGAAACAACGCCACCTAAGGTCTGTCCGTGACAGGACCTCAAGGTTCGGGCGTTCCCTGGACGGGTAGAAAAAGACTTCAAAAAGTGACCTGCCTGGCCACAATAAAGGCACAATCTCTCCCTCCTCCTAAGGGTTCTCTCATCCGCAGAGAGATGCATGAAGCGCAAGTGCATGGGTTCACCTTCACTGCCCGACTCGTTACCAGGAGGCATGGGAGGTGAGGGAGGCACGGGTAGGACTGCAAAGTTCGGAGACAAACGTACAGGAGGCTTCTGCAAGCGCTCCTTAAAAGAGAGTCTTTCTCTGAGTCTGGAGTCAATGAGGATGGCAAATGTGATCAACTTCTCCAGCACTGTGGGTATATCTCGGGCTGCTATCTTATCCTTGATGGTATCTGAGAGACCATGAGAAAAAGCAGCCATGAGGGCCTCATTGTTCCACGTAATCTCTGCTGCCAGAGTACGGAATTCAATGGCGTAGTCGGTAACAGTTCTCATACTCTGTTCGATGGACATGAGGCACTTGGCAGCAGAAGCGGAGCGTGCATGAACGTCAAATACCCTTTTAAACTAAGCCACAAACTCAGGGTAACTCAAGATAACAGGTTTTTCCATCTCTCATAGAGGGTTTGCCCAGGCCAAGGGGTATCACGAAAGCTACTTTGCTTCTGTCCGTGGGAAGTGCCTGGGGTAGCATCTCAAAGTATATCTCAACCTGGTTGAGAAACCCTCTGCATTGGACTGGATTCCCCCCAAATTGCTGGGGAAGCGGAGCGGGACCAGACATACCTCTTATAGATGTAATACTCGAGGTAGATGACTGCACAGAGACTGGAGCAGCAGCAGGGTCGGCCTGCAACATAGGTTGTATCGGGGCAGCATCAGTGGGAGATTCCAGGTGAGCCGTGCTACTCAGGAGCATTTTTAATGCCATGGTGAACTGATCCATGTGGTGTTCCAGTTCATCCAATCTGGAAAAAATATTACCAACAAGTGGATTGACTGCATCTTCTGAATTCATGGCCTTCATCTACTATCAGAAACCATGAAATCAGACCAAAACAGAAGAACAGTTAAATCACACTTGTTTAATAATAAAAGTAAAAAGAACAAACGTAGTCAAAACATAGCCAAAGTTCAGTAACCAGAAAAATAGTCAGCCAAGACAGAAGTCAGGGATCAAAGTAGTGGAACAGCAAGCAGGATCTGGAGCCAGAAGGGATGTCACCAAAACTAGTCTTTAAACAGGAATGCAGGAGATGTTTCTTGTGATGTTGACCAAGGCATAGGCAGAGCTCCTCTGGACTGAATGGCTTAAGTAGGCAGGACTGATGAGCAGGATATCAACAACAGCTGAGTAAATGTGGAGAGAGATGGGAGCTGGAAATTAGCCGACAGCTGAGCGAGCTCAGAGAAGGAGGGCTGAGCCCAGCCCTGACACCTTGGAGCTTCCAATTCGTCTTCCCTCAAAGACCAAGAGGTCTCTGTGGTAGTGGTGGATGCAACGCAATCTGTGCAGAGGATTAGAGTGGTCCACTCTGCAGGCAATGATAACAGGGATAACTGGCTTGTGGAGGCCTAGGGTTCATAGCGACGTCACTTTTTGATCCTTTGATGTCACCTCTTCCTATCATTGTGAAGCAGAATTCACCAAGTGTTGGATTGTTCACCCACTAATAGGGAACGTGAGCTGGGTTTAGATCATCGTGAGACAGGTTAGTTTTACCCTACTGATGATGTATTGTAGCAATAGTAATGCTGCACCTCTTCAGATATATGGCTGAGATTGAGGCTAGCATTTGCTTGGCCCAGGAAAAAAAATGTAGAGGAGGACTCCTTGTTCCCCCCTGCTTGTAGATATCAGAAACTGTGGTCACGTTGTCCAAGCTAATCAGGAGGTGAGAGACCCTCAGATCCAACTGGAAAGCATCCATCACCCTCGGGACTGCTAACAGCTACCTTTGGTTTGAAGACATTTGAACTTCTCTTGGGGACCAAATCCCCACGGCTACCCTGCTGCCCAGATGCGCAACTGAACCAAAATAACTGGCATCGGTGGTAAGGTCACAGAACTCACTGGCAGATTTCCTCAGTCGCCTCAAGTCACAACGAATGGTCTCTCAGTCAAGGGGTTTTTTGCAGTTATCACTCAGAAGTGGGGAATACCAGGGATAGATCTCTTCACATCCCAGGAGGACAGAAAAGTCAAAAAGTTTTACTCCCTTAACCCACAAGATCAGGTAATGGGAATAGATGCTTTCGTCAATCCATGGGTGTTTAGTCTCGCTTATGCTTCCCCCCCCCCCCCGGTGAGGCTAATTCCAGCAGTACTCTGGAAATTCCTCTTGGAAAGAACCAGTCTGATTCTAGTAGCCCCCTTTTGGCCAAATAGGCCATGGTTCTCGCTGCTGCAAAATATGGCTGCAGTCCTTCCAATCCATCTCCCAGAGAGGGAGGATTTGATCTTGCAGGGGCCAGTTCTTCACCTGCAGATGACAACTTTAAAGCTGCTTGCTTGGCTTCTGAGGAACAGCTCCTAAAATATCATGGGTTTTCAGATAAGGTGGTTAAGACCTTAGTAAATAATCACAAGCCCGCTGCAAGCGTCATTTACATCAAAGTATGGAAAAAGTTAAATTCCTGGATGATAGATCATCATCATGATAGGTTATGAAGTCCCAGACATTCCGACGATCTTAGAATTTTTTCAGAATGGGGTAGACCAAGAGCTTTCTGTTAGCACCCTAAAGGTGCAAACCTCGGCCCTTAGCGGTTTCCTCCAGACCTTTCTTCAACAAGATTATTAATATTATTATTATACAGGATTTATATAGCGCCAACTGTTTACACAGCGCTTTACAATATAAAAGGGAGACATTACAGTTACAATACAATAAAATACAAGAGGATTAAGAGTGCCCTGCCCAGAAGAGCTTGGAATCAAAAAGTGTGGGGCAGGTGGTACAAAAGGTTGTGACTGTGGTAAATGAGCTGATGGAAGTGGTAAAAGATTAGTTGGAGACGTGATAGGCTTTCCTGAAGAGATGAGTTTTCAGGGTTTGCCTGAAGGTAGCAAGAGTAGGGGATAGCCGGACAGGTGGAGGTAGCGAGTTCCAAAGGATGGGAGAGGCTCTGGAGAAATCCTGGAGACGAGCATGGGAGGAGGGGACGAGAGAGCTTGAGAGTAGGAGGTCTTAAGAAGAGCGGAGAGGAGGATTTGGATGATATTTGGAGGCAAGATTGGTGATGTAGCTCGGGGCAGAGTTGTGAATGGCTTTGTATGTTGTGGTTAGTATTTTGAATTTAATTTGCTGGGTGATTGGGAGCCAGTGTATGGATTGGAGGAGAGGGTTGGCAGATACTGAGCGGTTGGTAAGGTGTATAAGTCTGGCAGCAGCATTCATGATAGACTGAAGAGGGGATAGCCTATGGAGAGGCAAGCCAATGAGAAGGAAGTTGCAATAGTCAAGGCGCGAGATAACGAGTGAGTGAATGAGGAGTTGGTGGTTTAATTTGTTAAAAAGGGGGCAAATTTTAGAGATGTTACAGAGGTGAATTCTACAAACTTTTGACAACGATTGGACTTGAGGCTGAAATGACAAGTCAGAGTCTAGGATTACACCTAGTACCCTAGCACGAGGGGAGGGACTGAAAGTTCCATTGTTGAGTTTGATAGAAAAGTCATGGAGAGGGGCATGGGGGGGAGGAATATTAATAGCTCAGTTTTATGCTGCGTACACACGGACGGACTTCCCGACAGAAAGAGTCTGATGGGAGCTTTCAGGTCGGACATTCCGAAGGTGTGTATGCCCCATCGGACTTTTTCTGTCGGCATTTCCGACGGACTCAGATATAGAACATGTTCTAAATCTTTCCGTCGGTAATGCCGACGGAGTTTAGCCCATTGGCAAGTCCGGCCGTGTGTACGCGGCATCAGAGAGATTTAGTTTAAGGAAGTAGTGCGAAATCCATGCTGATATGTCAGTTAGTAAGTTAGCAATGTGAGAGGAGACTGAAGGAGTGAGGTGAGGAGTAGACAGATAGATTTGGGTGTCATCGGCATATAAGTGGTATTGGAAGCTGTGGGTGGTTATCAAGTGACCAAGGGAGGAGGTTTAGCTAGAGAAGAGAAGGGGTCCAAAAAAAGAGCCTTGGGGGACCCCCACAGAAAAAGGCAATGGAGAGGAAGAGAAAGAGTTGTAGGTGACACTGAAGGAGCGCTGTGATAGATAGGCAGAGAACCAGGATAGAGCAGAATCTTGGAGGCCAAGGGAATGTAGTTTATTTAGAAGGAGAGTGTGGTCAACAGTATCAAAGGCCGCAGAGAGGTCAAGTAGTAGGAATATGGAGTACTGGCTGTTGGTTTTAGCAGTTAGAAAATCGTTAGTGTGTTTTAGTAAGGCAGGTTCCATGGAGTGCTGTGAGTGAAAGCCAGACTGTAAGGGGTCAAGAAGATTATTTTCACTGAGGTAGGAGCTAAGACGGTTGTAGACAAATGCCCTGTACACACGGTCGGACTTTCTGACGGAAAATGTGCGATCGGAGCTTGTTGTCAGAAATTCTGACCGTGTGTGGGCTCCATCTAACTTTTTCCATTGGAATTTCCGACACACAAAGTTTGAGAGCTGGATCTAAAATTTTCCATCAACAAAATCCGTTTGCCTAAATTCCGACAGTATGTAGACAATTCCGACGCACAAAGTGCCACACATGCTCAGAATAAATTACGAGACGGAACTGCTCAGTCTGGTAAAATTAGCTCTCGTAATGGATACAGCATTTTCGTCACGCTGCAATGCATTAAATTGTTTAATGCAGCGCACTCTCTTCTTCTTTATAATGCTAGAAGAATAAAGTTGTTTTGCTGATCATATTCAAACAGAGTTCTCACAAACTTCTTTCTTTATTATTTCTCGTGATTTCAAGAATATAATATTTATATTCGTCAGATCTACCGAATAATTTTTTTTTGTTTTATGTTTTTATAGTTTTTATTATTTGGTGTTTGTTTTTTAATCAAGATCTCCTGTTTTTTGTGGGTTTTGTGTGTCAAGTTACTACAACGCCATTATTATCTTGTATTTTATAATCTCAAGGAGTTGGTTTGTGTTGGTGTCCCTTGTTAATTTGACATTGTATTTTTGAAATGTACCTGTCTACTCACAAACAAAACTGTCCTTTTTGAATGAAAACACATAGGCAAGTAGGGATGAGCTTCGAGTTGGAGTCGAACTCATGTTCGACTCGAACATGGGCTGTTCGCAAGTTCGTCGAACAGCGAACAATTTGGGGTGTTTGCGGCAAATTCGAATGCCGCGGAACACCCTTTAAAAGTCTATGGGAGAAATCAAAAGTGCTAATTTTAAAGGCTTATATTCATGGTATTGTCATAAAAAGTGTTTGGGGACCTGGGTCCTGCCCCAGGGGACATGGATCAATGCAAAAAAAGTTTTAAAAACGGCCGTTTTTTCGGGAGCAGTGATTTTAATAATGCTTAAAGTGAATCAATAAAAGTGTAATATCCCTTTAAATTTTGTACCTGGGGGGTGTCTATAGTATGCCTGTAAAGGGGCGCATGTTTCCCGTGTTTAGAACAGTCTGACAGCAAAATGACATTTCAAAGGAAAAAAGTCATTTAAACTACTCGCGGCTATTAATGAATTGCCGGTCCTACAATACACATAGAAGTTCATTGATAAAAACGGCATGGGGATTCCCCACAGGGTAACCCCGAACCAAAAGTAAAAATAAATGACATGGGGAGTCCCCCTAAATTCCATACCAGGCCCTTCAGGTCTGGTATGGATATTAAGGGGAACCCCGGCCAAAATTAAAAAAAATGACGTGGGGGGTCCCCCTAAATTCCATAACAGGCCCTTCAGGTCTGGTATGGATAATAAATGGAACCCCGGCCAAAATGTAAAAAAAAATTGGCGTAGGGTCCCCCTCAAAATCTATACCAGATCCTTCAGGTCTGGTATGGATTTTAAGGGGAACTCCGCACCAAAATAAAAAAAAATAAACGGCGTGGGGTCCCCCCAAAAATCCATACCAGACCCTTATCCAAGCATGTTACCTGGCAGGCCGCAGGAAAAGAGGGGGATGAGAGAGCGCCCCCCCCTCCTGAACCGTACCAGGCCACATGCCCTCAACATTGGGAGGGTGCTTTGGGGTAGCCCCCCAAAACACCTTGTCCCCATGGTAATGAGGACAAGGGCCTTATCCCCACAACCCTGGCCGGTGGTTGTGGGGGTCTGCGGGTGGGGGGCTTATCGTAATCTGGAAGTCCCCTTTAACAAGGGGACCCCCAGATCCCAGCCCTCCCCCCTGTGCCTACCATTTCACTAAGGTCTGGTATGGATATTAAGGGGAACCCCGGCCAAAATAAAAAAAAAATGACGTGGGGTTCCCCCTAAATTCCATACCAGACCCTACAGTTTTTGACAATTGTTTTGAAGAAAGAAGAAGCATTTAAATAAAGGAATTGTCAAAAACTGTTTCTTGTCATTTTTAAAATTTTTGACAGTTTTTTAGTGAAATGGTAGGGGTAAGTACCCCCTTACCATTTCACACAGGGGGGGGCGGGATCTGGGGGTTCCCTTGTTAAAGGGGGCTTCCAGATTCGGATAAGCCCCCCCGCCCGCAGACCCCCACAACCACCGGCCAGGGTTGTGGGGATGAGGCCCTTGTCCTCATCAACATGGGGACAAGGTGTTTTGGGGGGCTACCCCAAAGCACCCTCCCAATGTTGAGGGCATGTGGCCTGGTACGGTTCAGGAGGGGGGGGACGCACTCTCATCCCCCCCTCTTTTCCTGCGGCCTGCCAGGTTGCGTGCTCGGATAAGGGTCTGGTATGGATTTTTGGGGGGACCCCACGCCGTTTTTTTTTTTTTTTTGGCGCGGGGTTCACCTTAAAATCCATACCAGACCTGAAGGGTCTGGTATGGAATTTAGGTGGAACCCCACATCATTTTTTTTTACATTTTGGCCGGGGTTCCCCTTAATATCCATACCAGACCTGAAGGGCCTGGTATGGAATTTAGGGGGACTCCCACATCATTTTTTTTTTAAATTTTGGTTCGGGGTTTCCCTGTGTTGAATTCCCATGCCGTTTTTATCAATGAACTTCTATGTGTATTGTCGGCAATGCAATAGCCACGGGTAGTTTTGAATGTAATTTTTCCTTCGAAATGTCATTTTGCTGTCAGACTGTTCTAAACACGGGAAACATGCGCCCCTTTACAGGCATACTATAGACACCCCCCAGGTACGAAATTTAAAGGGATATTACACTTTTATTGTTTGACTTTAAGCATTATTAAAATCACTGCTCCTGAAAAAACGGCCGTTTTTAAAACTTTTTTTTGCATTGATCCATGTCCCCTGGGGCAGGACCCGGGTCCCAAACACTTTTTATGACAATAACTTGCATATAAGCCTTTAAAATTAGCACTTTTGATTTCTCCCATAGACTTTTAAAGGGTGTTTTGCGGCATTCAAATTTGCCGCGAACACCCCAAATTGTTTGCTGTTCGGCAAACTTGCGAACAGCCAATGTTCGAGTCGAACATGAGTTCGACGCGAACTCGAAGCTCATCCCTATTAAAAATGACAAGAGACAGTTTTTGACAATTCCTTTATTTAAATGCTTCTTCTTTCTTCTATCTTCCTTCGGTTTCTTCCTCCATCTTCTTCTGGTTCTTCTGGTTCTTCTGGTTCTTCTGGTTCTTCCTCCGGTGTTCTCGTCCAGCATCTTCCTCTGCGGCATCGGCATCTTCTTCCCTTCTTCTCTTCGGGCCGCTCCGCATCCATGATGGCATGGAGGGAGGCTCCCGCTCTTCTCTTCATCTTCCTCTTTTCATCTTCTTCTCTTCATCTTCTTCTCTTCATCTTCTTTTCGGGCCGCTCCGCATCCATGATGGCATGAGGGTGGCTCCCGCTGTGTGACCAAATAAAATGTATTCCTGCACTACCATGTGCAGAGGGAGAGAAAGAATATAGAAAATATGTAAAACTGGGAAAAGCCGCCTACACCTAATAGGGTACACCCTGCCCCTATTGGTTAGATAAATCAACAGAAATATGGTCTTGCGCTAATTCATTTAGAAAAATATGGTACATAGATAAGTGAAAATATAAATAAATATAAAATGGTATAATGACACTTCTGGTATCCGTAAGTCAATTTATCTTAAAACTCTACAAAGTAACAGTGTTATACTAACGTGTTGGTGTAAAACATAAAACACGTGATAAAACAACATGTGATCAATACCATGTGCAGAGTAATCACAAATAAATGTAATAGCAGTAACTAACTCCAATACATAAGTGTAACTAATGTGCAACCAGGCACACAGCAAACAAACACAAAAAATAAAGTGACTCCTGCAAATGGACAAAGTATAAGTGGCAACTTAATGAAAAAATGTGACAATAAACTAAAAAAGTCCACAGGTAAAAGTGCATCAGCAGTGATCCTCTTAGGACAAGTGAGGTGATTGGAACAAATGGTGATATTTTCCTTCTTCGTGCAACACACCACACATTAGTGGGCAGTGGCCCCTTACCTGCAGGTAATGGGGTAATAGCATTAGCCAATTTTAGGCATGGCGGCCCTTATTCATGGTGTAGGGATAAGGAGATCTTCTGAATGGCGGAACGCCAACTTCAACCAGTAGTGGGGGCGACAATCTGTGGTCCTATCCTCGCTACCGTCCGTATGAAAACTGCGCCTCTCCAAGTAGTGTACCAGGGTCACCAAAAATGAGGAAAAAAAGCAAAGGAAGGTCCCACAATAGTGTAATATTGTTTTGGCAGTAAGCTGGGTTTATTTAGACAAATAGAAGTACTCACATAAAAACAGTAACACACAGTGCGCATGCGCGGGACTTCCGGAGCGACACGCTGACCGAGAGCTCCGCACCGCTCCGGCCCTCCAGAGCACAGCACGGACACTATAATTAGCGGTTTTCGGCAGGAGGACCAGTTATCAGACCCTCTTACATCCGGGCACCAGCCTACATGTCCGGATCCCAGCAGAAAAAAGACGTTAATAGGCAGCTGAACTTTGGCCTAGCTCCCCCGGGACCTTCCAAGATGGCGGCCGCAACTGCTCCATGCGGAGACACAGCAATCACACAAGGCCCGGTGTATCCTCCAGCATTATCCACTCCAACTACAGCACATGTGAGTAACAATATGGGGGCACAAGGCTACTTAGCGTCTCCTGCGTCCACTGAATCGCTCCTCAGCAGAATGCAGAACGGCAACCCTTACTCCCCCCTTCTCAACTCCCCTGACACCATTGCAGACTCCCCACAGGCCTCCCCCATCACCAATAATCAACCCCCAGAAATGGCACAACTGCTTAACTGCTTCTCAGACATGCTAGCTACAGGGCTGGCACAAAACGCCATGCAAATCACCACATCAATTAAAGCAGATCTCCAGAGCTTAGGGGCAAGAATAGACGCTATTGAACAAGCGGTCGATGAGTCCGCAGCACGCACCAACCAACATGCCACCTGTATTCACTCGCTACAGGATCAACTCGAGAATGCTCTGGCCAAAATCGAAGACCTGGAGAACAGAAGCAGACGATATAACTTTAGAGTGCGAGGTATTCCTGAAGCCAACATGGATATCCCTAACACAATCAAAGCCCTAATCAAAGAACTCATCCCTGACATTCCGGATGACAAGCTCGAATTGGATAGGGCCCACAGAGTGCTTCAACCCCCCCGCCAAGATGGACTCCCCAGAGACATAGTAGTCAAGACACACTTCTACGGGACAAAAGAAGAGGTAATGAAAAGATCCCGCTACAAAGATGACATCACCCTGTTTGGCAATAAAATCCAGATATTCGCAGATATCTCACCGACCACAATCCAAAAAAGAAGATCACTTAAACCACTCCTGGAAGTCCTCACACAGAAAATGATTAAGTATAGATGGACATTTCCTTTCCGACTACAATTCAACTACAAAGAGAAATCATACGGCTTTTCAAATTTCCAAATGGGTGAGCAACTGCTTCTTCGCCTTGGGCTAATCTCTCAAGATATTCCCCAGCACAATATGGAAAATCGACCAAATTCGTCCAAAAGGCCACCACCAAGCAGCCCCCTTACCCCACTATGGGTGAAACAGCAAACAAAGAAACAACGGGAATCCATGCCCCCCAGATGAACTCTGTTACCACCTTCGCACGTAGATCAAATCTTCACACAGGAAATGTGTAGATGCTTCTCCTACACACCCATGGTCTTTTTCAAGACCCGACCCACTTTGGCTACCTTTCACCTTTTTTTTTTTTTTTTTTTTTTTTTTTTTTTTTTTTTTTTTGCCATTATCCTCCGAAGCACCAAATGCGGACTTTCCCTTCACCTTAAGAGGACTGCCAAAGACTCACTAATTTTTATTCCTTCCCTCTAGGTCTCAGGTCTAAGCCCTATCTGGGAACATCCCGATTCCCCCTAAGTCTCCCCCCCCCCAATCCTCTTCCCCCTTCCCATTCCCCTTCCCTTTCCCCTCTCCCTTCCCTTCCCACCTCTTTCCCGACAGATTTATCCAACTTGATATGACGCAGGTCATTCTCTTGTTTATAGTATATACAGATTGCACTAGTTTTTCTCTGTTCAGTTTACAAGGGCGAGCTTTCCCCTTTTATTTAGAGAAGGTACTTGAATAACACTCTAAGTCGCTCATGTTCAGTTACTATTAACTATTGCTATAGGGAGAGTTCTTATTTAGCTCTCTTAGTTATTTTTACTTTTTTTGTCTTTTCATTGTTTATAACAAATGCTCTGTGGCCGGAGCGGCTCTACATGCCACCCCACCTATTGTAACCTAGAGGAAATTTTACCCCTTGGTCACAGTAGACTTACGACCCTATTTTGGGTCGTCCATACTTTACTGAGCCCCCTATCTTAGGGACTCAGTGCAGGTTTCTGATCCTGCATTCAAAGGATCCACTGTTCTATTTACACACTGGATTCCTTCTCTTTCAGTTGGTTCTATTTCTTTTTTCTGCTATTTTCTGTCCTGCTCTTTTCCCCACCCTTTCTCTCTCCCACCCAGGCACCTTCGAGGGGAGCTGAACAAGCAAAATACCCGAATACCCACAACCAAGACTATGGTCCAAGGACAGAGGAAGCCCTAACCCTGGATTGGGTAAGAAACCGTTTTTTACTGTCGAATACCTCACATAATGTCCATGGCTGACGAACGTATCCCACAGTCATCTCTTAACATAGCAACCCACAATGCTCAGGGACTAAACTCCCCAGTTAAAAGGCGCAAAGCCTTTCATAGCTACCATTCCAGAGGATTGGACGTTATACTTATCCAAGAGACTCACTTCCCTAAATCTTTCAATCCATCATTCCTACACCGTAACTATCCCACCTTTTATTTGGCTAACGCAGATGACAAAAAAAGAGGAGTAGCTGTACTTATCTCCAAACGCTCACAATTTTCTCTGACCAAAACCATTAAGGACGAAGAGGGGAGATATATACTTGTGAAAGGCCAGATAAACGGTGCAACTCTCTCCATAGTATCGTACTATGCTCCTAACAAGGGACAGGCTTCTTTCTTCTCTTCTATGCTCACTTCACTCTCCCCACATTTGGAGGGCAAGGTGATCATGGGAGGGGACTCTAATATTGCTTTTGACCATATGCTGGACAAATCAACAAAAAGCATTTCGAGGCTCAAAAGACCCCCCAATCAGAGCCTTCGTATTGCTCAACTTCTACACTCTTTGGGTCTGATTGATGTATGGAGAGAGTTGAACCCTAGTGCTAAAGACTATACTCACTACTCAGCCCCTCACAGAACATACGCACGTATAGACCACATTTTCATACACACCACTGATATTCACCTAGCATCTCGGGCAGTAATTAGCGAAATACCCTGGTCTGACCATTCATTGGTCTCCACCAAGCTAAACGGGTTCCTACACACAAGAAGCCCACCTCAATGGCGTCTCAATGAAGCCCTCCTATCCAACCCGGTACACTGCACCATGATAGAAAAAGACATTTTAGAATACTTCCGCCTTAATGACACACCGGAGATCTCCCCAGGAACCCTATGGGGAGCCCACAAAACAGTAATACGGGGTAACCTTATACAACTTGCAGCGAAACTAAAAAGAGAAAAACAAATTGACATTAAAAAATTGCAAAAAGAATTCCAAATCATATGTAAGCGGCACAAACAAAAACCCACACCCGAGTCCTTAGCCAAAATGGATTCCTCTAGGATAGCCTTAAACACTGCTCTAACATCCTCTGCAGAAAAACACCTCAATTGGGTCAGGGGAAGATTCTATCTTAATACTGATAAATTTGGCCCCCAATTAGCCTCAAAACTTTCCCCCAGACATAGATTCCAAGCTCTACCCAAAATTAAATCAAGTTCGGGTCCATTAACACAAAACCCCAAGACAATACTGGAAACATTCCACTCGTTTTACTCCAAGCTATACTCCTATCCTAGTCAAGAGAAGGCCCAGAAACTCAACAAATTTTTTGATAGCATCCCCCTCCCCAAAATATCTAATTCTCATCGCTCCCTAATGGAAGCTCCTATTACTACAGAGGAGGTGTTGGAAGTCATAAAAGAATCTAAAATGGGCTCAGCTCCTGGCCCTGACGGATTCTCGTCACTGTATTATAAAAAATTTGGAAATCCCTTGGCTCCTTATCTGGTCCGGTTCTTTAATTCCCTTAACAGAGACTCTCCCGTAGACCCAGCGACAAACCTAGCCTATATCTCAGTCATACCCAAACCGGGAAAAGATCAAAGCTTGGTAAGCAACTACAGACCTATATCCCTCATGAACAATGACCTAAAAATAATGACCAAAATCCTTTCCAACAGACTAGGCTCCTTTATAGGAGCATACGTTCATAAGGACCAAGTGGGGTTTATACCAGGGAGGCAGGGCCCGGACCAGATAAGGAGAGCTATAGACGTAATATCTATACTTCAATCAAAATGGGATGGTAACCCACCCCAGGAAGGGTACCTCCTGTCTATAGACCTCCAAAAAGCCTTTGACTCTATTACATGGCCATACCTTTTTGGAACATTAGAGCGATGGGGTTTCGGCTCCCATTTCTTAAATCTCCTAGCAGCTCTCTATTCACACCCCAGAGCCCAAATCAAGATCCAAGGCCATTTATCAGAACCATTCCCCATAACCAAAGGGACTAGACAAGGTTGCCCTTTATCACCCTTACTCTTCGCCATTGGCATAGAAAATTTAGCTATTGCAATAAGGAACCACCCAGACATACATGGCGTTAAATGTGGCCAGTCAACACACAAATGCGCCCTATTCGCGGACGATGTCTTACTCTTCATCACTTCCCCTCTAGTCTCTACCCCCAATATTCTCTCCCTTTTAAACAATTTTGGACGGATCTCGGGTTTACAAGTAAATATGTCCAAATCCATAGCACTTAACATATCCACTCCATCACACACAGTGGAAAGCTTAAAGGAACACTTCCCTTTTGCTTGGAGCTCAAATTCCATCACATATTTAGGTATTCAGCTAACCCCCCTAATAGAGCAATTATATCGCTTTAACTATCCCCCCATGTTCAAAAAACTTAACTCTGATCTTGTTCAATGGTCTCTACACAAATTATCTTGGCTAGGAAGACTAAATGCAGTCAAAATGACACTACTACCGCGAATTTTATATTTGTTCCGCTCCCTCCCCATCCCTGTCCCCAAATCCCACATCTCAAAACTACAATCCTCGATCATCCAATTCATTTGGAATAAATCAAATCACAGGCTCCCTAAAAAAACTCTTTTTAGATCAAGGAAAAAAGGTGGTCTTGGACTCCCTAATCTCTGGTGGTACTACCAGGCAGCACACCTTAGTCAGTTTTCAGCCATTTACTATAGAGGCCCCAAACCTGAATGGATAGAGATGGAAAGACAAGCTATACCCAAATTCACTATAGACTATCTTTTATGGCGCCCCCATAAAACTAGACCGCCGATCCTCTCCCCCTCCCTCTCACATTCATTCACATTATGTGACACCATGCACAAACTACACAATCTAATATCTACATGGAAACCCTTAGCACATATTTTTAATAATCCCCTCTTCCCTCCAGGTACAAACACAAGAGCGTTCCAATGGTGGCTTGATAAGGGAATGTACAGAATAGGTCATTTCTGTAACTCTGGGGGCCCCCTCACGTCAACACAATGCACCTCGAAACTCAAAATGCCCCAATCCGAAAAATTTCGCTTGCACCAACTGAGACATTTCCTACTCTCCACCCTATCCCAAGAACCGCTTCCACTTCACACCACCCCCTATGAACAGTGGTGCTCCTCAGCCATGGACATGAAAGGGGGAATTTCGCTCATATACTCAGCTCTAGCAGAACCCCAAGAGAAAGCTGACTACATGATAACCTGGGAACGTGATGTCGGATTCGAATGGGATCTTGACACATGGCACTCCAATGTAGCGTCTGCTTTCAAGGGTATCATAAATGTCTCTCTTGTCGAAGCAGATCTCAAAATCATAACGCGATGGTACCTAGTCCCAACTAGGCTAGCTAAGTTCTATCCAAACTCCTCCCCTACATGTTTTAGGGAATGCGGACACTTAGGCACCCTCTTACATATTTTTTGGGAATGCCCACGTATCAGAGGATACTGGAACAAAATTTTCAACTTAATTCGCAAAGTCACTGACTTAGCGATCCCACAAACTCCAACTATAGCCCTATTAAACCAAAAAATTCCCAAAATTTCAAAATATGACCGAATACTAATCCACTACATTCTTATAGCAGCCAAAATTACAATAGCCCGGGCATGGAAACTTCCTAAAGTTTCATTTCATGTAGCCAAACAGAAAATCTCCTGGATCATGTACCAGGAGAAAATTTCTAACATCATTCTTGACAAGACTGAGAAATTCAAACGTATATGGGATCCATGGGCTCGCCATATGGGAGTGACTCTCTAATCCCTAAACCAGCTACTCATTCTGCCAACTAAGTTTCCCTGCCCGGCTACCTGACAATCCAACACGGCTCTCCTCGAAGGATCTGGCAAACCCTCCTCACTCAATCCTCTCATACCTCTCTCTCCCTCTTTCTTAATATTTCTCTCTTTTCTCTCCTTTCCCTTTACTTTTTATTATTTTATTAAGTAAAATAAAACTTCTCTTGATGCTCCCTCTCCCACTGAATCAGAATGGTGGGAGGTGAAATTGAAGATACAGGATTATACATATGTCTATTATGATCTATTAGGTTATTACTTTAAAGATGTTATCTTTCATACAAGATTTTATAAGTTTGTCAAAAAAAAAAAAAAAAAAAAAAAAAATATTTCAGAATAAGACACTAACGCTGTGATCTCGAATCTTAAACTGTAATTTTATTTTCAAGAACTTAAATGTTTGGCATTGTATCATTTTTCATGAACCGTTGGGAAATTACCTTTTGGCAGAGAACTGGAGCCCGGGGGACCTAGACACAGCATGATCCCGTTTCGGGGTGTCTGGTCACCGGGGCGGCTGGATTTTTGTTATGAATACTCAATTGGAACATGAAGAATTTTTTATTTTATTAGTTCTACATGGAAATTCCGGATGTCAAATATTAATGTGCAGAGACTTTCAAGTGAAACCCACTTATATTTGTATCTATATGTTCAAAACCTTATATCTGCCCTTTTCCCCTGTGTGGGAAAAATATTGTTGATGTTTAACCTTTTGTCTCAATAAACAATTTTAAAACTTACAAAAAAAAAAAAAAAAAAAAAAAAAAAAAAAAACAGTAACACAAGGCATAGATCCGATGAGCGGCGAGCTCGTATCTCCAAACAACATAGAGTGCCTGTCCCGTCCCTACGCGTGATGTCACAACCCACGTGACTTCATCAGGGGATGATCCCCTGATGAAGTCATGTGGGTTGTGACTGTGGCTGTGGCTGTGGTGTTGGAGGTGTGGCAGGAGGAGGAGGATGGTCCAACTCACACAGGTGGGTATTGGGTGTGATTTAGCCCCTCAACCCCTTATTTAATGTGATACGAATGATTTCCTCATGCATGTCCTGCATTTTGCTGGCAGCCATGGAGGCAAAGGCCTCTTCACGAGTGGGGGTGGTTCTGAGGGCCGCAGAAGCCTCCTCAATCAGCCTGAGCGCTGACTCCTCCACGTTACTCCCCTCCCTGGGTCTTTAGGTTGGAAGGCGGAGGGGAGGCACCTCAGATTCTGTGAGGCTCCTACTGGGCCTGGCCACCTCCTGGCTGCAACTAACCCCTGCCTCCTCCTGGCTGCCACGTTCCACAGCCTCCTCCTGTGTGCCACATTCCACAACCTCCTCCTGGCTGAGGTCTTCCTGTGTATGAAAAAGGGATATAGTTTTATATTTGGTTCATCAATCACACACAATTTTCAGCTCATGACTGTTGCAAATTGAATATTAATAAATAGAAAAGACTATCATTCTGACCCCAGCATTTTTCATTCTTGTCACAATTATGTTTGGCTACTATTGTCTATTGCTATGTAAACGCCTTTATTAAATCAGCAACTTAATAAAGGCTTCTTCCTGGCTCCACATCTTCCTTGCTGGAAGTCCAAGGTTGGACATCGGAAGCCTCAGCTGGGGTGGAAGGAAGAGTGGAAGGTAGGGTTGAGAGGGATTCCCTGACTTCAGTCTGGTCTGACAGAAAATGAAGTTTGTCATAGTACCACAGCCTGGGGACATAAACGTCATCTGCTGCAGCTCCTGATCTCTGGGAATCCTGGACCTTCTTGCGCTTCCTAAGATATGTGCTCCTCAGGCCACCAATTTTGGCCCTTTAATAGGGCATGGGGACCTGCGGCTTCACCAACTCCAGCAGTTTCTCCAGCGCTGCCTGCCTGTTTAATTTGTTATTGTAATGCAGGGTATTTATCAATGAATATTGGGAGGAAACCATGTTCTTTGAAGCCATCCATTTTATCTGCAAGACACAACACAAGACAAACCCTAATATCAGGCTAAACTCTCCTAATCTTGTCCCAATATAGGCCTCAATCTATAAGCAGTATAGGCCCAAGTTAAAATGGTACCTTCATTATCATGATCGGCGCTTCTGCGACTCCTTCCTCTGCTCACAGATCATACGTATGACGCACGCGTGTTATGCTTTATATACACTGTGCATGCAGGAAACTCCGCCCTCCCCTGATGTTCTTTCTAGTCTATTCCCGCCCCTTCTCTTTCAGCGCAGTGGGGGAGAGCACATGGCGGAGACAGAGCAGGTGCGTGATAATAGCAGCAACGAGGGGGAGAAAACCGGAGCCAGAAACATCCCGATCCCGCAGGAGATTTAAGGCATCAAATATGGCCTTTGTAGAGTTAGTGGACATCTTGAAGCGGGCCGACTATGATGGCAAGTATGGATCTTACCCAAACCCAAATGTGAGAAAGGCCAAGATCATGGCTAAAGTTGTGAAGGGTCTGCACAGGGATTTTGGGGTACGGCGATCCAAGGATCAACTGAGGAAACGCTGGTCGGACCTGAAATTGATGGAGCACAATCAGTACAGAAGAATCAAGAGAGTGCTGCAAAAAAGTAAGTAGTTGTCCTGTGTTCCTATTCTTTATTATTATTACGTTTGTGCTGCTCCATGTGCTTTTCTTTACTGTTGTACAGTTTAAAATGGCAACTTTCATGTTCATGGGCACATTAATCGTTTGTATGAAACATTGTTCGTTCAGCCACTAAAATACGATGTTTTGAGCAGATGCAGTTCAATACATTTTTTCTGACCTACTTCTATTAAAAAAAGTTTGATGTCTAGATGGGTTTGTAACTATAATGTAGTGCAAACTTGATTCAGTGTAAGGAGAGGACACTCAGCAGCTGTTTACACATCTGGACGCAGGAGCACTAGTGTGGGGCACCAGAATCAAACTTTTTAGGATGTCCCACACAGGTGCTCCAGTGGATACTATAGGGGTGTCTCCATCTGTGAAACTTGCACAAAACATGTAAGTATTCCAGCTTTATAAAGGGAAATAAATAATGTTTTCAGCTTGGAACTTTGCTAAAACAGACAATTGTACCCCACTTCCAATCAATGTTTCATATTACTATTTCTGCCATCAAATATCTGCGTAAGTATACCTTTTTTTTTCACATAGGGGAGAAAAGACTCGGGACATCAGAGACCAGGGAAGGTGAAATCCCCCAAACCCAAGCAGAGGAGGAGGAGGGAGACATTGTTGAAATTGGCGAAATTGTCACAACAGGTGAGTGTCTGCGACCACAGCTTCAGGTAATAGATGTATGCCTGCATATTTATAATACATGGTGTATTTTTTTATTCTTTTTTAGGTGATGGGAATGTTGCTGGAAGAAGAATGCAATTTTACCAGTGAAAGTGCCCAGATCCTCATCTGGGAGATTTTGGGGTGCAATCGTGATTTAGAACAGCTAAAGGAAAACATCAATGATGTTAAAAAAAAATGAAGAACATCACTGATGCTTTAGGAAGAATATAAAACACCCAACAATTGATAACTTTTTTCTCATTTATTTTTGATTTTAGTAATACATTTTTACGTATTTGAAAAACCAAATTTTGAAGATGCACACAGTGGGGTTGATTTACTAAAGGCAAATAGACTGTGCACTTTGCAATGTGCAGTTGCACTCTGCAAGTGCAGTTGCTCCAAAGCTTAGTAAAAAAGGTTAAGGTTCACTTTGCAAAGAATACCCAATCACATGCAAGGAAAATTTAAAAAACAGCATTTTTGCTTGCACATGATTGGATGATGGAAGTCAGCAGAGCTTCCTCTTATTTACTAAGCTCTGGAGCAACTACACTTGCAGAGTGCAACTGCACATTGCAAAGTGCACAGTCTATTTGCCTTTAGTAAATTAACCCCAGTGTGTCAACATGTGCTATCTGCCATCATGGGAGATCAATGTACGCATTTTGTGGGTGCAACCCCTTCCTCAATAATAAAGTAGCTGAGAGGAAGGGGTTGCACCCCCAAAACACGTCCATTTATCCCCCATGATGGGAGCTAGCACATGTTGACATTAAGTGTGGGATCAGGAGGGAAATCCCCATTTTGAATCCTAATTTGTGTGCATCTTCAAAATTTGTCTTTTACAGGGGTGACATCACCCCATCAGATGAAGGCAATATCAACCTAGTTTGGACATACTAATGTCTGATATTGCCTTCAATTTATAAAAGTTGAACTTTGTAAGTTCCAGAGTTGTGTATTGTTTGATGGTTTTAAACATGCCTGTTTTACCAAATAAAGGCCATTTATAATTAATGGGACCTAAAAAAATGTTATACACCAAAGATGTTGGTTTGTTCAAAAACCCTTTTATTTTATTTTTTGTTTAATATATTTTTATCAAAGACAAGAGAAACAATACAGCAGTGTTTACATAGAGCCGCAAGTAGGCCTTTCAACATTATCATAATCTGGTTCACTTGAGACTCATAAAATCACTTTAAAATGTCCCAATTGAGACCAATCTAACACTTTCAATGTTGTCTAGCATCGCGTCAATACCGCATCTTGTCATTTATATAAACATACATTCTAGAAAGAGAACAGAAACAGAAAAAAGTGAAGGAAAGAAAAGAAAGGGGGGAGAAAGAAGTAGGGGGCGGGGGGAGAAAGAAGTAGGGGGCTGGGGGGTGGGATAGAAGAGAGGGGGAGGGTGTTTGCCTCAGTCAGCTGCCCTGTATCAAAAGTTTTAAGCATTAATACTTATGCCCCGTACACATGGTCAGATTTTCCGACGGAAAATGTGCGATCGGAGCGTGTTGTCAGAAATTCCGACCGTGTGTGGGCTCCATCGTACATTTTCCATCGGATTTTCCGACACACAGAGTTTGAGAGCAGGCTATAAAATTTTCCGACAACAAAATCTGATTGCGTCAATTCCGACCGTGTGTGGACAATTCCGAAGCACGTTTTGTTTTTTGTTTTTTACTCGAGAATATTTTTGGGTGTGTTTTGTGTGTCAAGTTACCTCAACACGATTATTATCTTGTCTTATTTAATCTCAAGGAGATTGTTTGGTGTTGGTGTCCCTTGTTAATTTCACATTGCATTTTTGAAATGTACCTGCCTCCTCACAAACAAACTGTCCTTTTTGAAGTAAAACAAACATAGGTGAGTATAATTGAAACCAAAATTCCTTTATTAAGGGATGAGAACCAAACAATGAGGGAGGCAACGCTGAATAAACATCATAAATTGGCGAAGCCTTTGGCCCCCAGGGCAGACATCAATTATTTTCCAGTAAAATTGGTGGCCTGAGGAGTCCATATCTAAGGGAGTGCAGTCTGGTCCAGAAGTCCCAGAGATCATGAAAGCAGCAGATAACATGTATGTTCCCAGGCTGTGGTCATACAAGAGGCTGCATCTTTTCTCAGACCAGACTGAATCCAGGCCATCACTCTCTGGTCTTCCTTACACGCTTGCTTCCTGGCTGTGGCTCTGGTGTTGGAGGTGTGGCAGAAGGAGGAGTAGGACTTGGAGGAGGAGGAGGAGGACCATGGGTGAGCTGACAAATGTGGGTTTCACATGTGAGTTGGCCCCTCAACCCCTTTTTTAGAGCTTCCAAAATTAAAAACTCACATAAGAGGCGAAGGCCCTCCTCCATCTGCATCATTTTGCATGCTGTTAGGTCAGCAAAATCCTCTTCCACACTGTGGGGTGTTCTGAGGGCCTTACTAGCCTTCTAAAATAGGCCTATTGCATCCTCCTCCAGGTTACTCCTCTTCCTGCCACTTTTTCTTTGAAGGCAGAGGGGAGGGACCTGGGTATTGGGCAGCCTGCTTGGCCCAGCCACCTCCTGGCTGAGACTTCCCTGTGTATGAAAAAGGGACATCGTTTTGGTTCATCAATCACAATCATAAATTAGTACTCCAAACTAACATCTATTTAACATCATTGATTGGACAACCAAAAATATTTGGAAGAATGCTATACCTGGCTCAAGCTGGGCTCCTCCACATGTTGCTGCCTGGAAGGCCCAGGTTGGGCGTCAGAAGCCTCAGCTGGGGGGGAAGGAAGCATGGAAGAAAGAGTGGAGAGTGCTGGCCTGGGTTCAGTCTGACCTGACAGAAAATGCAGTCTGTTATAGTACCACAGCCTGGAAAGATAAATGTCATCTGCTGCTCCTGATCTCTGGGAATCCTGGACCTTCTTGTGCTCCCTTAGATAAGTGCTCCTCATGCCACCAATAAGGATCTTCAAATAGGTGATGTCTGCCATGGGGTCACCGGCTTCACAAATTGCAGCAAATTATCCAGCGATGCCTTCCTCTTTGTTTGGATCTTATAATTAGGGTGGTTTACCTGCCACAGACAGGGCAGCTCCCTGAACATATCAATGAATATGGGGATAAAGTCCTGATCCTTCAAGATATCCATTTTCTCTGCAAGACACAACACAAGACAAACCGTAATGTCAGGCTAAAGTCTCCTAATCTTGTCACAATACAGGCCTCAATCTAGAAGCAGTATAGGCCCAATTTTAAATCTTACCTTCGTTATCACGATCGGCGCCCCTGATACTCTTTCCTCCGCTCACAGATCGTACGTACTACGCACGCGTGTTACGCTTTTTATACACTGCGCATGCGTCAAACTCCACCCACCCCTGACGTTCTTTCTGGTCTATTCCTCGCCCCTTATCGTTTGGCGCAGTGGAGGAAGAGCACATGGCGGAGACAGAGCAGGTGTCTGATAATTACACCAACAAGGAGGAGGAAAGCCCGGAGCCAGAAACGTCCCGATCCCGGAGGAGACTATTTAAGGCATCAAATATGTCCTTTGGGGAGATGTTGGAGATGGTCGACATAATGAAGAGGGCCGACTATGACAGGAAGTATGGACCTTACCCCAACCCCAATGTCAGAAAGGCCAAGATCATGGTGAAAGTGGTCAAAAGTCTGCACCAGAATTTTGGGGTACGACAATCCAAGGATCAACTCAGGAAGCGGTGGTCAGACCTCAAATTAAGGGAGCATGAACAGTACAGAAGGATCAGGAGAGTGCTGCAAAAAAGTAAGTAGTTGTCCTGTGTTCCTATTCTTTATGTTTATTATGATTGTGCTGCTCCATGTGCTTTTCTTTACTGTTGTACAGTTTAAAATGGCAACTTTCATGTTCATGAGCACATTGTTCGTTCGTATGAAACATTGTTCGTTCGGCATAGAAAACCCAATTGTTTTGGCCATATGCATTTGAATACCTTTTTGCTGGCCTACTTCTCTTCAAAAAATTTTGTTATGTAGATGGGTTGTTAACTAAAATGAAATGCAAACTAGATTCTGTGTAAGGAGAGGACACTCAGCAGCTGTATACACATCTGGACGCTGGAGCACTAGTGTGGGATGCAAGAACACCCTTTTTATTGGGGGGCCCACACAGGTGCTCCAGTGTATACTATAGGGGTGTCTCCATCTGTGAAGCTTGTACAAAACAGGTAAGTATTCAAGCTTGACAAAGGAAAACAATATTTCTTCATCTTGGAACTCTGCCAAAACAGACAATTGTACCCCACTTCCAAGCAATGTTTCATATTCCTATTTTTGCCATAAAATATCTGTGTGCTAAGTATACCTATTTGTTTTTAACATAGGGGAGAAAAGACTCGGAGGACACCACTCATCTGAGGAGACCACCGACCCACCACCTCTGGAAGAAGGGGAAATCCCCCAAAGCCAAGCAGAGCAGGAGGAGGAAGACGTGGTGGAAATTGTCACCACAACAGGTGAGTGTCTGTGACCACAGCTTCAGGTAAGAGATGTATGCCGGCATATTTATAATACATGTTTTTTTTTTGTCATTTATTTTTATAGGGGATCGTGATGTTGTGTATCCAGGTCATTTCACCAGTGAGAGTGCCCAGATCCTGATCGAGGAGATCATGGGGTGTAATAGGGACTTGGAAAACATCCAGAAAAACTTCAATGAGGTTAAAAACAAAATGAAGAACATCATTGATGTTTTAGGGAGAGTTTAAAAGACCTCCAAATCCCTGACTTTTTGGTGGTATTTGTAATGGAAGAATTTGTTAAATTTTTTGACAATTTATAGAAAAGCCAAATTTTGAAGATGCACACAGTGTGTCAACATGTGCTATCTGCCATCACGGTGTTGTATATGTTGTAATATGTTCACTGATTTATGTGGGACATTATATTATTATATGTATGTACACATACAGTCAATATTAACCAGGCCAGAATTCAGTTGACAATGGTCGATTTGTCCAAGCCAACTCAATTTTAATATAACAGCTGAAGACTCTTTGATGTGTTGATCTTATGCAAGTCTACCTAGGTGTGTGAGGTATGGTATGGGCTGTTAACCTAATTGAACATTTCAAAGGGTACATTGTTTAAAGGACCATAGAAGAAGTATATATATATATATATCAGGGGGACTTGTTGATATTAACATGCAAGAATACAGATTAGGAATGTAGGTATTCCAAGGGCTCAAAAGGGTGTTCAGGTGGTATCTGTTAATCTAATTACACATATCTAAGGGGACTTATTGATATTATTATGCAAGAATACAGATTAGGAATGTAGGTATTCCAAGGGCTCAAAAGGGTGTTCTGGTGGTATCTGTTAATCTAATCTAATTACACATATCTAAGGGGACTTGTTGATGTTGATATACGGGAGTGCAAATTGGGGCGGTTTATGACTACAGCTGTTCACGGCTGGGGGTTGTTGTCTGTCTGAAAGACTAAAAGCAAATCAAAGTCCTAAATTGAAGCGGCCAATCAAATTGCTCAGCCATTCAGTGTCTAGTGAATATAACACGGCATTCAGTCTATAGTTTAAGTTAGGCTTATCTGTGTATGAAGGCACAGACCTAAGAAATGGGTCTCTGAATTATATCTACTCTGTCTGATTTTTTTTTCATCTGTGGACTTTGGACTTTGTTCTGTGTTGGAAGTCAATAAAGTGCATCTCTCTGGAAGAATTGGGTTGCTGTGGAAGAGTAATTACTAATTAATTATCATACCCACGATACTAATACTATACTACTATTGAATATTATAATATCACTACATTGGTGCCGTTCAAGTGACCAGAAGAACATTTTCGGACTTAGTAACAGAAGTCGGTGGTGACAACAATCCTGTGAGGTGGACAGAAGTCTGATGAAGAACCAAGAGCTGTGCTGTGACTCTAATGTCTGGTTGTGACATAAAAGAGTCTGGTCTACAAATTTAAACAAGTTGGGAACCCCAGAATTATTCTCTGGAGACTGGCAACAACAACAAAAAAAGGACTGTGTGGTGTACCAGAAGACCTGATCTGTAAGCTGAAGGAGTAACTAATGCGGTGAGTAAAATATTTCCTTTTTTTTTTAAATTATTAGTAATATAGTCAAAATGCTTACTCAGTGTGAAGCTAGTGTCAGTTCTGATAAAGTTAACAGATGGGTATTAAAATGTATTAAGCGCCATGGTGGTCCTTATGAAATTCCAGAAAAATTTAAGCAGATGTGGACAATGATGAAGGAATTTTTAGAGAAAAATGTTTTTGATAGCAAAATTTCAGAAAGTAAAAAAAAAGGTTGTATTGTGCAGGGCTTATTATCTTGCTGTTTAACAATGGAAAGTTCTTTGAAGGGTAAGGTTGAGGAAATTACCCAGTTACAGAAGGCAGTTGATAATAGCAACAATGTTTGTGAGAGGTTACAAAACCAATCAGACACAGAGACAGTAAATTTAAAATAGCATGCAGTTACCATTGGGTGAGCTTTGCTTGAGAAATCTAAACGTTGTGATGAATTATCAGAGGAAAATGAGAGATTAAAATTAAGAATTATGGAATTAGAGAAGAGATCTCAGGAATGCAGATATGCATCAAATCTTGGATTCAGCTATCTTCAGCAAAACACAGACACAGACTTTCTATCAAATGAAACAGAACCTCATATTAAATCTGATAATTCATTACCAGCTGCCCCCACTGTGACTACCACAGTTTATAACAATAATAATAATACAGGTGAAGTTTGACTTGTAATGAAGCCTTTGAAACCAAAAGAATTAGACGCAATTCTTAAAGAAATAGGAATGGTTCCATACCATGATTTAAATAGATTTTTTAAATGGTTTTGTGACATGCAGCAGGTCAGAGATATGTACAATCTCAACCCATCTGACTTAGAAAGAGTTTTGCAACATTCTGTAGGAAGTGGTCTTTGGATGAGAATTAAACAGATCTGTATTCAGCCTCTGAGGACATGGGACATATTACTGGAATTATTATGTGTTTTGTATGGTGTACGTTCTGATGTTACTATTCATGGGAGGATCCAACAGATGCAAAATGAATCTCCATATGAATTGTAACACAGGATAGCAACTATTATGGAATTATTGGTCGGTAATAATCTTGCATTTGAGCGTGGTGGCTTGATACATATGAGATATCAAACAAAATATTTTATTAGTTACCCCAAATCCTCATGATTTAAAAGACATATTGTTGAGAGCAGACCATTTATGGAGAAAGTCAAATGAGCAGGCTGTCAAAATTGATTTAGCTACATTGTTTAGGACAAATACTGAACATAAAGATCAGAAGATAATATCCTATGATAATACCCAGAGAGGAGACACCGGGTCAAACATAGGTGATATTAATATGAAAAACAAAGCTGACCAAAATAATAATAAGAAAAGGTCCAAAACCTGGATACCGTTTTCTCAGTTAAAACAGAAATATGACCACCTGAAGATTGAGTATGACAAGATAAGAGGGGAACGAGATAAATTATTAGAGCAGTTGAAGGGGGTACAAGAGGTACATTCTCCAGATCTGTTTTTGAATGCAAATGACACTTCTCTAGCAGTGGGGGTGAATTAGCTCCAAACTGTAAACGTGTAAATAGTGTTTTGTTTTAACTTCAAACAACGTTTAAGGACCTTGCTAAATAGTTTTGTTGGAGGGTTTTTTTGTCTTTCAGATATTGACATTTAAATGATGGTGAATAGCAGAAGCACAGTCTGAAATTGCTGGCTAGTGAGGGAGAATTATGGGAGAAATGCTGAATAGACAACAAGGATTTATAAAGCATTCATGGCATCTCTCGAAAATCATCAAGCAATGGACCTTTTTTTCTTTTTTCTTCAAAGCCCTAATTTTTAATTTTTCTCCCTTTTCCTGATATATTTTGCTTTTCATTTTTATTTTCTTTATGTTTTATTTCTTAAACTTTATCTTAAAACCAAAGAGAAGCATGTAAACCTAAAATAATTTTCATAACCTCTGTACATATTACATAATGCGTATTGATCAATATATTTGACATCTAAGGTGAGATTCTGTACAATGGCTTGGCATTGCATAAATTATAGTATGTTGGGTGGTTTTCCTAAATTTATAAGAGGGGCGAGTGAAATTCATCACTCCAGTCATGATTTTAAACTTTGTTGATTTAGTTGTTTATAATATGCTAAAGGCTATGACATATATGGATGAAAAAGACCTTTCTACCTTTCATTGTGAAGATACTGGTAAGAATTTCCACTGCCGCTTTGTCTGGATAGAAGATCTAATAAACACTAATGACTCTATCTGAACCATCATGTGGGGGTATATGTATATGTTGGTATACCATTCAGGTGTAATTGTGGACTGAATGATCCAAGTAACTGCTTTATTGAAGGCAATGAGGGGTCGGCCTACAGCAAATTACAAAAGCAAATTGTGACTGGCAATCAACAAATTCAGGTACTTGACAGGTACACAACAGGACATCATTGTTCAAATCAGATGTGAATTGTAAAATGCTTGCAAGATGGACTCATGAATGTCAAGTGCAAGGAAATAGTTTGCAGCAGTTTTTACTGCCGTATCCAAACCTTTTGACCTTGAAAGTGAGTGCTGGTACATTGATAGTTCTTCTTACCATAAAGATATAAGTAGAAAAAAATGAAAAGCTTGAGCCCTGGAGATGAGAGAATCCTGGACGTATGTGGATTGGAGCTCCCAGAGCATACCAAGTTTACTTTCAGTGAGATGGTGAGGGATGTTATGAAGTCAGACCGAAGAATTGATTGTGACATCAGCTCGTCTTTGTGCAATATTCAAGATCTTGATGTGATATAATAAGGCCTCACAGAGGCTGGCGAAGAGAGATGTAACCAGTTTCAACTTCATATTTTATATGAGCCATTGTAAAGCATCCAGTACCTTAAAGCGGAGCTCCGCCGAAATGTTTTTTTTTTAAAGTCAGCAGCTACAAATACTGCAGCTGCTGACTTTTAAAACATGGACACTTACCTGTCCAGGGCGCCCGCGATGTCGGCACCCGAGGCCGAACCATCTCTTGATCCTCGGGTGCTGCCGCCTCCATCTTCGGGAAGGGAATCAGGAAGTGAAGCCATGCGGCTTCACTTCCTGGTTCCCTACTGCGCATGCGCGAGTCACGCAGCGCAATACGGCTGGTCCCTGCTGTCTCTGGGAACCGTGTGTTTCCTAGCAGACAGCAGGGGGGGACAGGATGTGCCAACTGTGACACCGGAGGGGGGGAGGAATCCGATGAGTGGAAGTTCCACTTTTGGGTGGAACTCCACTTTAAATCAAAATGATATTTTTTGTTGTTTGATTTATGGGTCAGTTCTAGTAGTTAGAACCGACCCAAGTGGGGGTATATGTTGTATATGTTGTAATATGTTCACCAATTTATGTGGGACATTATATTATTATATGTATGTACACATACAGTCAATATTAACCAGGCCAGAATTCAGTTGACAATGGCCAATTTGTCCAAGCCAACTCAATTTTAATATAACAGCTGAAGACTCTTTGATGTGTTGATCTTATGCAAGTCTACCTAGGTGTGTGAGGTGAGGTATGGGCTGTTAACCTAATTGAATGATTCAAAGGGTACATTGTTTAAAGGACCATAGAAGAAGTATTTATTGATGGTAATTAGACTTGAGGGGGTAACAATGGGATCAAGGAGTGTTTTGGGTTGGCCTAGCGGAGGCTCCCTCCTGGGGGGGCTAATATATCAGGGGGAATTGTTGATATTAACATGCAAGAATACAGATTAGGAATGTAGGTATTCCAAGGGCTCAAAAGGGTGTTCTGGTGGTATCTGTTAATCTAATCTAATTACACATATCTAAGGGGACTTGTTGATATGCGGGAGTGCAAATTGGGGTGGTTTATGACTACAGCTGTTCACGGCTGGGGGTTGTTGTCTGTCTGAAAGACTAAAAGCAAATCAAAGTCCTAAATTGAAGCGGCCAATCAAATTGCTCAGCCATTCAGTGTCTAGTGAATATAACACGGCATTCAGTCTATAGTTTAAGTTAGGCTTATCTGTGTATGAAGGCACAGACCTAAGAAATGGGTCTCTGAATTATATCTACTCTGTCTGATTTTTTTGTCATCTGTGGACTTTGGACTTTGTTCTGTGTTGGAAGTCAATAAAGTGCATCTCTCTGGAAGAATTGGGTTGCTGCGGAAGAGTACTTACTAATTAATTATCATACCCACGATACTAATACTATACTACTATTGAATATTATTATATCACTACACACGGGAGATCAATGTAGGCGTTTTGGGGGTGCAACACTTTCCTCAATAATAAAGTAGCTGTGAGGAAGGGGTTGCACCCCCAAAACACGTCCATTGATCCCCCGTGATGGCAGCTAGCACATGTTGACATTCTGCAATTTGTGTGCATCTTCAAAATTTGGCTTTTGCAGGGGTGACTTCACCCCATCTGAACGCAATATCAAACACAGTTTATAAATACTCATGTCTGATATTGCCTTCAATTTCTACAAAAGTTGAACTTTGTAAGTTCCAGATTTGTGTATTTCTTGTTGGTTTAAAACATGCCTGTTTTATCTTAAATGGACATTTCTACTTTTACTAATGTTACCCAAGAAATTGTTATACAACAAACATGTTGGTTTGTTTTAAAAACCTTTTATAAATGCACATGTGATTATGCTGGTATTAAAAAGATTGATACTCAAGAATGTGTGGATTATTGTTTCAATGCTCCTTAAATTTTGTGGTGGTAAAATTGTGGTTTTTAGTGACAATAGTGGTTATTTCCTAAGGGCAAATCCACTTCGCACTACAAGTGCAGTTTCAGTGCAGTCTCAAGTGCACTTGTAGTGCAAAGTGGATTTTTCTTTAGTAAATAAAACCCAACAGTGCTTTTTTTATGTTACACAATCACGCCATTTTCAGGACTCCCCACATTTCTGTCAGGGTCAGCTAAAGGAAACACAAGCAGTAAGTGTCACCAAAGATTTTAGTAGTTAAAATGCTTTTTTAATTTGAAAAATGTATCATACATTGTCTGGCATATTGATGCCCCCCCTACCCGCAAAGTATTCAAGGTAGCTAAGACGGACCTTGCGGGCACTCAGGGGGGGGCAAGCCAGGACAGGCCAGCCTCAAGTGCCGTCAGGGTTGTTTCCGTTCCAGGAATTCCGGCCTCAGGCCCCACTGAGGCAGCATAGTTGGCAGAATTTTGCCTTAAAAAGTTGTGGAGAACACAGCACACCAGGATGATATGATTCAGTTTATACTCCGCCATGTGTATGGGTGTAAGAAATAGGTGTAACCGGCTGGCCATGATTCCAAATGTGTTCTTCACCACTCTTCTGGCTCTGGCCAGCTGGTAATTAAAAACCCTCTGGTCCGGGGTGAGGGTCCTCATAGGGAATTGCCGCATAAGATGGTCCCCCAGCGCAAACGCTTCATCTGCAATGAAGACAAATGGGAGTCCTTCCACATTGTCTTCTGGAGGTTGCAAGTCCAAGATGCCATTCTGGAGACGCCTGTGGAACTCCGTCTGGGCGATGACTCAACCATCGGACATCCGGCCATTCTTCCCCACGTCCACATACAGGAACTCATTAGTAGCCGACACCACCGCCAACATCACAATACTATTGAACCCCTTGTAGTTGTAATAGTAGTAATGACCGAGAGTTGGGTGGTGGGACAATGTAGACGTATTTCCCATCAATTGCCCCTCCGCAGTTAGGAAAGTCCCACCGCTGGGCAAAGTGGGAGGCCACAGTCTGCCATTCCTGTGGCGTGGAAGGAAACTGTGGAGTCAAACAAGAAAAGAAAATTAATCATTTTGCACATAAACATGGAAAGCAGATTAGACACAAACATTCTTGGCCAACATCAGTATAAAATTTATTTTAGGGAGTATTTAAAGACAAAGGTATAAGGTCCACCTATCAGATCCCCCCCTCTCATGGGCCATTTGCTAAATTTTATGGGGGGATATGTTTGGGACAGGTAACCCTCTCCACTTCATTGAGAGATGAATGCTTAAATAATGTGTATTACTTTGGCCAGCCCCTCCTTACTTTACACTATTGGCAGCCCACTGGACAGGTAAGAAGTGTCATAATACTAAGATAAAAATACACACTGTGCAAATGGAAGCACATTTTTACATTCTGCTATTACCTATCAAGATAATAATAGGATACAAAAACTTTAAACAGTACCATTTGTAAGTATTCAGGCAGGCCCTTGCACTACATGCTTTGGGGAATTCATCCATAAATATGACCACTATAGAGGTGGGTATAGTGTGTATGGTTTTGCCAAAGTCAGCAGATAGAGGATTGGTATCAGCTAGCAGTTGGGGGAAGGAGGGTTCCAAATGATTTTGGGACACAAAATAAAGCCTCTGACACTCTGCCAGAATTTCTAACACACATCACAAATTTCTACATTTTAGGGGGTTTTTAGGGTAAAGCACTACTATGGAGCTGACAAAATACATTGTTAATTGAGCAGACGAGGTGAATATAGGCCCAGTAGAGCATTCTGGGGAAGTAAGTGAAGGCAAATATGTATGAAGGACAAAAAAAAATTCCAGCATGCATGAGGACAAAGGGGACATTCACAGCATATTACAATCATGGTAATTAGGCAATGAGGAAAGAAATACAATATATTAACAAACATTATATACAATAAAATATGATATTAAAGGATACATCTTACCTTAATATAATCCCTCTGCAGGACCTGGATGATGGCAGAACAGGTCTCTGGGATAATGATCCCCAGAGCCTGGGGGGAGATGGCTGTCGAGAACTTCAAGTCCTGCAGGCTTCTCCCCATCGCCAAGTACTGCAGGGTGGTGACTAGCCTCTGCTCTGGAGTGATGGCTTGCCTCATGCAGGTATCCTGCCTGCTAATATAAGGGGTCAGCAAAGCCAACAAACGGTGAAATACAGGGTCCGTCATCCTGAGAAAGTACCTGAAATCATCAGGATTATTCTCACAGGCTCTCACGGAGCAAGGGTATATGACAGAACTGGTCACGCTTGAGCAACCAATTCTTGGTCCAAGAGCTCCTCCCCACCCTGTTTATGGACTGGACTTGTGTCAAGGTAAGGACCCCAACACCAAGCCCCCGCACAGCACGAACTCTACGAGGAGTCCGTATATGCAACATGGCTAGAAAACGGTCGGCTGCTCAGAACGAAGTAACAGAACGCACTGAAGAACAGCAAGGTCTGTGAAGAGTGACCTGAAAAACGGTAACGAACGAACAAGAACACAATGACAGAGTCACGCGTAGATCGCTGCACGCACTGAAGACCAGATAAAATCCCACGAGCACAAACTGAACAGCAGAAAACAATCTGAAAACCATGAGTCTGAAAAAGCGCAAATCGTCTCTCACCAAACTTTTACTAACACGAGATTAGCAAAAGGAGCCCAAAGGGTGCCATGCTTGGTTCTGAACTGCCCTTTTATAGTCTCGTCTAGGGATGAGCCGAACACCCCCCGGTTCAGTTCGCACCAGAACCTGCGAACGGACCGAAAGTTCGCACGAACGTTAGAACCCCATTGACGTCTATGGGACGCTAACGTTCAAAATCAAAAGTGCTCATTTTAAAGGCTAATTTGCATGGTATTGTCCTAAAAAGGGTTTGAGGACCCGGGTCCTACCCCAGGGGACATGTATCAATGCAAAAAAGACTTTTAAAAATGGCCGTTTTTTCGGGAGCAGTGATTTTAATGATGCTTAAAGTAAAAAAAAAAAAAGTGAAATATTCCTTTAAATATCGTACCTGGGGGGTGTCTATAGTATGCCTGTAAAGTGGCGCGTGTTTCCCGTGTTTAGAACAGTCCCTGCACCAAATGTCATTTTTAAAGGAAAAAATCTCATTTAAAACTGCTTGCGGGTTTAATGTAATGTCGGGTCCTGGCAATATGGATGAAAATCAGTGAGACAAACAGCATGGGTACCCCCCAGTCTATTACCAGGCCCTTTGGGTCTTGTATGGATATTAAAGGGAACCCCGCACCCAAATTAAAATAAGGAAAGGTGTGGGGCCCCCAGGCCCTATATACTCTGAACAGCAGTATACAGGCGGTGCAAACAAGACAGGGACTGTAGGTTTGTTGTTAAGTAGAATCTGTTTGTCATTTTGAACGGGTAAATTTTTAACGTGTTTAGCTCCAGCCAAAAAATCTTTTTAAAGCTTTTTGGAAAACATAGGGAAGGGTTATCACCCCTGTGACATTTGTTTTGCTGTCTTTCCTCCTCTTTAGAAGATTTCACCTCACTTTTTGTCCCAATGACAAATGTTTTTTGAGAATTTGGGGTTTTTTGTGGAACAAGGATTGGAAAGCATCAGTGGAAAGCAGAAATGTTTTTCCCATATTAACTCTTACAGGAGAGAATTTCCCTTCCTAGGGGTAGATTTCATCTCACTTCCTGCTGTCTCCTTCCGTTTGCAAGTAGGAGTCGTTTGTAAGTTAGATGTTTGAAAGTAGGGGCCTGCCCTATATACTCAGCAGAAATTTGGGCCTTAGGTGTTGTTGTGGCCACAACAACGTAAGCCCTCACAGGGCCCTGCTGTAAAATATTAGATCAAGAATTGTAATTACATGCCCCTGTTTAACAGGGGCAGAAAAACTGGGCTTTTGGTGGTGGTGGTGGTGGTGCTGGTGCCACAACACTGTAAGTCCTCACTCGCTCTTGGTGGGCGCAGAAATGGGCCCTGCTGTGAAATATTAGATCAAGAATTGTAATTACATGCCCCTGTTGAACAGGGGCAGAAAAATTGGGCCTTTGGTGGTGGTGGTGGTGGTGCTGGTGCCACAACACTGCAACCCCTCACAGACACTCTAGTTGGAATGCAGGAACGAGCCCTTCTGCAAAGTATTGCATCAAAAATTGTAATTACACGCCCCTGTTAAACAGGGGCAGAAAAATTGGGCCTTAGGCACTGGTGCTGGTGCCACAACACTGCAACCCCTCACAGACACTCTAGTTGGAATGCAGGAACGAGCCCTGCTGCAAAGTATTGCATCAAAAACTGTAATTACATGCCCCTGTTAAACAGGGGCAGAAAAATTGGGCCTTAGGCACTGGTGCCACAACACTGCAACCCCTCACAGACACTCTAGTAGGAACGCAGGAACGAGCCCTGCTGCAAAGTATTGCATCAAAAATTGTAATTACACGCCCCTGTTAAACAGGGGCAGAAAAATTGGGCCTTAGGCACTGGTGCCACAACACTGCAACCCCTCACAGACACTCTAGTAGGAACACAGGAACGAGCCCTGCTGCAAAGTATTGCATCAAAAATTGTAATTACACGCCCCTGTTAAACAGGGGCTGAAAAATTGTGCCTTAGGCACTGGTGGTGGCGCCCAGAACCAAAAATGTTCTTACAAGCTATCAGCGTGATGATTGAGGAGGAAGAGGATAATTACTCAGGGATAGTCACTCAGCATCAGCATAGGCAGTCTTTGAAGGGATCTGAGATTTCAAAAAAAAATATTCAGTTACATCAGCATCAGGTGCTTGGTAGCTGGTGGTGATCCAAGACTGATTCATATTTATGAAGGTCAGTCGATCGACCGAGTCGGTGGACAGACGCACCTTGTGATCGGTTACCACGCCTCCAGCAGCACTGAATGTGCGTTCCGAAAGAACGCTGGATGCAGGACAGGCCAGTAGCTCAAATGCATACTGTGCAAGCTCTGGCCAGTGATCCATCCTCAAGACCCAGTAACAAAGAGGATTTTCGGTGGGAAAGGTGTCCAAGTCTGATCTTGCCCCTAGGTATTCCTGCACCATGTAAAACAGACGCTGGCGATGGTTGCTGGAACCGATCATACCTTGGGGCTGCGGACCAAAAAATTGTCTGAACGCATCGGTCAGACGGCCACCTTCTCCACCGCTCCTTCTTTGACTGACCGAAGCCTCAGCAACACGTTGTCCAGAAACAGGAGTTTGTAACCTCCCAGTCTCTGGGAACGCGTTGCACAGACCTTTCTGCAAGGCCTCCCGAAGATGTTTCATCCTCTGCTCCCTCTGCGATGGCAAGATAAGGTCCGCAACCTTACCCTTGTAACGTGGATCAAGGAGGGTTGCCAGCCAGTATTGGTCATTCTCCTTGATACCACGAATATGAGGATCCTTACGCAGGCTTTGCAGGATCAGGGAGGCCATGCAGCGTAGGTTTGCTGAGGCATTCGGTCCGGAGTCCTCTGGGTCACTAAGGACGACATGGTCCGCAGCCACCTCCTCCCAGCCACGTACAAGTCCATGTGTTTCTTGGGACTGATCCCTTAAAGACTGCTGCTGATGCTGAGTGCCAGGCTCCACCTCCATACTGACACAATCTTCCTCCTCCTCCTCCTCCTCCTCCTCCTCTTTCTGTGTGATCGGCGGGCACGCAGTAACACTGTCTGGATAAAGGGGGCCTTGAGAGCTAAGGAAGTCCTCTTCCTGCCTCTGTTCTGCCTCAAGTGCCCTGTCCATTATTCCACGCAGCGTGTGCTCCAACAGGTGGACAAGGGGGACAGTGTCACTGATGCATGCACTGTCACTGCTCACCATCCTCGTGGCCTCCTCAAATGGTGACAGGACAGTGCATGCATCCCTGATCATGGCCCACTGGCGTGGGGAAAAAAAAACAAGCTCCCTTGACCCTGTCCTGGTGCCATAGTCGCACAGGTACTCACTGATGGCCCTCTGCTGCATGTGCAGCCGCTGCAGCATGGCCAACGTTGAGTTCCACCTGGTGGGCATGTCACAGATTAGGCGATTCTTGGGCAGGTTAAACTACTTTTGGAGGTCCGTCAGCCAAGCACTGGCATTATATGACCGGCGGAAATGCACACAGACTTTCCTGGCCTGCCTCAGGACATCCTGTAAGCCCGGGTACCTGCCCAAGAACCGCTGCACCACCAAGTTAAGGACGTGAGCCAAACAGGGCACATGGGTCATTTGTCCCTGTCGGAGGGCAGAGAGGAGGTTGGTGCCATTGTCGCAAACCACCATTCCTGACTTAAGTTGGCGTGGTGTCAACCACCTCTGAACCTGCCCCTGCAGAGCTGACAGAACCTCTGCCCCAGTGTGGCTCCTGTCCCCCAAGCACACCAGCTCAAGCACCACATGGCATCTTTTGGCCTGCGTACTTGTGTAGCCCCTTGAACGGGTACGAAGCACAGCTGGTTCCGAGGACAAAGCACAGGAAGAGGCCATGGAGGAAGAAAAAGAGGAGGGGGTGGAGGAGAGAGGTGTGTCACAATCATTAGCATTTTGGAGGCGTGGTGGCGGAACAACCTCCAACACTACTGCACCTTGTCCTGCATCCTTCCCAGCTGCCAGCAGAGTCACCCAATGCGCCGTGAAACTTAGGTAACGTCCCTGTCCATGCCTGCTGGATCATGAGTCAGCGGTAATATGCACCTTGCCGCTGACCGCCCTGTCCAGCGAGGCATGGACATTGCCTTCCACATGCCGGCAGAGAGCCGGAATCGCCTTCCGTGAGAAAAAGTGGCGTTTGGGTACCTGCCACTGAGGAACCGCACATTCCACAAACTCACGTAAGGGGGCAGAGTCTACCAACTGAAAAGGCAGCAGTTGAAGTGCTAGCAATTTTGCCAAGCTAGCATTCAACCGCTGGGCATGTGGATGGTTGGGAGCAAACTTCTTTCGGCGGTGCAGCAGCTGGGGCAGGGAAATTTGCCTGGTACAATCTGACGTCGGTGCACCAAAAGCAGATTGCCCACAAGTACTTGGCTGTGACACACCTAATTCTACACCTCCATTCCTCTCAGTGCAGGTCTCAGAGAGGACTGAAGGTATAGTAGGGTTGGAGATCTCAGCTGATGAGGAGCAAGGAGAGGTCCTCTTTGTTCTTTGGTGTGGGTCTTTTAGATACGCTTGCCAACGAACTGCATGGCAGGTCAACATATGTCTGGTCAAGCATGTGGTACCCAAGCGGGAGATGTTTTGGCCACGCGAGATACGCTTGAGACATATGTTGCAAATAGCAGCGGTGCGATCTGATGCACTCGTCTCAAAAAAGGCCCACACCAAAGAACTTTTTGAATAACGCGCAGAGACTGCAGCGCCCTGCACATGTGGAGCTTTGGGGTGTGATGCAGTCAATGTGCTGCCCTTAGGCTGGCCCCTGGAGGGCATCCTGCCTCGTTGGTGATGTGCTGCCTCCTCCTCCTCTCTCCTATCAGGCACCCACGTTGAGTCAGTGACCTCATCATCCCCTCCCTCCTCATCACTGGGGCAAACCTGGCAGTATGCTGCAGTAGGGGGAGCATGACTGCCAGATTGCTGTCCTTCTTGGGCATTCCCTCTGTCCGTGCTCATGTTACTGCCTTCATCGAGCTCAGTATCATCATCAGAGCCTTCCAAACGCTGGGCATCCTCCTGGAGCATGTACCCAACACTGTGGTCAAACAGTTCGAGGGACTCCTCAGGAGGACATGGTGGGGCTAGGGAAGGAGTCACTGATGACATTGAGCCGAGGGAAGAGGCCGCTGCTTTGCCAGACAAAGTACCCTGGGCATGGGTGAGAGAGGATGAGGAGGATGAGGACTGCTTGGTCATCCACTCGACCAAGTCTTCCGCATGTTGCGGCTCAAGACGGCCAGCTGCCGAAAAAAAGGCCAAGCATGTCCCACGGCCACGTGCTGATGAGGATGCACCGTCTCCACGACCAGCACTAGACACAGAGCCTGCTTGCCCTCTCTTATTGGCTTGTGACTGTCTGCCTCTCCTTCTTGGCCTTCCAGACATACTAATGGCCTGTAGCTGCACTAAGCTGGGATATATATATATATATATATGTACTGATACTGCAGCTAGCAAAATCAACTGCCTGCCTGTAGTATGAGAACACCACCAACCTTCTACAGGTAGCTTTATCTGAACACTGTGAGGTGGACGCACCCCACAAACTTGTAGGTTTAGCTGAACACTGTGAACAGGATGCACCCCACTAACTTGTAGGTTTAGCTGAACACTGTGAGCAGGACGCACCCCACTAACTTGTAGGTTTAGCTGAACACTGTGAGCAGGACGCACTGCACTAACTGTAAATAGTCTAGCTGCCTGACTGTGGTACTAATAGGATCAAAAGAACACCAGTAATTTTCTTAAGGTAGCTGTATATACTATAACAAGACAAGCCTGCCTGTCAGTAAGAAGATAACAGGAACGGATCTAGCTGAACACTGTGAGCAGGACGCACTGCACTAAACTTGTAGGTTTAGCTGAACACTGTGAGCAGGACGCACCCTATTAACTTGTAGGTTTAGCTGAACACTGTGAGGTGGACGCACCCCACTAACTTGTAGGTTTAGCTGAACACTGTGAACAGGACGCACCCCACTAACTTGTAGGTTTAGCTGAACACTGTGAGCAGGACGCACCCCACTAACTTGTAGGTTTAGCTGAACACTGTGAGCAGGACACACTGCACTAACTGTAAATAGTCTAGCTGCCTGACTGTGGTACTAATAGGATCAAAAGAACACCAGTAATTTTCTTCAGGTAGCTGTATATACTGTAACAAGACAAGCCTGCCTGTCAGTAAGAAGATAACAGGAACGGATCTAGCTGAACACTGTGAGTAGGATGCACCCCACTAACTTGTAGGTTTAGCTGAACACTGTGAGCAGGACGCACCCCAATAACTTGTAGTTTTAGCTGAACACTGTGAGTTGGACGCACCACACTAACTTGTAGGTTTAGCTGAACACTGTGAGCAGGAAGCACCCCACTAACTTGTAGGTTTAGCTGAACACTGTGAGCAGGACACACTGCACTAACTGTAAATAGTCTAGCTGCCTGACTGTGGTACTAATAGGATCAAAAAAACACCAGTAATTTTCTTCAGGTAGCTGTATATACTGTAACAAGACAAGCTTGCCTGTCAGTAGGAAGATAACAGGAACGGATCTAGCTGAACACTGTGAGCAGGACGCACCCCACTAACTTGTAGGTTTAGCTGAACACTGTGAGCAGGACGCACCCACTAACTTGTAGGTTTAGCTGAACACTGTGAGGTGGACGCACCACACTAACTTGTAGGTTTAGCTGAACACTGTGAGCAGGACGCACCGCACTAACTTGTAGGTTTAGCTGAACACTGTGAGCAGGATGCACCCCATTAACTTGTAGGTTTAGCTGAACACTGTGAGCAGGACGCACCCCACTAACTTGTAGTTTTAGCTGAACACTGTGAGCAGGACGCACTGCACTAACTGTAAATAGTCTAGCTGCCTGACTGTGGTACTAATAGGATCAAAAGAACACCAGCAATTTTCTTCAGGTAGCTGTATATACTGTAACAAGACAAGCCTGCCTGTCAGTAAGAAGATAACAGGAACGGATCTAGCTGAACACTGTGAGCAGGACGCACTGCACTAACTGTAAATAGTTCAGCTGCCTGACTGTGGTACTAATAGGATCAAAAGAACACAAGCAATTTTCTTCAGGTAGCTGTATATACTGTAACAAGACAAGCCTGCCTGTCAGTAAGAAGATAGCAGGAACGGATCTAACCCCACTAACTTGTAGGTTTAGCTGAACACTGTGAGCAGGACGCACTGCACTAACTGTAAATAGTCTAGCTGCCTGACTGTGGTACTAATAGGATCAAAAGAACACCAGTAATTTTCTTTAGGTAGCTGTAAATACTGTAACAAGACAAGCCTGCCTGTCAGTAGGAAGATAACAAGAACGGATCTAGCTAAACTGAATACAGTGTATATATATATATGCAACACCTGGGATGAATATATATACACAATACACTGTAAGTGCAGCTAACTGACTGACTGTTCTGCCTAATCTATCTAACTCAAATCAAATGTCACTGTCTGTCTCTCTCTCTCTCTCTCTCAATGAACGCCGGAACACACACTACACAGGGCCGCCGTGCAGGTGGCCTTATATAGTGTGGGGCGTGTACTAAATCCCCTGAGCCATAATTGGCCAAAGCCTCCTTGGCTTTGGCCAATTACGGCTCTCTGTTCAGGCGGCGCTGTGATTGGCCAAGCATGCGGGTCATAGTGCATGCTTGGCCAGCAATGCACTGCAATGCCGCAGTGAATTATGGGCCATGATGCACCACACGAATTTGGCGCGAACGGCCCATATCGTTCGCAATTCGGCAGACGACCGAACAGCCGATGTTTGAGTCGAACATGGGTTTGACTCGAACACGAAGCTCATCCCTAGTCTCGTCGTACGTGGTGTACGTGAACGCGTTCTTGGCGATCGGAAATTATGACAACTTTGTGCGACCGTGTGTATGCAAAACAAGTTTGAGCCAACATCCGTCGGAAAAAATCCATGGATTTTGTTTTCAGAATGTCCGATCAATGTCCGACCGTGTGTACGGGGCATTACAATTACCACGTAATTGAAGCCATAATTTCCGCATGGGGAGTGTATTTAAAGGCAAGCCAACAGGACCATATGTTCTTTGCTAGATCGGTTTTGTTTTTAAGAGAGTATGTTAAATCTTCCATATAGTATATGTGGTCCACTGCCATTAGCCATTGGCATAATGTAGATGCAGTTGTCTTTTTCCAGCGTTTAGTAAATGTGGTGTTATTGATCTCTTATATGGTCCTATTGGCCTGTCCGTACCATGCAGCAATACTACCCAGGGGTCATTCAGAACCTCCAAAACCTGAATCTCTTTGATCTAGTAAAGGATAGTCGACCAGTACGGTCGAATAATTGGGCAGTACCACCAAACATGGGCATGTGAAGCCTGTTCCCCACATCCACTCCAACAGAGAGGGGACGTTTCTGGGAATGTTTTATGTAGAACCTCTGGGGTGTAGTGCCACCGTGTTAGAAGTTTATAGTTAACCTCTGCCAGTTTGGAGGACAATGATGAGTGAGATAGAGTGAGGATTGTAGATCTCTTAATCTCTGTAAGTTCCCTGTGAAGGTCCTCCTCCCAACTGCTGATGAAACTGGAAACTTGGTAGAAACTTGGTAGAAGTATGAGAGGGGTTTCTCCACTGGTTGATCATCTATAAAAGCAGATTCTATTAATGTTAGATTAGAAATGTCCCGTATGGGTTTTTTGAGAGAGTTAATTAAAGCTATTAATTGGTGGTATCGCCATTGGTCCATTAATGACGTTGTCGGTGTGGATGCGAGCGATGAGAGTGGTACTGTGCCAAATGTGTTCAAAAACCCTTTTATAAATGCACATGTGATTGTGCTTTGAGTAAAAAGTTTAATAATGAACAATGTGTGGCTTCTTCTTTCAAAAGCAGTTTTGTGAGTTTTATAAGTTGGTGTTTTCAGTGACAATGGGTGTTATTTATTAAAGGCAAATCCACTTTGCACTACAAGTGCAGTTTCAGTGCAGTCTCAAGTACACTTTTGCAGTGCACTTGTAGTGCAAAGTGGAGTTGCCTTTAGTAAATAACACCCACAGTGCTTTATAATTTTACACAATCACGCCATTTGCATGACTCCCCAAATTACTGTCATGGTGCAGAAAAAGATGAATATTTTTGTCAGTAATGCATTACATACATTAACAACAAAAACAAGGTGTGTGTGTAGCAAACCCACAACATAATAATAATAGTTGGCTGAAGAAGAGATTGTCACCTCATGTCTCAAAGAAATTTCGTTTGCACTGTTGAAGAAAAAGGCCAAAAAAAATACCAATAAAAGATAACAGAGGTAGACAGCTAAAAGAAAGCCAAGCAGTAAATAAAAGCAAATATTTGTTCAGTTTCAAATATATTTTTATTTTAAAAATGTCTCAGATATTGTCTGGCAAATTGATGGCCCCCTACCCGCAAAGTATTCCAGGTATCTTATACGAACCTCGCGGGCACTCCGGCGGGGGCAAGCCAGGGCGGCCAGTTTCAAGCGCCGTCAGGGTTGGTTCATTATGAATTCCGGCCTCAGGCCCAACTAGTTCAAAGAATTTCTTCTTAAAAAGTTGTGGAGAACACAGCAAGAAAGGATAATGTGATTCAGTTTATATTCCACCATGTGTATAGGTGTAAGAAATAGGCGGAACCGTCTGGCCATTATTCCAAACGTATTCTCCACCACACTTCGGGCTCTGGCCAGCCGCTAATTAAAAACCCTCTGGTCCGGGGTGAGGGTCCTCATCGGGAATGGCCGCATAAGATGGTCCCCTAGAGCAAACGCTTTATCCACAATGAAGACGAATGGGAGTCCTTCCACATTGTCTTCTGGAGGTGGCGATTCTGGAGACGCCTGTAAAATTCCATCTGGGCGATGACTCCACCATCCGACATCCAGCCATTCTTCCCCACGTCCACATACAGGAACTCGTAAGTAGCCGACACCACCACCACATGCGTCCTGAACGCGAGCACCTCTCGCCGACCCGACTCGGAAGTGACGTCCGCCACAGCGAGCAGTGTCCACCATCGATCCCCTCTCCTATCCACCAGACAGCATGGTGAACCAGCGGTGTGACCAGCATAGGATTGGATCCAGGAGACACAGCCACCGCCACATCTCACAGACCTCCCCCACTCTCACCCGGCCATCGGGAGCGGATGACAATTCATGCCTATAATTCTTTCACTTTTGTGAGTGTTTTTAAACCTTTTTATCGATTAAACTAGCCTGTATACTGCACTTAGAGGGCGTTGTTCTTTTTTGTTTCTCCATTCCAGAGTTCTTGTTCATTCTCACTCCGAACTGGCAACCCTCTGTGGACAGTTTTATCCCACTACATAATTCCTTTGATTTCTTATATTTTCAACATCTGGTTTTATATTGTTTTTATATCATTTTCTTTATATTGTTTTAAACCATTGTGTTTTGTCACTGTTCACTACACAGTGGCAAAACACTGTCCGTAAACCACTGTTACATCGTTTCATGGTTTTAGTTTGTATCATTAGATACCTGATTGTGGTAACCTGAGAGCGCCGTTTTATCCTACTCCTTTATATTTCTCTGGGATAATGATCCCCAGAGCCTGGAGGGAGATGCCTTTCGAGAACTTGAGGTCCTTCAGGCTTCTCCCAGAAGTACCACAACGTGGCGACTAGCCTCTGCTTCGGAGTGATGGCTTGCCTCATGCAGGTATCCTGCTTGTGATATAAGGGGTCAGCAAAGCCAACAAAAGGTGAAAAACGGGGTCCGTCATCCTGAGAAAGTTTCTGAAATCGTCGGGATTATTCTCACGGATCTCACAAAGCAAAGGCATGTGAGAGAATTGGTCACACCGGAGCAACCAATTCTTCGTCCATGAACTCCTCCTCGACCTTTTCATGGACTGGGCTTATGTCAAAGCTAAAAGCCCAACACCAAGCCCCTGCACAGCATGAACTCTACGACGAGTACGTACATGCAACATGGCTTCAAAACGGTCAGCTGGTCAAAACAAAGTAACAGAATACACTGAAGAACAGCAAGGCCTGTGAAGAGCGACCTGAAAATCAGCAACAAGTGGACAAGAACGCACTGATAATCAAATACGAACTCATTGCATGCACTGAAGAACAGATACAAACCCACAAGCACAAACTAAACACCAGAAAAACGATCTAAAAACCACGAGTCTGAAAAGCGTGAATCGTCTCTCACCAATCTTTTACTAACACAAGATTAGCAAAAGGAGCCCAAAGGGTGGTGCTTTCTGTTATTGAACTGCCCTTTTATAGGCCCGTCGTACGTGTTGTACGTCACCACGTTCTTGACGTTCGAAAATTCCAACAACTTTGTGCGACCGTGTGTATGCAAGACAAGTTTGAACCAACATCCGTCTGAAAAAATCCAATGGATTTTGTTGTCGGAATGTGCGATCGTGTGTACAGGGCAGAAGCGTTCTAGAAGTTTAGAAGTGAATGGGGGCAATGAGATGGGTCTTAAGTTGTTCAAGTTGGTGGGGTCCAATGAGGGCTTTTTAAGTATGGGAGTGATCTGTGCATGTTTTAGAGGGATGGGGAAGGTGCCACTAGAGAGGGAGAGATTGAACATGTGAGTGAGGGAGTATAGGATAGAAGAAGAGGGTGACTGTAGTAGTTGTGAGGGAACAGGATCCAAGGGACAATTGGTTAGGTGGGCATCTGAGAGAAGTTTTGTAACCTTTTCAGTAGTAGCCAATTCAAAAGAGGAGAGTGTTGAATGTGCTGTTAGGCAAGGTATGTTGGGTGGAGAAGATGTACGCACAGCAGATCTGTCTTAATAGCATCATGGGCCCCTGGGCAAAGTAATGCTCTGGGACCCCTACAATGGAGACAGCACAGGTAAACAGACATCAAGTAGGTAGGAGGCAGACAAGCGGAGCTTCCCCTTTTGGGTGGAGCTTCGCATTAACTAAATGAACAATCATTCTGTACAACAAAAAAACAGTGGGAAAATACTACATACATAAAGTAACAAAGCTGTCCTGTGCATATAATATATCTGCTAGACTGATGCCTCCCCAGAACTATGGCCCCTCTACACCCCAGATATCCCTCTAGCACTCTTACCCCTCTACACCCCAGATATCCCCCCAGCAATCTGACCCCTCTACACCCCAGATATCCCCCAGCACTCTGACCCCTCTACACCCCAGATATTCCCCCCAGCACTCTGACTCCTCTACACCCTAGATATCTCCCCAGCACTCTGACCCCTCTACACCCCAGATATCCCCCCCAGCACTCTGACCCCTCTACACCCCATATATCCCCCCAGCACTCTGACTCCTCTACACCCTAGATATCTCCCCAGCACTCTGACCCCCCTACACCCCAAAGATACCCCAGCACTCTGACCCCTCTACACCCCAGATATCCCCAACAGCACCCTGACCCCTCTACACCCTAGATATCCCCCAGCACTCTGACCCCTCTACACCCTAGATATTCCCCCAGCACTGTTACCATATACCATAAGTTACCTCAGGTATTGTGACCCCACTACATCCCTGATACCCCCTACACTGTGGTCTCTCTACATCCCTGATACCTCTATACACCCCAGATCCCCCCATAGCATTGTTTTCTCCCATACACCTTTGATATCCCCCAGCACCATTATTCCATTCATGTAGTACCCCCTTTCCCAGTAGAGATACAGTGCATGTAAACTTTTGGCTATGTGCCTACCTCCAGCACTGGACTCACCTATAGCAATCAAGCAGGCAGAAGGAGGGGCGGTGGAGGAAGCATACCTCTGGGCATTTCAAGCCCTTTGGTGCAAACAGTGCTGGACAGCTGGGCTCACAATGACACCATTCACAATGCTGCTTCCGCAGGTGGGCTCTCAGTGCTGCCGACTCAGCAGCTCCCACTCCAGCTCCTACCCCACAGCCTTCAAGTCCCGAGCATTCAAGCTGCATGGGGCAGGGTAAGAGAATCACTAGCACTCCAGTCCTGCCCCTCCCTGCTGGCTGTGAAATAATAGGTATCATTCTGCACAGCACAGCTCACCACTGCCAGCCTGTCTCCCCAGTGTATCCATCACTCTCAGTGCCATCACGGGGCCCCCCTCAAGGACCAGCTGCTTTGGGAAAAGTGCAGGAGCCCCCATGCAGCTGGGGCCCATGGGCAGTGCCCATGTGTGCCCACTCATTAAGACAGCCCTGACGCACAGTGGAGGTGTCCTCACGAATTGCATCAATCTTGTCTTTGAAGTGATTGGAAATCTCTTGGGCAGTGAGTGAGTTAATGGATAGAGGGGGTTGGGGACGAAGCAGAGAGTTAAAGGTTGAGAAGAGCCGACGAGGACTGGATAACAAGGTATTAATTATGCCCTGTACACACTACCGGTTTTGCCATCGGAATAAACTCTGAAGGTTTTTACGACCAAATTCTGACCGTCCAGAACATGGTGACGTACAACACATATGACGGGACTAGAAAATGGAAGTTCAATAGCCAGTAGCCAATGGCTTCCATCTCGTACTTGCTTCAGAGCACGCGTTGTTTTTGGTGAATCGGAACCGCATACAGACGAGGGTTTTTTCCGATAGTAATTTGTCCTGTTGGAAAAATATAGAACTCTATCTAATGCCGCGTACACACGGTCGGACTTTTCATCTACAAAAGTCCGACAGCCCGTCCGACTTTCGGCGGACTTTTGGCGGACTTGCGGCGGACTTGCGGCAGACTTTCTAATGAACGGACTTGCCTACACACGATCACACAGAAGTTCGACAGCCTGGTACGCGGTGACGTACACCAAGTCCGGCGAGACAATAAAACGGAAATTCAATAGCCCGTACGACACCCTTTGGGCTCCTTCTGCTAATCTCGTGTTTATCTCGTGTTAGTAGAAGTTTGGTGAGAGACGATTCGCGCTTGTGAGACTCGTATTTTTCAGTTCGTTTTAACTGTTGTTCAGTCTGTGCTTGTGAGGTTTGTATCTGCTTTTCAGTGCATTTGGTCAGTTGGCATTGAGAAATCTTTGTTTTATTATCCGCTCGTTCCTGATTTTCAGGTCGCTCTTCACAGGCCTTGCTGTTCTTCAGTGTGTTCTGTTAAGTGCGTTCTGACCAGCCGACCGTTTTGAAGCCATGTTACCTGTACGTACTCGTCGTCGAGCTCGTGCATTGTATGTGCTTGGTGCTGTAGTTCATTTTTCAGCCCAAGACCAGTCCATGAACAGGGCGAGGAGGAGTTCATGGACCAAGAATTGGTTGCTCCAATTCTGTCCAGTTCTGTCACATGCCATTGCTCCGTGAGATCCGTGAGAATAATCCTGAGGATTTCAGGAACTTTCTCCGGATGACGGACCCGGTTTTTGACCGTTTGTTGGCTTTGCTGACCCCCTATATCAGCAGGCAGGATACCTGCATGAGGCAAGCCATCACTCAGAGGCTAGTTGCCACGTTGCGGTACTTGGCGACAGGGAGAAGCCTGCAGGGCCTCAAGTTCTCGACAGGCATCTCCCCCCAGGCTCTGGGGATCATTATCCCAGAGACCTGTTCTGCCATCATCCAGGTCCTGCAGAATAACTATATTAAGGTAAGAATTTTTTATTTTATTAGCATCACATGTTCTTTTATTTAATCTTTGATAATGTAATGTATTTCTTAACTCAAACACTACTTACCATCATTGCAATATAGTGTGAATGTCCCCTTTTTCTCCTCACGCATGCTGGACTTTTTTCCTGTTCTTTTTTGTCATGCATGTATATTTGGCTTCAATAACCTCCCCAGCATACAATGCTGGGCACATATCCACCTAGTCTACTTAGTTTGAATGCATTTAGTCAGCTGCATTGTATTTTGTTTCCCCTAAACTCCATCTAAATTGTGTGCATGTAATTAGCTTGATTTCCAACCCCCCCCACCTAAACTCAATCCAAATAGTGTGCATGTAATTAGCTTGATTTCCAACCCCCCCCACCTAAACTCAATCCAAATAGTGTGCATGTAATTAGCTTGATTAACAACCCCCCGCCACCTAAACTCAATCCAAATAGTGTGCATGTAATTAGCTTGATTTCCAACCCCCCCACCTAATCTCAATCCAAATAGTGTGCATGTAATTAGCTTGATTAACAACCCCCCCACCTAAACTCAATCCAAATAGTGTGCATGTAATTAGCTTGATTAACAACCCCCCCACCTAAACTCAATCCAAATAGTGTGCATGTAATTAACTTGATTTCCAACCCCCCCCTAATAATTTGCTATAATGTTCTGTGGTGTTGATTTTTACAAAGCAAATATATGTTGCACTTTGCAAAATGCATTTGCACTCTGCAAGTGCATTTGCTCCAGTGCTTTAGTAAATGAGCGGAAGCTCTGCTGATTTCCATCATCCAATCATATGCAAGCCACAAAGTGTTTTGATGAATTGCCCTTGCATGTGATTGTGTACTCCTTGCAACATGAAAGCCTTTTTACCTTACCTCATTTACTTAAGCTGTGGAGCAACTGCACTTGCAGAGTGCGACAACTGCACAGTCTTGTAGCCTTTTAGTCAATAAATCCCTGCGTGTCCTTAAACTTTTTTTTTTTTTCTAATTTCACCACCCCCTAAAATGTAATCAATGTGCCATCAGAGGGGGTGAGCAATCTGATAAGTGTACCTTTCCATATTATTTATTCAAGAAGATTTCATTTATTTAATGTTATACTGATGCTGGACAATAATGTTTTCATTGTATAATTTCTTGCAATGTTATTTTCTAAATTACTGAGTTTTTTTTTTCTTGTTTGATTCCCCAGTTTCCTTCAACGCCACAGGAATGGCAGACTGTGGCATCCCATTTTGCCACCCGTTGGGACTTTCCCAATTGTGGAGGGGCTATAGATGGGAAACATGTCCACATCGTGCCACCACCCCATTCGGGGTCATACTATTTTAATTATAAGGGGTTCCATAGTATTGTTTTAATGGCGGTGGTGTCGGCACACTATGAATTTCTATATGTGGACATGGGGAAGAATGGCCGGATGTCGGATGGAGGAGTATTTGCCCAGACGGAGTTCTGCCAGCGTCTCCAGAGTGGTGGCCTGGGATTGGCACCTGATGCGGATAACGTGGAAGGACTCCCCTTTGTCTTCATTGCCGATGAAGCCTTCGCTCTGAGCAAGCACCTCATGAGGCCATTCCCCCAAAGAACCCTCACCCCGGAGAGGAGGGTTTTTAATTTCCGGCTGGCCAGAGCTAGAAGAGTTGTTGAGAATGCGTTTGGGATTCTGGCCAGCCAGTTCCGCCTGTTTCAAACCTCCATTAATTTGGCGGAATACAAACTTAATTTTATCATTTTATCGTGCTGCATCCTGCACAACTTTTTGCACAAACATTCCTCTAATTATATTGTGCCAGTTGGGCCTGAGGCTGGACTTATTAGCAGCGACAATCTTACGGGCCTGGATACTGTCCGTACTGGCTTGGCCCCCCAAAGTGCCCGTCAAGTTCGACAGCAATATGTAAATTATTTTATGGGTAGGGGGGCCATTGCAATGGGCCAGGATATCTAAATAATCAAAATAAAAAAATCTTGATGAAATATTGAATTATATTTATTGCTTGCCTTTCTTTTGGGCTTTCTCCTAGGTTATGGTAGAGCAGTTGTAGTGCCAAGTTTATTTTCCTTGTAAATTTCTAAATAAGCTCCATTGTCACTGTAAACAACTATTTAAAATTTAAACAAACTGATACTGAGCATTGAAATAACAAACCACTCATTTATTTAATTCCTAAACAGATGTTTTAATATTTGGTATACATTCACTTATGCATTAGTATAAAATGTTCATAGTCAAAAATATCTCGATATATTTACAAATTTAGAATAATATAATTAGTTATATTTTTTGATAATTTAAAATATAAATTTTTTGGCATTTTAATTTTACCAAACAGGCCTCTTTTTTTTTTAGATTATTTTTTTGGCCAAAACAGGCCTCATTTGTGCAAAAATTTTTGGTGTTTTTTTGAAAAACAGCCTTTTTTTTTAGGTTTTTTAAAAACAGGCTTTTTATTTTTTTGTTTTTTTAAAAACAGGCTTTTTTTGTTTTTTTTGTTTTGAGAAAAACAGGCTTTTTTATTTTTAGTTTAACAGGCCTCTATTATTATTATTTTTATTATATTATAAAAACAGGCCTCCTTTTTTAAAAAAATTATGTTTGTTTATGTTGTTAAACAGGCATATCATTTACACAAAATAATAAAGAGAAGGCCCAGAATGGGGTCAGCAAACCAGGAAATGAAGGACATGATTGATGTTTTTTGGGTTGAAAAAGGGCATTTAGGGGGGGGGCAGGAGGCGGAGCCTAGCAGAGCAGACATGCATTGTTAGAGCTCCACACCACTGAGGAGAGAAGAGAAGGACAAAGCGGAGCCTGCAGGCTCAAAAGGTATCCATTTGAACCTTTTTGTCCCAGGGAACAAACTGTGAAAGTTTGGGCAGGAAATATGGTACTGGGAGGAAACCGTGGCAGAAATAAAAATCACCTCACAAAGAGCTCACAGGCACTCACTGCAGCTGAAGCAGCTCCAGTCACCTCACAAGATACAGCATCAGGGCGCTCTCACAGACAGAAAATGTCACAGCAAGACTCTCCATTTGAGTCAGATACAAAACAAATCCTCTCACAAACTTCTCCACAAGCCTCCTCAGTATCCCCAGAAATATTATTACAATTTGAAAAGATGCTTCATAAGGCTTTAAAACAAACCTCAGACCAATTAACAAAAAGCCTAACCAAAGAAATAAGAGAGCTGGGAAACCGCACCGCAGCCTTAGAAATAAAAATGGATGAAATTGAAATTACAACCCAGGAAAATATAACAGAATTGGAACAATTAAAAAAAGAGAATTTAATACTTCAAACTAAGCTCGAAGATTACGAAAATAGTGCCAGACGTTCAAACTTGCGCATAAGGGGAATACCTGAAACTGTGACAGACCTGCAATCTACTATTACTGCTCTATTACAAGAACTAAAGCCAGATATCCCTATTGAACGTTTAGAACTGGACAGAGTACACAGAGCCCTCACAGCCAAAAAGAAAGATGGACCCCCACGTGATATAATCACAAAATGTCATTATTACAGAACGAAAGAACAAATACTAATTGCTGCAAGAGAAAAAAAGGAACTTAATTTTCAAGGACACAATTATCAAATTTTTGCTGACCTATCCCAACTTACTATTACTAAAAGACGATCCATGAAACCCCAACTAATGGAACTGCAATGCCACAACATTATGTATCAATGGGGCTTCCCCTTTTCAGTCAGATTTAACTACCAAGGTACAATTTACAGAAGCAGATCAGCAGATGAACTACAACAAACCCTTTTAAATTAAATCTGACAGAACCCACAAGCAGCAACTCTCCCACACACAGAAGAATGGCGTCATCTTCACCTTCAGGCAGCACCCAGAAAATTTCAGAACAAAATGGGAATCATCATTCTCACAAAAGAGGCCGTTATGCCACATCATCCATGGACCAAGAAGATTCAATGGACTGACATCCTAATTCCTGATATCTCTTCATTTATTATACTAAGAGATGGTTCTCTTTAAAAAAACCTATATTTATAACTGAATGTAACTGCATTCTGATAGTCACACACTGTGTGGGATCATGTTACATTCCAGTTATATTTCTTATTACTTCTGATTCATATAGCCTTAGAATATATAAGTGAAATAAGGAAATTTTTGTTCAGTTATATATTATCAGGTAATAACAATAGATTTATTACTTTTTAGGACAAATATGTTCAATAATCCAGAAGTAATGGAAGCTTTTTCTTTCTTTTCTTAAAACAAATATATTATTACCTAACTAGTCCCTAGAATTATGTTTTTGTTTATTCTAATCTGAAGCAATACAACCTCAATTTTATGAGTTAACATATCTAAACAGTTGCATATGAATAAAATATGTAATTGTTTACTCTAAAAGGGTTAAAATCCCAAAATAATTCAAACTATCTTCATCAATACCAAAGTTATTAACAGTACCTTTCTAACTGAATTATTTAGCCTAGGGCAAGACTAACCATATACAACCACCCTGGAATAAATAATTTCAACAAAAACTATATTCTGCACTCCAATTAATGAAACATCATTTTGATGTCTTTTGACATAGCACTTCTCTCCTGTAAGTGGAAGATCCGTGTACCCCCATTAGCCCTCCTCATTCTCCCAATCATATTATGTGGGAGTGTGACGAAGGCACTTATTCCCCTGAGAGAGATATTTACTCTCTTTCACGGGTAAATTGTGATTACTTGCAAAAAAAAAATTTATACAATGTATCATTTAATCTCATATGTTTTTTGTTTACTCTTTACTCCAGAATTCACTGGTTTCTTTTCTATCTATTCATCTCTTCAGTCCACACAGGTTGATCTGCGCAGTCAGCTCTGCATAACAAAAAGTAAGTCAAAACTATTTGATCTATTGCCATGGCACCACTGAATATACTTTCCCTGAATGTTCAGGGAATAAATGTCCCTCAAAAAAGGACCAAAGCCTTCCGTACTTTCCATAACAAGAAGGCTCACATAGTATGCCTCCAAGAAACACACTTCACCAAAGATTCTACTCCAAAATATATTTCTCCTTTTTATCAACAAATTTACACGGCTTCTGCTTGTACCAAGCAAAGGGGAACTCTAATTGCATTTCACCGATCCACACCATTCACCTTATCATCAGAAATTAAAGACCCAGAAGGTAGATACCTGATACTCATGGGTTATATAATGGATACAGCAATCACGGTGATTTCCTACTACGCTCCTAACAAACAACCTACACCATTCCTCTCACATATATTACAAGTGATTAATACACACAAAATAGGAACAGTGATAATGTGTGGGGATTCAAACCAGGTCCTTCTCCCATTTCTAGATAAATCACCTTTTACACCATCCAAAATAACCTCTAGATTACCTTTTTCTCAACTTCTTTCCAAATACAATCTGGTAGATTCATGGAGAGAAAGTAACCCAATGAAAAAGAAATTCACTTATTTCTCGCACCCTCATCAAACCTTCACCAGAATAGATCATATTTTTCTAACAATAGGAATGATACCAGAAATTATTGCATCAGATATAATTCCGATTCCGTGGTCTGACCATAATGCAGTATACACTACTATAGCCTCAGCCATACCAAAAGCGCATGACCCAACGTGGTACTTACCGGATATAATGCTCAAACACCCACTACATCAGGTGGCCATTGAACAAGCTTTAAAGGAATAGATATCAATTAATAATACAACAGACATCTCCCCAATAACACTGTGGGAAGCTCATAAGCCTGTCTTGCGTGGTACAATACAAAGACAAATGGCACTATTTAAACGGGAACGCAAAAATCTAGCAAAAAAACTAGAACTCAATTTTAATGTAGCCTACATATCATTTCAAGATAATCCATCTCAGAGTACAAAATCTCATCTGGAAAAATCTAGATTGGAATACGATCTATTTCTCACTGAGTCAGTTGATAAATCCCTCAAACGCTCCAAACACAATTTCTACATGAATACAAACAAACCAGGTACATATTTGGCTCGGGCATTAAATTCAACTAACAAATCTTTCAAACCAATACGTTTGAAATTATCAAAAAATGTTTACACTTGTAATCCAGTTAAAATAGTCCATAAATTTCACTCACATCTCGCAACTTTATACAAGACAAACAATGAATTTAATCCTACAGAAGCTGAATCCTTCTTCTCAAAAATAAACTTACCTGAGTTATCTCAGAATCAAAAAAGCAGTTTGGATGAGCCTATAACTATAGATGAAGTTGCTAACGCCATAAAAGACCTAAAACTTAACAAAAGACCAGGCCCAGATGGCTACTCGGCTTTATACTATAAAACATTCTCAGAAATACTCTCTCCCATTCTCACTGAAACTTTTAACAAACTTCTAGATGGACATTCTTTTCGGCAAGAAACACTAATGGCAATTGTTTGTATGATCCCAAAACCCCTTTCTGATGATACTTCCTGTGTGAATTATCGGCCTATCTCTCTGTTAAACCTCGATATTAAATTATTAGCAAAAATAATAGCAAAACGCCTCAATAGCATTATAGGAAAATTAATACATAGAGATCAAGTAGGCTTCATGCCAAATAGACAGGCAGGCGATAATATACGCAGGGCAGTGTTATTGGCACATATTGCTAAAAAACGGAAAATCCCTTTATGTTTTCTATCTCTCGATATTAAGAGGGCATTTGACACAGTATCCTGGCAATATATGCAATATTCATTACAAAAATGGGGTTTTGGACCCCACTTTTTAACATGGATCAAAGCATTATATAATAAACCCAAAGCCTATATAAAATATGCTGGATACAAATCTGAAGCCTTTAATATCGAAAGAGGTACCCGACAGGGTTGCCCATTATCTCCCTTATTATTTGCCCTTATACTCGAACCCATGGCCCAATACATCAGAACAAACCAAACTATAACTGGCATTGAAGTAGGAGGTATTACACACAAATTATGTATATTTGCAGACGATATATTACTTTTTCTATCATCACCACAGGTCTCTGGTCCTAACTTAATACCAGCTCTTGATGGATTTGCAGCCCTATCCGGCCTTATGATTAATCCTAAGAAATGCCTAGTGCTTAATATTTCACTCACAAACATGGAATTGATCCCGGCTAGGGCTGCACTCCCATTCACATGGGCAGAAAAATCAATCCCATATCTTGGAATTCATTTAACAGCATCTCATTCTGACTTATTCTCAACCAATTATCCTCCTGTATTAAGACAGATCACAAATCTAATAAAACAATGGTCGCAACTTCCTTTATCCTGGATAGGGAAAATTAATGCAATCAAAATGACTATTCTACCCAAATTGCTTTATCTATTCAGAGTCCTCCCTATTCCAATTCCTTCCTATTTTTTGAGAATAGTACAAAAAAGAGCAACTTCGTTTATATGGGGCTCTTCTAAACCACGTATACCTATACACACATTACATCTTCCCAAAAATAAAGGAGGCCTGGGATACCCTAATTTTACTAACTACTACAGAGCAGCACATTTGGCCAGTCTGTCCAAATACCATGCAAAACAGGAAATCCCACTATGGGTATTTATAGAGGCTTCAGAAAATGACCCTCTATTAATATCAAATTTATTATGGCTTGATCCTAAAGACCGCTTTAAAATTCATAATCCCATAACTAAACACTTCTTATCTCTCTGGGATAAACTAAAAACCAAATATCAGTTACAATCTCCACACAATCCTCTCCTTTCTTTTATCAGAAATCCGGCCTTTTATCCGGCATGGATCTACCCAAATTCTTTTAAAGCTTGGACAACATCAGGCATTCAGACACTAAATGACTTCATAGCATCTAAATCATTCCTTTCATTCCCATCGCTTAGAGAAAAATATGATCTACCAAACTCTGAGATATTTAGATATCTCCAAATCAAAAATTTCTATACACCATTCCTAAAGGGGGATACACCATTATCCCAATTATCCATTTTTGAATCAATCTGTACAAAAGATCCATTTGTTAAAGGTACAATTTCATCACTTTATAATCAATTATATGGAGTAGCAAATCTAAATAGACCCTCTTACATTCAGAGGTGGGAGGAGGACCTGGGACGAACTTTAGAAGGCACGGACTGGTCTAACACATGGCTCACATCTAAGTCATCTTCACCCAACATCTTAGCACTGGAGACAAATTATAAAGTCCTAACTCGCTGGTACCTTGTACCTGCTAGAGTGGCAAAATATTCACCTAATACCTCAGCTCTTTGTTTTCGAGGATGCCCAGAAATAGGCACATATTTACACATATGGTGGACGTGCCCAGTAATCCAAACCTTCTGGAAGGAAGTTTTCGTGATTGCATCTAAAATATTTAAAAAGATAATACAACCAGATCCATATTTAACTTTACTTAATCTAAAACCGGAATGGTTAACACTCTCTCAATTCAAACTTATGATCCAACTAATAACGGCTGCAAAACAAACAGTGGCCAAGGCATGGAAATCTCCTACATTGATACTAGCAGAAACAATTCACAGAATGAATAATACAATGTCCCATGCTAAGATGGTAGCCATCGATCAAAATCAAATTCCAAAATTTGAAAAACTTTGGCACCCTTGGATAAAATAACAGTTCCTGTCAAATTTCAATGACTCTGTCCTGTTGCCATGGTAACAGATTAAATGACTTACAGAGACACCCATTCTAAGGCTTCAAAGAGAACTAAAAAGAATAATAAACTGACGAGCGGGACAACCTTGTGGACCATACCTCTACCTTTCAACCCTTTTTCTTCTTTCTCTTTCCTTTTCTCCACCTTACGATTAAAGCTCATTATCAGAATTTATTTGACCTATATACACTCTACTTGTAAACAATATGTATAGTAGGTATAAATCATTTAAATACCTACAAAAGTAACTAAGGAAATGATATATATCTTTAATTTAGGTTTACGTGAACCCAATGTTTAATATTTGAAATTTCATGATATTTACCTATATAAACCCTACTGTAAAACTATGAGCTTACTTTATAGATCCTTGTAAACTTACTTTATGTATCTTTATAACATTGTATACTCAATAAACTTCTTTTGACAAGGAAAAAGGGCATTTAGATTCGATCCAAAACATCAATCATGTCCTTCATTTCCTGCTGCATACGATCCAGCCGATTCCGCATTTGATCTATCTCCCCATTCCAGGCCATTATTTGAGCAATGAGTCGTTGGGCACTGTCTGTGGTGAAATAATCACTTGGACCTAAAATTGAATGAAAAAAAGATGTGTTTAGAAATATGCAGACATACATAGTTTACCTTACCATAAGCTGGTGTCTCAGACACTGACCTGGTGGGGTGCCCATGTTGCATACTTCATGAACATCCTCGGGGGTGGCGCTGTTGCTTGAGTCAAGCACAACCAGATCACCTAAAATAGAGTAGAAAATTACATAAAATAAAAGGCAGCCATGCATAGATTACCGTAAGCTGGTGTGTCAGACACTCACCTGGTGGGGTGCCCATGTCGCCCACCTCTCCTTCCTCCACATCTTCAGTGGGGCTTGAGCTGATTTCCCAAGTATGTTCTTTTGGTTGGGGGGGACTGGGTTCTTCTTGGCTGAGTGTTTTTTCCCCTATGTGAACCAAAAAATTAATATACTTAGGACACAGATATTTTAGTACATAGTAATCTTCAAACATTGTAGTGAAGTGGTGTACAAATTGTCTGTTTGTGTAGAGTTCCTAGTTTACCAAAGATTTATTTTTCTAAAGACATATCGAGATAGATAGATATATCGATATCTAGATATCAATATCTAAATATATCTAAAAATATTGATCTCTCTCTCTCTATATATATCTATATCTATAAATATAAATATATGTATATACATTTAAATTTAAATATAAATATATATATATATAAATATAAAAATAAATAAATAAGTAAATAAATATATATATATATATATATATATATATATATATATATAAATATATATCTCTATATATATATATATCTCTATATATATATATATATATCTCTATATATGTAACAAGGTTTATTAAAAGATCGTTTCAAACTATGTAAAAATCGTATAGGAAAGAAAAGCACATGGAGCAGCATACAAGGTAATAAACAAAAGATGTAAGAAAGTCCCATCAAGTGAAAACATCAAAAATGATATCTTAGTGAGTCCACAACATCAACAGAACCCAACAAAAGTCCAAGTGATGATTAATAATAATCCGTGACAACAAGGGAGGGTCCACCACCGGAAAATGAAAGGGGTAGCTCCTTACCAGATGGCCATGACCCCCCACTACAGAGGATCACAGCAAGCAGAAATCTTTACAGGCCAGAATTAGGAACTGCCAACGATATCCACCAGAGGTCCTCTCATTATCAGTCACACCAACGAACCCATGGCAAGGATCCTCCACTATTTCTGTGTTGGCATATCTGGTTAAAGTCTGTTCTGTAGGATGTGCCACCGAGATCTGTATGAACGTGTTCAGCTTTCCATCACAGGCAGCAGTCAGCAGATCCTTGCATGCAAGAGTGAATTCAAGCTTCGGGTCAGCTAAAGTTCTCTGGATCCCTTCTCTTTACCATCCGGACATGAAGCACTGGCAGATGCTGAGAAAAACAATACAGTGCAAACTGCTTTTACTGAAACGCAAAAGGGTAACAGGGGTAATTTTAGCTGCTTTGTAAGAAAAAAAAAAAATAGTGTTTATATTAATAAATGATTTAGCTACAGAATAATCTGCATTGCTTTCAAGTGAACTTTAAAGTAAACCGGTGAGGGTAAAAATATTTTTATAGTCATCTTCCCATCATAGTCCTTTTTTTTAAGAACTGCCACCATTTCCACCATCTCTTTAAAGGACATATTGGAGGCTTCCCACATCGTGACGTTCCGGCCTCTGGGCTTTCTTCGCTACCTGAGGTAGTACACACCTGATGTGTCTCCGCCATTATTCACCCCACTACGCACCGTACAAAAAATGGGCGGAGAACATGAGTTAAAATCGAACGTCAGGGGCGGGCGACGCAGGCGGGGTTTCACACATGCGCAGTGTATAAAGAGGGGCCTTGCGCACGTGTCATACGTACGTACTGTGCGTAGAGTTAAGGGGCAGAGAACATGAGTTAAAATTGAACGTCAGGGGCGGGCGACGCAGGCGAAGTTTCACACAGGAGCAGTGTATAAAGAGGGGCCTTGCGCACGTGTCATACATATGTTCTGTGCGTAGAGTTAAGGGGCGGAAAACATGAGTTAAAATTGAACGTCAGGGGTGGGCGACGCAGGCGGAGTTTCACACAGGCGCAGTGTATAAAGAGGGGCCTTGCGCACATGTCATACGTACGTTCTGTGCGTAGAGTTAAGGGGCGGAGAACATGAGTTCAAATTGAACGTCAGGGGCGGGCGACGCAGGCGGAGTTTCACACAGGTGCAGTGTATAAAGAGAGGCCTTGCGCATGTGTCGTACGTACGTTCTGTGCGTAGGTGATAGTGGACCGGGACGCTACTAAACGAAGGTAATTTTAAATTTAAAAATTTGCTAAAAACTTTGTAGCAAGCAGCCTATATGGCTTGAAAGATTGATGAGGCCTACATAGGGATAAGATGATGAGGGTTTAGCAGAAACATAATAAAGTGTTTTTTGTCTTGTGTCTTTATCTTTTACAGACATTATGAATGCCAAATTTAAGGAGCCTGAATTTTTGACGGCTTTCATCGACAAATATAGAGAGATGAGGAATCTGTGGGAGGTGAAACACCCTCAATATTATTTAAAGCATGTCAGGAAGTCAACGCTGGAGAGACTTCTGACATTTGTCCAGACGACCATCCCGGAAGCAACAATGGAGACCTTGTTAAAGAAAATTGGGATCTTGAGGAACATGTATAAGAGGGAGCATAACAAGATCCAGGAATCCATGAGATCAGGAGCGTCAGCAGATGATGTATATGTACCCAGGCTGTGGTACTACAATAAACTACGGTTTCTTGATGACCAGACTAAAGCCAGGGCATCACTTTCAACCCTTCCCTCCACCCTTCCCTCCACCCTTCCATGCACTCTTCCATGCACCCTTCCCTCCACCCCAGCAGAGGCTGATGAGGACCAAGCTGGGTCTTCCATCCTGGATGAACTGGATATGACCATCTGGAGTCAGGTAAATTAATTTCACAAATATTTACTGTCCTAATATTAATGATGTTAACTGGATGTTATAATTGATTCAAATAATTTTCCCCTAAAAATGATCAATTGACAGTAGTGGCTAAATATGTTTGTCACCTGCTTCAAAAAATTAGGGTGTCTGATTTCTATGCTCTTTTATTAAGAGATGTATTCACATTGCATTTGCTAGTCATGAGAAGCAAATTGTGTGTCATTGATGAACCCAAAAATAAATACTAAAACTATGTCCTTTTTTTATACACAGGATGAGGCCAGCCAGGAGGAATGTGGGGAAAGTGGCAGGATGGAGGAGACCGGGCCCATGGACAGCCTGGAGGAGGCCGGATTCAGCATCATCCTGGAGGAGGCCGGACCCAGTGTCAGGCAGTAGGAGGCTGGACCCAGTGTCAGACAGGAGGTGGCTGGGCCCAGTAAGGTGGCTGGGCCCAGTGTCAGGCAGGAGGTGGCTGGACCCAGTAGTAGCCTGACACAATCACAAGTGCCTCCCCTCCGCATTCCAAAAAAAAGGGCCAGGAAGGGGACGGTGACACAGGAGGCATCCCTGCGCCTCATGTGAGAGGCCACCGAAGCTGAAGAGGCCTATGGGTGCTACTTAGCCAGCAGGCTGTTTAAAATGGAGTGGGGCCAATGCCTCATTTGTGAGAGACTGTTTGGGGAAACAATACACAAGGGGCTGCAGGGCGCACTAACCAGCAACACACAATTACATGAGGCAGCCCCCTCCTCCTCCTCCTCCTCCTTCTCCTCCTGCCACAACTCAAACACCAGAGCCACAGCCTCCAAAGAAGGCTGCAGGGAAGGCTGCAGGGAAGGGTGCAGGGCAGCGTGGAGGAAAGGCTGCAGGGAAGAGAAGAAAGTGATGACCTGGGTTCAGTGTGGTCTGACTGTTGTAGTACCACAGTCTGGGGACATCTATATCATCTGCTGCTGCTGTTGATCTCTGGGATTCCTGGACCAGATTGTGCTCCCTCTTATATGGACTCCTCAAGATCCCAATTTTCTTGTACACAGACTTTTTCCAGCATTGACTTCCTCTTTATTTTATTTAGACCATGAATGAATAGAAATTTGAGTTTATGAAAAGACTTTATGTGTTTTATTTTAAATCATTGATTTTAGACATAATGTCAAATTTATAAGGGACAACAATATCATTGAGTTTGCAAAAACACACAAAAAATACATTAATAATGTTAATAATGTTCTAGTGGTAACTTAAAAAAAAAAATGACACATAACCAAAAACGGTTCTTTGTGTTAACTTTATATACAAAAAAGGAAAAAATCACAATTAAAAAAAAAAAATGGTTCTTTGTGGTAACTTTACAAACACCAAAAAAAAAAAAAAACAAACAAAAAAAAATGGTTCTTTGTGGTAACTTTACAAACACCAAAAAAAAAAAAAAAAGCTAGATAAACATAAAATAAGTTCGACAACAATCATAAAATAAACATCTGGATAAAATTTACAATAAAAGATGATTCCACCAAAAAAAAACAAGTGTAAAAATTATTATTAGTATGGAGACATTGTTTTTAAAAAGCATACTATATCATTCATGAGATCAAAGAGAAAAAGAATCCAGAAATCAGTTTGGGAGAACTCTGTTTGAATATGAACAGCAAAACATCTTCGTTCTTTATAGCATTAGTAAAGAAGACATTAATGCGCTGCATTCAACGATCACAGATTTTGCAGCGTGAGGAATGTGCTACCTACAATACGAACACTAGTTTTACTAGACCGAGTGCTTCCGTTTAGTTTTAGCTTATGAGTATGCGTCATTTTTTTGTCCGTCCGACTAGCATACAGACGAGCGGATTTCTGGGTCTGGCGTAGTTACGACGTAAAGATTTGAAGCATGTTTCAAATCTAAAGTCCGTCAGATTTGAGGCTGTAAAAGTCCGCTGAAGGTCCGGGGAAGCCCACACGCGATCGGATTGTCAGCCAGCTTTAGTCCGTCGGCGTCCGCCGGACTTTTGTAGACGAAAAGTCCAACTGTGTGTACGCGGCATAAGTCTGTCTGAATTTTCGATGCAAAAAGTCTGATGGGGCATAGACACGGTCGGAATATACGATGAAAAGCTCCCATCGGACTCTTTCTGTCGGAAATTCCACTCGTGTGTATGCGGCATAAGAGAAACAAAGTAGGCTTGTTTGGCAGCATGGATCCTTTTGTGTCAGATTTTTTAAAGGCCCTGTCTAGATCTAAGCCAGCAACATCCCATCCTGGGACCTTTCATTGGTACTTTTGTCAGATCCTTTTGAACCCCTGGAGGAATCATCAAATAAAGTTGCTGATCCTAAAGACTGTCTTGTTAGTTGCAATCACATCCACCCATAGGGTCAGTGAGTTGAGTTGCAAGCTCTTTCGATAAGGAAGTTGTTCTTGACAGTTTTTGAGTATAGGAAAATACTCAAAACAGATCCTGCGTTTCTCCTAAAGTTATCCCCGTCCTTTCATAGGTTCCAGGATATATTCTTACCCACTTTTTGTTCTGCTCCTGCTAACAAGGAAGAGGAAATGTAGAGTCATTTGTTTTACCTTGAAAGTACCAAGGAATTTGGAAAGTCAGACTCTTTGTTTAAAATTAATATATTAATGCACACTTAACCAAAGCCTTGTCAGCATCATGGGCAGAGAGGGCTAGTGCCTCACCAAAGAAAAGTTGCTAAGCCACTACATGGTCCAGCTACTCTACCTTAGCAAAGCACTATCACCTGGATCTGCTTTCAAGCAAAGATCAGGCGTATGGATATAAGGTCCTCCAGGCAGTGGTCCCTAAGGTGTAGGTAGGCAGTGGTCCCTAAGAGGCTGTCCTGGAGGACTTCCCATTAAGTTGCGTTAACATGGTTCCTGTTCTGGAGGGAGGAGCTCTAGGTCTGAGGCTGTCCTGTAAGACTCCAAGAAAATGAGTTACCGGTAAGCCAAACTCTGGTTTTCATTTGCGTGAGTTGACGTTTGTGTTGCGTAGCCAAGAGGGAGCCTATTTTGTTCCCCTGGGAATAAGAGGTGAGTCTGAACTGTAATGTCCTTTTTTCAGAGTTTTTAGTGACTTGATGTCTAAGGCAGTGTTCCTCAACCTGGGTGCCGTTAAGAGTCCTCAGGTGTGCGGTGGCAAAAGGATAAAAAAAGCTGCCCCAACTAAGGCAGGCAGTTAAAAGTAACATTCTTCACTGCTGCCTCAAGCCTTGTTTTGAACTGCAATGTTAGTGTGCTGTGCTATGAAGGCTGTCCACCCCTTCCTGCCAACCGATGACGTCATCGGTTGTGAAGGAGCACGTTGGGAGCTCATCCAGTACCCTTCCTTGGTTTCCCTCAATTGCCTCCACCACTGAAAGGGAGGTACAGGTCGAGAGGGGTTGTCTCTGGCTAGGAGTGCTGTGTGTTGCAGGATCCCTCTATTGGAAGGTACACCATAGAAATCAGGCGCACACATACACACACATACACACACACACACTTTTTTATATTCTATGAGCTATACACACCACCTTTTTTAAATCTATGATCTATTATGAAAATACAGAAACCTTTCTCCTAGAGAGTATATTAAGTAATGCAAACAACACAATATGCATTTAAAGTTTTTTTTCCCATACCATGTTGCAAAAAGTCTAGAGTAATCTTTTAGTTAGTATCTGAGTTACAAAATACCATGTATTACTAAAGTCTAAAAGAAATCCTAGTCCAATATGGTAATATTTTCTCACGGCTCTACATTTAAGAAAAAATAGTGTGCAATTTTCTCTGCAATATCTTAGATTCCTGTAGAGCTAGCCATACACTAACTAGGTAAAAATTAAGATTGTTCTTTAGAAAATACTATTCATTTCAATGTTTAATGGAGGAATAATGAAGCTCATAGGGAGTTTCAATTATTTATTCTTCTTAGCAATTCAAAATCGTTATTGCTAGATGCTATAGCACATAAAAAACTTTTATGCCACAGATGCCAAATACATTGAGTAAAACATTCTATAACATCATCTGTCAGTTGACTTTTGTAAGGTTGTTATTGCGTGTTTAAATTAACCCCTTATCTACCAGTGTTTAAAAACGACAGCTGGTAACGAGGGCTTTTAAATTTCCCTCCAGCTGTATGTATATGCATAACTGTCAAGCCAATTGTTGGCATGCTGGTGGAAATGATCTGGGCAGCTTAAACTTGCTGACCAGCCGCCGTCATTATACTGCGGCAGGTCAGCACAATCCCGCAAATCAGCGTAGGCATACGTCGGTACCTTTAAGGGCGATAGCAAGCACGCACGCTGCACAGCAGGGGACCTGATGCGTGTGGTCGGTGGCCGCGATGCCCGCCGGCCACCCACGATCGTGGGCACAAGAGGGCATAGAGATGTGTGTATGTAAACACACAGATCCCCGTTCTGACAGGGGAGGAGAGACAGATATGCTATTCCTGGTAATAGGAAAAGCAATCTATCTCCTCCTCCAGTCAGTCCCATCCCCCCACATTTAGAAACACACATGAGGGAACACATTTAACCCCTTGATCGCCCCCTAGTGTTAACACCTTCCCTACCAGTGACATTTACACAGTATTCAGTGCATTTTTATAGCACTGATTACTGTTTTAATGTCAATGGTCCCAAAAATATGTCAAAAGTGTCTGATCTGTCCGCCGCAATGTCGCAAAAAAAAAAAGCAGCTTGCCGCCATTACTAGTAAAAAAAAAATATTAAAATGCCATAAATGTATCCTCTATTTTGTAGAAGCTCTAACTTTTGCACAAATCAATTAATATACACTTATTGCAATTTTTTTTTTTACCAAAAATATGTAGAAGAACATATATCAGCCTAAACTGATGAAGACATTTTTATTTTTTTATTTTTTGGGGGATATTTATTATAGCAAAAGTTATAAAATTTAAAATTGTTGCTCTTTTTTTGTTTATAGTGCAAAAAATAAAAACCGCAGAGGTGATCAAATATTACCAAAAGAAAGCTCTATTTGTGGGAAAAAAAGGACGTCAATTTTGTTTGGGTACAGCGTCGCACGACCACACAATTGTCAGTTAAAGCAACACAATGTCACATCACAAAAAATGGCCTGGTCATTAAGGGGAAAATCTTCCAGTCTGTAAGTGGTTAAAGGCAGCATAACTTCTACACAAAGCCAAATATACTCTCCCCCCTGCCCGACTACTTCATAATGTATTCCAGGCTCCACTATCCCTCCTGCAGGTTTGTGACAGGCATGGCAGGCATCAGCAGGTGAAGCGGAGGGGGATCAGTGAACATTTTTAGCTTTTTGCCCCTTCGCTGAATGAATCTGGCAGCAAGGGCATTTTATCACTTTTGGGTTCACAGCTATCATTTCCTGGCATTGCTGGTCAGGGAAGAAGTTGATCAAGCATGATTTGAGGTTCATAGGTGACATTAGGGATCTATTAGTGCCCTAATGTCTCCTTAAAGAGGACCTGTCATTTCTTCTATGCTATTACATAAAGAACTCTTAGCCACCTTTGTGAATTGTAAAAAAAAAAAAAAAAAAGTTTTAAAGAATGAAAGTAACACATAATAAAAAGTACACAATAAATAACGTACACAAATGTCAAATAGTTATGGTTCCTGGTTATTTCTAAATTGATGACCTGTAAACGCTTTTAAAGTGTTGCTTATGGAGGCTTGACATGTTTGGTATCTGTTTATTTGACTTAACCTCATATTTTATATTTCACCAAAAAACTTGGCAACATGTTTGTGCGCAATAAAATTATCTTCATTGTATCTTTACTAAAAAGATGGGTTTAATAAACATGTGTGCTAATATCACATGACATAAAAAATTGTGCGGCAGCTCCCAAAATGGCTGCTTGACTCCAGAGCTCTGTCCCGCTCCAGCCGAACGAAGCTCCCTGCAGCCGTACAAACACACCAAATACAGCGCAGACCACAGACAGAGGTAGGGGAGAACTTGCTGGTCTACCCTATGTCAGTGGGGACAGCACGCCGGTTCACTGCGAGTGAAAGCCCAGCCACGGGTCTTAATATGGCAGACTGCACACAGCCACAACCACAGGATCTTTCCCTTCTCCCTCAGATGGCTTCTCCTGTGATGTGCCAGGTTCTGGGACCCCACTTGAGTACCTCCCTGCTGGGACCAGTTTCCCCTCCATAGGGCATACCCTGGAAGAAATCACATTCTCTCCCATGGATGTGGGCCCCCCAAATCCCACTACCTGACACAATCACCAATTGTCTATACCCCTAGCAACATGATTCGGTCACAGCCATGTTCGAAAAATTTGCTGACTTACTGGACCATGGGCTGACTAATATCACTTCCAAGATTACTGGTGACATTAAGGCTGATTCACAAAACTTGGGGTCCCATATGGAAGATATTGAGCATAAAATAGATAGCACAATTGCTAGAACCAACCAAAACTCTGAAAGCATACAAGATCTCTAAGACCAACTGGACACGGCCCTTTTAAAAATTGACGATCTTGAAAACAGAAATAGGAGGTATAATTTTAGGATCAGGGGCCTTTCTGAATTGATTAAAGATGTTCCTGAAGCTGTTCACTCCTTTATTAAGGAACTCATGTCGGACATACAGCCACATAGACTGGAGCTTGATCGTGCCCATAGGGCTCTCAAACCTCCACGCTCGGAAGGCCTCCTGAGGGACGTGGTAGTTAAACCTCTTCAACTGCATAAAAATGCGGAAGTAATGCGAAGAGCCTGCTCCATGCCTCAGCTTTATTTTCAAAGGCATCCTATCCAGGTCTTCGCTGACCTCTCTCCTTCACGATCCATAGGCGGAGGTCCCTCAAACCCCTGCTCACAATACTTACACAGAAGGAAATCAAATATTGGTTGCTTTTCCCTTTTAGTCTGAAATTTTAATACAGACACAATGCCTACATCTTCGCCATGCTCCAGGAGGGTGAATGCTTACTGCTGAAACTGAATCCTATCTCATAGGACTTATCCACTTTAGGGGCCTCCAAATGGCAACTTCCCTCCCTCAAAGTCAAAGAAATCTAAGGATAGTCGCCCTCCTTGAAAGGAGCTCTAGATGATCTTCTGTTTTTTTCCATTCTTCCCTCCTGGAAGGGCTCTTGTTCCCAGTTCCCAGTTCCCAGTTTTTTCCTGAAACTGTTTACTTAACTATTTTTTTACACACTTAACTGGCTCTAGTCAGACCCAAGGGTGTTTAAGTTCTATGCGCCTATTTTCTGGTTGTTAACAGGGTGGGTAGGATCTCAATTTTATGGGTTCGGATTACTTCCACCTTGACACATTTAACCCCTCGCCTGGTTCACTCTTACATTATGCTCGATGGTTTAATTTTAGTTGTGGCTTATTGAACTAAATGTAATGCGCATCAACAGCTTTGTTTATCCTCAAGCATACATTGAGTATGGGGTCTCGGCTCCTATTTACAGCATATTAATAAGGTTTTACCATTGTAATTATTGTCCTTCTCTCCTCCATGTTCCTTGGCCCTGCCTTTTCCTGCTTACCTCCCCTAACTCCCCTCCCTCCTTCTTTGTCCCTCCTTCCTGATATGTGTGATAAATATCCTGGTTTGCACTGTAACATGTATTAATAACTGTAGATCTTTTTTCTAGCGGGTTGTCACTTGCTCCACTTTGGCCTATCACTAGCTCTCCTTGTTTAGGTGGAGTTTGGCAGCTGGGGTACTCATGCCTCTCCTCCTGTCTTGGACATATAGAATTTTCCTCTCTCCTGGGCAGGAATGCTCCCTCTCTGGTAGAGTTAGGATTTAAGTTGAGGTATAAAGGCTATGGGGGTTGGCTTTCCCCCTACCTTTGGGGTCGATATCAGACTCCTTCCCTGCTCCCTTTTTGTTATTGTTTCCCTTCTTTCTCTTTTTCACCAACTTTACCTTTCTTCTATTGACCAGATTGGAAATGAAGGCCTCACATCTTTTAGTTGCAGTGGCTACCATACAAGCTCCAGGGCTCCTTGCTTCCACTCTTTGGTGGTCTGGGGTGAGTTTTTTTACCTTGTCCTGGCTTTCCCGTCCCTCTTGCTCCATGGCTAATAATGGCTCCACTGTGGCCCATTTAAGGGTTGATTTTCATAATACTCAAGGCCTTAACTGGCCAGTTAAACAGAGGAAAATTCTCCAGAATTACCATGCTCAAAAAACAGATATAGTCCTGCTCCAGGAGACCCATTTTCTTAAACGGTATTGACATTCATTCATCCATGCTAAATTTCCCACCTTCTTTCTAGCCAATGCGGAAGACAAAACTGGGGTGGGGGGGTGTCAGTTCTCTTTTCCCACAACTGTAAATTTTTACTCTCGCTAGAGTATAAAAACCCAGGGGGGAGATTTTTACTAATTAAGGGGGTTAGCAATGACCAAATTTATTCATTTATCTTATATTACGCACCAAATCAGGGACAGGCTCAGTTTTTCCAAGTCACGTTTAAAACTTTGAACCCCTTACTGGAAGGCACAGTAATTTATGGTGGAGATTCCAATGTTGCCTTTGATCAAGGTTTGAATCAGAAGAAACCTCTTAGAGGCTGCCTCACTCATCCCTCTAAACAAACTTATGTATTGCTAAGTTGATTCATCAACAAGGGCTGGTGGATGTTTGGCGTGAAATCAATCTGACGATGCAAGATTTCACAAATTTTTCTTGCCCACATCAATCCTTTGCCATGATTGATCATATTTTTATCTCAGCAGCTAAAATTCCTGTGGGCACTAAGTCCTTTATTAGGGATTTGGCTTGCTCAGACCACTTTTTTTTACTTCTTTACCATCCATCGGGCCAGAGAGGCAGTTTTCATTGGAAACTTAATGAATCTATCCTTAGTGACCCTATCAGGGTTATTGAAATTGAAAGGGCCATTAGTGAATACTTCCTCCAAAATGATAATCAGGAAGTATCCCTGGAAACTCTTTGGGAGGCCCATAAAGCCACGATTAGGGGGAAAATCATCCAAATTGCTTCCCAAATACAACATCTAAGTGAACTGAAATAAACAGAATGGAAAGAGAATTCTTAACTCTGAACAGAGCACACAAGCGTGACCCTAACCTGGTTCTTATAGATAAAATTGATGCTACACGAGCAGCGCTTAACCTGGCCTACACCTCTAAGGCAGAGAAAAGTCTGCGCTGGAGTGGCGCACACTTTTATTACTAAAGGGATTAATTGGTATCTATGTTAGCGGGAAGGCTTACCCCTAAATTTTGCTCCCACACTATACGTAAAATTAAGATAGTGGGAGGTACTTTGTCCCAGAACCCGCAACGTATCATGGAAGCCTTTCAGGAATTTTATCATAAACTTTACAGTATCAATGGGGATACGACTCAATCTGGGTTAGTTACATTTTTGGATTCAATTCAGAGCCCCCAAATTGGAGAACCAGTATCATCAAAGACTAGAAAATCCAATCTCTGTCGAGGAGGTGTCACAGGTGAGGTGTCACAGGTGATTAAAAAGTTGCTCTGCTCCAGGTCCTGTTTCGTATTACAAAACTTTCTCTGCCACTCTGTCACCCTACTTGGCCAGTTTCTTTAATGCACTGATCTCCTTTAGTCCGATCCCTTAAAATCGGCCTATCTTTCAGTCATCCCCAAACTGGGCAAAGACAGTAGCTCAGTTAACATCTATCACCCAATCTCACTTATAAATAATGACCTGAAGATCCTGACTAAAATCCTTGGGGACCGTATCTCCTAATTTATAGGCCTTTATATTCAAAAAGACCAGGTTGGCTTAATTCTGAGATGAAAATGGCCTGACCAAATTCGCAGAGCTATTGATGTTATTTCTCTCTTAAAATCAGGTTTTGATGGTGGACCAACTCAGAAGGGTTTTCTGCTTTCCCTAGATCTCCAGAAAGCTTTTGATTCTGTATCCTGGCCCTATTTTTTCGCAATCCTGAAGTGCTATGGCTTTGGTGAGTTGTAGGGATGAGCCGAACACCCCCCGGTTCGGTTCGCATCCAGAACATGCAATAAGGCAAAAAATTTGTTCGAACACGCGAACACCGTTAAAGTCTATGGGACACGAACATACATAATCAAAAGTTCTCATTTTAAAGGCTTATATGCAAGTTATTGTCATAAAAAGTGTTTGGGGACCTGGGTCCTGCCCCAGGGGACATGTATCAATGCTAAAAGAAGTTTTAAAAAAGGCCGTTTTTTCGGGCGCAGTGAGTTTAATAATGCTTAAAGTGAAACAATAAAAGTGTAATATTCCTTTAAATTTCATACCTGGGGGGTGTTTATAGTATGTCTGTAAATGGGCACGTGTTTCCCATGTTTAGAACAGTCTGACAGCAAAATGACATTTCTAAAGGAAAAAAAGTCATGTAAAACTATTATTGCTACTATCACTAATAACTACTGTGAAACTACTATCGCTAGCGCCGGCTATAATGAATTGTCGGTCCAGCAATACACATAAAAGTTCATTGATAAAAACGGCAGTGGATTCCCCCACAGGGGAACCCGGAACTATTTTACAAAAAAGTGTCAAAAAGGTTAAAAAACACAAGAGACGGTTTTTGACAAGTCCTTTATTAATTTCTTGTTCTTCCACCTTCTTTCTTCTGGTCTTTCTTCGGTGTTCTTCTTCTTACTCCATCTTCTTCTTCTCCAACTTCTTCTTCTCCATCTTCTTCTTCCGCTCTTCTCGTCCCGCATCTTCCTCTGGCTTCTTCTCCATCCACACGATCTGCCTCAGTGGGAGTCTTCCGCCGCGTGACGCTTCGGTTCTTCTGACACTTCTTACATAAGGGAGGGCAGGGCCCAGTCTTCAGGGGACCTCCCTGTGGCTTTCCCCATGTTATCAGTGGGGGACGGGGTCACCAGTTCACGTAACCGGATTTTCGCTCCAACCCTCTCCCACTCCTTCGCCCTTTGGGACCTCAACTGGTTTATTCCATGAAGCCATTTCTTTAGAAATCCTCAATTCCCGCCTTGCCTAGAAATAAAGGCATTCAAATGGTGGTTGGACAAAGGGCTATAAAGGATCACTCACTTTTTTCTTCCCTCTGGCCCAATTACTAATAAAACAAAAAGGGGAAAATTGGGACTTTGAATGAGACATGTAGGATAACATGTCTCCATCCCTGTATCTATGCAAGAAAAAAGGGGGGATTTTGGGACTTTAAATGAGGTGAGCATTGGTAGCTGAACGTTGAGTCAATGTTGTAAAACATGTTTCTTTTTAAATGATATAATACATGCAGATGTGAATAACTTATTGATCACAATGTTACAAAATAACTATGCAAAAAAGCAATGAGAGCATTGAAGCACAACCATGGCATGGTCTGAACTCATTATCCTTATGTATAAAAACACTAAAATTACACAACCAATATGATAGACTCAAAAATAATATGGTGAGTGCATCCAGTAAGGCTATAAGGCCCACACTTCAGGGGCATATACATTACATTCTACAAAGAGAATAAATATATATGTATATGAGTAAACCAGTGTGGACTAGTGTTGTACCCACAATACTTACATAGCAGTGGGGTCTGCAGCATATGAGAACTAAAATATTTGAGGCCGCTGAAAATATCTGTCCCAGGAGCTGATGAAGGCACCCACAAAGGAAAAAAACAAGCGTACAACATAGTCCCCAAAACAGTAGGAGATAGGTATACAAACATCAGTGTTTATGGACTCCATTTCTAGGATATAAATCAATAGGGTATACTAAGAATATAAATTAGTATGTAATATTATGGGATATGGGATTCACAATTCTCAAATTTCACATTTCCTGCACAAAATCTGGGAATCCAAACCTGAGCCACCCACTATCAGGGCATATGAACAGTGGTGTGGACAAGCCATGGAGCAGAGGGGGGGTTCAGTGATTTATAGAGCATTCTCTTCAGTTCAAACAAAGACCCCATATGTTAGTGTGGGAAAAAGATTTTGCTCAGGAGTGGAAACCTGAGGAGTGGCACAGGAACTTTTTCAGGGCCTCCCAGGGCATTCTAAATATAGCTTTAGTGGAAGCTAATTTAAAGGTTGATGGAGAGGTGGTACCTGGTTCCTGCTAAATTGGCTAGGTTTTACAGTTTTTCCTCCCTTCTTTGTTTCCAAGGCTGTGAACATATTGGAGATATGCTGCATGTCTGGTGGCATTGCCCAAAATTAGAAGCTTCTGGAATGAAGTTTTCAATATGCTCGGGAAGATCTCTGGTCTATTGATCCCAAAATCATCACATATTGCTCTACTTAACTCCCTGGTAGATGCAGCTTCTAATGCCGTGTACACACGGTCTGACTTTCCGGCAGGAAAAGTCAGACGGAATCTTTTCATCGGACATTCTGATCGTGTGTAGGCCTCATCTGACTTTTTTTTTTTCGAAAATTCTGACGGACCTAGAAATAGAACATGTTTTAAATTTTTCTGAAGGAATCAATTCCTATCTGGAAAACTGCTTGTCTGTATGCTGTTCTGATGGACCAAAAACGACGTATGCTCTGAAGCAAGTGCGAGACGGCAGCTATTGGCTACTCGCTATTGAACTTATTTTTTCTAGTCCCGTCGTACGTGTTGTATCCTCATGGGGCCAAATTAAGGATGCAAAAACTCTGAAAAACCTTCAGAGTTTATGCCGATGGAAAAACCGGTCCTGTGTATGTGGCATAAGAGTTTGCAACGTCTTATTCTCTTTATCCTCATGGGGGCCAAATTAACGATGCTTGGAAGTGCTTGGAAGCAACCTTTTGTCTCCTTTAATAGAGCAAAGGGGAAAACCTCCTGGATTATGGCCCAAGAGAAGACGGATAGCAAGCCCTTAGACTCCACGAGGAAATTCAAAGCTATTTGGAAACCATGGGCTACGTACATGCACATATCATTGTTTCCATAGGTTCCTCAGAACACTCTACCTTAGGGTTGGACTGTTCCTTTCGGGTTACTACTCTTTCTCCTCTGGACTCTTTTTCTTCTCTTTCCTCCAAGTCACCTTACCTTTTTTTTACTCCTCTTGTCAAATTCCTTGTTTGTTTACCTCATCTTTTTCATTTCATGCTTCTCTGTCACTTTTCTTTTCTCTTTTGATCTATAGACAAGACTATTGGTTGGTCTTATTATGGGACCTAACCCGTATTGGTCCTGGGGTATGACTCGCAAGCGGCCACCATGTCTTGCAACAGCCATTTCTTCTTTAGAAGATTTATTAACCGCTTCAGCCCTGGAAGATTTTACCCCCTTCCCGACCAGAGCACTTTTTGTAATTCGGCACTACGTTGTTTTAACTGACAATTGCACGATCATGCGACGTTGCACCCAAACAAAATTGATGTCCTTTTTTCCCCACAAATAGAGCTTTCTTTTGGTGGTATTCGATCACCTCTGCAGTTTTATTTTTTGTGCTATAAACAAAAAACTGCGACAATTTTGAAAAAAACGCATTATATTTTACTTTTTGCGATAAAAAATATCCCCCAAAAATGTATAAAAAATTATTTTCCTCAGTTTAGGCCGATATGTATTCCTCTACATATTTTTGGTAAAAAAAAAAAATGCAATAAGAGTACTGTATATTGATTGATTTGCACAAAAATTATAGCGTCTACAAAATAGAGGATAGTTTTATGGCATTTTTATTTTTAATTTTTTTTATTAGTAATGGCAGCGATCTGTGATTTTTATCGGGACTGCGACATTATGGTGACACTTTTGACACAATTTTGGGACCATTGTCATTTATTCAGTGATCAGTGCTATAAAAAAATGCACTGATTACTGTGTAAATGACACAGGCAGTGAAGGGGTTAACCACTAGGGGGCGATGAAGGGGTTAAGTGTGTCCTAGGGAGTGATTCTAACTGTGAGGGGGATGGGCTTCAAGTCACATGACAGCGATCAACGATCCCGATGACAGGGAGCGGTGATCTCTGTCATGACTCAAGCCAGAATGGGAAATGCCTTGTTTACATTCCCCGTTCTGAGACTCCGTGACATGATCGCCAGAAGACTGGCGGACATCGAAATCGCCGGTCCCGCGGCCATGACCACGCTGTACGCGGCGGGTGCACGCCTGCTATCCCCGGCTCTTAAAGGGGACGTACAGGTTTGCCCATTTGCTCACCGCTGCCATTGTATATATAGGAGTGCAGCGGTCGGCAAGTGGTTAAAGGGTTACATGTTACGGAAAGTCTAATTCGGGATTTTCTGTTTTTTTGTGTTCTAAGTACCTTATAATTGCACTGAGGGAGGACTATAGGGGGAGGGGGGTAATGCCATGTTTTTCCACACTGGGTGACACCAACCCTAGTGAGGCCACTGGTAACTGGGGACAGCTGATGTAAGGAGGGACTCTATTGGGGATGTCTGATGTAAGGAGGGACTCTACTGGGGGCACCTGATGTAAGGATGGACTCTACTGGGGGCACCTGATGTAAGGAGGTACTCTACTGGGAATGCCTGATGTAAGGAGGGACTCTACTGTGGGCACCTCATGTAAAGAGGGACTCTACTGGGGGCACCTGATGTAAGGAGGGACTCTACTGGGAATGCCTGATGTAAGGAGGGACTCTACTGGGAATGCTTGATGTAAGGTGGGACTCTACTGGGAATGCCTGATGTAAGGAGGGACTCTACTGGGGGCACCTGATGTAAGGAGCGACTCTACTGGGGGCACCTAATGTAAGAAGGGACTCTACTGGGAATGACTGATGTAAGGAGGGACCCTACTGGGAATGCCTGATGTAAGGAGGGACCCTACTGGGAATGCCTGATGTAAGGAGGGACTCTACCGGAAATGCCTGATGTAAAGAGGGACTCTACTGTGGGCACCTGATGTAAGGAGGGACTCTACTGGGGGCACCTGATGTAAGGAGGGACTCTACTGGGAATGCCTGATGTAAGGAGGGACCCTACTGGGAATGTCTGATGTAAGGAGGGACTCTACTAGGGGCACCTGATGTAAGGAGGGACACTACTGGGAATGCCTGATGTAAGGAGGGACTCTACTGGGAATGCCTGATGTAAGGAGGGACTCTATTGGGGCACCTGATGTAAGGAGGGACTTTATTGGGGACACCTGATGTAAGGACGGATTCTGCTGGGAATGCCTGATATAAGGATGGACTCTGCTGGGGACACTCGATGGCATCTGGTGGAAGGCGACGTGACAAGTAAAACACTTGGGGCTCCCACTGATTCTACATTACGGTGAGTTGAACTATTTCATTTTTTATTACAATGTAATAATAGAAATAATGTGCTTTAATCATCCAGACACCATAACAACCATGATGCCGTGATGATTCATGCGCTAAAATCAGCTGTTTGGAGTATCTTTATCTGTTGATTGTTAAACTTTCTGGAATACATATATTGCTATTGTGGTGTAGGATCTGGGCCTGTTGTCTCTCCATCCCTTCTTCCCTCATCCATCTCTTCTTCCCTCCCTATCTTTCTTTCTTTCTTTCTTTCTTTCTTTCTTTCTTTCTTTCTTTCTTTCTTTCTTTCTTTCTTTCTTTCTTTCTTTCTTTCTTTCTTTCTTTCTTTCTTTCTTTCTTTCTTTCTTTCTTTCTTTCTTCCTTCCTCCATCCTTCAGTCATCTCAGACTCGAACCGCACCCTCTTTTAGCCACGCCCATTAAGACAAGCCCACTATTTAATTTAAGCTCCGCCATTTTTTTGTGGGGGGGGGGCTGTTTGCAGGGGGGCCCATACAACATTTTGCTATGGGGCCCTTTGATTTATAGTTATGCCCCTGGTACCCATGTGTGCAACTGGGTTTAACAGCAAGCCTGTAGTTTCTCCTGTTTATTTTGCCCTGTTTTGCTGAATAAAGCTAGCTACTTTTACTTTTAATGGACTGTCTCTGAGCCGGCTGTTCACCCCTCTGACCCCTTACACTTGGTGGAGGCATTGGGCAGTTTGGGGGGTGCAGGCCAATCCCATGCCCTGGGCGAAAGCTGCACAGGCTGTGAAGTCTTTGGAACAAGCAATGGAGGAGCTTATTAAACAGTTAGCATTGGCTAATGCCCAGGCAGTCACTATTGTGTTGGCCATACCTCACTTAAATGATTAACGATACAAAAATAAATGATTAAACCTTTGTCTATTTATGAATAAAAATGAACGATAACAGGGCAAAAAGATAAACAATTACATTTATTTACGCAGAAAAGAAAGTTAGAATAATTAGAATTTATCATATCTTATCTCAAGTGATGTTACAGTTATAGTGTAGTCAGACTACCGAGATAATTTAGGCCAACCTTAGATAAGATTACATTAGACATACACAGACTATCAATATTATAAGACAACTCCTAGGATACAAAAGGTTAGGAAGAAAGAGAAAGAGCGATACAAGAATACTTTACTTGGACATCATGTCGCTTCGATGGTCTGGGGCTGGACAGAGAGAGAGAGCCAGAACTTTAGCTCTCTTCCTCTTTTATATGCATTCTCCACCAATCAACAGATGCAACATATTCATTGGTTCAGATTTGCCTCAAAGTCTGGTTGGCTACATTTGAAGCTTACTGCTCATTGGTTTACATTTGCCTCATATTCTGATTGGCTGTAATTTCAAGCCCAGTTAAACATCATGCTGGAACATTAAAACTTCCGGTGCCTCTCAGTCTATGAGTTAATGAACAATCTCCTTTGATCCCCAGCCCAAACAGTTCCGACATTAGCACGTCAACGGCCCCCTGGTGAGTTGAAGCCTTAAGATCTGCAAATACTCTTTGATTCAATTAACACCTGGGGACCATCCCTGGTTCCCACGAGAGTACAGGAAAAACTGCATTCCTAACAAGGTGAGCTAGGCCCTATTATGATATTAAAAACATATACACACATAAATACATACATCCTACGGGGCACTGCAATTTAATTAGAGTCCTTGCAATGGTTCGCTTGGAACTCCTTGATATAAATATGGAATTCAAAATCTCCATCACATTCCCCCCTGAAGTTCATTTTTGAACTTATATCCTCCTTCAATGATTCTGTACCCACCCACAACAGCCCAGAAGCCCCGACCCTTCCCCACCACCACGAAGGCCTCTTCTTCCTTTCTTGAACATGCCGGAACTCCTCAAGGTCAAAGAAATCCTGGTGCCTTTGAGACTTCACATCTAAACCATGAGTGTCTGTACTGCAATGTTTCATCACCCCTCTGCCTTGAAAGAGCGGAATGCCAATATTGATGGCAGAATCCTGGCATATCTAGTCCTGTAACTTGGTAAGACCGTGTAATGGTTGCACCGATGGGATCGGACCACAAGAGAGCACTTTTCAGCATGGTGAAGGAAATTTTAGGATAGTCTTATTCATGACACATTTGTCTCAAGAAATGAATTGGTTGTCTTAGGGTGGTGGTTGGGCGGGCCTCCGGACAGTCGTACATGAATACAAAAAGAGAGAGGAGAACATGAGTGTACAGTTATTGGAGGAATGCCAGACAGGAGCAGCGGGTTGGCCATTAATGCTAAATACTTATAAGGAGTGTAATGTGGACGAGTAGAGTGGGATCCCCACAGGTTACAGAGTCCGAGCAACAGCCAGTATCATCCATGGCCCTTGATGGTAGGGATAGTCAACACTGCCTGCTATTGCCAGGTCCCTGGATTCACCACACCTGCTCACGGGGCTCAGGTTAAAGCAGTAGGCAGACTAGGGAAGGTAAAATTACATTAAGACATAAAAACAGAGTCAGGCAGAAATGGTAAAGCCTTACAATTCACAGCTCATCTCTGATATAACAAAAGTTCCAGAAGACTTATACATTTATTTAAAAAATATAGAAGAAGTTAGAACATTATCAGCTAATGGACTGGTACCATCACTTAAAGTAATTAAAGATAAGAATATGAAACAAAGAACGTAGGAACGAGAAAGAATAGAAAAAATAATAAAATAAAAAAAGCAAAAAACAAACACAGGTTTAATGGTACTTCAACCCAGCACTTTATGTCAAAGAGCATTGAATCTGCATTTATAAAAACAAACAAACAATATATAACTGTCCTGAAAAATTATTATAAAGTGCCTTGAAAAATAATACATTGCAGCTGTTGCAGCAGCAACTTGGCAAAAAAAAATAAAAAAAAATTTAGTCAAACCCGACTGCACTTTATTGCTCAAAATTTTTTAGAGGCTTTTTCCCAACACAACAAAAAGAAAAATGTAGTTCTAGGGTCCTCTTTTAAATACTCTACCTTGGTCTCTTAATAGTTACCCACATCGGGACAGCAACAGGGGGGGTTTACTAAAGCTGTGGCCCTTGACTGTACATGAATGAACTTTTACCATTAAGAAACCTTAGTTTGAGATATTTGATTTAACCTCTTTTGATCTTGAGATCACCCAAATCGTCCCAGCCAGGCCTGTCCATCACTAGGTGATGCCTAAAAACTCATTATTCCGGGAAGCCTACCCCGCCTCCACCTAAAATGTTACCTCAGCCAGCTCCATATTCCCAGCCGCTATTATTTTTGTACCACCCTCCTCTCCTTAGATCATAAACCCCTTGAGCAGGGCCCTTCTATTCACGCCCTGCACAGACTATTAGCACTATCTAAATTCTGCCCAAACTACCCAACTTCTAACTCCTCCTCGAATCCCAAAGGAAGTTTCAGTAGGTGTAAGGGGATGTCAGGTTTGCTATAAAACCTTTCTTCAGGGGTGATCGGGGTACAATCCGGTGTTCCTGCTATATCCATGCCAAGGGCCAGAGGAGATGTACCATAGACTCCCAGAGGTAGTGTACCCTGCTGAGTACCATCTAACCTGATTCTGAAAACAGTGCATCATTAGACATGTGACACCAGCACCAGTACCCTGGTCTCCAGTCTCAAGTGTTTTTAACTTTGTTTAGGACCCATTGGGACACTACCCCGGCATCCATTAGACATGACCCCCTCCTGTGCCAGCATTGTTGCCTTTTCCCATTGCACAACACCTTCCTTTCTCCAGCTCAATAGTGTTTTAAGGTACCCAGTGCCCCACCTCCAGCACCAAAGACAGTCTCCATTAAGCCTCTCTTTCCTAAGGATGGGAAATAGTCAGAATACCTAGATTGAAAACCACCTGCCACCAGGTACACTTGTTTCTTTATAGAGGCTGCACACCTTCTCCCTCCTTTATCAATCCAATAATCAGACCATTTTATCCTTCGCCCCTACAAAATAAACTGTCTACACTATTCAGACAGGACTCACATGAATGACAGGGGCATAGTGCAACACTGGGGCACTGGTTTTCCTGGCATGCAGGACACAGACCACTAATTAAGGTACGCAAGAAGTCTAGGACAGGAAGGACACCTGTGGGTATTAACTGAGGAGAATACAGCATGCCCACACAACTCTATCCCTGTGCCTGGATTTCAGAGACCATGCCCAGGGTATACAACGCACCTCTACCTATGGTTAGGTTCAAGGAACCCTCTAGTTCCATGACTAACGTTAGGTCAGTATTCTTTAGGACAAAGAAACGAACTCATCTATGTCCCAAATATTACCCAGGTGCTTCCTTCCCAGCAATGACCTCTCCATCCAGAACACAGAGTGCAATATCTTCCCAACATTTTTCACTCACCACCATGTATTGATCTGGCCTACAAAGGACCTCATGGTCATGCTTCCAACAGAGGGAAGTATCATCCTGCCTCCAGCTTCCATCTTCTCTGATCACATGTGGGTATTTTAGCCTCAAATGCAACAAGATAGAATCCTCAGTCAGTAAGCCCATTGATGCCACCAAATATACAGACCGAGTCTGCACTTCTGTATATGGGATCATACAGCATAACACCTTCACAATCCAAACTAGTACAGCCCATCCAGGAATTCGACCACCACTTTGGATTAATGTAAGCGATGTGTTTTGGCAAAGTCTTACTGAGTGGTGATGCTAACTCATCTTGTCACTGCCCCTCATACAGAGACTGTACAATCAGCTTAATGTTGGCTGATAATTCCGCCTCCAACTGCGTGCACACCAGAGCCCATGACATAATTTTGACCTGTATTACCACACTATCTACCAACCTCTTAAATGGCGGATAAAATCTTGAGCTACTTTTACCTGGGTATTTATGTGACGTTGTTGAATATTATCAAGAATTTCATTAATCTCTCTCTGAGAAACAAAGCCCCGTTTACTGTCTGAAGCTATAGCTGAGAGTTTGTTCCTCAGGAGATCGATGTCCACTCCATTAACAACACCCATCCCAGCTCCTATTCCCCCAATATAGTGCTGAATACATCCCTCCTCTTTCGGGTTACTCCTCAGAAATAAGCGTCCTGCATGAACCTCATCCTGTGTCCGCACATCTCTGGGAGCAAGCCACTGGTACAATAACCGCACTTGATTCAGTGTATACTCAGCACATATAGGGTAATAGGTTTTTTTCAACCACTGTGAGATTTTGCAGCGCCATGTGGTGAAGAACAGCCACGAGCTGGTAACACCCCACACCATCTTCCTGCACAACTCTTCTCCAGACTTACCCAAAACTCTGCAGGTAAATCTAAAGGAAATTGGAAAACAAAAACTGCATAATGTGTATCCAGCTCGATGAACTGCTGCTACCAAACACAAAGAAAAATCCCTTGCAGCACTGAGGCGCCGGGATCACTGAACAGTAGCGGGTACATAAGCCGACCGCTGTGCCTTGAAACACACAGATATTAGTGACAAATAGGGATGAGCTTCATGTTCGAGTCAAACCCATGTTCCACTCGAACAACGGCTGTAAGCCCAATTGCCGAATTGCGAATGATATGGGCCGTTCGCTCAAATTCGTGTGGCACGTCACGGCCCATAATTCACTGCGGCATCGCAGTGCATTGCTGGCTGATGATTGGCCAAGCATGCACTATGACCCGCATGCTTGGCCAATCACAGCGCTGTCTGAACAGAGAGCCGTAATTGGCCAAAGCCAAGGAGGCTTTGGCCAATTATGGCTCAGGGGATTTACTACACGCCCCACACTATATAAGGCCGCCAGCACGGCGGCCCTGTGTAGTGTGTTCCGGCGTTCATAGATAGAGAGAGAGAGAGACAGACAGTGTCATTTGATTTAAGTTAAATAGATTAGGCAGGACAGTCAGTCAGTTATCTGCACTTACAGTGTATTGTGTATATATGTGCATCCCAGGTGTTGTATATATATATGTATACACTGTATTCAGTTTAGCTAGATCCGTTCCTGTTATCTTGCTATTGACAGGCAGGCTTGTGTTGTTACAGTAATTACAGCTACCTGAAGAAAATTGCTGGTGTTCTTTTGATCCTATTAGTACCACAGTCAGGCAGCTAGACTATTTACAGTTAGTGTAGTGCGTCCTCCTCACAGTGTTCAGCTAAAGCTACAAGTTAGTTTAGTGTGACCTCTGCACAGTGTTCAGCTAAAGCTACAAGTTAGTGTAGTGCGTCCTCCTCACAGTGTTCAGCTAAAGCTACAAGTTAGTGTAGTACACAGTGTTCAGCTAAAGCTACAAGTTAGTGTAGTGCGTCCTCCTCACAGTGTTCAGCTAAAGCTACAAGTTAGTGTAGTGCGTCCTCCTCACAGTGTTAAGCTAAAACTACAAGTTAGTGTAGTGCGACCTCTGCACAGTGTTCAGCTAAAGCTACAAGTTAGTGTAGTGTGTCCTCCTCACAGTGTTCAGCTAAAGCTACAAGTTAGTGTAGTGCGACCTCTGCACAGTGTTCAGCTAAAGATACAAGTTAGTGTAGTGCGTCCTCCTCACAGTGTTCAGCTAAAGCTACAAGTTAGTGTAGTGCGTCCTCCTCTCAGTGTTTAGCTAAAACTACAAGTTAGTGTAGTGCGACCTCTGCACAGTGTTCAGCTAAAGCTACAAGTTAGTGTAGTGCGCCCTCCTCACAGTGTTCAGCTAAAGCTACAAGTTAGTGTGGTGCGACCTCTGCACAGTGTTCAGCTAAAGCTACAAGTTAGTGTAGTGCGTCCTCCTCACAATGTTCAGCTAAAGCTACAAGTTAGTGTAGTGCACAGTGTACAGCTAAAGCTACAAGTTAGTGTAGTGCGACCTCTGCACAGTGTTCAGCTAAAGCTACAAGTTAGTGTAGTGCGTCCTCCTCACAGTGTTCAGCTAAAGCTACAAGTTAGTGTAGTACACAGTGTTCAGCTAAAGCTACAAGTTAGTGTAGTGCGTCCTCCTCACAGTGTTCAGCTAAAGCTACAAGTTAGTGTAGTGCGACCTCTGCACAGTGTTCAGCTAAAGCTACAAGTTAGTGTAGTGCATCCTCCTCACAGTGTTCAGCTAAAGCTACAAGTTAGTGTAGTGCGTCCTCCTCTCAGTGTTTAGCTAAAACTACAAGTTAGTGTAGTGCGACCTCTGCACAGTGTTCAGCTAAAGCTACAAGTTAGTGTAGTGCGTCCTCCTCACAGTGTTCAGCTAAAGCTACAAGTTAGTGTGGTGCGACCTCTGCACAGTGTTCAGCTAAAGCTACAAGTTAGTGTAGTGCGTCTTCCTCACAATGTTCAGCTAAAGCTACAAGTTAGTGTAGTGCACAGTGTACAGCTAAAGCTACAAGTTAGTGTAGTGTGTCCTCCTCACAGTGTTCAGCTAAAGCTACAAGTTAGTGTAGTGCGTCCTCCTCACAGTGTTGAGTGAAAAATACAAGTTAGTGTAGTGCGACCTCTGCACAGTGTTCAGCTAAAGCTACAAGTTAGTGTAGTGCGTCCTCCTCACAGTGTTCAGCTAAAGCTACAAGTTAGTGTAGTGCGATCTCTGCACAGTGTTCAGCTAAAGCTACCTGTAGAAGATTGGTGCTGTTTTCCTGATCCTATCACTACCGCAGGCAGCTAAATTATTTACACATTAGTGTAGTGCGACCTCTGCACAGTGTTCAGCTAAAGCTACCTGTAGAAGATTGGTGCTGTTTTCCTGATCCTATCACTACCGCAGGCAGCTAAATTATTTACACATTAGTGTAGTGCGACCTCTGCACAGTGTTCAGCTAAAGCTACCTATAGAAGGTTGGTGGTGTTTTTCTGATCCTATCACTACCGCAGGCAGCTAAATAAGCTACAAGTTAGTTTTTTGCGACCTCTGCACAGTGTTCAGCTAAAGCTACCTGTAGAAGGTTGGTGGTGTTTTCCTGATCTTATCACTATCGCAGGCAGCTAAATAAGCTACAAGTTAGTTTTTTGCGACCTCTGCACAGTGTTCAGCTAAAGCTACCTGTAGAAGGTTGGTGGTGTTTTCCTGATCCTATAACTACCGCAGGCAGCTAAATAAGCTACAAGTTCGTTTTTTGCGACTTCTGCACAGTGTTCAGCTAAAGCTACCTGTAGAAGGTTGGTGGTGTTTTCCTGATCCTATAACTACCGCAGGCAGCTAAATAAGCTACAAGTTAGTGTAGTGCGTCCTCCTCACAGTGTTCAGCTAAAGCTACAAGTTAGTGTAGTACACAGTGTTAAGCTAAAACTACAAGTTAGTGTAGTGCGACCTCTGCACAGTGTTCAGCTAAAGCTACAAGTTAGTGTAGTGCGTCCTCCACACAGTGTTCAGCTAAAGCTACAAGTTAGTGTAGTGTGACCTCTGCACAGTGTTCAGCTAAAGCTACAAGTTAGTGTAGTGCGTCCTCCTCACAGTGTTCAGCTAAAGCTACAAGTTAGTGTAGTGCGACCTCTGCACAGTGTTCAGCTAAAGCTACAAGTTAGTGTAGTGCGTCCTCTGAACAGTGTTCAGCTAAAGCTACAAGTTAGTGTAGTGCGACCTCTGCACAGTGTTCAGCTAAAGCTACCTGTAGAAGGTTGGTGGTGTTTTCCTGATCCTATCACTACCGCAGGCAGCTAAATTATTTACACGTTAGTGTAGTGCGACTTCTGCACAGTGTTCAGCTAAAGCTACAAGTTAGTGTAGTGCGTCCTCCTCACAGTGTTCAGCTAAAGCTACAAGTTAGTGTAGTGTGACCTCTGCACAGTGTTCAGCTAAAGCTACAAGTTAGTGTGGTGCGACCTCTGCACAGTGTTCAGCTAAAGCTACAAGTTAGTGTAGTGCATCCTCCTCACAATGTTCAGCTAAAGCTACAAGTTAGTGTAGTGCGACCTCTGCACAGTGTTCAGCTAAAGCTACCTGTAGAAGGTTGGTGGTGTTTTCCTGATCCTATCACTACCGCAGGCAGCTAAATTATTTACACGTTAGTGTAGTGCGACCTCTGCACAGTGTTCAGCTAAAGCTACAAGTTAGTGTAGTGCGTCCTCCTCACAGTGTTCAGCTAAAGCTACAAGTTAGTGTAGTGTGACCTCTGCACAGTGTTCAGCTAAAGCTACAAGTTAGTGTGGTGCGACCTCTGCACAGTGTTCAGCTAAAGCTACAAGTTAGTGTAGTGCATCCTCCTCACAATGTTCAGCTAAAGCTACAAGTTAGTGTAGTGCACAGTGTACAGCTAAAGCTACAAGTTAGTGTAGTGCGACCTCTGCACAGTGTTCAGCTAAAGCTACAAGTTAGTGTAGTGCGTCCTCCTCACAGTGTTCAGCTAAAGCTACAAGTTAGTGTAGTACACAGTGTTCAGCTAAACCTACAAGTTAGTGTAGTGCGTCCTCCTCACAGTGTTCAGCTAAAGCTACAAGTTAGTGTAGTGCGTCCTCCTCACAGTGTTAAGCTAAAACTACAAGTTAGTGTAGTGCGATCTCTGCACAGTGTTCAGCTAAAGCTACAAGTTAGTGTAGTGCATTCTCCTCACAGTGTTCAGCTAAAGCGACAAGTTAGTGTAGTGCGACCTCTGCACAATGTTCAGCTAAAGCTACAAGTTAGTGTAGTGCGTCCTCCTCACAGTGTTCAGCTAAAGCTACAAGTTAGTGTAGTGCGTCCTCCTCTCAGTGTTTAGCTAAAACTACAAGTTAGTGTAGTGCGACCTCTGCACAGTGTTCAGCTAAAGCTATAAGTTAGTGTAGTGCGTCCTCCTCACAGTGTTCAGCTAAAGCTACAAGTTAGTGTGGTGCGACCTCTGCACAGTGTTCAGCTAAAGCTACAAGTTAGTGTAGTGCGTCCTCCTCACAATGTTCAGCTAAAGCTACAAGTTAGTGTAGTGCACAGTGTACAGCTAAAGCTACAAGTTAGTGTAGTGTGTCCTCCTCACAGTGTTCAGCTAAAGCTACAAGTTAGTGTAGTGCGTCCTCCTCACAGTGTTGAGTGAAAAATACAAGTTAGTGTAGTGCGACCTCTGCACAGTGTTCAGCTAAAGCTACAAGTTAGTGTAGTGCGTCCTCCTCACAGTGTTCAGCTAAAGCTACAAGTTAGTGTAGTGCGACCTCTGCACAGTGTTCAGCTAAAGCTACAAGTTAGTGTAGTGCGTCCTCTGAACAGTGTTCAGCTAAAGCTACAAGTTAGTGTAGTGCGACCTCTGCACAGTGTTCAGCTAAAGCTACCTGTAGAAGGTTGGTGGTGTTTTCCTGATCCTATCACTACCGCAGGCAGCTAAATTATTTACTCGTTAGTGTAGTGCGACTTCTGCACAGTGTTCAGCTAAAGCTACCTGTAGAAGGTTGGTGATGTTCTCATACTACAGGCAGGCAGTTGATTTTGCTAGCTGCAGTATCAGCTTAGTGCAGCTACAGGCCATTAGTATGTCTGGAAGGCCAACAAGGAGAGGCAGACAGTCACAAGCCAATAAAAGCGGGCAAGCAGGCTCTGTGTCTAGAGACAACAGTGCTGGTCATGGAGACGGTGCATCCTCATCAGCACGTGGCCGTGGGACACACTTGGCCTTTTTTTCGGCAGCTGGCCGTGTTGAGCCGCAACATGCGGAAGACTTGGTCGAGTGGATGACCAAGCCGTCCTCATCCTCCTAATCCTCTCTCACCCATGCTCAGGGTACTTTGTCTGGCAAAGCAGCTGCCAACGCGGCCTCTTCCCTCGGCTCAATGGCATCAGTAACTCCTTCCCTAGCCCCACCATGTCCTCCTGAGGAGTCCCCCGAACTGTTTGACCACAGTGTTGGGTACATGCTCCAGGAGGATGTCCAGCGTTTAGAAGGCTCTGATGATGATTCTGAGCTAGATGAAGGCAGTAACGTGAGCACGAACAGAGGGGGTGCCCAAGAAGGACAGCAATCTGGCAGTGATGCTCCCCCTGCTGCAGCATACTGCCAGGTTTGCTCCAGTGATGAGGAGGGAGGGGATGATGAGGTCACTGACTCAACGTGTGGTGCCTGATAGGAGAGAGGAGGAGGAGGAGGCACATCACCAACAAGGTAGGATGCCCTCCAGGGGCCAGCCAAAGGGCAGCACACTGACTGCATCACACTGCAAAGCTCCGCATGTGCAGGGCGCTGCTGTCTCTGCGCGTTATTCCAAAAGTTCTTTGGTGTGGGCCTTTTTTGAGACGAGTGCATCAGATCGCACCGCTACTATTTGCAACATATGTCTCAAGCGTATCTCGCGTGGCCAAAACATCTCCCGCTTTGGCACCACATGCTTGACCAGACATATGTTGACCTGCCATGCAGTTCCTTGGCAAGCGTATCTAAAGGACCCACACCAAAGAACAAAGAGGACCTCTCCTTGCTCCTCATCAGCTGAGATCTCCAACCCCACTATACCTTCAGTCCTCTCTGAGACCTGCACTGAGAGGAATGAAGGTGTAGAATTAGGTGTGTCACAGCCAAGTACTTGTGGGCAATCTGCTTTCAGTACACCGACGTCAGATTGTACCAGGCAAATTTCCCTGCCCCAGCTGCTGCACCGCCGAAAGAAGTTCGCTCCCAGCCATCCACATGCCCAGCAGTTGAATGCTAGCTTGGCAAAATTGCTAGCACTTCAACTGCTACCTTTTCAATTGGACTCTGCCCCCTTCTGTGAGTTTGTGGAATGTGCGGTTCCTTAGTGGCAGGCACCCAAACGCCACTTTTTCTCACGGAAGGTGATTCCGACCCTCTTCTGGCATGTGGAAGGCAATGTCCATGCCTCGCTGGACAGGGCGGTCAGCGGTAAGGTGCATATTACTGCTGACTCATGGTCCAGCAGGCATGGACAGGAACGTTACCTAAATTTGACTGCGCATTGGTTGGCTCTGCTGGCAGCTGGGAAGGATGCAGGACAAGGTGCAGTAGTGTTGGAGGTTGTTCCGCCACCACATCTCCAAAATGCCACTACTAATGATTGTGACACACCTCTCTCCTCCACCCCCTCCATTTCTTCTTCCTCCATGGCCTCTTCCTGTGCTTTGTCCTTGGAACCAGCAGTGCTCCATAGGTGTTCAAGGGGCTACACAAGTACGCAGGCCAAAAGATGCCATGCGGTGCTTGAGCTGGTGTGCTTGGGGGACAGGAGCCACACTGGGGCAGAGGTTCTGTCAGCTCTGCATGTGTTTGTGGTGGAGGACTTTTCTTTCACTTATCACGCTCCCCAGGATGACAGTTTTGCATGCTTCACACCTTTAGAAGACTGGTGGTATTTTTTCTCTATTGTAAAAGATTTTTTCAACAAGGAATATATTTTTTTTCATTGTATGGACTTTACTTACCTCATGGCTTCTGCATTCCTTCATCCTAAGAATGGACTGCATTAATTGAATTTTATGAGATCCCAGTTTCCTTTGTTTGTCAGCATTACAAAAATTAAAAATTTTTTCTTTTTTTTTCCCATTGATGTTCACCACACAAGGGTGTCATAGTTGTGGACACATTCATTAATCACAATCACCCTCAATTAAAAACTAGCAGCACAGCCTTTTTTCCACATACAGTTATATAATGCCAGTGCTCGGCTGGCAGACCTCCAAAAGGAATTTAACCTGCCCAAGAACCGCCTAATCTGTGACATGCCCACCAGGTGGAACTCAACGTTGGCCATGCTGCAGCGGCTGCACACGCAGCAGAGGGCCATTAATGAGTACCCGTGCGACAATGGCACCAGGACAAGGTCAGGGTAGCTTGTTTTTTTTCCCCACGCCAGTGGGCCATGATCAGGGATGCATGCACTGTCCTGTCACAATTTGAGGAGGCCACGAGGATGGTGAGCAGTGACAGTGCATGCATCAGTGACACTGTCCCCCTTGTCCACCTGTTGGAGCACACGCTGCGTGGAATAATGGACAGGGCACTTGAGGCAGAACAGAGGCAGGAAGAGGAGGACTTCCTTAGCTCTCAAGGCCCCCTTTATCCAGACAGTGTTCCTGCATGCCCGTCGATCACACAGGTAGAGGAGGAGGAGGAGGAGAATTGTGTCAGTATGGAGGTGGAGCCTGGCACTCAGCATCAGCAGCAGTCTTTAAGGGATCAGTCCCAAGAAACACATGGACTTGTACGTGGCTGGGAGGAGATGGCTGTGGACCATGTCGTCCTTAGTGACCCAGAGGACTCCAGACCGAATGCCTCAGCAAACCTACGCTGCATGGCCTCCCTGATCCTGCAAAGCCTGCGTAAGGATCCTCATATTCATGGTATCAAGGAGAAGGACCAATACCGGCTGGCAACCCTCCTTGATCCACGTTACAAGGGTAAGGTTGCAGACCTTATCTTGCCATCGCAGAGGGAGCAGAGGATGAAACATCTTCAGGAGGCCTTGCAGAAAGGTCTGTGCAATGCGTTCCCAGAGACTGGGAGGTTACAAACTCCTGTTTCTGGACAACGTGTTGCTGAGGCTTCGGTCAGTCAAAGAAGGAGCTGTGGAGAAGACAATTTTTTAGTCCACAGCCCCAAGGTATGATCGGTTCCAGCAACCATCGCCAGCATCTGTTTTACATGGTGCAGGAATACCTGGGGGCAAGATCTGACTTGGACACCTTTCCCACCGAAAATCCTCTGGGTTACTGGGTCTTGAGGATGGATCACTAGCCAGAGCTTGCACAGTATGCAATTGAGCTACTGGCCTGTCCTGCATCCAGCGTTCTTTCGGAACGCACATTTAGTGCTGCTGGAGGCTTTGTAACCGATCACAGGGTGCATCTGTCCACCGACTTGGTCGATCGACTGACCTTCATAAAAATGAATCAGTCTTGGATCACCACCAGCTACCAAGCACCTGATGCTGATGTCAGATCCCTTCAAAGACTGCCTATGCTGATGCTGACTGACTATCCGGTTATGCTGAGTAATTATCCTCTTCCTCCTCAATGATCATGCTGATAGCTTGTAAGAACATTTTTGGTTCTGGGCGCCGCCACCAGTGCCTAAGGCCCAATTTTTCAGCCCCTTTTTAACAGGGGCGTGTAATTACATTTTTTGATGCAATTCTTTTGCAGTAGGGCTAGTTTCTGCGCTCCAACTAGAGTATCTGTGAGGAATTGCAGTGTTGTGGCACCAGCACCAGTGCCTAAGGCCCAATTTTTCAGCCCCTGTTCAACAGGGGCGTGTAATTACAATTTTTTATGCAATACTTTGCAGCAGGGCTCGTTCCTGCGTTCCAACTAGAGTATCTGTGAGGGGTTGCAGTGTTGTGGCACCAGCACCAGTGCCTAAGGCCCAATTTTTCAGCCCCTGTTTTACAGGGGCATGTAATTTTAATTTTTGATGCAATTTTTTTGCAGCAGGGCTAGTTCCTGTGCTCTAACTAGAGTATCTGTGAGGGGTTGTGTCGGTAAAATTCCATTCTCTCACTGATCAGTCAACTCCGGTCATGTTGATTAGAAGACAGATTTATTACAAATGTACCAGTACATTTGGATGAGCTCTGTACACAGCAAGTAGATTCAACAGAGTCACACAGAACCCTTTTACACATGTCATTTTATAACAGTATTTGGCAAGCTACCATTGGCTAAGGCACACTGGTGACTCATGGTGCATCGTCAGCTTTATTGTCAAAAACAGTGTCCTTTACACAATATGCCCTAATATGGTAAACTTTTGCTAGTTCTTTAAATATTGTTGTAGGTGTTGGTTGGAACTAAGCAGGTTGCATAAACAATAAGTCAGCGCCATTTTAGCTAGGAAAAAAGCATATAAGGAACAAGGCAAATATCAATATCACTTGTAATTCTTTGCATATTTCTTATCATTCCCTCCTCTGATATCTATATTTGCTTCCTCAATTTATTACTTCAATGCAGGTCCGTTCCACAACTGGGTTTTAAGACCTTAGCAAGTCCTTGACCTTGGCAAGTCCAATCCATTTCCCAAACCAACCTTCAAGCCAATTTGTGAATGGATCATCAGTACCTGAGTTTTCCGCTAATTCATTCGATAAAGCTGTCAATCCTTCGAGGGCTCTAGTTACGGTTCCTCCAGGAGCTGTATTGTTAGGAATAAAGGTGCAACACATACCGCCAAACATTTTACAGACCCCTCCTCTTTCTGCTAGGACCATATCTAATGCCATCCTATTCTGCCATGCCGTCAGAGGTAGGGGCTAATTGCTCTGTCAATCTCTTAACTGCATCCCTGGTGTAGTTTACAAACCTTTGTTGGTTATATATATAGATAATCCAGTCAACATTTTTTTTTTTGCTATCACCCACCAGAGAAGAGACTCAAATCCAGCTGCCACTCGGTTCCTAGCCTTAAACTCGTTCAGCACTTCACGCGGAACCCCAATCTCATCTATATAGATCTGGGGGTCAAAAGACCCCGCAGGAGAGGTGTCCCTTTTGCTCCTCCAGTGACCCTTCTTCCAAGGGGACTCTGACAGTAAGCGCAGAGGCATTGCCAGCTGTACCAGGGCACAATCCCCTCGGGAATTGGCTGGGATGCTCGCTCTGAGCCTCTTGTCTTCGCATAACCACCAGACGTCTGCCCTCTGGGTGTCATGCTCAACTCAGTTGTCACCCTCTCCCTTTACTATTTTGTTAATCCTCTCCATGCAGTAGTCATCCGGTAAAGACCCCAAATCTTTGCCACTCTCATTCCCCGGAAGTGCAAAGCAAGCAAAGTTGCCAGGGTATGCCGTGACAGCAGGGGGTATCTGAGGTCTCTGAACTTGGGGAAACAACAAACTTAATGTGTGACAGGGAGTGTTGGTGTCAGGTTTGTATGTTTTTTTTTATATAGCTTTAGCATACACTCTAAACCATCTGGATCTGTATTGTTATTTAAGGGAAAAATCACTGTAGCCAGCTGGGGTCTGGCCCCTGCAAAGACCAAGCAGTTCTCTTTTTTAAGGGTGTTAGCAGTATATATTAACCATTCAAGCCATTCATTCTTATCCTGGTATTCTGTTTCTAATATTATAGCTTCTTCCACTGTGAGATTGGTGAATCTCACTGTGGATCCTAATACCTCTACTGTAAATTGGTCCTCATTATCTAATTCTTTCTTCTTGTTTGTCTCATTCTTTGATTGACTTCAAGAATTTTTTTTCCCAAAGGGTCAGTTCCTGATATCCAAGCTCCTACATGTTATAACCTCTGATCTTCTAGTTTTGGGTCCTTCAGGGAAATCAATAATATATTGCAATTCTTTGATTCTGTACAGGGAGAGTGGGCCGCTTTAGTTATGGTTAATCTATTCTTTAAATCTCCTGCTGCTGGGATCTCATATCCCCAATCCTGCTGCAGTTGTCCACATGACTGAATCCCAAATAGTACACCCGGTAGTTCCAGCCAGGTAGCACACGTATTTATCTGCCCAGGTCAGCTTACTAGCTTCTACCTTATCTCCACAATCTGTCATCTGGCAGAAATCCACCTGTATAGTACTGGTGGTTCCTTCAACAAAGGTGAGGTTCAATGCTCTTCCTGTCTCTTCCCAATTGATTGGTTCCACTATCCTCCCGTGTCTCCTACCTCCCCGTATAGAGGCCTCTCCTAGAGTCACCAATACTCCCACGAGGAACAAAATCCCTACCATCCTATCTGAAGTGAGGGGGGCCTAGATAGGGCCTTTTCTTCACCAAGGTTGAGACAAGCAGACCTTTTATCTGCCTCCCTTTGTATTTGGACTTTCCCCCTCCTTCAGTCTTACTGTCCCTACTCTGCCTATATTTACCTTTTCACAGTGGGATTGGTGAATCCGGATACCCCTTTCAGCAATTCTTACTGCAGTGGGAGTAGTAAGGAGTACTTGATATGGCCCGTCCCACAATGCTTCTTTTTGATCACCTTGATGAGCACCCGATTTGTACTTTGTCTTCTCCTATGGGCTCTCCTTCTGGAATGGAACACTCTTGGTTAATTTGTTTCTGTTTTAATAACCTTGACATGTATTCTGCTAAGGTTCTCTCCCCTTCCTCTGTGTGGGTTTCATTTGGTAATAAAGGTATTTTATAAGGTCTACCATATATCATTTCAAATGGACTCAGCCCCTCTTTAGTGAGGATGTTGTGCATGCTTAAAATAGCTAGTGGGAGACAGTACATCCACTTTTTCCCTGTCTCTTCCATAGCCATTTTTAGCTTGCTCTTTAATATCCCATTATGTCTTTCTACGAGCCCTGCTGACTGAGGGTGATATGCACAGTGATTCTTTACTTTTATACCCATCACTTCTGTTAGGTGTTTTATAGTCTGATTTACAAAATGTGGACCACTATCGCCATAAATCTTCTCTGGTATCCCAAATCATGAAATGATATCTTTTAGTAAGGCTTTGGATACTGTTAAGGCGTCAGCACTATATCTCTACCCATGTGGTCAATGCATCAATGATTTCCAAACAATATTTCTTCCTTTTCACATTTGTCTAATTCAATAAGATCCATGCGAATGTGTTGGAATGGATATTGCAGTGTGGGGAACTTCCCTTTCCGTGGTCTTATGCCTCCCTGAGCATTGTGTCTTGCACATATAATGCATTGAGAACAAAAAGTTGTTTTTTTTTTTTTTAGTAGTTTGTGAAGCCATAAGCTGTACATACCTTATTTAACATCTCAGTCATCCCCCTGTTTGACACATGAGTTACTCCATGTGTCAATACTGCTGCATACCTAAATAAGGATTTTTACAATACCAGCTTTCCTTCAGGTGATGTGTAGATGTTGTGCAACCTTTTGGTTTCCAATATTGTTTCTCCCCAGGGGATATATTCTGTATATCAGTAAGGACTGTATGATCTATCTCTATGATTTCCTGTTCTGTCATGTGTCACTTCTGCATATCCAGTTACACTTGTGCCATCTGGATTTTTCATACTGGAGCCATCAACAAAAAGTGTCATGTCAGGGTTAGATAACGGTACTTTCCAATATTGTTAAGTGAGGTTGTCGTAAAAGTATTGTCATACAGGAAAGGTGTCGTGCTGGGCTCAAATGTATGGACCAACGGGGCGCAGTCAGTATTGAATACCCAGAAATCCAAGCTCTACAAAAATTTGTCATGCCCAAAAAAGACATAATTTGTTTCTTTGTTTCTGGCTTCGGCACCTGGTGGAGGGCTCAAAATCTCTCCTCATCCAGGTGTCGACCTTCTTTTGAGATATTATACCCTAAGTATTTGACCTGCTGTTGTCACAACTGGAGTTTAGTTTTATTTACCTTATGCCCTTGGTATAACTGCCTGGTTAACAGCTTGTAAATCCTGTACCATTCTATTGCAGGGGCTATACCCTCCTCTGCTTCCTTCTTAAGGGGGTATCTTCTTCATCACCTTGCACAAAAACTTTACTTTCCCATTTTTTTTCCATCACTTTCAAATACTTCTCAGAATGCTTAACATATTGCAAAACATGATGCAGTTCAGTAAGTAACCAAGTTTTTAACAATGTAATCCTTATGATCCTGTTTTAATCCATTAACAAAAGCTATCTTTAGCTGTTGTTGATATGCACTATTCACATCCTCAGCTTCGGGGAGCCCAGAGAACACTTTAAAAATTTCCTGTAGTTTATTTAGATAATCACTGACACTTTCCTTGTCTTCCTTTACAGTCATATTAATCTTTTGCCAGTCAGTTCGTTATACCCATCGGAGATTGCATCTCTGATAGAAGGCAGTCAATCTGTCTGTCAAATCTTTGCTATTAAGGGCCAGTGGTTCCCCTTTTTGCTGAGGGGGCACTGTGGCTACACAGGGGTCCCAATTTCCCTTTACTGATGCCCAATCTGATCCTAGAACCCTCCTTAAGGCCCTTTCCACTTCAACCCCGTTTAGCCTATAACTGTTCCTCAGACCTTCCATATTTTCAATGATTTCTGGGGCCCCAAACTTAGGATGTTTAATATGCTCGGTAGCCTTCTGCACGTCACTCTCAGTCCATGGTCTAAAAACAGTCATAGTTAGGGGCTGACCATTTGTCTGTCTCTTTGTCCACTAGGGGCAGTTGGGCTTGGCATTTCTCTTTTTTGTTCTCCTTATTCTGCCATTTCTAATCTTTTACTTCTTCTTTTTTTTTTTTCATTGGGTCCTAACAATTTAAGCTTATCCACCAACTCCTGATACCCTTCCACAGTTAGTTTACCATTGAATCCCAACTTCCTTTCCCACTTAGCACAATATTTAACAGATTTTGGTTATTTGCTATGCATACATTTCTTATCTCCTTCTAATGGGGAAACTATTCCCCATGTCTCTGTTTTTTTTCCTTGAGTTTAGAATACAAGACTGGTCATTCTACTCTCGAACTTTGCCAGAATCTATATAAAACAGCAAACAAAGTCTAAACTCTACAAACAGGAAATAAACATATATATATACATATATATATATAGATATATATATATATCTATATATATATATATGTAGGAAGGCCAGTATGGTGGCCTGGATTTATGGGAGGAGCCCGGGGGGTATTTAAGCAGCCCGCTCACCTGTGGTGCTTGTCGGTTTCCTTTGCGCGATATACGTCACTAGGCCGACGATTTGAATGCCAGCGCCCGCTAGTTCTTGTCTTGCAAGTTCCCGTTTTCGCAAATTTCCGTGCTCGAGAGTTTCGAAGTCCGTGTTACCGATTCGTAGTTCGTACCGCGCGTCTGGCTTGGCTGTCGCAGGTAGGGTCCCGTCGGACTTTGTTTTTTACGCATTGTTGGATATCATGTCACTAAACCGTGATATCAAACTTACGAGTCACTCGCAATTTCTCAAACGTAACCGCAATGCATACCACTCGCACTTTCGTTGTGTTACCATTTCTCGTTATCTGAAAAAACCACCGCGACATAGACGTCGCTTCATTTCAGGCATGTCTAATTATTACCAGGCGTCAACAAACAGCCGTAGCGATTCGCAATTCCTTATCGAACCACGTCAGTTCGATACCAATCATTTCTCATTTTCGAACATTTCTAAATACATTTCTAACATTTCAAACCATTTCGAATCATTTCTTTCATTTCAGTCACGTACCGCGCTCCGATTCGAATCCAGTCGCATCTAAAGATGCACCGATTCGCTCCGGTGTGCCCCAGTAGTTACGGCCCAGTAGTAATCACGCTCCGTTACGAATTCAGTCGCATGGAAATGCACCGATTCGTCTCGGCGTGCCCCAGGTATTGGCCACATTTCAGTACATGCTCCAGAGTCCGATTCGCAGTCAGTCGCTATAGCGGCATGATCGATTCGCGCCTCTGTCATGGTAACAAATGTTACACCTGCACTTACTGCGCTCCGGTTCGAATCCAGTCGCATCTTCGATGCACCGATTCGTTACGGCGTGCCCCAGGGCCCGGCCTCATTTCTGGACATGCTCCAGAGTCCGGTTCGTTGTCAGTCGTAGTTTGCGGCTCACCGATTCGTGCCTCTGTCATGGGAATCATTTCAACTGTCACGAATCACGCTTCGATTTGAATCCAGTCGCATCCATGATGCAACGATTCGTCCTGGCGTGCCCCAGGTATTTTCGGCCACATTTCAGTACATGCTCCGGAGTCCGGTCGTTGTCAGTTGCAATCGCGACATGATCGACTCGTGTCTCTGTCATGGCATGTTCCTCTACCATGACAAATCATTTCATTCATTTCATCATTTCACTCATCTCACTGTCACGTACCGCACCCCGATTCGAATCCAGTAGCATCCGAGATGCACCGATTCATCCCGGCGTGCCCCAGTTGTCTTGGCCTCATTTCATTCGTACTCCATAGACCGACTCGTCATTTGTCGCAGTCGAAAAAAAAAAAAAAAAAAAAAAAAAATATATATATATATATATATATATATATATATATATATATATATATATATATATACAAAAAATAAAAACATATATGTATATATATATATATATATATATATATATATATATATATATATATATAAATAAAGTAGTATAAATAAAACGTTTGGGCCTCAGCCAACACCTGCATCAGAACTTGGTTAGCTATCAGTTGCGGCATAACCAATTTGTGCCTGGGCAAACATTTCACGGTTACATACCACACTTCAATTCAAATCCAGTCGCATCCGTGATGCACCAATGTACTCCGGCATGCACCAGCGTTTCTTTTGCCTCATTTCAGTACATGCTCCAGAGTCCGGGTCGCTGTCAGTTGCAGCTGCAGCACGACCGATTCGTGCCTCTATCATGGCGAAACGTTTTTCATTCATTTCACTCTAAGGCCCAGCAAGTTCACCCGCAGCAATCCCGCAGGCCAAGTTCTGTGTAGTTGGCTCGCTGCCAACACCATTTCATCCTCCACCCTGCAGTGTCCAAAACCCAGCAATCAAAAGCTCCAGGATAGACATCCATCTTCATAAAGTAAACAACGTCCGGTGGCCAGTAACCATACTCGACCGCCTACTGTCACTCCTACCGGAACACTCAAACTCTAGTCCCCTATTACCTTTTCGGGCAACCCTCGAGTGCCTGCCAGTTCATCAAACACCTGGGGTTCTTCTACGCTGCCTACACCTCGACCCCAGTCAGCACTCCAGTCACTCTTTAGTATTGGGGCAGCCTTGGCAGCATGTCGGCATGGGTCCCAGACCACGTCATCAAGAGACTTAGCAGGTGAAACTCTGCCTACCTCGCCCGGTACGTCCCCACTCCTTAGGTGGAAATGGCACAAGCATTCACCAAACAGGTCTATTTCCGATGGTAAGTTTTATGTTAACTACAAATGTTATCTATGTCCATATCGGACATAGGGCTCCACCCATAAATATATATATATATATATATATATATATATATATATATATATATATATATATATATATATATATACACACATACACATACACATATACACACACACATATATAAAACAACTTATACCTTTACCTTATTTACTACAAAGTACAGTTGGTCAAAACAAACAGTATTCTTAACGTTCTGATCAGAATTTTTTTTACACACACTCACACAAAAGAGGAAGTGCACTTAGGTGTAGGTGGGGGGGGGGAGGAGTGAGTGAGTGAGTCCAGTTTTTTTTTTTTTTTTTTTAACCACAAATTTGCAGCCAGACAGATCATAAAGCAGGCTTTTTATCACCCTGTAAACCACCAGACTAGCAACCCTTGGATCACAGTAAAGCAAAAATATAAGACTCCCCACACAAAGTTAGCAGTAATGTTAAACATGAGGAGGAAAGAGCGAGAGTTAGTCTCATGATTTAACAAATGCAGCAAAAGGAACAGTGCAGGAAATATTGCTCTCTAGAGGAAAAGAGAAAATCAATTTATCTATGGGGGAAGTGTTTCTGATCAAGTTAGATTGATTCCTGCTCGTACATTCACTTCCTGTTTGTCCCAACCACCACTCAGTTAGAAAAAAACCTGAAATGGCCACTGTGACTCTCTGTAATCTATCCATATTACGTGTAGTCACTATTCACAACAATTATCAATCATCTACCATCTTTCGGTACCTTAAATTTTTTGTAATCTGTCTCAGACAGCGGGCTTTGTCTATTTACCATAGGCAATGTCCCCAAGTGCCTCTGTCTTCGGCCCCTGTGTCACTTAATCAACTTACAGTGCCGGAATACTTAATAAAAACCCAAATCACCTCAAGTAGAAGAGAAAAGAAAAGAAAAGAAGAGAAAAGAAAAAATCTGTCTTACCATTCACAGACTCGGAGGACTGGATCAGAAGTCCAGGAGTAAAAGTCAGGTGTGGATCCCGGAACCGATCAGCCTCTTTTTACCACTTAACTTGAGTGGGAGGACCTAGGTCTCGACGAGAGGGAGCCTGATACTCACCGATATTTTGGACGGAACAGTTCGATCAACCACCTAATCCTTACTTCCGGCTCAAAAGGACCATGATGTCGGTGAAATTCCATTCTCTCACTGATCAGTCAACTCCGGTCATGTTGATTAGAAGACAGATTTATTACAAATGTATCGGTACATTTGGATGAGCTCGGTACACAGCAAGTAGATTCAACAGTCACACAGAACCCTTTTACACATGTAATTTTATAACAGTATTTGGCAAGCTACCATTGGCTAAGGCACACTGGTGACTCATGGTGCATCGTCAGCTTTATTGTCAAAAAACAGTGTCCTTTACACAATATGCCCTAATATGGTAAACTTTTGCTAGTTCTTTAAATATTGTTGTAGGTGTTGGTCGGAACTAAGCAGGTTGCATAAACAATAAGTCAGCGCCATTTTAGCTAGGAAAAAAGCATATAAGGAACAAGGCAAATATCGATATCACTTGTAATTCTTTGCATATTTCTTATCAGGTTGCAGTGTTGTGGCACCAGTGCCTATGGCCCAATCTTTCAGCCCCTGTTTAACAGGGGCGTGTAATTACAATTTTTGATGCAATACTTTGCAGCAGGGCTCGTTCCTGCGTTCCAACTAGAGTATCTGTGAGGGGTTGCAGTGTTGTGGCATCAGTGCCTAAGGCCTAGTTTTTCAGCCCCTGTTTAACAGGGGCATGTAATTACAATTTTTGATGCAATTCTTTTGCAGCAGGGCTAGTTTCTGTGCTCTAACTAGAGTATCTGTGAGGGGTTGCAGTGTTGTGGCACCAGCACCAGTGCCTAAGGCCCAATCTTTCAGCCCCTGTTTAACAAGGGCGTGTAATTACAATTTTTGATGCAATACTTTGCAGCAGGGCTCGTTCCTGTGTTCCAACTAGAGTATCTGTGAGGGGTTGCAGTGTTGTGGCACCAGTGCCTAAGGCCCAGTTTTTCAGCCCCTGTTTAACAGGGGCATGTAATTACAATTTTTGATGCATTTCTTTTGCAGCAGGGCTAGTTCCTGCTCTCCAACTAGAGGATCTGTGAGGGGTTGCAGTGCTGTGACACCAGCACCAGTGCCTAAGGCCCAATTTTTCGGCCCCTGTTTAACAGGGGCATGTAATTACAATTTTTGATGCAATTCTTTTGCAACAGGGCTAGTTCCTGCGCTCCAACTAGAGTATCTGTGAGGGGTTGCAGTGTTGTGGCACCAGTACCTAAGGCCCGATTTTTCAGCCCCTGTTTAACAGGTGCGTGTAATTACAATTTTTGATGCAATACTTTGAAGCAGGGCTCGTTCCTGCGTTCCAACTAGAGTATCTGTGAGGGGTTGCAGTGTTGTGGCACCAGCACCAGTGCCTAAGGCCCAATTTTCAGCCCCTGTTTAACAGGGGCATGTAATTACAATTTTTGATGCAATTCTTTTGCAGCAGGGCTAGTTCCTGCGCTCCAGTTAGAGTATCTGTGAGGGGTTGCAATGTTGTGGCACCAGCACCAGTGCCTAAGGCCCAATTTTTCAGCCCCTGTTTAACAGGGGCGTGTAATTTCAATTTTTGATGCAATTCTTTTGCAGCAGGGCTAGTTCCTGCGCTCCAACTAGAGTATCTATGAGGGGTTGCAGTGTTGTGGCACCAGCACCAGTGCCTAAGGCCCAATTTTTCAGCCCCTGTTCAACAGGGACATGTAATTACAATTCTTGATCTAATATTTCACAGCAGGGCCCATTTCTGCGCCCACCAAGAGTATCTGTGAGGACATACAGTGTTGTGGCACCAGCACCACCACCAAAGGCCTAATTTTTCTGCCCCTGTTCAACAGGGGCATGTAATTACAATTCTTGATCTAATATTTCACAGCAGGGCCCGTTTCTGCGCCCACCAAGAGTATCTGTGAGGACTTACAGTGTTGTGTCACCAGCACCAGCACCACCACCAAAGACCCAATTTTTCTGCCCCTGTTCAACAGGGGCATGTAATTACAATTCTTGATCTAATATTTCACAGCAGGGCCCTATGAGGGCTTACAGTGTTGTGGCCACAACAACACCTAAGGCCCAAATTTCTGCTGAGTATATAGGGCAGGCCCCTACTTTCAAACATCCAACTTACAAACGACTCCTACTTGCAAACGGAAGGAGACAACAGGAAGTGAGATGAAATCTACCCCTAGGAAGGGAAATTCTCTCCTGTAAGAGTTAATATGGGAAAAACTTTTCTCCTTTCCACTGATGCTTTATCATCAATCCTTGTTTCACAAAAAACCCAAATTTTCAAAAAGCATTTGTCATTGGGACAAAAAGTGAGGTGAAATTTTCTGAAGAGGAGCACAGACAGCAAAACAAATGTCACAGGGGTGATAACCCTTCCATAGGTTTTCCAAAAAGCTTAAAATAGATTTTTTGGCTGGAGCTAAACATGTTAAAAATTTACCAGTTCAAAATTACAAACAGATTCTACTTAACAACAAACCTACAGTCCCTGTCTTGTTTGCACCTCCTGTATACTGCTGTTCAGAGTATATAGGGCCTAGGGGCCCCACACCTTTCCTTTTTTAATTTGGGTGTGGGGTTCCCCTTAATATCCATACAAGACCCAAAGGGCCTGGTAATGGACTTGGGGGTACCCATGCCGTTTGTCTCACTGATTTTCATTCATATTGCCAGGTCCCGACATTACATTAAAGCCGCAAGCAGTTTTAAATGACTTTTTTTCCTTTAAAAATGACATTTTGTGGAGGGAATGTTCTAAGCACGGGAAACACACGCCACTTTACAGGCATACTATAGACACCCCCAGGTATGATATTTAAAAGAATATTTCACTTTTTTTTACTTTAAGCATCATTAAAATCACAGGGATATTACACTTTTATTGTTTGACTTTAAGCATTATTAAAATCACTGCTCCTGAAAAAACGTCCGTTTTTAAAACTTTTTTTTGCATTGATCCATGTCCCCTGGGGCAGGACCCAAGTCCCCAAACACTTTTTATAACAATAACTTGCATATTAGCCTTTAAAATTAGCACTTTTGATTATTCATGTTCGTGTCCCATAGACTTTAACGGTGTTCGTGTGTTCGAACGAACTTTTTTCCTGTTCGCATGTTCTGATGCGAACCGAACAGGGGGGTGTTCAGCTCATCCCTACTCTCCAGTACTGTTTTCCTGGAAAAAAAAAACATTTGAGTAAATGCATCTTTCAATTCACTAGTACAGATAATTATCTTGGCTCAGGTCATTTGCATGTCAATACAGTTGTACACAGCTGTACATTTTCACAGACCTGGTGAGAAAGAAGGGGGGTCATTTGGGTGGGCTGTTAGCAGCTGAGAACGAATGTCACACAACACGACACATATTGCATGTTCCACACACACACTCACACAATTAATTAGGCCAAAGCTGACCTCTAGACATCACACATATCAGCATGTTTTCTATAATAACCTGTACTTATTCTTAAACCCATAACATTTGTTTGGTAAGGTTGAAATTCTTTCAGAGATCCATCCCATTTCGTTAGCCCCTTCTCAGACTGTATGGACACATTCTCAGGAGTTTGGAATGGGACCCCTGACCCAGGTGGTTCATACTTCCTACACCTAGGCCATGTGGCGAAGCGTGCAGAGTACACTTCAAAATCACGTCTTGTGGTCCTATATGGATTATGCTTACCGACTTTTTGACTGGAACTGGATAGACAGAATCTCGAGATGTGGCCAAATAAACCACATAAGTGACATTTTATCTTATTTAAAGTGGTACAACATCTCTTAACAAAAGGCTTTGTTTTTAGATGACTGAGAATGAGGGATGGCTTTTTCTGGATTAGTAGTTTTTACCTGCGGCTTACACAATATAGGGGCAATTTTTAAAGAGCTCATACCTTTCAGGGATTTTTTCTTGTTGGTACATACCTTAGGTGTGGAGGACGTCCCTCTGAATTCAGACCTACCCAAATCAGTTACCCTGTTATCTTCTCTATCTGAAAACTGAGCCAACGGCTTCTGGCAGCTGACAGATAATGGTTTCACTCCTCTTTCTGGATCCTCTAGTCTTTATCCCAACTGATGAACGTCTTCCTGTAATCTTTGGTTTTCTAGTACTAATTGCTGGTGGATAGCCTCAGAATTTAACATAGAAGCTTTTAAAGTACGGATGGTACCTTTGGTTACTTCTAGCGCTTCTTTTAGGGATGTGTTTTGCACTTTCAAATGTTCATACTGTTTCGCTAACTACCTGGCCGCAAAGATTAGCGGTGGTTTTCCCGTGCGCTTAGTAGAGCTTCTTTCAGTGAAATTTAATTTCACATCCTCTCCCATCAGCGGGACAGAAAGTGTTCCTTCTGCCTGGAAACCTTCCTCCCTTAATGCCAGCATGGCCATTTCGTCTCCATGTCCATCCCCCTGTAATCCACATTTTACTGGGGTATCAGACTTGTGTTGTGACTCTCCCTTTTTGTCCACCACTGAAAGGTGACAACTCATGTCAGCTCATGAGCACTCTGCTGACAAGGACTGGGCAACTGCATAAGGCCCAAGTCCTGACAACTGCTCCTTGTCTCCCTGAAAATCACTGTCACCACTTGTTGGGGGTTGTGATGGTTTCCTCTTGTCCCTACGTTCAAACAATGTTTGTAATGATTTCTCCTTAAATCCCATAGTAATAACATTAATTTCCTCTGTTTTATTCGCTGACTCCAGCATCCATATAAATAAAGTATTTTCTTCATATGGCCGTGTCATCTTTTTGTGGTGAGCACGGTACAGATCTTCCCAAGCTTTTGGCTTAAAAGAACCTCTTTTAGAATACTTTTCCCAGTCCAGCGATCCCAATCTTGAATATATTTCACAACCCAAGGTCCATATTTATCTATCATCTCTTCCCTTGGGGTCATTTGATAGGGTTTACCCCATTCAGACCCCCTCTTTGAAGCGATTTGATTACCGATCCTTACGGACACTGGATCTTGAACTGATTCCCCAACCTTTTTACAGGTTGCCTTTACTCCAGAGGTAGCTACCCTCTGGCCAAGAATTGGGGTGACAGGTCCCGCCCCTGTTAATGTTGCTGCTTTTTTTTTCACTACTTGCCAGAACAATATTTCCCCTGTCCTGGCTATAGTCCTTCAAAAAATTAGCCTGGAGATTTCCCAGACTAAATAATAGTTTAATCCCCCCTGTGGACTTTTCTGAAGTACTCTAAAAGAAATGCTTAACGAAAGGCTATTACTAATGATTAGCACAAACTTAGATAATCAGGACCCTATGCATGCTTGTAGTACAGGAGGTAGTTAACCGATGCACACCTAATTGCAATATGATTTGTAGGAGTTACAACATTACTGATCTAATTACAAAGCTTATGATCCCCAATTAGTAGTTTACACAGAAAGATAGATACACACATTGAAGATCATTCAGTGTGTCCTAGGCCCACAGATGCAATTCAATCTCAAAGATCGGGAAGCGTCTTGACCTAGACTCATGCAAGGGTCAACCAGAAGCGCTTGTTGGCAGAAAGGCCCAGATCCTAATTTATTTCACTGCCTTCAAGCGTCCAATCAGAGCCCCTTATCATTCACGCTGACACCCTGATGCAGTTTTGGCCCAACCGAACAGGATGTCTTCTCATACACTCAGTACAATTTTATTTCACTTATTTCACTTATACTGTTCATATCAGTCTCATCAAAGTATTAGTACAGAAAAAAGGTTATGTATATATAAACAATGTTCAAAGAAGCTTGCTAGTTTGGGTGTTCAGACAGGGGAGACAGACATAAAAACAAGGACATAAAAATGCTTACTGTTTTTTTTTTTTAGACTTGTCTTCCACCCACAAAATCACAAATCACTCAAACGTGAAGCTTCCTCACATGGGGCACCATATGTGTTGGCTATGTTTATACCTCACTTAAATGTTTAACGATACAAAAATAAATGATTAAACCTTTGTCTATTTACAAATAAAAACAAACAATAACAGGGCAAAAAGATAAACAATTACATTTATTTAAGCAGAAAAGAAAGTTAGAATAATTAGAATTTATCATATATCTCAAGTGATGTTACAGTTACAGTGTAGTCAGACTACTGAGATAATTTAGGCCAACCTTAGATAAGATTACACTGAACATACGCAGACTATCAATATTATAAGACAACTACTAGGATACAAAAGGTTAGGAAGAAACAGAAAGAGCGATACAAGAATACTTTACGCGGACATCATGTCGTCTCGATGGTCTGGGGCTGGACAGAGAGACAGCCAGAACTTTAGCTCTCTTCCTCTTTTATATGCATTCTCCACCAATCAACAGATGCAACATATTCATTGGTTCAGAGTTGCCTCAAAGTCTGGTTGGCAACATTTGAAGCTTACTGCTCAGTTGCCTCAAATTCTGATTAATTTCTGATATTCTGATAATTTCAAGCCCAGTTAAACATCATGCTGGAACATTAAAATTTCCGGTGCCTCTCAGTCTATGAGTTAATGAACAAAATCCTTTGAACCCCCAGCCCAAACAGTTCCGACATTAGCACGTCAACGGCCCCCTGGTGAGTTGAAGCCTTAACGTCTGCAAATACTCTTTGATTCAATTAACACCCGGGGACCTTCCCTGGTTCCCACGAGAGTAAAGGAAAAACTGCATTCCTAACAAGATGAGCTAGGCCCTATCGTGATATTAAAAACATATACACACATATATACATACATCCTATGCAGCAATTTAATTAGAGTGCTTGCAATGGTTCGCTTGGAACTCCTTGATATAAATATGGAATTCAAAATCTCCATCACACTATGCAACAAGAAATAAACCTCTTACTGGTTGAACAGCTAGCAGGTTTGTAGACATGAAATCATGTTGCACGGCAAAGAGAAATACATTAGTAGGATAGTGTATAGGTTTAGAAGACAGCAAATTGTTGACTTAATGCATGTTACTCTGCATGGCAAGAATCTAAAGGTCAGCAGTTCACACAGCCACTTGGCTGCAGTGTTAACTTTTCCCACACAACAGGTGTGGGGGGGGGTAAAAGCCTTGAAAACTCCTAGTTAACCAGTAGGTTAGTTCCTGTAGGGGTTTCACAGCTACGGTAGGCACGTATTGCTTCATTAATTGCAGACAAAAATGTGAAAAAAAAAAGGGGCAAGAGAAACAAAAAAAGTGGGGAGGAGGGTAAGACAAACAAATAGTTCTCCTCGACCACCTGAACATCGGATATGAGAGTAGGAACTGTCCTCCTTAGACAACAATTTTTTAATCTTAAGGCCTCTCCACGGCCCAGGGATCTATCCCAGCAAAAATAGACCGGGTCTTGCCAGGTTATTGCATATCTAGGACTTATCTCTTAAGCAGGGACATCTCTTTGTGGTCTGGCAGCTTTAAGGGCCCTATCCTCACGATCTAGCCATTGAGCCGCCATGTCCGGGCGTTCAAAAAAGCGGGTTTCTCCGAGTGCGACTACTCTAAGGCGGGCAGGATATAGCATCGCATATGGCAAGTTAAGGTCTCTTAATCTTCGTTTGACATCCATAAACTTTGCTCGCTGCTTCTGGAGTTCAGCCGAAAAATCTGGAAACAGGGAGATTTTGGAGTTTTCAATAGACAGCTTACTTCCCATTGTTCTGGCTTTAGCAAGAATGGCATCTCTGTCTTTGTAGTTTAAGAGCTTAAACAGAAAAGCACGAGGGTGATTGCCAGGGGGTAGTGGACGAGATGGCACTCTATGCGCTCTCTCCACCGCGAATAGCGGAGAGAAAGCTTCTTTTCCAAATGTAGTGAGGAGCCATTGTTCGATGAAAGTGACAGGGTCTTTACCTTCTATCCTTTCTGGGAATCCTAAGGCGCGGACATTGTTGCGGCGCATGCGATTTTCCAAATCATCTAAACGCGCTGCATGCTGATCTGCAAGATGGCAGTTATACTTTAAATCTCTCTGCATGGGTACTAAATCATCTTCAATTACACTGACCCTGCTCTCCACTGCAGCTGTGCGCTCTCTCAGCTTTTGCATGTCCTGTCTCACAAAGGATATCTCAGCTTTAACACCCTTCACTTCATCAGTCAGGGTTGAGATGGATCTGTTGCATATAGTCACTGCAGAGAGAATGTCTATGAGAGTGGGTTCAGCATTATCCAGGGGCATACTTGGTGTCTGAGTGTCCTGATAGAAATGTGATACTGTACTCACTGCGGCCCAGTCAGAAGGGGATCCAGCGCCATCCTCCAGTGGAATAGTATTATCCATCTCCGGCTGGCTTCCTTCTTCTTCACTGAGGTCAGATGTGGGTGACGGTAGTTCTTTTGATGATTTATTGCCAAACAGGAGTTTCTGGGCAGCCTCCTTATATTTTTCCTTTTGAGATCGCTGTGGCAGAGCGCCATCTTGGGCCTGTGCTGCGGGCGGGCCGCCACCATTCTTGTTCCGTTTTGGCATATTTTGCAGCCGCAAATTGGTCGGGCGAATGGGTCTGCTGGGGCCCAGATATCGTGTGGTTCCGATCGGAGGTATCAGCAGGCTGGATGGGTGATCCAAAGGATGATTATCAGGATTTTCGGCGGAGCTGAGGAGAAGTGTGTCCTGCTACATGCGCTGCCTGGCTACGCCCCCAGCTAGCAGGTTTACAGCAAGTAGCGACTCAGCAGGCTGCAATGATAAAAAGTGGCCCCGCTGTAAAGCGTGACCCGCAAAAGGCAGTGCAGTGGACCCTGCAAAAGATGACAGCCACAGACAATGTTTAATCTACCTAGGGATGTTTGAGTGGATTGCAGAAGGTCTGCCTGATAAAGACTGGGCAGATGTGCTGGCTCCTTTCCTGACCGCAGATCCCCAACAAGCATATTGTGACTTGGCCCCTAAATCATCACAGAACTATAAGCTGCTAAAAAGCAATAATCCTAGCAAGGCTAAGAGTGACTGTCGCTTTAAGGGCAAACCAAGTCCATGGCTGGCGCTTTGACAAGGCTAAGCCTGCCCATGCGCAGCTGTACCACCTGATGCACCTGTTCCAGGACTGGTTGAAACCTGAGGAAAAGACATCCACTGAGATTGTGGAAAGAGTCGCACTGTTCTGTTTCCTGCATGGGCTGCCCAGGGAGCTCCACCAATGGGTGTCTCAATCCGAGCCTCAGTCCCTGGATGAGATGGCTGCTGCTGTTGCGTGCTACAGTTGTGCAGAAAATTTCCAGGAGGGTCCTTCTGTCACAAGAGAGCTGGCCCATGCCAAAGAAGTGTGTTCCAGCACCAGGATGGCACCCATTGGTCGAATGGTGTCTGCTCGGGTGCATAATATAATTTCCAGGAGCACGCCAGGGCCAAAGCTTCCGGAAAACCAACAGAGCGAGATGAGATTCGCTGTTGGTCCTGCCATCAACTGGGTCATCTGACAGCCCAGTGTCCAAGACGGAAAGAACCTACGAAGTGCGACAAGGGTCATCCTCGCTCAATGTATACCTATGCATTATGTGCTGCAACCAGCCTGAATCCGCATGAGTATGTGGTGCCGGTCAATGGACAGGAGGTGGTAGTGCTCCTTGACTCTGCAAGTTTCATCACCCTGCTCTGAGCGGATGGGTTGCAGAGAAAGCTGGTACCAAGGGAACAGGTTGGGTTCATCTGCTTGCATGGTGATGTTAAAGACTAACCGGTGGCCTGTGTGACCCTGTGTACACCAGCAGGAACTGCTACACTAAAGGGTGGTCCCAGGTTTACCTGATGACTTACTAATCGGGCGAGACTGACCATTGTTTTGGTACTTGTATGAGCAAAAGCTCAAAGGTTCGGTGGTTCCCCCAAAAAGTAGAACCCACAGAGGTGGTAAATAATACTGTGTTGCAGGATGTTAATACAGAGGATCAGGATCAGATGGCTAAACCTGCAGAAAGTGAGCCTGATCACCTGGAGGCGTTTGTGGGATTAGAGGCAGAAAGTACCTCCTCTGAGCCAGATTGGTCAGATCTCGGGGGTTCCCTGGAAGATTTCCTTAGGGCTCAGATGAAGGACCCCATTTTGATCTCCGCCAGGGAACAGACCACCATGTTAAACGGTGAACCGTAGCACCCTGGGGCGGATGTGCAGTCCCCCCATTTTGCTGTGAATCATGACTTGTACAGAGTAACTAAGGTCAATGATGAAGTGTTGGAACAACTGGTGGTACCCAAACCCCATAGGTCTAAGGCAGTGATAGCGAACCTTTTTGAGCCCGAGTGCCCAAATCGCAACGCAAAACAAACTTTTTTCTTTCAGAGTGCCAACACAGAATTAAACCTGCCAGTGGCTCTGTACAGAGGATGGGACTGATCATCCCTCTGAATGAGCCCTAAGGGACCAAAAATGTACGATTATGCCAGATTCGCTCAGAATGCAGGGATCAGGAATGCGTTGTGCCAGGAATGTGTTGTGCTCAGAATACACTGACCTACCTAACCATTACACTCACCTACCTGACATATGCACTCACCTACCTGACACATGCACTCACCTACCTGACCATTGCACTCAACTACCTGACACATGCACTCACCTACCTGACCATTGCACTCACTTACCTGACACATGCACTCACCTACCTTACACATGCACTCACCTACCTGACACATGCACTCACCTACCTGACCATTGCACTCACCTACCTGACACATGCATTCACCTACCTGACCATTGCACTCACCTACCTGACCATTACAGTCACCTACCTGACACATGCAATTACCTATAGGACACATGCACTCACCTACCTGACACATGCACTCACCTACCTGACCATTAAACTCACCTACCCGACACATACATTCACCTACCTGACACATGCACTCACCTACCTGACACATGCACTCACTGAATTAACACCTTTATTTTGCAAAATTAAGTAAAATCTGTAACTGTACAGACCACAATGTCAGCATTGCCATGAGTTGGTTTGTATTAGTTTTATTAAGATCGTTACATACCGTTAAACAAGCAATAAACTATAACAGTGAAAGGCTTACTTTAGAGATGTTTAGATGCCGGGAAATAATGGATCCTCTTCACATTGATCTTAACTGTCTCCAGTCTCTCTGGCAGCTCATTCCCGCCCGCAAGTCTCCTCTGATCCCAGCCGCGTGTTCTCCCAATCACGCCACTGCTGATTTGTTTGATGGTAGGTGCGGTGTGGATGAGACAGCCTCTATGATTGGATTAGCATGCGCACGTCACCCCTGGGCGCTTATTCTTTGTCACGCCCACTCACCTACCGAACTTTGGGCGATGTAGTTCGCGGTGCGGACAATTATATTTTCACTGTGTGCTTTTCTCATTTAATGGCTCTCCATTAATGGCGTGCTCACAGAGAGGGCTCGGCGTGTCGGCAGCAGCACGCGTGCCACAGGTTCGCCATCACTGGTTTAAGGGGTTACATTTGGCTCATAATCCTGTACTTGGAGCGGTTAAAATTCAGGAACGGTTTTACAGCATTTTTATTGGCCCAGTGTATATCAGGAAATTAAGGACTACTGTGAGTCAGGCCCCACCTGTCAAAGAACCGCTCCAATACCCCATTTTCAGAGTACACTGGTACCGCTTTCAATTATCGAGTTTCCCATTGACCGCATAGCCATGGACTTGGTGGGCCCCTTAACCAAGTCAGCTAGGGAACATCAATACATTTTAGTTGTCCTTGACTATGCCACTAGGTATCCGGAAGTGGTCCCTTTAAGAAATTGCTCGTCCAAGGTCATCGACCAGAAGTTGTTGTCCCATCTGAGGTCTTGATGGATCAAGGTACACCATTCATGTCTAAGGTGATGAAGGAGCTCTGTCAACTGATTAAAAATTAAACTGTGGAACTCGGTATATCATCCACAAACTGACGGGTTAGTGGAGCGAGTCAATAAAACCTTGAAGGGAATGTTAAAAAAAGGCGGTTGAGAAGGATGGTCATGATTGGAATTGCTTGTTGCCTCCCTTGCTGTTTGCCATAAGAGAGGTACCCCAGGCCTCCATGGGATTCTCCCCCTTATGCCCCGTACACACAGTCAGATTTTCCGATGTAAAATGTCCGATCGGAGCGTGTTGTCGGGAATTCTGACCGTGTGTGGGCTCCATCGGACATTTTCCTTCGGATTTTCCGACACACAAAGTTGGAGAGCAGGAGATAAAATTTTCCGACAACAAAATCCGATCGCGTCAATTCCGACCGTGTGTGGCCTGTTCCGACGCACAAAGTGCCACGCATGCTCAGAAGAAATTCCAAGACGGAACAGCTTGTTCTGGTAAACTTAGCGTTCGCAATGGATACAGCACTTTCGTCACGCTGCAATGTTCAAAATGGTTTAATACAGCGCACTCTCTTCTTCTTTATAATTTGACAAGTATTAAGTATTTTTGCTGCTCATATTCACACACACTTCTCACAAACTTATTTCGTTACTATTTATCGTGATTCCCTCAATATATTTTGATTTCTCACATCTGACAACATATTTTTGTATATTTTTTATATATTTTTTGGCTTTAATGTAGATTCTTTTTTTGTGTTTGTATTTTATTTTTATTTTTTTTGCTATTTTGATTTGTACTCCCGAAAATGTTTGTGTGTGTTTTTTGTGACAAGTTCCCACAACACCATTGATATGTTGTTCTATTTAATCTGTAGGAGATTGTTTGGTGTTGTTGTCCCTTGTTAATTTCACATTTTATGTTAGAAATGTACCTGAATCCTGACCAACAAACTGTCCTTTTTGGATGAAAACACACACAGGAGAGTATAATTTACCTAAAAAATTTTAGTAAGGGGTCACAACTAAACAAAGAGGGAGGCAACGCTGGAGAAACTGCAGAAGTGGGCGAAGCCTTGGACCCCCAGGGCACACATCAATAATTTGAAAGCCAAATTGGTGGCCTGAGGAGTCCTTATCTAAGGGAGGGCAGTCTGGTCCAGAAGTCCCAGAGATCCGGAAAGCAGCAGATGACATCTGTGTCCCCAGGCTGTGGTCATACGAGAGACTGCATCTTCTGTCAGACCAGACTGAACTCAGGGTCATCACTCTCTGGTCTTCTTTCCACGCCTCCTTCCACGCGGTGGTTGTGGTGGTGGAGTTGTGGCAGCAGGAGGAGGAGGAGGATGGTCCAACTCAACCACGTCGGTCTTGGGTGTTAGTTCCCCACTCACCCCCTTACGTAGGACTTTATAAAGCAGGTCCTCACAGAGCCTGCGTTGACCCTCCTGCATGCCCTGCAATTTGGTGGCAGCCATGCAGGCAAAGGCCTCTTCAGGAGTGGGTAAGGCTCTGAGGGACGCAGAAGCCTCCTGGATCAGCCTGAACGCTGAATCCTGCACGGGACTCGGAGTGGCCTTTCTGGCTCGTTTATATGGCAGGCGGAGGGGAGGGACCTGAGACTCAGTCAGGCTGCGACTGGTCCCAGGCTTCTCTTGGCTGACACTTAGCCCCGCCTCCTCCTGGCTGCCACTAACCCCCGCCTCCTCCTGACTGCCACATTCACAACCTCCACCTGGCTGAGGTCTTCCTGTGTATGAAAAAGGGACATAGTTTTAGTATTTTTTCAATCAATCACACACAATTTTCACCTCCTGACTGCTGCAAATTGAATGTTAACAAATATAACAGACTATCCTTCTGAGCCCAGCATTTTTCATTCTTGTCCCAATTTTGGGTGCCCACTACTGTCTATTGATATGTAAAACACTTTTTTTAATCAGCAATTAGTGATCAATAATAACATCTAGTAAACGTCATTTATTTATTGACCAAAAATCTGTAGAAGAATGCTATACCTGACTCCAGCTGGGCTCATCCACTGGAAGGCCCAGGTTGGACATGGGAAGTCTCAGCTGGGGTGGAAGGAAGAGTGGAAGGAAGAGTGGAGAGGGATTCCCTGACTTCAGTGTGGTCTGACAGAAATCGCAGTCTCTCATAGTACCACAGCCTGGGGACATAAACGTCATCTGCTGCAGCTCCGGACCTCTGGGAATCTGTGACCTTCTTGCGCTCCCTAAGATAAGTGCTCCTCAGGCCACTAATTTTGGCTTTTAAATAAGGGATGGTTGCTGTGGGGACCACCGGCGTCACCAACTCTAGCAGTTTCTCCAGCGCTGCCTGCCTCTTCTGTTTGTGACTATAGTGGTGGTGTCTCACTTGCCACAGACAGGGCAGCTCCCTGTACTTGTCTATGAACAGGGGCAGGAAATTGTGGTCATTGAACCCATCCATTTTCTCTGCAAGACACAACAAAAGACAAACCCTAATGTCAGGCAAAACTCCCCTAAGCTTGTTACAATATAGGCTTCAATTTCGAAGCAGTATAGGCGCAAGTTTAGATCTTACCTTCGTTATCATGATCAGCGTCTCTGATGCTCCTTCCTCCGCTCACAGATCGTACGTAATACGCACGTGTGTTACGCTTTATACACACTGCGCATGCGTATAACTCCGCCCGCCCCTGACGTTCTTTCGAGTCTATTCCCCGCCCCTTTTCATTCGGCGCAGTGGGGGAAGAGCACATGGTGGATAGACAGCAGGTGCGTGCTAATTGTAGCAACGAGGAGGAGGAGGAGGAGGAAAGGCCGGAGCCTGAAACGCCCTGATCCAGAAGGAGATTTAAGGGCTCAAATATGTCCTTTGGGGAGATGTTGGAGATGGTGGACATCCTGAAGAAGGCCGACTATGATGGAAAGTATGGGCCTTACCCCAACTCCAATGTTAGAAAGGCCAAGATCATGGCAAAAGTGGTCAGGAGTCTGCACCGGAATTTCGGGGTACGACGATCGAAAGATCAGCTCAGGAAGCGGTGGTCGGACCTGAAATTACGAGAACATGAGCAGTACATAAAGATCCGGAGAGTGCTGCAAAAAAGTAAGTAGTTGTGCTGTGTTCCTATTCTTTTTGTGTTTATTACGTTCGTGCTGCTCCATGTGCTTTTAGAAACTGTTGTACAGATTAAAATGGCAACTTTCATGTTCATGGGCACATTATTCGTTCGGATCAAACATTTTTCGTTCCAACTATAAAATGCCATTGTTTAGCCCATATGCATTTGGCCACCATTTTGACGCCCTATACTTGTCTTCAAAGAATTGGGTTGTGTAGATGGCTTTGTTACTAGAATGAAATGCAAACTAGATTCTGTGTAAGGAGAGGACACTGAGCTGCTGTTTTCACATCTGGACACTGGAGCACTATAGTGTGGGACAAAAGAACACCATTTTCATTAGGGGGGCCACACAGGTGCTCCAGTGTATACTATAGGGGGGTCTCCATCTGTGAAGCTTGTACAAAACAGGTAAAGTATTGCAGGTTGACAAAGGACACTAAAAAAGCTACATCTTGGAACTCTGCTAAAATTGACAATTGTACCTCACTTCCAAGCAATGTTTCCTATTTATAGTTCTGACATTAAATATCTGTGTGCTAATTATACCATTTTTGTTTTACATAGGGGATAAAAGACTCGGAGGACACCCCTCATCTGAGGAGACCAGAGCCCCCCCCTCTGGAAGAAGGGGAAATCCCCCCAACACAAGCTGAACAGGAGGATGAAGACGTGGTGGAACTAGTCACCACAACAGGTGAGTGTCTGCAACCACAGGCTCAGATAAGAGATGGATGGCGGCATTTTTTTTAAACCAAATTTATTTTGGGGTTCCTCTCTTTTTAGGTGATCGTGATGTTGTGGATCCAGATCCTTTCACATCCGAAAGTGCCCAGATCCTGATCGGGGAGATCATGGGGTGTAATTTACAATTGGAAATCATCAAGCAAAACATCAATGATGTTATTCCAAAATATAAAAACATCATTGATGTTTTGGGGCGAGTTTAAAACCCCTCTAAATCACTTTCTTCTTTTGTGTGCTACAATGTGCTAAATGTTTTTGTGATTTTTCCCAAAGCCAAATTTGGAGGATGCACACAGTGTGTCAACATGTGATATCTGCCATCATGGGAGATCAATGGACGCGTTTTGGGGGTGCAACCCCTTCCTCAATAATAAAGTAGCGGTGAGGAAGGGGTTTCTCCCCCAAAACACATCCCTTGATCCCCCGTGATGGCAGCTAGCACATGTTGACATTGGGAAATTTGTGTACATCTTCCAAATTTGGCTTTTCCAGGGGTGATTTCCCCCCATCTGAATGCAATATCAAATACAGTTCCTAAATACTCATGTCTGATATTGCCTTCAAATTCGACCAAATGTGACGTTTGTAAGTTCAAGATTTGTGTCTTTTCTTGTTGGTTTTACACAGGCCTGTTTTCTATAAAATGGACATTTTGATTTTGGATAATGCCACCACAAAAATTGTTATACAACAAACATGTTGGTTTGTTTGAAAAACCTTTGGTAAATGCACATGTGATTGTGCAGGTATTAAAAAGATTGTTAATCAAGAATGTGTGGATTATTGTCTCAACGCTACAACACTTTTGGGGTGATGTAATTGTTGTTTTATGAGAAAATGGGGGTTATTTCCTAAGGGCAATTCCACTTTGCACTGCAAGTGCAGTTTCAGTGCAGTTGCAAGTGCACTTGTAGTGAAATGTGTTTTTGCATTTAGTAAATAACAGCCAACAGTGCTTTGTATAAGGCTACACAATCACGCCATTTTCTGCACTCAAAACATTTCTGTCAGGGTCAGCTAAAACAAACACAAGAAGTAAATGTCCACAAAGAATTTTTTTGTTTTTTTTATTATAAAAAGGCTTCACAGATTGTCTGGCATATTGATAGCCCCCCTACCCGCAAAGAACTCCAGGTAGCGTAACCGGACATCACGGGCACTCAGGGAGGGCAAGCCAGGATGCCCACTTTCAAGCGCCGTCAATGTGGTTTCATGTATGATTCCGGCCTCAGGCCCAACTGAGCCAGCATAGTTGGCCGAATGTTTCCTTAAAAAGTTATGGAGAACACAGCACGCAAGTATAATATGGTTCAGTTTATACTCCGCCATATGGATGGGTGTCATAAATAGGCGGAACGGCTGGCTAGGATTCCAAATGTGTTCTCCACCACTCTTCGGGCTCTGGCCAGCCGGTAATTAAAAACCCTCTGTTCCGGTGTGAGGGTCCTCATTGGGAATGGCCGCATCAGGTGGTCCCCCAGCGCAAACGCTTCATCAGCAACAAACACAAATGGGAGTCCTTCAACATTGTCCTCTGGAGCTGGCAAGTCCAAGCTGCCATTCTGGAGATGCCTGTAGAACTCCGTCTGGGCGATGACTCCACCATCGGACATCCGGCCATTCTTCCCCACGTCCACATACAAGAAGTCGTAATTAGCCGACACCACCGCCAGCATCACTATACTATTGAACCCCTTGTAATTATAATAGTACGACCCCGAGTTGGGTGGTGGGACGATGTGGACGTGTTTCCCATCAATTAGGAAAGTCCCACCGCTGGGCAAAGTGGGAGGCCACAGTCTGCCATTCCTGTGGCGTGGAAGGAAACTGTTGAGGAAAAAACAATAAACATTACTATTTTTTCACAGAAACATGGCAAGCACAAGTACGTGGTGTACGTGACCGCGTCGTTGGCGATCAGAAATTCCGACAACTTTGTGCGACCGTGTGTAGACAAAAAAAGTTTGAGCCAACATCCGTCGGAAAAAATGCTAGGATTTTGTTGTCAGAATGTCCGAACAAAGTCCGACCATGTGTACGCCCTATATGAGTTGGTTTATGGAAGACACCCCAGTGGACTACTGGGTATAATGAAAGAGACATGGGAACAAGAAGCTTCCCCATATCAGAGTGTGGTAGAGTACATCTTGCAAATGCAGGATCGAATGTCAAAAGTTATGCCAATAGTTCGGGAACATTTGCAGGCTGCGCAAAGGGCTAAGAGTCGTGGGTACAACCGATCTGCCAAAGTTAGAGAGTTTAAACCTGGGGAATGGGTGCTGGTGTTAGTACCTACCGTGGAGAGTAAGTTTCTGGCCAAGTGGCAAGGAGCCTTTGAGATAGTGGAGTGCTGAAACCAAAGCAGCATTCTGCTGTCTGAAGCAAGCTTTGTGCTAGGAACCAGGACTAGTAGCTCCCGACTTCCAAAAAGAGTTCCTGGTACAAACTGGTGTGTCAAAGTTGGGTCTGGAAACAGTACTGTTCCAGATAGTTGGGGGAGATAAGCAACCTTTGGTGTACAGTACTTGAGCAGGAAGCTCTCACCTGCTGAGAGGAATTATTCCATTGTGGAAAGAGAGTATATGGCAATCAAATGGCCTTTGAAGACACTCCGTTACTACCTGTTTGGCCGGCCTTTCAAGCTAGTGTTAGACCATGCCTCCCTTATATAGATAGCCCAAAATAAGGATAAGAACTCCTTAACTCCGGTGGTTTCTGGCCCTACAGGACTTCAAGTTTGTGGTGGTGCATAAACCAGGGAGAGTACATCAAATCGTGGATGCCCTTTCCTGTGTCTATTGCCAGTTTGCTTGTTGTGTCCAGACCCCTGGCCTGGAATGGGGGGTGGGGGATATGTAGAGATTCAGCCTGGGGCAGAGTTAAGAAGGGGTTAATTGAAGAGGACAGGTACTTCCCCCTTCAGACCTGCTTATTGCCAGCTGGGCTGAAAGTGTCAGAGGGAGAGCAGTTTGACTAGGAGTGAGAGACATAGCAACACGCTGTGGGAAAAGATCCATTGCTGGATTGTTTACCTGCTGGGTGAGCTTAACCATACAAAAGACTGTAGCTCTGATTAGAGCCATGAACTATTACCTGTAAGCCTGTATGCTGCAGAACTTTGTACTATACCCATGTGTGCAACTGGTTTTAAAGACAAACCTGTCGTTTCTCCTGTTTATTTTGCCCTGTTTTGCTGAATAAAGCTACTTTTACTTTTAAGAGACTGTCTCTGAGCTGGGCACCCCTCTGATCCCTTACACAGGGTAAATGGTGGTAAATGGTAACAGATATCTTGTGAGTTTTTTTAATTATCACACAGGTGATACTAATTTAAAAAATGCTTTAAAAAAAATCCTACCAATAATAATACTGACCCTGAGCTTTGACCTATACCTTTCACCCTGACCTTCACCTTTTGACCCTTGCCTTAACCCTAACAGTAACCCTGGCACTGACCTAGATCTAACCTTGATCTATTTTTAATATTTTAATGTTTTTTGCACCGATCAATGTGTTCTGGTAGGGGGGCAATCCCACTGTCAGAACACAAAGACACAGTGAGGGAGATTACCATACTAACATTCCCTGTGTTGGTAAGCCAGCTAGTTGAATAAAAATAAATGTCATGTGTGTGCCAGGCTTATGAATTTCTGACTGGCTTCTGCCCAAAAGGAAGGGTAGGGTGTTGCTCTGACTGGCTGCAGAGAGACTAAAAGGTTGACAACTAACATGAACGTAGTGACGTACTACGTGGCTTTTCAGCTCATTAGTGCCACCCTTTGGGCACCTTCTGCTAATGTTGTGTTTGGTGAGCATTGATACTGAGCATGCGTGTTTGTACCTTGGACTTTTGTCTGACGGACTTGTGTACACACTATTGAAAAATCTGACAACAGACCGTTGTCCGTGGAAATTTATAAGCCTGCCATCCAACATGTGTCCACAGAAAATCCGACAACAATTGTCCAATGGAGCGTACAAACGGTCGGACTTTAGGCCAACAGTCTGTCAACACACAATTTGCGTTGGAAAATCAGATCGTGTGTACGAGGCTTTATGCTGATTGCCTGTTTTTCCACCATAGCATAAAATCCTTTACTTCTATTTTTCTGTATAAAGACTTTAATGTAACAATGAGAAACAATGACACATTCAGTGTTCTACCGTAACTTTTTAAAATTAATTTGTTGCTGTATTTTTATTGATTTAAGATTAGCCTAATCAAATCTTACTAGACAACTTTATTTTCTATATTGTGCATCAAAGTCTGATATAGCTTATATTTGAATTAGAGTGAATATAATTATATACCAAGCTCATAGAAATGGACAGAATAAAGAATAGATGATAGCATTGAATATTAGTAGCTGAACTGCAAACGATGAGAAAATTAATTTACTGGAAGTCAGAACGATATAAAAGAAATAGCCTGGCAGACAGAGATAATTTAAACAAACTGAATTTCTTATAAAATATAGAGCGGACTCATCTAAATAGAAATTGCTAAAGTCCCACTTTTTAATTGTGTCACTAATATGTAATCCAATGTCATAATTTTGCTGTATCAGGAGAGAATGGGGGATATCTACAAAATTCACACATGCTGAAAACCAGGAAGATTGTGTCACCTGAATATATTTAAATAGTAGAAGTATTTTTTTCTGAATTGTGAATTATTACATTAAAACATTATTCTTTCTACTAGTATGCAAGGAAATTTTCAATAAAACATGTTTTTAGCTTAGTGGCCAGGTTATAGATATTGTGGTATTTACTTATTAACCGCTTGCCGACCAGCCACTGTCATTATACTGCGGAAGGTTGGCCCGCCTGCGTGAATCGCCATAAGTGTACGTTGGCCACTTTAAGAGCAATAGCAGGCCACCCGCGATCGCTTCACAGAGAGACAGAATGGGGATCTGTCAATGTAAACAAACAGATCCCCGTTCTGACAGGGGAGTAGAGAGAGATCGTCTGCTCTAAGTTATCAGGAACAGTGATCTCTCTCTCTACTCCCAGTCAGTACACTCCCCCCACAGTTAGAAACCCCTCCCTTGAGAATACTTAACCCCTTTATCGCCCCCCTAGTGTTAATTGCTTCCCTGCCAGTGTCATTTGTCCAGTAATCAGTGGCTATTTTTAGCACTGATCGCTGTATAAAAAGTGTCCAATCTGCCCGCTGCAATGTCGCAGTCCCACTAAAAATCACTGATCATCTCCATTACTAGTTAAAAAAAAAAATAATAATAATAAAAATGCCATAATATATCCCCTATTTTGTAGACCCTATAACTTTTGTGCAAACCAATCAATATACGCTTATTGCAATTTTTTTACCAAAAATATGTAGAAGAATACATATTGGCCTAAACTGATGAAGAAATTTGTTTGTTTGTTTTTTTTATTTATTTTGGATATTTATTATAGAAAAAAGTAAAAAATATTGTTTTTTTTTTCAAAATTGTCGGGGTTTTTTTGTTTATAGTGCAAAAAATTAAAACCTCAGAGGTGATCAAATACCACCAAAAGAAAGCTCTATTTGTGGGCTGAAGTAGTTAAAGCTGAACTGTATTGCTTCTTGAGTGGATCAGTCCTTACATAGTAGGTAAAGTTGAATAAAGACAACAGTCCATCCAGTTCAACCTGTGTAGGTGTACGTGATTCAATGTCGATAATCATTTCCCATATCAATGAATGTTGTGCTCTTTAAGGTGCACGTCCAAGAGTCTTTTAAAAATATCAATACTCCCCGCTGACACCACCACTTGTGGAAGAGAGTTCCACATTCTTACCACCCTGACAGTCAAAAAACCCTTGCACTGCTTAAGGTTAAACCGCTTTTCCTCCAATCTCATTGTGTTGCCCTGTGTCCTCTTACACCCCCTGAGAATGGACAGCTTTTTTCCTATGCTGGGATCACCATTGAGGTATCATGTCCCCTCTCAAGCATCTTTTCCCCAGAGAAAATAAATTTAGTGCTTGTAGTCTTTCCTTGTATTTGAGGTCCTCAAGTCCCCTTATTAATTTAGTTGTCCTTCATTGGACTCTCTCCAGCTCCAGCACATCCCTTCCGAGGACTGGTGACCAGAACTGGACAGAATACACCATATGTGGCTGAACCAGAGTTTTATAAAGTGGCAGGACTATAGTTTCATCTCTGGAGTATATGCCTTTTTTTATGCATGCTAATATTCTGCAGGCTTTGGTAGCTGCAGCTTGACATTGCATGGTATTACACACTATCCACTAAGACTCCCAGATCTTTCTCCATCCTTGACTCCCCCAGCGGTTCTCCCCCCCAGTGAGTATCTTGCATTTACGTTCTTAGCCCCCAAGTGCATTATTTTACATTTCTTCACATTATACCTAATTTGCTATGTAGTTGCCCACTCTATTATTTTGTTCAGATATTTCAGTAAAATTGCTATATCCTGCTGTGCAGTTATTGCACTGCTTATTTTTGTATTGTCTGCAAAAACTTAGATTGAGCAATGTATCCCTTCCTCTATGTCATTTATGACTACATAAAATAGAATTTGTCCCAAGACAGAACCTTGAGGTACCCCACTTACCACTCCAGACCAAAGTACACATTATTTAACACTACCCTTTGGACGTGTCCCTGTAACCAGTTTTCTATCCAAGAACAAGCCTTATGGTCCATGCCTGCAGACCTCAGCTTGTAGGTTAAGCATTTATGGGGAACTGTATCGAATGCTTTTGCAAAATCCAGATACAACACATCCACAGGCCTCCCCCTATCTAGATGGCAGCTCACTTCCTCGTAGATTGTTAACAGATTGGTCTGGCAAAAACGACCCTTCGTAAACCCATGGCGATTACTACTAATGATACTGTTTTCATCAGCAAATTCCTGAATATAGTCTCTTATCATCCCTTCCAATAATTTACCTACTATTGATGTTAGACTGACTGGCCTGTAGTTCTTCGGAATATGTCCATGCTCTTTTTTGAATATTGGTACCACAGTGGCTTTTCTCCAATTAGCTGGTACAATTCCTGTAAGTATGCTATCCATAAAGATTAGGAACAATGGTCTAGCTATAACCCGACTGAGTTCTTTGAGGACTCCCGGGTTTAAGCCACCTGGTCCTGGTGATTTATTTGTGTTAAGCTTATCTAGTCTTTCCTTGACTCCATCCTCTGTCCTCCACGAGGGTATATCATGTGTAAGGATGAGCCGAACACGACCCTGTTTGGTTTGCACCAGAACATGCGAACAGACAAAACATTTGTTTAAACACACGAACACCGTTAAAGTCTATGGGACACGAAAATGAATAATCAAAAGTGCTAATTTGAAAGGATTATATGCAAGTTTTTGTCATAAAAAGTGTTTGGGGACCTGGGTCCTGCCCCAGGGGACATGGATCAATGCAAAAAAAAGTTTTAAAAATGGCCGTTTTTTCGGGAGCAGTGATTTTAATAATGCTTAAAGTGAAACAATAAAAGTGTAATATTCCTTTAAATTTCATACCTGGGGGGTGTCTATAGTATGCCTGTAAAGGGGCACATGTTTCCCGTGTTTAGAACAGTCTGACAGCAAAATGACATTTCAAAGGAAAAAAAAGTCATTTAAAACTACTCGCGGCTATTAATGAATTGCCGGTCTGACAATACACATAAAAGTTCATTGATAAAAACGGCAGGGGAACCCCAAACCAAATTTTTTTTTAAAAATGGCTTGGGGATCCCCCTAAATTCCATATCGGGCCCTTCAGGTCTTCAGGTAAATTTTGGTTCGGGGTTCACCTGTGGGGGAATCCCATGCCATTTTTTTCAATGAACTTTTATGTGTATTGTCAGACCGGCAATTCATTAATAGCCGCGAGTAGTTTTAAATTACTTTTTTTTCTTTGAAATGTCATTTTGCTGTCAGACTGTTCTGAACACGGGAAACATGCGCCCCATTGCAAGCATACTATAGATACCCCCAGGTATGAAATTTAAAGGAATATTACACTTTTATTGTTTCACTTTAAGCATTATTAAAATCACTGCTCCCAAAAAAACGGCCGTTTTTTTTTTTTTTTTGCCACTTCAGTCGACCTTTTCAAGGGGCTTAAATCAACTTTGCAGTTCATTTTTCTTCAATCTCAATATCTCGGCCATTTTTAAAACTTTTTTTGCATTGATCCATGCCCCCTGGGGCAGGACCCAGGTCCCCAAACACTTTTTATGACAATACCATGCATATAAGCCTTTAAAATTAGCACTTTTGATTTCTCCCATAGACTTTTAAAGGGTGTTCCACGGCTTTCGAATTTGCCGCGAACACCACAAATTGGTGAACAGCCGATGAGTTCGACTCGAACTCGAAGCTCATCCCTAATCATGTGATGTGTTACTAACAATACCCCTCCTTTTCCTGAAACTGAGGAAAAGAAAGCATTTAGTATAGTTGTTTTCTCTGTGTCATCTGTAACCATCCTCCAAGCATTGATGATCGAGCCGAACATGAGTTCGACTCGAACTCGAAGCTCATCCCTAATCATGTGATGTGTTACTAACAATACCCCTCCTTTTCCTGAAACTGAGGAGAAGAAAGCATTTAGTATAGTTGCCTTCTCTGTGTCATCTGTAACCATCCTCCAAGCATTTTATGTGGGCAATGTGCTCTAATTTTTCTTTTTTACTGTTAATATATCTAAAGAATTCCTTTGAATTATTTTTTTTTTAAATGTTATAAATGTTGTTTTTTTTTTTTTTTCTTTCAAAATCTTTTATTAGTTTTACAAAATAAATCGAACAAAGTCTGTGATATAAATTCGAGTCACATCAAATTGTTACATGGCATACCCCTGAGGGTGATCTGTAAACTAACGAAACAGGGTTTCAAATTTTATTCGAAAACTACAGATAGAGACAGAACCTACTGAGTTGCAACTGAATCACTTAAGCAGGATAGACCACCCAGTTCAATTTCCGTTGCCTAGAGAGGCCCAAGGGGGTCCCGCTGGCACCCCCAAAAGGGAACATGCTGTGCACGGGAGGATCCCTGACACCTCCCCTAACTTATTTATAGTTTTGGTATCGAGTATGGGAAAAACACCCTGAGTAATAGGCACCACATCCCTGAACAGAAATATAAATACAGAAAAGACTATAGGGATTTTAACGGTGCAAGCAAACTATGCATAGAGAAAAGAGTTTTTTTCTAAAAAAGCAATTTATTATTCCAGTCATTAAAAGAGGACGTACAAATTATACATAGTATCAAAATTTACAATTCTAAAAACATGGTGATCAGATGGGATTGGAGTGTGTATTGTAGTTTGGCAGATGATACTTAATGCATACTAGCCCGACATGTTTCGCATTGTCGCTTTTTCAAGGGATATGCAAACTGGTAGTGATATCATCCGACACTCTTATTGATTCTAAAAGATAGAGAGATTACATAATTGACATGTACTGTTAAATTAAAGAAAAGACATAGAAAATTGTAACACACAAACTGCTACGCGTTGTCATCACTGAGCCAGCATTGATTGTAATGCTTACCCCCATGTTCACCCAACACAGAGCCTCGTCAAAACCAGCGTGTACACACCTAAACCGGGGCAGCGATGCGGCCCAAAATATGCAACCACAGGGAACAGAAAGATGGAGCTGTGTATAAATTTGGGAAATGCCATAAATCAAAAAAAGGAATAGTGTAGGGATATTAGAAAAGTATATACCAAGATTGTAGGGATATCAGTGAAAAAGATGTTCAAAGATATCACAGAGTCTTATTGGTAAATCACAGAAAGTGTATTAATAGGATTGATTGGGTTAAAGAGAAAATATCACACTTATGCCCCGTACACACGGTCGGATTTTCCGATGGAAAATGTCCGATCAGAGCATGTTGTCGGAAATTCCGACCATGTGTGAGCGCCATCGGACATTTTCCATCGGATTTTCCGACACACAAAGTTGGACAGCAGGAGATAAAATTTTCAACAACAACAAAATCCGATTGCGTCAATTCCGACCGTGTGTGGCCTGTTCCGACGCACAAAGTGCCACGCATGCTCAGAAGAAATTCCGAGACGGGACAGCTCGTTCTGGTAAACTTAGCGTTCGCAATGGATACAGCACTTTCGTCATGCTGCAATGTTCAAAATGGTTTAATACAACGCACTCTCTTCTTCTTTATAATGTGACAAGAATTAAGTAGTTTTGCTGCTCATATTCACACACACTTCTCACAAAGTTTGATTTGTGTTTTTTTAGTGGGATTCCCTGAATATATTGTTATTAGTTGTCACATCTGACAGTTTTATATTATTTTTTTATTTTTTTGGATTTTCAGCCTTTTTTTTATTTAATGTTTGTATTTTTTCCAAGGCTGATCTTTTTTCAATGTTATTTTTATTTTTACTCCTGAATATTTTTGGGTGTGTTTTGTGTGTCAAGATACCCCAACACCATTGATATCTTATATTATTTAATCTCCAGGAGATTGTTTGTTGTTGGTGTCCCTTGTTCATTTCACATTGTATATTTGAAATGTACCTGAATCCTCACAAACCAACTGTCATTTTTGAAGTAAAACACATAGGAGAGTATAATTCAAAACAAAAATTCCTTTATTAAGGGATCAGAACCAAACAAAGAGGAAGGCAACACTGGATCAACAGGAGAAATTAGCGAAGCCTGGGACCCCCATGGCAGACATCAATTCTTCAACATCAAAATTGGTGGCCTGAGGAGTTTATATGTAAGGGAGGGCAGTCTGGTCCAGAATTCGCAGAGATCCGTAAAGCAGCAGATGACATCTATGTCCCCAGGCTGTGGTACCACAAGAGGCTGCATTTTTTGGCCGACCAGACTGAACCCAGGGCAATCACTGTCTGGTCTTCCTTTCACGCTTCCTTCCCGGCTGTGGCTGTGCAGTTGGAGATGTGGCAGGAGGAGGAGTAGGACCTGGAGGGGGAGGAGGAGGAGGAGGAGGACCTGCAGGAGGAGGAGGACTGGGAGGACCTGGAGGAGGACTGGGAGGACCTGGAGGAGAGGGAGGAGGAGGAGGACCTGCAGGAGGAGGAGGAGGACCAACGCGAAGGTGTGTCTGAGGTGTAATTTGGCCCCTCATACCTTTCTCCAGAGCCTCCGATATGAGGGCCTCACACATTACTTTTTGGCGATTCTCCATCCTCTGCATTTTATATGCAATGAAGGCAGCTATGTTCTCCTCCATGGTGTGGGGTGCTCCCAGGACCTCTGTAGCCCTCCAAAAGAATCCTATAGCAGCCTCCTCTAGGGCACTCCTCCTACTGCCACTTTCTGTTTTCAGGGGGGGGTGGAGGGACCTGCAGATCAGCCAGCCGGCTCGGCCTGGCCACCTCCTGGCTGAGACTTCCCTGTGTATGAAAAAAGGACATGGTTTTAGTTGTTGCATCATCAATCACAATCCTAAATTAGTACTCCCAACTAACATCTAGTTAACATCATTGATTGGACAAGCAGAAATATTTAGAGGAATGCTATACCTGGCTCAATCTGGGCTCCTCCATATGTAGCCTGGAAGGCCCAGGTTGGGCGTCAGAAGCCTCAGCCAGGGGGAAGGAAGCGTGGAAGGAAGACTGGAGAGGGATGGCCTGGGTTCAGTCTGGCCTGCCAGAAAATGCAGCCTGTCGTAGTACAACATCCTGGGGACATAGATGTCATCTGCTGCTCCGGATCTCTGGGAATCCAGGACTTTCTTGCGCTCCCTCAGATATGTGCTCCTCAGGCAACCAATTAATATCTTTAAATAAGTGATGTCTGCCGTGGGGATCACCTGCTTCACAATTTCACACAATTGCTCCAGTGCTGCCTTCCTCTTTGCTTGGTTCTTGAAATGGGGGTGGTTAATCTCCCACAGACATGGCAGCTCCCTTAGCATCTCTATGAATACTGACATGAAGTCATTATCTTTGAGTACCATATCCATGTTCACTGCAAGACACAACACAAGACAAAGCCTAATGTCAGACAAAACTCTCCTAATCTTGTTACAATATAGGCCTCAATCTAGAAGCAGTATAGGCACAAGTTTGTCTCTTACCTTCGTTCTTACGATCGGCGCGTCCAATGCTCCTTCCTCCGCTCACAGATCGTACGTAATACGCACGCGTGTTACGCTTTATACACACTGCGCATGCGTGTAACTCCCCGAAGTTCTTTCTAGTCTATTCCCCGCCCCTTTTCGTTCGGCGCAGTGGGTGAAGAGCATGATGGTGGAGTTCGAGCAGGTGTGTGCTAATTATAGCAACGAGGAGGAGGAAAGCCCGGATCCAGGCACATCCCGATCCAGAAGGAGACGTTTTAAGGCCACAAATATGTCCTTTGGGGAGATCTTGGAGATGGTCGACATCATGAGGAAGTCCGACTATGATGGAAAATATGGGCCTTACCCCCACCCCAACATCCGAAAGACCAAAATCATTGCTAAAGTGGTCAAAAGCATTCACAGGAATTTCGGGGTACGAAGATCTAAAGATCAGCTCAGGAAGCGGTGGACGGACCTGAAGCTGAGAGAGCATGAGCAGTACCAAAAGATCCGGAGAGTGCTGCAAAAAAGTAAGTAGTTGTGCTGTGTTCCTATTCTTTCTGTCTTTATTCCGTTCGTTCTGCTCCATATGCTTTTATTAATTGTAAGGTTTAAAAGGGCAACTTTAATGTTCATGGGCCCATTATTCGTTCGTATCAAACATTTTTCTTTCGGCCTCTAGAACACCATTGTTTAGGCCATATGCATTTTCCCACATTTTTTTTTGGGCCTACTTGAATGCCAAATATTTGTTTGTGTAGATGGGTTTGTTACTAGAATGAAATGCCAACTAGATTGTGTGTAAGGAGAGGACACTGAGCAGCTGTTTTCACATCTGGACACTGGAGCACTAGTGTGGGACACAAGAACCCCATTTTTTATTAGGGGAGCCACACAGGTGTTTCAGTGTATACTATAGGGGGGTCTCCATCTGTGAAGCTTGTACTAAACAGGTAAAGTATTGCAGCTTGACAAAGGGCAATAAAAAATATACATCTTGGAACTCTGCTAAAATAGACAATGTTACCCCACTTCCAAGCAATGTTTCCTATTTCTAGTTCTGCCATCAAATATCTGTGTGCTAACTATACCATTTTTGTTTTACATAGGGGAGAAAAGACTCGGAGGACACCCCTCATCCGAGGAGACCACAGACCCCCCACCTATGGAAGAAGGTGAAATACCCCCAAACGAAGCTGAGCAGGAGGAAGAAGAAGATGTGGTGGAGATTAGCACCACAACAGGTGAGTGTCTGCGACCACAGACTCAGGTAAAAGAGATGGATGGTGGCAGATTTTTGAGACCTATTTTTTTTTTATTTATCTCTTTTTAGGTGATCGTGAGGTTGTGGATCCCCAATGCTTTACTTCTGAAAGTGCCCAGATCCTGATCGGGGAGATCATGGGGTGTAATGCTGAACTGCAAAACATCCAGCAAAAAATCCATGATGTTATTAAAAAAAATAATAACATCATTGATGTTTTGGGGCGAATTTAAATCCCACAAAATCACTTTTTGTAATGTGGTTCAATCTTTTAAATTTTTTTGCAATGTTTAGAAAAGCCAAATTTGGAGGATGCACACAGTGTGCCAACATGTGCTATCTGCCATCACGGGAGATCAATGGACGCGTTTTGGGGGTGCAACCCCTTCCTCAATTATAAAGTAGCACCCTTGCTCCCCCAAAGCACGTCCCTTGATCCCCCCTGATGGCAGATAGCACATGTTGACATTCGTAAATTGGTGTGCATCTTCTAAATTTGGCTTTTCCAGGGGTGATTTCCCTCCATCTGAACGCTGTATCAAACCCAGTTCCTAAATACTGATGTCTGATATAGCCTTCAGGTTTTACCATATGTGAACTTTGTAAGTTCTCGTTTTTTGGCTTTCTTGTTGGTTTTACACAGGCCTGTTTTATCTGAAATGGATATTTCGATTTTTGATAATGCTACTGCAAAAATTGTTATACAACAAACATGTTGGTTTGTTTTAAAAACCTTTGGTAAATGCACATGTGATTGTGCAGGTATAAAAAAGTGGCTTACTCAAGAATGTGTGGATTATTGTCTCAACACTACAACACTTTTGGGGTGATGTAATAGCTGTTTTATGCAAAAGTGGGGGTTATTTCCTAAGGGCAAATCCACTTTGCACTACAAGTGCAGGTTCAGTGCAGTTGCAAGTGCACTTGTAGTGAAATGTGTTTTTGCATTTAGGAAATACCAGCCAACAGTGCTTTGTATAAGGTTACCCAATCATGACATTTTCTGCACTCAAAACATTTCTGTCAGGGTCAGCTAAAACAAACACAAGCAGTAAATGTCCACAAAGAATTTATATTTTTTTTTATTTGAAAAAGGCTTCACATATTGTCTGGCATATTGATAGCCCCCCTACCCGCAAAGAACTCCAGGTATCGTAACCGGATATCACGGGCACTCAGGGAGGGCAAGCCAGGACGGCCGCTTTCAAGCACCGTCAGTGTTGTTGGATGTAGGATTCTGGCCTCAGGCCCAACTGAGCCAGCATAGTTGGCAGAATGTTTTCTTAAAAAATTATGGAGAACACAGCACGCCAGTATTATATGGTTCAGTTTATACTCCGCCATATGGATGGGTGTCAGAAATAGTCGGAACCGGCTGGCCAGGATTCCAAATGTGTTCTCCACCACTCTTCGGGCTCTGGCCAGCCGGTAATTAAAAACCCTCTGTTCCGGGGTGAGGGTCCTCATCGGGAATGGCCGCATCAGGTGGTCCCCCAGCGCAAACGCTTTATCAGCAACAAACACAAATGGGAGACCTTCCACATTGTCCTCTGGAGCTGGCAAGTCCAAGCTGCCATTCTGGAGATGCCTGTAGAACTCCGTCTGGGCGATGACTCCACCATCGGACATCCGGCCATTCTTCCCCACGTCCACATACAAGAAGTCGTAATTAGCCGACACCACCGCCAACATCACTATACTATTAAACCCCTTGTAATTATAATAGTACAACCCCGAGTTAGGTGGTGGGATGATGTGGACGTGTTTCCCATCAATTGCCCCTCCGCAGTTAGGAAAGTCCCACCGCTGGGAAAAGTGGGAGGCCACAGTCTGCCATTCCTGTGGCATGGAAGAAAACTGTTGGGGAAAAAACAATAAACATTACTCTTTTTTCACAGAAACATGGCAAGCAGATTAGACACAAACATTCTGGGGCAACCTCCAGATAGCATTTATTAAGGGGAATTTAACAAGGCCAAAGTATAAGGTACACCTATCATATCCCCCCCCTCTCATGGGCCATTTCTAACATTATAGGGGAGGGGACTCTTGGACAGGTAACCCTCTTCACTTCATTGAGAGATGAATGCCTAAATATTGGGTATTACTTGGAACAGCCCCTCCTTAGTTACACTATTGGCAGACCACTGGACAGGTAAGAAGTGTCATAATACAAAGATATAAATACACATTGTACACATTTGAGGACATTTGGACATTCTGCTATTACCTATCAAGATAATAATAGGATACAAAAACTTTAAACAGTACCATTGGAAAGTATACAGGCAGGCCCTTGCACTACATGCTTTGGGGAATTCATCCATAAATCAGAGCACAAAAGAGATGGGTATAGTGTGTATGGGTTTGGCAAAGTCAGCAGATAGATGATTGAGGATAGAGAATTGGGATCAGCTGACTTAGCAGTTGGGGGAGGGAGGGTTACTAAAAATTATTTGGGGACCCCACAAAAAAAAGCCTCTGCCACTCTGCCTGAATTTAAATAAAAAATAACATTACCAAACATTTTAGGGGGTGTTTGGGGTAAAGCACTACTATGGAGCTGATAAAATACATTGTTAAGTGACTACATGAGGTGAATATAGGGCAGGAGACACCATGCTGGGGATGTTATTGAAGGGCAAATATGTATGAAGGACCTAAAATAATAATTACATAACAATCCAGCATGCATGAGGACAAAGGGGACATTCACAGCATATTACAATCATGGTAATTAGGGAATGAGGAAAGAAATACAATATATTAGCAAACATTTAATACAATAAAATGTGATATTAAAGGATAAAAATCTTACCTTCATATACTCCTTCTGCAGGACCTGTATGATGGCAGAACAGGTCTCTGGGATAATGATCCCCAGAGCCTGGGGGGAGAGGCCTGTCAAGAACTTCAAGTCCTGCAGGCTTCTCCCTGTGGCCAAATACTGCAAGGTAGCGACCAACCTCTGCTCCGGAGTGGTGGCTTGCCTCATGCAGGTATCCTGCCTGCTGATATAGGGGGACAGCGAAGCCAACAAACGGTGAAACACGGGGTCCGTCATCCTGAGAAATTTCCTGAAATCATCAGGATTATTCTCACGAATCTCACGGAGCAAAGGCATATGACAGAACTGGTCACGCTGAAGCAACCAATTCTTGGCATATGAACTCCTCCTCACCCTGTTCATGGACTGGACTTGTGTCAAGGTCAGGACCCCAACACCAAGCCCCCGCACAGCGCGAACTCTATGAGGAGTACGCATACGAAACATGGCTAGAAAACGGTCGGCTGCTCAGAACGAAGTAACAGAACGCACTGAAGAACAGCAAGGCCTGTGAAGAGCGACCTGAAAAACAGCAACGAGCAGGCAAGATCACACAGAAAACTCTGATACGAACTTACTGCACGCACTGAAGAGCAGATACAAACCCACAAGCACAAACTGAACGGCAGAAAACGATCTGAAAGCCACGAGTCTGAAAAAGCACGAATCGTCTCTCACCAAACTTTTACTAACACAAGGTTAGCAAAAGGAGCCCAAAGGGTGCCGCGCTTGGTTCTGAACCGGCCTTTTCTAGTCTCGTCGTACGTGGTGTACGTGACCGCGTGGTTGGCGATCGGAAATTCCGACAACTTTGTGCGACCGTGTGTAGGCAAAACAAATTTGAGCCAACATCCGTCGGAAAAAATCCTAGGATTTTGTTGTCGGAATGTCCGAACAAAGTCCGACCATGTTTACGCCCTATTACTCTGTTGATTGATCAGAGCAGTGCCCAAAGAATGGAAATATTCATCAATTTCAATTGAGATTGTCGTTATGGGAAGTACTGCAATATTGCTGGTAAATAAAGCTAGAGAGTAGAGTAAAAAGAAAGGGAAATTTTTACCACAAATGGAGAGATTAATTGGTTAATTACAAGATTGAGATTTCTCCCTGGGGTAATGATGGGGGTTTAAAATTAGCTCATCTATTCAAGTTGAACTCCAGTAAAGGTGGACACATTGTCTCAAAATTTGCATACTCAAACAGCAGTTTATACATTTCTGAGCTAGATTCTATGGGATCTAAAAGTGGTAGATAGGAGGTAAAGAAAAGGGTAAATATAGAGCGGTGTGTGATGTACTCACCAGTCACTCACACTGCTGTGAGATAAGCTCCATCCTCCGGCGCTGACAGACTAAGCTGTCAGATATGCCGGCTTATATTCTGTTCCCCATCGAGCTGGCGTGTGACGTAGCCAGCTCGATGCGGACGTGTAGGCGCCAGTGCGCATGCCCGGGGGGGCCGAGGATCCTCGTCCAACTACAAACCCCACAAGGCACCGTGGCCGCGGACAGAGCCGACATGCGCAGATGCTGCGCACGGCGGCTCCGGCCGCCGACACAGCGCGTCAAGGGCTGATGGGACAAGGGGAGGGACACCGAAGTGGACCTAAGCTGGAACCGATCCACCAGGAGAGCGCGACGCAGTGTGGGCACATCTCAAGGATGTGCCCCGGGCGTCCGTGTGGATGCGGCAGGCCCCCACCGGTCCCAGTGAGGGTGGTTGGCTGGGAGCGATCTGGCAAAGGGGGGTCAGAGAGGTAACAGATCGGATAGGAAAGGACCACAGACCTTCCAATCTGATCAGTGAGTCAGAGAGACAAGGCATTTAACACACACAAATGAAATCAACACTACGTACAAATTAACCATATCACATATTGTTACACAATGGTTAGGTATTTGAGTAGAAAATGACATACTTGACACTGACACTGAAAATGACACTTTTCTAATATCCCTACACTATTCCTTTTTTTGATTTATGGCATTTCCCAAATTTATACACAGCTCCATCTTTCTGTTCCCTGTGGTTGCATATTTTGGGCCGCATCGCTGCCCCGGTTTGGGTGTGTACGCGCTGGTTTTGACGAGGCTCTGTGTTGGGTGAACATGGGGGTAAGCATTACAATTAATGCTGGCTCAGTGATGACAACGCGTAGCAGTTTGTGTGTTACAATTTTCTATGTCTTTTCTTTAATTGAACAGTACATGTCAATTATGTAATCTCTCTATCTTTTAGAATCAATAAGAGTGTCGGATCATATCACTACCAGTTTGCATATCCCTTGAAAAAGCGACAATGCGAAACATGTCGGGCTAGTATGCATTAAGTATCATCTGCCAAACTACAATACACACTCCAATCCCATCTGACCGCCATGTTTTTAGAATTTTAAATTTTGATACTATGTATAATTTGTACATCCTCTTTTAATGATTGGAATAATAAATTGCTTTTTTAGAAAAAAAACTCTTTTCTCTATGCATAGTTTGCTTGCACCGTTAAAATCCCTATAGTCTTTTCTGTATTTATATCCCCTAACTTATGTATAACATGGAACCTCGGGGTCAAGTGAAACATTGCACATCAGCTGCAGCCTGGATATCAAACCTTCTAGGTGAACAATGCACGTAAACACCCCATAAACTAAGTATCCCCATGCGGGGAAAACTTTACACCAAGTTCGGGAGGACATTTCCTAGTCCCCCTCAAGGGGTTAACACAAAAAACAAGACCAAATCAAAAATAGAAGGAGAGGATAGGGGAAAGAGAGGAAAGGGAGAAAGGGAAGCTAGCCAGACATCGGGAGGGGCCCCTGCCCCCTGATTTGCCCGCTTTTAATTTTGAGGATGGACTCCGGGTATGAGGGAGATACCGACGAACCATGCCCAAGGCTCCCAAACAGCTTCAAATTGTGCTTTTTTGTCGTCTAGAATGCTCGAGAGTTTCTCTTGGGACATAATCCAAGAAACTTTACGAATTGCTGCCTTAACCGAATCTTTGGGTTGTTTCCAAGCCTTAGCAATGGTGAGTTTGGCACCTAGGAGGATGAAGTGTATACGTTTACGTGACTGCTTTGGAGTCTTGGGCAAGCTGTCATTGAGTAGAGCTATGGCCGGGGTTTTCGGGATTTGAATCTTTGTTATTTTTCGGATCAGGGAGAATATCTTACCCCAGAAGGGCCTCAGTCTAGGGCATTCCCACCACACATGAGCCATTGAACCCAAGAGTTGACACCCACAAAAGCACTTGGGGTCTGCTGTTGGGAACATTGTAGATAGTTTTGGCGGGGGTAAAATACCATCTTGTTATGACCTTGAGACTTGATTCAATTAGGGAAATATTTTTGATGCCCTTGAAAGCTCTGTTAAAGGAGCTTCTCCATTTATCCACCTCCCAATCGAGGGCAAGATCATTCTCCCAGGCAAGCATATAAGGAGTCTTTTGGGTGTGAAGGGCCAGTGACTGATAGATGACAGAGATCCCCCCCCTTTGTTCCAAGGAGTGCCCACACCATAATTCGTATGGCGTGAAGGAGTTATGCGAGGCCATACCTCCTCCCCAGAGGTGGCGGAGAAAATGTCTTATTTGGTGGAATCTAAAACGCTCAGAATTTGGAATTTCAAGGTGCTTGATGCCGAACTCTAGAGAAATGGGTCCCTCATTAGTGAAGAAATGCCAATTCGGTACAGTCTCTTGTCCAGCCACCAACAGAAGGCTTTGATGTCTAACCCGGGAGCAAAGTCAGGATTATTAAAGATATGTGCTAGTTGTAGACATCCCGAGATTAGAGCGGGGTTGTTTCTTAGGTTATCCCATAATTGAAATACTTGAGATAGAGATGGGGAAAGTATTGGGAGTCTCTGTTTAGGGGGAATCCAAAGAAGAAAGTCCAGGGTATAGGAAGGGGCAGCCCTTCTCGCTATCTGAATCCAGTCTGGTTTCTCTGCCTTAGAATAGACCATGGAGAGTTGGGCTAGCCTGGCGGCTTGAAAATACCAGAAAAGCTGTGGAGCCCCCAACCCCCCCTGTGTTCTGGGAAGGAAAAGGGTTCCTTGTTGAATTCTGTGACCTCTCCTCCCCAAATAAATTTGGTAACTTTTCTTTGGAACTTGGTCAAGTGATCCTTATTAATGTTTATCGGAAGGGCCCTAAAAAGGTATAGGAGTCTAGGCAATAGCGTAATCTTCACTGCATGGATTCTCCCCAACCAGGAAACCTCCCCCTTGGACCATTTCCCTAAGTCAGCTTCTAACTTGCGGTACATTGGGGGGAAGTTTGAGGAATATAGATGCTCCATTTTAGCCGTGAGTTTAATTCCTAAATAGTTTATGCAGTGGTCACTCCACTTAAAGTCAAAGGAGCTTTGGAGAGCGAATACAGTTTCTGTCTGGAGTAGTTTGCACAAGTTTGGGAGGGCTGCGGTAGGTGACGTTATGAAGAGAAGCATATCGTCAGCAAAGAGCCCACATTTGTGGACTTGATTCCCACAGGATACTCCAAGGATGTTGGGGTTCGATCTAATCGCTATTGCTAGCGTATCTATGGCCATGGCGAAAATCAGAGGGGAGAGAGGGCATCCCTGTCTCGTCCCTCTTGCTATTTGGAGGGGTTTGGAGTATTGGCCTTGTAGACGGATTACTGCTGTCGGGTTAGAGTAGAGGGATCTCAGGGTCCCTAGGAAGCCAGCCCCGAAGCCCCATCTCTCAAGAAGGGAAAAAAGATAAGGCCACTCGATCGAGTCAAAGGCCTTATGCAAATCCAATGATAAGAGCATTCCTGCTTGCTTGGGTCCCCCTTCCCAGTTAGATTGGAGAATGGAGACAATGTCCACCGCTCTCCTAATTTGGTCTGGGCCCTGCCTCCCAGGGATAAATCCTACCTGGTCTTTGTGGACATACTGCTTGATAAAGGAGGCAAGGCGGTTGGCCAGAATTTTAGTAAGTATCTTGAGATCATTATTGATTAGGGAAATAGGCCTATAATTCTCTACTTCTTCATGATTCTTATTGGGTTTGGGAATTACTGAAATGAAAGCCGTGTTCAGATGTGGGTCTATTGGGGATCCTGATTTTTTAGAGTTAAAAAATTTTGCCATGTTGGGGGCCAATATGTCTCCGAACGTCTTATAGTAGGGGACTGATAAGCCGTCCGGACCCGGAGTAGAGCCAGTCTTAAGGTTTTTAATAACCTCTTTTATCTCATCTGATGTGAAAGGTTCCTCCATTATATCTCTATGGTCCTTGGATATAGAGGGCAGTTGAAGGTTCGAAAAAAAAGGAATTCGAGGTGTTTCTCGACGTTTGAGTGGTTTTATATAGGTCTGAGTAAAATTTATGAAAGGCAGTCATGATTCTAGCTGGGTTGGCCATTGGTGGTTGGCCTGCTATACGTAATTTGGGGAAAGTATGGGAGCAAAATTTAGGGGAAAGTTTTGCAGCTAACATCGTACCAATTTTGTCCCTGTGGCAGTAAAATTTAGCTCCGCTCCATCTAATGCGTTTTTCGGCTTTTGCCGTTAAAGCCAAATTTAGTTCCAGTCTAATCGCGTCTAGTTTTTCAGTGAGCTCCTTAGATGGATTTTTTTTGTGGTCGATTTTCAGATTAACAAAGTTTTGTTCTAATCTATGAATGTCTATCAGTCTTTCCTTTTTAACTTGAGTCGCTAGTCTGATGAGCTTGCCTCGCACTGTAGCCTTGTGAGCAGCCCAAAGGGTTTCGGGGGAGATGTTTTCGTCATCATTTAGTCTGAAATATACAGTACCTGACCGTGAGATTGTGTTTCCAGCGCGATAGCATCGCGCTGGTTCTCGGCGACAGGGTACTGTGTATGTCGCGCTGGCTCACTCATCGGGAAAGGAAAACTTTGTTTTCCTTCCGCGATGAGTGACAGGCAGTGCTAACAGCTGTCTGGTATGAATCCTGAGGCGGAAACACCGCGCCAAATTTTAAATGAAAAAAAATGGCGTGGGTCCCCCCCAGGGGCATACCAGGCCCCTAGGTCTGGCATGGATTGTAAGGGGAAACCCCTACGCCGAAAAATTGGCGTGGGGGTCCCCCCCAAAATCCATACCAGACCCTTATCCGAGCACGCAGCCCGGCCGGCCAGGAAAGGGGGTGGGAGCGAGCGAGCGCCCCCCCCCTGAGCCGTACCAGGCTGCATGCCCTCAACATGGGGGGGTGCCTTGGGGGAGGGGGGCGCCCTGCGGTCCCCCCCACCCCAAAGCACCTTGTCCCCATGTTGATGAGGACAAGGGCCTCTTGCCGACAACCCTGGCCGTTGGTTGTCGGGGTCTGCGGGCGGGGGGCTTATCGGAATCCGGGAGCCCCCTTTAATAAGGGGGCCCCCAGATCCCGGCCCCCCACCCTGTGTGAATGAGTTTGGGGTACATGGTACCCCTACCCATTCACCTAGGGAAAAGTGTCAATATAAAAAAAAAACACAGTACACAGGTTTTAGGAGTTATTTATTAGTCAGCTCCGGGGTCTTCTTCCAACTTCGGGGGGCCTCCTTCCGACTTCTCCCGGTGTTCGGCCTCTTCTCCGGGCCCCGCCGCTATCTTCTTCCAGCTCTATTGCCAGCGAGGGGCCCGGTCTGCTGCCGCTGTCACGCCGCCGCTAATTATAAAGAACACTGCTGGAACACCGTTGGAACACACTATATATACCAATTTTTGCTGGAACTTTATATATATATATTATTTTTTTGCTGGAATATATATTATATATATATATCTTTTTTTTTTTTCTTCATATGTGGCATTTGGACCTTCACGTCCTTAAGGTTTTTTATTATTTGTTCACTAATACCCATAATACATGGAGTGTTGATTTATTATTTAATACACCTCCCATCACCACATAAAATGTTTTTGGATGGATGGAGGGTATTAAACATATGCTTTTTGGCTCTATGAGCTCTCACTTGTTATGTAATGATTAATTAACTGGTTCACTACACAAATCATAGATGGGACCTCTATAGACTACATCCCTTTTCACACAGAGGTGGGGACACATTCATGTATAAAAGTTTTTTATTTTTATTCTTTTGAGCGGGTGCTCTTAAATTACACATTTAGCACAATTTTTTCACATTAGATACCCCAATAGAGGTAGCGCCACTTACCCCTATTTTAAAAAAAAAATTTAGTCTGAAATATTCCTTAATACCATCTGCTATCATCTTGGCGTGAACTGGATCTCCCAGAAGAGACTCGTTCAGTCTCCAGTAAGAGCCCCCGCTCCTCGTCAGAACGTTTATCATAGTCAGGAGGACCAATGAGTGATCCGACCAAACTATGTCTGTAATAGTAGCTTTGGAGGTTAGGGGGATAAGGTTAGTCGGAATAAGAATATGGTCAATCCTTGCGTAGGACTGATGGGGAGAGGAGAAGTGCGTGAAGTCCCTACTTTTGGGATTGAGTTCCCTCCAGATATCTACCAATCCTTGGGAGTGTATTATTTGGGCTATTCTGGTGCTTAGTTTTGTGGGGCGCGTTAGCCGGTCTTTAAGTGGTTTGGTTTTGTCTAGGCCCTGGTCAAACGCTACGTTGGAGTCCCTCCCATATGACTTTGCCCTCCAGGAGGGGGTTGAGAGTTGCAAAGAGACTCTGGAAGAAAGCTGCTTGACCCTTATTAGGGGCATAGTATGAGATTATGGAGTATAGTACTCCCTCCAGAGTGCCCTTTACAAGTATAAACCGTCCCTCTGGGTCTTTGAGATCTGAAATGTGGGTAAATTTATTGTTCTTAGAGAGAAGTATAGCTACCCCTTTGGTTTTGTTAGGAGCATTGGCTAGAAAAAAGGATGGGTAGTAGGAGTGTAGGAACTTGGGACTGTACCGAATCGGGAAATCGGGAGCACAATATCGAGCTTGAGGGATTTATAATGGTCAAAAGCTAATCTCTGTTTTCTGGGAGAATTGAGCCCTTGAGCGTTATGAGAAGCCACCTTGAGATCTACGCCCTTTAGCGACGAATCAGCCATTGGAACAGAGGGAGAAGTGATCACCGGCCCAACAGCCACTTACCTTGTGATGGGTTGTATGCGCAGAAATATTGATGGAAAGAGGGGTCCATCCAATGTCTGTACAGAAGAGGACCTGGGGCAACTCCCGACGGCCGGCCAAAAGAGAAAAAGACAATGAGAGAGGAGAGAAGAAAAAAAGAGGGTCAGAAAAACATAAAATCAAAAACAGTATCAAGGGTCTTCTGACAAGACCTGTGGAGGACGGCGGTACGTCTGACCGCCTAGTCTCCATTTTAACTCTTCTCCCGCCCTGTATAGGCGAGCAAAGTCTCACTCGAAGGGAACTCATTCAGTTCCCTAGGAATGAGAGGAGGCGCAAGGGTACCACCCCGGACTCTTGCATTTACAAATAACTGACTCGTAATATGAGCATAACTGAGTCTAAGATCACTAGATGGACATTTACAAAGTCATAACATAACCTTAGACCCATAGCGACAACAAAAAATAACCAAAAAACAAAAAAAAGGACGATCTATAAAGCAAATAGCCTAAAGCGCCCAACACCCAGGAACGTGGATCTGGGAAGGAGGGGATTGCTGGGTACTTTATAAATCAGGAGTTCTAGGGGTCAAGTCCCCAGGTAGGAGTGAAACGTAACCGTCCTCTCTCTTCTGAGAGGTATAGGGATCAGGGGGATTGTCCTCTGCAGACGATTCTCCTCAGTGATCTTCATCAAAAAGCAGTGTCGAGGCTTTTGGGGGAAAATAGTGTCCTGTGTCCAGGGCCCCGACTGGGCCTTGAAATAAAATGGTAGAGCACTAGCTCAGTCAACGGAAGGAAATAGTCCCAAACAGAGAAGCCTGTGGTAGGGCTGGGGTAAAATAAGGCCTTTGTGGTCTGTTATGGTGGTCTTCCGTCTTTACTCTTCTTGGAGGGGCCCTTGCTCCAGAGGGGAGAGACTGGGCTGCCTGAAGGAGGTCGTTTTGAGGATCCTGATGAGGATGAGGAAAGTTCCATGGGGGCTTCCTGGGAAATTAGTTTGAGGGACAGGAACAGTCTCTCGCCTTCCGGGAGGTTGGAGAAAGCATAGGTCTTGCCCTGCAATGTAAACTTCACGGCAAAGGGGAAAGACCAACGGTATTTAATGTCTCGTTCCATCAGGACCGAAAGAAGGGGTTTAAGGGTACGTCGTCTTTGTATGGTAGACTGAGCCAGGTCTGCAAAGACCTGAATTTGGTGGCCTTGATGCTGGAGCTTAGGCTTCAAACGCGATTGTCTCATTACCTCCTCTTTGACCGCGTAAAAATGTGGTTTTACTATTATGTCTCTAGGGGAGCCGTCTTTCCTCGGGGGTCCCAGAGCCCTGTGAGCCTTGTCCAGCTCTAGCCTATGTGGTGGGATGTTAGGGATAAGCTTGGAGAAAAGGTCCTGCACCATGAGGGGAATGTCCGTGAAGGATTCCGGTAGGCCTCTTATTCTGAAATTATACCTCCTGGACCTGTTCTCAAGCTCATCGATCCTTGAGAGGGCTGTGTGCAGTTGCTCTTGAACCGTCTGGATGTGTGCAGCATTCTGGTTGGTTCTGGCAACCGTGTGGTCAATTTTGTCTTCCATTGCTTCAATTCTAGAGCCCAGGTTAGAAAGGTCCGTTTTAATGGCATTAGTGATCTGAATTGCTGTATTGGCCAGTCCCTTTTCTAATAGTGCTGAAAATTTAGTAAAGAGATCTTCTTGGAGTGCAGAGATGTCATTGACTGAGTATCCAGGGGAAGTGTCTGCTGATGAGGGGAGTTGGGGGGGTATAGCTGAGGAAAGAGAGCCGTCCTCCCTCTGCCCGCTGCTCTGTAGCTCTTTATGAGCCCCATGGGGGGCTTGGTGCTGCGAAGGGCCCTGATGGCTGATGTGGCTCGTGCAGGAGCCTCCCTGTGCCGCTTGGGCATATGACAGGGTCGGAGGAGTGAGGATTGGTCGTTGATCCGGCCCTTTAGGGTGTGTGGCTGAGTAAGGCCTAGTGGAGTCATTGCCGGCGGCCATCTTGGTACACCCCTCCGCCGCCGCCGCAGCAAATTGTGGGCCTAAATCACGGCGGGCCTGGGAACCGGACATCTCACCTTGATCCCCCGCTGTTTCTGATACAGGGAGAGTAGTCGGGTGGGTCCTCCTCAGGCTTTGGCCGGAGTTATGCCGCTCGTTGGTCCGGGGTGGTGCGGAGCTCCAGGCTTAGGCGGCCATGATGGAGTCCTTTGAATTAGTTTTACTTTCCTCCGCTATGTGTCTCTCGTAGTCTTTTTTAGTCACCCTGATTTCGTTCTAATGCCCTACAGACGCCCTACAAATGTGCGATCGGAACTTGTTGTAGGAAATTCCGACCATGTGTGGGCTCCATTGAGCTTTTTCCATCGGATTTTCCGACACACAAAATTGAGAGCAGGCTATAAAATTTTCCGACAACAAAATCCAATTGCGTCAATTCCGACCGTGTATAGACAATACCGACGCACAAAGTGCCACGTATGCTCAGAAGAAATTCTGAGACGGAACTGCTCGGTCTGGTAAAATTAGCGTTCAGAATGGATATAGCACTTTCATCACGGTGCAATGTTTGAAATTGTTTAATGCAGCGCACTCTGTTCTTCTTTATAATGCTAGAAGCATGAAGTATTTTTGCTGCTCATATTCACACAGAGTTCTCACAAACTTCTTTCTTTATTATTTATTGTGATTTCATCAATATATTTTGATTTATCACATCTGACTAAAAAATTTTTTTTTTGTTTGTATTTGTTTCAAGCCTGATCTTTTGGGGGTTTTTTGTTTTTTTTCCCCAGAATAGTTTTGGGTGTGTTTTGTGTGTCAAATTACCACAACACCATTATTATTGAGTATTATTTAATCTCAAGGCGGTTGCTTGGTGTTGGTGTCTCTTGTTAATTTCACATTGTATGTTTGAAATGTACCTGCCTCCTCACAAACAAACTGTCCTTTTTGAAGGAAAACACACATAGGCAAGGAGGAGGAGTAGGACCTGGAGGAGGAGGAGGAGGAGGACCTGGAGGAGGAGGAGGAGGACCATGGGTGAGCTCACAAATGTGGCTTTCACGTGTTAGTTGGCCCCTCAACCCCTTCTGTAGAGCTTCTAAAATGACATTCTCACATAAGAGGCATTGGCCCTCCTCCATTTGCAGCATTTTGCAGGCTGTTATGGCAGCAAAATCCTCTTCCACACTGTGGGGTGTTCTGAGGACCTCAGTAGCCTTCCAAAATAGGCCTATTGCAGCCTCCTCCAGGTTACTCCTCTTCCTGCCACCTTTTCTTTGAAGGCGGAGAGGAGGGACCTGGGTATCGGGCAGCCTGCTTGGCCCGGTCACCTCCTGGCTGAGACTTCCCTGTGTATGAAAAAGGGACATCGTTTTAGTTTGTGGTTCATCAATCACAATCAGAAATTAGTACTCCAAACTAACATCTATTTAACAATATTAATTTGACAACCAGAAATCTTTAGAAGAATGCTATACCTGGCTCAAGGTGGGCTCCTCCACATATTGCTGCCTGGAAGGCCCAGGTTGGGCGTCAGAAACCTCAGCTGGGGGGGAAGGAAGTGTGGAAGGAAGAATGGAAAGTGCTGGCCTGGGTTCAGTCTGACCTGACAGAAAATGCAGTCTGTCATAGTACCACAGCCTGGGGACATAAATGTCATCTGCAGCTGCTGATCTCTGGGAATCCTGGACCTTCTTGAGCTCCCTTAGATAAGTGTTTCTCATGCCACCAATTAGGATCTTCAAATAGGTGATGTCTGCCGTGGGGATCACCAGCTTCACAATTTCCAGCAATTGATCCAGCGCTGCCTTCCTCTTTGTTTGGTTCTTATAATTAGGGTGGTTTACCTGTCTAGACAGGGCAGCTCCCTGAACATATCTATGAATATGCTGAGAAACTCCTGATCCTTCAAGATATCCATTTTCTCTGCAAGACACAACACAAGACAAACCTTAATGTCAGGCTAAAGTCTCCTAATCTTGGCCCAATAAAGGCCTCAATCTAGAAGCAGTATAGGCCCAATTTTAAATCTTACCTTCGTTATTATGATCGGCGCCTCCAATACTCCTTCCTCCGCTCACAGATCGTACGTACTACGCATGCGTGTTACGCTTTATATACACTGCGCATGCGTGAAACTCCGCCCGCCCCTGACATTCTTTCTAGGCTGAAATATGGAAAAAATCTTGCCAGCCACAACAGTCCAATGCCTCAGTAGAGAACCAACCAAATAAATACCCGGCTGCAGACGCAGATCACGTATCCATGACCGTGCGATAAATTATAAATGAAGAGTGCGCTGCGCCTTGGGATATACCTGAATAACTGCAATCCTGAGTGTAAATCACAAATAATAATAATATAAAGTGCAAATCACAGAGAGTCAGAGAGAAGAGAGAAAATCCTATAACCATGTGCACCAAAGTGCCTTGTACAATAAATCACAAAGTGCAATGTGCATATAAAGCGTACCTAAATCTTGCGATATAACAATGATCATGTAAATCTAAAATCATCAGTGATTAAATGTATAGAATACCAAAAATCTTGGATTGGGTGTACATACTGAAAAACTGTTATACATATAACACATAAAAATCCACTGTGATTGAAAGTGAAAGTGAGAAAATAATAAAAAAATATTAATAAAAAATAGTAAAAAACACATATAAAATAAATAAATCACACGTGTAGAAAAATAGAACTGTAATCGTCCTTATTGTGATATTAAAATCACAATCGTGAAAAAAATCTTCCAATCCAGCGACGTGAAGTGACAAAATTCCAGCCAAAATCAATACACTAGTGATGTTTCAAAGAAAAAGTTCCAGTACTGAATCAAACGTGCCCAAAAACATGCCGTGAAGAGTCTTGGTGACCCCCAATGTGATTGCGCTCACCTTGGAGCGTGCGACACAGTTTTTAATTGTGTCAATGCACGCTTTTGGAGCCACCCCTGGGCTCAGTGATTGGTACAGCTGATTCCCAAAATAGATTCGATATGGCTCCACTCACATCAGATCATATAAAAGAGAAAGGCTAATATAGTATAATACCGTAGGATATATTTATTAAAATGACATCCAATCCCCACAGTGGGGTACTCACATTTATAAGGTGCTCATGTGCACCAAACATAACAAGCGAAAAGAAACGGCTGTGCGGCGTGCTGCGGGGTGTGAGAGCTCCACAACCCAGCTCTGTGCTGATCGCTCCGTCCTGGCCCCTCCCCTACGTGTCTTCGACACAGGGAGTCACGTGTCTTCATCAGGGGGATATGATTGGACGGGCGCTCTGCAGTTTAAATACACTGACGGCGGCCATTTTGCGTGAGACCGCGGACATTAATATGCTGGGCTACGCTCCTCTTAGTCAGTTTAAGAACACTAACAGCGGCCATTTTGCGTGGGACCACAGACATAAATGTAATGGGCTCCCCTCTTCATAATCACAGCACAGAGAAAATATATCTTTACGATCTCTAAATATAATACGATCCTATAACAAAAATATACAGGACGGAGCTAGGAAGGGAATTGAAACTCACACCGCTCAGCATTCCCACAGAACAAATAAATATTAGTAAACATGAGAACGAATGTAATAATGGCTAATGAAATGAATATTTTAAATGCAGACATGGTAAGTATATATGCTACCTATCCTCTAACAGTATAAACTGACAGCCTACATAAGGAAACATGCTAATAAGTAACAATCTATATGATCATAATAAAATTAATCTATATTCAATAAAATCAATCCTAAAAAATCTTTATTAAAAATATCCTCTAAAAAAAATTTTATTAAGAAAACTTAGTTCTAAAAATTTTTTTAAAAAACGGTGTAACCTCAATCAAAATAGGGGGGGGGGAGGTTGTATGCCCCCTATCTATGGTAAAAAACTGAATACGTAGGAAAGATAAAACGAGGGTCTCATAAATCTGGCCTTAATTATATAATAGAACATCTACAATGAACATAAAATAAATTTAGAACGCATTATCATACAGCGGGATTCAGTTGGGAGAGACCAACATATATCCCCCAGCTGATCTAGGCCAAGCTCATATATGACCATCGATCGCACGACATGCGAACCAAACATATTTAATCGCATGGTATATGAATACAGCTAAAAACATTAAAAATTACTTAAAAAACATGCAAGATCAAATTCCTTGTTCAACCCACCAGGTGACAAGGAGCCAAGTTGGTATATCCACCATGACTCTTGTTTGCTGATGTCCCTAATGTAGTTAGAGCCTCTCCAATTACATTTTGGGGCCTCCAATCCCCAAAACCTCATACCCTGCGTACTTTGATTATGTACGTTTTTAAAGTGCACATATAAAAAGTGGCTATCAGATCCATTCCGTATGTTCCTTACATGTTCCTCCATACGGTCTTTTAAAGCCCTAGTAGTGCGACCAATATAAAACAAATTGCAAGGGCACTGAATCACGTATACCACTCCAATAGTGTCACAGGAAACAAAGTCATCTATCTTGTATATTTGTCCATTTCGGGGGTTGTGGAATTCTTTAACTCTCTTAATGTTAGATGGTACTCTGATACAACTATAACATCTCCCACATCCAAAAAAGCCCTTTAGATCCCAGAACATCTTGGGTTTTGGTAGGGGAGGTTCTACTACATTATGTACTAATCGGTCGCGTAGACAGGGCGCTCTTTTATAAACGATCTTGGGTTTGTCAGGTGTCAATTCTCTTAAATGACAGTCCTGTTTTAGTACATTCCAGTACTTCTTTAAAATTCTCTCTACGTCCTTACTTTGTAGACAATAATCCAAAACTATACAAGTCCCATCGTATTTATCATCACCCACAGTAATATTTTTATCCTTCAGCAAATCATCCCTCTTAAAATTCTTCACCAAACTTTTTTCTCTTTCTAAAAATTTTTCCTTGTAACCTTTATCCAAAAACATTTTCTTTAATCTATCCGCCTGGGAATCAAAGTCATCTTCTTGCGTGCAGTTTCTCCTCATTCTTGTGAACTGTCCTCTGGGGATATTACTAAGCCACGGTTTATGATGGCAACTGGTAGTAGGAATGTAGGAGTTGCGATCAGTAGTTTTAAAAAAAGACCTCGTAATAATACCACTGGCTGTAGTCACAATCTCCAAGTCAAGAAAGTGTATACGGTCCCTACTAATCTCCCAAGTCAGAGAAATGCCTCGATCATTATTATTCATAAACTCCAACAATTCCGTTAATGATTCCGCACTCCCCTTCCATATGACCAAAAGATCATCTATGAACCTCCTGTATAGTAGTAAATCTCCATATTGCTCAATTTGCACTGACTCTTCTTCCCATTTGGCCACAGGCGGACGCGCGCTAACGCGCCCCAGCACGCACAGGGACACGAGCACCAACGCGCCCCGGCGCGCACCGGCGCCCAACCAGGTAACCTCTCTGACAAAAACATCAATGATGTTAAAAACAAAATTAGGAACATCATTGATGTTTTAGGGAGAGTTTAAAACCCCTCAAAATCCCTAATGTAGTTTGCATTTTTTGCACAAAAAATTGTTGCACCTTTTTTTACATAGTGTTGAAAAGCCAAATTTTGAAGATGCACACAGTGTGTCAACATGTGCTATCTGCCATCACGGGAGATCGATGTCTGCGTTTTGTGGGTGAAACCCCTTCCTCAATAATAAAGTAGCTGAGAGGAAGGGGTTGCACCCCCAAAACACGTCCCTTGATCCCCAGTGATGGTAGCTAGCACATGTTGACATTTGGCAATTTGTGTGCATCTTCAAAATTTGGCTTTTCCAGGGGTGACTTCACCCCATCTGAAGGCAATATCAAACGCAGTTTATAAATACTCATGTCTGATATTGCCTTCAGTTTCTAACAAAGTTGGACTTTGTAAGTTCAAGATTTGTGTATTTCTTGTTGGTTTTAAACATGCCTGTTTTACCTTAAATGGACATTTCTACCTTTATTAATGTGACCCAAAAAATTGTTATACAACAAACATGTTGGTTTGTTTTAAAAACCTTTGATAAATGCACATGTGATTGTGCTTGTATAAAAAAGATTGTTAATCAAGAATGTGTGGATTCTTCTTTCAATGCTTGATACATTTTTTGGTGGTAAAATTGGTGCTTTCTGTGACAATGGGGGTTAATTCCTAAGGGAAAATCCACTTTGCACTACAAGTGCAGTTTCAGTGCAGTCTCAAGTGCAATTGTAGTGCAAAGTGTCTTTGCCTTTAGTAAATAACACACAACAATGCTTTCTAATGTTACACAATAACGCCATTTTCAGAACTCCCCAAATTTAAGTCAGGGTCAGCGAAAAGAAAAACAAGCAGTAAATGTCAGCAAATATTTTAGTCGTTAAAATTTGTTTTTTATTTAAAAAATGTCTCAGACATTGTCTGGCATATCAATGGCCCCCCTACCCGCAAAGTATTTCATGTATCTTAGATGGACCTCGTGGGCACTCAGGGGAGGCATGCCAGGACGGCCAGCTTCAAGCGCCGTCAGGGTTGGTTCATTTACATGAATTCCGGATTCAGGCCCAACTGAGCCAGCATAGTTCACAGAATTTCTCCTTAAAAAGTTGTGGAGAACACAGCATGCCAGGATGATATGATTGAGTTTATACTTTGCCATATGTATGGGTGTAAGAAATAGGCGGAACCGGCTGGCCATTATTCCAAACATGTTCTCCACCACTCTTCTGGCTTTGGCCAGCAGGTAATTAAAAACCCTCTGGTCCGGGATGAGGGTCCTCATAGGGAATGGCCACATAAGATGGTCCCCCAGCGCAAATGCTTCATCCGCAACGAAGACGAATGGGAGTCCTTCCGCATTGTCTTCTGGAGGTGGCAAGTCCAAGCTGCCATTCTGGAGACACCTGTAGAACTCCATCTGGGCGATGACTTCACCATCTGACATCCGGCCATTCTTCCCAAAGTCCACATACAGGAACTCATAAGTAACCGACACCACTGCCAACATTACATTACAATACTATTGAACCCCTTGTAGTTGTAATAGTATGACCCTGAGTTGGGTGGTGGGACTATGTGGATGTGTTTCCCATCAATTGCCCCTCTGCAGTTAGGAAAGTCCCACCGCTGGGCAAAGTGGGAGGCCACAGTCTGCCATTCCTGTGGGTTGGAAGGAAACTGTGGAGTCAAACAAGAAAATAAAATTAATCATTTTGCACATAAACATGGAAAGCAAATTAGACACAAACATTCTTGGCCAACATCAGTATTACATTTATTTTAAGGAGTATTTAAAGACAAAGGTATAAGGTCCACCTATTAGATCCCCCTCTCATGGGCCATTTTGCAAATTTTACGAGGGGGGGAGATGTTTTGGACAGGTAACCCTCTCCACTTCATTGAGAGATGAATTCCTAAATAATGTGGATTACTTTGGCCAGCCCCTCCTTACTTACACTATTGGCAGACCACTGGACAGGTAAGAAGTGTCATAATACAAAGATATAAATACACACTGTACACATTTTGGAACATTTTTACATTCTGCTATTACCTATCAAGATAGTAATACTATACAAAGACTTCAAACAGTACAATTTAAAAGTATTCAGGCAGGCCCTTGCACTACATGCTTTGAGGAATTCATCCATAAATCTGACCACAAAAGAGGTGGGTATAGTGTGTATGGGCTTGGCAAAGTCAGCAGATAGAGGATTGAGGATAGATAGAGGATTGGTATCAGCTGAGTTAGCAGTTGGGGGGAGGGAGGGTTCCAAATGATTTTGGGACCCTAAAAAAAAAAGCCTCTGGCACTCAGAATTTCAAAAACACATCACAATTTTTAACATTTTAGGGGGTTTTTAGGGTAAAACACTACTATGGAGCTGACAAAATACATTGTTAAGTGACTACATGAGGACGAGGTGAATATAGGGCCAGGAGAGCATGCTGGGGAGGTAAGTGAAGGCAAATATGTATGAAGGACAAAAAAAAAAATTAACTAAAAATCCTGCATGCATGAGGACAAAGGGGACATTCACAGCATATTACAATCATGGTAATTAGGGAATGAGGAAAGAAATACAATACATTAGCAAACATTCTATACAATAAAATGTCATGTTAAAGGATAAAAATCTTACCTTACCTTCTGCAGGACCTGGATGATGGCAGAACAGGTCTCTGGGATAATGATCCCCAGGGCCTGGTGGGAGATGCCTGTTGAGAACTTGAGGTCCTGCAGGCTTCTTCCCGTCGCCAAGTACCGCAGGGTGGCGACTAGCCTCTGCTCCGGAGTGATGGCTTGACTCATGCAGGTATCCGGCCTGTTGATATAGGGGGTCAGCAAAGCCAACAAACGGTGAAAAATGGGGCCCGTCATCCGGAGAAAGTTCCTGAAATCGTCAGGATTATTCTCATGGATCTCACGGAGCAAAGCATGTGACAGAACTGGTCACGCTGGAGCAACCGATTCTTGGTCCATGAACTCCTCCCCACCCTGTTCATGGACTGGACTTGTGTCAAGGTAAGGACCCCAACACCAAGCCCCCACACAGCACGAACTCTAAGAGGAGTACGTATACGCAACTTGGCTAGGAAACGGTTGGCTGCTCAGAACACAGTAGCAGAACGCACTGAAGAACAGCAAGGCCTGTGAAGAGCAACCTGAAAATCAGTAACGAACTAACACGAACACAATGACAAGTCAATTGTACTCGCTGCACGCACTGAAGACCAGATACAAACCCACAAGCACAAACTGAACAGCAGAAAATGATCTGAAAGCCACAAGTCTGAAAAAGCGCGAATCGTCTTTCACCAAACTTTTACTAACACGAGATTAGCAAAAGGAGCCCAAAGGGTGCCACGCTTGGTTCTGAACTGCCCTTTTATAGTCTCATCGTACGTGGTGTACGTGACCACGTTCTTGGCGATTGGAAATTCCGACAACTTTGTGCGACCGTGTATATGCAAAACAAGTTTGAGCCAACATCCGTCTGAAAAAATCCATGGATTTTGTTGTCGGAATATCCAATCAATGTCCGATCATGTGTACGGGGCATTACACTTCTTAATGCATTCCTTGTAGTGTTAGAATGCTGATAATGCCCCCTGCGTTTTATATTTTTTAAAGGCAATTTTTTTCTCTCTAATAAGAATTTTTACGTTACAGATTAGCCACCCAGGTTTAACCTTTAACCTTAATATTTCCCATTGGAATGCATTGTGTGATACCTTTGTTTAATATGTTCCTAAAACATTCCCATTTTTCCTCAGGGTTTAATGTTTCTAGGATTAGGTCCCAATTGATATCTTGTAGTATTGAACGCAGTTCAGAAAAGTTGGCTCTTTTGAAATTTTGAGTTTTAGAGCTACCCTCATGCCGCCTTTTCCTATGATGATAAATATGCTCATCCTGTGATCCCTAGATCCCAAGTTGTCCTGTAATGCTACATCTGAGATCAGACTTGGATCATTCATAATTAATCTAGAAATTCATTCTTTCTAGTTGGAGAATCCACCAATTGAGACATGAAGTTGTCCTGCAAGACATTCATGAAATAACGGGCCTTTTAATGAGTGAGCTCCCTTTGCCCATTCAATATCGGATAATTAAAGTCCCCCATAATGATGGCATTACCCTGCCTGACTGCCATTTCTAATTGTGATAGGAGCTCCAGCTCCTCCTCCTCCTTTAGCTTGGGGGGCTTGTACCATACCCCCTCTATCAATTTCCCTCTTACTTCTTCTCTTTGGAGTTCTACCCACACGGATTCCACCTCCCCCCTCCTCCCATTAACAATTCACTCTTCTCTAGCATCCTTAATTAGTTTTTGATATATAGACACACCTCTCCCCCTCTTCTTCCTTCCTTTTCTCCCTCTTCTACCTTCCTGTCCTTCTGATACAAGGAATATCCTTGAATATTTGCCAGCCAGCCGTGTGAGCTGTCAAACCAAGTTTCTGTTATTCCCATAAAGTCTAAGTCCTCCTCGTGTAATAACAGCTCCAGTTCCTTCATTTTGTTAGCTAGGCTCCTGGTATTTTTGTATACTCCTCTCAGTGTTGTATGGGTGTATATTAATTTCTCCTTAAGTTTTTTTCATGCTTTGTTTTTGATTTGATCACTCATTCACCCCTGGATTAGACATTCAGGCTATATTATCATTACTGGCTCCATTATTACCCTCTGTCCTTTGCTCACTGCTGATTGTCACTTCCTTAGAACCCTCCCCTGCCAACACCTAGTTTAAAAGCCCCTCCAAAATTGTGGCCATCTTTCTTCCCAATAGAGCTGCACCATCCCCATTAAGGTGCAGCTCAACCTTTCTAAAGAGCTGTTAGAAGAAGTCAGCCCAGTTCTCCAGTAACCCGAACCCCTCTTTCCTACACCAGTTCCTCAGCCACTTATTCCATTCCCTAAGCTCCTACTGCCTCTCTGGTGTGGCTCAAGGCACAGGTAATGTTTTGGAGAAAACCACCTTCATTGTAAAAAAAATTGTGCTGGGTCTACTAAAAAAAATGGAGGCAACTATTTGCATCAGCTTTTTAAGTACTGTCAACTAAACTTATTTTTGTCTGACTCATTAGACTTTTGATGATTTCAACTTTGTTTTAAGTTAAGAACAACTGAATTAAAAGGCCCTTCAACAGTTCGTTCGACCTGCCGAATGACCACAATGCACTGTGCCGCCGCACAGTGCATTGAAAGCCCTGATTGACTGAAGCAATGAAAACTTCGCCCAATCAGGGCGCAGAGCACTGTCAGAGCATTGATTGGATGCTGTCATGATGACTGTATCCAATCATGGCTCATTGCTCTTAATCTCGCCCCACACTATAAAAGTATTCTTTCTATAGAGGCCATTTGTAGTGTCATAGCAGTGTGGAGAGAGATAGAACAGGGCTCTGTTGAGTGCTATTAGACAGTTAATGTGTTATTCTAATTCTATTGTTAGTAGAATATCAGTTTAGTGTGCTTCTAGGGATAGATCAGTGAGTGTAGTGCGACCATTCATTTTTACATTAGTGTCAATGTAGGGATAGTTCAGTCATTGTGAGCGTAGTGCGACCACCATTCATCTTACATTAGTGTGAATGTAGGGATAGCTCGGTAAGTGTGAGTGTAGTGACCTTTTTTTTTTTTTTCTATGCGTTACTGCAAGTTTATTGTCATATAGTTCTCTTTGCATTACTGCAAGTTTAACGCTGTATATTTCATTGCGTTACTGCAAGTTTAACACCATATATTTTATTGTATTATTGCAAGTTTAACACTAAATAGTTCTGTGCGTTACTGCAATATTATAGTGTCTGAGTGTGTCTGTGTTGTGAATACTGAAATTGAAGTGCACCAAACACCACTTTCCATTGATTAACTACTTCCATACAGGGCATTTTCACCCCCTTCCTGCCCAAGCCAATTTTCAGCTTTCAGCGCTGTCGCACTTTGAATAACAATTGCGCGGTCATACTACACTGTACACGAATGAAATTTTTATAATTTTTTCCCCACTAATAGAGCTTTCTTTTGGTGGTATTTGATCACCCCTGTGGTTTTTATTTCTTGTGCTATAAACAAAACAAGAGTGACAAGTTTGAAAAAACACAATATTTTTTACTTTTTGCTATAATAAGTATCCAAATTTTTTTTTTTAAAACAAATTCTTTCCTCATTTTAGGCTGATACGTGTTCTTCTACATATTTTTGGTAAAAAATATCGCAATAAGCATATATTTATTGGTTTGCGCAAAAGTTATAGCGTTTACAAAATAAGGGGATAGATTTATAGCATTTTTATTATTATTTTTTTTTACTAGTAATGGCGGTGATCTGCGATTTTTATTGTGACTGCGATATTGCGGCGGACACATCGGACAATTTTGACACATTTTTGGGACCATTCACATTTATACAGCGATCCGTGCTATAAAAATGCATTGATTACTGTATAAATGTGATTGGCAATGAAGGGGTTAACCAGGAGGGGGCGCTGTAGGGGTTAATGTGTTGCTAGGGAGTGATTTTAACTGTGTGGGGAGGGGATTCACAAGGGGAGGAGACCGATCGGTGTTCCTCTGTACAAGGAACACACCATCGGTCTCCTCCCATCTGACAGGACGTAGATCTGTGTGTTTACACACACAGATCCACAGTCCTGCTCGGTTACCAGGCAATCGCGGGTGCCCGGCGGACATCGTGTCCGCCGGGCACGCGCATCGGGACCCGAGCGATGCGGCAGGCAAGCACGCGAGCCGCCAGCGGCGCGCGCGCCCCCTGGGCTGCCTGGAAGGCTGCGCCGCCATATGACGGCGGCCTAGGATAACAGCTGCACCGTCCCGCCGTCATATGCAAGTGGTTAAAGTGCATGTACACATTTACACATCTTTATTACTTTTTTTTTAATAAGCACCCCCCATTCCCCCATCATGTCTGGGAGGACAGCAAGGAGAGGCAGACATTCCCATGGCACTGTAAGTGGGCCAGCAGTGTCTGTGTCCACAGGCAAAGTTAGACGTGGTCAAGTCTTCAGGCAGGGCATAATTTCCTCTTTTTAGTGATGTTGCCCGTGCTATCCAGCCACAGCGTGCAGAGGAGGTGGTGGACTGGCTTACTAAACTGTCCTCATCCTCGGTCACCCAAGCAGAGACTAGTGTGCAGTCTCTTGCAGCTGCAGAGTGGTAAAACCTGCCTCCTTGTCCTCAGCTATTCCTGCCATAGCCCCAGCATCAGGCATGGAGGAGTCAGTGTCAGCCAATTTCTCCTTGACAATGCACAGACAATACTCGATTCAGATGTTGGTTCTGAGTCTGAGATTGAGGAAGGCAGTAACATGAACCTACAGAGAGGGGAGAACACTAATACATAAAATGGCAGTCATGTTCCCCCAGCCGAAGCGTAATGCCAAGTTGTCTCCAGTGGCAGCCATTATGGAAAAGTAGAGAGCAGCCACGCTATTCCATCACATTTTGGAGCTGTTATCTCCCGGCCCACTTCCCATAGCCCAGCTGTTTGGGCCTTTTTTAGTACATGTGCAGCCGATCGCACTGTTGCTCTATGATCAGATAACCAAGATAACCAAGATTGCCAGTGGAGATAAAATTTTTCCAGCGTTAGTTGAATTTTTGCAAACAGGAATTCCATTGAAAGGTGGTAGTTCAGTATATATATATATATATATATATATATATATATATATATATATATATATATATATATATATATATATATATATATATATATATATGGTATTACTGAGAGAAGGAGCACAGGCCAGTTTTTAGTGCGGTGCAATAGATAAATGGGTGGCAATGTGTATGCGTGTAATGATTGGGTGAAATTTCAAGGGCCAGTTTGAAAGGCCTAGTCCGAAGTGAGCCATTTGTGGGGTTAACTCAGTGGGTAGGTTGGTGGCTCCTGTATGAGGGTGGAAATGTCTGTCCAGAAAGTGGTAATAGATGGACATTCCCACCAAATGTGGAAAATATGTCCATCCATGTCACAATTCCTCCATCATCTGCTGGAATGGGATGGAAACACTTGAACTAGTTTTGTAGGATATATGTAAAGATATAAAGAAGGCTATGGGGTACCTCATCCTAAATAGAATTTACAACATAAGACCAACAAAACAGACTATCAGGGTACCAATGAGGAGTGTATACATAATACTTTTCAATAATTTTATTTATACAACAATCAGTAAAAATATACATAAAAACATTCAAAAGTTCTCTTTATGTTCATAAATACATGTTTCTCTAATATTTGTCTGTAAAGATGGTTGACACGTTTCACATAATTGCTTCCTCAGAACCATTTACATGTGACATATACTCAGAGAACCTTAAATGGGAAAATATGGGGAAAAAAAAGTCATTAGAACGTGGGAACATGCGCTCAAATATCTCAAAAAAGCTATATACATATAGTAATTAAAATCTAAAAAAAGACTGCATAGATGTAATAAATAATGTTATTAGGTGCAATGGCCCATTAAGGGACATAGACCCATATAACTTACGTATTAGTTCAATCTATGGATGAATGGAAAGCGATGTGCCCCAGGATAGGAGGAGTGAGTGGAATCAGAGTGAACGCAGAAAACTAATCAGTGTAGTCCCTCTAAAAAAATTAATAAGTAATTAGACCAATATGAGCATCAGTTTAGCAATATCTGGTCCTAGGATATCAGTAATCAAAAAGTATACTCACAAGAGTTAATCACATATAACCTTTGCCAGAGCTAATCAGAAGTTCCCATTCATATGAAAGATCTCATATCTTTGTACTCTAGAGCAACACCTAAAAGAATAATGGACAATTCCATTAGAAAAGGATAAAGTCTAGATTCAAATAGGGAAGGAAAAAAGGATCAATCCACATCATATACCCGTATAGGGCAAATCCAAAAGCCCATATATTCCACACAAAGAAAGAGGGGGGGGGATAGTAGTAACCACTATAGTATGGAATACTAGCCGCTCTTAGGTCCAGACATACACCACTTGTATTGTAGTTTGCTTAGTAGGGTGGAAGATATGCTCCAACTCAGCCAGAAAAATCACTATGGTAAGAAGAAAACATCCATGAAGACAGTGCATAGTAGCGGAGATAAAGCATAATGCTAATTAGGGATGAGCTTCGAGTTTGAGTCGAACTCATGTTCGACTCGAACATCGGCTGTTCGCCAGTTCGCTGAATAGCAAACAATCTGGGGTGTTTGCGGCAAATTTGAAAGCCGCGGAACACCATTTAAAGTCTATGGGAGAAATCAAAAGTGCTAATTTTAAAGACTTATATGCAAGTTATTGTCATAAAAAGTGTTTGGGGACCTGGGTCCTGCCCCAGGGGACATGGATCAATGCAAAAAAAAGTTTTAAAAATGGCCATTTTTTCAGGAGCAGTGATTTTAATAATGCTTAAAGTGAAACAATAAAAGTGTAATATTCCTTTAAATTTCGTACCTGGGGGATGTCTATAGCATGCCTGTAAAGGGGCGCATGTTTCCCGTGTTTATAACAGTCTGACAGCAAAATGACATTTCAAAGGAAAAAAAGTCATTTAAAACTTCTCCCGGCTATTAATGAATTGCCGGTCCGACAATACACATAAAAGTTCATTGATAAAAACAGCATGGGAATTACCCACAGGGGAACCCCGAACCAGAATTAAAAAAAAAATGATGTGGGGGTCCCCCTAAATTCCATACCAGGCCCTTCAGGTCTGGTATGGATTTTAGGGGAACCCCGCGCCAAAATTAAAAAAAAAAATGATGTGGGGTCTTCCCAAAAATCCATACCAGACCCTTATCCGAGCACGCAACCTGGCAGGCCGCAGGAAAAGAGGGGGGATGAGAGAGCGCCCCCCTTCCTGAACCGCACCAGGCCACATGCCCTCAACATTGGGAGGGTGCTTTGGGGTAGCCCCCCAAAACACCTTGTCCCCATGTTGATGGGGACAAGGGCCTCATCCCCGTAACCCTTGCCCGGTGACAAAATGACAAGAGACAGTTTTTGACAATTCCTTTATTTAAATACTTCTTGTTTCTTCTAGCTTCTATCTTCTTTCTTCTAGCTTCTATCCTCCTTTGGTTTCTTCCTCCATCTTCTTCTTCATCTGGTTCTTCTGGTTCTTCCTCCGCTGTTCTTGTCCGGCATCTTCCTCCACGGCACCGGCGTCTTCTTCCCTTCTTCCCTGTCCACCCCCTCTGACATCATGGGAGATGCCACAGGGAAGTCCCCGCCAAGTCCCCGTGTGTCAGAGGGGGGCGAGGTCACCGGGTGACCCCACCCTCCATTATTTAAGAACCATCAGAAGATGAGAAGCGTCACACAGCGGGAGCCTCCCACCATGATGGATGCCTAGCAGCCCAGAAGACGAAGGGAAGAAGACGCCGGTGCCGTGGAGGAAGATGCCGGACGAGAACACCGGAGGAAAAACCAGAAGAACCAGAAAAACCAGAAGAAGATGGAGGAAGAAACCAAAGGAAGATAGAAGAAAGAAGAAACATTTAAATAAAGGAATTGTCAACAACTTTCTCATGTCATTTTTAACATTTTTGACACTTTTTTTGTGAAATGGTAGGGGTACTTTTTTGCTCTCTCGTCCCCCCCTCTTTTCCTGCAGCCTGCCAGGTTGAGTGCTCAGATTAGGGTCTGGTATGGATTTTTGGGGAGACCCCACGCCATTTTTTTAAAAAATTTTGACGTGGGGTTCCCCTTAAAATCCATACCAGACCTGAAGGGTCTGGTATAGCTTTTGAGAGGGACCCCACACCATTTTTTTTTTAAATTTTGGCCGGGGTTCCCCTTAATATTCATACCAAACCTGCAGGGCCTGGTATGGAATTTAGTGGGACCCCCTACTTATTCTTTTTTTAAATTTTGGTTCGGGGTTCCCCTGTGGGGAATTCCCATGCCGTTTTTATCAATGAACTTTTATGTGTATTGTCAGACCAGGCAATTAATTAATAGCCGCGAGTAGTTTTAAATGACTTTTTTTCCTTTGAAATGTCATTTTGCTGTCAGACTGTTCTAAACACGGGAAACATGAGCCCCTTTACAGGCATACTATAGACAACCCCAGGTATGAAATTTAAAGGAATATTACACTTTTATTGTTTCACTTTAAGCATTATTAAAATCACTGCTATTGAAAAAACAGACGTTTTTAAAACTTTTTTTTGCATTGATCCATGTGCCCTGGGGCAGGACCCAGGTCCCCAAACACTTTTTATGACAATAACTTGCATATAAGCCTTTAAAATTAGCACTTTTGATTATTCATGTTCGTGTCTCATAGATTTTAATGGTGTTCGAACAAATTTTTTGCCTGTTCGCATGTTCTGGTGCGAACCGAACAGGGGGGTGTTCGGCTCATCCCTAATGCTAATCCAATAAGGACAGGTAGCCCCACATCACCATATACATAGCCAGCTTAAATATAACTTACCAAGTGCATGTCTCACTCCCAGAAAGAACCCATCACTTACCAAACCAGAAACCTGCACTGCACAAGTAGCCAGATTGGCGCCAAAGTGAACTCACATTTAACAGCCAGCATTGCAACAGCTGGGGCGGCATAAGGGAAGGAACATAATTAACCCCAGACTTCATTTAGTGTCCGGCAGCCGCCACAGCGCAAGTGTCAAACAGTCGCCGGCCGAAAGCAAAAATGAAACCCTGCGCATGTGCAGATACGTCCTCGCAGTCCCATGTTATTAATACCGGTTGGATACAGGTGCAGAGAAGAGATAACACTGCATGATCATGACACCAGACTCAGGTTGATGGAGGCCAAACTACATATAGACCAATATAAAGGGAATAGTAGATACTACAAAGAAAGTAGAGGGACTAGAAAGGGAGAATCCCCCTGACGCCATCACCTCGACTCCACCACCATAGGCAGGCTAGAGGGAGTCAATGGCTCTCTCTCACCTCCAGTTATTAACTGTGCCAGGTGGGATTTGACCTCCCCAACATACTGTCCAGAAGTTCCTGTCCAGTTCACGTCCATCATCCCCTCCACCGAGGGAAATCTTTAACATCCAATATCTTTATAATTGCAATATAGCAATACCAGTATCATACTTATACTCGATCAATACATGTTCCCATAATTCTCCCATCTGTTCCCAATTTTCCAAACATAACAATGCAGCCCTATGTATTGCATTATTCCGCTTTCGGTAGTCTAATCATCCATGGGAAAGCATAACGGAAGATGGACATTGTATCCCAGTGAGTACAGGTCATAGGTAAAGGAAAATCCCCCATCTTAAATTGTCAAAGGAATGGTCTATAACTTAATGAATCATTAAGACCGAGTGCCCGAGTGGCATTTAAATTAAAAATCCATTTTGATTCATGTTGAAGCAGTCTCTGATCTATATTTCCACCTCGTGGGTCTTCCCTGACCTTTTCAAGGGCTGTAAAACAGACCATCGATGTATCATTTTTATGGTTCAGCGTGACATGCCGACCTATGGGCGTGTAAAGTACATTTTTCCTAATATAATAAATGTGGTCGTATACTCGTCTCCAGAAATTTCTGAACGTCTTACCAATGTAAAGCAAACCACATTTACAAAAGGCAATATAAACAATCCCCTTGGTCTGGCAGTCCACATGAAATTTCATATTATACATTTCTCCATGCGGTAAAATGTATGATGAGTCCTCTAGTATCCAGTCGTAATACTCGCAGTTATTGCATCTGAACATTCCTATTCTATCCTCTGGAGGGTCTCCAGATTTCTGAAAGTGGCTATGAACAAGCTTATCTTTCAAGGAATGACATTTCCTATAAGTGATTTGTGGGAAGTCATTAATGTATTTAATAATGATGCGGTCACCTGTTAGAAGGTGCCAATGTTTCCCAATTGTCTGTCGTATTGTTTCATGATTATTAGAATATGTTATTATTATTACAATATCCTTTTGTTGTTCCCCATGTTCTTTATTGTCAAAAAATAATGTCCATCTATCCTTATCAAGAGCTTGTTTGAAAGCCTTTTTGAGGATCGTTTTAATATAGCCTCTCTGCATCAGTCTCGATCTTAACAAGTTAAATTCAGCTCTAAAAGACTCCTCCATCAACCAGTTCCTCCTTAAACGCAGATATTGTGAGTATGGCATACTTTTGATTAGTGACTGGGGGTCGGAGCTAGTTGCATGGAGCAGAGTATTTCCAGCAGTTGCCTTCCTGAAAAGTGCAGTATCTATAGTTCCATCTTCCTGTTTAACAATGGTTAGATCCAAAAAAGCTAAGGATCTAGGATCATATTCCATTGTAAATTTCAGGTTGAAACTATTGTCTCCTAATTTGCTCATAAAGCTCCGCAATTCCTCAACATTTCTACCCCATACCATAAAGATATTATCGATGCATCTGTGCCAGCATAAAATGCTGGCAAGATACATTGATAGGGGACCGTTCTAAAACAAAGTGCGCTCCCACCCCCCCCAGGTACAGGTTGGCATACGATCAATGGCATCCCTAGGGGGGCCAGAGGGGGCCCTGACCCCCCAACATTATGCTGTGCCCCACCATGTGCCCCCCCAATAAAAGAAAATGTTTTGTTTTTTTTACAAAAAATCAATGTCTAAGAGGGAGAGAGTCCCCAGTCAGCTCCTGCGAGTGATTCCTCCCCCCTCCCTCTGCTTGCTGACACTGCATAATGCGACCACTCACACAACCACGGCCGCCCGATCTGCTCCTTCCCCTGCATCCTCATTGGCAGGGAGAAGAGCAAGTTGCAGGAAGGACTCCACCAGGACTCTCAGTTACTGAAAAAACAGACTGATTTCTCCCATCCTTAGGACAGGAGAACCAGCCTGTAAATTCCAAGAGATGCCAGACCAGAGCAGTCAATAGCAGGGGCAGGACAGGAAGAGGAGGCTGGGAAACCCCACAGTGGCAGAACACCAGGGCCCGGAGGCAAGACAACCTTTACAACCCTCATAGTTCTCCCACTGCTTTGGATCCTTATATTTTCTTGGTATGCTGGTGACATATATATCTTGTTTTCTGCCAACCTGGGGGACCCCAATACAGTAGGAAGGGAGCTCACTGCAGAACATGTGAAAGGGCCATTGTGGGGTCATAGTAAAGGGCCCCAGTATATATTTATATATCTATATATATCTATATATCTATATAGATATATATCTATATAGATATATATATATAGATATCTATCTATATATATATATATATATATATATATATATAGATAGATAGATAGATATCTATATATATATATATATATATATATATATATATATATATATATATATATATATGCATATATATGCATTTTATAGTTGGCCCCCTACTTTTGTCCCTGTCCCCCCATGTGCCCCCCCTAAATATGAAAGCTGGAGACGCCACTGTATACGATGGGGCACAACACGTCTCCATTGCCACCCCCCGCACCTGGAGGTAGTGGGAGCCGTCAAAAGAAAATACATTTTTGGTCAAAATGTGTTGTAGGATCTGCGTAATGAAAGCATTAATGAGGTCCCATCAATCTATCCCCTTCATTTAAAAAGCTCTCTATCACTGAGAGACCCAGGGAATGGGGTATACATCAATACAATGCCTCTACATCAATAGAGACCAAGAGACTGTATACTGGGAACTTTTTGTTATATAGCATCCTCAACAAGGCCATTGTAAATAAGATGGCAATTGAATAACATGGGGTCGTAAAAAGGCATCAACCAACCGGCTTCCTTTTTCACTTTTTGCTCCAATGCCCAAAATTATCAGGCACCCAGGTGGTTTTAAGGGGTTCTTGTGTGTTTTAGGTAAGGAGTAAAATGATGGAACCCTTGGGTGAAGTACTCGTAGAGCTTCAAATACATCTTTATCAATGATCCCATCATTATACGCTTGTGTAATGATTATGTCATAGTCATTGTTGAAGGTCTGAATATTCTCTATAGAGTTTAGAGCAGGGGTCTCAAACTGGTGACCCTCCAGCTGTTGCGGAACTACAAATCCCATCATGCCTCTGCCTGTGCAATTCATGCTTGTAACTTTCAGCCTTGCAATGCCTCATGGGACTTGTAGTTTCACAACAGATGGAGGGCCGCCAGTTTGAGACCCCTGGTTTAGAGAATACCATTCCTTATTAGACAGAATATCAAGACACATTTGTTGATAGTTTTCCGTGTCCTTTACCACGACATTGCCGCAATTATCGGCCATCTTTATGGTAATTTCATTGTTATCCTGTAATTGAAGAATGGCCTGATGTTGTTGAAATGTGATATACTTTTTCTTATTGGATTTAAGATCTAGTTTTTTACATCCCTCGTGACCTGTTGTAAAAATGTCCATATGTTGGGGTTCCAACATAAAGTCCCTAACCGTGAATCCCTTCCGTTGCTCTCGTTCCAAGATTTCTTGTTTCTTCTTCTTTCTTTCGTCATCAAACATATATTTATACGTGAAACATCTGGAAAATGAATTCAAGTCTTTGACTATCTCAAAACTATCAATAGAGGCAGTTGGACAAAAACTCAAACCCAGGCTGAGTACCTCCAACTCAGCCCGAGATAGAGCCCTACTGGATAGAATAATCACCGGCCGTTGGTTTTCTACTTGTTTTTTTACACATACTTGTCCAGATTGTTTGGCATTTGTCTGTTGGTGGGGTCCTGGCTTGGGGGGAACAATTGAAAATCCTTCCCCTTTTCAGTTTTGGGAATTGTGCCTGGATTTTGAGGGGTTTGAGGATGTGTGTAGGTAGGCAGTGATGGGTACATCATGGTCCTATTTCCCCCAGTCAGTACATCAAACCCTGTTGCTCCTCTTTGGGTTTTCTCATAAATAGATTAATCTCTTGGGGTGCTCTCTGTAGGTAGATCAAAGTTATAATTCAAATCATCAACATGTTCTCTACTCTTCTTGTCTCTACCACCTTCATTAGAGTCCCCCCCCCAGTAGTCTGTCTTTTCCTGGAGCCTCTTTGTCTCCCTCTCCCTTTGGGGGGTTGCTTAAATTGAGAAATATGTGAGGAGTGTGAGACAGTAGTTGAATCAGAGTCAGTTCCATCTCTTCCATCTCGATCACTGACATTTATGTTTTTGTTTCTATTTTTGTTCCCACTTTGGTTGTTTCTCCCCCTTCTTCCTCCCTGTTGCGACCATTTGTATGCGTACTTGCCATTAAATGCCATTTTGTCATGAATTAATTTGATGTCTTTTTTTATAGATTAAATCCCTATTATATTTTTCAAGCTGTTCCTTTAATAGTTTATCTTTCTCCAAAAATTTCGGATGGGCACACAAGGATACATTTTGTTTTTGAAACTCTATGATCTCGATATCAATATCTTTAATGTCTTTATTATGATGTTCAATTAAGGAAGTCATCATTTTGGCTGAACATTCTCGTAACTTTGCTTACCATTGTGCTTTGAATTCAATTGTAGTTTCCCATAGGTTAGGGCAGTGTTTCTCAACTCCAGTCCTCAAGGCGCCCCAACAGCTCATGTTTTCAGGCTTCCCATTATTTTGCACAGGTGATTTGATCAGTTTCACTGCCTTAGTAATTACCACAGCCATTTCATCTTAGGGAAATCCTGAAAACATGACCTGTTGGTGCGCCTTGAGGACTGGAGTTGAGAAACACTGGGTTAGGGAATACTTGAATTCTTAAACCTTGTGGGTTTAGACCCCCAAATGTATCTTTACAAGAATTTAACTTGCCAAAATAAATTTGACTTACGTTCCAGAGCCTGCTTCAACTTAGTTATCAGTACCCCGATCGCTAATTCACACTCTTACCCCTCACATATTTCTCAATTTAAGCAACCCCCCAAAGGGAGAGGGAGACAAAGAGGCTCCAGGAAAAGACAGACTACTGGGGGGGACTCTAATGAAGGTGGTAGAGACAAGAAGAGTAGAGAACATGTTGATGATGGGAATTATAACTTTGATCTACCTACAGAGAGCACCCCAAGGGATTCATCTATTTATGAGGAAACCCAAAGCCTACTTACCCAAACAAAATGCCACCACCAGCAAACAAATCAGGCCGGACCTAACAATCACCCCACATGCCCTGATTCAAGGAAATCAGTCAAAATGTTACATAGTTACATAGTTAGTAAGGTTGAATAAAGACACCAGTCCATCCAGTTCAACCTGAGTGAGTGTGTGTCTACAACCCTGACCCTTGTCCCTAACCCTGTACATCGCACACTCACATCAGTCCCTACCCTCAATCCAAGGTCCCCATTCATATACTAGGGCCAATTTTGGACAGAAGCCAATTAACCTACCAGCATGACTTTGGAGTGTGGGAGGAAACCGGAGTACCCGGAGGAAACCCACGCAGGCACAGGGAGAACATGCAAACTCCAGGCAGGTAGTGTCGTGGTTGGGATTCGAACCAGCGACCCTTTTTACTGCTAGGCGAGAGTGCTAACCACTGCACCACTGTGCCGCCCTAAAAATGTGTGGCCATAGAGGACAAAAGGGCGAGACTAGGAGACAGAGAATTAATATAAAATGAATAACTGATTTAATGAGTATCTACGACAGAGAAGCACAATTGTCTCAGAATTATAAATACTTACTGGGGGATAGAAACTCATTAATCCATGATGGACACTTATTGGAAGCGGTTTTAAAATGCCTGCTTTAAAATTAGATGCAGGAAGCAAGCTGGAAAAGAGCATAGGAAATGAGAGTCTGAGTGTGGCATTTAAAGATAATATGCATTAAGTAAATTATGCTGAGGCTCTGCTGTTTAACAAGAGAATATCACAGGTGTGGTGATAAGAAAATAGAAGAGTGACAACATATATTAAAAAATTATTTTTAAAGAATTTTTTATAAGGAAAGAGATCTCCAATGGGTTAAATTAGTTAAATACACAAATCAATAACAATCAGGGGGTCCTGGGTTTGATAGACTAAGTAATAATTGGAGCACAATAAGGGAACCAGAGATAGTAAAGCCATAAAAGTAAGCAGGTATGGAGATAGTATGCATGTAGCAGGACAGCGCCTGACTTACCATTAACAAGAGTGCCGCATGAATGAAGTGTCACCCTCCGGCTCTGGTTGAACAAACAGCCAGATAAGCTGGTTATATCTGTCCTCCAACGAGCCGGCGTGTGACATCACCAGCTCGAGGCAGACGAGGAGATGCCACGGCGCATGCGCCGGAGGCCAGAGTCCCTCGGACTACATCACCCATGAGGCCATGCAGGGAGGGAGGGGTCAAATCCGCCCATAACAATTATAGATGGACAGATTAGACCCGAGATCCCCACAACAGCCGGGGGATGTAAGGATGGTAAAACGGAGGTATGATCTTAGGCTGCACAATGCTAGCCATCGGATAATAAGAGGCCTCTGAGCGCAGCCAGGTGCAAATATGGACATGTATTAATGATGGTAAAGCATGCCCTGGGCATCCATATGACCACTATTGACCTATCTCTCAAACTGAACAGAGGGGGAGCCAGGGACCGGTGCGGCTGAGCCGGGGGAGGAAAGCAGGGAAGGGAAAAGGACAAAGGAGCAGGACCACTCAACAGCTCTAACCCATCTGGGTAATTAGAGGGGAAACCTAGCTCACCAATGCAAAGTACAATTTGAACAATGAGAAAATAAATCAAACATGAATGTGCATTTAAAGTACAAAACAGTTCATAGAAGATAGATATACGATATATCAGTTCAAAAGTGAGAACTGAGTAATAAAAATAAATAACCAAAAAACATACAGTATAGTATCGCATGGGAACAAAGGGAAGGGAAAAGTTGGTAAGATGGGGAGGGAGGGGGGAGGGGGGTTGGATGTTGAAGAGATACCTCCAAACTAAGGGTACAGCCAACAAAGGGGAATATCCTAGGGGCTAACATTTATTGTGATTAGAGAAAGGGCTTGAAACTTAGGCTCTTGTTAAATCCAGGAAACAATGTAGCTTTGAGTTTGTGAATCCACCGTGCCTATAGCTGTATCAGAATGCGATCTACGCTGCCCCCACTGGAATCTGGGGGGACATGTTCAAATTTGATATATTGGGGATTGAAATGGTGATGTGTGCCAATGTGTCGGCTGATGGCAGTATCCATCCAGTTTTTTATGATTGGTTTAATATAATCTCGTATTAGTTAAAAAAATTATGGTTTCGTTTTTCCGATGTAGAAGCCGCCGCACAGACACTGAGCTAAATAGATAACCCTGGGTGTCTGGCAGGTGGCCTTAAATTGAGTGGAATGCCATCTACCATTGGGAAGTTTAAATTTGTTTTTTTTGGTCGGCAAATTGGCAAACATCACAGGCACCGCAAGGAAAGGTGCCCCCGTTGGTTTGGGTTGTGGGAACTGGGATATTTTTAAAATTACGATGAACCAAACAGTCCCTGAGGGACGGAGCTTGTTTAAATGTAATTTCAGGATGGTTTTTTATATATTTGCTGGCAGTAGGATCCGCTGATAAAAGTGGCCAAAATCTGGTCAGTATTTGTCTAATTTCTTTATGTTGGCTGGAGTAACGAGTAATAACTCTTACTGTGTCAGATTTGGCAACTTGTTTATTAGAGAAAATCAGAGAATATCTATTTTTGGCATTTGCCCGATTGAACGCTTTCTTACGACAGGCATGGCTGTAACCTCTAATTTTGAGTCTATTGAAAAGATCCCTAGCAGCAATTTTGTAGTCAGAATCCTTGCTATAATTACGTTTGAGCCATAGGTAATGGCTATAGGGGATACTTCTGATTAGAGGTGGGATGCAAGCTTTGAGCATGGAGGATAGTATTACCCACTGAGGGCTTTCTGTAAAGAGATGAATGAAGTTTGCCTTGGGCATCAAAGGAAATGACCAAATCCAAGAAACTAATGTTGTTTTGACTACAGTGCATGGTATATTTTAAGTTGATATTGTTGATTAAAATTAATCGTATAAATTCATTGAGTTCAGTCTGGGTTCGAGACCAGAAAATGAGGACGTCATCTATAAAACGTTACCACGCAATAATTTTGTCATGAAGATGGTTCAAATGCTCTTTAGAAAGGACCTCTTTCTCCCACCACCACAGGTACAGGTTTGCGTAAGAGGGGGCACATTTGGTCCCCATTGCAATTCCCTGTACCTGGAGGTAGTGGGAGGAGTCAAATTGAAAAACGTTATGTTTCAAAATGTAGTCGAGCAGGTCCAGTACAAAAGCAGTATATTTGGCAAAAGAAGGGCCCCTTACATCTAGATGATGTTGTATTACTTTAATCCCTTGATCATGTGGGATAGCATTATAAAGGCTTTCTACATCAAGGGCCACTAGCCAACTGTTGGGAGGGAGAGAAATGCCTTCAATTGTTCTCAAAAAGTCAATAGTGTCTTTAATATATGAGGAAAGTGAAATAACGTGAGGTTGAAGGTAACTATCTACTAAGGAACTGGCATTTTCTGTGAGGCTAGAACAGCCCGAAATTATGGGATGCCCTGAGGGTTCAGTCAGAGATTTATGCACCTTGGGTAGTGTGTAAAAGGTGGGGATTCTCGGGTCCTTAAAATTGAGAAAATTCAGAGTGTTGAGATCAATAACTCCTTGATGGTAGGCCCTGAAGATAATGGCACGATATTGTGCATTGTAATTTTCAATCACTGTTTTTGAGATGGGACGATACCAGTTACGGTTCATAAGAATTTTCTTGCACATGACTACATATTGGGGAATATCCATGACTACCAAGTTTCCACCCTTGTCAGAGGGCTTGATTATTCTTTCAGAGTTTGTTTGTAAAGATTTGATGGTGTTTTTTTGGTCCACAGTCAAGTTGGAAGTTTTGGTAGAGGAGGTCTTTAAATCCTCTATTGCTCTAGACGTTTGTTAAATAAATGCCCATATGTTGGGATTGGTATTTAAAAGGGGAAAAAGCCTGGACTTAGGTTTAAAGGACTGAGGAGGGGGGAAAGAAAAAGCCCTCGACCGACATCGCCGGTATGGGAATACCAACGGCGTTGTCGTCGGTGGCATGTCCCTCCTCCCAAAGTTCCATCAGATCCTCAAGAGCTTGATGTTCTTCAATATTTTCCTGAATGTTTGGAGTCTGCTGAATGCATTTCAAGTGGGAGTTTGTCAAAAATAATTCTGTATAAGAGCCTTCATGCAAATAAGTGCAGATCTTTAATGAGTGAAAATTTATCAACTTGAGAATCAGGACAAAAGGTTAAACCTAGTTGTAGAACTTGTGTCTCTGCCTCCGTTAAATTGTGCGAAGACAGATTGACAATAGATAGTTGCTGATCATTATCAATGACATTAGTATAGATGGATAAGGGATTTGATAGAGACCCAGGTCCTAATCCTTCCCTAAAAAAAGGGGTGCTAGTTTAATGTCAGTAGGTAAAGGGGTTCCAGAGAGAGAGATAATTACCTCAGTGGTGCTTACCTTATTGGTGATGTTGGAATGCATGGGAGAGGCAGTGATCGAAGTGGTAGGTGCCATAGACACTGTGGTATGTGAGGCCGAAACTTGAGGGCCACGAGTGACCAGAAGTGAAGGGTGAGGTAAAGATACCAAACGTGCAGGTGCCTGTTTGGGGAGAACCGATTGTGAACGACGTGATGATGAGTTACCGAGGTGATGTGTTAATGATTCAGTGGATGCTGCATCTGAGTTCCCTTTACGCCTTTTAGGCAGTCTGTCACCTGAAAAATCACGATAGATGGTAGATTGGCTAGAAGAGAGAGATGATGAAAAAGAGAACAAGTTAGTGGCATTGTCATCTTTTTTGGTATCACGTTCATTGGCATAGTTAGGGTTTTTTTTCCTTAAATTAGTGTTTTGGGTCCATTTGTAGGCAAAACCATTAATGTGTGCATTCATGTCCCATGTGAATTTGTTTTCTTTAGTGGGAATAATATCCAAAGTATATCTTTCTATGTGTGTTTTGAGGTCTTTTTCCTTTTTCTTAAATTGGGTACTTATGAGTAGGGATGAGCTTCGTGTTCGAGTCGAACCCATGTTCGACTCGAACATCGGCTGTTCGGTCGTTCGCCGAATTGCGAACGATATGGGCCGTTCGCGCCAAATTCGTGTGGCGCGTCACGGCCCATAATTCACTGCGGCATCGCAGTGCATTGCTGGCTGATGATTGGCCAAGCATGCACTATGACCCGCATGCTTGGCCAATCACAGCGCCGTCAGTAGAGAGAGCTGTAATTGGCCAAAGCCAGGGTGGCTTTGGCCAATTATGGCTCAGGGGATTTAGTACACACCCCACACTATATAAGGCCGCCTGCACGGCGGCCCTGTGTAGTGTGTGTTCCGGTGTGCTGAGAGATAGAGAGAGAGAGAGACAGTGTCATTTGATTTGAGTTAGATAGATTAGGCAGAACAGTCAGTCAGTTAGCTGCACTTACAGTGTATTGTGTATATATATGCATCCCAGGTGTTGCATATATATATATATACACTGTATTCAGTTTAGCTAGATCCGTTCCTGTTATCTTCTATCTAGACTATTTACATTTAGTGCAGTGTGTCCTGCTCACAGTGTTCAGCTAGATCCGTTCCTGCTATTTACATTCAGTGCAGTGCGTCCTGCTCACAGTGTTCAGCTAGATCCGTTCCTGGTATTTACATTTAGTGCAGTGCGTCCTGCTCACAGTGTTCAGCTAGATCCGTTCCTGCTATTTACATTCAGTGCAGTGCGTCCTGCTCACAGTGTTCAGCTAGATCCGTTCCTGGTATTTACATTTAGTGCAGTGCGTCCTGCTCACAGTGTTCAGCTAGATCCGTTCCTGCTATTTACATTCAGTGCAGTGCGTCCTGCTCACAGTGTTCAGCTAGATCCGTTCCTGCTATTTACATTCAGTGCAGTGCGTCCTGCTCACAGTGTTCAGCTAGATCCGTTCCTGGTATTTACATTTAGTGCAGTGCGTCCTGCTCACAGTGTTCAGCTAGATCCGTTCCTGCTATTTACATTCAGTGCAGTGCGTCCTGCTCACAGTGTTCAGCTAGATCCGTTCCTGGTATTTACATTTAGTGCAGTGCGTCCTGCTCACAGTGTTCAGCTAGATCGTTCCTGCTATTTACATTCAGTGCAGTGCGTCCTGCTCACAGTGTTCAGCTAGATCCGTTCCTGGTATTTACATTTAGTGCAGTGCGTCCTGCTCACAGTGTTCAGCTAGATCCGTTCCTGCTATTTACATTCAGTGCAGTGCGTCCTGCTCACAGTGTTCAGCTAGATCCGTTCCTGGTATTTACATTTAGTGCAGTGCGTCCTGCTCACAGTGTTCAGCTAGATCCGTTCCTGCAATTTACATTCAGTGCAGTGCGTCCTGCTCACAGTGTTCAGCTAGATCCGTTCCTGGTATTTACATTTAGTGCAGTGCGTCCTGCTCACAGTGTTCAGCTACATCCGTTCCTGCTATTTACATTCAGTGCAGTGCGTCCTGCTCACAGTGTTCAGCTAGATCCGTTCCTGGTATTTACATTTAGTGCAGTGCGTCCTGCTCACAGTGTTCAGCTACATCCGTTCCTGCTATTTACATTCAGTGCAGTGCGTCCTGCTCACAGTGTTCAGCTAGATCCGTTCCTGCTATTTACATTCAGTGCAGTGCGTCCTGCTCACAGTGTTCAGCTAGATCCGTTCCTGGTATTTACATTTAGTGCAGTGCGTCCTGCTCACAGTGTTCAGCTAGATCCGTTCCTGCTATTTACATTCAGTGCAGTGCGTCCTGCTCACAGTGTTCAGCTAGATCCGTTCCTGGTATTTACATTTAGTGCAGTGCGTCCTGCTCACAGTGTTCAGCTAGATCCGTTCCTGCTATTTACATTCAGTGCAGTGCGTCCTGCTCACAGTGTTCAGCTAGATCCGTTCCTGCTATTTACATTCAGTGCAGTGCGTCCTGCTCACAGTGTTCAGCTAGATCCGTTCCTGGTATTTACATTTAGTGCAGTGCGTCCTGCTCACAGTGTTCAGCTAGATCCGTTCCTGCTATTTACATTCAGTGCAGTGCGTCCTGCTCACAGTGTTCAGCTAGATCCGTTCCTGGTATTTACATTTAGTGCAGTGCGTCCTGCTCACAGTGTTCAGCTACATCCGTTCCTGCTATTTACATTCAGTGCAGTGCGTCCTGCTCACAGTGTTCAGCTAGATCCGTTCCTGCAATTTACATTCAGTGCAGTGCGTCCTGCTCACAGTGTTCAGCTAGATCCGTTCCTGGTATTTACATTTAGTGCAGTGCGTCCTGCTCACAGTGTTCAGCTAGATCCGTTCCTGCTATTTACATTCAGTGCAGTGCGTCCTGCTCACAGTGTTCAGCTAGATCCGTTCCTGGTATTTACATTTAGTGCAGTGCGTCCTGCTCACAGTGTTCAGCTACATCCGTTCCTGCTATTTACATTCAGTGCAGTGCGTCCTGCTCACAGTGTTCAGCTAGATCCATTCCTTCTATTTACATTCAGTGCAGTGCGTCCTGCTCACAGTGTTCAGCTAGATCCGTTCCTGGTATTTACATTTAGTGCAGTGCGTCCTGCTCACAGTGTTCAGCTAGATCCGTTCCTGCTATTTACATTCAGTGCAGTGCGTCCTGCTCACAGTGTTCAGCTAGATCCGTTCCTGGTATTTACATTTAGTGCAGTGCGTCCTGCTCACAGTGTTCAGCTACATCCGTTCCTGCTATTTACATTCAGTGCAGTGCGTCCTGCTCACAGTGTTCAGCTAGATCCGTTCCTGCTATTTACATTCAGTGCAGTGCGTCCTGCTCACAGTGTTCAGCTAGATCCGTTCCTGCTATTTACATTCAGTGCAGTGCGTCCTGCTCACAGTGTTCAGCTAGATCCGTTCCTGGTATTTACATTTAGTGCAGTGCGTCCTGCTCACAGTGTTCAGCTAGATCCGTTCCTGCTATTTACATTCAGTGCAGTGCGTCCTGCTCACAGTGTTCAGCTAGATCCGTTCCTGGTATTTACATTTAGTGCAGTGCGTCCTGCTCACAGTGTTCAGCTACATCCGTTCCTGCTATTTACATTTAGTACAGTGCGTCCTGCTCACAGTGTTCAGCTAGATCCGTTCCTGTTATCTTCCTACTGACAGGCAGGCTTGTCTGGTTACAGTATATAAAGCTACCTGAAGAAAATTACAGGTGTTCTTTTTGATCCTATTAGTACCACGGTCAGGCAGCTAGACTATTTACATTTAGTACAGTGTGTCCTGCTCACAGTGTTCAGCTAGATCCGTTCCTGTTATCTTCCTACTGACAGGCAGGCTTGTCTGGTTACAGTATATAAAGCTACCTTAAGAAAATTACAGGTGTTCTTTTTGATCCTATTAGTACCACGGTCAGGCAGCTAGACTATTTACATTTAGTACAGTGCGTCCTGCTCACAGTGTTCAGCTAGATCCGTTCTTGCTATTTACATTCAGTGCAGTGCGTCCTGCTCACAGTGTTCAGCTAGATCCGTTCCTGGTATTTACATTTAGTGCAGTGCGTCCTGCTCACAGTGTTCAGCTAGATCCGTTCCTGCTATTTACATTCAGTGCAGTGCGTCCTGCTCACAGTGTTCAGCTAGATCCGTTCCTGCTATATACATTTAGTGCAGTACGTCCTGCTCACAGTGTTCAGCTAGATCCGTTCCTGTTATCTTCCTACTGACAGGCAGGCTTGTCTGGTTACAGTATATAAAGCTACCTTAAGAAAATTACAGGTGTTCTTTTTGATCCTATTAGTACCACGGTCAGGCAGCTAGACTATTTACATTTAGTACAGTGCGTCCTGCTCACAGTGTTCAGCTAGATCCGTTCCTGTTATCTTCCTACTGACAGGCAGGCTTGTCTGGTTACAGTATATAAAGCTACCTTAAGAAAATTACAGGTGTTCTATCCCAGCTTAGTGCAGCTACAGGCCATTAGTATGTCTGGAAGGCCAAGAAGGAGAGGCAGACAGTCACAAGCCAATAAGAGAGGGCAAGCAGGCTCTGTGTCTAGTGCTGGTCGTGGAGACGGTGCATCCTCATCAGCACGTGGCCATGGGACACGCTTGGCCTTTTTTTCGGCAGCTGGCCGTGTTGAGCCGCAACATGCGGAAGACTTGGTCGAGTGGATGACCAAGCCGTCCTCATCCTCCTCATCCTCTCTCACCCATGCCCAGGGTGCTTTGTCTGGCAAAGCAGCGGCCTCTTCCCTCAGCTCAATGTCATCAGTGACTCCTTCCCTAGCTCCACCATGTCCTCATGAGGATTCCCTCGAACTGTTTGACCACAGTGTTGGGTACATGCTCCAGGAGGATGCCCAGCGTTTGGAAGGCTCTGATGATGATACTGAGCTCAATGAAGGCAGTAACATGAGCACGGACAGAGGGGGTGCCCAAGAAGGACAGCAATCTGGCAGTCATGCTCCCCCTGCTGCAGCATACTGCCAGGTTTGCTCCAGTGATGAGGAGGGAGGGGATGATGAGGTCACTGACTCAACGTGGGTGCCTGATAGGAGAGAGGAGGAGGAGGAGGAGGAGGAGGAGGAGGAGGTGGCACATCACCAACTAGGCAGGATGCCCTCCAGGGGCCAGCCTAAGGGCAGCACATTGACTGCATCACACCCCAAAGCTCCACATGTGCAGGGCGCTGCAGTCTCTGCGCGTTATTCAAAAAGTTCTTTGGTGTGGGCCTTTTTTGAGACGAGTGCATCAGATCGCACCGCTGCTATTTGCAACATATGTCTCAAGCGTATCTCGCGTGGCCAAAACATCTCCCGCTTGGGTACCACATGCTTGACCAGACATATGTTGACCTGCCATGCAGTTCGTTGGCAAGCGTATCTAAAAGACCCACACCAAAGAACAAAGACGATCTCTCCTTGCTCCTCATCAGCTGAGATTTCCAACCCCACTAGACCTTCAGTCCTCTCTGAGACCTGCAGTGAGAGGAATGAAGGTGTAGAATTAGGTGTGTCACAGCCAAGTACTTGTGGGCAATCTGCTTTTGGTACACCGACGTCAGATTGTACCAGGCAAATTTCCCTGCCCCAGCTGCTGCACCGCCGAAAGAAGTTTGCTCCCAGCCATCCACATGCCCAGCGGTTGAATGCTAGCTTGGCAAAATTGCTAGCACTTCAACTGCTGCCTTTTCAGTTGGTAGACTCTGCCCCCTTCCGTGAGTTTGTGGAATGTGCGGTTCCTCAGTGGCAGGTACCCAAACGCCACTTTTTCTCACGGAAGGCGATTCCGGCTCTCTACCGGCATGTGGAAGGCAATGTCCATGCCTCGCTGGACAGGGCGGTCAGCGGTAAGGTGCATATTACCGCTGACTCATGGTCCAGCAGGCATGGACAGGGACGTTACTTAAGTTTCACGGCGCATTGGGTGACTCTGCTGGCAGCTGGGAAGGATGCAGGACAAGGTGCAGTAGTGTTGGAGGTTGTTCCGCCACCACGCCTCCAAAATGCTGATTGTGACACACCTCTCTCCTCCACCCCCTCCTCTTCTTCTTCCTCCATGGCCTCTTCCTCGGAACCAGCGGTGCTCCGTAGGCGTTCAAGGGGCTACGCAAGTACGCAGGCCAAAAGATGCCATGCGGTGCTTGAGCTGGTGTGCTTGGGGGACAGGAGCCACACTGGGGCAGAGGTTCTGTCAGCTCTGCAGGGGCAGGTTCAGAGGTGGTTGACGCCACGCCAACTTAAGGCAGGAATGGTGGTTTGCGACAATGGCACCAACCTCCTCTCTGCCCTCCGACAGGGACAACTGACCCATGTGCCCTGTTTGGCTCACGTCCTTAACTTGGTGGTGCAGCGGTTCTTGGGCAGGTACCCGGGCTTACAGGATGTCCTGAGGCAGGCCAGGAAAGTCTCTGTGCATTTCCGCCGGTCATATAATGCCAGTGCTCGGCTGACGGACCTCCAAAAGGAGTTTAACCTGCCCAAGAACCGCCTAATCTGTGACATGCCCACCAGGTGGAACTCGACGTTGGCCATGCTGCAGCGGCTGCACACGCAGCAGAGGGCCATCAATGAGTACCTGTGCGACTATGGCACCGGGACAGGGTCAGGGGACCTTGGTTTTTTTTCCCCACGCCAGTGGGCCATGATCAGGGATGCATGCACTGTCCTGTCACCATTCGAGGAGGCCACGAGGATGGTGAGCACTGACAGTGCATGCATCAGTGACACTGTCCCCCTTGTCCACCTGTTGGAGCACACGCTGCGTGGAATAATGGACAGGGCACTTGAGGCAGAACAGAGGCAGGAAGAGGAGGACTTCCTTAGCTCTCAAGGCCCCCTTTATCCAGACAGTGTTCCTGCGTGCCCGCCGATCACACAGGAAGAGGACGAGGAGGAGGAGGAGGAGGAGGAGGAAGATTGTGTCAGTATGGAGGTGGAGCCTGGCACTCAGCATCAGCAGTCTTTAAGGGATCAGTCCCAAGGAACACATGGACTTGTACGTGGCTGGGAGGAGGTGGCTGCGGACGTTGTTGTCCTTAGTGACCCAGAGGACTCCGGACCGAATGCCTCAGCAAACCTACGCTGCATGGCCTCCCTGATCCTGCAAAGCCTGCGTAAGGATCCTCGTATTCGTGGTATCAAGGAGAAGGACCAATACTGGCTGGCAACCCTCCTTGATCCACGTTACAAGGGTAAGGTTGCGGACCTTATCTTGCCATCGCAGAGGGAGCAGAGGATGAAACATCTTCGGGAGGCCTTGCAGAAAGGTCTGTGCAACGCGTTCCCAGAGACTGGGAGGTTACAAACTCCTGTTTCTGGACAACGTGTTGCTGAGGCTTCGGTCAGTCAAAGAAGGAGCGGTGGAGAAGGTGGCCGTCTGACCGATGCGTTCAGACAATTTTTTGGTCCGCAGCCCCAAGGTATGATCGGTTCCAGCAACCATCGCCAGCGTCTGTTTTACATGGTGCAGGAATACCTAGGGGCAAGATCAGACTTGGACACCTTTCCCACCGAAAATCCTCTGGGTTACTGGGTCTTGAGGATGGATCACTGGCCAGAGCTTGCACAGTATGCAATTGAGCTACTGGCCTGTCCTGCATCCAGCGTTCTTTCGGAACGCACATTCAGTGCTGCTGGAGGCGTGGTAACCGATCACAGGGTGCGTCTGTCCACCGACTCGGTCGATCGGCTGACCTTCATAAAAATGAATCAGTCTTGGATCACCACCAGCTACCAAGCACCTGATGCTGATGTAACCGAATAATTTTTTTTGAAATCTCAGATCCCTTCAAAGACTGCCTATGCTGATGCTGAGTGACTATCCCTGAGTAATTATCCTCTTCCTCCTCAATCATCACGCTGATAGCTTGTAAGAACATTTTTGGTTCTGGGCGCCACCACCAGTGCCTAAGGCACAATTTTTCAGCCCCTGTTTAACAGGGGCGTGTAATTACAATTTTTGATGTAATACTTTGCAGCAGGGCTCGTTCCTGCATTCCAACTAGAGTGTCTGTGAGGGGTTGCAGTGTTGTGGCACCAGCACCAGTGCCTAAGACCCAATTTTTCAGCCCCTGTCTAACAGGGGCGTGTAATTACAATTTTTGATGCAATACTTTGCAGCAGGGCTCGTTCCTGCGTTCCAACTAGAGTGTCTGTGAGGGGTTGCAGTGTTGTGGCACCAGCACCAGTGCCTAAGGCCTAATTTTTCAGCTCCTGTTCAACAGGGGCATGTAATTACAATTCTTGATCTAATATTTCACAGCAGGGCCCTGTGAGGGCTTACAGTGTTTTGGCCACAGCAACACCTAAGGCCCAAATTTCTGCTGAGTATATAGGGCAGGACCCTACTTTCAAACATCTAACTTACAAACGACTCCTACTTGCAAACGGAAGGAGACAACAGGAAGTGAGATGAAATCTACCCCTAAGGAAGGGAAATTCTCTCCTGTAAGAGTTAATATGGGAAAACAATTTCTACTTTCCACTGATGCTTTCCAATCCTTGTTCCACAAAAAAACCCAAATTTTCAAAAAACATTTTTCATTGGGACAAAAAAGTGAGGTGAAATCTTCTGAAGAGGAGGAAAGACGCAAAACAAATGTCACAGGGGTGATAACCCTTCCCTATGTTTTCCAAAAAGCTTAGAAAAGATTTTTTGGCTGGAGCTAAACACATTAAAAATGTTCAAAATTACAAACAGATTCTACTTAACAACAAACCTACAGTCCCTGTCTTGTTTGCACCGCCTGAATACTGCTGTTCAGAGTATATAGGGACCTTTCCTTATTTTAATTTGGGTGCGGGGTTCCCCTTAATATCCATACAAGACCCAAAGGGCCTGGTAATGGACTGGGGGGTACCCATGCCGTTTGTCTCACTGATTTTCATCCATATTGCCATGACCCGACATGACATTAAACCCGCAAGCAGTTTTAAATGAGATTTTTTCCTTTAAAAATGACATTTGGTGCAGGGACTGTTCTAAACATGGGAAACACGCGTCACTTTACAGGCATACTATAGACACCCCCCAGGTACGATATTTAAAGGAATATTTCACTTTTTTTTTTTTTACTTTAAGCATCATTAAAATCACTGCTCCCGAAAAAACGGCCGTTTTTAAAAGTTTTTTTTGCATTGATACATGTCCCCTGGGGTAGGACCCGGGTCCCCAAACCCTTTTTAGGACAATACCATGCAAATTAGCCTTTAAAATGAGCACTTTTGATTTCGAACGTTCGAGTCCCATAGACGTCAATGGGGTTCTAACGTTCGTGCGAACTTGCGGTCCGTTCGCGGGTTCTGGTGCGAACCGAACCGGGGGGTGTTCGGCTCATCCCTACTTATGAGTATCAGTGCATAGTCCTCATACCACCTAGAAATAGAGTCATCAAGTAGTTTTAACTCAGCGTCATATTGTGTACAGAGCAAGTACATCATGCCAAACGAGCAAGATTGTAGATTAGTTTCCCAACTAGATTTTAGTGGTTCCTCTATCTTTTTCAGATTAGGGAAAATGTGTATTCTGAGTCCCCAAGGGACTATATTATTGTCTGTATATTTCTGAAAATACTTTTTGTGCCAAAATATTCTTACTTTACGTTCTAGAAGGCGTTGTAGTCTGAGAAAGGCCTGCTCCAGGTCCTGAACGGAAATCTCACCAGAATGTTGGGACTGTGTGTGGTGGAAAAATCTGGACAGCCGCACTCCGGATTGGAAAAGTGAAAAATAAAATCCTCTTTATTGAAAAAGTAATAACATGATTAAAATCCGTACATGGCTTTGTTGGGATAATGCAGCATAACCGCTAACGCGTTTTACGCTCCCATAGAGCGCTTACTCATAGCTGGTTTGTACGAAAGTGATCACCACTTATATACACATAATTTGTCTACCACATGACTACATATTGATTATCTGATTCTGAACAGCTGATCATTAGTCTGTGTGGGATCTTTTTGGCATAGATGTGATTGGATGTGCGTCCTATAGCGGAATCACTAATGAAGACATGAATGCATAAATGAAATGTGTTCATATTGACAAATGTCAACATATATAAATGATAAAAAATTTTCCTTTCAAGGTTTTCGAAAAAACATATTTGTTGTTCTCCAAAACCACAAGAATGAGATGGGTGCTGGAATTCGACGTTCAAGCGTATAAAATTTCATACGGATAGGCGCAAGAGTGGGCAAACTGTGTGAGCTGGTGGCTACGGTATAATGTAAATGGTGTGTAGAGTGAAAATGGTAAAAAGATGTGCATCCAACACCACTGTCGGTGTCCACAATAAAAAACTAAGTTTATGTGTATGGTGCATAAATGTATACAAAAAATTATATAAGTTTATGTGTATGGTGCATAAATGTATACAAAAAATTAAACGACATACTGTAGAGATAAAAATAAAAATAAAAATAATAATAAAAAATAAAAAAAGCAAATCTTTATATATATGTGTATATATATACACAATGATTTCAAGTATTCAAAAAATGTGATGACGTATGTAAATAGGAAGCTGGATAGAAAACTAGCATCCTCTCGCAATGATGCGATCAATAGTTTCCTGATTTGCAGGAATTTATATGTGAATAAGTGCTTTTACTTCAATACCTACATATGTGAATGTTAAACTTTACAGCACATGAAGGATTGCAAAACTTATCACTCACTATCAACCCCGCCACTCCAGTTTCACAAAAGCGCTCATTCAAAAACTTTGCATCACTCCGTATGGGATGCATTCATCCCAATCAAGCAACAACATTAACGTTGCTGAACGTCTTTCTTTGAAGCAATCACATCTCTCGATGAATTGTCTTCAAGTGTATGGGCAGAACTATATGAGGTAGATAAAAATGGGGCAAAATGCAGTGTTTGCGCATCTGTCACTATAGTATAATATTGGCAGTGACCATATGACAGGTTCATCCAATATATGTGTTTATATCATAGATAAGTAACAATCTCACTAAACCGATTACTATATGAAATAAACAGCCAATCTACCTCTTTGAAGACCACAGCTCTTAGATCAATTCAAAACACATGGGAACTTTGCAAGGAAGGTAATGAACTATGTATATATGTGGTGAAAAACATTTGTGCGAAGTTAGTGTTATGGTCTACCTACAGCTACCATCAAACAATAATGTCTAATTAGAAACGAGGTTCAAATGACAGTGAATGCAAAAGACATAGTAAATTATTTCTTTTTTAATGAAAGCATATATGCATATCACTAGTCATTTGCTCGTATGAATGGGAGGATGTATGGTCCAATAAAATGCATCAATTGATGGAAATATGTGTGAGGGAGGAACTGATATATTGATATATGTCCCTATATATTTTTTTGCTCCATCATCCACCAAAGAGAATATGGATGTATGATCAAGGAAGGAGTAGGGAGGAAAGGGTTACAGATGTATTACTCGGGGATTATGACTTTAATGTTGTTTCATTCATAGAAATGTGAAACGTCCCACTCAAAGTTTAACCCCCGTGGGATCCTAGTGTCCAGCGAGAATATCCAAAGGACTTCTCGTTTGCACAGTAACTGGAATCTGTCTCCTCCTCTCACCGGTGTGATAATTTTTTCTATGCCCTGAATAGTTAGACTGGAAGTGTCTTTGTGGTGTGTGTAAACCCAGTGCTTTGATACATTAGTTAAGATCTCCTTCTCAATGTTGTACAGGTGATCATGTAGCCTGTCTCTGAGACGCCGTGTTGTGCGTCCAACATATTGTACCTGGCAACTGGTGCATGTGATAACATATACCACAAATTTGGTGTTACAATTAATAAACATGGGGATCGAAAATTCTTTTTGATTGCTGCATGATTTTATGAGTTGACCCATTTTGATGTACTTGCAGTAATTACAAGTTTTTACTCCACACTTGAAATTGCCTGTGAAGTTGAGCTAATTAGATTTTGTTCGGTTGGTTGAAAACAAACTGGGAGACAATGAACGTCCCAATGTAGGTGCTCTGCGGGATACAACCTTGATCCCTTTAGAAAGGATGTTGTTATATATAGGGTCATTATATAAAACAGGAAGGTGTTTCATAATAATTTTCTTGATTGTATTAAATTCAGAGCTATATGGGGTAGAAAAAAACGGGATTGTAGGGGACATATCCCTTCTCTGTTGAATGTTTCTAGCTGCTTTTTTCTTTACAAGTGAAGATCTTGGGATGGATCTTACTGTGTTGAGTGCTTTTTGTACTGATGCTTCTTTATAGCCTCGAACTTTAAACCTGTTTGCCATACTTTTGGCTTCAGCCTCAAAAGTTTCAGGAGAGCTACATAGGCGTTTTAACCTTAAGAAATGGCTATATGGGATACTTCTGATGGTATGTTTAGGGTGTGCAGAATCAGCTCTAAGTAGAGTGTTGCCACTGAGAGGTTTTCTGTACAGACTGGACTGAATCGCATCACCGGACCCCGCCAGTTGCACATCAAGAAATTCTATGGATCTGGATTGCAGATTTCCCGTGAATGTTAAATTTAATGAATTGTCATTGAAATATGCCAGCCAGGTATCTAAATCAGCTTCTCTATCTGATGTAATAAATAACAGGTCGTCTATAAAGCGACAGAAAAAGACAGTATCTTTACGGCGGGGACTATTTGGTCCAAAGATGCGGGACCTCTCCCACCAGCCCATATAAATATTGGCCAGTGAGGGGGAAAATTTGGCTCCCATAGAGGCCCCGCATTTCTGGAGAAAATAGTCCCCGTCAAACATGAAAAAATTGTGTGTTAAAAGATACTCCAGGGCTTGTACAACAAACTCTTGTAAAATCAAAGAGAGTTTGCCTGTTTTTCTAAGAAAATAAGTGACTGCCTGGATCCCCAGGTGATGTGGGATACTAGAGTACAAACTAGATACATCACAGCTGATCCATCTATAGTTGTCTTTCCATTTAATGTCTTGCAGTTTGTTCAATAAATCGTTTGTGTCTTTTATGTAACCAGGGAGACTGGTGGCTATTGGTTGTAGATGAGAGTCTACCCACTCTCCTAAGCGTTCATTTATCCACTTCAGCCCCGGAAGGATTTACCCCCTTCCTGACCAGAGCACTTTTTACAATTTGGCACTGCGTTGCTTTAACTGCTAATTGCGCGGTCATGCAATGGTGTACCCAAACGAAATTTGCGTCCTTTTCTTCCCACAAATAGAGCTTTCTTTTGATGGTATTTGATCACCTCTGCCATTTTTATTTTTTGCGCTATAAATGGAAAAATACCGAAAATTTTGAAAAAAAATGATATTTTCTACTTTTTGTTATAAAAAAAATACAATAAACTCAATTTTAGTCATACATTTAGGCCAAAATGTATTCGGCCACATGTCTTTGGTAAAAAAAAAAGTCAATAAGCGTATATTTATTGGTTTACGCAAAGTTATAGCGCCTACAAACTAGGGTACATTTTCTGGAATTTACACAGCTTTTAGTTTATGACTGCCTATGTCATTTCTTGAGGTGCTAAAATGGCAGGTCAGTACAAACCCCCCCCCAAATGACCCCATTTTGGAAAGTAGACACCCCAAGGAAATTGCTGAGAGGCATGTTGAACCCATTGAATATTTATTTTTTTTGTCCCAGGTGATTGAATAATGACAAAAAAAAAAAAAAAAATTTACAAAAAGTTGTCACTAAATGATATATTGCTCACACAGGCCATGGGCATATGTGGAATTGCACCCCAAAATACATTCAGCTGCTTCTCCTGAGTATGGGGATACCACATGTGTGGGACTTTTTGGGAGCATAGCCGCGTATGGGGCCCCGAAAACCAAGCACCGCCTTCAGGATTTCTAAGGGCATAGATTTTTGATTACACTCCTCACTACCTATCACAGTTTTGAAGGCCATAAAATGCCAAGATGGCACAAAACACCCCCAAATGACCCCATTTTGGAAAGTAGACACCCCAAGCTATTTGCTGAGAGGTATGTTGAGTCCATGGAATATTTTATTTTTTGACACAAGTTGTGGGAATGTGAAAATTTTTTTTTTTGCACAAAGTTGTCACTAAATGATATATTGCTCACACAGGCCATGGGCATATGTGGAATTGTACCCCAAAATACATTTAGCTGCTTCTCCTGAGTATGGGGATACCACATGTGTGGGACTTTTTGGGAGCCTAGCCGCGTACGGGGCCCCGAAAACCCATCACCGCCTTTAGGATTTCTAAGGGCATACATTTTTTATTTCACTCCTCACTACCTATCAGAGTTTTGAAGGCCATAAAATGCCAAGATGGCACAAACCCCCCCAAATGACCCCATTTTGGAAAGTAGACACCCCAAGCTATTTCCTGAGAGGCATGTTGAGTCCATGGAATATTTTATATTTTGACACAAGTTGCGGGAAAGTGACAATTTTTTTTTTTTTTGCACAAAGTTGTCACTAAATGATATATTGCTCAAACATGCCATGGGCATATGTGGAATTGCACCCCAAAATATATTCTGCTGCTTCTCCTGAGTACGGGGATACCACATGTGTGGGACTTTTTGGGAGCCTAGCTGCGTACGGGGCCCGAAAACCCAGCACCGCCTTCAGCATTTCTAAGGGCGTAAAGTTGTAATTTCACTCCTCACTACCTATCACATTTTTGAAGGCCATAAAATGCCCAGATGGCACAACCCCCCCCAATTGACCCCATTTTGGAAAGTAGACACCCCAAGCTATTTGCTGAGAGGCATGTTGAGTCCATGGAATATTTTATATTTTGACACAAGTTGCGGGAAAGTGACAATTTTTTTTTTTTTTTTTGCACAAAGTTGTCACTAAATGATATATTGTTCAAACATGCCATGGGCATATGTGGAATTACACCCCAAAATATATTCTGCTGCTTCTCCTGAGTACGGGGATACCACATGTGTGGGACTTTTTGGGAGCCTAGCCGCGTACGGAGCCCCGAAAACCAAGCACCGCCTTCAGGATTTTACTCCTCACTACCTATCACAGTTTTGAAGGCCATAAAATGCCAAGATGGCACAAAACCCCCCCAAATGACCCCATTTTGGAAAGTAGACACCCCAAGCTATTTGCTGAGAGGCATGGTGAGTATTTTGCAGCTCTCATTTGTTTTTGAAAATGAAGAAAGACAAGAAAAACATATTTTTTTTTCTTTTTTCAAATTTCAAAACTTTGTGACAAAAAGTGAGGTCTGCAAAATACTCACTATACCTCTCAGCAAATAGCTTTGGGTGTCTATTTTCCAAAATGGGGTCATTTGGGGGGGGTTGTGCCATCTGGGCATTCCATGGCCTCCGAAACTGTGATAGGCAGTGAAGAGTGAAATAAAAAATTTACGCCCTTAGAAAGCCTGAAGGCGGGGCTTGGTTTTCGGGGTCCCGTACGCGGCTAGGCTCCCAAAAAGTCTCACACATGTGGTATCCCCGTACTCAGGAGAAGCAACAGAATGTATTTTGGGGTGTAATTTCACATATTCCCATGGCATGTTTGAGCAATATATCATTTAATGACAACTTTGTGCAAAAAAAAAAAAAAAAAATTTGTCTTTTTCCCGCAACTTGTGTCACAATATAAAATGTTCAATGGACTCGACATGCCTCTCAACAAATAGCTTGGGGTGTCTACTTTCCAAAATGGGGTCATTTGGGGGGGTTTTGAACTGTCCTGGCATTTTATGCACAACATTTAGAAGCTTATGTCACACATCGACCACTCTTCTAACCACTTGAAGACAAAGCCCTTTCTGACACTTTTTGTTTACATGAAAAAATTATTTTTTTTTGCAAAAAAATTACTTTGAACCCCCAAACATTATATATTTTTTTTAAAGCAAATGCCCTACAGATTAAAATGGTGGGTGTTTAATTTTTTTTTTCACACAGTATTTGCGCAGCGATTTTTCAAACGCATTTTTTGGGGAAAAAACACACTTTTTAAAATTTTAATACACTAAAACACACTATTTTGTCAAAATGTTTGATGAAATAAAAAAGATGATCTTAGGCCGAGTACATGGATACCAAACATGACATGCTTTAAAATTGCGCACAAACGTGCAGTGGCGACAAACTAAATACATTTTTAAAAGCCTTTAAAAGCCTTTACAAGTTACCACTTTAGATTTACAGAGGAGGTCTACTGCTAAAATTACTGCCCTCGATCTGACCTTCGCGGTGATACCTCACATGCATGGTGCAATTGCTGTTTACATTTGACGCCAGACCGACGCTTGCGTTCGCCTTTGTGCGAGAGCAGGGGGGGGGGCAGGGGTGCCTTTTTTTTTTTTTTTTTTATTTTTTTTTTTTGCTTTTTTATCTTATTTTTAAACTGTTCCTTTTATTTTTATTTTTTTTTAATCATTTTTATTGTTATCTCAGGGAATGTAAATATCCCCTATGATAGCAATAGGTAGTGACAGGTACTCTTTTTAGAAAAAATTGGGGTCTATTAGACCCTAGATCTCTCCTCTGCCCTCAAAGCATCTGACCACACCAAGATCGGTGTGATAAAATGCTTTCCCAATTTCCCAATGGCGCTGTTTACATCCGGCGAAATCTAAGTCATGAAATGCTCGTAGCTTCCGGTTTCTTAGGCCATAGAGATGTTTGGAGCCATTCTGGTCTCTGATCAGCTCTATGGTCAGCTGGCTGAATCACCGGCTGCATTCTCAAGTTCCCTGTTGGGACAGGAGAGCCAGGGAAAAACATGGACGACGGTGTGGGGGGGGGCATTCCCTCCCACTGCTTGTAAAAGCAGTCTAGAGGCTAATTAGCTGCTAGGATTGCTTTTACAAGAAAGCCGACCACTGGCTGAAAAGAATGATACCAAGATGATACCTAAACCTGCAGGCATCATTCTGGTATAACCACTCAAAGTCCAGCAACATACCAGTACGTTGCTGGTCCTTGTTGGGCATACATTGTAAACTTTTTTTTCATGCAGCCTGTGGGCTGAACGAAAAAAAGATATTGATCGGTGGGTATGCCCACCATTAGAATACCTCCCTTCATCCACCCACTTCTAATGATGGGCATACATGCACCGTATATATATGCCGAAGCATGGGGGCATCCTCCCGCAAAAGGCAGGAGCAAATCGCTCCTCCACCCACTGCTGCCCCCACGCTTCGGCATATATGCTGAAGTATGTAACTGTGGTGGTGAAATCACCTCCGACAGCGCTGGAGTCACGGCTTTATGTATCGTGGGAGCAAACGCTGTTGCTGTCAAGATATATATATCCGTGCTGCAACTGAATGGCGTACCTTCTAAGCAAATGATGGTTAACAAAAAAACAAAGTAACATTACAGTATAACAGTAATACTTACCATACCTGCAAAGCAAAATACAAAAAAACATAGTAAAAAATAAAACATTTAACGCAACCTGTGCCTACCTAAAAAATATATATGCCGAAGCATGGGGGCATCCGCCCGCAAAAGGCAGGAGCAAATCGCTCCTCCACCCACTGCTGCCCCCACGCTTCGGCATATATGCTGAAGTATGTAACTGTGGTGGTGAAATCACCTCCGACAGCGCTGGAGTCACGGCTTTATGTATCGTGGGAGCAAACGCTGTTGCTGTCAAGATAAATAAATCCGTGCTGCAACTGAATGGCCTACCTTCTAAGCAAATGATGGTTAACAAAAAAACAAAGTAACATTACAGTATAACAGTAATACTTACCATACCTGCAAAGCAAAATACAAAAAAACATAGTAAAAAATAAAACATTTAACGCAACCTGTGCCTACCTAAAAAATATATATGCCGAAGCATGGGGGCATCCTCCCGCAAAAGGCAGGAGCAAATCGCTCCTCCACCCACTGCTGCCCCCACGCTTCGGCATATATGCTGAAGTATGTAACTGTGGTGGTGAAATCACCTCCGACAGCGCTGGAGTCACGGCTTTATGTATCGTGGGAGCAAACGCTGTTGCTGTCAAGATAAATAAATCCGCTCTGCAGCTGAATGGCGTACCTGAAAACACAAAAGTGGTTAACAATAAAAAAAACAAAGTATAAAAAAATTGCATACCTATAAAGCAAACATGATAAAAACATAACAATAAAACATTGCAGTATAGAATGCAGAACAATAGAGAGAGAATAGAGAGAGAACAATAAAACAACAACTATTTTTGTTTTTTTTATTTTATATTTTTTTTGTGTTTTTTTCTTTTTTTTTACTTTTTTTTGTTTTTTTTACACTTTTTTTTGTAACTTTAACTTTTTTAACTGGTACCAGGTTTGGGTCTCTCAAAATGCGACAGCATCTTGGGAGACCCTGTGGAAGTGTGCCTAGTCTGTGCAGTGCTGTACCCTACGCTAATACTCCACTAGTGTGTGGTAGCGTTCAAAACATTCACCAATGCAAAGACCAGGATTGCCAGGACAGAGGGGACAACAATACCGGGTGTCACGCCTAAATCCACGCTTGCTGCAGACACGACATCTTTTTTGGGGGGTTCGTTGGGTAGGGGTACTCGGGAGGGCATAAAGAAAATGCCTCTCATGCAGCCGGCTTACTGCATTTGGTTGGGGATGGTGAGGTGGAGCACCGTCTGGATACAGAAGGGCTCTGACGATCTCTTCCTGGAATTTAAAGAAGGATCCAGTCCGTCCTGAAGCTCTGTATAGCACATAAGCATTCAGCAAAGCCAATTGAAATAAATAAACAGACACTTTTTTGTACCAGCGTCTGGCCTTATGGGTAATTAGGTACGGCGCCAACAACTGGTCGTTGAGTTCCACCCCTCCCATATTAAGGTTATATTCGTGGACACAGAGGGGTTTCTCCACAACACCAGTCACCGTAGGAATTTGGACCATCGTGTCTGCATGAAGGGAGGTGAGAACGAAAACATTCTTCTTATCCCTCCACTTCATAGCAAGCAAATTATTATACTTCAAGTAGGCTCTCTCCCCCAGCCTAAGACGGGAATCTACAAGCCGCTGGGGAAAGCCCCGGCGATTAGGTCGCACGGTGCCACATGCTCCAATCTGATGATCAAAATGGTGGCTAAAAAGTGGCACGCTCGTATAATAATTGTCCACGTACAAGTGGTACCCCTTTCCGAATAAGGGTGACACCAAGTCCCACACTATCTTGCCAGCACTTCCTATGTAGTCAGGGCAGTTTGTCGGCTCTACGTGACTATCTTTGCCCTCGTAAACCATAAAACTATATGTATAGCCTGTGGCCCTGTCACAGAGCTTATACATCTTGACCCCGTATCTGGCACGCTTGCTGGGAAGGTACTGTTTGAATGACAAGCGGCCAGAAAATTTAACCAGGGACTCATCAACGCAGACAACTTGATAAACAAGTCTGCAAAACGTTGGTTGAAGTGGTTTACGAGGGGCCGAATTTTGTAGAGCCGATCGTATGCAGGGTCTCCACGAGGACGACAGAGTTCATTGTCGTTGAAGTGCATGAACCATAAAATCTGCTCGTATCGTGCCCTGGCCATGGAGGCAGAGAACAAGGGTGAATGGTAAATTGGGTCAGTGGACCAATATGACCGCAACTCTTAAATTCGGAGACCGTAATTGGTCTCCAATCTCTGGCAAGGGTGGACTGGGGCATAGTGGCGATGTATTGACCAGCGTATAAATTGCTTTGGTCCACAATAGATCTATAGAGATCTTCGGTGAAAAACAGTGAATAAAAATCCAGTGGCGTAAAGTCAACTGTTTCCACCTGAATTCCGGGTTGGCCAGTGAAAGGGGGAAGTACGGGTGTTGCAGAAGTGGTGGGTACCCAATTCGGATTGGCGAATGCAGCAGGAAGGGCATTGCCACCTCGCCAGCTTGAACTGCACTTATGGGACTCGCCACGTCACCAAGTGTTACTGCAGTGCTGGATGTACGACCAGGGTGTACTAGGCCGCTGGTGCTTGCCAGTTCACAAGAAGGAATAGCGGCACTAGTACTTCTCTGCTCCATACGAGAGCCCTGCGGTTCTTGCACTTCAAGGACAGAATAAGTTCGGGGTCTGGTACGCCTGACCTTAGCAGGGACCACAACTCCGTCGTCAGAGCTATCTGTCATGGAGCCGCTGTCCTCTACAGGATCGTATTCTGAGCCTGAATCTGACAGATGAGTGACTTCCTCTTCACTATCTGTCATGCTCAGAAACCTGTAGGCCTCTTCACTAGTGTACCTTCGATTTGCCATTTTGGCCTCTAAATTTAGGGGTACACTAGTGAGACTCACAGGCAAAAAAGCTCCTGACTGTCAGCGACTGATTCAAAACGCTACCAAAAAACTGTTAGCGATCGCAGGGATCAGGCATGACTCTGCGACCGCTGCAGTTATGTGTGCTTAGTGTTTTGTAAGTGTCAGTAATCGATCGATACTGCACTTGGGTGGGCTGGGCTGGGCCGAGGAGCAAAACGCAGGTGCTAGCAGGTATCTGGGCTGATCCCGCTAACACTGCATTTCAGGGAACCCTAAACTGCTGGGGAGTATAGATCTGATCGGATCAGATATCGATCCGTTCAGATAATATAGCACTAAGGGAGGTGTATGCTGCGTGCGTGGGTTTTAGCGGTACTGGCGCTAACCTGACGCTGCCTGGGGCGACGCAGACCTTATCTGATCCTAAAAACTTAACTTCTATCACCGCCGGGCAATTAGGGGGTTAAACCTTTATAAGGTAATAAACGGCGGGTGCCCTAAAACTATAATAAACTATAATAAACTGTAATAAACTGTAATAAACTACAAAAAACAAACTATCTAACCAGCGTCACCCGTAACACTTATACGGTGATCGCTGGTGAAAGGGTTAACTAGGGGGCAATTAGGGGGTTAAAACCTTTAGCAGGTAGTATATGGGGGTCCCTGTCGCTATAAAACAATGACAGCGAACCTATATACTTACCTCCCTAAACTAGCGTCACCTGTGTCACTAATACAGCGATCAGAAAAACGATTGCTTAGCGACACTGGTGACGGGGGGTGATCACGGGGTTAACCTTTATTAGGGGGGGTTAGGGGGGTACCCTGGACCTAAAGGGGGGTACCCTAGACCTAAAGGGGGCTAACCTAACTGCCCTAACACTTATAACTGACACAAACTGACACCAATGCAAAAAAAAAACACTGCTATTGGTGTCAGAGTGACAGTGGGTACAGGGGGGTGATCGGGGGGTGATCGGGGGGTGACAGGGGAGTGACAGGGGGGTGAAAAGTGTGCCTGGCGTGTTCTACTGAGCGTGTAGTGTTGGTGCACTTACTTGGATGTCTTCTTTCCTCGGCGTCGGATCAAAAAGACCGGCTCGAGGAGAGATGACATCACTTCCTCTCCCTCTGTTTACATTACAGAGGGAGAGGAAGCATTTGATTCGCTGGGAGCGATCGGGAGGGGGTGGCCATCAATGGATGGCCTCCCCCTGACCCCCAATCGCCCGAGAACAAGAGCCGACCGCCGAGGGCACCGAGGAGGGGTCCGATCGGACCCCCCGACCGCGGGAAGGCATCACGTACCAGGTACGTGATTTTGCCTGCCCGTGCCGCCCTGCTCACGTATATAGGCGTGAGGCAGTCGGCAAGTGGTTAAAGAGCCTATCCCCGCCACTATAGGTCGACCTGTAAGGGGATTTAACCCCTTGTGGATCTTTGGTAGGTGATGGAATATTGGTGTTATGGGGCATTCTGGAATAAGAAATTCTTTCTCCCTAGGGGTGAATATACCAACTTGTATGGCTCTGTTTATGAGTGTGGAGAGCGTGTTTTTGAAAGAAATAGTTGGGTTGGAGGGTAATTTCTGGTATGTGTGTATGTCAGATAGTTGACGCAGAGCCTCTTTTTTGTACACTTCTGCATCTAAAACCGCCACCATACCCCCCTTATCTGCGTTTCTGATGACAATCTGGTCGTCAGCGGAGAGCCTCTTAAAGTCTTGTCTCTCCTTGACAGACAGATTGTCCTGTGCAAATTTCTTTCTGCTGCAGCTGTGAGCCAGGTGTACCAAGTCCCCCTCCACCATCTTTTGGAATGAGTCAAGATTCTTGCCTCTGGCTGCCACTGGATAAAAATCTGATCTCCCCCTGGAGATTTCAATGTGAACATGCGTGGGATTTGGAGGACAAGGATCTGACTCATGTGCCAAATCGGTTAGATCCTGTAAAGCACAGTTATCAACAAATAGTATGGGTGAAGAAGGGGACTCACCTGTGTCACAGCTGTCTACAGACTCATTGGGCTCATCTACTGCACAATCAAAAAAATGTTTTCTAAGGGTTAAAGTCTTTGAAAATTTATTAATGTCCAAAATTGTTTCAAAAAGGTTGAAATGTCTGTTAGGACAAAAGTTCAAACCTTTGGCCAAAAGGCTGATCTCTTCTGTGCTCAGTTGTTTTTTGGACAAATTGATCACACTGTGTTTTACTTCCTCGGCGTCTTCGGCGTCTTCTCCCGCAGCATGTAGCGTGTGTTGTTCGTGGTGTTTGTGTTTCCTACCACCTCTTCTTGTCTTTTTGTGGACGGTTTCTTTTTCTTGGTTTGTCTGGACCTGTGAGGGTTTCCAGGGGAGCGGCTGTTGATAGGTCTAATGGATTCCGGTGGAGTTGGGGATCTGTCAAGTAATGAGTTTGACATGGTACGTGCTAGAGTATTGTCGGCCGACTCCCCTTCATGGTCAGAAAAACTTACACGTTTACCTCGGTTTTTATGGGATCTGCTGGGCTTGTAAAGTGGCTTGTGCCAGGTTTAAACCTTGTTTGCTTGATAATCATCCTTATCCCGGGCCATTTTGCCTTTCTTGGTATCAATTATTGCTCTTTCCATTCGATCTAGTTTTTTGTTTAACCTTTCATCGAGTTCAGAAAAACCTTTGATTGCTTGAGAAGTGGTAAGATCTTTTTGTATTATGGAAATGTCCAGTTGTAACTTCTCTGTTTCTCTTTTCTTTGAGGCGATCAAAATCTCCATAAATTTAAAGGAACAGGTATCTAGAGTGTCTGTCCACTGTTTTTTGAAATCTTCATCAAATAAATCTGAGGTAGGGAATTTTTTGATTCTTAGTCCTCGAGGAATGTGCAGTATTGATACATATTCTGTAAGAAAAGTAATGTCCCAATAGGCTTTAAACTCTTTAGACATTAGTTGTTCTAATTTCCTGAAGAGCCTTATCAATTGTATCTCATCGTCTTCCGACGGTTGTAAGGCGTATGCTTGCAATGGCTGTCTTAGAGGATTATTGGATGGTGCTGTAAGAGTTCTGCTAAAAGCTGCTTCCACAACAGGCACTTGTGTACTAGGATAATCCATAATTTATTTCCAATATTGCCCTCTCACTCTGAGACCAAGATACAGTGTGCCACCAGATACAGTGTGCCACTTACCACCAGATACAGTGTGTCACATGCCACCAGCAGCCTGCCACCAGATACAGTGTGTCACTTTCCACCAGCAGATTGCCACCAGATACGGTGTGCCACTTGCCACCAGATACACTGTGCCACTTGCCACCAGCAGCCTGCCACCAGATATGGTGTTCCACTTGCCAACAGCAGCCTGCGACCAGATACAGTGTGCCACTTTCCACAAGCAGTCTGCCACCAGATATGGTGTGCTACTTGCCACCCACAGCCTGCTACCAGACACAGTATGCCACTTGCCACCAGCAGCCTGCCACCAGATACAGTGTGCCACTTGCCACCAGCAGCATGCCACCAGATATGGTGTGCCACTTGCCACCAGCAGCATGCCACCAGATATGGTGTGCCACTTGCCACCAGATAGTGTGCCACTTGCCACCAGCAGCCTGCCACCAGATACAGTGTGCCACTTGCCACCAGATACAGTGTGCCACTTGCCACAAGCAGCCTGTCACCAGATACAGTGTGCCACTTGCCACCAACAGTCTGTCACCAGATACACTGTGCCACTTGCCACCAGCAATCTGCCACCAGATATGGTGTTCCACTTGCCAACAGCAGCCTGCGACCAGATACAGTGTGCCACTTGCCACAAGCAGCATGCCACCGGATACAGTGTGCCACTTGCCACCAGCAGCCTGCCCCAGATATGGTGTGCTACTTGCCACCAGCAGCATGCCACCAGATACAGTGTGCCACTTGCCACCAGCAGCATTCCACCAGATATGGTGTGCCACTTACCACCTGATAGTGTGCCACTTGCCACCAGCAGCATGCCACCAGATACAGTGTGCCACTTGCCACCAGATACAGTGTGCCACTTGCCACCAGCAGCCTGCCATCAGATATGGTGTGCCACTTGCCAACAGAAGCCTGCCACCAGATACAGTGTGCCACCTGCCACCAGATACAGTCAGCAGCCTGCCACCAGACACAGTGTGCCACTTGCCACCAGCAGCATGCAACCAGATAGAGTGTGCCACTTGCCACCAGCAGCCTGCCACTGCCTCCAGAACTCTGCCCAGACAGATAGGAGGGACAGGGCCTGTATAGTCAATCAAATCCCTGGAGCCCCTACCCCTCCTGAGCTGGGATGGTATGGCCGTGTGTGTGTATGCCAGGAGTATTGATTAGACCAAGTTCTACAGGGGGTTGTGTGTACAAGCCTTTGGGCTCACACTGGTGTGCTGCAGTCGGCCGCACTGCTTGTGTATCTGCAGTTTTAGCTGCAGTCCTATTGATATATATCAGGTTGAAGGTTTTGCTGCATTTTCTGACAGTGCACCAAAGATAAGATGCAGCATGCAGGAATTTTGGTGCACTTTCAGAAAAAAACAGACAACCTAATAGAAATCAATAGGACTGTGAGTAAAACGCAGGAAAACTGTGGATTCACCAGCAATGGGCCAAAACATAGCAAACCAGTGTGAACCCTTCCTAAAAGCACAAGGGACCGAGTACTACCACAGGCTGAGGACACAATTCTTAACACTTTGGCTGCAGTTATAAGAGCTACTGCTGGAGGAATAAGTTAAAAAGGAGGGGAAGGGAGATAAGAGTCACTGAGCTCACATTTGGATGGTCCCTGGAGGCTCATCACTCAGATATCTGCCGCTGTTCTGTTCATATTTTCCCACCCACACGGCTCCTTCTTCACTACACAGCCACAGACTTCACAGAGTGAGAGAGGGGAGGGGAAAGGCAGAGCCGACTCAGCCTCTCCCATTCGTGTAGGGGGGAACTGTGCACTGTGACAATGTAATAAACACAGTGAGCAAACACAGATGCAGCCAGACACCCCTACATTTACACACAGCTTCTCCTGTCCCATAGAAGTTTATGGACAGGAGAAAATCGGCCTTTTACTGCTGACTGGGAGGGCCGATTTTAAGGCAGGGGCCTGGAGCTGCAGCTCCATCAGCCCCTATGTTAATCCGGCCCTGGACGAGGACTATTTTCTCCAGAAATGCGGGGCCTCTATGGGAGCCAAATTTTCCCCCTCACTGGCCAATATTTATATGGGCTGGTGGGAGAGGTCCCGCATCTTTGGACCAAATAGTCCCCGCCGTAAAGATACTGTCTTTTTCTGTCGCTTTATAGACGACCTGTTATTTATTACATCAGATAGAGAAGCTGATTTAGATACCTGGCTGGCATATTTCAATGACAATTCATTAAATTTAACATTCACGGGAAATCTGCAATCCAGATCCATAGAATTTCTTGATGTGCAACTGGCGGGGTCCGGTGATGCGATTTAGTCCAGTCTGTACAGAAAACCTCTCAGTGGCAACACTCTACTTAGAGCTGATTCTGCACACCCTAAACATACCATCAGAAGTATCCCATATAGCCATTTCTTAAGGTTAAAACGCCTATGTAGCTCTCCTGAAACTTTTGAGGCTGAAGCCAAAAGTATGGCAAACAGGTTTAAAGTTCGAGGCTATAAAGAAGCATCAGTACAAAAAGCACTCAACACAGTAAGATCCATCCCAAGATCTTCACTTGTAAAGAAAAAAGCAGCTAGAAACATTCAACAGAGAAGGGATATGTCCCCTACAATCCCATTTTTTTCTACCCCATATAGCTCTGAATTTAATACAATCAAGAAAATTATTATGAAACACCTTCCTGTTTTATATAATGACCCTATATATAACAACATCCTTTCTAAAGGGATCAAGGTTGTATCCCGCAGAGCACCTACATTGGGACGTTCATTGTCTCCCAGTTTGTTCTCAACCAACCGAACAAAATCTAATTAGCTCAACTTCACAGGCAATTTCAAGTGTGGAGTAAAAACTTGTAATTACTGCAAGTACATCAAAACGGGTCAACTCATAAAATCATGCAGCAATCAAAAAGAATTTTCGATCCCCGTGTTTATTAATTGTAACACCAAATTCGTGGTATATGTTATCACATGCACCAGTTGCCAGGTACAATATGTTGGACGCACAACACGGCGTCTCAGAGACAGGCTACATGATCACCTGTACAACATTGAGAAGGAGATCTTAACTAATGTATCAAAGCACTGGGTTTACACACACCACAAAGACACTTCCGGTCTAACTATTCAGGGCATAGAAAAAATTATCACACCGGTGAGAGGAGGAGACAGATTCCAGTTTCTGTGCAAACAAGAAGTCCTTTGGATATTCTTGTTGGACACTAGGATCCCACGGGGGTTAAACTTTGAGTGGGACGTTTCACATTTCTATGAATAAAACAACATTAAAGTCATAATCCCCGAGTAATACATCTGTAACCCTTTCCTCCCTACTCCTTCCTTGATCATACATCCATATTCTCTTTGGTGAATGATGGAGCAAAAAAATATATAGGGACATATATCAATATATCAGTTCCTCCCTCACACATATTTCCATCAATTGATGCATTTTATTGGACCATACATCCTCCCATTCATACGAGCAAATGACTAGTGATATGCATATATGCTTTCATTAAAAAAGAAATAATTTACTATGTCTTTTGCATTCACTGTCATTTGAACCTCGTTTCTAATTAGACATTATTGTTTGATGGTAGCTGTAGGTAGACCATAACACTAACTTCGCACAAATGTTTTTCACCACATATATACATAGTTCATTACCTTCCTTGCAAAGTTCCCATGTGTTTTGAATTGATCTAAGAGCTGTGGTCTTCAAAGAGGTAGATTGGCTGTTTATTTCATATAGTAATCGGTTTAGTGAGATTGTTACTTATCTATGATATAAACACATATATTGGATGAACCTGTCATATGGTCACTGCCAATATTATACTATAGTGACAGATGCGCAAACACTGCATTTTGCCCCATTTTTATCTACCTCATATAGTTCTGCCCATACACTTGAAGACAATTCATCGAGAGATGTGATTGCTTCAAAGAAAGACGTTCAGCAACGTTAATGTTGTTGCTTGATTGGGATGAATGCATCCCATACGGAGTGATGCAAAGTTTTTGAATGAGCGCTTTTGTGAAACTGGAGTGGCGGGGTTGATAGTGAGTGATAAGTTTTGCAATCCTTCATGTGCTGTAAAGTTTAACATTCACATATGTAGGTATTGAAGTAAAAGCACTTATTCACATATAAATTCCTGCAAATCAGGAAACTATTGATCGCATCATTGCGACAGGACGCTAGTTTTCTATCCAGCTTCCTATTTACATACGTCATCACATTTTTTGAATACTTGAAATCATTGTGTATATATACACAAATATATAAAGATTTGCTTTTTTTATTTTTTATTATTATTTTTATTTTTATTTTTATCTCTATGTCGTTTAATTTTTTGTATACATTTATGCACCATACACATAAACTTAGTTTTTTATTGTGGACACCGACAGTGGTGTTGGATGCACATCTTTTTACCATTTTCACTCTACACACCATTTACATTATACCGTAGCCACCAGCTCACACAGTTTGCCCACTCTTGCGCCTATCCGTATGAAATTTTATATGCTTGAACGTCGAATTCCAGCACCCATCTCATTCTTGTGGTTTTGGAGAACAACAAATATGTTTTTTTGAAAACCTTGAAAGGAAATTTTTTTATCATTTATATATGTTGACATTTGTCAATATGAACACATTTCATTTATGCATTCATGTCTTCATTAGTGATTCCACTATAAGACGCACATCCAATCACATCTATGCCAAAAAGATCCCACACAGACTAATGATCAGCTGTTCAGAATCAGATAATCAATATGTAGTCATGTGGTAGACAAATTATGTGTATATAAGTGGTGATCACTTTCGTACAAACCAGCTATGAGTAAGCGCTCTATGGGAGCGTAAAACGCGTTAGCGGTTATGCTGCATTATCCCAACAAAGCCATGTACGGATTTTAATCATGTTATTACTTTTTCAATAAAGAGGATTTTATTTTTCACTTTTCCAATCCGGAGTGCGGCTGTCCAGATTTTTCCACCACACACATACCTTTGGAACAGCAATTGCCGGCACCTGGGGCTCTCACAATTATCCACACCGCGGAGGACGGGAAGTTTGAACCCGGTCACCTAGAGCGGTGGTAACTATTTCGTTTATCTCAGAATGTTGGGACTGCTGGATTTTGTCTATTAGGCCATCCCAGGCCCCTCTTTTGAATGTAGCCATGTTTGAAGGAAAATGGGAGGAGGGAGACAAGGAAAGATCGAAAAATAATATACAAATTGGAAACCAAAGGACAAGGAAACAAAAAATATTAACTAAACGGAGGGGAATTGGGAAAGAAGTACCGTATTTGTCAGCGTATAACACGCACTTTTTTCCCCTTAAAATTGATTTGAAAATGGCGCCGCCGGCGCCGAAATACACAGAGCCGGTCCTCGGCTCATCTCGGCCACTTTCGGCTTCACTCGAGCGCCGCCCGAACCTAGCCGAGTGTACTTGGCTAGGTTCGGATAGCTCCGTTCACAGTCACGCCCATCCCGGGCGGGACTACGAGTGGAGCCGAAAGTGAACGAGAGCCGCCGAGAAGAGCCGAGGACCGATTTTGAAGCTCAGGATCGCAGGGGATCAAACTGCGAGCTGCAAGGCTGCACTGGGGCAAGGCTGCACTGGGGCAAGGCTGCACTGGGGCAAGGCTGCACTGGGATAAGGCTGCAATGGACACTGGGGAAGGCTGCACTGACAAGGCTGCACTGGGTTAAGGCTGCAATGGACACTGGGGAAGGCTGCATTGACAAGGCTGCACTGACAAGGCTGCACTGACATGGCTGCACTGACATGGCTGCACTGGGGCAAGGCTGCACTGAGAAGGCTGCAATGATGGGCATTTAAATGTAAGTTTTCTTCCCTTCAACTTCCCTCCTAAAAGTTTTTTTTTCCTTAAAATTCCCTCCTAAATTGGGGTGCGTGTTATACGCCGGTGTGTGTTATACGCCGATAAATACGGTAAGTTCCCATAAAAAAAGGTGAAATATATCAAATGAAATACTAATACATGTTGTATAAGGTAAGGATCAATTAGTAACGTAATTTATACAACATATTTAATTTATACAACATATCTAGTAATTGTTGTGTTGCCATCAAACAGACCAGGAGGGAGTGTATTAAAACACCAAAAAAGAAAGGCAAGAAATTGGTCTAGTTGATGGTGCAACACCCCTATATTAGGCACCTCATCCCAATGAATATGAAAAAAGTTGGGGGACTGAGTGGGATTTTTACGGTGCCCTGAATACATTTTGACAAATTAAGACATAAAAAAATGTTTATTTATACATGATCAAAAAGATTCTTTTATACAGAAAATATATTCGTTAAAATAACAAACGTTTGAACAAGACATTCAAGAGCGATAAAGGGTACATTGCACACTAGCCCGATATGTTTCGCTATTAGCTTCTTCAGGGGATGTGCAAGGTCAATTCGAAACACTAGACAAAAGCACAAAAGATATTATAACAAAGTATGCGATTTATATAATCAAGTTGCATTAGATAGCAATATAAAAATAGAATTTGAGCTTGGTTTCCAAAGAAAAAGCATGGATAAAGCCTAATTACCCAAACAAAATGCCACCACCAGCAAACAAACCAGGCCAGGATCATTGTTCATATTGTACTTTACATTGGTGAGCTCGGTTTCCCCTCTAATTACCCAGATGGGTTAGAGCTGTTGAGTGGTCCTGCTCCTTTGCCCTTTGCCCTTCCCTGCTTTCCTCCCCCAGCTCAGACGCACTGGTCCCTGGCTCCCCCTTCACTCCCAAGTTCGAGAAATAGGTCAATAGTGGTCATATGGACGCAAAGGGCATGCTTTACCATCATTAATACATGCCCATATTTGCACCTGGCTGCGCTCAGAGGCCTCTTATGATCCGATGGCTTGCATTTTGCAGCCTAAGATCATACCTCCATTTTACCATCCTTACATCCCCCGGGTTGATGCGGGGATCTCAGGTCTAGTCTGTCCATCTGTAATTGTTATGGGCGGATTTGACCCCTCCCTCCCCGCATGGCCTCACGGGTGATGTAGTCCGAGGGACTCTGGCCTCCGGCGCATGCGCCGTGGCGTCTCCTCGTCCGCCTCGAGCCAGAGACGTCACACGCCGGCTTGTCGGAGGACAGATATAACCAGCTTATCTGGCTGTTTGTTCAGCCAGAGCCGGAGGGTGACACTTCATTCATGCGGCGCTCTTGTTAATGGTAAGTCAGGCGCTGTCCTGCTACATGCATACTATCTCCATACCTGTTTACTTTTATGGCTTTACTATCTCTGGTTCCCTTATTGTGCCCCATTTGTTACTTAGTCTATCAAACCCAGGACCCCCTGATTGTTATTAATTTGTGTATTTAACTAATTTAACCCATAGGAGATCTCTTTCCTTATAAAAAATTATTTAAAAATAATTTTTTAATATATCTTGTCACTCTTCTATTTTCTTATCACCACACCTGTGATATTCTCTTGTTAAACAGCAGAGCCTCAGCATAATTTACATAATGCATATTATCTTTAAACACCACACTCAGACTCTCATTTCCTATGCTCTTTTCCAGCTTGCTTCCTGCATCTAATTTTAAAGCAGGCATTTTAAAACCGCTTCTAATAAGTGTCCATCATGGATTAATGAGTTTCTATCCCCCAGTAAGTATTTATAATTTTGAAACAATTGTCCTTCTCTGTCATAGATACTCATTAAATCAGTTATTAATTTTATATTAATTCTCTGTCTCCTAGTCTCGCCCTTCTATCCTCTATGGCCACACATTTTGACTGATTTGCTTGAATCAGGTCATGTGGGGTGATTGTTAGGGTCCGTCCTGGTTTGTTTGCTGGTGGTGGCATTTTGTTTGGGTAAGTAGGCTTTATCCGTGTTTTTTCTTTGGAAACCAAACTCACATTCTATTTTGATATTGCCATCTAATGCAACTTGATTATATAAATCGCATACTTTGTTATAATATCTTTTGTGCTTTTGTCTAGTGTTTCGAATTGACCTTGCACATCCCCTGAAGAAGCTAATAGCGAAACATGTCGGGCTAGTGTGCAATGTATCGCTCTTGAATGTCTTGTTCAAAATGACCACCAAACGTTTGTTATTTTAACGAATATATTTTCTGTATAAAAGAATCTTTTTAATCATGTATGAATAAACAACTTTTTTTATGTCTTAATCTGTCAAAATTTATTCATTGGCACCGTAAAAATCCCCCTCAGTACCCCAACTTTTTTCATATTTATTGGGATGAGGTGCCTAATATAGGGGTGTTGCCCCATCAACTAGACCAATTGCTTGCCATGTATTTATGACCCTCAAGAGAACTTTTGAATGTTTTTATGTATATTTTTACTGATTGTTGTATAAATTAATTTATTGAAAAGTATTAAGTATACACTCCTCATTGGTACCGTGATAGTCCATTTTGTTGGTCTTACGTTGTAAATTCTAGTCTTGTAGGAGTGTAATACCACCTATATAGAATTTTCATCAATTTTTCCCAGTCAGAAATGTTTTTGGAGAACATGGTGGATAAACGTATTGCTTGGTACCAGATGGGGGGATGCAGATTTGTAATTTGGATTCTCAGTAAACTAAAGCTGGGGGGGCTTTGTTTTTGACATGGTTTTGTTAGTAGTCCGTAAAGATAGGATATGCCCCGGAGTTTGCCGTTAGTTGAGTTGAAGAACTGCAGGATGTCTTTGGCCCAAGTGTTATGCGAAGTTGAGATGGAGGTAAGTATATGACGGGGTCTTAGGTACATATATATGTGCTTATTGGATATGGCAAATCTGTCTTTGAATTGATGGAAGGATAGAAGGTGGTTATTCTGGATAGGTCCCCTATCTTCTGGAGGCCCCGCGAGGCCCACCACTGTAGGAGTAGATCCAGGGATAGCAGAAGTTGATGCAGAGCCTGAATGTGTAGTCCACCTGATAGTTGTAGGACCGCTTTCCAAGTAGTTATTGTCACATTGATTGTTGGTGGGAAAGAAAGCGGGGGGTGGAATCCCATCCAGACGGCAGCTAATAAGTGTGAGAGGGTTTAGGCAAGATTTGCAGCTTTAATTAAACTCCAGGGTTGCCGTGATGAAATGTCCCATGGTTTTTTTGGTTTGCTCTAGTATTGTGGCTAAGTAATATGATCTGAGGTAAAGGACTCCAAGACCAGCATAGTTCCTATGTGTATTGAGCAAAGAAGCTTTGATGCGTGGTTTGCGTGCTGCCCAGATGAAGTTGTTGATGATTCGCTGGAGTGTGGCTATATCCGATTGTAGTATTGGTAGTGGTAAAGTCCTAAAGACTTATAGGACATGTGGAAGAAGGAACAATTTGGACAGGGCTATCCAGCCTGCCCAAGAAGCATTCGTGGAAAGAAGGGATTTTGCGATATTCTGTAATTTCTGTCCTAGGATAGAGATATTTGTACAAAGAAGTAGGATAGAAGGGGAGGTCAGCTGTATACCTAAGTGGGTCATAGATGAGTTGGGGGCCCAGGAAAAAGGGGATAAGGCAGTAATTGCTGTCTTGAGTCATGGAGATAGGGAGATCCCCAGCATAGCTGATTTAGAGTGATTTAATTTATACATGGATACCCAACTGAATTGTTGTAAAAGATCACAGAGCGGGGGCAGGGATTTCAAAGGGTCTGTAAGTGATAATTATATCGTCAGCATATAGGCCAACTTTGTGAGATACTTGATCGATCAGTAGACCAGCGATATCCATATGAGCTTTAATTGCTTGTGCTAGTGGTTCAATCAGCAGCATAACAAATTAAGGGGGGCAGGGAGCAGCCCTGCCAGGTCCCGTTAATGATAGGAAAGGGGGTGTATAACATGCCTGATGTAAGAACGTTTGCACTAGGCATAGAATAAAGACCAAGCTTGTCGAAAGGGACATGTATGCCAAATTTCTGTAGGACTAAGTCTAGGTATAGCCAGTTAACCCTATCAAACGCCTTCTCTGCATCTAGAGAGATCAGCAGAGAGGGCATCTGACTGTACACTGCCCAGTGGATAAGATCAACAAACCTACGAGTTCCATCTGAGGCTTATCGGGAGAGAATGAAGCCTACCTGATCTGGGTGGATTAAGTTGGTCATGTAAGTCGCAAGGCGGGTGGCTAACAATTTTGTATAAAGCTTGAGGTCGGTGTTGAGCAGAGATATGGGATGATAATTGGCTGGGTCGTGGAAGGATTTGCCAGATTTGTATATGGTAGTTATTACCACTTCAAGGGATTCCGATGGAATCTCTGCAGTGTTGAAGAATTGATTGAAAGTGTTGCATAGGTGGGGTACAATTTGGTCTGCATATATCATGTAATATTCATTTTTGAAGCCACCTGATCCTGGAGATTTGTGTGGGAGGAGTTCTCTAATAGCTTTGATAATCTCTTGGTGAGAGAAAGGTTGGGCTAATGCTTCGAGCTGGGATGGAGATATCGAAGGAATTTGGAAGGGGTTAAGGAAGTCTTGTATTAGCTGCGAAGTGGGATGGGGCTCAGATGCAGAGAGTGAGAAGTTGTAGAGTTTTGAGTAAAAGGCGCTAAATCCATCCACGACCCATGACCATTTTCGTTTAGTAGGAATGGGATTTTGTTTTGTGCTGCTCTTCTTTTATATTGCTGGGCTAGGAGTTTCCCAGCTTTATTTCTCTGGGAGTACCAGATAAGGCAAAGTCATTTTAGATAAAAGTCATGACCTTGTCTGATGTAAGAGCTAAGGTCATTCCTTTGTTTATCTAGTTCTTCTGTATTATCTAATGTGGGGTTTTGTTTATTCAAGGTTTCAATTGTTTGAATACGCTGGAGGAAGGAGTTTATTCTGAGGGTTTTCTTTTTCTTTTCCTGGGTACCCAACTGCAAGCATATTCTTCGTATAACAGACTTGCGGGCATTCCATAATGTAGTTGGATTAGAAACAGAGCTGATGTTAGCTGCAAAGAAATAAGATATCTCAGATTGAACCTGTTCTTGGGTCTCCAGTACACTAAGAATTGCAGCATTCAAACTCCATAGGGTGTGCTTTGGAGTAGGGGTAGAAAAAGATAAGGTAATGGAAACTGGGGCATGGTCAGACCATGTTATGTGTCCAATTGTTGATCTAGTGATTTTTTTTTAAGTAGAGTCTTGGAGGTCAAGAACAGGTCAATCCTACAATATGATTTTTGGGTGTTCGAGTAGAAAGCGTAATCCCTCTCAGGGCAGTGTTGACATCTCAATGGACCATAAAGGTCGTCCAAAGATATTAGTGAGGATAGAGCTGTGGACTTCCTTTGTTTCACATTGGATTAGTCCATCTGGGTGTCTATGAGCTCATTAAAAGCACCACATATTATGATTTGATCCCCAGGGTAGTGTTGGATCGTATGCAATATGGATTTATAGAACGATTTCTGGTGGGAGTTGGGGGCATAAATATTTACGATAATGAAGGGTTGGTTATTGAAGGTGGCTGACAAGATCAAATATCTGCCTGAAGGATCCTGATTGAAGTGGTAAAGATTGAAAGAGACTGAAGAACATACTGTGATCATGACACCCCTCACTTTCTTGTCAGCACGTGCTTGGAAACAGTGGGGGAATAGTTTGTGGGTGCATTGGGAAGGGTTATGTTCTGCTAAGTGCGTTTCTTGAACGCATAGTATGTCTGCTTTTTGCGATAAAGCTTCTCGCCAGAGAAGTGAATGCTTAAAGGGGCTAAGGGCCATTGGCATTAAGGGATACAATTGTGAGGGTCATTGCCTCGAATGAGGGGATCAGGGTTCTGGTGAAGCGGCGGCACTGAGATGGATAGGCTCTGGGTGTAGGAGGGGAGAAAAGGGGGGGGAGAGGAACAGTGACGTTGCAAGAATATTGATATATACAATAAAATGTGTGGGCAGATCGGGGCCTACCGTGTCTAGGAGGGTCTGATCTGAAAACACAATAACAGAGCAAATCAAATACACAGGTAATCTAACAAGATAAGCTAAATACCAAAGTGGTAATAACAATTCTAATTGTAGTAAATTCAACCAATGAATGTGCTTAGCATGTGGAGCATGGAAGGGGTAACATAGGTGCTTCCATTCCACTAACTTATTAAATAGGAAAAAAGGAATAGTGACCAGCCTTATGCCCCGTACACACGGTCGGACATTGATTGGACATTCCAACAACAAAATCCATGGATTTTTTCAGACGGATGTTGGCTCAAACTTGTTTTGCGTACACACGGTCGCACAAGTTATCGGAATTTCCAATCGCCAAGAACGCAGTGATGTACACCACGTGCGACGAGACTAGAAAAGGCCAGTTCAGAACCAAGCGCAGCACCCTTTGGGCTCCTTTTGCTAATCTCGTGTTAGTAAAAATTTGGTGAGAGACTATTCGCGCTTTTTCAGACTCATGGTTTTCAGATCTTTTTCTGCTGTTCAGTTTGTGCTTGTGGGTTTGTATCTGCTCTTCAGTGCGTGCAGCGAGTTACGCGTAACTCTTGTAATTGTGTTCTTGTTCATTCGTTACTGTTTTTCAGGTTGCTCTTCACAGGCCTTGCTGTTCTTCAGTGCTTTCTGTTACTTCGTTCTGAGCAGCCGACCGTTTTCTAGCCATGTTGCGTATATGTACTCCTCGTAGAGTTTGTGCTGTGCGGGGGCTTGGTGTTGGGGTCCTTACCTTGACACAAGTCCAGTCCATCAACAGGGTGGGGAGGAGTTCATGGACCAAGAATTGGTTGCTCCAGCGTGACCAGTTCTGTCATATGCCTTTGCTCCATGAGATCCATAAGAATAATCCTAAAGATTTCAGGAACTGTCTCCGGATGACGGACCCCGTATTTCACCATTTGTTGGTTTTGCTGACCCCTTATATTAGCAGGCAGGATACCTGCATGAGGCAAGCCATCACTCCGGAGCAGAGGCTAGTCGCCACCCTGCGGTAGTTGGCGATGGGGAGAAGCCTGCAGGACCTCAAGTTCTCGACAGGCATCTCCCCCCAGGCTCTGGGGATCATTATCCCAGAGACCTGTTCTGCCATCATCCAGGTCCTGCAGAAGGAGTATATTAAGGTAAGATTTTTATCCTTTAACATCACATTTTATTGTATTTAATGTTTGATAATATATTGTATTTCTTTCCTCATTCCCTAATTACCATGATTGTAATATGCTGTGAATGTCCCCTTTGTTCTCATGCATGCTGGATTTTTATGTAATTATTTTTTTCGTCCTTCATACATATTTGCCTTCACTTACCTCCCCAGCATGGTCTCCTGGCCCTATATTCACCTCATGTAGTCAATTAACAATGTATTTTATCAGCTCCATAGTAGTGCTTTACCCCAAACACCCCCTAACATTTTTGAAAATGTGATTTGTGCTTTAAATTCAGGCAGAGTGCCCGAGGCTTTTTTGGGGGGTCCCCAAATCATTTGGAACCCTCCCTCCCCCCAACTGCTAAGTCAGCTGATACCAATTCTCTATCTATCCTCAATCATCTATCTGCTGACTTTGCCAAACCCATACACACTATACCCGTCTATTTTGTGCTCAGATGTATGGATGAATTCCCCAAAGCATTTAGTGCAAGGGCCTGCCTGTATACTTTCAAATGGTACTGTTTAAAGTTTTTGTATACTATTATTATCTTGATAGGTAATAGCAGAATGTCCAAATGTGCTCAAATGTGTACAGTGTGTATTTATATCTTTGTATTATGACACTTCTTACCTGTCCAGTGGGCTGTCAATAGTGTAACTAAGGAGGGGCTGGCCAAAGTAATACCCATTATTTAGGCATTCATCTCTCAATGAAGTGGAGAGGGTTACCTGTCCAAGAGCTCCCCCCCTAAAATGTTAGAAATGGCCCATGGGGGGGGGGATCTGATAGGTGTACCTTATACTTTGGTCTTTAAAAACTCCCTAAAATAAATGTTATCTTGATGTTGGCCAAGAATTTTTGTGTCTAATTTGCTTTCCCTGTTTATGTGCAAAATGACTATTTTTTGTTGTTGTTCGACTCCTCAGTTTCCTTCCACGCCACAGGAATGGCAGACTGTGGCCTCCCACTTCGCCCAGTGGTGGGACTTTCCTAACTGCGAAGGGGCAATTGATGGGAAACAAGTCCACATCATCCCACCACCCAATTCGGGGTCATACTATTTCAACTATAAGGGGTTCAATAGTATTGTGATGTTGGCGGTGGTGTTGGCTACTTACGAGTTCCTGTATGTGGATGTGGGGAAGAATGGCCGGATGTCCGATGGTGGAGTCATCGCCCAGACGGAGTTCTATAGGCATCTCCAGAATGGCAGCTTGGACTTGCCACCTCCAGAAGACAATGTGGAAGGACTCCCATTCGTCTTCGTTGCAGATGAAGCGTTTGCGCTGGGGGACCATCTTATGCGGCCATTCCCGATGAGGACCCCCACCCCGGACCAGAGGGTTTTAATTACCGGCAGGCCAGAGCCAGAAGAGTGGTGGAGAACATGTTTGGAATCATGGCCAGCCGGTCTAGCCTATTTCTTACACCCATACACATGACGGAGTATAAACTGAATCATATTATCCTGGCGTGCTGTGTTCTACACAACTTTTTACGGCAGCATTATGCCAACTATGCTGGCTCAGTTGGGCCTGAGGCTGGAATTTAAAATGAACCAACCCTGACGGTGCTTGAAAGTGGCCGTCCTGGCTTGCCCCCCCTGAGTGCCCGTGATGTCTGTCTAAGATACCTTGAATACTTTGCGGGTAGGGGGGCTATCAATATGCCAGACAATGTCTGAAACCTTTTTCAAATATAAAAAAAAATTAACTACTAAAATCTTTGGTGACATTTACTGCTTGTTTTTCTTTTAGCTGACCCTGACAGAAATGTGGTGAGCCCTGAAAATGGCATGATTGTGTAACATTACAAAGCATTGTTGGGTGTTATTTACTAAAGACAAAGACACTTTGCACTACAAGTGCACTTGAAACTGCACTTGTAGTGCAAAGTGGATTTGCCCTTAGGAAATAACCCCCATTGTTACAGAAAATACCAATTAGAGCACAACAAAAGTTTTGGAGCGTTGAGACAATAATCCACACATTCTTGATTAACAATCTTTTTAATACCAGCACAATCACATGTGCATTTTGAAAAGGTTTTTAAAACAAACCAACATGTTTGTTGTATAACAATTTTTGGGGTCACATTAGAAAAAGTAGAAATGTCCATTTAAGATAAAACAGGCATGTTTAAAACCAACAAGAAAGACACAAATCTTGAACTTACAAAGTTCACATTTGGTAGAACTTGAAGGCAATATCAGACATGAGTATTTACAAACTGTGTTTGATATTGCGTTCAGATGGGTTGAAGTCACCCCTAGAAAAGCCAAATTTTGAAGATGCACACCAATTGCCGAATGTCAACATGTGCTAGCTGCCATCACGGGGGATCAAGGGACGTGTTTTGTGGGTGCAACCCATTCCTCACAGCTACTTTATTATTGAGGAAGGGGTTGCAACCCTAAAATGCATACATTGATCTCCCGTGATGGCAGATAGCACATGTTGACACACTGTGTGCCTCTTCAAAATTTGGCTTTTCGCAAATATGTCAAAAAATGGTAAAAATTTTTAGCTCACAAAAAGCGCAAAAAAAAAGGGATTTTGAGGGGTTTTAAACTCTCCCTAAAACATCAATGATGTTCTTCATTTTTTTTTAACATCATTGATGCTTTTCTGGATGTTTTCCAAGTCCCTATTACACCCCATGATCTCCCCGATCAGGATCTGTGCACTTTCTGAGGTGAAATGCCCTGGATCCACAACATCACGATCACCTAAAAAGATAGAAACAAGAACACACCATGTATTATAAATCTGCCGGCATCCATCTCTTACCTGAGCCTGTAGTCGCAGACACTCACCTGTTGTGGTGACTAGTTCCACCACATCTCCTTCCTCCTCCTCCTCCTCCTGTTGGCTTTGGTGGGTCTCCATTTCTTCATAAGGTGGGGGGTCTCTGGTCTCCTCAGATGAGGGGTGTCCTCTGAGTCTTTTATACCCTGTGTAAAAAAAAATAGGTATAGTTAGCACACTGATATTTGATGGCAGAAATAGAAATATGAAACATTGCTTGGAAGTGGGGTATAATTGTCTGTTTTGGCAGAGTTCCAAGATGTAGAATTTTTAGTGTCCTTTGTCAAGCTTCAATACTTTACCTGTTTAGTACAAACTTCACAAATGGAGACACCCCTATAGTATACACTGGAGCACCTGTGTGGGCCCCTGATAAAAAGTGTGTTCTTGTGTCCCACACTAGTGCTCCTGCGTCCAGATGTGAAAACTGCTGAGTGTCCTCTCCTTACACAGAATCTAGTTTGCATTACATTCTAGTTACAAACCCATCTACACAACCAAATTATTTTCTGAAAGTAGGCCGTAAAAAATGTTGGCAAATGCATATGGCCAAAACAATGGTGTTTTCTCGGCCGACCAAACAATGTTTTATACGAACGAATAATGTGCCCATGAACATGAAAGTTGCCATTTTAAACTGGACAACAGTTAAGAAAAGCACATGGAGCAGCACGAACGTAATAAACATAAAAAGAATAGGAACACAGGACAACTACTTACTTTTTTGCAGCACTCTCCGGATCCTTCTGTACTGCTCATGCTTTCTTTCAGGTCCGACCACCGCTTCCTGAGCTGATCTTTCGATCGTCGTACCTCGAAATTCCAGTGCAGACTCTTGACCACTTTCGCCATGATCTTGGCCTTTGGGACATTGGGGTTGGGGTAAGGTCCATACTTCCCGTCATAGTCGGCCCTCTTTAGGATGTCCACCATCTCCAATATCTCCCCAAAGGACATATTTGATGCCCTAAATCGTCTCCTTCTGGGTCGGGACGTTTCTGGCTCCGGGCTTTCTTCTTCCTCCTCCTCCTCCTCCTCCTCCTCCTTGCTGTAATTAACAGACACCTGCTCTGTCTCCGCCATGTGCTCTTCCCCCACTGCGCCGAACGAGAAGGGGTGGGGAATAGACTAGAAAGAACGTCAGGGGCGGGCAGAGTTTCACACATGCGCAGTGTCTATAAAGCGTAACACGCATGCGTTTTACGTACGATCTGTGAGCGGAGGAAGGAGTATTGGAGGCACCGATTGTGATAACGAAGGTAAGATCTAAACTTGGGCCTATACTGCTTCTAGATTGAGGCCTGTATTTGCACAAGTTTAGAAGACTTTAGGCTGACATTAGGGTTTGTCTTGTGTTGTGTCTTGCAGTTAAAATGGATATCTTGAAGGATCAGGACTTTATGCCAATCTTCATAGATATGTTCAGGGAGCTGCCTTGTCTATGGCAGATAAACCACCTTGAATATAAGAACCAAACAAAGAGGAAGGCAGCGCTGGATAATTTGCTGCAATTTGTGAAGACGGTGATCCCCACGGCAGACATCACCTATTTGAAGATCCTAATTGGTGGCCTGAGGAGCACTTATCTAAGGGAGCACAAGAAGGTCCAGGATTCCCAGAGATCAGGAGCAGCAGATGACATTTATGTCCCCAGGCTGTGGTACTATGACAGGCTGCATTTTCTGGCAGGTCAGACTGAACCCAGGCCAGCACTCTCCACTCTTCCTTCCATGCTTCCTTCCCCCCAGCTGAGGCTTCTGACTTCAAACCTGGGCCTTCCAGGCAGCAACATGTGGAGGAGCCCAGCTTGAGCCAGGTATAGCATTCTTCTAAATATTTCTGGTTGTCCAATCAATGATGTTAACTAGATGTTAGTTTGGAGTACTAATTTATGATTGTGATTGATGAAGCAAAAACTAAAACCATGTCCCTTTTTCATACACAGGGAAGTCTCAGGCAGGAGGTGGCCGGGCCAAGCAAGCTGCCTGATACCCAGGTCCCTCCCCTACACCTTCAAAGACAAAGTGGCAGGAAGAGGAGTAACCTGGAGGAGGCAGCAATAGGCCTCTTTTGGAAGGCTACAGAGGCCCTCAGAACACCCCACAGTGTGGAGGAGGACTTTGCTGGCATAACTGCATGCAAAATGATGCAGATAGAGGAGGGCCAACGACTTCTGTGTGAGTTCTTAATTTTGGAAGCTCTAAATAAGGGGTTGAGGGGCCAACTCATATGTGCAACCCACATTTGTGACCTCACCCATAGTCCTCCTCCTCCAGGCCCTACTCCTCCTCCTCCTCCTCCTCCAGGTCCTACTCCTCCTTCTGCCACATCTCCAACACCAGAGCCACAGCATGGAAGGAAGCGTGGAAGGAAAACCAGAGAGTGATGGCCCTGGGCTCAGTCTGGTCTGGCAAAATATGCAGCCTCTTGTAGTACCACAGCCTGGGGACACAGATGTCATCTGCTGCTTTCATGATCTCTGGGACTTCTGGACCAGACTGCACTCCCTTATATATGAACTCCACAGGCCACCAATTTTGCCGTCAAAGAATTGATGTGTGCCCTGGGGGTCAAAGGCTTCACCAACTTATGATGTTTCTCCAGCGTTGCCTCCCTCTTTGTTTGGTTCTGAGCCCTTAATAAAGGAATTTTTGTTTCAGTTATACTCGCCTATGTGTGTTTTCCTTCAAAAAGGACAGTTTGTTTGTGAGGAGGCAGGTAAATTTAAAAAATACAATGTGAAATTAACAAGAGACACCAACACCAAACAACCTCCTTGAGATTAAATAATACAAGATAATAATGGTGTTGTGGCAACTTGACACACAAAACACACACAAAAATATTCTGGAGTAAAAAAAACAAAAAAAAACATCAGCCTTGAAACTAATAAAAAACCAAAAAAAAATCAGCCTTGAAAAAAATACAAAACAAAAATTTTTTTGTCAGATGTGACAAATCAAAATATATTGAGGGAATCACAATGAATAATAAATAAATAAGTTTGTAAGAATTCTGTGTAAATATGAGCAGCAAAACTACTTCATTCTCGAGCATTATAAAGAAGAAGGGAGTGCGCTGTATTAAACAATTTTCAACATTGCAGCCTGACGAAAGTGCTCTATCCATTCCGAACGCTAATTTTACCAGACCGAGCAGTTCCGTCTCGGAATTTCTTCTGAGCATGCGTGGCACTTTGTGCATCGGAATTGTCCACACATGGTCGGAATTGACGCGATCGGATTTTGTTATCGGATAATTTTATAACCTGCTCTCAAACTTTGTGTGTCGGAAAATCGATGGAAAAAGTCCGATGGAGCCCACACACGGTCGGATTTTCCGACAAGACGCTCCGATCGCACATTTTCCATCGAAAAATCTAACCGTGTATACGGGGCATTGAGCATGTACACTTGTTTGACAGGTGCACATCATTACATTTTTTTTACAGCAAGGCCATTTCTTGCTTTCATCAATAGTACCTCTATAAGGTTACCATGTGAAGGCGTCACCGACAGCCAAAGAACAATTTTTCAGTACCTGTTACAGAAGTAAAAATCCAAAGTCTGTGGTAGTGACACCAGAATTTATCCAAAAAATCTTTAATCTTGTGCACGACATTGTGGCCTCATCGTACAGACTGGCTCTCCAAGCCGTTGCTTACAAAATAAAAAAAGCTTGCAGATAAAATTTTATTTTTTGGGCTTTATAAATTAAATTATTGCTGCAGCAGCTTCTATACATGGTACAGATATGCCACTTTACAGATGGACTAAGGGGACCCCCCAGGCACTATATTGAAAGGAATTATTCATCTTTTTTATACTTTCACTTTAAGCATCAATAAATCACTGCTCATTTAAAGATTACGTTTTTTACGAACTTTTTTCATTGATGTCCCCAGGACAGTACCGGACCCCCAATGCCATTGTATGCCCAATTACTTGCATATAAGCCTTCAAAAAGGGGCACTTTTGATTTTTCACATTCGGGTCTCATAGACTTCAATGGGGTTCATTATTCAGTTCCGAACTTTCCCGATGTTCGAAAGTTCTGGTGCGAACCGAACAGGGGGTCATTCGGCCCATCCCTAACCATAGGTTTAAGTAAAGCCTAATCAATTTTTCCAGTTTCTATACCATAGGTTTAAGTAAAGCCAGCTCATTTTTTCCAGTTTATAGACTGTAGGTTTAAGTTAGGAATACATACATTAACCCTTTCATGACTTATGGCCCGTACACACGGTCGGATTTTCTGACTGAAAATGTGTGATAGAACCTTGTTGTCGGAAATTCCGACCGTGTGTAGGCTCCATCACACATTTTCCATCGGATTTTCCGACACACAAAGTTTGAGAGCAGGATATAAAATTTTCCGACAACAAAATCCGTTGTTGGAAATTTCGATCGTGTGTACACAAATCCGACGCACAAAGTGCCACGCATGCTCAGAATAAATAAGGAGATGAAAGCTATTGGCCACTGCCCCGTTTATAGTCCCGACGTACGTGTTTTACGGAATGATTCAGAATGATCAGATTTTCCGCCAACTTTGTGTGACCGTGTGTATGTAAGACAAGTTTGAGCCAAGATCCGTCGGAAAAAATCCTAGGATTTTGTTGTCGGAATGTCCGAACAAAGTCCGACCGTGCGTACGGGGCATAAAGCCTAGTTTTGACATTTGGTGTTTACAAGTTAAAATCCAAATTTTTTGCTAGGAAATTACTTAAAGCCCCCAAACATTATATATATTTTTTTAGAAAGAGAATCTAGAGAGTAAAATGGTGATAGTTGCAATATTTTATGTCACACGGTATTTGTGCAGCGGTGTTTTAAACGCAACTTTTTGGGAAAAGGGACACTTTCATGAATTTAAAAAAAAAACAAAAAAAACGAAACAGTAAAGTTAGCCCAATTTTTTTGTATAATGTGAAAGATGATGTTACGTCGAGTAAATAGATACCAAAGATGTCATGCTTTATAATTTCATGCACTCGTGGAATGACGACAAACTATGGTACCTAAAAAATCTCCATAGATGACGCTTTAAATTTTTTTTACGGTTACCAGGTTAGAGTTACAGAGGAGGTCTAGTGCTAGAATTATTACTCTCACTCTGACGATCGCAGCAATACCTCACATGTGTGATTTGAACACTGTTTACATATGCGGGCGCGACTTCCGTATGGGTTTTCTTTGCTGCGCAAGCTCGCAGCGACGGGGGTGCTTTAAACATTTTTTTTTCTTTTTTCTTTTATTTATTTTAATATCAATAAATTGTTGTAAAAAAAAAATGATCACTTTTGATGCTGTCACAAGGAATGTAAACATCCCTTGTGACAGAAATAGGTGGTGACAGGTACTCTTTATGGAGGGATTGGGGGTCTACCCCCGATCCCTCCATTGCACTTCAAAGTATTCAGATCGCCGTTTTCGATGATCCTGAATACTCAATATTTTTTTAAAGCCGGTGCCATTGGCAGCCGAGTAAACGGGAAGTGACGTCATGACATTGCTTACGTGTTTACAATGAGGTGGCTGGAACGAAGTCACTTATGGCTTTGTTCCAGACTGTCACTAGCCGCCGGAGGCTGATTGTTGATCGGGCCTCCCGGTGGAACAGGAGGCCCGGTAAGAGCGGCAAGAGGGGGTGGCGTCCCCTCCCGCTCCTCCGGTATAACAGCCGAGCGGCTTTTAGCTGCATCAGTTGTTATCACTGGAAAGCCGATCACCGGCTCTAAAAAACAGTACCGGGATGATGCCTGCAGCTGCGGGCATCAACCTGGTATAACCCCCGAAAGCCGAGTATGCACATCTGCGTACGATCGGCGGCAAGGGGTTAACTTGCCTGGAACCACTGCCGCCAATGACAGCTGATCACGTGATGTAAACAGAGGATCAGTAATCTTTTTTTTTTCTTCTCACGCTGACAGCATGAGGAGAAAAAAAAGCCGATCACTGGCTCCTGTTGAAGGGACATCGGTCAGTGCCCACAAGTACATCAGTGCCACCTATCAATGTGCATGAGTGCCACCTATCAATGCCTAGCAGTGCTGCCTATCAATGTCGCCTACCAGTGCTGATCAGTGCACATCACTGCCACCCATCAGTGCCCATCACTGCCACCCATCAGTGCCACATATTAGTGCCCTTCAGTGCCCCCTATCAATGCCCTTCAGTGCTGCCCATCAGTGCCACCCATCAGTGCCACCTCATCACTGCCCACCAGTGCTGCCTATTAGAGCCCACCAGTGCTGCCTATTAATGCCCACCAGTGCCGCCTTATCAGTGCCCTTCAGTGCAGCCCATCAGTGCCGCCAATCAGTGCCACCCATAAGTGTCACCCATCAGTGCCACCTCATCACTGCCCACCAGTGCCGCCTAATAGTGCCCACCAGTGCCGCCTATTAGTGCCCACCAGTGCTGCCTTATCAGTGCCCATCAGTGTTGCCTTATCAGTGCCCATCAGTGTTGCCTTATCAGTGCCCATCAGTGCAGCCTATGAATGTAACATAAGAAAAAAATATGCGCTATATAATTTTGGTGATCAAAAAATGTGACATGAAAAGTGTGTATCTAAACGAATGGAGATATGGAGACTTCATTTGTCACACTATTACATAAATATTTAAATGCAATCACAAGTGAAATGTGCAGAAAATGATTAAATAAAAAATGAAAACAAAAAAAAATTCGAAAACTTCTCAAACAAGGTTAAGTCCACTCCGATGGGCTGTTAGATAGAAGCCCCACTGAATGTACAGTTCATAGTGCTCTTCCAAGTAGTGGTATTTCAGCCCTCTAAATAGTAGTGACATGCGACCACAACACCAAAGAAGATGTGATAGAGTGTGACAAGATAGTTCCTCCACCTGTAATATTACTGCCGCTTACCAGCTTGTTATATCTCTTGTTTAACCACTTCAGCCCCGGAAGGATTTACCCCCTTCCTGACCAGAGCACTTTTTACAATTTGGCACTGCGTTGCTTTTACTGCTAATTGTGTGGTCATGCAATGCTGTACCCAAACGAAATTTGCGTCCTTTTCTTCCCATAAATAGAGCTTTCTTTTGATGGTATTTGATCACCTTTGCGGTTTTTATTTTTTGCGCTATAAATGGAAAAAGACCGAAAGTTTTGAAAAAAAAATGATATTTTCTACTTTTTGTTATAAAAAAATCCAATAAACTTAATTTTAGTCATACATTTAGGCCAAAATGTATTCGGCCACATGTCTTTGGTAAAAAAAATGTCAATAAGCGTATATTTATTGGTTTGCGCAAAAGTTATAGCGTCTACAAACTAGGGTACATTTTCTGGAATTTACACAGCTTTTAGTTTATGACTGCCTATGTCATTTCTTGAGGTGCTAAAATGGCAGGGCAGTACAAAACCCCCCAAATGACCCCATTTTGGAAAGTAGACACCCCAAGGAAATTGCTGAGAGGCATGTTGAGCCCATTAAATATTAATTTTTTTGTCCCAAGTGATTGAATAATGACAAAAAAAAAATTACAAAAAGTTGTCACTAAATGATATATTGCTCACACAGGCCATGGGCATATGTGGAATTGCACCCCAATATACATTCAGCTGCTTCTCCTGGGTACAGGGATACCACATGTGTGGGACTTTTTGGGAGCCTAGCCGCGTATGGGGCCCCGAAAACCAATCGCCGCCTTCAGGATTTCTAAGGGTGTAAATTTTTGATTTCACTCCTCACTACCTATCACAGTTTTGAAGGCCATAAAATGCCCAGATGACACCCCCCCCCCAAATGACCCCATTTTGGAAAGTAGACACCCCAAGCTATTTGCTGAGAGGCATGTTGAGTCCATGGAATATTTTATATTTTGACACAAGTTGTAGGAAAGTGACAATTTTTTTATTTTTTTTGCACAAAGTTGTCACTAAATGATATATTGCTCATACAGGCCATACATTTAGCTGCTTCTCCTGAGTATGGGAATACCACATGTGTGGGACTTTTTGGGAGCCTAGCCGCGTACGGGGCCCCGAAAACCTTCAGTATTTCTAAGGGCGTAAATTTTTGATTTCACTCTTCACTGCCTATCACAGTTTTGGAGGCCATGGAATGCCCCCCCAAATGACCCCATTTTGGAAACTAGACACCCCAAGCTTTTTACTGAGAGGCATGGTGAGTATTTTGCAGCTCTCATTTGTTTTTGAAAATGAAGAAAGACAAGAAAAAGTTTTTTTTCTTTTTTCAATTTTCAAAACTTTGTGACAAAAAGTGAGGTCTGCAAAATACTCACTATACCTCTCAGCAAATAGCTTGGGGTGTCTACTTTCCAAAATAGGGTCATTTGGGGGGGGGGGTGCCACCTGGGCATTCCATGGTCTCGGAAACTGTGATAGGCAGTGAAGAGTGAAATCAAAAATTTACGCCCTTAGAAAGCCTGAAGGCGGTGATTGGTTTTCGGGGCCCTGTATGCGGCTAGGCTCCCAAAAAGTCTCACACATGTGGTATCTCCATACTCAGGAGAAGCAGCAGAATGTATTTTGGGGTGTAATTTCACATATTCCAATGGAATTTTTGAGCAATATATTATTTAGTGACAACGTTGTGCAAAAAAAAACAAAATTTGTCTGTTTCCTGCAACTTGTGTCACAATATAAAATATTCCATGGACTCGACATGCCTCTCAGCAAATAGCTTGGGGTGTCTACTTTCCAAAATGGGGTTGTTTGGGGGGGGTTTGAACTGTCCTGGCATTTTATGCACAACATTTAGAAGCTTATGTCACACATCACCGACTTTTCTAACCACTTGAAGACAAAGCCCTTTCTGACACTTTTTGTTTACATGAAAAAATTATTTTTTTTTGCAAGAAAATTACTTTGAACCCCCAAACATTATATATTATTTTAAAGCAAATGCCCTACAGATTAAAATGGTGGGTGTTTAATTTTTTTTTCACACAGTATTTGCGCATCGATTTTTCAAACGCATTTTTTGGGGAAAAAACACACTTTTTAAAATTTTAATGCACTAAAACACACTATATTGCCCAAATGTTTGATGTAATAAAAAAGATGATCTTAGGCCGAGTACATGGATACCAAACATGACATGCTTTAAAATTGCGCACAAACGTGCAGTGGCGACAAAATAAATACATTTTTAAAAGCCTTTAAAAGCTTTTACAGGTTACCACTTTAGATTTACAGAGGAGCTCTACTGCTAAAATTACTGCCCTCGATCTGACCTTCGCGGTGGTACCTCACATGCATGGTGCAATTGCTGTTTACATTTGACGCCAGACCGACGCTTGCATTCGCCTTTGCGCGAGAGCAGGGGGGGACAGTGGTGCTTTCTTTTTTTTTTTATTATTTTTTTGCTTTTTTTATCTTATTTTTAAACTGTTCCTTTCATTTTTTTTAATCATTTTTATTGTTATCTCAGGGAATGTAAATATCCCCTATGATAGCAATAGGTAGTGACAGGTACTCTTTTTTTGAAAAAATTGTGGTCTATTGGACCCTAGATCTCTCCTCTGCCCTCAAAAATCGGTGTGATAAAATGCCTTCCCAATTTCCCAATGGCGCTGTTTACATCCGGCGAAATCTAAGTCATGAAATGCTCGTAGCTTCCGGTTTCTTAGGCCATAGAGATGTTTGGAGCCACTCTGGTCTCTGATCAGCTCTATGGTCAGCTCTATGGTCAGCTGGCTGAATCACCGGCTGCATTCTCAGGTTCCCTGTTGGGACAGGAGAGCCAGAGAAAAACATGGAAGACGGTGGGGGGGCATTCCCTCCCACTGCTTGTAAAAGCAGTCTAGAGGCTAATTAGCAGCTAGGATTGCTTTTACATGAAAGCTGACTGCTGGCTGAAAAGAATGATACCAAGATGATACCTAAACCTGCAGGCATCATTCTGGTATAACCACTCAAAGTCCAGCAACATACCAGTACGTTGCTGGTCCTTGTTGGGCTGAATGAAAAAAAGAGATTGATCGGTGGGTATGTCCACCATTAGATTACCTCCCTTCATCCACCCACTTCTAATGATGGGCATACATGCACCATTTATATATGCCAAAGCATGGGGGCATCCTCCCACAAAAGGTAGGAGCAAATCGCTCCTCCGCCCCTGCTGCCCCCATGTTTCAGCATATATCACCTCCGCTGGAGTCACAGCTTTATATAGTTGGAGCAAACGCTGTTGCTGTCAAGATAAATAAATCCGCGCTGCAGCTGAATGGATGGCGTACCTGAAGACAAAAAAATGGTTAACAATAAAACACAGTAAACAGTAAAGTATAAAAAATTGCATACCTGAAAAGCAAAAATGATAAAACATAATAACAATAAAACATTGCAGAATAGAATACAGTAAAAAAGAGCAGAACTATAGAGAGAGAATAGAGAGAGAGAGAACAATAAAACGACAACTATTTTTTTTTATTCTATATTTTTTTTTTTGTGTTTTTTTTTTTGTACACTTTTTTTGTAACTGTAACCTTTGTAACTGTAACCAGTTCGAGGTTTGGGTCTCTCAAAATGCGATGGCATCTTGGGAGACCCTGTGAAAGTGTGCCTAGTCTGTGCCATGCTGTACGCTAATACTCAACTAGTGTATGGTAGCATTCAAAACATTCACCAATGCAAAGACCAGGATTGTCAGGACAGGATGGACAATAATAGCGGGTGTCATGCCTATATCCGCGCTTGCTGCAGACACAACATCTTTTTTGGGGGGGTTCGTTGGGCAGGGATACTCGGGAGGACATAAAGAAAATGCCTCTCATGCAGCTGACTGCATTTGGTTGGGGATGTGAATGGGGGAAGTACGGGTGCTGCAGAAGTGGTGGGTTCCCAATTAGGATTGGCAAATGCAGCAGGAAGGGCATTATGGGCACGATGGGCCTGTGTTTGTCTTCTTCTTGGTGGCAGCTGGACACTACTTATGCTTGCCACCTCACCAGCTTGAACTGCACTTATGAGACTCGCCACGTCACCAAGTGTTACTGCAGTGCTGGTTTGACTATGACCGGGGTGTACTAGGCCACTGGTGCTTGCCAGTTCACCAAAATGCTACCAAAAAAACTGTTAGCGATCTCAGGGATCAGGCCTGACTCTGCAAACGCTGCAGTTATGCGTTTAGTGTTTTGAAAGTGACAGTGATCGATCGATACTGTACTTGGGTGGGCTGGGCTGGGCAGAGGGGCAAAACGCAGGTGCTAGCAGGTATCTGGGCTGATCCCGCTAACACTGCATTTTTGGGAACCCTAAACTGCTGGAGACGCTAGTATAGATCTGATTGGATCAGATATTGATCCGTTCAGATACTATACCACTAAGGGAAGTGTATGCTGCGTGCGTGGGTGTTAGCGGTACTGGCGCTAACCTGACGCTGCCTGGGGCGACGCAGACCCTAATCTGACCCTAAAACCTAACTTATATCACCACCGGGCGATCAGGGGGCTAAACCTTTATTAGGTAATAAACGGCGGGTGCCCTGACACTATAAAAAATAAACTAACTAACCAGCGTCACCCATAACAGTTATACGGTGATCACTGGTGAAAGGGTTAATTAGGGGGCAATCAAGGGGTTAAAACCTTTATTAGGTAGTATATGGGGGTCCCTGACGCCATAAAACGCTGACGGTTAACCTATATATTTACCTCCCTAACTAGTGTCACCAGTGACACTAATACAGCGATCAGAAAAATGATCGCTTAGTGACACTGGTGATGGGGGGTCATCAAGGGGTTAAAACTTTATTAGGGGGGGTTAGGGGGGTACCCTAGACCTAAAGGGGGCTACCACTAACTGTCCTACCACACTAACTGTCACAAACTGACACCAATGCAATAATCAGGAAAAAAAACTGCTTGGTGTCACTGTGACGGGGGGTGTTGTGATTAGGAGGTGATCAGGGGGTGATCGGGGGGTGAAAAGTGTGCCTGGTGTGTTCTACTGTGTGTTTGCGTGTGTTGTGCACTTACATCGATGTCTTCTCTCCTCGGCGCCGGAACGAAAAGACCGGCTCGAGGAGAGATGACATCACTTCCTCCGCTTCTGTTTACATTACAGAAGCCGAGGAAGCGTTTCATTCGTCAGGAGCGATCGCGTGGGGGGGCCACGAGTGAGTGGCCTCCCCCTCACCTTTGATCGCCCCTGACGAGAATCCAACTGCCGCAGGCACCGGGGAGGGTCCGATCGGACCTCCCGCCTGCGGGCAGGCAAGGACATATATATAAGTACTTATGCCTGCCCGTACCATTGTGCCAATGTACATCATCGTGCGGCGGTCGGCAAGTGGTTAAGGAGATCGTGAGTGCCTGTGGCTCTTATCCCCTGCCCTGGGTCTTTGAACTTGAATGGCTAGATGTCCCCAGACTCTCTATCACATCTTCTTTGGTGTTGTAGTCGCATGTCACTACTACTACTACTTTTTTCATTTTTTATTTAATCATTTTCTGCACATTTCACTTGTGATTGCATTTAAATATTTATGTAATAGTGTGACAAATGGAGTCTTCATATCTCCATTCGTTTAGATGAACACTTTTCATGCCTCACTTTTTGATCACCAAAATTTTATAGTGCAGCTTTTTTTCTTATGTTATATCTAGTGTGTGTGTCTCACATTATATTTGCGGCTTGTTTTCATTATATATGATTTATTTGGATAGCGCAGTAAAATTACCTTTTTCCAGCCTATCAGTGCCCATCAGTGCAGCCTATCAGTGCCCACCAGTGCAGCCTCATCAGTGTACATTAATGAAGGAGAAAAATTACCTGTTTGCAAAATTTATTAACAAAATATAAAACTTTTTTTTTTTTTTTTTTTAATTTGGTATTTTTTACATAAAAAAAAATGAAAAACCCAAAGGTGATCAAATACCACCAAAAGAAAGCTCTATTTGTGGAAAAAAAATATAAAAATTTCATTTGTGTACAGTGTTGTATGACAATTGTCATTCAAAGAGTGACAGTGTTAAAAGCTGAAAATTGGTCTGAGCAGAAGGGGGGTTTAGTTGCCCAGTAAGCAAGTGGTTAAAAAAAGGAATAGTCTCATGAAACAGGCTTTTAAAACAAATTAACATTTATTATTTATAAAGTGTTACAAATGTAACATTATTAAAGCAGCATCAACTGTAAATGTAAACATCTTTAAAAATAAAATAAAAATTAAATGCCTCTTTCTCAGCTAACAAATCAAACTGAAACACACACATGTAACACACAGTATATCTGTAAAGAACATAGAACACAGAATGCATTAACTTTTTTTAAGCCTTTTAGGAAAGTAATTTGCAATTTAAAGTGTGAACTTTTGAAGATAGATTCCCCACATCTAGCTCTAAAAAGATCTTTTGAAAAACTTCAAAGGTATATTTTAAGTTTTTAGGGTAGCTCTGGTTAAAAGCATAAATGAGTCCCATAAGAAAGTCACATGCTAGGGGTACATCAGAGATTCTAATGAGAACCTCTACTCCTCAATAACTATCCCCAAGGTGGTACTGTTTTTATCAGTAACTTTGTGGAAAACAAAAATAGTCAGGATCAAGGTAGATAGGTCTTCTTGGATCCGTGAGGCATCCTCATCATTCAGGTCCTGTGAAGACAAAAAACAGTGTAATAAGATAAAGACAAGAACAGAATGTCTTAACAAGGTCCTTTATTTGCACCAGCAATTTCATAGATTTATTTCATAAAAACCCAAAGTTAGTTAGTTATATAAATAGGGTACAACTGTCATTCCCAAAAGAAAGATTAAAATAAAGGAGGGGAATATTTATGTGATATGTGAATAAAAATATACAATTTCTTTGTGCTGTGTTTGTGTTGAGCTGTGCCGCAAAAATTAACGTTTCTGACGATTTTGGTGTTACTGCACATAAAATCTGATATTGTGTGACCTCAAGCCCTGCCCACTTTGCACCCCTTGTTATTACATATAAAAACAAATATACAATTTTTTTGTGCCACTAAAACAAACATTTATGCCGGTTTAGTTTCAGATATTATAGTTGATGAAACCCTGCCCACTTTGGACCCCATGTTATTAAATTGTAAAAACAGTTATTCCATATGTTCGTGCTTAGTTTGTGCTTCAATAACTGGTATTGGTATAGTGTAAATCATGAGCCAGGGCATTGGTGCCCAAATAAATGCCCTATGACATGCTAACCATTTCTCCTACACACAGAATGAACAGCCCGTAATCATTCTTTCTGATACAAAATGAGAGTGCTATGTGAAAAAATACACTATACCAATATGCTTGTTTTTGCTGCACAAATGCAGCACAAACATATTCTATATTTGTTTTTGAAATGTAATAACATGCAAACTGGGCGTGGCTTTAGGTTACATAATCTAACGTTGGTCCAATATCTCAAAAACTGAACAAACACAAAAAGTTTGTTTTTGTGGTACAAATCAGCACAAACGCAGCACAAACAAATTGTATTGTCACGATCAAGGGGCCAGGCTCTAAGTACTAACTGGTGCTCAACAGAGTTCCTGATGGTGGAGATGGATTTTGCTGTGTGTTAGCACCAGGTCGCGGTACTCAGGATCGCCTCACCAGGAGGTGAGCAAGCTGGGGTCCACTGGCAGATATAGTATAGTCGAGGAACTAGCCAAAGCTCAGTAACGAACAGTTGCAGGTTGGGATTAAGCAGAAGCGTAGTCGAGGAGCAAGCCAAATGTCGGTAGCGAATAGTAGCGAAGATACAGACAACAGCAGGAGAGACAAAAGCTAGATATTGGTTGGAGAAGGCACAATATTCTGGCAACCAGGAAGTACAGAGACATGGCTTAAATCAGGAAGATCATGGGATGAGCAAAGAGTTCAAGGTTCAAGGCTCAAGGCAAATAAAATTCACAGCAGGATCATTCAAGGAATTGTCCAGGGAACTGTCCAGGATTCAGTGTGGCTCAGCAAGCAGAGTCATTGCCAGACACAGTTGAGGTCCCAGGTTTGAGTTCAAGTCCAGGTCCTAACAGATATGATTGTTTTTAAAATGTAATAATGTGGTGCAAAGTGGGAGAGGTTTCCTCAACTATAATGTGCAATATCTCTGAAACGAAACCAGCACATACGTTCATTTTTTAAATAACATTGGGTGCGCAAAGTGGGCAGAGCTTGATGTTTCATAATCTGAATTTGAATTCCAATATCTTGAAAACTGAACCAGTTGGAACATTAATTTTTGTGGCACAAATGAGCACAAACGAATGCTATAATTGTTTTTAAAACTGAAATAGCTTGGAGTGCAAAGTGGGCAGGGTTTCATCAACTAATATGAGTAATATCTTTGAAACCAAATGGCACAAATGTTCATTTTTGCAGCACAAATCAGCAGAAATGAAACACAATGAGGGTCATTCACTAAGATGAAGGCACTGCACCAGTTCATATATTAATTGGTGCGCTGGAAAAGTCATTAATCTATCGTAAGAAACGGCACACATTGAAGCGCAAATAGCGATAATAAATACCCGCATATGTAAACTGTAACTGGTGCTAGAGTAACTGCAGTTTTCTTATTGATAATAGCGCACACCCAATACAATTGGTTAATTTAATCTAATTGGATGTGTCTTGTTAGGCAATTAGGTGTTCTCAGTTAATTAACCCTTTTGATGCTAATCTCATTCCTATCACTTCTAATATATCTTTAAAATGTGTTTTTTTTCTTTTTTTACCCAAATTTTTTAATACATTACAAAGAACAGAGAAGTGTTTCTAAACCCAATAAGTTAATATTTTCAGATCTTGATCTTTAAAGGTGACCATACATTGCAATCAGTTAGATCTTAAATAAATTAGATTTAGTGCAAGAGCCTGTTTGATTTCCTATAATTTGAATTATTGTTCAAGTGCATCTTCATATTACCTATTTTGCCAAAATATTGAGTTGTACAGAGATTGGCCAATCAGATTGCATAGTGCATGACTATCTTAACCGCTTGCCGACCAGCCGCCGCAGTTTTACTGCGTCAGAATGGCACGGCTGGGCGACACGACGTTACCTTGCGTTGCTTTGCCTTTTGCCCACTAGCGCCCACAGCGTGTGCCAGACCCCAATACTAGTGCCCTGCGTGAGCGATGAACGCCAGGCTCCCACGATCGCTCGTGACAGCGATAAGCGTAAACACACAGATCCCGGTTCCTTCAGGGGAGAGGAGACAGATCGTCGGTGTTCATACATAGTTCATACTATGTATGAACACCGTTCTCTCTCCCCTCCTAGACAGTCCCATCCCCCCACAGTTAGAAACACACATAGGGAACACAGTTAACCCCTTGATCGCCCCCTAGTGTTAACCCCTTCCCTGCAAGTGACATTTACACAATAGTCAGTGCATTTTTATAGCACTGATCGCTGTATAATTGTCAATGGTTTAAAAAATGTGTCAAAAGTTTCAGATGTGTCCGCCATAATGTCACAGTCCTGATAAAAATCGCAGATCGCCGCCATTACTAGTAAAAGAAAAGTAATAATAATAAAAATGCCTTAAATCTATCCCCTATTTTGTACACACTATAATTTTTGCTCAAACCAATCAATATATAATATATATATTTTTTTTTTTACCAAAAATATGTAGAATACATATCAGCCTAAATTGAGGAAAAAAATGTTTTTGATAAAAAATGTAGGATATTTATTATAGCAAAAAGTAAAAGATACTATGTTTTTTCAAAATTGTCGCTCTTCTTTGGTTTATAGCTCAAAAAATAAAAACCACAGAGGCGATGAAATACCACCAAAAGAAAGCTCTGTTTGTGGGAAAAAAAGGACGTCCATAGATACATCTATATATAGACAGTGAATCTGTACACAGGAAGTAGGTGTGTGTTTTGAGGCCAAATCATTTAGACATACACACATGACCCACACAAACACCACCCCATGTATAAGTAAATAAAAAATTATCTTAATTTGCAAATAAGGATCATCTCTTCCTCAGAGAACAGTGAGCCGGGCATGGTGGTATGAAGAAATTCACAGCAGGACAAGCAGCTTCCTGGAGGGGCGTGATGTCATTCCGCCACCCCAGGAGTCAGATATGCGCCATGGGTACATACCTTCACACACACAGCAGTTGAGCATCTCACATACACAGCGGTCGTGTATCTAGATGCATTTGATGCATCTAGCTGCAGGAACCCAATTTTTAGGAAAAATAATAGTAAAGCAGATGCAAATTTCCAGGACTGGACTAACAAATGTTTCTAGTGAAAGGCAACTGGTGTTTTCTATTAAACAAGGTCTAAATGGGCCATTGACATGCATCACAGTTGAACTTAGAAATGTGTCTTTGCAAAGTTAAACTAAATGAAATCCTTTCTTATTTTTGCTTGGGGATAGAGTGTAGAGGGATTAGAAGTCTTCTCAGTTTTTGGGGATGTCTGCACCCCTAATAGGGTGTATACACCTCTCGAATTTTGACAATTTTTCCTTCAAATTTATTCACTTCCTGTCACATAGCCAAACAGGAAGTGAGGGTAAAACCCTACCCATGTCTTTCACACAGGTCAATCTAAATAGTTTCTCCATTAGGTAAATTGCACTCTAGCATTTTGCTGTGTACACCCCAAATTATTAGGTATCTTGGACTTTGGGGTTAATTTACTAAAGGTAAATCCACTTTGCTGGAGGTCCAAGGGGGACATGCAAGGAAAATAAAAAAAAAACAGCATCCTTGCTTCTACATGATTGGATGATAAAATCACCAGTGCTTCCCCTCAGGTTTGCAATGAGTACACTTGTATTGCAGAGTGGATTTGCCTTTAAAGAGAAAGTAAAGTCTCTGAAAAAAAATATACACCCTGCAAGACAAAGGCATAATGAGCTAGTATGCACAGCATACTAGCTCATTATGAATTACTTATGAATTATGATTAATGAATTACTTACCTGAGATCGAAGCCCCCGTATCGGCCCTCGTTCGCCTTCTCCGACGCCATCTATTCCGGAGTGACTTCTGGGTATCGTGGCATGCGCCATAGACATCGGTGCTGCTATTTCTGCAAATATCTCCTACACCTTTTAGGTTTGGGAGATATTTCTTGCACCTACAGGTAAGCCTTAATCTAGGCTTACCTGTAAGTTAAAGTGGTTGTAATGGGTTTACAACCACTTTAACCACTTCAATACCAGGCACTTAGACACCTTCCTGCCCAGGCCAATTTTCAGCTTTCAGTGCTGTCGCAATTTGAATGACAATTGCACGGTCATGCTACACTGTACCCAAACAAATTTTTTATCATTTTGTTCCCATAAATAGTGCTTTCTTTTGGTGGTATTTGATCACCTCTGCAATTTTTATTTTTTGCGCAACAAATAAAAAAATAAATTTTTTGAACAACAAGTTTTTCTTTGTTTCTGTTTTTTTGTAAATAAGTACGTTTTCGTCTTCAATGATGGGCACTAATATGGTTGCACTGACGGACACTAATAAGGCGGCAATGATGGGCACCGATGAGGTGGCACTGATGGGCACTGATAGGTGGCACTGGTATGCAGCACCGATGGGCACTCTTAGGTGGCACTCATAGGTGGCACTGATGGGTACTTATGGGTGGCACTTATAGATGGCATGGATGGGCACTTATAGGTGGGCACGAATGGGCACTGATAGGTGGCACTGATGGACACTGATGGGTGGCACTGATGACACTGATGGGTGGCATTGCTGGGCATCACTTAATTATTCTCTTACATAATGGTGCCAGTCAGTGTGGGCACTGATTGGCACAGATTTGGCATTAATTTGCACATGTGGATGGCCATGGGGGATATACCTGGCCATCCACATGTTATGTGCCTCCCTGGTGGTGCTGGTGGCTTCCCTGGTGGTCAAGTATGGGCATCCGAGGGGGGCTGCGCTGATGAACAATCAGCGCAGACCCCCCCTGTCAAGAGAGCAACCGATCAGCTCTCCTCTACTTACGTCTGTCAGACGCGAGTGAGGAAAAGCCAATCACCAGCTCTTTATATCGTGATTAGCCGTGATTGGACATGGCTGATCACGTGGTATAGAGCCTCCATCGGAGGCTCTTTACCGAGATCGGTGTAGCGGTGTGTCAGACTGACACACCGCACCACCGTTCGCCGCGATGCGCGCCCCCACAGGTGCACGGTGGCTGTTATCCTGAAGGACATCATATGACACCCAGTCAGGATAACTGAACCGTTATTCTGCTATAGGCCGGGTGGGAAGTGTTTAATAAACCCCAAAATACCTAATAATTTGGAGTGTATGCAACAAAGTGCTAGAGTGCACTGACCTGTGTGTCCCCAAGGAAAGACATTGGTAGGGTTTTACCCTCACTTCCTGTTTGGCTATGTGACAGGATATGAAACCAATTCTCAGAAAAGGGGCACAAAGCCCAACCTAAAAAGGACAAGCAGGGGTTTGAACACTTGGTTTCCCTCAAATGCCCACAATTAGAATAGGATTGTCTTGAGCTAGATTTTAGTTCAATGCTCTAAATCAGTGGTTCTCAACCCTGTGCTCAAGTACCCCCAACAGGCCATGTTTGCAGGTTTTCCTTCATCTTGCACAGCTGCTTTAAATCAGAGTCAATGGCTTGGTATTTTGGACAGCTATTTTAGCAAAGATAAATTCCCAAAACATGTCCTGTCGGTGGTACTTGAGGACTGAGTCTGAGAACCGCTGCGTTAAAATGGAAAATTGAATACTTACCTCTCTGTAATTTTCCTTACCTGGTGCCTATCCATGGCAGCATGATGAAAATATTTGCCAGCACACCATGGAATGGCATAGATAGCGTCCAAACGTGTAATTTATTGCATGGTCACAACACAAGGAGAGTGCAACATTTCTGAGTCACGCAGGACCCCTTCGTCAGGCATGTGATAAATGTGAAAAAACTGTGAAAATTATATAAAGAAACATCAACCAATCAGGAAAAGAGAAAAAGAAAAAAACCAAAGACTCCTCCCACCCCCAGACTAGTATGATGTCATAAATCCCGCCAAAAAGGCACTAACAAATGTTTAAAAAAAGTTTTCATGAATGGAAGAAAAGCAAATGATAAAGGAGGGTACAGAGAAAAGTAATGTGAAACTGTTATCATGGTACCCCCTCGATGATGCTGCAAACCGTTGTGGGGATGGAACAGCTGTTGGGGAACATCAGGCTGCAGTGCATGATCCTGTAACGGATCGGCGCCAGTGCTGAGATCGGATGCTGTGGAACGAGATTCCAATGATAAACATAGGATGCGCTTGTGTCATGCAGCGGTAGCCGGGGCAACAGGAGACGCTGAAGTTCCTGGCATAACAGCGTGTGAGGGAGGTAACAGTGGCCGCCGACCGCGCATGCGCAATAGGCCGGTCGTAGCTCTGCTGGGGCCGCCGATGTCATGGAAACGAGTGACCCCGCCCCTAAGCTGGGATATGTCAAATCATGGGAGGTGAGTGAGTGGGGTGAAGTGAAAATGCAAGAAGTGGGAACGAAATAGAGGAGAGATAGTGGGAAGAGAGAAGAAAAGGAAATAGAAGCAAAGAGTTTAAACAGAAGAAGCAAAAGTGACAGAGTACAAAAAGGAAAAATGATACTCAGAAAGGATGTTGCTGAAGTGCAGATGAGAAGAAAAAGAATTAAAGAGAATGATGAAGTAAAATAAAAAAAGAAAAAATAATAAAAAAAAAAAAAATAAATAGAAAAAATATAAAAAATAAATAATAAATATGAATGGAAAAAAGAAAAAAGAAAAAAGAAAGAATCAAAACTAAAAATCGATAATAAAAGTAAAAATAGAAAAGAAAAAATGGGAAGATAAAGAAAAAAGTAAGTAAGTAAAAAATAATAATAGAAATTAAGGAAATGGAGAAATGCAGAAAGAGATAGAGAAGAAAGGAAAACTGATAAAAGAAAAAAAGAAAAAAGAACATTAAATAGAAATATATAAATGAAGATAAGAGTGAAATGAAAAAAGATGAGGTGGAAAAAACAAAAACGGAAAAAAACGAAAAAAGAAAAATGAGAAAACAAAAAACCGAATGAGGGAAAGAATCGAGGGGCAAGGGGCTAAGGGAAGGTGGGGGGAATGCGGGGGGGGGGGCAGGGGGAAAGGAAGGCTATGATGACATTTGCGGAGAACCTGAAAGGCTAAATACAAAGAAAATTTAAAGTACGTGTATTGCAGGGAAAATTGCAGGTGAGGAGGACACCACAATTTCATAATGATCCCTAACTAAAATGCCATGGGTTCATCATCAGGTCATCACCGAGATAATCAAAAAGAAAGAAAAAGGAGGAAAAAGGATCAAACGGTCAAAGAAAGAGAAAAAAAGGTAAAAGGATCGATCATCATTCAAAAACACGAACACAAGTCTGTTATCTCTCATTTAAGAAGCATGTGAATGATAAGTTGGCATTGAGTCCTCCAGGATGCACCATGCCCAGTGTATGGATCCAATAGGCTTCACGTTGTAGTAGTAGACGGTTATGGTCACCACCTCTAATGGGTTGAAGGACATGTTCTATAACCATACCTCTTAGTTCATGTATCTGATGTTTGTGTTTGAAAAAATGTGCAGCCACTGGTTTGTTATGATCAATCTGTATATCATCCCCAGTTTGAGATAGGGCAAGTCTAATATTGCTTCTGTGCTTTTGGAACCTCCTTTTGAAAGGGCCAGTAGTTTTGCCAACATAAGTGAGTGTGCATGGGTATTTAAGGATATAAATGCAGTAGTCAGTGTTGCAGTTCAGGTAATCACTTATGCGAAAGCGGTTACCCCTAAGGGGGTGCATAAAATGTTCGCTGCATATAAGGGAATTGCAAACGTTGCAATTGTGGCATTTGTAGCAGCCAGTCTTCTGGGAAATTTGCGGTATGGTTTTAGCGTATTTGTGCCTAGGGTCCGCTTGTACGAGGAAGTCACGAAGGGTTTTTTTTTTTTTTTTTCCACAAAAAAAGATTTTATTGAAAAAGGAATAAGATAGCAAGTACAATACATCAAAAGAGTATCAAAAAGAATCATACAGTACACTCATTGGACAATGATACATCATAATGGTTATTGTTATAACACGTTTGGATTTACAAAGTGCATATGTAATTATTGAAGTATACACACAAGAGGGGGCAAACTTGATAGCAAGAACTGTACCATTGTTGCTAATACTGTAATAAAAATGTTCCAGTGTCTTTGGTACAGAAAGGTCCAGTGTCTGTCCTGTTCCTTGAGTAAATTACATATAAGGATACAAGTTTGAGTGTCTGTTAGTGGGGGATTTTGCATGTTATGACGATCATGCGTGGAGCGTGACCCCAAATTCAAAAAATAAAAAATAAAAGGGTGGGTAGGGAGGGATTGTTAAAACAAAGAGACAGGGGTTAGGGGGAAGGTATAGGGGAAAAAGGGAAGAAAAGAAAAGATAATAGATAAGGCGAGGAAGGCAGATGGAGAGAGAGAGAGGGGGGACCGCCCCTCAGTCCAGGCCCCACGAGCGCCCCTTCGAGTCATGGAGGTCATGGGTGTTAGGCTATAAAAGGGAGGGTGTTTAGGACGGAAAGAAAGATTTATAGTGATCAGTGGTTTTAAAATGGGACCAACAAGCCCATATGGCAGTAAATTTTTGGATACGGTCTTGGGATATGTGAATCAGTTCTTCCATCTCCTCGATCTTTGCAACCCTGGTTAACCATTCTGTTATGGTCGGGGGATTAATTGAGCGCCAGTGTGCGGGAATACACATTCTAGCGGCGTTTACCATGTGCATTGCGAGTGATTTGTGGTAAACTTTTTTGGACAAGGTTGAATGATGGAGGAGATATTGGGCCGGGTTAAAGTCTAAAGAATAGGTTGTTACCTGTGTAATAACAGAGTGTACCTCTTTCCAAAATGGTTGAATTAATGGGCATTCCCACCAGATCTGTAACATATTTCCTATTGCCTTATTGCATCTCCAGCAAATGTTGGGGATGGAGGGTGAAAAGTGGTGTAATCGAGCGGGAGTTCTATACCATTTTGTGGCAATTTTGTACCCGTTCTCTTGAATTGCTACATTCATAGACCCCTTATGAGCATATGTAAGGATAGATTCCCAGTCGTCATCAGAAAAATTGATTTGTAGGTCTTTCCCCCAGGATAGTCTTGAGGTTTCCGTCTGCGGGAGAAGCGAGTCATCCTGGAGGAAGGAATAAATTATGGAAATTAACTGTCCTTGTGGAATGGACTGAGAGTACATTGTTTCAAACGGGGTAAGTGGTCTTGTCCAGAGGTCGTTTGTGTTGGTCGATGTGAAAAAGTGTCTTAGCTGTCTGTAAGACCAAAAGGGGAACTCTTTTGTGCGTGAGATGGATTTTAATTCGTTATATGTACGTAACCTCCCGTCAACAAAAAAGTGACGAGCATAGATATCGTCGTGTGGCCACTCTTGTGTTAGGAAAGAGTTTGATTCTCCAGGAGGAAATTCAGGGTTGGCCCGAAGAGGGGTCAACGGTCCTGGTGTTGAGACTATGTGGTATAAGTTCCTTGCTGTGGAGAAAGCTCGCAATGATGGATATATAAGTGAGTGTGCTTTGACAGCGTGGGGGTAGTGTTGCATTGGAACCCAGGTTAGGGTGTGCAAGGGTATAGTACTAGAGGCATTTTCCAAAATGGTCCATAGTTTGCTTAGCTTATGGGTTTTCCAGTTAACCACTCTAGAGAGATGGCAAGCTAAGTAATACTTATGTAGATCTGGCAAAGCAATCCCCCCTTTCGTTTTGGAGCATGTCAGCTTTGTATATTTGATGCAGGGGGGGGGCGCTTCTCCAGATAAATTTTGAACAGGCTTTTTTATAGGCCAAAAAGAAAGATGGGGGCAGGTGGATTGGGATCGTTTGCATGAGATACAGAAGACGGGGAAGGATTATCATCTTTATCAATGCCGAGCGACCAAACCAAGAAACATTCAGGGTATTCCAGCTTTGAAGGTCTGTTTGGATTTTCGTCAAGGCATTGAGAAAGTTGCGATCATAGAGCTCTGTTAGATGTCGGGGGATTCTAATGCCTAGGTAGGTAATATAGTCGTTTTCCCACTGAAATGGGAACGAAGCTTGGCAATGAGCAACTTCTGATGGTGGGAGAGAGACATTAAGGGCCTGGGATTTAGAGTAGTTAATCTTAAAATTGGACAATGTTCCAAAGTGGCTAATATCTTTCAACAGATTGGGAAGGGATGTGCGAGGTGATTGTAGTGATAATAGGATATCGTCTGCAAAAGCGGCAACCTTAAATTCCCTGCGGTTTATGGGGATACCCTGAATATCAGGGTTGGCTCTTATTCTGTTGAGAAGGGGTTCAAGAGACAGGACAAAAATTAGGGGGGACAGAGGGCAACCCTGACGGGTACCGTTGCTGATACGGAAGGCGTTCGACAGGAGGCCATTTGCTTTAACTCTTGCTGTTGGAGTAGTATATAGGGCACTAATGTGTGCAAACATGCGTGGTAGGAGGCCAATCCCTTTGAGTACCTCTTGCATGTAGTCCCAGGCCACCCTGTCGAACGCCTTCTCAGCATCCAGGGATAAGAGAAATCCCTTGGTATTGGATGTATTGAGCCAGTGGTGTAGGTTCAGGGTGCGAATGGTATTGTCTCTTGCCTCTCTGCCCGGGATAAAGCCTACTTGATCAGGCAAAATTAGGTCTGGAATCAGGGGTAATAGTCTATTGGCTATAATTTTGGCATACAATTTAATGTCTACATTGAGCAGCGATATGGGTCTATAATTAGAAACTATCATTGGGTCTTTGTCTGCTTTGGGTATCACTGCTATCTGGGCTTCTAACATGTGCCCAGATGTGGCGAGTGGGTTTGAAAGAAAATTAAAGGCCGACAACATTTTGGGTGCTAGTGCCTCTAGGAAAGTTTTGTAGTATATGAGGGGTAGGCCATCAGGGCCTGGGCTTTTGCTCGCCTTCGTTTGTTTAATGGCAAGGTTGAGTTCTTCTCTGGTCATGGGGAGCTCTAATTCCTTAGCTTTTTGTGTTGATATAGGCTTGGGGCAATATTGGGTCAAGAACTCTTGAATTTGTGAGGACCTGTCATGTGCGGAAGGAGAGTCTGGTGGATATTGAGGTAAATTGTACAACTTAGAGTAAAACTCCTCGAAATGTTTGGCTATTTCCTCATTTTTGGAGAGAAGTGTGCCTTTTGCCGTGCGAAGGTGGTGTATAGTGGAGGACATCTGGGGTTGAATTTTCCTGGAAGTACAATTGGATTTGGGCATTCAGTTGCCGGATTGTTTCAGGATCTTTTAGGAGAGAAGGGTTCATCACTAAGTTTTGGTGGTCTTTCGCGATTCTGGGAATGAAAGGGTTATCGTAATGGGGTGGTGGTCAGATAGGAACATGTTTTCTATTGTAGCTTGTGAGAGATATGAGAGGTCTGGTTGGGATAGGAATAGATAATCAATTCTAGAATATTTCTGATGTGGGGGAGAGAAGTACGTGTAATCTCTATCTGTCGGATGTAAAGTGCACCATGAGTCGTGTAGGGTGAGGTTTTGTAATTGGAGTTTCATTTGTTTTAAGGCTCGAAATGGGAGTGTGGAAGTGCCAGTAGAGGTGTCTAGGCAAGGGTTCAGTGGAACATTGAAATCTCCTCCCAGTATCAGAATGTCTGTTTGAAAAGATGAGAGTAAGTCACAGATTTTCCGGAGGAAAGAGACTTGATGGTCGTTTGGGCAGTATATATTCGCTATTGTGATGGGTTTGGACGCATACGTGCCTTTGATGAAAATGTATCTGCCTTCCTGGTCCATCAGTGTGTCAGATAAGTGAAAGTCTGCATGTTTGGAGATAAGTATAGAAACTCCTTTTGTCTTAAAAGATGGATTTGTAGAGTGTAAGGCCTGTTTGTATACATGGTTCATCAGTTTAGGTATGGCTTTAGTTTGAAAATGTGTCTCTTGCAGTAACAGGAAGTGAGCTTTGTGTTTCGTGAGTTCTGAGAGAACTTGAGATTTCTTTTCAGGGAGGTTTAGGCCTCTTACATTGAGTGACAGGCATTTGAGTGAGAGTTGATAGTTGCTGGTGGCACTCTTCTGCATTGTGTTAGTGTTGCGGGTGATGAGAAAAGTTTAAATGAATGTTAGCCTGTCCTCCAGTACTGTTTGCCTGATCAGGGGAGCTCAAGGATCGATGACGGGGAGCCGGGCAGAGGGGCGGCCCCTTGAGAAAATAAACAAAAAGAGAGTAGGTATGAAATGGAGAGAAAGGGAAAGAAAAGAGAAGGGAAAAAGATAAAGGGGTGGGGTGAGGTGTTTGGATGGGGGTAGTATGAAACGAGGGGGGAGGGAGGGAGTAGACCAGAAGAAGCGGGGGGGGAAAGGGAGGGAGACGGGAAAAGACACCAGTTAATGAACTGGGCGAGTCAGTTACCGGAGGTGGTCGTAGGCGTGCCTATCCACCTAGTAATAATTCCGGGTTGGTAGCTCAAGTCCGTACGGACAGCTATGTGGGGTACGTAGGGTTGAGCGGGCACGAGATCTGTTGCACTAGTGAGGATGAGTGGAGAGGTATTTCTTGGCTGGGTGGGGTGTACAAAAATTATAGTAGTCTAGGTTTCAGGAGACGAAAAAACATATGGCAGTTAAGTAGGGGGTATGGGATATGGGCAGGCCACTGTATCTAAGGTGGACGGGTCTTGGGCACTATAATAATGACTAAGGACTTGGGTCAATGTTAACTGAGGGTAAAGGGGCTACTTGTACCAAATTGAACTGAGAGAAAGCAAAAACATAAACATAGATCTTAACCTAACAATAACAGTAAAGGTAACCATAACAGTAACAGTCCGGGCAGCACGATGTAGACTCCTTCTCCGGCCGGTCTAAATTACGTTATGGAAGTATGGGTAGCGTACATCAGCACCGCACTAAAACATTATATGAGACATTTTATGAGTGTACCCCAAGACTCCATTATAGTTATTCTTTGAGAAGAAGAACAGACTGGTTTGACTATGGGATTAGCTTTATATTAACCCAATAAAGGTTATGTTATCACTACAGGGTTTTAATTGGTTCCTAGAGCAAAAGACAAGTTGCTTTGGAAGCAGGTCTTTCAGGCTCGTGAGTAAAGTGGACCAGTTAGCTAGGTTTATCTGTAAACGGGTGTCCTGGGGTACACCTAGTCTGGGTTAGTGAAATGCAAAGTAGATGGGATTGGTTTGGTGATCCTCTATGACCATATGGGTTCTCCACGAGAGTGGATATCCACGTTCCAAGAGGGTGGCCAAAGTGAGGTAGAGGAGTTATCTCCATCAGCATGTGTATGTGTGCTGGTAAACAATACCTGGAAATAGGATGAATAGGTTACCTAAACATAAGTCCATGTAAGGCTTCTTCTTCTTCCTGTAGAAGGTAAAAGGTGAAAAGTCCCCGTAAGCTTCGACGTTCTTCATTGGCATCTGTGGGGTGCGGTACCTGAAAGTCAATTTCTATGAAATAGGGCTAGATCGGTGCTGGGAAAAAAAAAAGGAAAGTTAGTGCTGCCCGTATATGCATGGATAGAGTGTTCAGGCGGTTATCATGCCATCGGAAGATTCCGTCGCGGGGTGTCATGTCGCCCAGGGCTGTGTACAGGCATGTCTCGGCGTGATAGGCGGTCTCCAAGGGAGGTAGGATCCAACCTGCGGCGTCTCGAGTGATGCCTTTGAGCTTTGGGGGAAGAATTAGTGGATACTGGCTTCCACGGCTCCGTGGGGAAATAGAATGAGTGTCAACAAAATATAGGTGTCTTGCGAGCCACAGATGGACTAATGCCTCTAAGGAGTAAACTATTTAAGCTGCAAGCACTGAACCACGTTTCATTGCGTGTAAATAGTTATAAAATAGTAAATGTGCCCGCGCTAGTATAGTGTCACATATAAAATATATAATATATAAAAAATATTTTCACATATAAAACACATATAATGTGATAAATAAAACCATACAGGTAAAAAAAAGCAAATAACTATAAATAATAAACCACCAAGTGCATATAAAGGTGCAATCGTGGTTATAACTAATAAAAGTGCAACGTGCTGAAATATAAATATCAAAACACTTTCCAGTGACAAATGAGTGTATATCCCAATTATTAAATACAAATCACAAAAAACGTGAATAAATAGTGTCCATAAAATGAATATACATCATGCTTCTTCTGATGGGTGTATAAATCACAACACGTGAAAACTTTGCTCTCCCGTGACACCCCACATGTGCCTGCGCTCACCTTCAGTCGTGTGACACAGTAATTAAATGGTGTCAAAATAAGCATTGGGGCCATTGCTAGGCTCACTCAGGATACAATGATGCAAAGACACTCTTCTCAGGTGAAACTGCTAGGCTCACTCAGGTTACAATGATGCAAAAACACTCCTGAAGTTCATTGTTGTAAGATCCTCACAGTTTATGGATTAAACTTCACAAGATCAACATGTCACACGACTGAAGGTGAGCGCAGGCACATGTGGGGTGTCACGGGAGAGCAAAGTTTTCACGTGTTGTGATTTATACACCCATCAGAAGAAGCATGATGTATATTCATTTCTCCTCAAGCAGCCATCTCGGGTCCCGTCCAGGCCACGCCCTTAGTCACGAAGGGTTTTGCTACGTCTATGTGTGATTAGGGGCATCATTTTAAGTTCATATGCCAATGCGTTGTCAGCTCGTAGCATATGTAAGCTTTTTGTCAAGTTTCTGGAAAGGGGGTATCCTGCAGAAGTCCTTGACCAGGCTTTAACCAAGATAAAGACTACCTGTACCGGGCCCTCTGGGCCTTCTGATTGACCTCTGTTCATACACACATTCAACCGTGAATCTGACCATATTAAACGGGCCATGACAAAAAGCTTACATATGCTACGAGCTGACAACGCATTGGCATATGAACTTAAAATGATGCCCCTAATCACACATAGACGCAGCAAAACCCTTCGTGACTTCCTCGTACAAGCAGATCCTAGGCACAAATACGCTAAAACCATACCGCAAATTTCCCAGAAGACCGGCTGCTACAAATGCCACAATAGCAACGTTTGCAATTCCCTTATATTTATATCCTTAAATGCCCATGCACACTCACTTATGTTGGCAAAATTACCGGCCCTTTCAAAAGGAGGTTCCAAAAGCAAAGAAGCGATAATAGACTCGCCCTATCTCAAACTGGGGATGATATACAGATCGATCATAACAAACCAGTGGTTGCGCATTTTTTCAAACACAAACATCAGATACATGAACTAAGAGGTATGGTTATAGAACATGTCCATCAACCCACTAGAGGTGGTGACCATAACTGTCTACTACTACAACGTGAAGCCTATTGGATCCATACACTGGGCACGGTGCATCCTGGAGGACTCAATGCCAACTTATCATTCACATGCTTCTTAAATGAGAGATAACAGACTTGTGTTCGTGTTTTTGAATGATGATCGAACCTTTTTCCTTTTTTCCTTTTTCTTTGACTATTTGATCCTTTTTCCTCCTTTTTCTTTCTTTTTGATTATCTCGGTGATGACCTGATGATGAACCCATGACATTTTAGTTAGGGATCGTTACGAAATTGTGGTGACCTCCTCACCTGCAATTTTCCCTGCAATACACATACTTTAAATTTCCTTTGTATTTAGCTCTAACGAGCCCCCTTGCTCGCTCGGTTCCACTCTCCCGACACTCCTCTGCAGCTATTGAATCAGATTGCAGATCGCACCATCTGATTGCTCGGTCATCCAATGCTCCGGGATTAGAATTACAGCTATGTGCCATTCTAACCCAGTTGTGATAGCTCAAAAGAAACACCAGGCAGGCTGTATGTAAGTTCAACCAGGAATCTATCTTTATTGACAAAATACAGGCTTTTATACACTCAACGTGGAGGTGCAGACCTCCTGCTCATATTACTCTAACAATACAGCTGTAACCTAATTAACCTAATTAACATGAGCCAATTAACTAATCCCTTTAGACAGCCTAGATGACTCAGACATGACCATTAGACCAGACTGGCCGTCTTGTAGTTCAGAAAATCCAATTAACATTATCACAATCAACATAGACTCTTCTTCACACAATAGCAGAGTTAATTAACACAAATAACAATGGGGATCTAATGACTCTTAGATCCCATAGTAGACTTATTTACAATACACATTTTAGCAGACAATAGACAGACAGGTGTTGGAATTTACATCAGCATCTCCTAACAGTATCTGTCCCAGCATTATGAATCAGCCACTATTCCAATATGGCAAATCCAGGGTCCCCAGACATACAGCTCACAAAGAGCACCATTCCCCCAAATGCAAGGGCCCCCGATCGATCGGCAAGAGGCTAGCATACAGTCCCCTCCAAAAGTCTCTTTCCCGGCTAGGTCTGTCACATTAGCCTTTCAGGTTCTCCGCAAATGTCATCATAGCCTTCCTCCCCCCCAACCTTTCCCTAGCCCCTTGCCCCTCGATTCTTTTCCTCATTCAGTTTTTTTTTTCGTTTTCTTGTTTTCTCGTTTTTCTTTTTTCATTTTTTTGGTTTTTTCCATTTTTGTTTTCTCCACCTCATCTTTTTTTCATTTCACTGTCAGGTCACCTGTATCCAGGTGACAGATGCACCCCATTGGGGTCAGGAGTGCACCGCTATGATAGTGGACCCTAAGGCTGACTGCTGCAGATGGAACTCGGGGTGGTTCAGGAAGGCAGGTCCCCTGGAGCACCAACATGGACCCCACAGTGATTTAGAGCATAGATTACCCAGGGCACGGAGTCTAAGAGCCTGTTGGTGTTCACCAGAGCCTCTAGTAGTGAGGATGGACTGGGCTGCAACTGGCTCCAGGTCTCGGCCCCCAGGGTCTCCCAGCTCACGCTCACGGTAGGCTACAGGAGGATGGAGAGGAAACAGCAGCCCAGGACAGCAAGGAATAGTAAGGAGGTAGCCAAATGTCGGGGCGACTAGCAGACAAGGATAACAGAGAACACGCCAAAAGTCAGGGTCACAGGCAAACAGGGATAGTCGAGAACGTGCCAAAGGTCAGGGTCACAAGCAGACAGGAATAGTGGGGAACACGCCAAGATCGGTAACAGAGACAGAGACAAACTTAGAGCACATGGCAAACAGGAAGCCAAACACACAATATTGCACGGCAAGGCAGGCTTGGATAATACTGTGTTAAATAGTGGTTCCTGTTGAGGCTAGGGTGGAGTCACACAGAGGGAAGATTACTTAAGCATGCAGGTGTGAGAGTACAAGCCTCAGGGCTGATACACAGACCAGGTAAGAGACAGACAGGTCATGAATGTATTACTGCAAGGTCATGACATTCACTCTTATCTTCATTTATATATTTCTATTTAATTTTCTTTATTCTTTTTTCTTTTTCTTTTATCAGTTTTCCTTTCTTCTCTATTTCTTTCTGCATTTCTCCATTTCCTTAATTTCTATTATTATTTTTTACTTACTTACTTTTTTCTTTATCTTCCCATTTATTCTTTTCTATTTTTACTTTTATTATCGATTTTTAGTTTTATTCTTTCTTTTTTATTTTTTCCATTCATATTTATTATTTATTTTTTCTATTTATTTATTTTTTTTATTTTGTATTATTTTTTCTTGTTTTATTTTACTTCATCATTCTCTTTAATTCTTTTTCTTCTTTTCATCTGCACTTCAGCAACATCCTTTCTGAGTATCATTTTTCCTTTCTGTACTCTGTCTGTCACTTTTGCTTCTTCTGTTTAAACTCTTTGCTTCTATTTTCTTTTCTTCTCTCTTCCCACTCTCTCTCCTCTATTTCGCTCCCACTTGCATTTTCACTTCACCCCACTCACTCACCTCCCGTGATTTGACATATCCCAGCTCAGGGGCGGGGTCCACCGACGTCACTCGTTTCAATGACATCGGCGGCCCCAGCACAGCAGCATCCTCCGTTGCTTAGCTACGACCGGTCCATCGCGCATGCGCGGTCGGCGGCCGATGTTACCCCCCTTATGCCAGGGACTTCAGCGTCTCCTGTTGCCCCGGCTACCGCTGCATGACACAAGCGTGTCATATGTTTATCATTGGAATCTCGTCCCAATGCAGCATCTTATCCCAGCACTGGCACCGATCTGTTACAGGATCGTGCACTGTAGCCTGAAGTTCCCCAACAGCTGTTCCATCCCCACAACGGTTTGCAGCATCGTCGAGGTGGTACCATGATGACAGTTTCACATTACTTTTCTTTGTACCCTCCTTTGTCATTTACTTTTCTTCCATTCATGAAAACTTTTTTTAAACATTTGTTAATGCCTTTTTGGCTGGGTTTATGACGTCATATCAGTCTGGGGGTGGGAGGAGTCTTTGTTTTTTTTTTCCTTTTCTCTTTTCCTGATTGGTTGATGTTTCTTTATATAATTTTCACTGTTTTTTCACATTTGTCACATGCCTGACAAAGGGGTCCTGCGTGACTCCGAAACGTTGCACTCTCCTTGTGTTGTGATCATGCAATAAATTACACATTTGGATGCTATCTACGCCGCTCCATGGTGTGCTGGCAAATATTTTTATTTTGACTTGAACCAGTATCCAGCTGGTTGTTGCTGCAGCACCCATATTTCGTGAGCTCATCCAGGAAAGTGTGCGATGGGAATATGAAGTATATCCATGGCAGCATACGCACCATCCATACATATCCTACCATGAAGGCACCAGGAAAGTAGCTTTTAGACATATCACACTTTTTTGTTTTGCCATGACAATCAGCCTAGTTAAGCTGCAGCTTAAGACATTACGTAAGGTGATGCAATGCATAGGGAGTAACCGGACCGCACGAGAACCGGAAGTGACGCACAGAGACACCTGTAAACCCGCACAATTTACAGACTTGCTGTTTTTATTTTACACTGTTGTAAGTACCCACTTGGCTTTAAATACATTTATTAGCTTATTCAGTATTACACTATGAGAGAATCTTCTTTATCCTTTGCATATATCTGCTGGAAATGAATACATCCTAAGCCACCATTCACCATCCCATGGTTTAAGAGGGATATCCATTACAACACCCTGCAAAGATCTCCAGCCACACCCATCTTCATTGCTGTTTACCATTTCCATGGAGGTAAGAGGCCAGTGTTACACTGGCGGCTGTTTTGAAGAGCACATTGGAGCACTATTTGCACTTTCATTTATCATAGACTTTATCATTTTCGAAAAGTGAACTTTCGCATCTGTATTGCGGTAACTGTGTGATATTGGGAATTGTCAGCACACAGTCACAATTTTTAGTACAAGCATTGTTTTATTGGTATTATACGTTCATTATTTACATATTTTGTGGTTACACTGGAATTAGGGCATTTATATCTAGGATCATTAGCGCATTTGCACAGCGCTTAGCGCATGCACTCTGCACTTATTTAGCACTGCTTATTGTTGCTTTCAGCGATTTTGATTGCTTGTTTTTTAACCTTTTATTGTAAGAGTCCAGTTTAATCCTTGAAATAAACCTTTATGCTTATAATATACTACACTATTGGAGCTTTCTCTCTCTCCCACCTTTATTTATCTCTTCCCCCTCGTCCCCCCCCCCTTGCGGAGGTGACGAGGCCATATGAGGACTTAGATGTGCAGTCTTATTCAGGTGACCTACTTGGTGGAGCAGAGGACCCCCTAGTGGTGGATATCGATATAACAGAATTTCTTCGTATATATATATATATGGGTTTATGCCGGTACTTCAGGCAGTCATGCTTATAGTGGAACGGAGGACCCCCTGGTGGTAGAAGTTGGAAAAATGGAACTGATCCCCATTTATTACTACATGCTGATTTATCAAGATATGAAGGTGAGGGTTCTGTGAGCTCACTTTTTGGATTTAAACTTCTCCCTGTCCACTGTTTTTGCTGAAACTTCTTATACACGATTTCCTTCTTTTGGACATTTTTAGATGATTTAATTAAGAGACTAACATCACCCTGAATCATATGCCCCGTGACTGATTTATTTATTTTTGGACTTATTATTTTTTGCACTTGCACTGCTGTTTTTTAATTATTGAACTAGATATACATAAGGTTAATTTATTTTATTTAGGGAAAAGTCTCTTTTATATATTTTTGCTGTAGCGCGGGATCACGTTATGGTTATTAATTAAACTCACTTGGTGCCTTATCTGCATTAAATTAGCCTCAAAACCTGTGTAATGCATATGTGTTTGGGTTTAAAGGAATGAGGTGGCAATCCTAAGCATGCTACAAAATTACAGATGGGACAAACACCCCCCCGGTCTGGGGAGCAAACAAAGAGCCTAACATGGGCAAATGTTATAAAACAAATATCATTGCAGTCTATGAGAACTGACTTGTTAATTTGCTAGTCCCCACTTGGCTGGTTTATATTCTAGTAATTGGCCTTAAAATGGGTATGGGGACCCAAGTCCCACCCTGAGGGACATATATCAATGTCACGAATTTGGACAACCCCAAAAACAAAACAAGAAGTGCCTTTAAAAATGCAAAATCACTTTAGCCCTGGTTAACATTGATGCTACTTTGAAATTGCGGCCACTTCACATGCGATTTCAAAGTAGCAAGGTCAGTGCGATTTCAGGTGCCACTTGATAGACAGACATCTGTGCATGAAGCCATACAGATGTCTATTGAAGTTATACCCGAAATCGGCAAAAGTAGTGCAGGAACTACTTTTGCAAATCGGTGCAGCGCCGCAAAATCGGTGTCACACCGATTGGAACAGTGTCATTGCCTCCAATAGGCTGCGACTTGTCATGTGATTTGATTTATCAAATCGCATGACAAATCGTTCCAATGTGAACCTAGGCTCAGCCCTGGTTCACACTGGAGCATTTTAACATCCGATTTGACATGTCAAATCGCATGTCAAATTAACGGAAATTGTCATCGATGGCACTGTCCTAATCGGTGCGATGCTGCATCTGTGGCACTGCACCGTTTTCAAAAAGTAGTTTCTGTACTACTATTTGCAATTTTGGGCTGTGATTTACATTGACATCTGTGAAGAAACCTGCACAGATGTCTCTGAAATCGCAGCCGAAATCGGGACTGACGTGTGGGAGTGAAATCATGCAAGTTCAGCTGAACTCGCACGGCTTCATTCCTGCAGCTCAATGTGAACCTGGGCTTAAATCTAGTAACTTGGGGGGCTTACTCTGTAAAGTGGTGCATCTGCAGCATGTAACCAAAATGCTGCTTCAAAGATGCATGGCTTTAGAGAAAACGTATAAATGTACATTGCAGCTTCAAGATTTTAATTCCCCCCCCCAAAAAAAAAAATAGCCTGCCCACCTCAATAAATACAAGGCCATTTGGGTCTGTTAAGGCTTAAAATGAGAACCCCCACGTGAAAAATACCACCCCAAACTAAAAAAAATATTGTGCCCCTCCCACACACTAACAAACCCCTAGCTAAACATGCAGCAAGCCAGCCTGTGAAAAGGGGGTGGATGCTTGGGGGCAGGAGGGGCTCGGGCACCCCAAAAGTCAACCACCTTGTTCCCATATTCAGGGGGACAAGGACCTCTTCCACACAACCCAAGGCTGGGGTTGTGGGGGTCTGCAGACAGGGGGCTTTACGGAATATGGAAAGCCCCTTTAAATTAGTGGGTATAAGGTGGTTGGTATTGGGCTGAGCCCAACATGCCCTAAAGCAGTGGTTCTCAACTCCTGTCCTCAGGACCCACTAACAGGCCAGGTTTGCAAGATAACTAAAATAAATCACAGGTGATATAATTTGCTGCTCAGTTATTGCAGTATTCTAGTCGGCATCTCCCCAAGGTAATACTTAAAATCTGGCCTGTTGGTGGGTGCTGAGGACTGGAGTTGAGAACCACTGCCCTAAAGGCAGCCAGCTATGTTGAGTTCATATGGCCTTGTATGGTTCAGTAGGGGGTTGGGCGATCGCTCTTCTGGCCCCTTTCCTAGCTGGCCCTGTTTGCTGTGAAAAAGGATGTGGTTTGGTGAAGGCAGCTCACAGCCTTTTGAGAATGGAGTGGAGTGTGGAGTTCCCCTTTAAAAGTAAAAGTTAGCCCATGGAAATCCAAGGGATTAGAGGGGGGAGACAAGAGCATTGGAGAATGGAGTGTGGAGTAACCCCTTTAAAAGCAAAAGCTAGCCCAAGGAAATCATATGCATTAGAGGGGGAAGGTTAACCACTTCCGGACTGCCGCACGCCAATATACGTCCTTACTTTGAAGAGGAATATTGTTGTTATGGCAGCAGCTAGCTGCCATAACCCCAGTATCCTCTTCAGCGGGTGGTCCAGTTTCAGATAAAACTGGTCTCTGTGGTGGATTTGCCACAAGATCACTTTTATCGGCGGTGGGAGAGGGTCCCCCCTCCGGCCGCTTTCCAGTGCTCTCCCCCGCTTACCGGAGCCGTCGGTAGGGGCGGAGGCGATCGGATGTTTCTCCTTCCTGGGTATGGAGACAAGTGAGGGGAAGATGGCCCCCACCCGTCTCCATACCATTGCAGGGCGGAAGCGATGTCAAACCGTCACTTCTGCCCATAGCTCTTAAAGGGCGATTTTTTATTTTTTTATTTTTTTATTTTTTTTTTAAAATGAAAACTTTTTTTATTTTATTGCATTTTAGTGTCTTCTTGACCCCAGATCTCATATTTAAGAGGTCCTGTCATGCTTTTTTTTCTATTACAAGGGATGTTTATATTCCTTGTAATAGGAATAAAAGTGGCACAATTTTTTTTTAAAAGAACAGCGTAAAAATAAAATATAAAAGGTAAAATAAAAATGTAAACTCGCCCCGTCCCGCTGAGCCCGCGTGTAGAAGCGAACGCAAACGTGAGTAGCGCCCGCATATGAAAACAGTGTTCAAAACACATATGAGGTATCGCCACGATTGGTAGAGCAAGAGCAATAATTCTAGCCCTAGACCTCCTCTGTAACTCAAAACATGCAACCTGTAGAATTTTTTAAACATGGCCTATGGAGATTTTTGAGGGTAAAAGTTTGTCGCCATTCCACGAGCGGGTGCAATTTTGAAGCGTGACATGTTGGGTATCAATTTAACATTATCTTTCACAATATGAAAAGAAATTGGGCTAACTTTACTGTTGTCTTATTTTTTAATTCAAAAAAGTGTATTTTTTCCAAAAAAAGTGCGCTTGTAAGACCGCTGCACAAATACGGTGTGACAAAAAGTATTGCAATGACCGCCATTTTATTCTCTAGAGTGTTAGAAAAAAATGTATAATGTTTGGGGGTTCTAAATAATTTTCTAGCAAAAAAAAAAAATGTTTTTAACTTGTAAACAACAAATCTCAGAAAGAGGCTCAGTCCTTAAGTGGTAAAATGCCCTTTTAGGAGGAGCGAGTCTTTTTACATAATTTTAACAAGATGCATGTCACATGTTGGCAACGTAGCATGCTAACCTGACCTGTGTGCAAATCTCCTTAAAAAAATACATAAAGTGAACCAGCGTAAAAAAAAAAAAAAATTGTCAAGATTAGAGGTGTGCCTGTTCAACCTATGCAGTTGCATGTACGTTGCTTAACATTTACTAAGATTTTGGCCACGCAGTGAACAAACTCATGTTAATGAGCGCAAGAGCTGCTGGCTCATGCACACTGCTTACATTGATCTCATGCAATTCTAAGCGTACTTGCAGGCGCAGCAGGCTTTCTCTAAAAAAAGTTGCTTTCTCATTCTATTTTGGGCGTATTTGTTACTTGGCCAGTTGTTACTAAACTTCCTCACATCACCCCATAATATTGGCACCTCCATCTTCTGTTAATATTGAATTGGAGATGCTGTGCACCATGTCCATAGTGGCGCACAGATTACATTCTCCCGTGCGCCGAGTTCACTATAGGAAATGAGGGATTCGAGCTCTGTTACTGGTGCACCGTGTCGTAAATATGGAAATGCGCGTTGCGCCACGCCGTGTGCCTCTACTGACTTTAGTAAATAAACCCCCACTGATTCTATCTTTGTTTTTAAAATGTAATAACATGGGGTGCAAATTGGGTGGGGCTTGAGGTCACATAATCTAAAATTTTATATGCAATAACTTGAAAAGCCAATGGCAGAAACATTCATTTTGTGGCACAAAACAGTTTTTAAGCTTAACAGCCGGCGATTCCTCACCCTGCATCTTGGTTGTGTTCTGCCAAATGCAGTAAGCACAAACTTTGCGTGCGCACGTGTGAGTTGTATGAATTTGGTGTACACAATGGACGTACAGTGGGGAGAACAAGTATTTGATACACTGCTGATTTTGCAGGTTTTCCTACTTACAAAGCATGTAGAGGTCTGTAATTTTATCATAGGTACTCTTCAACTGTGAGACGGAATCTAAAACAAAAATCCAGAAAATTACATTGTATGATTTTTAATTTGCACTTTATTGTATAACATAAGTATTCGATCACCTACCAACCGGTAAGAATTCCAGCTCTCACAGACCTGTTATTTTTTCTTTAAGAAGCCCTCTTGTTCTCCACTCATTACCTGTATTAACTGCACCTGTTTGGATAGGCAAGCAGCTTGGTGAGAAGGCAACAACTGTTGGCGCAATTATTAGAAAATGGAAGCAGTTCAAAATGATGGTCAATTTCACTCGGCCTGGGGCTCCATGCAAGATCTCACCTCGTGGGGCATCTATGATCATGAGGAAGGTGAGGGATCAGCCCATAAATACACGGCAGGACCCGTCAATGACCTGAAGAGAGCTGGGACCACAGTCTCAAAGAAAACCATTAGTAACACACTACACCGTCATGGATTAAAATCCTGCAGCGCACACAAGGTCCCCCTGCTCAAGCCAGCACATGTCCAGGCCCATCTGAAGTTTGACAATGACCATCTGGATGATCCAGAGTAGGAATGAGAGAAGGTCATGTGGTCTGATGAGAAAAAATAGAGCTTTTTGGTCTAAACTCCACTCGCCGTGTTTGGAGGAAGAAGGATGAGTACAACCCCAAGAACACCATCCCAACCGTGAAGCATGGAGGTGGACACATCATTCTTTGGGGCTGCTTTTCTGCAAAGGGGACAGGACAACTGCACCGTTTCGAGGGGAGGATGGATGGGGCCATGTATCGAAAGATCTTGGCCAACAACCTCCTTCCCTCAGTAAGAGCATTGAAAATGGGTCATGGCTGGGTCTTCCAGCATGACAATGACCTGAAACACACAGCCAGGGCAACTAAGGAGTGGCTCTGTAAGAAGTATCTCAAGGTCCTGGAGTGGCCTAGCCAGTCTCCAGACCTAAACCCAATAGAAAATCTTTGGAGAGAGCTGAAAGTTCGTATTGCCCAGCGACAGCCCCAAAACCTGAAGAATCTGGTTTCAGCACTTCTGAAAGCATCAAACAAAATGTAATCCAATGATTAGCACTATGGTATAGTTTTTTGGTGAGGAAATGGAGGTTATGATCTCAGGTCCATTCTTAGTGCTGGATCCAATCACCAGTGGCTGGTTCTACTAAAATTTACAAACTGCTTTCAAGATTCCCACTCATCTACATTGCCATCCCCTGACATCACTTGTGGTGGGGGCATGGGTCAGATGGTGTCTGAGATTCGGGCAAAAACTCCTGCTGGAGAGTCTGCATTTCTAGCTGCTGGCCCCTTTTCAGAAATACCTTTTCTCCTCAGCTCCAGCTTATTAAATAGATCAGACATGAGATCTCCTCCACCTTCTGTGGCAATAACTTGTTCCTGCTCCTTAATTTTCTTCTTTTCCAGCTTCATCTCCTTCACACTATGCATGTTGGCTTTTCCTATTCCTCCTACCTGGCGGATGGACACAAGCAGCGATGCCCTGCCATCAGATAGTTTGACCACTTCACTTGGTGCTCCCTTAACCGCAGCTGGATTGCCATTCTCGCTTTCTGCACCTGTGCGCACAGGCGTTCTGATGATCTGCTGCATTGGCGGTGGTGCAGGTGGTTGAGGGGGAGGCAGCAGAGAAGGAGGTGGCAGGGGTTGGAAGGAGATGTCAGTCTTGAACATCTGTCTTGGAAGGTTCTACAACCTTGGTGCTGAAGGTCGGAAGTTTGGGGATAGGACCTCCTGGAGCTGATGGAGCAATTCCAGGGCCAAGGTCAGCACCGTACATAAGGTCATTGGCCACCCCTGGTAGGTCTGGCAAGTAATATGGGACCTCAATCTCCGGGACTTGGCCCAGGTCTGGGACATAAAAGTAATTCTCTGCAGTCTGTCACATTAATTGTTCTCTCTTGGTGATAGAGAGGGGTGCATCAAATAGCTTATCCCTATCCTCACCCTCGGTTGCCTGGTTAGTGTGGGTGACCACCCTGGCCAGGGGGTCCAGAAAGACATATTTCTTATAGAGATTCTGTTTGTCAGAAACCATGAATCAGACTGAGACAGAAGTATAGTTAAATCACATTGTTTACTTTTTTATTATTAAACATGAGTAAACATAGTCAAAACATAGCCAGAGTTCATGAACCGAAACGGAAAGTCAGAGAAGCCAAAATGTCATCGAGCCAGAGAATAGCGTAGTAGAACAGCAAGCAGGATCTGGAGCCAGAAGGAATGTCAGCCAAGTAAGTCTTTAACAGGAACACAGGAGAGCGTCTCTAGAGTTGTGACCAAGGCGGAAGCAGAGATCATCTGGACTGGATGGCTTAAGCAGGCAGGACTGAGGAGCAGGATATCAACAGGTGAGTCACTGTGGAGAGATAGGACCTGGCAATTAGCTGACAGCTGATCGGCCAGCTCAGAGAAGGAAGGGCTGAGCCCAGCCCTGACAGTACCCCCTCAATGACCCCTCCCCCTCGGAGGACCACCAGGCCTGAGGGGAAAACGTCTATGGAAATCACGGAGGAGGACAGGGGCATGTACGTCCGAGGATGAGACCCAAGAGCGTTCCTCCCGGACCGTACCCTTTCCAATGCACCAGGTACTGTATACGCTCATGGAACCTATGGGAGTCAACAATGGACTGTACTTCATACTCCTCATGGTTCTCAACCTGTACAGTGTGAGGACGAGTCACCGACATGGTAAAGTGGTTGCAGACCAAAGGTTTTAATAAGGAGACATGAAATACATTTGCGATATGCATATTAGAAGGAAGGTCTAATGCGTAAGCCACTGAGTCAAACCTGTGAAGAATATGGAAAGGCCCAATAAACCGCTGTGTGAACTTCAGAGAGGGAACACGAAGTCGAAGGTTGCGAGATGACAGCCAGACCCGGAAACCATAGTTTGCCATAAACGGGGACAATCGGGAAGCAGAATTCAAGGCACAATTGTGAGTGACCTCTGCCCACGATAAGAGGTCTGACCAGTTGTTATGATGGTCAGAAATATAGCAATGTAGGAATTGCTCCAAGGACTGATTGGCTGGTTCCGCTGCCCCATTAGACTGCAGGTGATATGCAGAGGAGAAAGCAAGCTGATTCCCAACTGTGCACAAAAGGCTTGCCAGAACTGGGACACAAACTGACTACCCCTGTCCGAGACAATCACTTTGGGTAGCCCATGTAAGCGAAAGATCTCCCAAGCACAAATGGAAGCCAGTTCCTTAGAAGTGGGCAACTTCTTAAGTGGAATACGATGAGACATTTTTGAGAACCGGTTAACCACCATAGGGATAACTGTGTTGCCCTGGTAGTTGGGTAACTGCACAATGAAATCCATAGACAGGTGGGTCCAGGGGCTCTTTCCATTGGGTATGGGTTGTAGGAGGCCCACTGGAAGGTGTCTTGGAGTCTTACTCTGAGCACATACGGAACATGCAGCTACGAAGGCAGTTACATCAGCATATAGACTAGGCCACCAGAATTGTTGGGAAACGGCCCAAAAGGGTTGATCATTCCCTCGGTGGCCAGCAGCCTTGGGACAATGGTAAGTCTGTGTCAGGTCACCTAAGTCCAGGTGACAGATGCACTACCAGGGCAACACAGTTATCCTTATGGTGGTTAACCGGTTCTCAAAAATGTCTCATCGTATTCCATTGCATTGCATATCACCTGCAGTCTAATGGGGCAGCAGAACCAGCCAATCAGTCCTTGGAGCAATTCCTACATTGCTATATTTCTGACCATCATAACAACTGGTCAGACCTCTTACCGTGGGCAGAGGTCGCTCACAATTGTGCCTTGAATTCTGCTTCCCGATTGTCCCCGTTTATGGCAAACTATGGTTTCCGGGTCTGGCTGTCATCTCGCAACCTTCGACTTTGTGTTCCCTCTCTGAAGTTCGCACCTCGGTTTATTGGGTATTTCAATATTCTACGCAGGATTGACTCAGTGACTTACGCATTAGACCTTCCTTCTAATATGTGTATCGCAAATGTATTTCATGTCTCCTTATTAAAACCTTTGGTCTGCAACAACTTTACCATCTCGGTGACTCGTCCTCACACTGTACAGGTTGAGAACCATGAGGAGTATGACGTACAGTCCATTGTTGACTCCCGTAGGTTCCATGAGCGTATACAGTACCTGGTGCATTAGAAAGGGTACGGTCCTGGAGTGCACCGCTAAGGTAGTGGACTCTAGGACTGACTGCTGTGGATTGAACTCTGGGAGGTTCAGGAAGCAGGTCAACTGGAGCATCAACACAGATCCCACTGGGAGCTAGAGCATAGATTCCCCAGGGTGTGGAGTCTAAGAGCCAGCAGGTGTTCACCAGAGCCTCTAGTGGTGAGGATGGACTGCGCTGCACTCTGGCTCCAGGTCTCACAGCTCACACTCACAGTAGACTACAGGAGAAAGAGAAAGGAAGCAGCAGGCTGTAACAACAAGGATAGTAAAGGGATAAGCCAAGGGTGACTAGCAGACAAGGATAAACATAGAACATGCCAAAGGTCGGGGTGACTAGCAGACAAGGATAAACATAGAACACACCAAAGGTCAGAGTCACAAGCAGACAGGGATAGTCGAGAACAGGCCAAGATCGGTAACTGTAATCAGACGTAGGAGACACAGCAAGTAGCACACGAAAGCTAAACACACAATGGTTGATCAGCAAGGTTGGCTTGCAATGCACAGGTTAATATAGTGTTCCTAATTGGAGGCTGAGGTGGAGCTATGCTGAGGGAAGATTATATAAGCAGTCAGGTGAGGGTGGCTGGCCTCTAAAGGTGAACACATGGAGGAGAAGCATAGGCATGCGCACAGGGTGTGCCGGATGTGCCTGGGCACACCCTAATCACCCCATGTGCATTAGTATTATCCAGGAGCAGCATCAGGTGGGTGGTTGGGGGTGCAAGTGGCCAGTGTAAATGCCTCCATTATATTAAAGTCTAGGTTTAACTTTAGGAACATGTTACACCCATATTTAGGGTGTACTGTAATATGCTTTCAATCAACTGTCTCCCACCATCAGAGTCCCCTTCCTGTGACAGCAGGTGGCGTTCATGTGTGTTTGAACTTTGGGGTGCACACCCTAATGCAATGGGCTGCACACACCTATCAGGAGAGGTAAGCTGACAGAGAAAGATTACTGCATAACCATGACAGTACCCACCCTCTTACGAGGCCTCCCCCTCCCCCGCCTGGGCCAAGGCTTAAAGAAAAACTCCAGATAAAACCTCCTCAACAGACGAGGCGCAAAGATCTCAGATACAGTGATCCAAGACCTCTCCTTGGGACCAAACCCTTTTCCAATGTATGAGGTACTGAAGAATGCGTCTACAGTGCCGGAAATCCAGAACTTGAATAACCTCGTACATGAGATTATCCTCAGAGACCGAAACTGAGGTAGGGAGAGGATTTATTGAGGACTAAATGCTTCTAAGGAATGGGTAAGGGCATTAGAAGACCATCAGGAGTCTGAGCAGGGTCCCCCAGACCCTTAAAGATGATCTGGACATCAAGCACAGGACCATCAGACTGGGCAGAGGTCAGTGGATCCCTGAGATCAGGTTGGCTAGAAGGTGACGTGTCACAAGAGTCAAGCTGGATAGCTGAAACACAAGCAGAATGCAGAGAGTCCAGAAAGAAAGGTTGAAAACCCCACCTGGCCGAATGAGGCAGTCTATCCAAAGGATGGATTGTGCCTCTTAGACAAGTTTGAATGTACGTAGTAGTAGTAGTAGTAGTAGTAGTAGCAGGGTGAGGCCAGGTTACAAAAGGTCCTGAATAGGAAAAAGCAGGAAGCTCACTGGGCATGGGCCGGGCTGGCATAACTGGTGCAAAGGCCGACTGAATAGCATTGCCAGGTGTAGCGACAACCTCAATTGCATCGCAGGGCGTAGCGACTGTGGAACTTGCGGACAAGTTAACCTGGCTGTGTGTCCAAGGGAGCTTAGGGACAGGCAAGGGTAAATGGTTATGCAAACTGGAGTAAATGATCGGCTCAGGTTCACAGGAGGGCCCCTCATCCAGAGTGCCACATGACCTATGGAGTGCCTCGGTCTGACTATTGCAGGACAGATCCCAGAAATCGCTATATACAGCGGGAAGAGCAAAAGATACTGGAATGGTGGCAACAGGAAGTTTCTCTTTTGGGGCAACCTTGAGTAGGCAGGAAGAGGAACAGGAGGAACCCCAAGCCAGGATCTCTCCAGCAGTCTAGTCAATGTGTGGAGAATGGAGCCATAACCAAGAAAGACCTAAAATGATAGGAGATGAAGCCTTAGGTAAGACAAGGAAGGATATCCACTCCTGGTAGAGTGTCCCTGCCGACATCTTAACAGGGAGAGTCTGGAAGCGGATAGGGCCCCCTGGGAGAACAGTGCCATCAATCGCCAAGACCACCAATGGCGTTGTGAGGGGCAAAAGGGTATAATTCATGGAAGATTCAGTTCCCCAGTCCATGAAATTGCCATCGGCTCCGGAATCCAGATATGCCGAGACCAAATGAGAGGAAGCGCCGACATGAAGGAACACAGAAAGGAGAAGACAAGAAGGTGAGGGTGATATTTCAAGGTCCAATACTCCACTTTCCAGATGTATTAGCCTTGAGCGTTTTTCCGTATGAAGAGAGCAAGTGTCACAAAAATGACCTTTGAACCCACAATAGAGGCACAGGCCCAGAGTTCTGCGCCTAGTGCGTTCTTCGGGAGATAACTTGGTCCGGCCCAGATGTATATGTTCCTCAGCAGGCAGGAGGTGCTCCTCAGGACAAAGAGAGGGGACAGGGAGCTCAGGCTGCCTAAAGAATGGGGAGTGCTGGCGTCTTTTTTTCCAAAGTCCTCTCTTGAAAACGAATATCGATCTGGTTACACAAGGTGATGACACCATCCAGATCAGCAGGAATAGCTATTCCCGCTAATTCATCCTTCACTCTATCAGAGAGGCCATGTAAAAAGGTTGCAACTAAGGCATCATTATTCCAGATCAGTTCAGCAGTCAAAATACGAAAATGAAGAGTGTACTGTCCCACAGAGGTGGACTCTTGACGGAGACGTAAAAGAGTGCTGGCCGATGAGGAGACACGATTCGGTTCCTCAAAGATATTCTGAAAAAGTTTCAGGAAGTCAGACAGGCTAGATACCACTGGATCATTCAGTTCCCACAGAGGGGCAGCCCAGGCTAACGCCTGGCCGGACAGGAGGGATACAATATAGGCTACCTTTGCCGGACAGGAAGTTTTGGGGCTGAAGCTCAAAATGAATTGTGCACTGGCTAAGGAACCCCCTGCAGGCCTTGGGGTCCCCAGAGTAACGGGATGGAGCAGGTAAATGATAATTTGTGGATGTGGCTGTGAGGCAGCAGATAGCGGTTGAGGTTGTTGAACCGAGGGTCCTAAGAAGGCCTGGACCTGTTCAAAGCGAGAGGCCAAATCCTGAAGTAATCGCATCACCTGGGTTTGATTAGATTCCTGGGTCTCAAGTCTGCGAACTAGGCCCTGCAACGGATCATCTGCAGGTAGCGGCACATCACCTGGGTCCATGGCTGATCAAACTGTCAGGTCATCTGAGTCCAGGTGACACATGCACTCTCTAGGAGCCAGGAGTGCACCTCTAAGGTAGTAGACCCTAGGACTGACTGCTGCAGATTGAACTCTCGGAGGTTTAGGAAGCAGGTCTACTGGAGCATAAACACAGATCCCACTGGGAGCTAGAGCATAGATTCCCCAGGGCGCATAGTCTAATGCTCCATACACACGGTCGGACATTGATCGGACATTCCGACAACAAAATCCATGGATTTTTTCCGACGGATGTTGGCTCAAACCTGTCTTGCATACACACGGTCACACAAAGTTGTCGGAAAATCCGATCGTTCTGAACACGGTGACTTAAAACATGTACATCGGGACTTTAAACGGGGCAGTAGCCAATTGCTTTCGTCTCTGAATTTATTCTGAGCATGCGTGGCACATTGTGCGTCAGATTTGTGTACACACGATCGAAATTTCCGACAACGGATTTTGTTGTCGGAAAACTTTATAGCAAGCTCTCAAACTTTGTGTGTCGGAAATTCCGATGAAAAATGTGTGATGGAGCCCACACACGGTTGGAATTTCCAACAACAAGGTCCTATCACACATTTTCCGTCAGAAAATCCGACCGTGTGTACGGGGCATTAGAGCCAGCAGGTGTTCACCAGAGCCTCTAGTGGTGAGGATGGACTGCGCTGCAGTCTGGCTCCAGGTCGTGGCCCCCAGAATCTCAGAGCTCACAGTAGACTACAGGAGAAAGAGGAAGGAAGCAGCAGGCTGGAACAACAAGGATAGTAAAGGGATAAGCCACAGGTGACTAGCAGACAAGGATAAACCTAGAACACGCCAAAGGTCGGGGCGACTAGCAGACAAGGATAAACATAGAACAAGCCAAAGGTCAGGGTCACAAGCAGACAGGGATAGTCGAGAACAGGCCAAGATCGGTAACTGGAATCAGACGTAGGAGACACAGCAAGAAGCACACGAAAGCTAAACACACAATGGTTGATCAGCAAGGTTGGCTTGTAATGCACAGGTTAATATAGTGTTCCTAATTAGAGGCAGAGGTGGCGCTATGCTGAGGGAAGATTATATAAGCAATCAGGTGAGGGTGGCTGGCCTCTAAAGGTGAACACATGGAGGAGAGGTAAGCTGACAGAGAAAGATTACTGCATAACCATGACAGTCTGGAGCACGGCAGTACGGAGACTCTCTGGGACAAAGCAACAGTCACAAGATTTCTCAGGAGGAGCATGGACCTGAGCAGCAAGACTTTTGTCACCCAAAGGAGAAATGAGACTGGTATGAATCCTAGCCAGAATAAGATCAAGAGGAATCACAGGAACTGGAATCGACTCCATCTTGAAAGTGGAGGGAAACTGTCGTGACAAAGCGTCAGCCCTTACATTCCTAGTACCATGTAAGAATGAGACAATGTAATTGAAACTAGATAAGAAAAGAGCCCACTGCACCCTTTTGGGAGAGGTGTTTTGGAATAATTTTCACTTTCAAAAGATTGGGACGCAAAATTCTCTACTTACTGTAATGGAATGTCAGGAGGAGCTGTATTTCGAGCTTCAGTATCCATTGCAAATAACAATGATGTTGTCTAGTTAACCTTCAATCCCCTAATGGAGGACAAGGAATTTAATATCTGTAAAGTGCCATGTAAGGAAGGTCCAGCATCATTTAGGAACAATAGGAGGTCATCTGCATATAGGGTTACCCTCGCCTCCAGCCTACCAACTCTCAGCCCCTTGATATTCAGAGAGCTGCAAAGAGCCACTGCCACTGCCTTCATCGCAATGGCAAAAAGGGCCGAAGATAGACAGCCCTGCCGAGTACCCCTATATAAAGAAAAATTAGATGACAACCCTCCCCCCAGTCTTATTGCAGCTGCAGGATATCTATATAAAACCTGTATCCATTTAATGAATACCAATGGAAAGCCCATCCATGTTATGTCATGCTTTTCCATGTCAAAAGAAGTTTATTGAGTATACAATGTTATAAAGATACATAAAGTAAGTTTACAAGGATCTATAAAGTAAGCTCATTGTTTTACAGTAGGGTTTATATAGGTAAATATCATGAAATTTCAAATATTAAACATTGGGTTCACGTAAACCTAAATTAAAGATATATATCATTTCCTTAGTTACTTTTGAAGGTATTTAAATGATTTATACCTACTATACATATTGTTTACAAGTAGCGTGTATATAGGTCAAATAAATTCTGATAATGAGCTTTAATCGTAAGGTGGAGAAAAGGAAAGAGAAAGAAGAAAAAGGGTTAAAAGGTAGAGGTATGGTCCACAAGGTTGTCCCGCTCGTCAGTTTATTATTCTTTTTAGTTCTCTTTGAAGCCTTAGAATGGGTGTCTCTGTAAGTAATTTAATCTGTTACCATGGCAACAGGACAGAGTCATTGAAGTTTGACAGGAACTGTTGTTTTATCCAAGGGTGACAAAGTTTTTCAAATTTTGGAATTTGATTTTGATCGATGGCTACCATCTTAGCATGGGACATTGTATTATTCATTCTGTGAATTGTTTCTGCTAGTACCAATGTAGGAGATTTCCATGCCTTGGCCACTGTTTGTTTTGCAGCCGTTATTAGTTGGATCATAAGTTTGAATTGAGAGAGTGTTAACCATTCCGGTTTTAATTTAAGTAAAGTTAAATATGGATCTGGTTGTATTATTTTTTTAAATATTTTAGATGCAATCACGAAGACTTCCTTCCAGAAGGTTTGGATTACTGGGCACGTCCACCATATGTGTAAATATTTGCCTATTTCTGGGCATCCTCGAAAACAAAGAACTGAGGTATTAGGTGAATATTTTGTCACTCTAGCGGGTACAAGGTACCAGCGAGTTAGGACTTTATAATTTGTATCCAGTGCTAAGATGTTGGGTGAAGATGACTTAGATGTGAGCCATATGTTAGACCAGTCCGTGTCTTCTAAAGTTCGTCCCAGGTCCTCCTCCCACCTCTGAACGTAAGAGGGTCTATTAAGATTTGCTACTCCATATAATTGATTATAAAGTGATGAAATTGTACCTTTAGCAAATGGATCTTTTGTACAGATTGATTCAAAAATGGATAATTGGGATAATGGTGTATCCCCCTTTAGGAATGGTGTATAGAAATTTTTGATTTGGAGATATCTAAATATCTCAGAGTTTGGTAGATCATATTTTTCTCTAAGCGATGGGAATGAAAGGAATGATTTAGATGCTATGAAGTCATTTAGTGTCTGAATGCCTGATGTTGTCCAAGCTTTAAAAGAATTTGGGTAGATCCATGCCGGATAAAAGGCCGGATTTCTGATAAAAGAAAGGAGAGGATTGTGTGGAGATTGTAACTGATATTTGGTTTTTAGTTTATCCCAGAGAGATAAGAAGTGTTTAGTTATGGGATTATGAATTTTAAAGCGGTCTTTAGGATCAAGCCATAATAAATTTGATATTAATAGAGGGTCATTTTCTGAAGCCTCTATAAATACCCATAATGGCATTTCCTGTTTTGCATGGTATTTGGACAGACTGGCCAAATGTGCTGCTCTGTAGTAGTTAGTAAAATTAGGGTATCCCAGGCCTCCTTTATTTTTGGGAAGATGTAGTGTGTGTATAGGTATACGTGGCTTAAAAGAGCCCCATATAAACGAAGTTGCTCTTTTTTGTACTATTCTCAAAAAATAGGAAGGAATTGGAATAGGGAGGACTCTGAATAGATAAAGCAATTTGGGTAGAATAGTCATTTTGATTGCATTAATCTTCCCTATCCAGGATAAAGGAAGTTGCGACCATTGTTTTATTAGATTTGTGATCTGTCTTAATACAGGAGGATAATTGGTTGAGAATAAGTCAGAATGAGATGCTGTTAAATGAATTCCAAGATATGGGATTGATTTTTCTGCCCATGTGAATGGGAGTGCAGCCCTAGCCGGGATCAATTCCATGTTTGTGAGTGAAATATTAAGCACTAGGCATTTCTTAGGATTAATCATAAGGCCGGATAGGGCTGCAAATCCATCAAGAGCTGGTATTAAGTTAGGACCAGAGACCTGTGGTGATGATAGAAAAAGTAATATATCGTCTGCAAATATACATAATTTGTGTGTAATACCTCCTACTTCAATGCCAGTTATAGTTTGGTTTGTTCTGATGTATTGGGCCATGGGTTCGAGTATAAGGGCAAATAATAAGGGAGATAATGGGCAACCCTGTCGGGTACCTCTTTCGATATTAAAGGCTTCAGATTTGTATCCAGCATATTTTATATAGGCTTTGGGTTTATTATATAATGCTTTGATCCATGTTAAAAAGTGGGGTCCAAAACCCCATTTTTGTAATGAATATTGCATATATTGCCAGGATACTGTGTCAAATGCCCTCTTAATATCGAGAGATAGAAAACATAAAGGGATTTTCCGTTTTTTAGCAATATGTGCCAATAACACTGCCCTGCGTATATCATCGCCTGCCTGTCTATTTGGCATGAAGCCTACTTGATCTCTATGTATTAATTTTCCTATAATGCTATTGAGACGTTTTGCTATTATTTTTGCTAATAATTTAATATCGAGGTTTAACAGAGAGATAGGCCGATAATTCACACAGGAAGTATCATCAGAAAGGGGTTTTGGGATCATACAAACAATTGCCATTAGTGTTTCTTGCCGAAAAGAATGTCCATCTAGAAGTTTTGTTAAAAGTTTCAGTGAGAATGGGAGAGAGTAATTTCTGAGAATGTTTTGTAGTATAAAGCCGAGTAGCCGTCTGGGCCTGGTCTTTTGTTAAGTTTTAGGTCTTTTATGGCGTTAGCAACTTCATCTATAGTTATAGGCTCATCCAAACTGCTTTTTTGATTCTGAGATAACTCAGGTAAGGTTATTTTTGAGAAGAAGGATTCAGCCTCTGTAGGATTAAATTCATTGTTTGTCTTGTATAAAGTTGCGAGATGTGAGTGAAATTTATGGACTATTTTAACTGGATTACAAGTGTAAACATTTTTTGGTAATGTCAAACGTATTGGTTTGAAAGATTTGTTAGTTGAATTTAATGCCTGAGCCAAATATGTACCTGGTTTGTTTGTATTCATGTAGAAATTGTGTTTGGAGCGTTTGAGGGATTTATCAACTGACTCAGTGAGAAATAGATCGTATTCCAATCTAGATTTTTCCAGATGAGATTTTGTACTCTGAGATGGATTATCTTGAAATGATATGTAGGCTGCATTAAAATTGAGTTCTAGTTTTTTTGCTAGATTTTTGCGTTCCCGTTTAAATAGTGCCATTTGTCTTTGTATTGTACCACGCAAGACAGGCTTATGAGCTTCCCACAGTGTTATTGGGGAGATGTCTGTTGTAGTATTAATTGATATGTATTCCTTTAAAGCTTGTTCAATGGCCATCTGATGTAGTGGGTGTTTGAGCATTATGTCCGGTAAGTACCACGTTGGGTCATGCCCTTTTGGTATGGCTGAGGCTATAGTAGTGTATACTGCATTATGGTCAGACCACGGAATCGGAATTATATCTGATGCAATAATTTCTGGTATCATTCCTATTGTTAGAAAAATATTATCTATTCTGGTGAAAGTTTGATGAGGGTGCGAGAAATAAGTGAATTTCTTTTTCATTGGGTTACTTTCTCTCCATGAATCTACCAGATTGTATTTGGAAAGAAGTTGGGAAAAAGGTAATCTAGAGGTTATTTTGGATGGTGTAAAAGGTGATTTATCTAGAAATGGGAGGAGGACCTGGTTCGAATCCCCACACATTATCACTGTTCCTATTTTGTGTGTATTAATCACTTGTAATATATGTGAGAGGAATGGTGTAGGTTGTTTGTTAGGAGCGTAGTAGGAAATCACTGTGATTGCTGTATCCATTATATAACCCATGAGTATCAGATATCTACCTTCTGGGTCTTTAATTTCTGATAAGGTGAATGGTGTGGATCGGTGAAATGCAATTAGAGTTCCCCTTTGCTTGGTACAGGCAGAAGCCATGTAAATTTGTTGATAAAAAGGAGAAATATATTTTGGAGTAGAATCTTTGGTGAAGTGTGTTTCTTGGAGGCATACTATGTGAGCCTTCCTGTTATGGAAAGTACGGAAGGCTTTGGTCCTTTTTTGAGGGACATTTATTCCCTAAACATTCAGGGAAAGTATATTCAGTGGTGCCATGGCAATAGATCAAATAGTTTTGACTTACTTTTTGTTATGCAGAGCTGACTGCGCAGATCAACCTGTGTGGACTGAAGAGATGAATAGATAGAAAAGAAACCAGTGAATTCTGGAGTAAAGAGTAAACAAAAAACATATGAGATTAGATGATACATTGTATAAATTATTTTTTGCAAGTAATCACAATTTACCCGTGAAAGAGAATAAATATCTCTCTCAGGGGAATAAGTGCCTTCGTCACACTCCCACATAATATGGTTGGGAGAATGAGGAGGGCTAATGGGGGTACACAGATCTTCCGCTTACAGGAGAGAAGTGCTATGTCAAAAGACATCAAAATGATGTTTCATTAATTGGAGTGCAGAATATAGTTTTTGTTGAAATTATTTATTCCAGGGTGGTTGTATATGGTTAGTCTTGCCCTAGGCTAAATAACTCAGTTAGAAAGGTACTGTTAATAACTTTGGTATTGATGAAGATAGTTTGAATTATTTTGGGATTTTAACCCTTTTAGAGTAAACAATTACATATTTTATTCATATGTAACTGTTTAGATATGTTAACTCATAAAATTGAGGTTGTATTGCTTCAGATTAGAATAAACAAAAACATAATTCTAGGAACTAGTTAGGTAATAATATATTTGTTTTAGGAAAAGAAAGAAAAAGCTTCCATTACTTCTGGATTATTGAACATATTTGTCCTAAAAAGTAATAAATCTATTGTTATTACCTGATAATATATAACTGAACATGAATTTCCTTATTTCACTTATATATTCTAAGGCTATATGAATCAGAAGTAATAAGAAATATAACTGGAATGTAACATGATCCCACACAGTGTGTGACTATCAGAATGCAGTTACATTCAGTTATAAATACAGGTTTTTTATAGAGAACCATCTCTTAGTATAATAAATGAAGAGATATCAGGAATTAGGATGTCAGTCCATTGAATCTTCTTGGTCCATGGATGATGTGGCATAACGGCCTCTTTTGTGAGAATGATGATTCCCATTTTGTTCTGAAATTTTCTGGGTGCTGCCTGAAGGTGAAGATGATGCCATTCTTCTGCGTGTGGGAGAGTTGCTGCTTGTGGGTTCTGTCAGATTTAATTTTAAAAGGGTTTGTTGTAGTTCATCTGCTGATCTGCTTCTGTAAATTGTACCTTGGTAGTTAAATCTGACTGAAAAGGGGAAGCCCCATTGATACATAATGTTGTGGCGTTGCAGTTCCATTAGTTGGGGTTTCATGGATCGTCTTTTAGTAATAGTAAGTTGGGATAGGTCAGCAAAAATTTGATAATTGTGTCCTTGAAAATTAAGTTCCTTTTTTTCTCTTGCAGCAATTAGTATTTGTTCTTTCGTTCTGTAATAATGAAATTTTGTGATTATATCACATGGAGGTCCATCTTTCTTTTTGGCTGTGAGGGCTCTGTGTACTCTGTCCAGTTCTAAACGTTCAATAGGGATATCTGGCTTTAGTTCTTGTAATAGAGCAGTAATAGTAGATTGCAGGTCTGTCACAGTTTCAGGTATTCCCCTTATGCGCAAGTTTGAACGTCTGGATCTATTTTCGTAATCTTCGAGCTTAGTTTGAAGTATTAAATTCTCTTTTTTTAATTGTTCCAATTCTGTTATATTTTCTTGGGTTGTAATTTCAATTTCATCCATTTTTATTTCTAAGGCTGCGGCGCGGTTTCCCAGCTCTCTTATTTCTTTGGTTAGGCTTTTTGTTATTTGGTCTGAGGTTTGTTTTAAAGCCTTATGAAGCATCTTTTCAAATTGTAATAATATTACTGGGGATACTGAGGAGGCTTGTGGAAAAGTTTGTGAGAGGATTTGTTCTGTATCTGACTCAAATGGAGAGTCTTGCTGTGACATTTTCTGTCTGTGAGAGCGCCCTGATGCTGTATATTGTGAGGTGACTCAGCTGCAGTGAGTGCCTGTGAGCTCTTTGTGAGGTGATTTTTATTTCTGCCACGGTTTCCTCCCAGTACCATATTTCCTGCCCAAACTTTCACAGTTTGTTCCCTGGGGCAAAAAGGTTCAAATGGATACCTTTTGAGCCTGCAGGCTCCGCTTTGTCCTTCTCTTCTCTCCTCAGCGGTGTGGAGCTCTAACAATGCATGTCTGCTCTGCTAGGCTCCGCCTCCTGCCGTTATGTCATGCTTTTAACACGGTGATGTATACACCGACTTTTACCCATGTATTTAATTCAATTTTGTATTTTATAGTTATTTTTGTTCATCTAATGTGTTGCCGTTAAAGTCCCACTTAGTTGCAAACTATTAAACAATAATCAGTTTTACGAAGCCCTACAGTTACTCCCCTGCAGAAGGAGCAAGTGTTAAACTACGTAAAAATGGTACACTACTATAGCTCAAAACAAAAAATTATCAAAATTGTAAAAACAAAAATAAAATTAAAGAAAAAAAAATGGTTATACAGTGAGCAAAATTATAAACGCAACACTTTTGCGTTTGCCCCTATTTTTAATGAGCTGAACTCAAAGATCTATGACTTCTTTTATGTACACAAAAGGCCTATTTCTCTCAAATATTGTTCACAAATCTGTCTAAATCTGTGTTAGTGAGCACTTCACCTTTGCCGAGATAATCCATCCACCTCACAGGTGTGGCATATCAACATGCTGATTAAACAGCATGATTATTGCACAGGTGTGCTTTAATCTGGCCACAATAAAAGGCCACGCTACAGTAAAATGTGCAGTTTTATCACACAGTACAATGCCACAGATGTCGCAAGTTTTGAGGGAGCATGCAATTGGCATGCTGACTGCAGGAATGTCCACCAGAGCTGTTGCCTTTGAATTGAATGTTCATTTCTATACCATAAGCCGTCTCCAAAGGCGTTTAAGAGAATTTGGCAGTACATCCAACCGGCTTCACAACCGCAGATCACGTGTAACCACACCAGCCCAGGACCTCCACATCCAGCATCTTCACCTCCAAGATCATCTGAGACCAGCTACCTGAGACAGCTGCTGCAACAATCGGCTTGCCTAACCAAAGATTTTCTGCACAAGCTGTCAGAAACCATCTCATGGAAGCTCATCTGCATGCTCGTCATCCTCATCTGGGTTTCAACCTGACTGCAGTTTGTCATCGTAACCTACTTGAGTGGGCAAAGGCTCAAATTGGATGGTGTCAGGCACTTTGGAGAGATGTTCTCTTCACAGATGAATCCCAGTTTTCACTGTACAGGGCAGATGGCAAACAGCGTGTATGGCATCATGTGGGTGAGCGGTTTGCAGATGTCAACGTTGTGGAACGAATGGCCCATGGTGGCGGTGGGGTTATGGTATGGGCAGACGTATGCTATGGACAACGAACACAGGTGCATTTTGAATGCACAGAGATACCATGATGAGATCCTGAGGCCCATTGTTGTGACATTCATCCATGACCATCACCTCATGTTGCATCATAATGCACGGCCCCATGTTGCAAGGATCTGTACACAATTCCTGGAAGCTGAAAACATCCCAGTTCTTACATGGCCAGCATACTCACTGGACATGTCACCCATTAACCACTTGCCGACCGCCTCACGCCTATATACGTGAGCAGAGCGGCACGGGCAGGCAAAATCACGTACCTGAAACGTGATTGCCTTCCCGCGGGTGGGGGGTCCGATCGGACCCCCCCCTGGTGCCAGCTGCGGTCGGCATTTGGCTGGGAGCATTGAGAGACGAGGGGGAGACCATCCGATCGTGGCCCCCCCCTCGCGATCGCTCCCAGCCAATGAGAAACATCCCCTGCCTCTGTATAGTACACAGAGGCAGAGGATGTGATGTCATCTCTCCTCGGCTGGCCAGTTTCCGTTCCAGCGCCGAGGAGAGATGACATGTAAGTGCACAACACACACACACAGTAGAACATGCCAGGCATACATTACACCCCCGATCCCCCCCGATCCCCCCCCAATCACCCCCCCTGTCACAAACTGACACCAAGCAGGTTTTTTTTTTTCCTGATTACTGCATAGTGTCAGTTTGTGATAGTTAGCAGTGGTAGGACAGTGAGTATTACCCCCCTGTAGGTCTAGGGTACCCCCCTTACCCCCCCTAATAAAGTTTTAACCCCTTGATCACCCCCCCTCACCAGTGTCGCTAAGCGATCATTTTTCTGATCGCTGTATTAGTGTCGCTGGTGACGCTAGTTAGGGACGTAAATATTTAGGTTCGCCGTCAGTGTTTTATAGCGACAGGGACCCCCATATACTACCTAATAAATGTTTTAACCCCTTGATTGCCCCCTAGTTAACCCTTTCACCACTGATCACCATATAACCGTTACGGGTGACGCTGGTTAGTTTGTTTATTTTTTATAGTGTCAGGGCACCCGCCGTTTATTACCGAATAAAGGTTTAGCCCCCTGTAGGTCTAGGGTACCCCCCTTAGCCCCCCTAATAAAGTTTTAACCCCTTGATCACCCCCTGTCGCCAGTGTCGCTAAGCGATCATTTTTCTGATCGCTGTATTAGTGTCGCTGGTGATGCTAGTTAGGGACGTAAATATTTAGGTTCGCCGTCATTGTTTTATAGCGACAGGGACCCCCATATACTATCTAATAAATGTTTTAACCCCTTGATGGCCCCCTAGTTAACCCTTTCACCACTGATCACCGTATAACCGTTACGGGTGACGCTGGTTAGTTCGTTTATTTTTTATAGTGTCAGGGCACCCGCCGTTTATTACCGAAAAAAGGTTTAGCCCCCTGATCGCCCGGCGGTGATATGCGTCGCCCTAGGCAGCGTCAGATTAGCGCCAGTACCGCGAACACCCACGCACGTACCGTACACGCACCGTACACCTCCCTTAGTGGTATAGTATCTGAACGCATCAATATCTGATCCGATCAGATCTATACTAGCATCCCCAGCAGTTTAGGGTTCCCAAAAACGCAGTGTTAGCGGGATCAGCCCAGATACCTGCTAGCACCTGCGTTTTGCCCCTCCGCCCGGCCCAGCCCAGTCCAGCCCACCCAAGTGCAGTATCGATCGATTACTGTCACTTTTTTTTGTAGCGTTTTGGTGAACTGGCAAGCACCAGCGCCCTAGTACACCCCGGTCGTAGTCAAACCAGCACTGCAGTAACACTTGGTGACGTGGCGAGTCCCATAAGTGCAGTTCAAGCTGGTGAGGTGGCAAGCACAAGTAGTGTCCCGCTGCCACCAAAAAGACAAACACAGGCCCGTCGTGCCCATAGTGCCCTTCCTGCTGCATTCGCCAATCCTAATTGGGAACCCACCGCTTCTGCAGCGCCCGTACTTCCCCCATTCACATCCCCAACCAAATGCAGTCGGCTGCATGAGAGGCATTTATATATCCTCCCAAGTACCCCTACCCAACGAACCCCCCCAAAAAAGATGTTGTGTCTGCAGCAAGCGCGGATATAGACGTGACACCCGCTATTATTGTCCCTCCTGTCCTGACAATCCTGGTCTTTGCATTGGTGAATGTTTTGAACGCTACCATGCACTAGTTGAGTATTAGCCTAGGGTACAGCATTGCACAGACTAGGCACACTTTCACAGGGTCTCCCAAGATGCCATCGCATTTTGAGAGACCCGAACCTGGAACCGGTTACAGTTATAAAAGTTACAGTTACAAAAAAAAAGTGTAAAAAAAAAAAAACACAAACAAAAATAAAAAAAAATAGTTGTCGTTTTATTGTTCTCTCTCTCTCTATTCTCTCTCTATTGTTCTGCTCTTTTTTACTGTATTCTATTCTGCAATGTTTTATTGTTATTATGTTTTATCATGTTTGTTTTTCAGGTATGCAATTTTTTATACTTTACCGTTTACTGTGCTTTATTGTTAACCATTTTTTTGTCTTCAGGTACGCCATTCACGAATTTGAGTGGTTATACCAGAATGATGCCTGCAGGTTTAGGTATCATCTTGGTATCATTCTTTTTAGCCAGCGGTCGGCTTTCATGTAAAAGCAATCCTAGTGGCTAATTAGCCTCTAGACTGCTTTTACAAGCAGTGGGAGGGAATGCCCCCCCCCACCGTCTTCCGTGTTTTTCTCTGGCTCTCCTGTCTCAACAGGGAACCTGAGAATGCAGCCGGTGATTCAGCCAGCTGACCATAGAGCTGATCAGAGACCAGAGTGGCTCCAAACATCTCTATGGCCTAAGAAACCGGAAGCTACGAGCATTTTATGACTTAGATTTCGCCGGATGTAAACAGCGCCATTGGGAAATTGGGGAAGCATTTTATCACACCGATCTTGGTGTGGTCAGATGCTTTGAGGGCAGAGGAGAGATCTAGGGTCTAATAGACCCCTATTTTTTCAAAAAAGAGTACCTGTCACTACCTATTGCTATCATAGGGGATATTTACATTCCCTGAGATAACAATAAAAATGATTTAAAAAAAAATGAAAGGAACAGTTTAAAAATAAGATAAAAAAGCAAAAAAATAATAAAGAAAAAAAAAAAAAAAAAAAAAGCACCCCTGTCCCCCCTGCTCTCGCGCTAAGGCGAACGCAAGCAGCGGTCTGGCGTCAAATGTAAACAGCAATTGCACCATGCATGTGAGGTATCACCGCGAAGGTCAGATCGAGGGCAGTAATTTTAGCAGTAGACCTCCTCTGTAAATCTAAAGTGGTAACCTGTAAAGGCTTTTAAAGGCTTTTAAAAATGTATTAATTTTGTTGCCACTGCACGTTTGTGCGCAATTTTAAAGCATGTCATGTTTGGTATCCATGTACTCGGCCTAAGATCATCTTTTTTATTCCATCAAACATTTGGGCAATATAGTGTGTTTTAGTGCATTAAAATGTAAAAAAGTGTGTTTTTTCCCCAAAAAATGCGTTTGAAAATCGCTGTGCAAATACTGTGTGAAAAAAAAAATGAAACACCCACCATTTTAATCTGTAGGGCATTTGCTTTAAAATAATATATAATGTTTAGGGGTTCAAAGTAATTTTCTTGCAAAAAAAAAAAATGTTTTTCATGTAATATAAAAGTGTCAGAAAGGGCTTTGTCTTCAAGTGGTTAGAAGAGTGGGTGATGTGTGACATAAGCTTCTAAATGTTGTGCATAAAATGCCAGGACAGTTCAAACCCCCCCCAAATGACCCCATTTTGGAAAGTAGACACCCCAAGCTATTTGCTGAGAGGCATGTCGAGTCCATGGAATATTTTATATTGTGACACAAGTAGCGGGAAAGAGACAAATTTTTTTTTTTTTTGCACAAAGTTGTCACTAAATGTTATATTGTGAAATTACACCCCAAAATAAATTCTGTTGCTTCTCTTGAGTACGGGGATACCACATGTGTGGGACTTTTTGGGAGCCTAGCCGCGCACGGGACCCCGAAAACCAAGCACCGCCTTCAGGCTTTCTAAGGCCGTAAATTTTTGATTTCACTCTTCACTGCCTATCACAGTTTCGGAGGCCATGGAATGCCCAGGTGGCACAAACCCCCCCCCAAATGACCCCATTTTGGAAAGTATACACCCCAAGCTATTTGCTGAGAGGTATAGTGAGTATTTTGCAGACCTCACTTTTTGTCACAAAGTTTTGAAATTTGAAAAAAGAAAAAAAAATATGTTTTTCTTGTCTTTCTTCATTTTCAAAAACAAATGAGAGCTGCAAAATACTCACCATGCCTCTCAGCAAATAGCTTGGGGTGTCTACTTTCCAAAATGGGGTCATTTGGGGGGGGTTTGTGCCATCTTGGCATTTTATGGCCTTCAAAACTGTGATAGGTAGTGAGGAGTAAAATCAAAAATGTATGCCCTTAGAAATCCTGAAGGTGGTGCTGGGTTTTCGGGGCCCCGTACGCGGCTAGGCTCCCAAAAAGTGCCACACATGTGGTATCCCCGTACTCAGGAGAAGCAGCTGAATGTATTTTGGGGTGCAATTCCACATATGCCCATGGCCTGTGTGAGCAATATATCATTTAGTGACAACTTTTTGTAAATTTTTTTTTTTTTTTTTTTGTCATTATTCAATCACTTCGGACAAAAAAAATAAATATTCAATGGGCTCAACATGCCTCTCAGCAATTTCCTTGGGGTGTCTACTTTCCAAAATGGGGTCATTTGGGGGGGGGGTTTGTACTGCCCTGCCATTTTAGCACCTCAAGAAATGACATAGGCAGTCATAAACTAAAAGCTGTGTAAATTCCAGAAAATGTACCCTAGTTTGTAGACGCTATAACTATTGCGCAAACCAATAAATATACGCTTATTGACATTTTTTTTACCAAAGACATGTGGCCGAATACATTTTGGCCTAAATGTATGACTAAAATTTAGTTTATTGGATTTTTTTTATAACAAAAAGTAGAAAATATCATTTTTTTTCAAAATTTTCAGTCTTTTATCGTTTATAGCGCAAAAAATAAAAACGGCAGAGGTGATCAAATACCATCAAAAGAAAGCTCTATTTGTGGGAAGAAAAGGACGCAAATTTCGTTTGGGTAGAGCATTGCATGACCACGCAATTAGCAGTTAAAGCGACGCAGTGCCGAATTGTAAAAAGTGCTCTGGTCAGGAAGGGGGTAAATCCTTCCGGGGCTGAAGTGGTTAAGCATGTTTGCGATGCTTTGGGTCGGTGTATATGACAGCGTATTCCAGTTTCTGCCGATATCCAGCAACTTTGCACATTGAAGAGGAATGGACAAACATTCCACAGGCCGCAATCAACAACCTGATCAACTCTATGCGAAGGAGATGTGCTGCACTGCGTGAGGCAAATGGTGGTCACACCAGATACTGACTGGTTTTCGGACCCCCCAATACAGTAAAACTGCACATTTTAGAGTGGCCTTTTAATGTGGCCAGCCTAAGGCACACCTGTGCAATAATCATGCTGTCTAATCGCGACATCTTGATATGCAACGCCGGTGAGGTGGATGGATTATCTTGGCAAAGGAGAAGTGCTCACTTACACAGATTTAGACAGATTTGTGAACAATATTTGAGAGAAATAGGCCTTTGTGTACATAGAAAAAGTTATAGCTCATGATAAATAGGGGTAAATACAAAAGTGTTGCGTTTATAATTTTGCTCAGTGTAATATTGGGGGAAGTACAATCTAGATATCACAAGAAATCAATAATAGGTATATCTAAATAATCAGTGGATCATGAAAAGATCAATGGATTATAATTACCCTTTCAAAATGGATGCTGGTCATTACCAGAGTCCCCTAAAATGGCTTCCTTTCCCAAAATGAAGTTTTGCTAGGTTTTAGATGATGAGGCGTGATGACGATCTCGCTGGATTTCTCTGGAAATATTAATTAATTGTTTATTCAAGCACTGACTCTCTTAGCCATCAACTGTCATTCTAGGGCAAGGAATATTTGTTCTAAATTATTCTTATAAATAGTTGTAGGAGTGTGCACTTTCTTATGATACAGATGTGGCCATGTGATATTTCTAATATATATGTATGTATAATGTTTAGGAGATCTGGTAATGCCCACATATGAGCATACATTCCTGATAGAGCAATATTTAACAGTAAGAATTTTTGATTATCAGGAGTTGGAATTCCATATTTAGCAATTGGAATACATAAAATACTTAGAAAATACTAAAACAAACTATTCATTGAATATAGTTACGTCACATACCCATTTCCCTAATAATATAGATTATGCATAAACCAACTGTAGTCCTATTAACACCTGTTTTCCAGCCATGGAATATCTTGGCCAGAAGTAACATATTTTTGTACCCATTCACCATGTATATTGTGTTCTGATTTACAATCATATGAATACCTGTATGTCCATTATGTTTGTCAGGTAGAATTGTTTATAATTCATTGGCTTACATATACAGTAGATCACACAGGGTCCTGAGGATTTGCAATATAGAGACATGAAATGACTTTATATTGTATGAATGTCTTTAGTTGTTGAAATTGCTACAGGAAAAATAGTTCCTTTCTGTGAGGGGGGTCTTGCTCTGTGTTTATCTTTCTCAGAACTGAAACAATGTCTGGTCACTATATAACTAGCCTTGCTGTCATTTGTATCCATAAGTCTATCTGAATAAACCTAGTGCCTTCGCACTCCACCTTCGTGCAAACATCAGGTCAGTTTATTACCTCTGGTGTGCGTGCATATCATAAGCCATTGTTTATATCCCCAGTTCTGTAAGCAGGCTTGTATTCAGACCTCCATCAGAGTGAGAAAAAATAACAGAATGTCTTAGGTTGAAAGACTGGCATGACTGTGTCCTTAAGTTGACCCTTTCTATGGGACTTATTCAGTCTTAAAGACACACGTTTCCAACATTGAAGTGATGATAATATATCTACTCGTATTTCTTCACAACATTTCTAACATGACTCTGTGAAACCGTGCTGGGGTTAACAGTGGCCTGTACCTGCAGAGTATAGCCTTTAGAAAGATTAGGAAAGCTGCTCTCTCTAATCCTCTGCAAGCTGCCCCTAGACAATATCCTCCCTCACTGCTGTTCTTTATCAGAACCTTCCTCCTCTCCAAACAGTGTAACATGGCTTTCTCTTGCTTCTCCCTGCTTGATGCCCCTTCCCATCCTTGGTCCTAGTGCTATCTTCCTCATCTCCAATATCTGAAATGAGGAATACTTGCAAATGACCAATATAAAATGCGTTTAGCTAGTCAATGATATAATAAGAGTGTAATAAAATAATTCCTCTGAATTCTCATTTCCAGTTTTCAAAATTATGTGGTGACTAGGGATGAGCTTTGAGTTCGAGTCGAACTCATGTTCTACTCGAACATTGGCTGTTCGCAAGTTCGCCGAACAGCGAACAATTTGGGGTGTTCGCGGCAAATTCGAATGCCGCGGAACACCCTTTAAAAGTCTATGGGAGAAATCAAAAGTGCTCATTTTAAAGGCTTATATGCAAGTTATTGTCATAAAAAGTGTTTGGGGACCTGGGTCCTGCCCCAGGGGACATGGATCAATGCAAAAAAAAGTTTTAAAAACTGACGTTTTTTCAGGAGCAGTGATTTTATTAATGCTTAAAGTCAAACAATAAAAGTGTAATATCCCTTTAAATTTCGTACCTGGGGGGTGTCTATAGTATGCCTGTAAAGGGGCGCATGTTTCCTGTGTTTAGAACAGTCTGACAGCAAAATGACATTTTGAAGAAAAAAACACATTTAAAACTACCCGCGGCTATTGCATTGCCGACAATACACATAGAAGTTCATTGATAAAAACGGCATGGGAATTCCCCACAGGGCAAACCCGAACCAAAAAAAAAAATGATGTGGGGGTCCCCCTAAATTCCATACAAGGCCCTTCAGGTCTGGTATGGATATTAAGGGGAACCCCAGCCAAAATTTAAAAAAAAAATTGACGTGGGGTTCCCCCTAAATTCCATATTTTAAGGGGAACCCCGCGCCAAAAAAAACAAAAAACCGGCGTGGGGTCCCCCCAAAAATCCATACCAGACCCTTATCCGAGCACGCAACCTGGCAGGCCGCAGGAAAAGAGGGGGGACGAGAGTGCGCCCCCCCCCTCCTGAACCGTACCAGGCCACATGCCCTCAACATTGGGAGGGTGCTTTGGGGTAGCCCCCCAAAACACCTTGTCCCCATGTTGATGAAGACAAGGGCCTCATCCCCACAACCCTGGCCGGTGGTTGTGGGGGTCTGCGGGCGGGGGGCTTATCGGAATCTGGAAGCCCCCTTTAACAAGGGGACCCCCAGATCCCACCCCCCCCTGTGTGAAATGGTAAGGGGGTACTTACCCCTACCATTTCACTAAAAAACTGTCAAAAATGTTAAAAATGACAAGAGACAGTTTTTGACAATTCCTTTATTTAAATACTTCTTCTTTCTTCTATCTTCCTTCATCTTCTGGTTCTTCTGGCCCTTCTGGTTCTTCCTCCGGCGTTCTCGTCCAGCATCTCCTCCGCGGCGTCTTCTATCTTCTTCTCCTCGGGCCGCTCCGCACCCATGGCATGAGGGGGGAGGCTCCCGCTCTTCTCTTCATCTTCTTCATCTTCTTCATCTTCTTCTTCTTCTTCATCTCTTCTTCCTTCTTCTCTTCTTCATTTCTTCTCCGGGCCGCTCCGCAGCCATGCTGGCATGGTGGGAGGCTCCCGCTGTGTGACGGCGTCTCTTCGTCTGACGGTTCTTAAATAACGGGGGCGGGGCCAATCCGGTGACCCCGCCCCCCTCTGACGCACGGTGACTTGACGGGACTTCCCTGTGATGTCACGGGGAATGCCACAGGGAAGTCCCGTCATGTCCCGTGCGTCAGAGGGGGGCGGGGTCACCGAGTGGCCCCGCCCCCCGTTATTTAAGAACCGTCAGACGAAGAGACGCCGTCACACAGCGGGAGCCTCCCACCATGCCAGCATGGCTGCGGAGCGGCCCGGAGAAGAAATGAAGAAGAGAAGAAGGAAGAAGAGAAGAAGGAAGAAGAGAAGAAGGAAGAAGAGAAGAAGGAAGAAGAGGAAGAAGAAGAAGAGGAAGAAGAAGAAGAGGAAGAAGAAGAAGAGGAAGAAGAAGAAGAAGAAGATGAAGAAGAGAAGAAGATGAAGAGAAGAGCGGGAGCCTCCCCCCCATGCCATGGGTGCGGAGCGGCCCGAGGAGAAGAAGATAGAAGACGCCGCGGAGGAGATGCTGGACGAAAACGCCGGAGGAAGAACCAAAAGAGCCAGAAGAACCAGAAGAAGATGAAGGAAGAAAGAAGAAGCATTTAAATAAAGGAATTGTCAAAAACTGTCTCTTGTCATTTTTAACATTTTTGACAGTTTTTTAGTGAAATGGTAGGGGTAAGTACCCCCTTACCATTTCACACAGGGGGGGGCCGGGATCTGGGGCTCCCCTTGTTAAAGGGGGCTTCCAGATTCCGATAAGCCCCCCGCCCGCAGACCCCCACAACCACCGGCCAGGGTTGTGGGGATGAGGCCCTTGTCTTCATCAACATGGGGACAAGGTGTTTTGGGGGGCTACCCCAAAGCACCCTCCCAATGTTGAGGGCATGTGGCCTGGTACGGTTCAGGAGGGGGGGGGGCGCACTCTCGTCCCCCCCTCTTTTCCTGCGGCCTGCCAGGTTGCGTGCTCGGATAAGGGTCTGGTATGGATTTTTGGGGGGACCCCACGCCGTTTTTTTTGGGTTTTTTTGGCGCGGGGTTCCCCTTAAAATCCATACCAGACCTGAAGGGCCTTGTATGGAATTTAGGGGGACTCCCACATCATTTTTTTTTTTAATTTTGGTTCGGGGTTTCCCTGTGGGGAATTCCCATGCCGTTTTTATCAATGAACTTCTATGTGTATTGTCGGCAATGCAATAGCCGCGGTAGTTTTAAATGTGTTTTTTCCTTCAAAATGTCATTTTGCTGTCAGACTGTTCTAAACACGGGAAACATGCGCCCCTTTACAGGCATACTATAGACACCCCCCAGGTATGAAATTTAAAGGGATATTACACTTTTATTGTTTGACTTTAAGCATTATTAAAATCACTGCTCCTGAAAAAACGGCCGTTTTTAAAACTTTTTTTTGCATTGATTCATGTCCCCTGGGGCAGGACCCAGGTCCCCAAACACTTTTAATGACAATAACTTGCATATTAGCCTTTAAAATTAGCACTTTTGATTATTCATGTTCGTGTCCCATAGACTTTAACGGTGTTCGCGTGTTCGAACGAATTTTTTTCCTGTTCGCATGTTCTGGTGCGAACCGAACAGGGGGGTGTTCGGCTCATCCCTGGTGGTGACTGGTAGAAGATGAGGAGGTTAAAGAAGACGCATGGCCAGCAGTTGCAGACAACAGGCTTTTCAAGGCCAGGGAGGAAGAAGAAGAAAACTTTCAAGCACTCAATTACCTCTATTATGTGATGTGACTGTGTGCCAAGGTTACTATTTGGTAGATGTGCCCTGCCTTAAGATTATGTAGCCTGACCACAGCTCTGCCTGACAAGACCTGCTTGCACTCTGCTACATCACAACTCTGCCTCTCACCTCAAGGCTGCCTGATATTTTTAATAAAGGGGATTGTTCAATTTAAAGACAGATATGGAAAAAGGTAGGGTGACATGCTGCAAACAAAGGGCAGCTTTGCCTGTGTCAGTAACAAGTGTACAGTACAGACCCTAAAATAAAAAAAGAACCTAACAAAATTAAATTAAATATACCACCCTTTAATGTTTAGCCCTAAAACAAAATAAAATATGTAAACAGAAAAAAAAAACATTAAAAAAACAAAAACAACTACAGGGGGCAACAGTTAAACAGCAGTACAGTTGTTGCTGGCTATTGATGAGCTGCATATACCTGGGTTCAGTTCAAGGAGGTTCAGCAAACTTTACTGAAGTTCAAGTGCTGAGTGAAATTTTAAAAACAGTAATGGCCATTTTCTAGACTATATAAAACTAAAATTGTGCACTAGCATAAGTATATCAAGTAATAAAATTTAAATCTGCGACTGAAAAGCTCCTTGGAATAATACCAGAAGCTGTAGTATATTTAAACCACCGTGCATCAAAATGACAAAACAACAAATTATAAGTTATAACATATCTCCGTGAAGAAAAATATGAAAAAGAGAGAGTGAAAGTTCAAAAATGCAATTGAACTCCAAATCACTTGAAAAGCACCACATTCAGTCCATGAAGAACAAAATTGCAAGAAAAAGGTGTATGAAGAATTTAAGCCGTTCCTTTGGTGTATCGCATCAGGGTAGAAAGGTGAAAGATGTAGAAACACCTCCAAACCACTGATAGTTGCGGGAGAGTAGTAATGGATGTACCCTTACCGCACTTGTTGGACCTCCTATGTAGCGAGGTCATACGAACTTGCAGATATAACCCTCTGCAGGGACAGATGGATATCGATGTCCGGGTCCTGTTTGGGAGCGCCACCCACTCAAAGCTGATCTCTCTGCTTCAGCGTCAGGAGGGAGACTCGTTATTCAGAGGATCCGTAAATAAGGAAAAAAGGGGAAAAAACTCCGATAGTGCAGTAGTAATAATAAGGAGTTTATTGCCTTGATTGACCATAGGTCATATACAAAATACAAGAGTAAAATTTAAATTTAAAATGCCAGCATAAAACAAAGGCTGAACGCCTGTGCAAACATAGGATGCGTGATGGCAAGCACTCGCAGTGCTTGCCATCACGCATCCTATGTTTGCACGGGCGTTCAGCCTTTGTTTTATGCCGGCATTTTAAATTTAAATTTTATGGTTTGATACCCTCTCATTGCTTATGCTCACAGACGAACTACAATCCCTAAACTCCTCCATGTAAAGAAGAAATATCCTATATTATCACCTTGAAACCATCCAAAACCCCGGGCCCTGATGGCTTTACAGCACTATACTATAAAAATTTTTTTTTTTTTTTTTTTAATTCTTTATTTATATTTTCAAAATACAAAAATCCATATATTGACATACATATAAATAAAATCCATCTTTAATGACCCCCAACTTAAGAGAGAAACAAAAAGAACAAAAAAAAAAAAAAAAAACAAATACCCACCCCCCCTCCCTTCCCAGACCTGCTGAGTTACAGTAATATAATTCAATAACCTAATTCCCTCACCTAGTTCCCTTGTTTTATACCCGTTTAACGTTTAGCCAGTAATCTCCTCCACATAGCTCCAGGTACCCTTATACCTTCGCCACCCTGCCCATTTATCTTTTGGTTCAGTCCCCTCCTCCAACTCTGCTTCGGCACCCTCCTCACTCTCCATTAAATAAATTTCATTGACAGAGAGCAACCATTCACAAATTTTAGGGCTCTCAGGCTCCATCCATTTTTTGGGAATCTGACTCTTGGCAGTATCCAACAAAATGGGAACTATCGATGTTTTATATTGCTTGATTGCCTCCTCAGTCCCATGGAATAAACAGATCCATGGGTCTTCTTGGATCGTCTTATTAGTAATTTCTTTTATTAGGTGTATAATTTTCTTCCAATACACTTTGATGGTGGGACACTCCCACCATATATGGGCCATTGTGCCAATATTTTTACACCCTCTCCAACATTCCCCCGATTTCTCCGGTTGGAATTTGCTAAGTTTGTCTGGGGTCGCATACCACCCTGCCAAGCACTTGAAATTTGTTTCCGTCATCCTCGTGCTCACTGAGGAGGTATGCTATACTATAAAAATTTAACCAGATTCTAAAGGGCGACCCATTCCCAACAGATATATACTGTATGCTCTTAGCGAATATGTCCCTGATGTCCCTGATCCCAAAACCAGGAAAAGACCATACCCTCTCCCAAAACTATCGCCCTATATCTGTTATTAATAATGATTTGAAGATTTTTGGCTGTATCCTAGAAGACCGTCTAGCTTCAGTCACCACAACAGTAATCTCCCCACACCAAACCGGCTTTATACTAACTAGACAAATTACAGATAACATACGCCTGGCATCAAACATCATCCAAGATGCTGATATTAACTCCTGTAAGGTCTTGTTTTTGAGCCTGGTCCGGAGAATTTGTGAACGGTTTTTGAGCCCTATACCATCAACCTGCACCCGAATTAAGCTCCCTGGTTGTAACTGACTACTTTACCCTAGGTGGAGGCACAAGACAGTGTTTTCCTCTATCCCCCCTTAGATTCACCCTGATAATAGAACCCTTGGCCGCTCTATCAACTGTAACCCTAATGTTCGGGGTCATTGTGACGGATCCTATCCCACACTCCACTGAGTGCCTCCGTCAATAACACCGCTTCCTCCAGTATGACCATCAAAGAGATATAATATTATAGCTGCATTAAATACAAGTCTAGTCGATAATAGCTTGTAGAATCTTGACTGCTTTATTGGGCAGAATACAGCCTTTTTATACACATTTAACACAAGGGGTTAGATAACGAGGTAGGGCTGACTCATGGACACTCCCCCCCCCCCTCCCCTCTAGCAAAAACTTAAAAGACAATAATATAATTAACATGTTAATTAACACAACACTTAAGGCAGACCTGGTGACCAGACAGTGGACAGAAAAAGGACCTTGCAGCCAGTGTCCGCGACAGTGCCCCCCCCTGTCCCATAGTCCGGCAGACCCAACTAGATCCACCATGGGTCAGCTTGGGGCTGTCCGGGAGAGTTTTATAGTTCAGTTTGCCGGGAAAGTCCATCAGCGTTCCCCTTCTGCTTTCGTGGCTGATACTGTATGGTAAAATTGTAGGGCTGTAGTGCCAAGCTCCATCGTAACAAACGTCCATTATCCCCGGAGACCCGATTAAGCCAGATTAATGGATTGTGGTCTGTGAGCACCATAAAAGATCGTCCGTAGAGATAAGGTTGGAATTTCTTGAGAGCCCACACCAGTGCCAAACACTCCTTCTCCACGGCTGCATAACCGACTTCCCTGGGTAGCAGCTTCCGACTGATGTAGGCCACTGGGTGCTCACCGCCATCAGGTCCTACTTGGCTCAGTACTGCCCCCAGCCCGAATGTAGAGGCATCTGTGTGGACACAAAAACGTTTTGTTGGGTCAGGGGCAGCTAGAACAGGAGCTGAAGTTAGTGCATTCTTTAATCGTTGGAAGGCAACTTCACACTCGGGGGACCACAGTACCTGTTGGGGAAGGTGCTTCTTAGTCAGGTCTGTCAGGGGCTTAGCGATGGAACTATATTGCGGGACAAATTTCCTATAGTACCCAGCTGTGCCGAGGAACGCCAGGACCTGGGTTTTAGTACGGGGGGTCGGCCACTTGGCAACTGCCTCAATCTTAGCAGGCTCAGGTCGTTGTTGTCCACTGCCTACTCGATGTCCAAGGTACTGTACCTCGGACATCCCTATGCTGCATTTCTCTGGCTTAAGGGTTAGTCCTGCAGCCTTGATGCGGTCTAACACGACACCCAGGTGAACCAGATGGTCCTCCCAGGTATCACTGTAGATCGCAATGTCGTCCAGATATGCACAAGCATAGTCCTGGAGGCCATCGAGGAGTTGGTCTACCATCCTCTGGAAAGTCGCTGGTGCATTCTTCATCCCAAATGGCATTACTTTAGACTGGTATAAGCCAAATGGGGTAATGAACGCCGATTTTGGAATAGATTCCGCATCCAGAGGAATTTGCCAGTATCCTTTGCCTAGGTCAAGGGTTGTCAGGAATTTTCCCCGAGCAATGCGATCTAACAGATAATCGACCCGGGGCATAGGGTAAGCATCAATGGTGGTGCACTCATTTAATCTGCGGTAGTCTACACAGAAGCGAGTTGTGCCATCCCGCTTCAGTACAAGGACCACCGGGGAAGCCCAGGGGCTGCTGGATGCCTCAATGACTCCCAATTCAAGCATCTCCTTAATCTCATGACGCATCCCCTCTCTCACTGCATCAGGTATCCGGTAAGCCGCCTGTCTTAGCGGAAGTTGTCCCTGGGTCTCCACACGGTGCACTGCCATAGTAGTGTACCCGGGGACTGTGGAGAACATATCCCTTCTCTGACTAAGGACCTGTCTAGCTTGTTCTCTCTGCGTCGGCCCTAGCTGGTCGTCAAGCTTTATCATCTCTATCCCTGCAGTAATTCTATTTAGCTCCGGGAGCACCAGCAGAGGAAGATTCTCAGAATCTTCCACAGCTGGAGCACATGTAGCGGCTACCTCTCCTGATCTTTCCCAGTATGCTTTCAACGTGTTCACATGAAAGGTCCGTCGGACTCTTTCATCCAAACATTTAGCCACTAGGTAGGTTGTGTCACAGAGCTTTGCCACAACCCGGTAAGGTCCCTGCCAAGTGGCCTGTAACTTGTCCTGCTTGGTTGGTCTGAGGGCAAGAACCTTCTGCCCAACCTCTAGAGTGCGGTTCCGAGCAGTACGATTGTACCACCGTTTCTGCCGCCTTTGGGCAGCCCGAAGGTTCTCCTGGACAGTGTCCGTGAGCTCCTTCAGTCTGTCCCTAAACTCAAGAACGTATTCTACGATAGAGGACCCTTGGGGATCAATTCCCCATTCCCAGTGGGCTCTGACTAGATCTAGGGGCCCCCTCACCCGCCTCCCATACAGTAACTCAAATGGGGAGAACCCGGTAGATTCCTGCGGCACCTCCCGATAAGCGAAGAGAAGGTGTGGCAGATATCTCTCCCAATCCCTGTGAAAGGTTGCAAATGTCCTAAGCAGCTGTTTCAGTGTTCCATTGAACTTCTCACACAGTCCGTTGGTCTGGGGGTGATAGGGAGAGCTCTGTAGGGGCTTTATCCCACAGAGCCTCCATAACTGCTGAGTGAGCTCAGCAGTGAACTGGGTCCCCTGGTCAGAGATGATTTCCCGAGGGAAACCCACCCTGGCAAAGATCCAGAGCAAGGCATCAGCCACAGTTTTTGCATAGATATTTGCCAGGGGAATGGCCTCTGGGTACCGGGTGGCATAATCCACCACATTAAGGATATATCTCTTCCCAGAAGGACTAGGTCTGAGCAATGGTCCAACCAGGTCTACGGCAACGTGGCTAAAGGGTTCATCAATGATCGGTAAAGGGTGTAGGGGAGCTTTCAGCGGGCCCCCATGCTTACCCACCCGCTGGCATGTGTCACAGGTCCGGCAATACTGTCGGACATCCCCTGTAATCCCTGGCCAAAAAAACGACTGAGTCAGATGGTGGAGGGTCCGGGACATCCCCAAGTGTCCGGCTAAGGGTATGTCATGCCCAATGCGCAGCAGGTCATGACGATATTTCTGTGGCACAACCAGCTGCCGCTTTGGTGGATGGGAGGCTGTCTTTCCCTCAGTAACCCGATAGAGTAATCCCTGGACCCACTCTATTCGCTCCCTCTCCAACCCCCCAGGGTCCAATCCTGCTCTTTCCCTATAGCTAGCTAAGGAAGGGTCGCTAATGGGGCATACACACGGTCAGACTTTTGGTCTACATAAGTCCAACGGACGCCGACGGACTAAAGCTGGCTGGTAATCCGATCGTGTGTGGGCTTCCCCGGACTTTCAGCTGACTTTTTCAGCCTCAAATCCGACGGACTTTAGATTTGAAACATGCTTCAAATCTTTACGTCGTAACTACGACGGACCCCAAAATCCGCTCGTCTGTGTGCTAGTCCGACGGACAAAAACCCACGCTAGGGCAGCTATTGGCTACTGGCTATGAACTTCCTTATTTTTGTCTGGTGTACGTCATCACGTATGAATCCATCGGACTTTTGTGTGGTCGTGTGTAGGCAAGTCCGTTCATTAGAAAGTCTGCCACAAGTCCGCCGCAAGTCCGCTGAAAGTCCGCCGGAAGTCTGTCGGACAGGCTGTCGGACTTTTGTAGACGAAAAGTCCGACCGTGTGTATGCCCCATAAGAGTTGCCTGAGCAAATTCTTGGGGAGAAGCCCAAGTCGGGGTAGGGATAGTTGGGGTAGTACAGTCTAGGTCAGGGGTGACAGGCCTTACCTGGGTCCCATCCTCGAGGGAGCGCACCTCCATCCGGGCTTGCTGGCGGGTGGTAACAGGATAGGCTTCTGGGGATACATCCAGGGAGAAGGCTGAATTTAAACGTCCCAAATAGTTGCCCAACAAAACCTCTGCAGGTAAGTTCTGCATTATTCCCACTTCCACTTCTTTGGCCCCCGAACCCCAATCAAGGTGAACCCTGGCAGTGGGGACCCACATAACATTTCCCCCGGCCACCTGCACAGCCACAGACCGTCCCGTCTGCTCTGCCGGGTTTATCATTCGGGACTGTATCAGGGTAATAGTAGCTCCCATGTCCCGCAGTCCCTGGGCAGCCTGACCATTAATCCACACGGCTTGTCGATGGTGCAAACGATTATCTGTAGCGGCAGCTTGCACAGGGTCTGCCTCATGTAGAATTCCAATATTCTCCTCGCTTGGGTAAGTCACATCATCTCTCTCCAGACAGTGTGCAGCAGCCCGGGCAGGTCCAAGGGGCCAAGGGGCCTGTTGTTCCGTGCGTCCTGGGAAACATTCTGTGGACAATACCTCCTAACATGCCCTGCTTGGTTGCATCTGTAGCAGAGGTCCCCTTTTCCTCGTGAAGATGGTAGCTGAGTGGGGCCGGGGATCGACGGCTAGTGTGTAGGGGCAACGCTCCGTGGAATGTTGGGGACAGGCCGAGCTGGGGTCTTAGGCTCTGGTTGTACAGTCCGACTTGAATCCACATATTGGTCAGCTAGGGTGGCAGCTTCATCTACTGTGACTGGCCGCCGATCCTTTACCCAGTCTCTAACCTCATGTGGGGTATGATCGTATAATTGTTCCAGGAGGATTAGCTGGAGCGCATCTGCCATGGTAACAGCTTGGCGCCCGGTCATCCAACTCTCCGCTGCTCGGGTCATTTGATGAGCCCATTCTGTGTAAGGCTCTCTCTCCTCTCGGCGGAGGTTGCGAAACCTCAAACGGTGTGCCTCTGGAGTAATGCCGAAGCGAGCCAATAGTCTTTCTTTTACCCAGTCATAGTCCTGGCTGATCTCAGCAGGGACATTATTGAATGCCTCTGCAGCCCTTCCTGTGAGACGGCTGACCAGGAGCGTGACCCAATCTGCTTTATTGACTTCTTGGAGACCGCACTGCAGGTAAACATCCATCTCATATTCACCATCTTGAAACATGCGGAAGGCGGCATAGGGTAGCTTTTTGCGGGCCGCTGGAGTTCAGTCATTCGCAGCTGGGACCCCTCTGTTAACACTTGATTGATAACCTCCTGCGGGGGGGTGAGTACCATACAAGGCCACTGGATGTCACGCTGGAACTCTGTTGCCTCTGAGGTGTCTGCTGGTGGGTTGCTGGCCTGGTCAATCTCCATTAGTTCGGTGATGAGAGTTGCTTTGGATTTGTTGCTGGAGACTTTTCCACGGGCTTCCAAGAGATCCTTCAAGGTGCTGCGCTTGAGTCTGGCGTAGTGATGTTCCATCTGCTGTTAGGAGCAGGGGGTCCTGGTGGTGATTTGGGTGTGCCTAGGCAAGAGGAAGCATCCCACTGCTGCCACCAATTGTGACGGATCCTATCCCACACTCCACTGAGTGCCTCCGTCAATATCACCGCTTCCTCCAGTATGACCATCAGAGAGATATAATATTATAGCTGCATTAAATACAAGTCTAGTCGATAATAGCTTGTAGAATCTTGACTGCTTTATTGGGCAGAATACAGCCTTTTTATACACATTTAACACAAGGGGTTAGATAACGAGGTAGGGCTGACTCATGGACACTCCCCCCCTCACCTCTAGCAAAAACTTAAAAGACAATAATGTAATTAACATGTTAATTAACACAACACTTAAGGCAGACCTGGTGACCAGACAGTTCGTCTCTGCAGGTTAATGTGATCAGCTCTTTCAAGAATCATGTATTGTGCAGAATAAACAACAGAGAATAGTCTTTGGGCAAGTCCAAAAGAATAAAAGATTAATATAGAAATACCAAATAACAGGGTGAATATGGACAGAAAAAGGTCCTTGCAGCCAGTGTCCGCGACAGTCATATTAAAAATAACCAAGAATTTAAACTGAGCTTATATGCAGACCATGTCCTCTTGCTCCTGACTGACCCTTTAATCTCCCCCTAACCTACTCACTCACCACCTTAGACACCTTCTATAACTTATCAGGCTTAGAAGTAAATGATGTATAGGCCCCAGACCAGAGGGGGCCTGGTTTGTCTGGACCTCTGAAAATACTTTCTGGAAGCACAGCTAATACAATTATCAAAATGGAACACCTCCCCAGCTCAGGTACCATGGCTTCAATTTGAAAGGTCCTCGATTATGCCATTTTACCTTCCGGGCCTCCTATGGTCAAGCTCTGTTTGCCCGAGACATATTGCTCCACTTAATGGAATTGTGGATCAGTTCCTCTACCTCTGGACCCTCTATAAAGAAAGATTTGAGCTACTCTCTAGACCTTCCGATTGGCCTCATTCTTAGGCGATCCTAAATTCCCAGCAGCTTTCAATGCAGATTTGGAATTTGCCACTTGGTCTACACACGGTCTGGTGATGTTAGACTTATTACTACAGGGCACCTCCTTTTGCTCTTTTGAACACCTACAACGCAATTCTGCATTCCCCAACTCTGAATTTTAGAAATACTTACAGATTTGCCACTTCTTTACTAATATCCTCACTCAGGATGGAGAGGAGGCCAAGACACTATTTGAAAATCTGTCACAGAGGGTCTAGAGATAGGGGGACAATTTCTATTCTCTACTAATACCTCAATGACCACCATACCACCGCAAGGTCTTCAGCAATGCTGGGTTGGGAAGCTGAAACCGGCCAGGAGCATTCTGCAGAAGATTGGCTTGATATTGTCTCCAATGTGCATAAGTATACCTGCTCTGTTGCCATTAAAGAAACTGTGGTCAAGCTCCATACCAGGTGGTACTACACCTCCCTAAAAGATACATAGAATCTACCCATCTATACCGAATACATGCTTAAGGGAATGTGATGAAATAGGTACACTCCTTAATATATATATATATATATATATATATATATATATATATATATATATATATATATATATATATATATATATATATATATATATATATATATATATATATATATATATATATATGCCCATATATATATATAATATATTTTTTTTTTCTTCTGTGTATATATAGTACAGTACTCTCTTTGCGCATTATATTCTTGTAATTGTTTACATACTTTTAATAAAAATGTTTGTAAAAAGAAAAATTGAGGGGAGCCCTAGATACCTCTCCCCATGTGAATGAGCACCCCTACTCATTTACATAAATAAGTAAAAGATGTATACTTTTTGACAAGATAAATATCCCAAGATGTAAAATTATCATAAATCACATCATCCAGCAATACAGAGCCTCAACAATCATTTTTGAATTAATGACTGGCAAAAGAAACTGATGAAAATGTCCACTTGTTGTGAATGACTGACTAATCCCCGTCTCTAAATGTAAACAAATGAGTAGGGTCTCCCGAGTGATTTAATTGACCAAATATTGACAAACATTTGTTTGTCCCTTTGTTCACATGGCCAGCAAATTAATATGCTGAGTGATGTCACTTGTTGCTCAGGGGGAAGAGGAGTGCCAGCACATGCTATTTCCTTAACAGCAAGCTGCCTTATACAGTATATTAGCTATAACAATACTGCTACTCCTGCAGAAAGAGCAAGACATTTGGCATTCAGACAAAAGTCTGAACAGGCAAAGCTAGGACCAAACCTTAAGCCTATCCATATTGCTGGCACACAGAAAAAGATAGTCCTAAAAAGGACATTTGGGTCTATGAGCTATGAACATGGGGATATACAAGAATATGCAGCCCACCAGGCTGCAATCCTCAGTAATTTAGCACAATATAGCAGTATAGCAGCTAACTTTCCCTACACACAGCTGTCAGCTATCCCTAAACTACTTCAACACACTGACAAATGGCTGCCGGGAACCTATTCTTTTATAGAGAGGGAGCTGGCACAGAATGCCTCCATTATATGACCTAAGTTGAAGGGTCATGTGGAGCATTATTGTTGCAAACAATTTGGCCCAGGGAAGTCCTGCATTAGACCACCAGGACCAGAAATGTGAAACAGGTAGGTTTCTCCTTGAGCTCATGGTAGCACTGAACCCAAACCCCATCCCTAATGCTCACATACCCGTGCTCAAAAAAGGGCACTGTAAATAATCCATCACAACACCCCATCTGCACAGTACATACTATCTTTGGGGAAAATATTCTAACAATTTTATTATTGTCTTGGTTCAGGAATAATATTTCTGTCTTATTCCAATTATTAGAAACCAGTAGAATACCTAAGAATATCTGAAATTTGAAAGGGAGATCTGTGGAAATGCTTAGTTTATGCTTTAAAAGATGTGTTTCACTTTCACATAGAATATTTATGAGATCTATTTAAATTTTGCAAACTTATTTGCTACTGTTCCTCACAGTAACTCATAAATAGAACTAGGTGAGAATGCACCAGAATAAAGAACTGACAGAAGACAAACAGTATATTTAAAATATATTCAATATGAGCTGACATTAGAAGTAGTCCAACACAAGTATTGGTATTAGGCTCAGTTTTTTATTTGTTAATAATCTGGTGGATGTGAGGAAAACAATGCCAATTAGTCAGAGGACACATAACTCGGTGGAATAACAACTTTCTATGATAATTTTGACAAATTGACAGCATGAGCAGCTAGGATTATGGTGCAGGTTAAAGGATAACTATACCCAAAAATGAAAATGTAATCTAGTGAAGCTTACCAATACTGTTATTTTTGTGGGCTAAGACAATTTTCAGCAAGCACAGAAAAATACCTCAAAAAAACCTCAGAAAAACAATCCACAATCAATAAATGTTGCATTGATCCAATAAAAATGTATTGATCAATGCAACATACAGCAGACCACCTAAACACCTCTGTCCTGATGTGTTTCACTCAAAATTAGCTTATTCATACACAAAGAAAGCGCATCAAAGGGAGGAGTTCAGGTGGGCTCATGTATCGTGGCTGAATAAATAAATAAACACACATTGCAACTTTTTGCTCCATTGTGTGGCTACCTTGTATTTCTCCTGTGATGGACTGTGAGGTGGAGGACCTGCCACTTGGGAGCTGGCACCCAGAGCTAAGTTTATGCAGCAATGTGTATTTCTAGTGTAGTACGAGAATCATTGTGACATAAAAATACCTGTTAATCTTTTAAAAACTGTAGTGTTCTATTTACTTTCTGTGAGCTGAACAGAAAGCACAAAAAATGTATCTTTCTTCTTTAAAATAGCAATTTCATCTACCCTTAAGTTGATGAACAAAGATATATGTGTTTAAAGACCAACCTGGGTGGCAACCATATCTCTCTCCATATATACAGTGTTAAACATAGCCACCAGGTCAGGAAGTGTACTATTTGCAGGATTACAGGGTAAATTAACCAAGATTTGTAATATTGTAGTGGTCAGTTGAGTCCATAAATTAGGATGTTTCCTTTTTGATTGGGAGGACTCCATCAGTTAATGTTTGTATTAGGACCTTATATTAGACAGTAGGGATGATCTTTATGTTTGGGTCGAACATGAGTTTGACTCAAACATTGGCTGTTCGATCGTTCGTTGACATGTGAACATTATGGGGCGTTTGCGACAAATTCGAGCGGCGCACCATGCCTCATAATGCACTGCAACATCGCAGTGCATTGCTGTCTGAAGATTGGCCAAGCATGCACTATGACCCGCATGCTTTGGCCAATCACAGCGCCATCAGCAAAGAGAGCCATAATTGGCCAAAGGCAGGGTACCTTTGACCAATTATGTAGGTCTCTCCAGAGATGCTCAATTGGGTTTAATTCAGGGATCTGACTGGGCCATTCAAGAACAATCAGAGTTGTTGTGAAACCACTCCTTCATTATTTTAGCTGTGTGCTTAGGGTCATTGTCTTGTTGGAAGGTAAACCTTCGGCCCAGTCTGAGGTTCTGAGCACTCTGGAGAAGGTTTTCGTCCAGGATAGCCCTGTACTTGGCCGCATTCATCTTTCCCTCTATTGCAACCAGTCGTCCTGTCCCTGCAGCTGAAAAGTACCCCCACAGCATGATGCTGCCACCACCATGCTTTACTGTTGGGACTGTATTGGACAGGTGATGAGCAGTGCCTGGTTTTCTCCACACATACCACTTAGAATTAAGGCCAAAAAGTTCTATCTTGGTCTCTACAGACCAGAGAATCTTATTTCTCACCATCTTGGAGTCCTTCAGGTGTTTTTTAGCAAACTCCATGCGGGCTTTCATGTGTCTTGCACTGAGGAGAGGCTTCTGTCGGGCCACTCTGCCATAAAGCCCCAACTGGTGGAGGGCTGCAGTGATGGTTGACTTTCTACAACTTTCTCCCATCTACCGACTGCATCTCTGAAGCTTAGCCACAGTGATCTTTGTTTTTTTTTTTTACCTCTCTCGCCAAGGCTCTTCTCCCCCGAAAGCTCAGTTTGGCCTATGGCCAGCTCTAGGAAGAGTTCTGGTCGTCCAAAACGTCTTCCATTTAAGGATTATGGAGGCCACTGTGCTCTTAGAAACCTTAAGTACAGCAGAATTTTTTTGTAACCTTGGCCAGATCTGTGCCTTGCCACAATTCTGTCTCTGAGCTCTTCATGCAGTTCCTTTTGACCTCATGATTCTCATTTGCTCTGACATGCACTGTGAGCTGTAAGGTCTTATATAGACAGGTGTGTGGCTTTCCTAATTGAGTCCAATCAGTATAATCAAACACAGCTGGACTCGAAGGTGTAGAACCATCTCAAGGATGATCAGAAGAAATGGACAGCACCTGAGTTAAATATATGAGTATCACAGCAAAGGGTCTGAAGACTTAGGACCATGTGATATTTCAGTTTTTCTTTTTTAATAAATCTGCAAAAATGTCAACAATTCTGTGTTTTTCTGTCCAATATGGGGTGCTGTGTGTAGGGATGAGCCGAATATTCCCCCCGGTTCGGTTCGCCCCAGAACCTGCGAACGGACCGAAAATTCACACAAACATAAGAACCCTATTGAAGTCTATGGGACTCGAACGTTCGAAATCAAAAGTGATAATTTTAAATGCTAATTTGCATGGTATTGTCCTAAAAAGGGTTTGGGGACCCGGGTCCTGCCGCAGGGGACATGTATCAATGCCAAAAAAAAGTTTTAAAAACTGTTTTTTTCCGGGAGCAGTGATTTTAATGATGCTTAAAGTGGAAAAAAAAAGTGAAATATTCCTTTAAATATAATACCTGTCTATAGTATGCCTGTAAAGTGGTGCGTGTTTTCCATGCTTAGAACAGTCCCTGCACAAAATTACATTTTTAAAAGAATAAAAGTGATTTAAAACTGCTTGCGGCTTTAATGTAATGTCGGGTCCCGGCAATATGGATGAAAATCGGTGAGACAAACGGCATGGGTACCCCCCCAGTCCATTACCAGGCCCTTTGTGTCTTGTATGGATATTAAGGGGAACCCCACACCCAAATTAAAAAAAGGAAAGGTGTGGGGCCCCCAGGCCCTATATACTCTGAACAGCAGTATACAGGCGGTACAAACAAGACAGGGACTGTAGGTTTGTTGTCAAGTAGAATCTGTTTGTGATTTTGAACTGGTACATTTTAAAATTGTAGCTCCAGCCAAAAAATCTATTTTTAAGCTTTTTGGAAAACATAGTAAAGGGTTATCATCACCCCTGTGACATTTGTTTTGCTGTCTGTGCACCTCTTCTGAAGATTTCACCTCACTTTCTGTCACAATGCCAAATGTTTTTAGAAAATTTGGGGTTTTTAGTGAAACAAGGATTGGTGATAAAGCATCAGTGGAAAGGAGAAACATTTTTCTCATATTAACTCTTACAGGAGAGAATTTCCCTTCCTAGGGGTAGATTTCATCTCACTTCCTGTTGTCTCCTTCCGTTTGCAAGTAGGAGTCATTTGTAAGTTGGATGTTTGAAAGTAGGGGCCTTCCCTATATACTCTCCAGAAATTGGGGCCTTAGGTGTTGGTGTTGCCACGACACTGTAAGCCCTCACGGGGCCCTGCTGTGAAATATTAGATCAAGAATTGTAATTACATGCCCCTGTTGAACAGGGGCAGAAAAATTGGGCCTTTGGTGATGGTGGTGGTGCTGGTGCCACAACACTGTAAGCCCTCACAGTTACTCTTGGTGGGCGCTGGAACGGGCCCTGCTGTGAAATATTAGATCAAGAATTGTTATTACATGCACCTGTTAAACAGGGGCTGAAAAATTGGGCCTTAGCCACTGGTGGCGGCGCCCAGAAACAAAAATATTCTTACAAGCTATCAGCATGATCATTAAGGAGGAAGAGGATAGTCACTCAGCATAACAGGATAGTCACTCAGCATCAGCATAGGCAGTCTTGAAGGGATCTGACATTTCAAAAAAAATGTATTCGGTTACATCAACATCAGGTGCTTGGTATCTGGTGGTGATCCAAGACTGATTCATTTTTATGAAGGTCAGTCGATCGACCGAGTCGGTGGACAGGCGCACCCTGTGATCGGTTACAAAGCCTCCAGCAGCACTAATTGTGCATTCCGAAAGAACGCTGGATGCAGGACAGGCCAGTAGCTCAATTGCATACTGTGCAAGCTCTGGCCAGTGATCCATCCTCAAGACCCAGTAACCTAGAGGATTTTCGATGGGAAAGGTGTCCAAGTCAGATCTTGCCCCTAGGTATTCCTGCACCATGTAAAACAGACGCTGGTGATGGTTGCTGGAACCGATCATACCTTGGGGCTGCGGACTTAAAAATTGTCTAAACGCATCGGTCAGACGGCCACCTTCTCCACCGCTCCTTCTTTGACTGACCGAAGCCTTGGCAACACGTTGTCCAGAAACAGGAGTTTGTAACCTCCCAGTCTCTGGGAACGCATTGCACAGACCTTTCTACAAGGCCTCCCGAAGATGTTTCATCCTCTGCTCCCTCTGCGATGGCAAGGTCTGCAACCTTACTCTTGTAACATGGATCAAGGAGGGTTGCCAGCCAGTAATGATCCCTTTCCTTGATACCACGAATACGAAAATTCTTCAGCAGGCTTTGCAGGATCAGGGAGGCCATGCAGCATAGGTTTGCTGAGGCATTCGGTCTGGAGTCCTCTGGGTCACTAAGGATGACATGATCCGCAGCCACCTCCCCCTAGCCACGTACAAGTCCATGGGTTTCTTGGGACTGTAAATAATCCCTTAAAGACTGCTGCTGATGCGGAGTGCCAGGCTCCACTTCCATTCTGACACAATCCTCCTCCTCCTCCTCCCCCTCATCCTGTGTGATCGGCGGGCATGCAGGAACACTGTCTGCATAAAGGGGGTCTTGAGAGCTAAGGAAGTCCTCCTCTTCCTGCCTCTGTTCTGCCTCAAGTACCCTGTCCATTATTGCACGCAGTATGTGCTCCAACAGGTGGACAGGGAGGACAATGTCACTGATGCATGCACTGTCACTGCTCACCATCCTCGTGGCCTCGTCAAATGGTGACAGGACAGTGCATGCATCCCTGATCATGGCCCACTGGTGTGGGGAAAAAAAACAAGCTCCCCTGACCCTGTCCTGGTGCCATAGTCACAAGGTACTCATTGATGGCCATCTGCTGCGTGTGCAGCCGCTGCAGCATGGCCAACAATGAGTTCCACCTGGTGGGCATGTCACAGATTAGGTAGTTCTTGGGCAGGTTAAATTCCTTTTGGAGGTCTGCCAGCCAAGCACTGGCATTATATGACCGGCGGAAATGCACACACTTTCCTGGCCTGCCTCAGAACATCCTGTAAGCCCGGGTACCTGCCCAAGAACCGCTGCACCACCAAGTTAAGGACGTGAGCCAAACAGGGCACATGGGTCAGTTGTCCCTGTCAGAGGGTGGAGAGGAGGTTGGTGCCATTGTCACAAACCACCATTCCTGGCTTAAGTTGGCGTGGCGTCAACCACCTCTGAACCTGCCCCTGCAGAGCTGACAGAATCGCTGCCCCAGTGTGGCTCCTGTCCCCCAAGCACACCAGCTCAAGCACCGCATGGCATCTTTTGGCCTGCGTACTTGCGTAGCCCCTTGAACGCCTACGGAGAACCACTGGTTCCCAAGGACAAAGCACAGGAAGAGGTCATGGAGGAAGAAGAGGAGGAGTGGAGGAGATAGGTGTGTCAGAATCACCAGTAGTGGCATTTTGGAAGCGTGGTGGCGGAACAACCTCCAACACTACTGCACCTTGCCCTGCATATTTCCCAGCTGCCAGCAGAGTCACCCAATGCGCCGTGAAACTAGGGTAACATCCATGTCCATGCCCGCTGGACCATGAGTCAGCGGTAATATGCACCTTACCACTGACCGCCCTGTCCAGCGAGGCCAAGACATTGCCTTCCATGAGAAAAAGTGGAGTTTGGGAACCTGCCACTGAGGAACCGCACATTCCACAAACTCACGGAAGGGGGCAGAGTCTACCAACTGAAAAGGGGGCAGTTGAAGTGCTAGCAATTTTGCCAAGCTAGCATTCAACCGCTGGGCATGTGGATGGCTGGGAGCGAACTTCTTTCTGCGGTGCAGCAGCTAGGGCAGGGAAATTTGCCTGGTACAGTCTGACGTCGGTGTACCGATAGCAGATTTGCCCGCAAGTACTTGGCTGTGGCAGACCTAATTCTACACCTTCATTCCTCTCAGTGCAGATCTCAGAGAGGACTGAATGTATAGTGGGGTTGGAGATCCGAGCTGATGAGGAGCAAGGAGAGGTTGTCTTTGTTCTTTGGTGTGGGTCTTTTTAGGTACGCTTGCCAACGAACTGCATGGCATATATTATGGCATATGTTGAGACACATGTTGCAAATAGCAGTGGTGCGATCTGATGCACTCGTCTCAAAAAAGACCCACACCAAAGAACTTTTGGAATAATGCGCAGAGACAGCAGCGCCCTGCACATGCGGAGCTCTGCGGTGTGATGCAGTTAGTGTGCTGCCCTTAGGCTGGCCCCTGGATGGCATCCTGCCTTGTTGATGTGCCTCCTCCCTTCTCCCTCCTCCCTCCTCCTCCCTCCTATCAGGCACCCACATGGATTCAGTGACCTCATCATCCCCTCCCTCATCACTGGAGCAAACCTGGCAGTATGCTGCAGCAGGGGGAACATGACTGCTAGATTGCTGTCCTTCTTGGTCACCCCCTCTGTCTGGGCTCATGTTACTGCATTCCTCTAGCTGAGTACCATCATCGGAGCCTTTAAAACGCTGGGCATCCTCCTGGAGCACGTACCCAACACTGTGGTCAAAAGGTTCGGGGGACTCCTCAGGAGGTCATTTTTTTTTTTAAATTTTGGTTCGGGGTTGCCCTGTGGGGAATTCCCATGCTGTTTTTATCAATGAACTTCTATGTGTATTGTCGGCAATGCAATAGCCACGGGTAGTTTTAAATTGCTTTTTTTCCTTCAAAATGTCATTTTGCTGTCAGACTGTTCTAAACACGGGAAACATGCGCCCCTTTACAGGCATACTATAGACACCCCCCAGCTATGAAATTTAAAGGGATATTGCACTTTTATTGTTTGACTTTAAGCATTATTAAAATCACTGCTCCTGAAAAAACGGCCGTTTTTAAAACTTTTTTTGCATTGATCCATGTCCCTTGGGGCAGGACCCAGGTCCCCAAACACTTTTTATGACAATAACTTGCATATAAGCCTTTAAAATTAGCACTTTTGATTTCTCCCATAGACTTTTAAAGGGTGTTACCCGGCATTCGAATTTGCCTCGAACACCCCAAATTGTTCGCTGTTCAGCGAACTTGCGAACAGCCGATGTTCGAGTCGAACATGAGTTCGACTCGAACTCGAAGCTCATCCCTAGTCAAGAGCCCACACAAGCACCTGGCTTCAGGTAGCTATGCTGTAGGTGCAACTGTGCAGGGTGCACAGTACACAAACTGGAAATACTGTAAAAAAGCCTGCCTGTCAGTATATTAGAAAGCGAAGAACAGGACCTAGCTAAACTGAATACAGTGTGTGTGTGTGTGTGTATGTGTGTATATATATATATATATATATATATATATATATATATATATATATATATATCTCTCACCTGGGATGTGTGTGTGTGTGTGTGTGTGTGTGTGTGTGTGTGTGTGTGTGTGTATGTATGTATGTATGAGCCATAATTGGCCAAAGCCTCCTTGGCTTTGGCCAATTACGGCTCTCTGTACACACAGCGCTGTGAGTGGCCAAGCATGCGGGTCATAGTGCATGCTTGGCCAATCATCAGCCAGCAATGCACTGCGATGCTGCAGAGAATTATGGGCCATGATGTGCTACTCGAATTTGGCGCAAACATATCGTTCGTAATTCGGCGAACGGCCGAACACGCAATGTTCAGGTCGAATATGCGTTTGACTCGAATACGAAGCTCATCCCTAGCTGTGTTTACATTAATGAGGAAAAAAATGAACTTAAATGATTTTAGCAAATGGCTGCAATATAACAAAGAGTAAAAAAATTTAAGGGGGTCTGAATACTTTCCGACCCCACTGTGTATATGTGTGTGTGTGTGTATATATACACCAGGAATGGTCTGCAGTCAGATATAGGCTTGGCTAGACTAGAATGCAGTGGATATATATATATATATATATATATATATATATATATATATATATATATGTATATATATATATATATATATATATATATGTATATATATGTATATGTAGGAGACTGTATATATATATATTTTATGCACTGCAGCTCACTGAATCACCTGCCTGCCAGAAGTATATTAGAAACTCTGCATACAGTTTAGCTATATCTCACTGCAGGCCATTCCTGGTTTACTGTTTCTAATATACTTCTGGCAGGCAGGTGATTCGGTGAGCTGTAGTGCATAAAATATATATACAGTCTCCTACATATATATATATCCACCGCATTCCAGTCTAGCCAAGCCTATATCTGACTGCAGGCCATTCCTGGTGTACGTTTCAAATATACTTTCAGGCAGGCAGGTGATTCAGTTATCTGCAGTGCATAAAATATATATACATTCTCCTACATATATATCCACTGCATTATAGTCTAGCCAAGCCTATATCTGACTGCAGGTAATCACTGGTGTACGTTTCCAAATACACTTTCATGCAGACAGGCAGGTGTTTCAGTGATCTGCAGTGCATTAAATATATATACAGTCTCCTACATATATATCCACTGCATTATAGTCTAGCAAAGCCTATATCTGACTGCAGGCCATTCCTGGTGTACGTTTTCAAATATACTTTCAGGCAGGCAGATTTGTCCTTGGAACCAGCGGTGCTCCATAGGCATTCAATGGGCTACGCAAACACTCAGGCAAAAATATTCCATGCAGTGCTTGAATTGGTCTGCTTAGGGGACAGGAGCCACACTAGGGTAGAGATTCTGTCAGCTCTGCAGGGGCAGGCTCCGAGGTGGTTGACACCATGCCAGCTTCAGCCAGGAATGGTGGTTTGCGACAATGGCACCAACCTCCTCTCCGCCCTCCAACAGGGACACTTGACCCATGTTCTCTGTTTGGCTCACGTCCTAAATTTGGTGGTGCAGCGGTTCTTGTGCAGGTACCCGGGCTTACAGGATCTCTTGAGGCAGGCCAGGAAAGTCTGTGGGCATTTCTGCCGGTCATATAATGTCAGTGCTCAGCTGGTTGACCTTCAAAAGGAATGCAACTTGCCCAAGAACCACCTCATTTGTGACATGCCCACCAGGTGGAACTCAATGTTGGCAATGCTGCAGCGGGTGAACACGCAGCAGAGGGCCATCAATGAGTACCTGTGTGAGTATGGCACCAGGACAGGGTCAGGGGAGCTTGGCTTTTTTTCACCACGCCAGTGGCTACTGATCAAGGATGCATGCACTGTCCTGCCACCATTCGAGGAGGCCACGAGGATGGTGAGCACTGACAGTGCATGCATCAGTGATACTGTCCCTCCTGTTGGAGCACATGCTTCATGGAATAATGGACCGGGCACTTGAGACAGAACAGAGGGAGGAAGAGGAGGACTTTCTTACCTCTCAAGGCCCCCTTTATTCAGTATTCCTGTAGGCCCGCTGATCACACAGGAAGAGGAGGAGGAGGAGGATGAGGATTGTGTCAACATGGAGGTGGAGCCTAACACTCAGCATCAGCAGCAGTCTTCAAGGGATTGTTTTCAGTCCCCAGAAACTCATGGACTTGTACGTGGCTGGGAGGAGGTGGCTGTGGATCATGTCATCCTTAGAGACCCAGAGGACTCCGGATCGAATGCCTCAGCAAACCTTCACTGCATGGCCTCCCTGATCCTGCAAAGCCTGAAAAAGGACCCTCGGATTTGTGGTATCAAGGAGAGGGATCATTACAGTACTGGCTAGCAACCCTTCTTGATCCACATTACAAGGGAAGGGTTGCGGAACTTATCCAGCCTTCGCTGAGGGAGCAGAGGATGAAACCTCTTCGGGAGGCCTTGCAGAAAGGTTTGTGCAATGAGTTTCCAGAGCCTAGGAGGTTACAATTTCCTGGTCCTCCTGGACAACATGTTGCTGAGGCTTCGGTCGGTCACAGAAGGAGCGGTGGAGAAGGTGGCCGTCTGACCGATCAGACAATTTTTTAGTCCGCGAACCCCAAGGTCTGATCGTTTCCAGCAACCATCGCCAGCGTCTGATTTACATAGTGCAGGAATACCTAGGGGCAAGATCAGACCTGGAGACCTTTCCAACCGAAAATCCACTGGGTTACTGGGTCTTGAGGGTGGATCACTGGCCAGAGCTTGCACAATATGTAATTGAGCTACTGGTCTGTCCTGCATCCAGAGTTCTTTCTGAACGCACATTCAGTGCAGCTGGAGGCTTTGTAACCGATTACAGAGTGCGCCTGTCCACAGACTCAGTTGATTGGCTCACCTTCATAAAAATGAATCAGTCTTGGATCACCAGCTACCAAGCACCTGATGCTGATGTAACTGATTAATTTTTCTATGAATGTAAGATCCCTTGAAGACTGCCTACACTGAGTGACTATCCTGTTATGCTGAATGACTATCCTATTCCTCCTCAATGTTCATGTTGATAGCTTCTAAGAACATTTTTGTTTCAGGGCACCACCACCAGTGCCTAAGGCCCAATTTTTCTGCCCCTGTTTAACAGGGGCATGTAATTACAATATTTGCTCTAATATTTCACAGCAGGGCTTGTTCCTTTGCGCAACAAAAGAATCTGTGAGGGGTTACAGTGTTGTGGCACCACCACCACTGCCTAAGACCCAATTCTTTTGCCCCTGTTTAACAGGGGCGTGTACAATTTTTGATCTAATATTTCACAGCAGGGCCCGTTCCTGCGCCCACCAAGAGTAACTGGGAGGGCTTACAGTGTTGTGGCACCACCACCAAAGGCCCAATTTTTCTGCCCCTGTTCAACAGTGACATGTTATTACAATTCTTGATATAATATTTCACAGCAGGGCCCGTTCCAGAGCCCACCAAGAGTAACTCTGAGGGCTTACAGAGTTCTGGTTCCACCAACATCTAAGGCCCAATTTTCCACAAAGTATATACTGTAGGGCAGGCCGTATAGTATATACAGGCGGCCCCCTACTTTCAAACATCTGACTTACAAACGGCTCCTACTTACAAATGGAGGGAGACAACAGGAAGTGAGAGGAAATCTACCCCTAGGAAGGGAGATTCTCTCCTGTAAGAGTTAATATGGGAAAAAGGTGTCTCCACTGATGCTTTATCACCAATCCTTGTTTCCCTAATAACCCCAAATTTTCAAAATCCAATTGTCATTGGGATAGAAAGTTAGGTGAAATCTTCTGAACAAGGGCACAGACAGCAAAACAAATGTTACAGGGGTGATGATAACCCTTCACTATGTTATCCAAAAAGCTTAAAAATAGATTTTTTGGCTGGAGCTACACTTACAAAATGTACATGTTCCAAATTACAAACAGATTCAACTTGAGAACAAACCTACAGTCCCTGTCTTGTTTGCACCGCTTGTATACTGCTGTTCAGAGTATATAGGGCCTGGGGGCCCCACGCCTTTTTCTTTTTTTAATTCGGGTGCAGGGTTCCCCTTAATATCCATACAAGACCCAAAGGGCCTGGTAATGGGCTGGAGGGGGTACCCATCCCATTTTTCTCAATAATTTTCATCCATATTGCCGGGATCCAATATTACATTACAGCCGCAAGCAGTTTTTTATTTCTTTAGAAATCACGCCACTTTACAGGAATACTATAGTCACCCCCCCAGGTATGATATTTAAAGGAATATTTCACTTTTATTTTTTCACTTTAAGCATTATTAAAATCACTGCTCCCAAAAACGGCCGTTTTTAAAACTTTTTTTTGCATTGATACATGTCCCCTGGGGCAGGACCCGGGTCCCCAAACATTTTTTGTGACAATAACTTGCATATTAGCCTTATAATTTTCACTTTTGATTTTTCACGTTCGGGTCCCATAGACTTTAACGGTGTTCGAATGTTCGCGCAAACTTTCGGTCCGTTTGCATGTTCTGCCGCAAACCAAGCCGAGGGGTGTTTGGCTCATCCCTATTAGGCAGCCTTTTAGTGTTTGGTTTTCAGGGCGACAGGGTGAAAAAGTATCCCACGATATCCATCCCCTTTCAATCTCGTCGCCGAGGGACCCGAAAATAGAAAAAAAAAAAGAAAATACTCCACCTCCATGGGAGGTGTCCCGCCGACTCATGTCTTTTCGCTGTGACAGCTGTTATATAGGCAAGGGCAGGCCCACTCGCTGACATAATGATGGATGACCTGCCCCCTCTGATGGCACATGATGTCATCACCAGGTGGCCCTGCCCTTGCCTATATAACAGTTGTCACAGCCAAGAGACAGCAGTCGGCGGGACAATGTACCCTATACCCATTCACATGGGGGACAGGCTCTGGGGGCCCCCTTGTTTAAGGGGGCTTCCAGCTTCTGATAAGCTCCCCGCCCACAGATCCCCACAACCACTGAGCAAGGGTTGTGTGGATGAGGCCCTTGTCCCCATCAACATGGGGACAAGATTCCTTGGGGTACCCCAAAGCACCCTCCCCATGTTTAGGGCATGTGGCCTGGTATGGTTCAGGAGGGGGGTGCTCTCTCGTCCCCCCCTTTTCCTGTGGCCTGCCAGGTTGCATGCTTGGATAAGGGTCTGGTATGGATTTTGGGGGGGCCCCCATGCCAATTTTTTAAAAAAATTTGGCGTGGAGTTCCCCTTAAAATCTATGCCAGACCCAAAGGGCCTGGTATGGATTGAGGGGGACCCCACACTGGTTTTTTTTTTTTTTTTACATTTTGGCGTGGAGTTCCCCTTAAAATCTATACCAGACCCAAAGGGCCTGATATGGACTGGAGGGGGGGGACCCATGCCATTTTTTTCTTAATTCTGTATTAGGGTTCCCCTTAACCACTTCAATACACTATATTATATATTGTACACTGCACTATATACCCTGCACTGTATTATATATATTACACCGACTGCACTATATACTCTGAACTACAGTATATATACTATACGGACTGCACTATATACTCTACCGAAAAATTGGGCCTTAGGTGTTGGTAGTGCCAGAACACTATATCCCTCACTCTTACTCTTACTCTTGTTGGGTGCAGGAATGGGCCCTGCTGTTAAATATTACTTCAAAAATTTTAATTAGATGCCCCAGTCAAACAGAGGCAGAAAAAATGGGCCTTGGATGGTGGTGGTGCCACAACACTGTACCCCTCACAGTTACTCTTGTTGGGCACAGCAATGGGCCTGGCTGTTATTTATTAAAAAAATTGTATTTACATGCCCCTGTTAACCACTTCAATACCAGGCACTTCCCCCCTTCCTGTTCAAGCCAATTTTCGGCTTTCAGTGCTGTCTCATTTTGAATGACAGATGCACAGTCATGCTACACTGTACCCAAACAAAGTTTTTATCATTTTGTTTCCACAAATAGAGCTTTCTTTTGGTGGTATTTGATCATTGATGGGGTTTTTATTTTTTGCGCAACAAATACAAAAAGACGGAAAATTTGGGAAAAAAAATAGTTTTTCTTTGTTTCTGTTATAAAATTTTGTAAATAAGTAAGTTTTCTCCTTCACTGATGGGCACCAATGAGGTGGCACTGATTAGGTGGCTCTCATGGGCACTAATATGCAGCACTTATGGTCACTGATAGGTGGCACTGGGCACTGATTTTGTTTAACCCCTGAGGAAGGAAATGAATACTTTTACCCCCATCTCCCCGTTTTTCCGAAACATTTTGGAATTTTTTGTGATCACACTATCTACATGACCCCATTTCTGGAGTCTTTGTGTGGTCCAACAAACAAGCAACTGTACATGTAACATATGTCCTAATTACTGTTTTTAGAAATGTTTAATTGTATATTGTAATTTCTGGTTATTGTGTAATAAAATGTTGTATTTTTATATACTTTGGTACTTTTGTATTCATCCCCTACCTATACTCCTACCCGCATAATCCTCTAAGGGCATCTCTTTTTAAATTGTTCTATCATGGGATGTGGTAGGAGTTTTCTGGGAATTAACTCTCAGGTGATTTCTCTTCATTTATTTATCTGGGCACTGATAGGTGGCACTGATATGCAGCACTGATGGGCATTAATAGGCAGCACTGATGGGGACTGAAAGGCTTCATGGATGGGTACTTATGGGTGGCACTAATAGATGGCACTGATGGACACTGATAAGTGGGCACTGATTGGTGACACTGGACAATGATGGGTGGCACTGATGGACACTGGTAGATGGGACTGATGGGCATCACTGATAAGGAGGCAATGGCAGGCATGATTACTGGGCACTGACTGGTATTAGTGGGCACTGATTGGCATCAATTTTGGGCACAGATTGGCATCCCTGGTGGCCATGGGTGGCATATCTGGTGGTCATCAGTGGTAGCAATCCCTGGTGGCATCCCTGGTAGACTGAAGTGGGCATCCTTGGGGGGGCTGCACTGATGATCAATCAGCGCAGACCCCCCTGTCAGGAGAGCAGCCGATTGGCTCTCCTCTACTCGTGTCTGTCAGACGCGAGTGAGGAAAAGCCGATACGCGGCTTTTCCTGTTTACATTGCGATTAGCTGTGATTGGACACACGTGGTTAAGAGCCTCCGTCAGAGGCTCTTTACCGAGATCGGTGTTGTGGTGTGTCAGACTGACACACCGCACCACTGATCGCCGTGCTGAGCACCCCCACAGGCTGTTATCCTGAAAGATGTCATATGACGTCCATTTAGGATAATGGAACCACCGCCTGGCCATCATTCTGCTATAGGCCGGGTGGGCAGTGGTTAAACAGGGGCAGAAAAATTGGGCCTTGGGTGGTAGTGGTGGTGCCACAACACTGTAACCCCTCAGTTACTCTTGTTGGGCACAGGAATGGGCCCTGCTGTTAAATATTATTTCAAAAATTGTATTTATATGCCCCTGTTAAACAGGGGGAGAAAAATTGGGCCTTGGGTGTTGGTGGTGTCCTAAACCAAAAATATTGTTGGAAACTAGTATCATCAAGATTCAGGAGGAACAGGATAGGCAGTCTTCAAGGGATCCCAGATCCATAGCAAATTTCAATTAGTTACATCAGAATCAGGTGCTAATCCAGGACTAAGTCATTTTTATAAATGTGAACCTATCAACGGAGTCTGTGGACAGGTGCACTCTTTGATCCATTACAAACCCTCCAGCAGCACTGAATGTGCGTTCAGAAAGCACGCTGGATGCAGGACAGGCTAGTAGCTCGATTGCATATTGAGCAAGTTCTGGCCAGTGGTCCATCCTCAAGACCCAGTAACCCAGGGGATGCTCTGTTGGAAAGGTCTCCAAGTCTATTCTTGCCCCTAGATATTCCTGCACCATATAATGCAGATACTGGCCATGATTGCTTGAACCTATCAGACCTTGGCACTGAGGACTGAAAAATTGTTTAAAGGCATTGGTCAGCCGACCACCTTCTCCACTACTCTTCCTCTGACCAAACGTAGCCTCAGAAACGCGTTGACCAGCACCAGGAAATGGTAACCTTCCAGGGTCTGGAAAGGCATTACACAAACTTTTCTTCAAGGCCTCCTGAAGATGTTTCATTCTCTGCTCCCTCTGCGAAGGCAGGATGAGTTCTGCAACTTTACCCTTGTAGCGTGGCTCAAGAAGGGTTGCCAGCCAGGAATGATCCCTCTCCTTGATACCATGTATCCTAGGGTCCTTTCGCAGGCTTTGCAGAATCAGGGAGGCCATGCAGCGTACATTTGCAGAGTCATTAGAGTCCTCTGGGTCACTAAGGATTACATTATTTGTAAAACTGCCTCCTCCCAGCCATGTACAACTCCTTGGGTTTCTGGGGACTGAAAACTATCCCTTGAAGACTGCTGCATGTTATCCTCTACATCCATGCTGACACAATCCTCCTCCTCTTATTCCTGTGTGTTTGGCGGCCCTGCAGGAATGCTATCTGGATAAAGGGGGCTTTGAGAGGAAAGGAAGTCCTCTTCCTCCCGCTGTTCTGCCTCAAGTACCCTGTCCATGATTCCAAGGAGTGTGTGCTCCAGCAGGAGGACTAGAGAGACGGTGTCACTGATGCATGCATTGTCGCTGCTCACCATCCTTGTGGCCTTCTCAAATGGTTACAGGACAGTGCATGCATCCTTGATCAATAGCCACTGGCGTGGCGAACAGAAGCCAAGCTCCCCTGACCCTGTCCTGGTGCCATACTCACACAGGTACTCATTGATGGCCCTCTTCTGTGTGTGTGCAGCCACTGCAGCATTGCCAACATTGAGTTCCACCTGGTAGGCATGTCACAAATGAGACGATTGGTGAGCAGGTTGCATTCCATTTGAATGTGAGCCAGCCGAGCACTGGCATTGTATGACCGGCAGAAATGACAACGGCCTTTTCTGGCCTACCTCAGGAGATCTTGTAAGCCTGGGTACCTGGTCAAGAAAAACTTCACCACCAAATTCAGGAAAACATGGAACATGGGTCAAGTGTCCCTGTCGGAGCGCGGAGAGAAGGTTGGTGCCATTGTCGCATACAACCATTCCTGGCTCAAGCTGGCATGGCATCGACTGCCTCTGAGCCTGCCCCTGCAGAGCTGACAGAATCTCTGCCCCAGTGTGGCTCCTGTACCCTAAGCAGACCAACCCAAGCAACGCAAAGCATCTTTTAGCCTGACTGCTTGCGTAGCCCTTTGAACGCTTACGGAGCACTGCTGGTTCAGAGGACAATTCTGCAGAAGAGGCCATAGAGGAAGAAGAAGAGGGAGTGGAGCAGAGAACTGTGGCAGAATCACCGCTCATTTTTTGGTGGCATGGTGGTGGAACAAGCTCCAACAACACTGAACCCTGTCCTGCATCCTTAGCTGCCAGCAGAGTTACCCAGTGCACCGTGAAGGAAAGGTAATGTCCCTGCCCATGCCTGCTGGACAATGAGTCAGCGGTAATATGAACCTTACTGCCGACCGCCCTGTCCAACAAGGCCAAAACATTGCCTTCCACATGATGGTAGAGAGCCAGAATGGTCTTCCGTGAAAAGAAATGCCATTTTGGAACCTGCCACTGTGGTACAGCACATTCCACAAATTCATGAAAGGGGGAAAAGTATACCAGCTGAAAAGGCAGCCGTTGCCGTGCTAGAAATGTGGTCAAGCTAGCATTTGGACGCCAAGCATGCGGCTGGCTGGGACCGAATTTCTTTTTACGGTTCAGCAAATGGGGTAGGGAAATTGGCCTGCTGAAATCAACTGGTGGTGTACTGCTAGCAGATTGGCTGCAAGTACTTGTGACACCTATTGCTATACCTTCATTCCTCTCAGTGCAGGTTTTTGAGAGGACTGGAGGTATAGTAGGGTTTGAGATTCCAGATGAGGAGTAAAGGGAAGTCTGCCTTTTTCTATGATGTGGGTCTTTCAGGTGCTGTTACATAGTTGCATAGTAGGTGAAGTCCAAACTATGTGTGTGATTATATGTCAATGGTGCGATCTGATGCACATGTGTCAAAAAAGGCCAACACCAAGGAAATTTTAAAGGTCAGCGGGAAGTCAGCAGTGCCCTGCACCTGCGGAGCTCTGTGGTGTGATGCAATAGGGTGGCTGCCCTTAAGCTGCACCCTGGAGGACATCCTGCCTCCATTGGAGTTGTGCCTCCTCCTCCTCACTTTCCTCCTCTCTTCTCTCAGGCACTCAAGTCAGTGATCTCATCATCCCCTCACTCCTTGTCACTGGAGCAAACTTGGCAGTAAGCTGCAGCTAGGGGAACATAACTGCAAGTTTCTTGTCCTTCTGTGGCACCCCCTCTCTCTAGGCTCATGTTACTCCCTTCCTCAACGTGGGAAACAACATTGGAGCCTTCAAATTGCTGCGCATCCTTCTGCAGCGTGTAACCGACACTGTGGTCAAATAATTCTGGGGACTCCTCCGTGCATGATGCTTTGGAATAGGCCGTTTTGGCAGCTGCGTTGGAAGGCAAACTACTCTGAAACTGTGTGACAGAGGATGAGGACGGCTTTGTTATCCACTCCACTAACTCTTCTGCATGTTGTGGCTCAATAACACAGCCAGCAGCAGAAAAAAAGGACAAGCGTGCCCCATGACCATCCGGAGAGGATGCACCATGTCCACGACCACCTTTGTTGACTGTAGACACAGAGGCTGCTTGCCCTCTTTTAGTGTTTAGCCTGTGAGCATCTGCCTCTCCTTGGTGGCCTTCCGGACATGATTTTTTTTGTAACACCGCACTACACTGTATTATATACTGTGTACACCAACAGAAGTGTATTAGAAACTGTACACACTGTATTATATACTGTGTACACCGCCTGCACTGTATTAGAAACTGTACACCACCGAATGAACTGTATATATAGGCTACACTGAATGCAGAATATCTTTTCATGTGACAACACTGAAGAAATTACACTTTGCTACAATGTAAAGTAATGAGTGTACAGCTTGTATAACAGTGTAAATTTGCTGTCCCCTCAAAATAACTCAACACACAGCCATTAATCTCTAAACTGCTGGAAACAAAAGTGAGTACACCCCTAAGTGAAAATGTTCAAATTGGGCCCAAAGTGTCAATATTTTGTGTGGCAACCATTATTTTCCAGCACTGCCTTAACCCTCTCGGGCATGGAGTTCACCAAAGATTCACAGATTGCCACTGGAGTCCTCTTCCACTCCTCCATGACATCATGGAGCTGGTGGATGTTAGAGACTTTGCTCTTCTCCACCGTCCGTTTTGAGGATGCCCCACAGATGCTCAATAGGGTTTATGTCTCGAGACATGTTTTGGCCATTCCATCACCTTTACCCTCATCCTCTTTAGCAAGGCAGTGGTCTTCTTGGAGGTGAGTTTGGGGTCATTATCGACGTGTCATTGGAATACTGCCCTGGGGCCCAGTCTCTGAAGGGAGATTTGATGCAGTGAGCGGCGTATGGGCAGGCTGACCCCCCACCTCTTCAACCTCTGCAGCAATGTTGGAAGTACTCATATGTCTATTTCCCAAAGACAACCTCTGGATATGACGCTGAGCATGTGCGCTCAACTTCTTTAGTCGACCATGGCGAGGGCTGTTCTGAGTGGAACCTGTCCTGTTAAACCGCTGTATGGTCTTGGCCACCACGCTGCAGCCTAATTTCAGGGTCTTGGCAATCTTCTTATAGCCTACGCCATCTTTATATAGAGCAACAATTCTTTTTTTCAGATCCTCAGAGAGTTCTTTGCCATGAGGTGCCATGTTGAACTTCCAGTGACCAGTATGCCAGCATTATTTTCTTTACATTCATCTGTCAGTGGGGAAGCCAGCTGACAGATGATGGCTGTTAAGGACGTGGGTGGCCAGCCGATCGAATATATATATATATATATATATATATATATATATATATATATATATATATATATATATATATATATATATATATATATATATATATATAATTATAATCAGTATCTCAAATACACAGTCACTAACTAAATAACCTGCCTGCTTAATCTAACTCAAGCTATTGCTAAGTCCACACCAACAACACTACATGCGACCGCTATGTAAGCAGCCTTATATAGTGTGGGGCGTGGACTTAGTCCGCCTGAGCCATTATTGGCTAAAGGAATCCTGCCTTTTTTTAGCCAATTATGGATCTCTCAGCAGAACACGCTTTGATTGGCCAAAACATGCAAGTCATGTGCATGCTTTGGCAAATCCTCATACAGAAATGCACTGCGATCTCGGAGTACATTATGGGGCGTCCCGCAGCACTCGAATTTCCCGCGAACGCCCCATAATGTTCGCTGTTTGGGCAATTGGGCAAACACCCGATGTTTGAGTCAAACCTACGTTCGACTTGAACATCGAACTCATCCCTATTTACATTTTGTGGATGTATGACATATTCTTAACCCTACTGCTAAAAATTACACCTTTTATTAAGCAGTTCATTCACCTTAGTCGCATAGACTATACTTTTGCGTCCCACTTTGCTTTAAGTTGGTCTCCCTTGGCAACTATAGGGTCTCACATATAGTCTGACCACTTTCCCGTATGTACTTCTTTTTTTATTCCAAATACTATAATACCTGTAGTACCCTTGGAGTACTGGGAATAATACCTGTAGTACCTTTTGGGGTGCTGAGTAGTACCTGTAGTAACCTTGGGGTACTGAGAGCAGTACTTGTAGTAATTTTGGGGTTCCGAGAGTAGTACGTGCAGTAAATTTAGGGTTCTAAAAGTAGTACCTGTAGTAACTTTGGGGTACGAGGAGTAGTACTTGTAGTAAATTGGGATACCGGGAGTAATACCTATAGTAACTGGGAGTACTGAATATCAAATTTGAGTACTGGTTATTGATTTGGAGTACTGGGTACTTGAAGTGCTGAGTAGTGACTCAGAGAGTAAAGACTGATAATTTGGGTACTAGGTAGCGACTTGGTGTTCTGGGAGTGCCTTAGATAACTTAAAGTAACTTTAAGTATTGGAAGTAACTGAGTAATTTGACACAACGTGGAACTGTAGCACAGGGAGTAACTTGGAGTAGTGTAGAGTACTGAAAGTAACCATTCAACATTGCCATTAGAATAATGGGTAAAATGTCCAACAGGATTGGTGATGCGACCCAGTGCACATCTTGCTTCATGTATGTGTTCCTTGAAGAGCCATACGAGGGTGAATTTGAGGGTGCTGTGCGAGATTTGAGTGAGTTGTTACCTCTGGAAGCCCAGATCCTGGATCTAGAAAACAAGGTGGCAACACTGGACAGCAACAACAACCTGGAAAGGAGTTTGGACATTACCCAGCAGTTGTAGAGGAGGGTGTAGTGTAGAGGAGGGTGGAGACATGGAGGCACAGGAACCAAAGGTAGGTGGCTGGGTGACAGCTAGAAGGAGGGTTAGAGGGAAGAGCACTAGGGAGGCTAGTCCCCAACAAATATGCCAAGTTGCATGATGTTGGGGATACCTGCTCAGGGATGGCACTGCTGGAGCAGGTGACATCCCCTAACTTCCAGGGGAATGACTGCTCCGGTAAGTATACAGGTAAGGTTAGGCAGGTATTGGTGGTAGGGGACTCAATTATTAGAAGGACAGATAGGGTAATCTGCCACAAAGACCATGATTGTATGTTTATCGGGCGCTCAGGTTCGACACATCATGGATCGGAGGACCCAGCTGTCATGTTACACGTTGGTACCAATGACAAAGTAATAGAAAGGTGGAGCATCCTAAAAAAATTACTTCAGGGACTTAGGAGCTAATTTATTGAATTGAAGGACCTTCAGGGTGGTATTCTTTAGACATGGGCAGAATAAAAACATTTGTTTAGTTTTGTTTCGTAAAGATTTGTTATGTTACTAATTTTGTTTCGGTATGAAATTAGTTTAGTTTGCTTTCAGAATTTGTTTAGTTTTACTTTTGTTAATTTGTTTCATTTCCTTAAAATTCATTTTGTTTATTAATATTCTAACGAATTCCAACTGTTCAGAACAAATAGAATTTGGGTTGGTCGATCGGCTGGCAGCCCGCGTCCTTAACAGCCATCATCTGTCAGCTGGCTTCCCCACTGACAGATGAATGTAAAGAAAATAATGCTGGCATTGTCCGGCAATAGAAAAAAAATTGCATGGAGTCCCCCCCAGTCCATACCAGGCCCTTCGGGTCTGATTTGGATTTTAAGGTCCCCCCAAAATCCATAACAGACCCTTATCTGAGCATGCAGCCTGGTAGTTCAGGAAAGGGGGGGACGAGTGAGCATCCCCCCCTCCTTAAACATAGCAGGCCACATGCTTTCAACATGTGGGGTGGGTACTTTGGGGCAGGGGAGCTCCGCCTCCCCAACCCAAAGCACCTTGTCCCCATGGGGACAAGAGCCTCATCCCCACAACCGCAACCGGAGGTTGTGGGGGTCTGCGAGCAGGGGCTTATTGCAATCTGGAAGCACCCTTTTACAAGGGGGCCCCCAAATCCTGCCCCCCCTATGTGAATGAGTATCAGGTACCCCTACCCATTCACCAAAAAAGTGTACAAAAAGTAAAAAAAGAAAAATTTTTGACAAATCCTTTATAAAAAATAAAAAAATAGTGTCCCTCAATGTAAATGTATCAATCACGCTGGCCGCCGGCCTGAAAAAACAAACAAAAAAAAATGCTCCGCCTCCTGGAATGGTCTCATGCCAAATGCCTGCTCTGCACTTTGACATTTCTTATATAGGTGAGGGGCGTGGCCACCTGGCTATGTCACCCGGTGGCACCGTCCCTTCTGACATCATGGACTGGTGCATGCTGGGCCTGTGAAGTCACAAGGGGGCGGGGCTTATCCTATATAAGAAATGTCAAGCTCAGAGCAGGCATTCGGCAGGAGGCCGTCCCAGGAGGCGGGGCATTTTTGTTTTTTTCGGGTTGGCGGGTGGCAAGATTGGTGACACATTTTTTTTTATTTTTTAATGGGGGCAGACACCTACACTGACAGTGTGCAGGAGCCTGAGATTGCACCCATGGAGCCTGAGATTGCACCCATGATTCTTTACAGGCTCCTTATAAAAAAATAATAAATGCACATTTTCTACATGCAAAAAGATGTGCATTTGTTTTATTTATTTATTTTTTTTATAAAGGTGAACTCATCCTTTATAAATCTTTTCCATATGACAGCAGGCTAATTACGTGAAACCTCAGGTAATCATCCACCAGGAAGCTATCTTTTGCCATCTGGCTTCTGTTACTGGGAAGATCAGTCTTCTAGAGGGTGTAGCTTATGGACCTTGAGAACGGCATAGAATGTTGGTATTCTACCGAATTTGATTATAAGACATTCCATGGAATTTTTTGTCAATAAAACCCTCCCTAAATGCACCAATATGGTTTTATTAAATTAAGCTTTAAACTTCTTCACATTTTTTTCTAATATTTGTTATACCAATTGTCATTTTTAAGTATATGCAAATACATTTTTTTGGTACTCAGCATTATTCATAATCACTTTTTCATTTTTATCAAATGGCTTAATGGTAATATCATAATTTTGTTCCAATTTCTTCATAGCTTGATGTTGGGGTTTCATTACATGTTTCCCCCTATACCCTGTTTCCCCGAGAATAAGACCTAGCGTGATTGTCAGTGATGGCTGCAATATAAGCCCTACCCCCCAAATAAGCCATACCCTGTTTCCCCGAAAATAAACCATACCCTGAAAATAAGACCTACAAGGACTTTAACTAGGGCTTATTTGGGGGGTAGGGCTTATATTGCAGCCATCATCGACAATCACGCTAGGTCTTATTTTTGGGGAAACAGGGTAGCTTATAGCAATGGAAGATACTAGTTTTAAAAATGTTCATCTATGAGCATTGTTAACTTGGGAAGGTTTTTGATTTTACTTTACAGGTTTTCTGTCAGTACCATCTGACTCACCATGTCATAGAACCGCCTATTTCCCCATGGGAATCAGCTCTCCCTCATTTTCCTCAAGTACCTGAAACTTATTTTTGAGTGTTCTAAAATCTTGTATGGTAAATTGTTTCGATTCCACATAATCCTCTATTTTCTGACTATATGTTTTGCTTTATCATGTAGCAAACATAATCATAATCTTTTTGCAAATAAATGCATATCCCTAAATAGATCAAACTCGTTCAGATCATGGTAGAGGCAGAAGTTTAATCCTAGGCTTTGCAGTTCCAGTTCATTTTCAGACAGAGTTAGTGATGATGGGTTAATAATCTCCAGTATTTTCACCAGAAACGGATCAATACTCATTGTTTTCGAGCCCCCAGCCATAACCCCCCCCCCCCCACTAAATGAAAGGGGGTCCAAAAAAGCTTTTAAAGATAGCACCTTTATTATTATATGACTCTAAATTCTGATTCTGTGAAGGCCCTGGAGATTGCAGCATAACTAGTCCCATCACCTGTTGCTTTTGGATAGCTGTGAAAATGTAACTGTATTGGCGCAAATATAAGTAGGCAGTTAGCTGCATATAATTTTTCTGTTTAATGAACTGGGAGAAGCAATATGTGAAGATTCATCATATGATGGCGATATTACACTAATGGGAGTTTGTTAAATGTTCTGCTTGTATCAATTATATCTTATGTAAAGTACTGGGGCCCATATACTGTACATATGGGAGTTTAAATTTGTTTAGGCTTATATAAGTATATTAAGTATACTGGAAAAATATATATGTGCAGAAAGCCAAACAGAGATAAATCTACATGAGCCTATTTTGGTTTATCCCAAGTTCAGCATGATATTGGTTAAGTAAAAGGCTGTAAGAAAAGCTGAATAGGTAATATATCATTTCCAAATATAAAACCGTGAAATCACAATATATGAAGGGAGCTGAATAATAATTATATGTTTAATTACATAGAAGGATGTGAAATAATAAGGTTTATGATCCACTCAGTTATCCCAGATGACTTCTTCCTGCCTTTCCTGCATTTGAATGTATAAGGGATGGGAGGTACATCCTGAGTCCTGTATACAATTAGTAGCTCGAATGAACGCCCAAAATTTCAATGTAAGTGAAGAGTACATTATAGAATAAAGTTGCATATAAAAAATGTGAAATAATATATAGTTGATTCTAATTTTTACTTTGAATTCCAATGACATTGTTGAATTATCCTCTCCCTTGTTCTCCTGATGAAGCGTGATATGTGAAACATGTTAAAGGAGACTTCTCTTTAAATTTAAGCAAAGTGAACTGCTGAACTAATTAGATGTTCTGTATATAGTAGGAAGTTGGCCACTTAAGGAAGCAAAGAAACACAGAAGAGTGGTAACAGAAAAAGACCTTTGTCTGAGTACAGATCTATGTTTTTCCCTTGCATGTTTGAATCCGCATACTGTTGACTGACTCACTACTTCTGCTGAAAGTCTATTCCAAGCATTGCTACTCTTTCAATAAAATAATAATTTCTGAGATTTGTTTTGAACTTTCCCCCTGCTAGTTTGAGATCATGACCCCATGTACTTGATCTTAACTTCATATTTAAAATACTGTCCTCCTGAACCTTATTTGACCCCTTCGTATATTTTATTAATATGGGGTAGTATCACTAAGGAAGCCAGTTATCTGTTGTGTTATTATATTGTTCAATATTTTGATGAAGTGACAATGGATTTGTGTATATTTTAACAATATGTACAAATATTGTAATATTTTACTTCTTGGAGTTTTGAATAAATATAAGTACATTAAAAGCCCTATTTGGCCAGTTTAGCATTTACATTTGTAAGGTGTTATTATACCTGAAAACACCTACAGTTCACAAGGTCAAAAAAAATATTATCTTCTTAAACCAAAAATGTATTATAAGAACTAATTTGAAAATATTACTACTATATAGTGCACAATAGATATGTGTCTTACATTTAAACTCTAACTAAATGTATTTATCATAACACTCATGAAAAAAGCTCTCATTGCTGAAAATAAAGTTTGTTATGGGAAAAAATGAATACTACTTAAGAAATTGAGCCTAATGCATCAAGGTTTTTCCCAGTGCTATCTAAGGACACACATATACTATTAAAAAAAACTTTTCACTTATATATATAAAGAATGAAATTTGTCAAAAGACTGTTAACAAGTGTAATCTTGCTTACTGAACAAAGAAAGCTTTAAAAAAAGTCTTATTGAAATATATTGCTCAGCTATTGTCCCCTCTTTTAAAAGTGAATAAAACTAATACAATGGCACATTGCAGTAAATTACTTTATAAATTAGTAGTTTCAGTAGTTATACTAAATTAATGCTGTCCTTTGTGTTTGATACACAATTATTATAGAGCAGACACATATTTATTACTATCCCTTTAAATACCTACTGTATGTAACAAAAAGACCCTCTATTCTAACCAAATTTTATTTTTTGGACAAAGATCCATTGGGGGATTTTTGGTGGGGACCACACACACAGTTTTATTTTTATGTACTTTTTTTTTTTTTTTTTTTTTTTTTAGATCCTCCTTACAAATATCTCCAGACCCTTAACAAGAGAGTATCTGGTATGCCACATGACATGCACATTTAAGACATTCTGCAAACATTTTTTAAAAAAGAAGTGGTGTATTTTTAATGTTGCTCTTTAACCACTTCCCAAGGTTAGGAAGTATATATATGGCTTATGGTTAAAGTGGTTATCAGGATCATGGCAGCAGCTACAGTCATCATGATTCTGATACTGTTCTTTTCTGCCAGCAATACTTTTTTACAAAGGTAAACCAAGCCACTGTACAGCCACACAATCATTTTGTTTTTTTTTCTCAAAAAAGGATTTTTATTGATATAAACCAAAGTAAGATACAGGTCCATACAGGAAAATAATACCAAGAACAAACATAGCGTTCCAGTATAACTTTATGACATGGATGTAGTGAAATCATATAAATGTTGCATTCTAATGATGATTATACATATGGCTTTGACAGCCGGACGTTCCCTCAAGTTTCTCATTTATTATACATTCATTCTCTTCAACTCCGATCCACCAGTACATTTCTTAAGTCAGCAGTCTGTCCATAACCAACTCCAGTAGGAATAACCCTGGAGTGTTCAGCCATGGATCCCACAGTAGACCAAATTTTCCAGGATGACCCCTGTGTTGGTAAATGTACTTTTCCAGGCATAATGTAGCGCCCATCTGAGCTATCTATTCCCGCAATTTAGGAGGATCACCTGCCTTACAATGTTGAAGGATACGTTTACAGGCTTGGAAAATGGCCTTTTTTGGATTATCTTTAAGTGGAAGATCATCCAGAATACCTAGGATACACACTTTAGGGTTTTGTGGGATCCTGACAGTGAATACATCATTTATAGTTTTAATGACCCCCATCCAGTAGTGATATAGTTTGGGGCATTGCCACAATAGGTGAATGAGATCCCCGTGTTCTCTGGTGCACCTGGTGCAGTTGTCACTCTCTCCAAGGCCCATCTTATGTATTCTAGCCGGTGTAAGGTGTACCCTCATTATTATATACAATTGTGACAGTCTTTGTGCCGTGTTAAGAGAGCACCCTTATATTGCCTGTAAAGCCTCTGCCCACTGGTCTTCCTCAAATGCTCCTACGTCTCTTTCCCATGAAGTAGTCACCTTTGCAGGGAAGCCAGGAAGAAATGCAATACGTAACATAGCATATGATCTAGATATAAAGCCCTTATAGCTGGTAACTTCTGTCATGTAATGGAATATCGGGGCAGGGGATTGTACCCATGGGTTGTTTCCCGCCTGTGCTTTGACTGCATGTCTCAGTTGTAAGTAATGAAAATACATTGATTGGGGTAATCCAAATTTACCCTGCAGCTCTGTGAAGGAGAGTAGTTTTCCATTAGCAAAAATGTGTACCAAGTGGGTAACTCCATAGTGTTTCCAGCGTTCCGCACATGTCAAAAGAAACAGCTCCCCATACCACTGGTTTTTCCATATCGACAATAAAAGAAAATGGGGGTGTATGGCACTTACCTACATGCCAAGGGCACTACCAGTATAACAAGGAGACGAGGGGCTATATTTGGGGTGTGCTAGGGACTGAACCCTACATATACAATAACCACCAGCCTGATATCCTGTACCCAGTACCTATTGTGGGAAAAAGGTGTATAAATAGTGTTAAGCACACAACCTAAAAGGTCATGTGAGTAGAAAAAAAAAAATTATATAATTATTTAATCCTAAATTGCAATAACACAAGGTCTACCCTAAAAGTACATGTGCTACGTGCATTCAAATGCATGGATAAGAAAGTATCCCTAAATGTAGTATCACAAGGGTACCCTTAAATATACATATTGCTATGTGCATAAATACCACAAGAGAAAAATACAAGACCTATAAGTCTTAACAGTTTAAAAATGAGAAGTGCATATGATGTGCTGTTGCACATTTAAATATAAATATGTGTCCAAAAGTGTTGCATCCAATAAGAATTAAGAATTAAAAATCAAAATCAGAATAGTGTCCAGAACCCAAAACACCCCGCTACCTGATTAATATTTACATGTGGACTGTTTATTATCTAAACCACTTTCTACATATACATACATACACATGTATAAGACTTAAGTGCTTGCAGAAATATCCAGGTGACTTAAGTGCTCCCCCTCAAGGGTCCCCACTCAACGAATCCCATCACCCCTGCTGGGGTAATGTGTATAACTGTTGTGTTCTAGAACGCCAGTCCACCAGGATGTATGATATGTAGATCCCAACCGTATCCCTTTGATGCCAGATAAATTGGACGTAACCAGTATTGTGTACCTGCGTCAGTTTTTAAATTAATCCTTGTTCTCTTGTGGATCCCCTTGGCTCTTAGAAAAAAATCTATTCATTTCAAAGTGCCGTGACTTCTCTCCGTGGAACTTGGTTTCCCTCAAATGCCCACAATTAGAATAGTCTTGAGCTTGGTTTCCATATCGGGCTATGCCCTGTGAAGCCATTTACATCTTGTAACTGGCGAGTTTTATTCCAGATTTTCTGGATTAGAGCATATGTGGGGAAGAACCTGTTTGACCTGTTTGAATTCATCATTGATCTCCTAGAGCTTGCACTCAAGCACAACTTTTTCCAGTTCTCTGGATCTAACTATCAGCAGCTGCGTGGCACCTCTATGGGAGCCCCATGGGCCCCGGCCTATGCGTGTCTGCACCTGGGCTGGTGGGAGGAGGAGAAAGTTTATGCCTCGTCGATGTACCTCGGCCATGCATGCTGCTGGCTGAGGTACATCGATGATGTCCCGATGGTATGGGCAGGGACTTCAGATGAGCTGGAGGTGTTTATGGCAGAGCTAGAAAATAACACTAGGAAGATACATCTAACTTATACTGCAGATCCCCATCAACTCTCCTTCCTGGACCTATGAATCCGACTTGAGGGTGGTAGGTTGATTACTAGTACTTTCCGAAAGGAAACAGCCGCAAATACATTACTACAGGCTGATAGCCACCACCCCAAGTCTCTGATACGTGGGATCCCGGTTGGACAGTTCATGAGAATTCGCAGAAACTGTTCTACTGAGGAGGACTACTTTTCCGAATCTAAACAACTCTACCAGAGATTCAGGGAAAGGGGATATCCCCACCGTACCCTAAAGTGAGCAATGAGCATCGCAGGACATAAGAGGAGAGCTGACCTCCTCTTACCCCAGAAGAAGACACAACAGGAGACTGAGGGACTGGTGAGATTTATCACCCCCTATGGGGCCCAGTGGCACCAGGTGAATACAATCCTCTCAAAACATTGGCACATACTGTTGCGGGCTGTTAGGTCGAGGCAAACTATCGGTGAGAGACCGTCAATGGTTGCTAAACGAGCCCAAAACCTCAATGACATGCTGGTGCAATCTGAGTTTGTACGGCCCTCAAATAGAAGTTGGCTCACTGATATGCCTCGGGTCAATGGCATGTTTCCGTGTGGCCATTGTGGCACATGCAAGTATGTGGACCGCTCAAAAACCTTTAGAAATTCGGATGGTAGTCAACAATTTGAGATCCGGTCTTTCATTAACTGTGCCACAACTAGAATACTCTATGTTCTCGAATGCCCATGTCATAAATTGTATGTAGGCAAAACTAAGAGACAGCTGCGTGTTAGATTCGGGGAACACCTGAAGAGAATCAGGCTAAAGGAAGAAACTTCAGTGGCTCAACATTTTTTGGATTTTCATCAGGGCAAAATCACAGGTCTGAGGGTAAAGGGCTTTTATGCCCTTTCTCTGACAGACCGTAGGGGTGACTTTGACAGGGTACTCCTACGCAAAGAGAAAAAATGGATATTCAGGCTTGGTACTCTTCAACCTAAAGGCTTGAACCACGAACTAAGCCTGAGTGTCTTTCTTGAACCATAAACATTAGGTTTAAAGTGTTTTATAAAGGCTCCCCGATTGCTCTCTTGGTTTTCTTGTATCTGCTTTGGTTGTTTTTGATATAATTTAATTCTGACCATGAGGGCCATTCCACTTTATGAGGAAATTTATTACAATGTCTATTGCGCTCTTTACTTGATGCCTGGTGATATGTGAGATTGTATTACTTTCTCTCCCCTTGCAAATAAGTACTTTTTCTTTTGAGCAACTGTTTGGCACCTTTTTTCTTTTTGACTGCATTACCTGATGTGACCACAAGATGGCAGTAAATAGCTATTTGGCATGGTTTGATCTGATTGGACAGTGTTCCCTATTTAAATCAACCTTAATTCAATGCCAAATTGTTCTGAAGAAGTACGCGGAGGCGTACGAAACGTTAACGCAGCCCCTGCAGGGCTTGTCAGCAGGCCTTCAACATGCTTCCCTTTCCAGCAATGTAAAAGGGTTTCCCTGTGATTTGCATACAGCACCATACCTCACAAGCTATTTCCGCATCAGCAATTGAATGCAAAGTTCCTGGTTCCTGGTCTTTTCCTAACCATGTGACTGGTCATGTGATCACACAGTCTGCAGTGTCTACTATTGAGGAGAATGGTGTGCTGTGACTACACACTGAATGTTGCTCTAAACTGACTGTGAGCCGCTCCATGCCACACAGCAAGACAGCAGAGTCTGAGGACATCTCCAGCAATTGAAAGTGGTGAGAGCCCAGATGGGCAGTTTCTCTTTCCCTCCTTATCTGCTTATCAATAGTCTTTGCATCTGTTTGCCATTCACCCTCCTGCATGGTTTGACACACTTGAAACTGATGAACTGTGAAAATATCATTCTGGTCTAGATTGGAAAAGAGACTAAGCCCTTTCTTTGGAGTGGTCTGTCCTTTGCTCCTTATATGCTGCATTGAGGAAATAGTGTTTGTGCACTGGACATACCTAGTAACAGGAACGCTGTTCTTTCTATTTCCAAAACAACTGGTGTATACACAAATTTAGTGCACTGAGGTTGGAAGCTGCTTGTGGAGGATCTCTTTCTAACAGAGGGTTAAAAAACCCCACCTAATTCAGCTATGTAAGGTCTTGTCTATGTGGATATATGTAGTTTCTTTTCAGTACTGCTCAATCTGATGCACAGTCAATACTAGACCACATAAGACTTGATATCCCATCAGTAGCTTACCCCAAGTAATGTTTGGTGCTATACTTTTTTCTTTGGATTCTAATGGACACTGCATGCATTTTTGGCCCGCAGGCACGCTCTGCAGTTTTATTCATCAATGTTGCAGCATGCTTTTTAATTTTGGTTTAGTGTAGTGAGACGGACTGTGTTATTTAGATACATTGTTTATCTTACATATATTTGGAATTTTTTGTATATGTAAATACCCCCACCCCCCACCCTTAATAAAGCCTTTTTGCATTTTTGTACTATAAGCCGCTGTTGACCATTCCCCTTTTTTGCTTTCTGGGGACTCCCTTGTCTCCTCTTCCTGTTGTTGATATAGTGCCATTGCTCTTAGGGCAGGTATCCCGTCACATATTGACGAATCGGCTGGTACTCTATTTGCTGTTAGCAACTTTGGTGAGTGTGGATTCAAGGACCTTCTACCCCCCATTTTTTGCTAAAAATGAGAAGTGCATATGATGTGCTGTTGCACATTTAAATATAAATATATGTGTCCAAAAGTGTTGCATTCAATAGGAATTAAGAATTAAATATCAAAATCAAAATAAATAGTGTCCAGAACCCAAAACACTACACTACCTGATTAATATTTACATGTGGACTGTTTATTATCTAAACCACTTTTTACATATATATATATATATATATTACACATATACATACATACACATATATATATATATATATATATATATATATATATATATATATATATATATATATATATATAATGTGTATGTATGTATATATAATGTGTATGTATGTATATGTATATATATGTGTATGTGTGTGTATATATATATATATATATATATATATATATATATATATATGTATGTAAAAAGTGGTTTAGATAATAAACAGTCTACATGTAAATATTAATCAGGTAGTGTAGTAGAGATGGCAGAGATCGTCATAGGTAACTTAAAGCGGGGGTCCACCTATCTATCGTTTTGTTTTGTTTTTTGAGTTCATTCACAAACTTTTCTTCTCAGCATTACATACTGACATATTGTGTGTAATATGTCCGCCTGTGTCAGATTTCGTCGGAAAGAATAACTTATATTATTCACTGCAGGCGGTTTCCATCTTCATTGTGGGCATTTGAAGCCCACAAGCATTTATTTCCTGGATGTGGTGAATGCTGTGCTCCCAGTATTCACCGCTCGTTCCCGCACATGCTCAGTGGCATCCTGGGAAGCCTGAGACTAGCTCTCAGGAGTCTGGGAGAGGCTAGAAACACGCCTACTCCCACGGGAGGAGAACCAGGAAGTGCAAAGAAGAATAGAAAAATAAAAGGAAATTACGTCGATTTAATTTTTTTTAAATGGCATGTCAGCATCTAGGCAAGGAAGAGAATACATACAGATATTGTTCAAAATTTTGGTGGAACCCCACTTTAAGTGCTTGTAGAAATATCCAGGTGACTTAAGTGCTCCCCCTCAAGGGTCCCCACTCACCGAATCCCATCACCCCTGCAGGGGTAATGTGTACAACTGTGTATTCCAGATTTTCTGGATTAGAGCATATGTGGGGAAAAGCCTGTTTGACTTGTCGAACGATAATGCCTCTAGTACCGTGACCACTTTATCTGAACCCGTGGTATGCTTAACCACTTGCCGACTGCCGCACACCGATGTACATCCTAACTTTGCCGGTGGATATCGTTGTTATGGCAGCTGCTAGCTGCCATAACCCCGGTATCCCCATTTTCGTGTGGCGGTCGGCTACAAGATGAAAGTGGTCCCTGCAGCGGATTCACTGCAAGATCACTTTTATCGGAAGCGGGAGAGGGGTCGCTCCCTCCCGCCGCAATCTGGTGCCCTCCGGCGCTTACCGAAGCCGTCGGTAGCAGCGGAGGCGATCGCGCCTGTCCTCTAGCTGTGCCAGGAGACGAGCGAGGGGAAGAACACCACTTCCACCCAAACGTCTTAAAGGCATATTTTTTTCAATGCCCTTTTTTTAAATGACTTTTTTTTTTAATTGCATTTTAGTGTAAATATGAGATCTTTTTGACCCCAGATCTCATATTTAAGAGGACTTGTCATGCTTTTTTCTATTACAAGGGATGTAATAGGAATAACAGTGACACAATTTTTTTTTTGTTTGTTTAAACTGTGTAAAAATAAATAAAATAAATAAGAAAAAAATAAAATTTTTAAACGCCCCATCCCAACGAGCTCGCGCGCAGAAGCGAGCGCATATGTGAGTAGCACACGCATATGACATGTGAGGTATCGCCGCGATCGGAAGAGCAAGAGAAATAATTCTAGCCCTAGACCTCCTCTGTAACATAAAACATGCAACCTGTAGAATTTTTTAAAGGTCCCCATGAAGATTTTTGAGGGTAAAAGTTTGACGCCATTCCACGAGCGGGCACAATTTTGAAGTGTGACATGTTGGGTATCAATTTACTCGTCGTAACATTATCTTTCACAATATAAAAAAAATGGGCTAACTTTACTGTTTAATTTTTTTATTAAAAAAAGTGAATTTTTTCCAAAAAAAGTGCGCTTGTAAGACCGCTGCGCAAATACGGTGTGAAAAAAAAGTATTGCAATGACCGCTATTTTATTCTCTAGTGTGTTAAAAAAACAAACAATATATACTGTTTGGAGGTTCTAAGTCATTTTCTAGCAAAAAAAAACTGTTTTAAACATGGAAACACCTAAATTCCAAAACGAGGCTGGTCCTTAAGTGGTTAAGAAGGGCAGTTGCGGGATCCTCCGTTCCACCCCCTGCCTCTGTCCCAATATATATGGCCCTGGCAATATGTTACAACTGAGCACCTAAATAATATAGCCATGGGTTGGGAAGGGCAAGACCTCCTGCCTCTTTAGATTTCTGGAGCTGCTCCAGTCTAATTCTAGGTGGTTTATTGAGCCAAATGAAGGCTCTAATTAAGGAGTTAATTTTTCTAAATATTTTAAGTGGGACTACCATATTTGTGGGCCCATATTTTTGAATCATCCCTAATCCGGCCTAGTAGTGGAGAAAGATTTAGTGTTATATACTCATGGGGCTGTGGCGTAACCCATATCCCAAGGTATTTAAATTTGGTTGTCACCGGGATGTCTTGTAATGTGGGGCCCTGTGGGGTAGTAGAATCTAGCATCATGACACACAATCATTTTGACAGGTGATAGAAGGGTGTTCCCCCTCCCACCGCCACTGTTGCCTTTACCAGGCTCTCCTGTCACATGCTACTGGTCTGATTGCATTTACTGTGAAGAGTGGAAGGAACAGAAGTTCCTGCCCCATTTCTGTGACATCAGAAACTGGAACAAGGATTTTGTCACTTTCACTTTATTTACAAGCTGTTACTGGCTTGTACAGCATCTGATCAAACTGATTTTGGTTTGATCCGATGCTTTGGAGGCCAGAGAAGAGATGTGGGTTGTAAAGGACCTCAGATCTTTCCAAAAAGAGGACCTGCCTGTCATGGCCCATGCTACCACAAGGAATGTTGTTTGTCCCTTTTTGATAGCAATAAAGTTCATCCAAAAAAATGTTAAAGGTACAATGTAAAAAACAAAAAAAGTTATAAAATAAATGATAATTAAAAAAAAATTCTAATATATATTAATATAAAAAAAGGGAATGTGATGAAATAGGTACACTCCTTCATACTTTTTGGAGCTGATGCAGATAATGGGCATATATATATATATATATATATATATATTGGAATGTATTTATTTTTTTTACTAAAGTTGTATTTTATTTCATATATAATCTAAATGTTTCAAATGTGTGCAGTAGAAGAGCAAAAACAATGTTTTAGAGCATAAGATGTGATTGTGCTCAAGTACATCGATCAGGAATTTATCAATGACAGCAAAAACTAATGTAGGGAGTGTAGAGATTCCCAAGAAAGAAGAAATAGTAAGAAGAAAAGGAAAATAATATTGTCATGGTCAAGAAAACATAACATATAAACACGGATAGCATGAAGGACTTTACAGCCTAGTATATAGGACAGGTTGCAAGTTAATGTAGAAATAAAGGTTACAAGGCTTCTTCTAGATACTCTCTAGGTATGCTCAGATATTTAAATTTTTTTAAGTGTCCCTGTCCCCCCCCGTGGTCACATTCAAATGCAAACGCATATGTAGGTCCTGCACACATTTGTAAATGGTGATTGCACTACACATGTGAGGTATTACCATAAATGTCAGGGTGAGAGAAATAATAATACCCCCAGAATTGGCCTAAGGGTCAAGTGGTTAAAGGGGTTGTAAAACCTCGTGTTTTTTCACCTTACTGAATCCTAAGCAGTGGTGGTGGTGCCGAGCTCCCAAAGACTTGCATATTAGCTTTGAAAAAGGCCAGAAAAAAAAACTAAAATTTGGCTACTATAGACCTGGACAGGGATCAGGCATCATGTTTGCTTTTTTTTTTCCATTAGATTTGAAAAAGCATTTTTTAGGGTTGGGGTTTTATAGAAAATAATACCATGGTTCTATGGTAAGTATTTTCTCAGGAGAAAGTTTGAGGAAAGAAAGTGCCAATGTTTGTATAGAATGTTTCTAATATTTCTGCATATTTTTTTTCTGGCCTTTTTTAAGACTAATAGGCAATTTATTGTTGAAAAAATGACACTGGGAGCTGGGGGGCAATACCATAGGCGACATGTACCAATGCAAAAAGAAGTAATTAAACACTATATAGAGAAGAAAGGTCTTTCCAGTTGGCTTAAAGGTCAATATTGAAAATCCAGAAATCCTGTTCTTGGGCATGTCTTAAAGGTGCATGTAAGGTTATAGAACAATACAATGTAGTCCTTAAAAGTGACAGTAAAAGAAAGGGAAAAAGCCATTGGATTCCCCCTAAAAGTCCAACCAGGCCCTTATCCCACCATGCAGTCTGGGTGGCCAGGAAAGAGAGGGTAGCAATCATGCTTACCCCTTCCTGTACCGTGCCAGGCAACATCTTCAGCAATGGCAGGGTTCCTTGCAAGGGGGGTGTTAAAGTCTACTTTTTTGCAAGGCACTTGGACCCATTGTTTGGGGACAAGGACCTCTTCCCTACATCCTTTGTGAGGGAGACCTATAAAAAACTTAGTGTCACTAACCATGGAGGAGGGAGTGTGCTAGACGTGATCTCTGCTCCAGCTGAGACCCGGTTTTTCTAATCTCACTGATCCTCAGTCCTCACCTGAAAACCAGGCAACAGATGATCCACAGATGATCTATGCTCCCTTGCAGTGCTCTGCAAACCCCTGCCTGCAATCTTCTGGCTTTTTCCAGGTTCCATGGGATGGAGGAGGAGGCAGAGTGCATCTAATATACAAATCCGCCTGTTTACAGCAGCTACCTCTGTGCCTAATCAGAAAGGCATACTTGAGTTTTTCCTGTTGGCGGTCTGACTTGTTCCAGCACATCAAAGACAGTGACAGTCATAGGAAGCAGTGAAGGAGTTGCCTGTGTTCATCTATGTTCTCCACCTCTTGCGCTATGAACATTCTGCTCTCATTTATGGATCCCCCTGACTCCCCAGAGCTGCTGAATTCAACTGGGTCAGGTGCGGTAAGTGCAGGAAGTGTAGCTAGTGTTAGAGGTTCTGCATTCCTCTCCCCCTTCTCCCTTTCTCTCCCCCTCTCTCCTAAAATGGAGTCAAATCTGGGGTTGAATCCGATGGAAATGTGGTCGGGAGTTTAGAAGCAAGGGCTTTTCCAGGCTCAGAGGAACGTGATTTGAGGGAATACCTCTGTGCACTGCCTATCCGTAGCGACATGGGGGCTTTTGTGCAGCGTTTGGAGCAGGGATATCATAAGGAGCTTGAATCTGTTATGCCGCGTACACACGAGTGGAATGTCCGACAGAAAAAGTGAGACGGAAGAGTTTCATAGTCTTTTCCGATCGTGTGTATGCCTCACCGGACTTTTTTTTTTAGAAATATGCTGCTCTGACGGATCAAAAACAATGCATGCTCTGAAGCAAGTACTAGACGGAAGCGCTCGGTGTGGTAAAACTAGCGTTTGTATTGGAGCTAGCACATTCCTCATGCTGCAAATTCTGTGATCGTTTAATGTAGCACATTCTTTTCTTCTTTATAATGCTAGAAGAATGAAGTTGTTTTGCTGCTCATATTCACACAGAGTTCTCACAAACTGATTTCTGGATTATTTATCCTGATCTCATGAATAATATTGTATTTTTAAAAAGCCCGATCTCCATAATAATGTTTCCAATTTTTTTTATAGTCATCTTTTGTTATTTTTTATTTCATGAAGATCTTTTTTTAGGATTATTTTAAAATTACTTTATAGTGATCTCCATATTGTTTGTTTATTTTTTTTGTTTGTCAAGTTACCACAATAACATTATTATTTTTTGTTTTTTTTGAACCTCAAGGAGGTTGGTGTCCTTTGTTAATTAGACATTGTCTTTTAGAAATGAATTTGAATAAAAACACATAGGCAATTATTTTCAGAAAATAAAATATCCATTTATTTTGGGTAACAAAATAAAGATGAAGGCAACGCTGGAGAAACGTTTGGAATTTATGAAGCCTTTTGGCCCCCAGGGCACACATCAGGTCTATGGAAAAGAAAATTGGGATCTTGAGGAGTCCATATAATAGGGAGCACAATCTGGTCCAGGAATCCCAGAGATCAGGACCAGCAGCAGGTGACATATCTGTCCCCAGGCTGTGGTATTACACCAGACTGCGTCTTCTGTCAGACCAGACTGAACCCAAGCCATCACTTTCTTCTCTTCGCTGCAGACTTCCCTCCACGCTGCCCTGCAGCCTTCCTTGGAGGCTGTGGCTCTGGTGGTGGACTTGTGGCAGTAGGAGGAGGAGGATGGGTGAGATCATATATGTGGCTGTTCTCAGTTATCTGGCCCCTCACCTTCTTCTGAAGGGCCTCAGCAAAAATTCCCTCACAGAGGAGGCGTTGGCCCTTCTCCAATTCTAGCAACCTGGTAGCTAGATAGCAGCCATAGCCTGAGGACATCCGTTGCTTCGATAATGAGGCCCAGTGCTGCCTCCTCTGTCACCGTCCCCTTCCTGGGCCTTTTTGTTGGAAGGCAGAGGGGAGGCACCTGGGATTGGGTGAGGCTCCTACTGGGCCAAGCCACCTCCTGGCTGTCACTGGGCATGGCCACCTCCTGGCTGTCACTGGGCACAGCCTCCTCCTGCTTGCCGCTTTCCAGACCCCACTCCTGGCTGAGCTCATCCTGTGTATAAAAAAGGGACATAGTTTTAGTTTTTGGTTCATCAATCACACAATTTTCAGCTCATGACTTGCAAATTCAATGTTATTACATATAAAAGACTATCATTCTGACCCCAGCATTTTTCAAGCTGGTCACAAACATTTTTGGCCACTACTGTAAATTGATATGTATACATAATTTTTTGGATAAAATCCTTAATAGGTAATCAATTATAACATCCAGTTAACATCATTAATATTAGGACAATAAATATGTAGAAAAATAATATACCAGGCTCCAGCTGGGCGCATCCGCTTCTTCCAGGATGGAAGGCCCAGGTTGTTCCTCGTCAGCCTCTGCTGGGATGGAGGGAAGGGTGTGTCACGGAACGTCCCACACTCCGCTTGAGTGCTTCCGTCATATACCACTTCCTCCCAGTCTGTATACAGATATCGGGTATTCCAAATGCTTCCAAGCACAAAACAAGGCGACACTTGCTTAGATGCTAACATGTACTAACTTTATTTAGAACCAGAGTACAGTCTTATATACAGGAGAGGATGAGGTTCCCCCCTCCTGCTCATATTACTCTAATAATACAAACGTAACCTAATTAACCTAATTAGCATGAGCTAGTTTACTAAATCATTTACCCAGACCAGATGACTCAGAGACATGACCTGTAGGACACAGATTTGTGGACACCGAGCTTCACACAGTAACAGAGTTAATTATGATAAGTACAACCACAGGACATTTTCTCACAATAGCAGAAGCTCCAATAGGTGTCGGCCAGTCTCCTACATTGTATAGAGGACAATGTCATCAGCTCATTGACTATTCAACACACATTACCATAAACATCAACACAGGGTTAATTAGAACAAACAACAATGAGTTGAATACCCTTAGAACCTGTGGTAAGACTAAACTAATTTACATTAAACACATTATAGCTGACATCAGACAGGTGAGTGGAGTTGATGACACCAGCATCTCCTCACAGTATGTGTCCCAACAGTATGAATCAGTCTTATCAGCAGGGGGCTGCTGATGGAATCCCCCCTCCCTCTTCAGGGACACACATCCCAAATGACCACAGCAAGGAGTCCCCAACAGAATCAAACAACATACAATATATACATATATACATGACTGAGTCTGATTAGTACAGTTCAGACTGGATTTCCAATTCACCTCACAAAGAGTATTGTTCCATTGAAAATCCAGGGCCCATAATCAAAAGGCAAGAGGCTTGCATTCAGTCCTCTCCAACAGCCACAGCTTGGGTACATATACGTCATCTGCTGATGCTCCTGATCTCAGGGAAGCCAGGATCTTATTATGCTTCTTCTCATACATGTTCCTCAAGATCCCAATTTTACTTTCCAAAAACTTCATGGTTGCATCTGGGATTCAAGTCTTCACAAATCCCAGAAGTTTCTCCAGCGTTGCCTTCTTTACTTGTTTATTGTAATATAAACTGTGTTTGACCTCCCACAGATTCCTTATCTCCCTGCACTTGTCAATAAAACTGGACATAAATTCTGGGTTCTTTAACTAATTCATTTTTTCTGTAAGACAATACACAAGACAAAAACACTAATGTCAGCTTAAACTCTCATAATCTTATCCCAATATAGGCCTCAATCTTTAAGCAGTATAGGCCACTGATGTTCCAAAATTGAAAAATTTTACCTTTGTTATAGCACATTCATCCTCCTTCCTCAGCACACCGAACGTATGTATGACACACGCGTGTACTTTATACACACTGCGCATGTATCGCCCGTGTCACCCACCCCTGACGTTCTTTCTAGTGTATCCCCCGCCCCTTCTTTTTGGTGCGCAGTAGGAGCGACATGGCGGAGATAGAGCAGGTGTCTGTTATTAGTAATTCCAGTAAGAAAAGCCTAGAGCCAGAAACGTCTCGATCCCGGAGGAGATTTAAGGCCTCAAATATGTCCTTTGTGGAGATGGTGGACATCTTGAGGACAACCGACTATGATAGGAAGCATGGACCGTACCTAAACCCAAATGTGAGAAAGGCCAAGATCATGATGAAAGTTGTGAAGAAGAATTTTGAGGTACGAAGATCAAAGGAGGAATTAAGGAAATGCTGGTCAGACCTGAAACTGAGGGAGCAGGATCAGTATAGAAGGATCGAGAAAGTGCTTTGAAAAAGAAAGTACTTGTCGTGCGTTCCTATCATTATTATTACTTCCATGCTGTACCATGTGATTTTCTTTACTGTAGGACATTTTAAAATGGCAAGTTTCAGGTTATTGGGTGCAGTAATCATTTGTAGTAAACATCGTTCGCTTATTAAATACGATGTTTTGGTCAGATACGGGTTAAATACATTTGGTCATGCCTAAAATATTCTGTGTGCTAAAATGTACCCTTTTGTTTCTTTCTTATAGGGGAACAAAGACACCTAAGAGAAAGAAGCCCCCACCTGACAAAGAAGGGGAACTCCCAAAAACACCACACTCTGAGGATCTGGAGGAAGGAGAGGTGGAGGAGCTTGGCGAACCTGTCACCACAACAGGTGAGTGTCTGACACCCCAGCTTCAGGTAATATATGTATGCCTGCATATTTATAATACATGTTTTTTCAAAATTTTAAGGTGATTTGCTGGTTGTGGAACAGCAAGCTGAACATTTCACAAGTGACAGCACCCAAAGGCTCATTCACGACATCATGGCATGGAATCGTGAAATTGACATCATAAGAAATAAACTAAATTTTATGGAGCAACAAATGAAGAACATGATTGATGTGTTGGGGAAAATTTAAAAATTCTTAAAAATGATACAATTTTTTTAGAATTGTTTTTGCCAAAATATTTTTAGGAAATTCTTAAAAGCCAAATTTTGAAGATGCACACGGTGTGTCAACATGTGCTATCTGCCATCAGGGGAGATCAATGTATGCACTTTGTGGGTGCAACCCCTTCCTCACAAATGAAGTAGGTGAGACGGGGTTGCACCCCCAAAACACGTCCATTGATCCCCCATGATGGAAGATAGCACATGTTGACATTAGGCATGGGATCAAGAGCGAAATACCCATTTTGAATCCCAAATTGTGTGCAGATTCAAAATTTGGCTTATACAGGGGTGACATCACGTCATCTGATGAAGGCAATATTAAGACACTTTGGTCACTAGAATGTCTGATATTGTCTTCTGTTTTTCTATGTTGAACTTTGTAAGTTCCAGAGTTTTGTATGTTATGTTATTAAACATGCCTATTTAGAACCATAAAAAAAATAAAAATATAAAAAAATAAATGTTGTCAACCAAAATTTTATACCGCACATGTGTGAATGTGCACACAGTAAAAACTTTAAAAATCAACAATGTGTGGCTTCTTCTTTCAATGGTCCATACCAGTTTTTTAAGTAGTTTTGTGTTTACAGTGATAATGGGGCTTATTTACTAAAGGAAAATCCACTTGGCACTACAAGTGCACTAGGAGAACCTAGGATACAGCCAAAAACAAACACAAGCAATAAAGAAAATTAGAGAATGTACCAGATTTTGTTTTGTTTTTATTATCAAAAGTTTTACACATTGTCTGGCATAGCAATGGTCCCCTACCCTTAAAATAATTTACATATTTCTCCCGAACTTCACGGGAACTTTGGGCGGCCAAGCCAGTACAGCCAGTATCCAGGCCCGTCAGAGGATTCTCAGTAATAAGTCCGGCCTCAGGCCCAACTGAGGCGATATAATTTGTAGAATTAGTAGGCTTATAAATTAATTTAGGCTTATAAATTAATTTAAGGACACACATACCATTTGGACACATTTTAAGGGGGTCTTTAGGGTAAGAACTACAATGGAGCTGACAAAATACATTGTTAAGTGACTAGACTAGGTGTGCATGGGTCCAGGATAGCATACTGTGGAGGTTAGTGAAGGCAAATATGCATGAAGGACAAAAAAGGAGCATTAAAAGATTACAGCATGCATGAGGACAAAGGGGACATTCACAGCATATTACAATCATGGTAATTAGGGATTGATGAAAGAAATACAATACATTAGCCAACATGAAATACATAGAATGTGATGTTAAAGGATAAATCTTACCTTAATATAGTCCTTCTGCAGGACCTGAATGATAGCAGAACAGGTCTCTGGAATAATGATCCCCAGAGCCTGGGGGGAGATGCCTGTCAAGAACTTGAGGTCCTGCAGGCTTCTCCCAGTCGTCAAGTACCGCAACGTGACGACTAGCCTCTGCTCCGGAGTGATGGCTTGCCTCATGCAGGTATCCTGCCTGCTGATATAAGGGGTCAGCAAAGCCAACAGATGGTGAAAAATGGGATCCGTCATCCTGAGAAAGTTCCTGAAATCATCAGGATTATTCTCCTGGATCTCACGAAGCAAAGACATATGAGAGAATTGGTCACGCTGGAGTTACCAATTATTGGTCCATGAACTCCCACCCTGTTCATGGACTGGACTTGGGTCAAAGAATGAACCTCAACACCAAGCCCCAGCATAGCACAAACTCTACAACGACTACGTACCCGCAACATGGCTTCAAAACGGTTGGCTGGTCAGAACGAACTTAACAGAACGCAATGGAGAACTGCCTGTGAAGAGTGAGCTGAAAATCAGCAACAAGCGGACTACACACACTGAAAAGCAGATACAAACCCCACAAGCACAAACTGAACAGCAGTTAAACGATCTGAAAAAAAACGAGTCTGAAAAGTGCAAAATGGTCTCTCACCAAACTTCTATTAACACAAGATAAAAGCGAAATTAGCAGAAGGAGCCCAAAGGGTGGTGCAATGGCTATTTGACTTCCGTTTTATAGTCCCGTTGTACGTGGTGTACGTCACCGCATTCTTGACGGTCGGACTTTGGTGTGATCGTGTGTACACAAGACAGTTTCAGCGGAATTCCATTGGAACTGCGTCGGAAAAACCTTCAGAGTATATTCCGACGGCAAAGCCGGTCATGTGTACGCGGCATTAGAATGGAAGTGCAGGCAGCAGGGGCAAAGACAATGGAGCTGGAGCGCTCCATAGATGTCCTGACAGACTCTGTACATTCTCAGGATCAATGTATAAACACCCACGAGTCTCATATACATACATTGTCTCAATTATTGGAAGATCAGGATAATCACAATCGAAGAAACAACATTTGGATTAGTGGTTGCCGGAGGTAACAGGTACAGGGACAGAGGACCTTAAATTAATAGTTAAAAAATCTTCACTTCCCTGTTGGAAAAACTGGAGGCATCCAAAATTGGAACTTGACAGAGTCCATCGGACGTCGGAATACAGATCCAACAAAACCAGGAGACATTATTTGTCGTGTGCATTTCTATAGAGAGAAGGAGAAGAATATGACATTATTGTGCCGGTTACACTGGAGAAAAGAAAAATCCTAAGGCCATTGCTTATAAAGTTACAAGACCATAATCTTCCATATCGCTGGAACTTCCCATTCCAACTGCAAATTAAAAAAGATGGCAGGTGGTTTAATATACGTGATCCATCTGATATTCCTGCTATACAAAATGCTTTAGGTTTGCCAGATCTTCCAAGTATAATATGGCCCCAGGCCTATACACCATTTAGGAGAGTTGAACGTGAGGGGAATGATTTCATGGTTCTACCTGAGAGCTCTGAGAACTGTCTGCCAGCTGCAATAGCAATGCGCTAGGAGGAGAGAGGGAGGAAAAATTATGTAAGAATATCCCTCTTTCCTTTTTTTTTTTTTTTTTTTTTTTTTTTCCAATGACATTTCCCCCCCCCCCCCTTGTTGGGGTATACTGGAGCTGGAGATGTATAGAGACACAATATGTATTGTATAATAGACGGTGGTCGGGTTTTCGGGTTTTGTGTGGGGTCCCCCCCCTTTTTTTTGTAAGGGATTATTTTTTTTGTGTTTTTTTTTTTTCCTTTTTTCTCTTTTTTTTAACATTTGTAGTGCAATACCCTTTGTAGCATGTTGTAGGTTTGAATAGTAATGAACTAAATGTTTAATGCTAAATGAGGTTCTAACATAGTGTGTCATGGGTATGCATTATAGTGATATAGAGATGGATCGGTATAGAGGTATGATTTATCTCATTCTGCAATTTACAATGTGCTACAATGTGCTATTTAGTGTAAAATGCAGACATGTGCGACATACAGGGTGAAGAATGCGGACGTGTGTGGTTTGCAGTGTGCACAGTGGCGTCACTAGGGTTGGTGTCACCCGGTCCTGAAAAAATTGGTGTCACCCCCCTCCCCCCGCCCTCCACCAAATATAGTCCCCCCTCAGTACAGACCCCCCTCCGCTAACTATAGATCCCCCTCCCTCAGTATAGATTACCCTCACTAAGAACAGACCTCCACCCTCAGTACAGACCCCACCCATCAGTACAGACACCCCCCATCAGTATAGACCTCCAATTCAGGGTAGAATCCGCCCTCTTAGTGCAGACCCCCCATCAGTATAGAATCTCCCTTAGTGCAGATCCCCCATCAGTATATAACCTCCCCTTAATGCAGACCCCCAATCAGTATAGAATCACCCCTTAGTGCAGACCCCCCATCAATATAGACACCCCCTCTTTTTGCAGACCCCCCATCAGTATAGAATCACCCCCTTAGTGCAGACCCCCCATCAGTATATAACCTCCCCTAATGCAGACCCCCCATCAGTATAGAATCACCCCTTAGTGCAGACCCCCCATCAATATAGACACCCCCTCTTAGTGCAGACCCCCCATCAGTATAGAATCACCCCTTTAGTGCAGACCCCCATCAGTATATAACCTCCCCTTGATGCAGGCCCCCATCAGTATAGAATCACCCCTTAGTGCAGACCCCCCATCAATATAGACACCCCCTCTTAGTGCAGACCCCTATCAGTATAGAATCACGCCCTTAGTGCAGACCCCATCAGTATATAACCTCCCCTTAATGCAGACCCCCCATCAGTATATAACCTCCCCTTAATGCAGACCCCCCATCAGTATAGAATCACCCCTTAGTGCAGACCCCCCATCAATATAGATACCCCCTCTTAGTGCAGACCCCCCATCAGTATAGAATCCCCCTTAGTGCAGACCCCCATCAGTATAGAATTCCCCTTAGTGCAGACCCCCATCAGTATAGAATCCCCCTAGTGCAGACCTGCATCAGTATAGAATCCCCACTAGTGCAGACCCCCCATCAGTATAGAATCCCCCCTAGTGCAAACCCCCATTAGTATAGAATCCCCCCTAGTGCAGACCCCCCCATCAGTATAGAATCCCCCCTAGTGCAGACCCCCATCAGTATAGAATCCCCTTAGTGCAGACCCCCATCAGTATAAGCACCCCTCTCCCCTCCCATAGCGCCCCCCTGCACATGTTCATCTACTAATCTACTTAGAGTGTACAGTACAGTACCTCAGTACAGCGTGGCCGCGGACGTATACACACAGAGGTGTGTGTCACTCGGACTCCTCTTCCTCACTAGATGTAAACAGAGGAGGAGACAGCTTCAGTCCGCTCCACGGGGGACACAGAGTGAGCGAGAGGCACAGGGCAGCGGGTAGCGGGCGGTGTCAGTTGCTGCTATTCTGATATACACGGGTGTCACCCCTGTGGCGGGTGTCACCCGGGTGCGGCCCGCACCCCCCTCCCCTGCCTTGCAACGCCACTGGGTGTGCAGAATGCAGACATGTGTGACATACAGGGTGAAGAATGCAGACATGTGCTATTTACAATGTGCAGAATGTGGACCGGTTCGTGTTGTCGCAATGTCGGACAACGCATTTTGTCATATGTGGTTGGTACTGATCACACTGGTCACATTATATTTGAATCATGTTGTTGTGCAGAAAACAGGTCATGACAGTGTGTCAAGAGGTGGACCACATAGTTTGTGGGGCATGGCTTATGCCACATTTGGATCAAGGTCATGGAATTATCCATGACCTTACAGGAACCAGTTATATGGGTGTTTTCACCTATGTTATCGGATTCCTGATAGAGATGATGGTCCGCTTTGTAAAATGCGAACCGGTCAGTTTGTTTTATTAATCTCAATGGTCCCCTCAAAGGTCCAGGAGGCACAAAGAAGGCTGCTGAGTTGTGTGGGGGATATCTTGTTGGACTATATAGGTTTATGCAACACAATAATGAGACCAGAGCTCCTAACGAGAAATATGGGCTATGTGTATGTGTGTGTATGGACATGCGTATGTATATATATTCAGGTGTATAAATGTGTAAGGGTATGAGAGTCTGTATGAGAGTCTGTATGTGTGAGTATGTACGTACAGTATGTGGGTAAGAATGTATGTGTATATGAGTATGCATGTATATGCATATATGTATACATATATGTATGTGAGGGAAGGGAAGCGAAGGGAAGGGAAAGGGAGAAGGAAGAAGGGAAGAAAAGAGAAGGAAAGAAGGGAAAAGAGAGAATTTTATTTGTTTTTTTTTGTTTTTTTTGATTACCGATGGTTCATCAATATGACCCACATCTTGGACCACCTCAGTAAAATTCTCGGCTCCAGTGTAGATAGCAATAATTTATGTGGAGAATAGGGAATATATACTATGTTTGTCTTGGGTCTCTGTTCTGAGACATCCCCTGTGTTCACCCACTTTACCCCCCAGTAGGTACACCAGCCCTCTGGTAGGGTTTGGTTAATTTTTTTTTTTTTTGGATAAATTCCATATCCCTTTGTTTTTGCGTATTTGTGCTCCTTGAGTAGCTCAGGGCCCTGAGAGAAGGATCCTCCCCCCTTTTTATTTGTAGGGTGTTTTTTTTTTCTTTTTTCTTAAGATGGCAACAAGTTACACTCTGGCATCTTCATTGAAACTTTGTACATATAATGTCAAAGGCCTTAATAATGAGTCAAAAAGAGGTCAGATCTTATGTCGTTTGCATAAAGCTAGGGCCGACATTATACTCCTTCAGAAGACCCATTTTTGTACTGATGGCATTCCTGCATGTTCTAGTAAACACTATTCCCAATGGTTTCGCAGCACTATGCCTAATTCAAAGGCAAGAGGGGTCTCCATCGCTTTTCATAAAAATTTCAGCAGTTGGAACATATAGCTGATCTTAATGGTAGATATCTTTTTACTTAAATTTCGGTTGTGGGATAAACTTTTCACAATTGCTAATTTCTATATTCTGAATCATGGCCAGACCACGAAAATTTCTCGTTATCTTCGTCTTAGTGGATTTTACCGAAGGTGTCATTCTTGTAGGACTAGATCTCAATTTAACCTAAGAGCCCCAGTTGGACACCTGCTCAGCGTTCCAGTATTTCTCACTCTTGGTTGAGAGCTCTTAAAAAACAATTGTTTGATCATAGGTTACTTGATCTATGGTGGATCCTATATTCTAAAGATGGTAATTATACATATTTTTCATCAGCCCATAAATCTTATGCCCCGTACACACGGTCGGACTTTGTTTGGACATTCCGACAACAAAATCCTAGGATTTTTTCCGACGAATGTTGGCTCAAACTTGTCTTGCATACACACGGTCACACAAAGTTGTCGGAAAATCCGATCGTTCTGAACGCGGTGACGTAAAACACGTACGTCGGGACTATAAACGGGGCAGTGGCCAATAGCTTTCATCTCTTTATTTATTCTGAGCATGCGTGGCACTTTGTCCGTCGGATTTGTGTACACACAATCGGAATTTCCGACAACGGATTTTGTTGTCGGAAAATTTTATATCCTGCTCTCAAACTTTGTGTGTCAGAAAATCCGATGGAAAATGTGTGATTGAGCCTACACACGGTCGGAATTTCCGACAACAGGGTCCTATCACACATTTTCCGTCGGAAAATCCGACCGTGTGTACGGGGCATTATAGTAGACTAGATTATTTTTTATCAGGCCCAAAGATTTTGTAGTGGAATCCTTTGAAAATAGGATTGTTTATTTGGTCTGATCATTCACCTATATTTTTAACAGTATATCCCCCTCAGACTCTGGGCACAAGTTGGTCCTGGCATTTGAATGATACGCTTTTGTCAGACCCCCTTTATCATAAAGCAACTGTGGAGGCAATTGGTAACTTTGTCACTGATCATGAACAGGATGAAACAGCATTACCACTAAAATGGGAAGCTCTTAAAGTGGTATTAGGAGGATAGTAGGTGGTAGGTGGTGTGTCCTAATAGATACGGCATCTCATCCCTGTTGTAAAATTCTCAAATAGGAAAAAGAGGGGGGATGGGATTATTACAGTGCCACCAATGAAATAGAACAATTTTGTTGTAAAATCATCTTATTTATTTTATTTAGTATCAAAAAGACTAAAAAATGTACATTAAATATACATACATAGAAAAATATCAGAAACACAAAAACATGAGTGCAGTTCAAGATATTGACCATCACCAATGATGTTGAAGGGTGATCATGGTCATTTGTTCCCAACTAGTTTCACCAAAACATTGGCTTCATCAGGGAAGTATATAGATTAAATGCAGAGAATAAAAACACATGCAGGAATTCCAGGGCACAGGGGAGACACCACCAGAGCACTGGGAATGGTAGTCACACTCAGCCCAGTATTTGGCTACAGGGAAATTAGAAGGCGCCCTAATTATATGCAAAAACGGAGCACTAGATGTTGCGATGATCACAGCGCAATGAATACATACAAAAATCGCATGATATAAGTATAACCAGAAAAACAGAAAGATGCATATAGCTGGAAGCAAAAGTGCGTCCTATAAGTGAGGTTCCGCTAGTGTATAGGCTGAGCATTGGAACCTCCCCAGCATGTCCTTCAAATAGCACCAGCTATGTTAGATGATCTTTAACATGTATCACCAGTTCCCCATAATGGTCCCGCAGCAGGTAGATATGATTATCCTTTCTGCGCAACATCTAGTGCTCCGTTTTTGCATATAATTAGGGCGCCTTCTAATTCCCCTGTAGCCAAATACTGGGATGAGTGTGACTACCATTCCCAGTGCTCTGGTGGTGTCTCCCCTGTGCCCTGGAATTCCTGCATGTGTTTTTTGTTCTCTGCATTTAATCTATATACTCCCCTGATGAAGCCAATGTTTTGGCGAAACTAGTTGGGAACAAATGACCATGATTACCCTTCAACATCATTGGTGACGGTCAATATCTTGAACTGCACTCATGTTTTTGTGTTTCTGAGATTTTTCTATGTATGTATGTTTAATGTACATTTTTTAGTCTTTTTGATACTAAATAAAATAAATAAGATGATTTTACAACAAAATTGTTCTATTTCATTGGTGGCACTGTAATAATCCCATCCCCCCTCTTTTTCCTATTTGGTATTAGGAGGGTTGTTTATTCAACATCGTTCTTGTCTCAAAAAAGAAAGATCCGTGGCTATTGAAAATATCTTGTTAAAGCTTCATTCCCTAGAAACTCTACATAAAGCCTCACAGTCTACAGAAATACTAGCTAATATGTCGTCTACTAGGGCATCATTATTAGTGCTTTTGGAAGCATCTCATAGTTCATATCAACATAGATGTCCCTTAAGTAGTTACAGATATGGGAATAAATGTGGGAGACAGCTAGCACGTACATTACATCCCCATCCTCCCCAGACTTTTATTGCTAGTATTAGGAAGTTGTTGGGGGAAACTACCTCAGATCCACAATGTCTTCAACAAACATTCAGGGAATATTTTTCAGCTCTTTATAATCTGGCTCAGCCATCGTTTTTGGAAGATACGTTGCATAGGGCCCACATCAACAGCATTTAATTGAATGTATTTACCATATCCTCCATGGATCGATCCCTATCAAGGAAACTTTACACCATTATATGAGCAGGTGGTCCCACTTAGTGGGCCATCCTGTCACAATGCAGATGTGGGACAGGATTTGGTCCTCTACTTTTAGATCCTCCAAATGTGTCACCCAGAGGGAGAAATCCATTAAAATTCTCATGTTCTGGTATAGAACTCCTGATGTAAATCATAAATATGAACCCTTGGTCCCGCCACATTGTTGGAGGTGTGGGACTGACATAGGCTCTTCATTTCATATCTTCTGGCAATGCTCTCTGAATCAACCCTTTTGGCGTGATGTGCATTTACTTATACAAAAGGTGGTCGGGGTGTCCCTTTTATTTGATAGAATTACCTTCTTTGGGTGTATCTAAAAATGCAAATAGACTAATATCCTATATTTTACTAGCTGCCAAGAGGCTTATCCCACTGCCCTGGTTATCCAATACGCCTCCTTCATGGTCCAGATTTCTCCATCTGGTGGGTGAGATTCGGACGATGGAGTTTTTGACGGCCTCGGTACATGACTACATCTCCCAATTTAATAAAATATGGGAACCGTGGGATCTCTCGGAATTTGGGAACTCTATACTACCAATCACGCCCTAACTTCCTATTGATTCTATTGTGGAACTCCTTACCTATTATATGGCTCTAATTAATCTTGAGGCTCTAGATTTTTATCCATAATACGTCTACTGTGTACACTAAAGGAAAATGATGCAATTTACACTTGTGCCTATATCTGTGAACACTTTTCTTTTTTCTTTCTACTTATAAATGTTATCTTCCATTTTGTTTTTCCTTTCTATTATGACTGTGTATGATACATTTTCATTGATAGTATATTGTACATTTTGTTACAATTTTGTACTTGTTCTTTGATATCCCAATAAAACTACAATTATGAAAACAAAATATTCCTTCAGATCGGACCCATCTATATTCGACAAACAATACCCCTCTTATGCAACGTACTCTCCAAGATCTTAAAAAATATGATTCTAATATATATTTGTGGTTTGGGAGGATTAACATACTGAAAATGGCCATAATACCCTGCTTTTTGTACCTTTTTCAAACTATCCCTGTTCCTATTCCTAGATCTTTTTTCTATATTCTACAATCTGTTTTTACAAAGTTTATATGGGGGCATAAGAAATCTAGATTAAATTGGAAAATATTAACATTACCTAAAGTGAAAGGAGGAGCGGGTGTACCGGATCTATATTATTACTATGTTGCGGCAGTTCTGACTAGATTAGTGAACTGGTTTCACCATTCTGATACCAAACAATGGGTATCAATAGAACAGGGGTTGAATCAGTTTGATCTTCAGGCTCTTCCTTGGTTAAACGTATCTTTCCGTGGTACCCATCAAGACATGTTCTCTTCTTTACCTTTTCTTACGTTTCATTTATTGAGCATCTGGTATAAAATTGTTTCATGGGTAGGGTTTTCTTTGCAAGTAGGACCTATGATAACCTTATTTGGTAATCCTCAATTTCCACCTGCAGTCGATCGGTTGCATTTTTTTTAATGGAACAAGGAGTCTCACCGAAGAGTGAGCCAGATTCTTTGTCAGGGCAAACTTCCATCCATATTGAATTGAATTCTATTCTATATTGAATTGAACACGACAGCCCTCGCTTATGCATTGGTTGGAATATCAGCAAGTATTGTCATTCCTGTCCTCAATTCCCTTAAACCAATTTTTTAATAAAGATCCAAATTTGTTTGAGTCCATTTTGTTACAAAGTACTAAACCCAAACATGTCCTATCAGCAATATATAATCTTATTGCAAAAAAAAACACCCTGAGCCTCCAGAATTTACAAATAAATGGGCATACAATCTTAACTACTTCAGCCCCGGAAGGTTTTACCCCCTTTCTGACCAGAGCACTTTTTACAATTTGGCACTGTGTTGCTTTAGCTGGTAATTGCGCGGTCATGCAATGTTGTACCCAAACGAAATTTGCATCCTTTTTTTCCCACAAATAGAGCTTTCTTTTGATGGTATTTGATTACCTCTGCTATTTTTATTTTTTGCGATATAAATGGAAAAAGACCGAAAATTTTGAAAAAAAAATTATATTTTCTGCTTTTTGTTATAAGAAAAATCCAATAAATTCAATTTTAGTCATACATTTAGGCCAAAATGTATTCTGCCACATGTCTTTAGTAAAAAAAAATGTCAATAAGCGTATATTTATTGGTTTGTGCAAAAGTTATAGCGTCTTCAAACTAGGGTACATTTTCTGGAATTGACACAGCTTTTAGTTTATGACTGCCTATCTCATTTCTTGAGGTGCTAAAATGGCAGGGCAGTACAAAACCACCCCCAAATGACCCCATTTTGGAAAGTAGACACCCCAAGGAAATTGCTGAGAGGCATGTTGAGCCCATTGAATATTTTTTTTTTTTTTTGTCCCAAGTGATTGAATAATGAGCAAAAAAATTTTTTTACAAAAAGTTGTCACCAAATGATATATTGCTCACACATGCCACGGTTATATGTGGAATAGCCACGTACGGGGCCCCGAAAAACCAAGCACCGCCTTCAGGATTTCTAAGGGCGTAAATTATTGATTTCACTCCTCACTACCTATCACAGTTTCGAAGGCCATAAAATGCCAAGATAGCACGAAACCCCCCAAATTAGCCCATTTTAGAAAGTAGACACCCCAAGCTATTTGCTGAGAGGCATGTTGAGTCCATGGAATATTTTATATTTTGCCACAAGTTGCAGGAAAAACTTTTGTTTTTGCACAAAGTTGTCACTAAATGATATATTGCTCACACATACCATGGGCATATGTGGAATAACACCTCAAAATACATTCTGCTGCTTCTCCTAAGTATGGGGAAACCACATGTGCGGGACTTTTTGGGAGCCTAGCTGCGTACGGGGCCTCGAAATCCAATCACCGTCTTCGGGATTTCTAAGGGCGTAAATTTTTGATTTCACTCCTCCCTACCTATCACAGTTGTGAAGGCCATAAAATGCCAAGATAGCACAAAACCCCCCTAAATGACTCAATTTCTGAAAGTAGACACCCCAAGCTATTTGCTGAGAGGCATGGTGAGTATTTTTCAGCTCTCATTTGTTTTTGAAAATGAAGAAAGAAAAGAAAATTTTTTTTTTCTTTTTAAAATTTTCAAAACTTTGTGACAAAAAGCGAGGTCTGCAAAATATTCACCATACCTCTCAGCAAATAGCTTGGGGTGTCTACATTCCAAAATGGGGTCATTTGGGGGGGGGGGGTCGTGCCATCTGGGCATTCCATGGCCTCCGAAACTGTGATAGGCAGTGAGGAGTGAAATCACAAATTTACACCCTTAGAAAGCCTGAAGGCGGTGCTTGGTTTTCGGGGTCCCATAAGTGGCTAGGCTCCCAAAAAGTCTCACACATGTGGTATCCCTGTACTCAGGAGAAGCAACAGAATGTATTTTGGGGTGTAATTTCACATATGCCCATGGCGTGTTTGAGCAATATATCATTTAGTGACAACTTTGTGCAAAAAAAATTGTCTTTTTCCCGCAACTTGTGTCACAATATAAAATATTTCATGGACTCGACATCCCTCTCAGCAAATAGCTTGGGGTGTCTACTTTCCAAAATGGGGTCATTTTTTGCACAACATTTTTTGCACAACATTTAGATGCTTATATCACACATCACCCACTCTTCTAACCACTTGAAGACAAAGCCCTTTCTGACACTTTTTGTTTACATGAAAAAAATATTTTTTTTTGCAAGATAATTACTTTGAACCCCCAAACAGTATATATTTTTTTTAAAGCAAAGGCCCTACAGATTAAATTGGTGAGTGTTTCATTTTTTTTTCACACAGTATTTGCGCAGCGATTTTTCAAATGCATTTTTTGGGAAAAAAAGATTTTTAATTTTAATGCACTAAAACACACTATATTGCCCAAATGTTTGATGAAATAAAAAAGATGATCTTAGGCCGAGTACATGGATACCAGACACGACATGCTTTAAAATTGCGCACAAACATGCAGTGGCGACAAACTACATACATTTTTGAAAGTCTTTAAAAGCCTTTACAGGTTACCACTTTAGATTTACAGAGGAGGTCTACTGCAAAAATTGTTGCCCTCAATCTAAACTTTGCGGTGATACCTCACATGCTATCCCCTATGATTGCAATAGGTAGTAACAGGTACTCTTTTTAAAAAAAAATTGGGTCTATTAGACCCTAGATCTCTCCTCTGCCCTCAAAGCATCTGTCCACACCAAGATCGGTGTGATAAAATACTTTCCCAATTTACCAATGGCGCTGTTTACATCCGGTAATATCTAAGTCATGAAATGCTCGTAGCTTCCCATTTCTTAGGCCATAGAGATTATTGGAGCCGTTTGGGTCTCTGATCTGATCTCTATGGTTTGCTGGCAGAACCACCGGCTGCATTCTCAGGTTCCCTGTTGGGACAGGAGAGCTAGAGAAAACCATGGAAGATGGTGGGGGGGGACAATCCCTCCCACTGCTTGTAAAAGCAGTCGAGAGGCTAATTGGCCGCTAGGATTGCTTTTACATGAAAGCCGACCGCTGGCTGAAAAGAATGACACTAAGATACCTAAACCCGCAGGCATCATTCTGATATAACCACTCAAAGTCCAGCAACATACCAGTACATTGCTGGTCCTTGTTGGAAATATATTGTAATCTTATTTTTCATGCAGCTTGTGGGCTGAACAAAAAAAAGAGAGATTGATTGGTGGGTATGTCCACCATTAGAATACCTCCCTTCACCCACCCACTTCTAATGATGGGCATACATGCACCATTCTGTTAACTGTGGTGGTGAATTCACCTCCTACAGTTCTGGAGTCATGGCTTTATGTATCATGGGAGCAAACGCTGTTGCTGTCAAGATAAATAAATCCGCGCTGCAACTGAATGACATACCTGCTAAGCAAATGATGGTTAACAATAAAACAAAGTAACATTACAGTATAACAGTAAGACATACCATACCTGCAAAGCAAATACAAAAAAAAATAGTAAGAAATAAAACATTTTTTAACTTAATCTGTGCCTAAAATATATATATGCCAAAGCATGGGGGCATCCGCCCGCAAAAGTTAAGAGCAAATCGCTCCTCTGCCCTTGCTGCCCTTGCTGCCCCAATGCTTTGGCATATATGCCAAAGCATGGGGGCATCCGCCCGCAAAAGTTAAGAGCAAATCGCTCCTCTGCCCTTGCTGCCCTTGCTGCCCCAATGCTTTGGCATATATGCTCTTTTTTTTAACTGTGGTGGTGAAATCACCTCCGACAGCGCTGTAGTCACAAGCTATATGTATTGTGGGAGCAAACGCTGTTGATGTCAAGATAAATAAATCCGCGCTGTAGCTGAATAGCTTGCCTGAAAACAAAAAAATGGTTAACAATAAAACACAGTAAACAGTAAAGTATAAAAAAAATATGTACCTAAAAAGCAAACATGATAAAACATAATAACAATAAAACATTGTAGAATAGAATACAGTAAAAAAGAGCAGAACAATATAGAGAGAATAGAGAGAAAGAGAACAATAAAACAACTATTTTTTTTTTTTTATATTTTTTTTTGTGGTTATTTATTTTTTTTTTAACACTTTTTTTTTTTTTTGTAACTGTAACTGTTGTAACTGTAATGGTTCCAGGTTCGGATCTCTCAAAATGCGATGGCATCTTGGGAGACCATGTGAAAGTGTGCATAGTCTGTGCAGTGCTGTACCCTATGCTAATACTCAACTGGTGTATGGTAGCATTCAAAACATTCACCAATGCAAAGACCAGGATTGTCAGGACAGGAGGGACAATAATAGCGGGTGTCACGCCTATATGCGCACTTGCTGCAGACACGACATCTTCTTTGGGGGGCTCGTTGGGTAGGGGTACTCGGGAGGCCATAAGGAAAATGCCTCTCATGCAGCCGGCTTACTGCATTTGGATTGGGAAGGTGAGGTGGAGCACCGTCTGGAAACAGAAGGGTTCTGACGATCTCTTCCTGGAATTTAACCGCTTCAATACCCGACCATAGTCAAATGACGTCCACAGATGGGATCTCCCATCCTGGGTGGGCGTCATATGACGGCCTCGGCTTTCCGCCGCTACTGCGGGCCCCCGGGGGCCCGCAGAGCGGCGATCGGGGTACCGTTGTGTCCCTCAGGACACAGCCGTTCCCCGATGGGGGTATTGAAGCGGCGGCGGCGGGCGGCGGAGCGTCGGTAACGGCGGATGCAGAGCGGCATTGGGAAGCGTGTACTATGCGGTTTCCGGCGGAAGAGGAGTGATCAGGACGGTGATCGGGGCTGAGGCTTTTCCCCTGGATACAGCTCAGCCCCGATCACTGTAGCCAATGACATGGCTCTGCATCACATGACCGGCTGTGTCCAATCACAGCTGGTCACTAATGTAAACAAACACACACAGTCAGACAGTAACTGCTCTTGCTGGGCTCTTCTCCTCACACACCGATCCAGTGTGAGGAGAAGAGATCAGCTAACAGTGAGTTACTAATTACATGTACTACTGTGCCCAGATCGCCCCTCCTAAATAAAGAGTACCTGTCACCTCAGTACCTGTCACCTCAGTACCTGTCACCTCAGAGTACCTGTCACCTCAGAGTACCTGTCACCTCAAAGTACCTGTCATCTCAGAGTACCTGTCCATCACCTGCCACCAGAGTACCCGCCACCTCATCACCTGCCACCAGAGTACCTGCCACCAGAGTACCCGCCACCTCATCACCTGCCACCAGAGTACCTGCCACCTCATCACCTGCCACCAGAGTACCTGCCACCTCATCACCTGCCACCAGAGTACCCGCCACTTCATCACCTGCCACCAGAGTACCCGCCACCTCATCACCTGCCACCAGAGTACCCGCCACCTCATCACTTGCCACCAGAGTACATACAGCCAGTCAGCTACTATGTCCAAAAAGATGTACACCCCAGAAGAGGCATACCAGATCCTGAGTCTGACCGATGAGAGCAACGGGGAGCTCTCACCGCTCAGTTCAGATTCTGGTTCTGATTCGGAATATGAGCCCCCCGAAGGCAGCACATCAGGATCAGATTTAGAGGAGGAAGTAGTCCGTCCAAAAAGACTACGGTCTGAAAACCAGGCAGCTACCAGCAGTGCCAGTGGCGGTAGACCCCAGGAGGAGGGGCCCAGTACAAGCGCTGCTAGACCCCAGGAGGAAAGACCCAGCACAAGTGGACGCCAAAGAAGTAGGGCCCAAACCCATCTTCCAGATTCCTTGGCAAACCCATTGTGGCTGCCTTCTACCACAGGGACAGCCACGATCCCCCCTTTTACAGCACAGTCGGGTGTGCAGGTCAACACTGCAGGATTTACACAAATGGATTTTTTAAATTTATTTTTCCCGAACGATTGGATTCAAGGCATCGTGGACCAAACTAATCTGTTTGCCCAACAATTTATTGCAGCCAACCCCAGCTCCAGCTATGCCCGCCCTTTTGAGTGGAGACCGCTAACAGTAGTGGAGCTAAAATTGTTTTTAGGTCTAACCCTGAACATGGGGCTTACAAAAAAAAATGAAATTCATAAGTATTGGTCGACCAAACCCATCCACCATATGCCAATTTTTTCAGCAGCCATGTCCAGGTCCCGATACGAAATCATAATGCGCTTCTTGCATTTCAATGACAACTCACAGTGCCCCCCCCAAAATCACCCAAACTTTGACAAATCATATAAAGTTCGCCCCCTAATTAATTTTTTTTCTTAGAAGTTTGCCGAAGTTTATGTCCCTGAAAAAAATATATCTGTGGACGAATCCCTGGTGCATTTCACAGGCCGGCTGGGAATCAAACAATATATACCCAGTAAGAGGGCGAGGTATGGCTTGAAGCTTAACAAGCTTTGTGAAAGTGCCACCGGTTATGTGTACGCATTCCGCGTGTACGAAGGGAAAGATTCCCAGCTCCAGCCCCCTGAGTGTCCCTCGTACATGGGAATAAGTGGGAAAATTGTTTGGGAGTTGGCATTCCCACTCCTCCAAAAGGGGTACCATATTTATATGGATAATTATTATACGAGTTTGCCCCTTCTCCACCACCTACATCTCAAACAAACTTTGGCCTGTGGTACAACTATAAAAAACCGAAAGGGCTTCCCACAGTGTCTTGTCACCACAAACATTCCAAGGGGGGAATCGACAAGCTTGAGGAACGAAGAAGTGTTGGCTGTGAAGTGGAGGGATAGAAAAGACGTGTACATCATGTCCACCATCCACGATGACACCTCTGTGGAACTTTACAGAAGACGCGGTACCATTCGCAAGCCTACCTGTATCACTGAGTACAATAAATACATGGGGGGGTGGATTTAAACGATCAGTTGTTGCAGCCCTATCTTTCAGCAAGAAAATCCTTTTTCTGGTACAAAAAAGTCACAATTTACTTTTTTCATTTGGCCCTTTTAAATTCTTTCATAATATACCAAAAATCCACAGAAACACCCACCACCTTCATAAAGTTTATTGAAGACATTGTCACTGCCCTGATTTATCAGCAAGTATCCCCCCCGAAAGCATTCGCTCCGATTCTGTCAGCAGACTAAATGAGTGCCATTTCCCAGACCATATTCCACCAACAGGATCCGGAAGACGACGCCAAAAAAAAGTCGGGTGTGCACCAAAAGAGGAATTAGGAAAGATACGAGCTTCCATTGTACCGACTGTCCCTCCCAACCTGGCCTTTGCATCGGAGAATGCTTCAGGCGATATCACACTCTGGAAAATTATTAGTCCATATTTCTAATACTGCCATTTCCCCGTTTTTAATTACTGTCCTGAATATTTACCTTCCTCAACCAACCATATTATTGCCTTCCATGTGAACCGACCCTGGCCTGTTTCTCGACTATGCCTCTGCCTACCGTCTGCATTGTTTTTCCGCCATGTTTTTGCCTTTCACGTGAACTGACCCTGGACTGTATCGACTATGCCTCTGCCTACCGTCTATTTCTGCCTTTTACCTGCACTGACCTCGGCCTGTTGACCATGTTTTTGCCTGCCCCTTGGATTGATCTTTCACCCTGCTACACAGGGGTCTCACATATGTGAGGGGCTCCAGAATAGTGTTCGGAGTTCAGAAAACCAGTTTTTGGTTTTCTGTGTTCCCATAACAGGGTCTGGTTGCCCGGAGGCTTCAAAGCGATTTGGGTGGGAGAAGCCTCTACCCCTGTCCCCATTCTTTCCTGACCAATGCCCTAAGCTTGATGGTACTGCCTGCTCCCTGGACAAATACTCTGGCTGTGCTGACCATACCTCTGCCTGCTGCATGTACTAACTATGGACAGTATTCCTGCCTGCTGCATGGACGATCCTTTGATCCTTTTGCTGCTGCTGACCACATCCCTGCCTGCTATCTGGACTAATGCTTTGGCTGTGCTGACATCTCTACCTGTACTGATTATTCCTGCCTGCTGCCTGTTTTGCTGTCGCTGTCCATGTTCCTGCCTGCTGCCTGGACCGATGCTCTTCTCTGCTCTTCCACTGCACTACTAAAACTGCAGGTAATCTTTTCTTTACCCTTTACTCAGCAGAATGTATTTTGGTTTGTAATTTGTATGTACAGTACATGCTATGTGTTAGAAATATGAAGGGCCTTCAACAATGTGATAGGTTGGCAGGAATTTGTGTGTAATGTATGCTCCTAGAACAACTGACAGTGCTACTTGGATGTTGGGCCTCTGTATGTGACCAGACTATGTAAAAGTCTCACACATGTGGTATCGCCATACTCAGGAGGAGTAGCAGAATGTATTTTGGGGTGTCATTTTTGCTATGTACATGCTATGTGTTGGAAATATCTTATGAATGGACAACTTTGTGTAAAAAAAATGCGTTTTCATTTTTTTCCCACAGTTTCCAAAAACTTCGGGAAAAATATGAACCATTCAAAAGACTAATTATGCCTCATGGATTATACGTTGGGGTGTTAGCTTTCCAAAATGGGGTCATTTTATGGGCGTTTCCGTTGTCCTGGTGCTCCAGGACCTTCAAAATTGTAATAGGTGGTTGAGAAATGAGATGTGTAATTAATGCTCCTAGAATGCCTGGAGCTGCTACTTCAATGTTGGGCCTCTGTATGTGGCCAGGCTGTGTAAAAGTCCCACACATTTGGTATTGCCACACTCAAGAGGAGTAGCAGAATGTATTTTTGGGGTGTCATTTTTGCTATGTACATGCTATGTGTTGGAAATATCTTATGAATGGACAACTTTGTGTAAAAAAAATGCGTTTTCATTTTTTTTCCACAGTTTCCAAAAACTTCAGGAAAAAAATGAACCATTCAAAAGACTAATTATGCCTCATAGATTATACGTTGGGGTGTTAGCTTTCCAAAATGGGGTCATTTTGTGGGCGTTTCCGTTGTCCTGGTGCTCTAGGGCCTTCAAAATTGTAATAGGTGGTTGAGAAATGAGATGTGTAATTTATGCTCCTAGAATGCCTGGAGCTGCTACTTCAATGTTGGGCCTCTGTATGTGGCCAGGCTGTGTAAAAGTCTCACACATTTGGTATCGCCACACTCAGGAGGAGTAGCAGAATGTATTTTGGGGTGTCATTTTTGCTATGTACATGCTATGTGTTGTAAATATCTTATGAATGGACAACTTTGTGTAAAAAAAAATGCGTTTTCATTTTTTCCCCACAGTTTCCAAAAACTTTGGGAAAAAAATGAACCATTCAAAAGACTAATTATGCCTCATAGATTATACGTTGGGGTGTTAGCTTTCCAAAATGGGGTCATTTTGTGGGCGTTTCCATTGTCCTGGTGCTCCAGGGCCTTCAAAATTGTAATAGGTGGTTGAGAAATGAGATGTGTAATTTATGCTCCTAGAATGCCTGAAGCTGCTACTTCAATGTTGGGCCTCTGTATGTGGCCAGGCTGTGTAAAAGTCTCACACATTTGGTATCGCCATACTCAGGAGGAGTAGCAGAATGTATTTTGGGGTGTCATTTTTTCTATGTACATGCTATGTGTTGTAAATATCTTATGAATGGACAACTTTGTGTAAAAAAAAATGCGTTTTCATTTTTTTTCCACAGTTTCCAAAAACTTCGGGAAAAAAATGAACCATTCAAAAGACTAATTATGCCTCATAGATTATACGTTGGGGTGTTAGCTTTCCAAAATGGGGTCATTTTGTGGGCGTTTCCGTTGTCCTGGTGCTCTAGGACCTTCAAAATTGTAATAGGTGGTTGAGAAATGAGATGTGTAATTAATGCTCCTAGAATGCCTGGAGCTGCTACTTTAATGTTGGGCCTCTGTATGTGGCCAGGCTGTGTAAAAGTCCCACACATTTGGTATTGCCACACTCAAGAGGAGTAGCAGAATGTATTTTTGGGGTGTCATTTTTGCTATGTACATGCTATGTGTTGGAAATATCTTATGAATGGACAACTTTGTGTAAAAAAAATGCGTTTTCATTTTTTTTCCACAGTTTCCAAAAACTTCAGGAAAAAAATGAACCATTCAAAAGACTAATTATGCCTCATAGATTATACGTTGGGGTGTTAGCTTTCCAAAATGGGGTCATTTTGTGGGCGTTTCCATTGTCCTGGTGCTCCAGGGCCTTCAAAATTGTAATAGGTGGTTGAGAAATGAGATGTGTAATTTATGCTCCTAGAATGCCTGAAGCTGCTACTTCAATGTTGGGCCTCTGTATGTGGCCAGGCTGTGTAAAAGTCTCACACATTTGGTATCGCCATACTCAGGAGGAGTAGCAGAATGTATTTTGGGGTGTCATTTTTTCTATGTACATGCTATGTGTTGTAAATATCTTATGAATGGACAACTTTGTGTAAAAAAAAATGCGTTTTCATTTTTTTTCCACAGTTTCCAAAAACTTTGGGAAAAAAATGAACCATTCAAAAGACTAATTATGCCTCATAGATTATACGTTGGGGTGTTAGCTTTCCAAAATGGGGTCATTTTGTGGGCGTTTCCGTTGTCCTGGTGCTCTAGGGCCTTCAAAGTTGTAATAGGTGGTTGAGAAATGAGATGTGTAATTTATGCTCCTAGAATGCCTGGAGCTGCTACTTCAATGTTGGGCCTCTGTATGTGGCCAGGCTGTGTAAAAGTCTCACACATTTGGTATCGCCACACTCAGGAGGAGTAGCAGAATGTATTTTGGGGTGTCATTTTTGCTATGTACATGCTATGTGTTGTAAATATCTTATGAATGGACAACTTTGTGTAAAAAAAAATGCGTTTTCATTTTTTCCCCACAGTTTCCAAAAACTTCGGGAAAAAAATGAACCATTCAAAAGACTAATTATGCCTTATAGATTATACGTTGGGGTGTTAGCTTTCCAAAATGGGGTCATTTTGTGGGCGTTTCCATTGTCCTGGTGCTCCAGGGCCTTCAAAATTGTAATAGGTGGTTGAGAAATGAGATGTGTAATTTATGCTCCTAGAATGCCTGAAGCTGCTACTTCAATGTTGGGCCTCTGTATGTGGCCAGGCTGTGTAAAAGTCTCACACATTTGGTATCGCCATACTCAGGAGGAGTAGCAGAATGTATTTTGGGGTGTCATTTTTGCTATGTACATGCTATGTGTTGTAAATATCTTATGAATGGACAACTTTGTGTAAAAAAAAATGCGTTTTCATTTTTTTTCCACAGTTTCCAAAAACTTCGGGAAAAAAATGAACCATTCAAAAGACTAATTATGCCTCATAGATTATACGTTGGGGTGTTAGCTTTCCAAAATGGGGTCATTTTGTGGGCGTTTCCATTGTCCTGGTGCTCCAGGGCCTTCAAAATTGTGATAGGTTGTCATCATATGAGATGTGCAATTTATGCTCGTAAAATGCCTGACGGTGCTAGTTGGATTTTAGACCTCTGTATGTGGCGAGGCTGTGTAAAAGTCTCACACATGTGGTATCACTATACTCAGGAGGAGTATCAGAATGTATTTTGGGGTGTCATTGCAAGTATGCATGTGCTGAGTGAGAGAAATAACTTGTTATTATGACAATTTTGTGCAAAAAAAAAAAAATTTCCAAGAATTGTGGGAAAAAATTACAACTTGAAAAAGCTCACCATGCCTCTTGCTAAATACTCTGAATGTCTGCTTTCCAAAAAGGGGTAATTTGGGGGGTATTTGTACTTTCCTGGCTTGTTAGGGCCTTAAGAAATGAGATAGGCCTTCAGTACATCAGGTGTGATCAGATGTGATCATTTTTCAATGATTTGCACCATAGCTTGTAGACTCTATAACTTTCACAGAGACCAAATAATATACACTAATTTGGGTTATTTTTACTAAAGATATGTAGCAGTATACATTTTGGCCCAAATTTATGAAGAAAAATTACTTATTTGCAAAATTTTACAAAAAAACTAAAGAAAAGTGTTTTTTTTTTCAAAAATTTCTCTATTTTTTCGCTTATATTGCAAAAAATAAAAAAAAACAGCAGTAATTAAATACCACCAAAAGAAAGCTATGTTTGTGAGAAAAAAATGATAAAAAGTTGGTTTGGGTACAGTGTAGCATGACTGAGTAATTGTCATTCAAAGTGTGAGAGCGCTGAAAGCTAAAATTTGGTCTGGGAAGGAAGGGTGTATAAAAGCCCTGTATTGAAGTGGTTAAGGAAGGATCCAGTCTGTCCTGAAGCTCTATATAGCAATTGAAATAAGTATACAGACACTTTCTTGTACCAGCATCTGGCCTTACGGGCAACTAGGTACGGCGCTGACAACAGGTCATTGAGGTCCACCCCTCCCATATTTTGGTTAAATTAGTGGACACAGAGGGGTTCTCTACAACACCAGTTGCCGTAGGAATTTGGACCGTTGTGTCTGCATGAAGGGAGGTAAAAATGAAAAGATTCTTATTATCCCTCCACTTCACAGCGAACAAATTATTACACATGAAGCAGGCTCTCTCCCCCAGCCTAAAACGTAAATCTACAAGCCACTGGGGAAAGCCCCGGTGAGTAGGTTGCACGGTGCCACACGCTCCAATCTGATGATCAAACAAGTGACTAAAAAGTGGCAATTTTTGTGTAATAATTGTCCATGTACAAGTGGTACCCCTTTCCGAATAAGGGTGACACCAAGTCCCACACAATCTTGCCAGCGCTCCCTATGTAATTTGGACAGTTCCACGGCTCTACGTGGCTATCTCTTCCCTCGTAAACCATAAAACTACATGACCTGTGGCCCTGTCACAGAGCTTATACATCTTGACTCCGTATCTGGCACGCTTGCTGGGAAGATACTGTTTGAAAGACAAGCGGCCAGAAAACTTAATCAGGGACTCATCAACACAGACAACTTGATGGGGAGTAAACAAGTCTGCAAAACGTTGGTTGAAGTGGTTTACGAGGGGCTGAATTTTGTAGAGCCGATCGTTTCCAGGGTCTCTACGAGGATGACAGAGTTCAGTGTTGTTGAAATGCATGAACCACAAGATCTGCTCGTATCGTGCCCTGGTCATTGAGGCAGAGAACACAGGCATATGGTGAATTGGGTCAATGGACCAATATGACCGCAACTCACTCTTTTTAGTTATGCCCTCTTCACTAGTGTACCTTCGATTTGCCATTTTGGGCTCTAAATTTACTGGTACAGTAGTGAGACTTACAGGTAAAAAAGCTCCTAGACTGTCAAAAAATGTAACAAAAGCTACCAAAAAAAACTGTTAGCGTTCGCAAGGCTCAGGCCTGACCCTGCGAATGCTGCAGTTATGTGTGTTTAGTGTCTTGTAAGTGACAGTGATCGATCGATACTGCACTTGGGTGGGCTGGGCGGAGGGGCAAAACGCAGGTGCTAGCAGGTATCTGGGCTGATCCTGCTAACACTGCATTTTTGGGAACCCTAAACTGCTGGGGACACTAGTATAGATCTGATCAGATATTGATCCGTTCAGATACTATACCACTAAGGGAGGTGTCTGCTGCGTGCGTGCGTGCGTGGGTGTTAGTGGTACTGGCACTAACCTGACGCTGCCTGGGTTGACGCAGACCTTATATGACCCTAAAACCTAACTGATATCACATGCCGGGTGATCAGGGGGTTAAACCTTTATTAGGTAATAAATTGCAGGTGCCCTGACACTATAAAAAACAAACTAACTAACCAGCATCATCCTTAACAGTTATACGGTGACTACTGGTGAAAGGGTTAACTAGGGGGCAATCAGGGGGTTAAACCCTTTATTAGGTAGTATATGGGGGTACCTGTCGTTATAAAAAACTGGTGGTGATCCTAAATACTTACCTGGCTACCTAGCGTCACCTGTGACACTAATACGCCAATCAGAAAAAAGATCGCTTAGTGACACTGGTGACAGGGGTTAACTGGGGGGTGATCAAGGGGTTAAAACTTTATTAGGGAGGGGTAGGGGGGTACCCTAGATCTAAAGGGCCCTACCACTAACTGCCCTACCACTTATAACAGTCACAAATGACACCAATGCAGTAATCAGTAAAAAAATAAAAACTGCTATTGGTGCCACTGTGACAGGGGGTGCAGGGGTGGTGGTGACTGGGGTGATTAGAGGGTGATTAGTGTGCCTGCGTGTTCTACTGTTCGTTTAGTGTTGGTGCAAACTTACTTGATGTCTTCTCTCCTCAGAAGCCGGAACGAAAAGGCTTCACGAGGAGTGATGACATCACTTCCTCTGCTTATGTTTCCATTACAGAAGCAGAGAAAGCATTCCATTCGCCAGGAGCGATCGCGAGGGGGTGGCCATGAATCAGTGGCCTCCCCCTCAGCACGGATCGCTCCTGAAGCGATGCCGACTGCCTCTGGCACGGGGGGTGCTATGCGCCTCCTGCCCGCGGGAGGCGAGTAACATACCCATACATTACTCTGCCTGCCCGTGCCATTCTGCCGCAGTATATCTGCGTTAGGCGGTCGGCAAGTGGGTAATGTTCAAATTGGAGCAGAAGAGTAGGAGAAGTAATTTATCCTCACGCATTGCTTGTCATTAACAACTAAAGCCCAAGAAACAAGCTTAAACTCGTTTCTCGTTGGTACCAATGTCCAGCATCGCTGCAGTGTATATACCCACATGCATCTGATATATTTTGGCGGTGTCATTCTGCCAAGGGTTCGCTGATGCACATATGGTGGGAATGCCCCCAAATTCATAATTTTTGGGACAGGATCATGCAGTTGCACACTACAGTTACAGGAGATCTAGTCCCCAATACACCACAAATTACCCTGTTATCTATTCTTCCAGGCTCCTATAAAAATATTAAAAAGGGTCTGCTCAGACACTGGTTAACAGCGGCAAGCAGTTGCGGCCCATCCATAGGGGGCACCCAGGCGCCGCCCCCCCCCCCCCCTCCTGTAGTCACCAAAAAATATATTTTTTTAAACTGGCCCTTTAAAAAAAAATTGAAAAAAAGGTCCTTAAGTGCACTGTGTCCGAGCGCCGGACGCAGTGCACTGTGGGAAACACCACGTCTATGCAATCACGAGATTGCAAATGCGCCGGTTCATTTAAGGGCTTTTAACCTGCCTTGTGACGCGATCCATCGCACCGAGTAGCTTCCGCATTACTATGCATATTGTATGCATTAGTATGGCCGGTGCGGCCAGTGACATTCGAGTTCTGATGTCATTTTCTCTTTCATCTCCCAGTGCACCCGAGCAGAAGAAGCATGGGGAGAGGACTCCTTTACTGCCGTGTGACTACACAGTCACGCAGAGAGAAGACATCCTACCCAGCCAGCCAGTGTATGGACGCAAGGAGGCAGAGGAGGTGACAGGACAGCTGTCATTAGCCACAGACTGCAGCCTGCTCAGGACAGAGCCTCAGAGATATGCAAGTTTTCATCATCAACTGTCTATCTATCTCCCCCTCCCCCTCGCAGTGTCTGTCTGTCTATCTAATATGCAAGTGTCAGAGTGAGACAAGCACCTCCACCAAAGACATTAGCAGTTGCTCACCTTCTTTGCTAATGTCTTTGAAGGTGCTTTTCTCACTCTGACACTTGCATGCCTGTTTGGACATACATCCTCACAGTGGCAGACATCCTGTTGATTCCTGCAGTTATGAACTTTGTTGGAGAAATTGACTTTTTAACTATTTATTATTGATTGGTTTTGCACTGCACTGTTATGCTTTGAATTTGTATTGAGATATCTATATTTAATTCATTTTATCTAGTTGACGTTAGGCCCCTTTCACACTGGGGCGGGAGGTGCGTCGGCGGTAAAGCGCCGCTATTATTAACAGCGCTTTACCGTCATTTTAGTGGCGGTATTCGGCCGCTAGAGGTTTTACCCCCGCTAGCAGCCGAGAAAGGGTTAAAAGCCACCGCAAAGCACCTCTGCCAGCGATGCCCCATTGATTTCAATGGGCAGGAGCCGTGAAGGAGTGGTGTATACACCGCTCCTTCACCGCTCCGAAGATGCTGCTAGCAGGACTTTTTTCCCATCCTGCTAGTGCACCGTTCCAGTGTGAAAGCCCCCGGGTTTTCACACTAGAGACACAGCAGCGGCTGTTTCGGGTCGGTTTGCACTTGCAGGCGCTATTTTTAACGCAATAGCGCCTGCAAACCTCCCCAGTGTGAAAGGGGTCTTAGGGATCTTTGCTGAATATATATTTTTTATTACATCTATAGCTTTGCCCAGCCAGGCACGGTCCCTGGTGACATCTATCTATCTATCTATCTATCTATCTATCTATCTATCTATCTATCTATCTATCTATCTATCTATCTATCTATCTATCTATCTATCTATCTATCTATCTATCTATCTCCCACCCAGTGTCTATCTATCTGTAGGTCCTATTGTGGGCGAGTCACAGGGGGGGGGGTTATGGAGAATTTGCCACACTGGCAGAATTTGATGGGCACACTGGCTAGAATTGATAGCACATTTGCTGCATTTGATGGGCACAGTCGCAGCATTTGATGGCACAGTGGCAGCGTTTGATGGGCACAGTGGCTGCGTTTGATGTGTTTTTTTTTCAATTTTTTTTCAGTTTGTTTGCGCCCCCCCAAAATTTTTAGCACCAGCCGCCACTGGCAGCAAGATTGGTAATCCCGAGACATTGGCAAACAATACAATCCCCATCAGTGAAGCAATGGATAATGGAAATGGATTATATTGAGAGGATGGAGACCCTCCTGGCATATGAATTGGATACATATGAAAAATGCCATCAGGTATGGGCCCCATGGAGGACTTTTAGGGAATCAACAGAAAATTAGAATGATTTATGGGAACTTGAGCAGATTTTAAATAGGACATAATAATCTTTCAAAACGTGATGTCTACGCGTTGCCATCATTTCCCCGCTGTCTGTTTTTTTTTTCTTTTCCTTTTTTCTTTGTGGTTGTTTTTTGTTTTTGTTATCTTAGTTTGTATAATGTACAGTAAAACCTTGGCTTGCGAGCATAAGTCGTTCCAGAAACATGCTTGTGATCCAAAGCACTTGTATATCAAAGCGAATTTCCCCATAAGAAATAATAGAAACTCAAATGATTTGTTCCAAAACCATTTATTCATAGGTCCTTTAGTTTATAGTCCATATAAAATGATTATAGCAATGTGAGCAGGTTGTGTAACCATAAAATGTCCATCCACAAATGGAAGTCTCCACAAGGGGATTAGAAGCAAAATCCAGCATTGGCTACAGAGTATTAAAGAGAAGAGAGGCATCTCTAAGTGTAGCAATATGTTGCTAAATGTTGTACCTTCATTAAATGTAACCATATTGCTACACTTATGCCCCATACACACGGTCGGACTTTGTTCGGACATTCCGACAACAAAATCCTAGGATTTTTTCCGACGGATGTTGGCTCAAACTTGTCTTGCATACACACGGTCACACAAAGTTGTCGGAAAATCCTATCATTCTGAACGCGGTGACGTAAAACACATACGTCGGGACTATAAACGGGGCAGTGGCCAATAGCTTTCATCTCTTTATTTATTCTGAGCATGCGTGGCACTTTGTCAGTCGGATTTGTGTACACACGATCGGAATTTCCGACAACAGATTTTGTTGTCGGAAAATTTTATATCCTGCTCTCAAACTTTGTGTGTCGGAAAATCAGATGGAAAATGTGTGATGGAGCCTACACACGGTTGGAATTTCCGACAACGAGGTCCTATCACACATTTTCCATCGGAAAATCCGACCGTGTGTACGGGGCATTAGAGGCGCCTCTCTTCTCTTTAATACCCTGTAGCTCCTGCTGGATTTTGCTTCTAATCCCCTTATGGAGGCTTCCATTTGTGGATGCACATTTTATGGTTACACAACCTGGTCACATTGCTATAATCTTTTTATATGGACTATAAACTGAGGGACCTATGAATAAATGGTTGTGGAAGGAATATACTTAGTTGTGACGTGACACTACTTGTAAATCAAGACATTGCTTGTATATCAAGTCAATATGTATTAAAACACTTTGCTTGTCTTGCAAAATGCTCTCAAACCAAGTTACTTTCAAACCAAGGTTTTACTGTATTTGTAAGTTTGATGGTACAGTATGACTATGCCATTAATGTATGTATATTTGTCTATTTGTATAATATTTCTCTAATACAATTAAGATTGAAATAAAGTGTCACTAAATGCAAAACTTTTGTTTTAATTTTATATCAGTCTTACTGAGAATGCCATTCACTTCCTGTCCTGTGGCCAAAACAGGAAATGAGAGGAAGTAAGGGAATTTGCGGGTGTTACCAGGGTCACCAGAATTAGTGTTCCCATTGGAATTCCCCCTCTATTCCTTTATTGCTGTCAACCCAAAATTCAGGATTTTCTGTTGCTTTCAATAATAATGGTAAACATAAAAAAAAAACCTTTAGTGACACTTTAAAGCTCCCATTAAAATAAGACAGCCCCAAGATATCTGCCCCTCCCAGAAGAAGTAATTCCCCAAGAAATTAAAAAGTGCCAATAAACACTCCAATAGCATGGACAAATCCTTTAATCGATGTAAACATTTTTTTAAAGTATACATTGTAACCCAATGCAGATCCAACATCATTGACATCATCTAGCAATGTAAATCCATCATCAATTATGAAGACCCTCCGTCCAGCGATGTTTTGCCATCACACCACTGTGATGTAAACAAACAACCAGTGATCCTGGGTTGTATCATTGACCAAGTATCCCTGCACTTGTGTTTACAATATTAAAGTGGCATGGATCATTTAGTCACAATTGTGCAGTTGGTCATCATGGCTGTAGGGAAATACTGTTGTGCTGTGGGTCATTGTGATTCACAATGGATCTGATTCACTGAGTGACATGATTAATGTTGGATCTATATTGGAGCAATTATTTACATTTTTCAAATGTATTTTTATTTATTTAACCACTTTACAACCGGCCCATAGCCGAATGACGGCAGCAGGGCGGTTTCTTAACTCTGGAATCACGTACTATGACGTCCTCCCAGAATTCCCCTCTCGCGCGCCCCCTGGGGCGCGCACCTGAACACATCCATGACCGCCAGGTCCAGAGGACCCGGCGCATCACGGATCCTGGTAAATGGCCGCTGATTGCGGCCGTTTACCATGTGATTGCTCCATCAAATGATGGAGCGATCACATGTAAACAAACTGGCATCATCTCATGAGGGATGGATGGCAGCAGCACTGTGGGCTGGATCTGTAGTGCCCACAGCGCTGCTCAGTGACATCCAGTCATCCATCCATCCATGCTCAGCCATCCCTAATGCTCTGCAATGCTCTGCACTAATCTGCAATGCCCTACAATACTCTGCAATGCCCAACAATACTCTGCAATACCCCAGAATACTGTGCAATACCCCACAATACTGTGCAATACTCTGCAATACCCCACAACACTGTACAATACTCTGCAATACCCCACAACACTGTGCAATACTCTGCAATACCCCACAACACTGTGCAATACTCTGCAATGCCCCACAATACTGTGCAATACTCTGCAATACCCCACAATACTGTGCAATACTCTGCAATACCCCACAACACTGTGCAATATTCTGCAATACCCCACAATACTGTGCAATACTCTGCAATACCCCACCACACTGAGCAATACTCTGCAATACCCCACAATACTGTGCAATACTCTGCAATACCCTGAAATACTCTGCAATACCCCGCAATACTCTGCAATACTCTGCAATACCCCACAATACTCTGCAATACCCCACAATACTCTGCAATACTCTGCAATACCCCGCAATACCCCGCAATACCCTGCAATACCCTGCAATACTCTGCATACCCCGCAATACCCTGCAATACCCTGCAATACTCTGCATACCCTGCAATACTCTGTCATACCCAGCCATACTCTGCAATACCCTGCCATACTCAGGAGGAGTAGGAGAATCTATTTTGGGGTGTCATTTTTGGTATGTACATGCTATGTGTTAAAAATATTGTATAAATGGACAAATGGAACCACTTCCCGCCCGCCGGCTGTCATACGACGTTCTTGACTTTGTGCGGGGATATCTGAATGATGGGTGCAGCTACAGGCATCATTCAGATATCAACTTTTTTAGCCGGTGATTCCCTACACCATAAGAATGATCATAGTGGCTGTTCCACTGCTTGATCGCTCTTACGGGAGGCGAGAGGGGAGGTCCCCCCTCCCGCTACCCTCCGGTGCTTCTACCGACTCACCGCTATGATCAAAGCCAGGATCTTTTTTTTTTTTATTATTTCTTTATTTCAGGCTTCCCAGCCTAGAGGTGAGATGTGAGGTCTTATTGACCCCATACCTCACTGTAAAGAGCACCTGTCATGCCATATTCCTATTACAAGGGATGTTTACATTCCTTGTAATAGGAATAAAAGAGGTCAAATTTTTTTTTTTTTTGAAAAAAGCATCAAACTAAAATAAATAAAGTAAAATGAACAATAAAAAAAAATTTAAAGTGCCCCTGTCCCTGTGTGCTCGCATGCAGAAGCGAACGCATACGTAAGTCCCGCCCACATATGAAAACAGTGTTCAAACCACACATGTGAGGTATCGGTGCGATCAGTAGAGTGAAAGCAATAATTTTGGCCCTAGACCTCCTCTGTAACTCAAAACATGTAACCAGTAAAATTTTTTAAAGCGTCACCTATGGTGATTTTTGAGTAGTGAAGTTTGGCGCCATTCCACAAGTGCGTCCAATTTTGAAAGGTGACATGTTGGGTATCTATTTACTCGGCGTAACTTCATCTTTCACATTATGCAAAAACATTGGGCTAACGTTACTGTTTTTTTTTTTTTTTAAAGCACAAATCTGTTTTTTTTCCAAAAAAACACTATAAAAAAATTGCTGCGCAAATACCGTGCGAGATAAAAAGCTGCATTGACCGCCATTGTATTCTCTAGGGTCTTTGCTAAAAAACATATATAATGTTTTGGGGTTCTATGTAATTTTCTAGCTAATAAATGATGATATTTACATGTAGGAGAGAAATGTCAGAATTGGCCTGGGTGCTCCAGAACGCCTGAAGGTGCTCCCCTGCATGTTGGGCCTCTGTATGTGGCCACGCTGTGTAAAAGTCTCACACGGGAGTAATAGCAGAATGTGTTTTGGGGTGTAATTTGTGGTATGCATATGCGGTGTGTGAGAAATAACCTGCTAATATGACAATTTTGTGAAAAAAAAAGTAAAAAAAAAAACGAATTGAGGGAAAAAATGACAACTTCAAAAAACTCACCATGCATCTTTCTAAATACCCTGGAATGTCTTCTTTCCAAAAAGGGGTCATTTGGGGGGTATTTGTACTTTTCTAGCATGTTAGGGTCTCAAGAAATTAGATAGGCCATCAGTACTTCAGGTGTGATCAATTTTCAGATATTGGCACCATAGCTTTTGGACTCTATAACTTTCACAAAGACCAAATAATATCCACCGATTTACCAAAGATATGTAGCGGTATAAATTTTGGCCAAAATATATGAAAAAAAATTACTAATTTGCAAAATTTTATAACAGAAACTAAGAAAAATGCATTTTTTACAGATTTTTCGCTCTTTTTTCTTTTATAGCACAAAAAAAGAAAGCTCTATTTGTGTGAAAAAAAAAGGACAAAAATTTCATATAGATACAGTGTTGCATGACTGAGTAATTTTCATTCAAAATGTGAGAGCACCAAAAGCTGAAAATTGGTCTGGTTATAAAGGGGCTTTAAGTGCCCAGTGATCAAGTGGTCAAAATTTTCTTCACGTTGTTGGTTGGTTTATTTACATTTTTTGGTTTTGAGTAATAAGGGGTAATAATGTACCCCTATACTCGTACACAAAACTCCACGTTTCTGAGCTGAATTGTGTTAGGTGTCATTTTAGATGAAAAAAAAAAATCAAAATGTGTATCGCCTATATATCATTTGTTATTTGAGAAGGAATATTATGCTTCCCTCTGTATCTGTATCAGTCTGTTTTATGACTTTCCTGTGCTATTTTGTATCAGCATTAGGATCTTGCTTTGGTAACTGATTTTACTTTGATTACTATTATTTTGTATTTTTATACCACTGTGTTTCCATCATTTACAGTGGTTATGGTTGTTTTGTTTTTAATCCTTTGCTGAATTGGGAACCCTCCCTGTCATTGAGTTTTGGGGGTATGGCCTTTTACTAATTTATACTACTATTTAAACACATCCAAGTCTGCAGTCAGATAGCTCTGAAAAAAAAGGTATACCCCTCAGAACATGTTAGTGTCTGGTTCTACTTTGTGATGCACACCTATAGATTTGTGACTTTAGTCTGTTGTGGAAGTTTATTTTGCTTTATCTAAGCCCAATACCCAACTGGGTTTGTGAATATTTTGCATTGTTTATATATTTTAAAACAAATGGTATCTTAGGTAATGCAGAAGGCTGTCGTGCCCTTCTTGTGTATGCATACCCTTGTGTGTGTGACCCTTCTTTGTTTCCCACACCAAGACACATGCCATTTCAACACTGAGAGGGAATCTCTAACACTTCACACTGGGGCAGTGGGTGCGTTGGCGGTAAAGTGCCACTATTTTTAGCGGCGCTTTACCGTCAATTTCATGGCGCTATTCAGCCACTAGCGGGGTGCTTTTACCCCCGGCTAGCGGCCAAGAAAGGGTTAAAAGCACCGCAAAGCACTGTTGCAGCAGCGCTATGCCAGGCGGTGTAGCCGCGCTGCCCCATTGATTTCAATGGGCAGGAGCGGTTTAGGAGCCGTGTATACAAGTGGATTGTAGGGCAAAGTGGATTGTCCTTTCTGAAATAAGGCCCAGTGTGTCAACATGTGCTAACTCCCATCATGGGGGATCAATGGACGTGTTTCGGGGGTGTAACCACTTCCTCTCACCTACTTTAGTTTGGAGGAAGGGGTTGCACCCACAAAATGCGTACATTGATATCCCACAATGGAAGATAGCACATGTTGACACACTGTGTGTTTTTTTGGCTTTAGCAAAAAAGATGTAGGGAAAATACACACATTTTAGGCATGTGATCATGAGGGAAATGCAAATTTTGAGTCCCAATATGTGTGCATCTTCAAAATTTAGCTTTTACAGGGGTGAGATCACCCCATCTGATGAAGGCAAAATCAACACAGTTTTGACATACTAATCTCCCATATGGCCTTCACTTTAGCAAAGTTGAACTTTGTAAGTTTCTGAGTTGGGGGTGTGTATGTTCTGGTTTTAAACATGCCTGTTTAGCCACAAAAAAGGCTATATACTGTCAAACATACATGTTATACACTAATGTTGGTTTGTTAAAAAACCCTTTTATAACGCACATGTGAATGTGCTTGGAGTAAAATGTTTTGTACTCAACAACGTGTGGCTTCTTCTTTCAATGCTCAATACCAGTTTTTTTTAAGTTGGTGTAGTTAGTGACAATGGGGGGGTATTTAGTAAAGGCAAATCCACTTTGCACTACAAGTGCACTTTCAGGTGCACTTGCAGTGCATTTGTGGTGCAAAGTGGATTTGCCTTTAGTAAATAACCCCCACTGTGCTGTAAAATCTTTCAAAATCAGGCCATTTTAAGGACTACAAGCAATTAATTCATGGAGTTGAAAAGGATGATTATTTTTATCATTAATGCATTACATACATTACCAACAATAACATTGTGTGTGTGTAGCAGACCCACAGCACAACATAATAGTTAACTGAAGAAGAGATTGTCACCTCATGTATCAAATAAGTTAAATTTGCATTATTGAAGAAAATGGCCAAAAATAAAGGGCCATTTGAGAACCTAGGAGACAGATGAGAAACACAAGCAGTAAATCAAATAAAATATGAGATTAGTTTTTCCAAAAAAAAAAAAATATTTTAAACAGCTTCCAAATTTTCTGGTAAATCTATTGCCCCCTACCCACGAATTCCTCCGCATAGTTTTGCCATACTTCACGGGTGCTTTGGGGGGGCAAGCCACGGTGGCCGTCATTGTTTGTGCCGGTGAAAAGTCGGCCTCAGTCGCAACTGAGGCCAGATAGTTGACTGAATTCTTCCGTCGGAAATTATGAAGAATGCAGCAGCTCAAAATGATGTGGTTTAGTTTGTATTCAGCCATGTTGATGGCCATTTGGAAAAGCTGGAACTGGCTGGCCATTATACCAAAGGCTTTCTCGACCACTCTTCTGGCATGGACCAGCTGGTAATTAAAAACCCTCTGCACCGGGGTCAGAGTCCTCATGGGGAACAGCCTCATCAGATGGTCCCACAGCACAAAGGGCTTATCTGCCACAAAAACAAACTGGAGGCCATGTTATCCGCTGGAGGGGGCTGGCAACCCCAAGCTGCCATTCTGGAGACATCAGTAAAATTCCATCTGTGCGATCACTCTTCCATCAGACATACGGCCATTCTTCCCTACGTCCGGATATAAGAACTCATAATTCACCATCACCACCGCCAATAACACAATACTACTTTACCTCTTATAATTAATGTAGTATGACCCCAATTTGGGTGTTGGGATGATCAAGACGTGCTACCCATCTATCGAACCACCGCAGTTGGGAAAGTCTCACTGCTGGTGGAATTGGGAGGCCACAGTCTGCCATTCCTGTGGGATAAAATCAAATTGTGGAGTCAAACAAGAAAAAAATAAATTGTACTTTTGCACATAACATTGCAAGCAGATTAGACACAAACATTATTGACCAACATAAGTATAACAGTTATTGAAATGAGTATTTAAAGACAAAAGTATAAGGTCCACTTATCAGATTCCTCACGCCCTCTGATGGCCCATTTTAAAAATTTAAGGGGGGGATGTTTTGGACAGGTAACCCTCTCCACTACATTGAGAGCTGAATGCCTAAATAATGTGTGTTACTTTGGCCAGCCCCTCCTAACTTACACTATTGGCAGCCCACTGGACAGATAAGAAGTGTCAAAAATCCAAAAATATGAATACACACTGTACAAATTGAAGCACATTTTTACATTCTGCAATTGCCTATCAAGATAATAGGAGAACAAAACTTTAAACAGTACCATTTGAAAGTATTCAAGCAGGCACTTGCACTACATGCTTTGGTGAATTCATCCATAAATCTGACCACAAAAGAGGTAGGTATAGTTTGTATGGGTTTGGCAAAGTCAGCAGATAGGTTGACTTAGCGGTTGGGGGGAGGGAGGATTCCAATGAGTTTTGGCCCCCCAAAAAAAGCCTTTTGCACTCTGCCTGAATTTAAGGATGACAATACCATTTGGACACATTTTAGGAGGTATTTAGGGTAAGAAATACAATGGAGCTGACAAAATACATTGTTAAGTGACTAGGCTAGGTGTGTATGGGCCCAAGATCGCATGCTGGGGAGGTTAGTAAAGGCAAATATGTATAAAGGATGAAAAAGGAGCATTAAAAGCTTACAGCATGCACAAGGACATAGAGGACATTCACAGCATATTACAATCATGGTAATTATGGAATGATGAAATAAATACAATACATTAGCAAACATTAAATACATAGAATGTGATGTTAAAAGATAAAACTTACATTAATATAGTCCTTCTGCAGGACCTGAATGATGACAGAACAGGTCTCTGGAATAATTGTTCCCAGAACCTGGGGACCGCAAGGTGGCGACGAGCCTTTGTTCTGGAGTGATGGCTTGCACATGCAGGTGTCCTGCTTCATAATATAAGGGGACAGCAAAGCCAACAGACGGTGAAAGACGGGTCCATCATCCATGGATAATTCCTGAAATCATTAGGATATTTCTCCTGGAGCTCCCGCAACAAAGGCATATGAGAGAATTGGTCAGGATTAAGCAACCAATTCTTGGTCCAAGAACTCCTCCTCCCCCTGTTCAGGATCTGGACTTGGGTCAAAGCAGTAACTCCAACACCAAGCCCAACAACAGCATGAACTCTACGACGAGTATGTAACTGCAACATGGCTAATAAACAAACGGCTGCTCAGAACGAACTGACAGAAGGCACTGAAAATCAGAAAGGACCTGAGAAGAATGAGCTGAAAATCAGAAATGACCGGACAAGAACGCACTGAAAATCAGAAGCTAACTATAAATAGAATGCACTGAAAGACAGAAACGAACTGACAAGCACGCACTGAAGAACAGATACGAACCAACAAGCACAAACTGAAAAGCAGAAACGAACTGAAAAGCACGAGGCTGAAAAGCACATATCGTCTCTCACCAAACTTCTACTAACACGAGATAAACACAAGATTAGCAGAAGGAGCCCAAAGGGTGGTGCACTGGCTATTGAACTACCTTCTTATCGGCTTGTCGTACGTCTTGAATGTCACCACGTTCACACGTTCGTAATTGTTGGCCAACATTTGTGTGACCGTGTGTATGCAAGACAAGTTGGAGCCAACAACCTTCGAACAAAAATCCATGGTTTTGTTGTCGGAAAGACTGATTGTGTGTACAGGGCATTACAAACTGAGCGCTAATACAAATGCAAAGCAGCGCTATTGCTGGCAAAAATGCCTGTCAGATCACATATGCGAGAATAGTGGAAGTCAATGGGGCTTAAACCTGCAAAATCCATAGTTCTCACTAAAGGCGTATATGCAAATTATTTGCCATAAAAAGTGTATGGGGACCTGGGTCCTGCCCCTGGGGACATGTATCAATTGGAATTTTTTTTTTTAAATGGCCATTTTTCCGGGAGCAATGATTTTAATAATGCTTAAAGTGAAACAATAAAACATAAAAATTCCTTTAAATATCGTGCCTGGGGGTTTCTATGGTATGCCTGTAAAGTAGCGCACTTTTCCCGTGTTTATTACTGTACCACAGCAAAATTACATTTCTAAAGGAAAACATTTCATTCAAAATTGCTCGCAGCTGTAATGAATTGCCGGTTCCTAGCAATATCGAATTAAAATCAAAGAAAAAAACAGTGTAGGTTCCCCCCACCAGTCCATTCCAGGTCCTTTGAGTCTGGTATGGATATTAAGGGGAACTCCACGCCAATTTTTTTGTTTTAAATGGCGTAGGGGTCCCCCTAAAATCAATACCAGACCTGAAGTCTGGTATGGATATTAAGGGGAACCCTGCACCAAAATTTGAAAAAAAAATGGCGTGGGGGTCCCACCCAAAATCCATACCAGACGCTTATCTGAGCACGCAACCGGGCAGGCCACAGGAAAAGAGGGGGGATGAGAGAACTTTACCAGACCACATGCCCTCAACATGGGGAGGGTGCTTTGGGATCCCCCAAAGCACCTTGTCCCCATGTTGATGGGGCAAGAGCCTCATCCCCTCAACCCTTGCCCGGTGGTTGTGGGGGTCTGTGAGTGGGGGGCTTATCGGAATATGGAAGCCCCCTTTAACAAGTCCATTGTCTGTCCTCCGATCTTTCTCCTGCGCCACTCCCGCCGCCGCTCCTGCTGAACATTCAAAAAATGAACCTCCTCTGATGCTGCAATGGGGTGGATGATGTCACTCCGAGACCCCACGCCTTGTGACTTTACCGCATGGGGCATGATGGGTCAGTGATGTCACAAGGGGGCGGGGACTCCTGATGACATCATCCAGCGGCCACACCCTATAGTTACATATGATATATGCACTATGGAAGCGGACAGATTGGCTGGCCACAGCGTCGGAGGAGGTTCGTTGTTTTCCTGTTAAGCAGGTCGGTGGCGGGAGCGGCAGAGGAGAAAGACCCAGAGGACGAAGCAGGGGAAGAAGAAGCCGGAGGAAGATGGAGAAGACCGGAGGAAGAAGCGGAAGAAGATGGAGAATGAAGCGTGGGAAGAAGAAGCTGGAGAAAGAAGGAAAAAACTGAAGGAAGGAGCGGGGAAAGAAGAACACATTTTTAATAAAGAAATTGTCAAAAACCAGCTATTGACTTTTGTCACATTTTGTCACATTTCACTGCTTTATTTGGTGAATGTGTAGGTATACAATGTACCCGATACCCATTCACATAGGGCCCCCAAATTAGGGGGCCCCCAATAAGGGGGCTCCCAGATCCCACCCCCCCTATGTGAATGGGTATCGGGTACATTGTACCCCTACCCATTCACCAGAAAAAAGCAGTGAAATGTGACAAAAGACAATAGTCAGTTTTCAACAATTGCTTTATTGTAAAATAGCTCTGAGTGGTCTTCTCCACTGAGCGATGTCTCCCGCCATCATCATCTCCTGGTGCTGTCTCTCTTGCCGCCATCTTCTGTCGCCGTCTCTCCCGCCACCGCCCACTTCTCTTGCTGCTGTGTTCTTCCTCACTGCCGTGATCTTCCGTTGTGCTGTCTGGTGTCTTTTACACAGTCATGGGGCGTGACCATCCGTTGATGTCACACGGAAAGCCCGCCCCCTTTTTTCCAGAAAATAAAAGGACGGGCTCTGATTTGCAGTGCGGGCAAATCACATTTGATGTCGGACAGCACAGCAGTGTGAACCGGCCCCAAGGCCCCTCTCACACTTGTGTGACTTGTCCTGTGACTCCTGCATCCATAGACTTTAAGATTACACTGGCATTGCTTTAAATCACATCAAATTTGCGGCAAAAATTGTGGGACTTTCAGGTCGCACAAGTTTGAAAGAGTCTTTTATAGACCTCAAGTTGTATGAAAAGTTGGCCAAGTGTGAACGGAACCTATAATAACACCTTTGAATTAGGCCCCATTTGCACTTGTGCGACCAATGCCTGTGTAATCTTGCAGTAAATGGACCTCAAGTCGCATCAAAGTCAAACCAAAGTAGTGCAGGGATGAATTTGACCTATTTTTAGGATGCACAAGTGAGAATAGTGCCCAATTCAAAGGTATTATCCATGAATCTCATTCAAACCGCTGCGAGCTGAAAGTCACACTATTTTGCTGCCACTTTGCTGCTGCAACTTGGCCCCAACTTCTGGTGAATGGCTGTGTAATATTGCACCCTATGTACTTCAAGTCACATGAAAGTCACACCAAAGTAGTACAGGGACTACTTTGAAGTTGTTGCAAGAATTACAAAGACAAAGACAAAGGCCCAGTTTGAGCCCTGGTTCACACTGACAGCAGGAGGAAATCGTGCGAGTCAGTCCCGACTGCGGGGGGAATTTCAGAGACATCTGTGTAGGTTTCTGCACTGTTGTCAATAAAAATCGCACCCTGAAGTTGCCAAAAAGTAGTACAGAAACTACTTTCGGGAATTGCGGCTCCACACCAATTAGAACGGTGCAATTGCCACTGATTTGACATGTCAAATCGCACCAATGTGAACCATGGCTGACACATACAACACTGCCTATCCACCAGCTGGATTCATTACCTGCAATTTTCCACAGCTGTTATATATAAAGATTCCACCTTTATCATTTACTTGCAGATGTGCTGAAGAGATTCATTTTTTGGTGCACAAATACATATAGAAATTGTAAGCTATAAAAGATATTGCACTTTCCCAAAACCACCACCCCCAAAACTAATTAACCACTTCCCGCCCGCCCTATGGCGGATTGACATCCTGGAAGTGGTTCTGTTATCCTGACTGGGCGTCATATGACGTCCAGCAGGATAACATGCCGCAGCGCGCCCCCGGGGGCGTGCATCGCGGCGATCGGTGGATCGGTGTGTCACACCGCTACACCGATCTTGGTAAAGAGCCTCCGGCGGAGGCTCTTTACCACGTGATCAGCCGTGTCCAATCACGGCTGATCACGCTGTCAACAGGAAGAGCCGTTGATCGGCTCTTCCTCACTCGCGTCTTACAGACGCGAGTAGAGGAGAGCCGATCAGCGGCTCTCCTGGCAGGGGGGGTCTGCGCTGATTGTTTATCAGCGCAGCCCCCCCGCAGATCACCACACTGGACCACCAGGGATCGCCACTAGGACTACCAGGGAAGGGGCAACATGTGGATGGCCAGGTATGTACCCCATGGCCATCCACATGTGCCCAGTGTGCCAAATCTGGGCCAATCAGTGCCCACAAATGGGCACTGATTGGCACCATTATGTTGCAGTGATGGCCAGCAATGCCACCCTTAGGGGCATCACTGCAAACAAGCAGTTTCATCAGTGTCCATTCGTGCCACCTGTCAGTACCCATCCGTGCCCATCAGTGCCCATCTATCAGTGCCCATCCATGCCCATCCATGCCCATCTGTGCCAACTATCAGTGCCACCCATAAGTAACCATAAATGCCCCCTACGAGTGCCCATCAATGCCACCTATGAGTGCCCATCAGTGCCGCCTATAAGTGCCCATCCATGCCACCTATGAGTGCCCATCAGTGCCGCATACCAGTGCCACCTCTCAGTGCCCATCAGTGCCACCTATCAGTGCCCATCAGTGTCGCCTATCAGTGCCCATCATCAGTGCCCGTCAGTGCCACCTCATTGGTGCCACCTCATCGGTGCCCATCAGTGCCGCCGTATCAGTGCCCGTCAGTGCAGCCATATCAGTGCCCATCATTGAAGAAGAAAACGTACTTATTTACAAAAAGTTTTAACAGAAATAAAGAAAAACTTGTTTTTTTTCAAAATTTTCGGTCTTTTTTTATTTGTTGCACAAAAAATAAAAACCGCAGAGGTGATCAAATACCACCAAAAGAAAGCTCTATTTGTTAGAACAAAATGATAAAAAATTTGTTTGGGTACAGTGTAGCATGACCGCGCAATTGTCATTCAAATTGCGACAGCGCTGAAAGCTGAAAATTGGCCTGGGCGGGAAGGTGTCTAAGTGCCTGGTATTGAAGTGGTTAAAAAGGAGAAAACAGAAGAAACCAAATTATGTACATTCATTTACTAGCTTCAAAAAAATTTCTACAGGATATATGGTGCTACATTTAGCAAAACAGTTAGCAATTGGGTTTTAAGGACCCTGTTCATAGGCGCTTACAATCTGAAATTTATCCAAACCTTAGAGTGGACACAGCTTTACTTTCAGTGCATAACGGGCAACACATCATATTTTTATCTGCAACATTATAGAAACGTACTTAACAGTCATTATTCTTACAAAGCATTCCAACATAATATTAAAAAAGGCACATGTTCAAAATATAACACCCACCACCACACCATAAATCCACACCCATATATTCATTGGTGACCATGTTCTTCTGGAAGGTGCATTTCTGTGTACATGATAAAGCAATGAGTTTAAAGAGTAGAAGGTCAGCGCATGCTCCCAAACCATGTTTGCATGGTCAGGCAGGAACAATACACACACAACATTGACAGCATGGCCACATAAACCCACTTTTGATTGAAAAAATGCACAAGAATTTCAGCAAACAGCCCTAGTTGGGCTTTTGTTAATAAGCACAATATCATTCCTTCTCCCCTACAAATCACAGCAAAAAACTTGGCTTCTCAGGCCAAACGAACCCCGTCCCCCCTACTGTAGCCCTTTATATAAGGTAGGTTGTATTGTTAGCACACTGACACACGCCCAATAGAAGTACACGCCCACCGGTATCTTTCAATCTGTCTCTTCGTGTATGTCTAAAGTGATTGCACCTGATGGCAGAAACACATAATACAATTTCCAACTGTGCTAGCCTTTGGCTATGTGCATCAAATCTCCAACTACAGGCCAAAGATCGAAGTCCATCTGCATGCTCATAAAAAAAGCAACAGTTTTCTAAGCATATTTACCTGTGCAGTGTAAACCCTACAATTTTAAAAGTCCAAGTCCCTTGGCATGATTAGTGCTAACAAACATTTTCAGTCCCTGGCTGCATTGAGCTTCCAATCTAAAGTCCAAAACTAACTTTCTTTTTTTTTTTTTTTTTTCACATATAACTTTTATTAACACCCACAACGGGCAAAGTCAGGTCAATACAACAGAAAAAGTAAGCAATATAACATACGGATTACAACTGCAATATATCCCTATTTGTCTATATCTGCGGTGCAGATCAGTATAGTTATTTTAGGGCCAGTCCCCAACCGGCACTGCCCCTTGTTATCTGCTGGGAAAAGTGAATAGAGGTGGTTCAGCTAACAAACCTAACTACGCTTGTTTCTTTTTTCCTATTTCTAATCATATAACAAAAAACAAAACCAAACAAACAAACAAACAAACAAAAAAAAGAGCTGAGAGGGACAGCCAGGGTGTGTAAAAAATAATATTCATACATGAATCTCCTGTCTAAGGAGGGCTACTCCCTCCGTAGAGTGGATAAACTGTTTCCAAACACTCCAAGTCATGGAATACCTATCCTGTTGGTTTCGCTCAGCCGCCAGCAAGTCTTCCATTCTACTGCTATCTATCACCTTACGCAGCCAATCGGCGCCGTTGGTGATGATTGTTTTTTCCAATAAAGTGGAATGCAGGACTTTGCAGCATTAAGAAGGTACCCCAAGATTGATTTTTGATATCATTTGGCAGGGATATTGGAAACATGAAGTAATAAAAATGCCGGGTCACCAGGTATCTTATTTTCCGTGAACTTTTGAGTCACTTCCCGGACAGTCGTCCAGAAGTTAGTCAATTTAGGGCATGACCAGAATATGTGGAGTAATGTACCTCTTTCTCCCAAGCATCTCCAACAAAGATCACTAGTATCAGGGTAGTGTTGGTGCAAAAGGTGGGGGGTATAATACCATCTCGTCAATAGTTTGTAGTTAGTTTCTTGTGTTTTTGAACATATTGATGTCTTCCAAGCAAATCTAAATATATTCTGGATTTATGCCGGTATGAATTTCCATTGTAAGTCCTGTTCCCATTTATCCAAGAACGACGGATATGATAGAGTTGCCGGATAATTCAACATAGTGTATATTTTGGATAGAACCTGCGTTATATTGCCTTCATCAGAGCAATATTCTTCAAACGTCGTCAAAGAACGAGCAAAATTACGGGGATTAGGTATAGTATCCAAAAAATGGCGTAGCTTAAACAGACCCTCCTCCGACATTAGTTCCTTAATGGAAGGCCATCTGCCATTCAATAAAAAGAGGAATGCTTGAGTTATGCCAGTCCGGCGTAGTTTGCCGAACGTATAAGGGCAGAGGAGAGGAGAGAATTGTGGGTTCCCTAAAATAGGAAATAGCGGAGAGTCCGAAGATGAGAGAGAGTGTTGTTTAATAGCTACCGATCCTATACGAAGCGTCATCCCTGTTAGTGGATGGCTTTTCAATAGTGGTTGGAGATGGTCATGGCACCACAAGGCCGTTGAGAGTGGGATACATGTTTGGGCCTGTTCTATCAAAGCCCATAGTTTAGATCGGCCGTGGCGGCACCAATCTACGATTCTGCCTATGTGGATTGCCTGATAGTATGCTCTAATATCTGGGAAAGCTAGCCCCCCATGTTGCTTAGGTAGAGTCATTAAATGAAAAGAAAGTCGTGGCTTCTTAAACGCCCACACAAACTTGATAAAAAGTGTGTTAACTTGTTTAAAGTAGGATATGGGGATTCTAATTGGTAAGGCTTGGAGTAAATACAAAAATTTAGGTAGAATACTCATTTTTAATTTTGCCAAACCACGAGTGCAGGCCCCTATTCCAAGTTTCTAAGAGCGTGGGGGTTTTTGACAACAGTGATGGAAAATTCAGTTCAAATATGTGTGACATCTCCGTCGGGATATAAGTGCCTAGATATTGCAAAGCTGTCGCTGTCCATTTGAATTTAAAACTGGACTTAAATGTAGACAGCATAGAAAGGGGTATCCCTATCCCCATAGCTTCTGATTTATGGAAATTAATTTCCAGGTTGGAGAGACATCCGTAAATCCCAAACTCACGTAGTAGATTAGGGAGCGAAATAGCAGGATTTGTCAACGAAAAGAGCATATCATCCGCATAGGCCGAGATTTTGTACTGATCACCTCCGACACTTATGCCCTGGATGTCCGGGTTCCGACGAATTCTATTTAGAAATGGTTCTAAGGACAGAACAAATAGCAGGGGGGAAAGCGGACATCCCTGTCTAGTGCCATTTAGTATAGATAAGGGATCCGAAAGGACCCCATTTACTTTAACCTGAGCCGTAGATTGTGAGTAAATTGTAGTAATCCATTAAATAATGGTATCTCCTAGGCCCAGATGTCGAAGAACCGTAAACATATATTGCCAGTTCACCCGATCGAACGCTTTTTCCGCGTCTGTGCTGAGAAATACGCATGGTGTGTGGGAGGTTTTAGCCACATGTAGCAAATTTAAGAAATTTAAGAAAAAAATTTTAGTCGTATTGTCCCTTGCTTCCCTAGTAGGAACAAAGCCTACCTGATCTAAATGCACCAAATCTGGTAGGTGAATTGCTAGACGAGTCGCCAAAATTTTGGTAAACAATTTAATATCAGCGTTTAGAAGGGAGATTGGCCTATAACTGCCACATAGGGTCGAATCCTTGCCTTCCTTCGGAATAACAGATATATATGCTTTTAACGTATCTCTAGGAAGGGTCTCGCCATTGCCCAGGCCATTAAACAGATCTACCATAAAAGGTCCTAGTGTAGGAAGCAGGGTTCTATAGTATTGCAGGGTAAGACCGTCCGGGCCGGGGGCCTTTCCTGATTTTGTAGAGTTTACTGCTATTGTCAATTCCTCTAAACTTATTAGTTTGTCTAGTTCCACTTTGATTTCAGAAGGGATAGTGGGTATCTGAGCTGCTTGCACATATTCATCCATCAGAGATTGGGGGGGGACGTAGCAGATGGTATTTTATAAAGAGATGCATAAAAATCTTGAAAAACCTCCGAAATCTCCAGTGGCAAAACTATTTTCTGGGCTTTTGAGGACATAATATGTGGTATATATGATTGGAGTCTTTGTTCCTTAGTTGATCTGGCTAATATTTTCCCACATTTATCCCCTGCGTAACTGGTTTTCCTGCATTTCTGCAGTGCCGCTCTGTATTGTAGAAGGTCGTTGATTTGTGTCCGAATTTCGGCTAATTCTCGTTCTATTACCTGGGAGGGTGCGTTTTTGTGTTTAGATTCTATGGCTTGAAGTTTGGTCAGAAGCAGATATAATTGTCGTTCTTTGTCTCTTTTAATTCTGGAGCCGTGTTTGATAAAAATGCCTCGTATGACTGTCTTGTGAGCCTCCCATACTAAGCCTGGATTACTGTCAGGAGTTCGATTTGTCTGGAAGTATAGAGGCAGTTCTTTGATAATTTCTGATATTACTTCTGGGATCTGTAAGAGACTTTCATTCAATTTCCACATGCGTGTCGCATGTGAAGCAACCTGTGATAGGGAATATGTCATTGATATAGGGGCATGGTCGGACCACGTGATCAAACCAATAGAGGTTTCGCGGACAGCGTGCAGTTGGGCATGGGGGATTAAAAAAAAATCAATTCTCGAATACACCTTGTGGGGTGGAGAATAAAATGAGTAGTCCCTTTCACCCGAGTGCTGAAGGCGCCACACGTCGATAAGTTGGGCATTATGTATAGCTTGATTAATCGGTTTATGGGAGCCTATAGGAACTGATTTGGGGGGGACATTAAAATCCCCTCCCAGGATCAGTGGGCCTTCCGTAAAGTCCATCAGTTTGGCCAAAGTTCGACGGATAAAGATGTCCTGGTGATCATTAGGCGCATAGATCGTTGCTAAAGTCACACGTACTCCACCGAGAAGCCCTTTTATAAACACAAAGCGTCCCCCTTCATCTAACAGAGACTCACTGCAAACCCATCTCAACCTCCATAGTAAGTGAGGGTAATTCTGCTCAACTGGAGCTGATACCCCCTGTTACACTGAAGAGCTTGTTCAATAGAGGGGAACACAGAGCCATTAAACTCTATGCATCCCATAAATCCATCAGTCATAGCCATGGTAGGCCTGGGCGCAGCGCAGCGGGGAATAGTGAGGCAACTAGTATATCCATCTTACAATGACCATCATACAACCCCTACACTCCCTGGCAGAGGTTATAAACATAAACATATTCTCAATATATGATGGTTCCATTTAGTATAGATACCTTTAAATAAATATAGCACTTTTAATAGGTAATAAGTAATCGTATATTAAACAATAATTATTTCGGCATTGGAACACTAAGTCATATGGACTGATCCCTTAATCGACCCCAAGTTTCATTCCTGAAGAAAAATTCAGAGAAAGAAAAAAAAAAAAAAAAAACCCCCGGGAAAGGAGAGGAAAAAAAAAGAAAAAAAATTACTACTCCGGGTCATTTGCAATAGGTTCTCGGTAATTAGATTCTCAGAGAGAGGTTACTAACTAGGAAGCACCAGGCAAGATAACCAATAACCAACAAACACATATCATATATATTATACATATCTAACACATCTCAAAACATATATCAAACATATATCCATGTGTCTGTTTGCCCAAGGTGCTTTCAGGGTGCATCACTAGAGGCATTTACTAGGGGCATTTAGGGGTGTTCCCCACCGGGGAGAGGGAAAAAAAAAAAAAAAAGAGGGAGAAATGCGATCACTAACCACAGGGTTCAAAGTTCAAGGAAGTTGGGACTTTAAATGAAACAACTGGGTAGTGGAGGTATATGCATATTATAATTTATTTGAGTAGCATAAATACATGATTCATCTTATATGTAACAGAGCTTGCATAGGACCTGAACATGATGTATAGAAAGATGTATAAAAAAGTACATACAGACAACGTATGAACAAGGTAATGGACATATATATATAATAATGGCAAAAAGCCCAATACTGGTACATGCGTCCACATGGTATAAATGTATTCATCGATGAGGTAGTCCTTGGAGCCGTAAGTTATTATGTCGGCCTAAATATTGGGACACCTGCCTTTAAACGCACATGAACTGTAATGGCATCCCAGTCTTAGCCTGTAGGTTTCAAAATTAATTTGACCCACCCTTTGCTGCTATAATAGCTTCAACTCTTCTGGAAAGGCTGTCCACAAGGTTTAGGAGTTTGCCTATGGGAATGTTTGACCATTCTTTCAAGTGAATTTGTGAGATCAGGCATTGATGTTGGACGAAAAGGCCTGGCTTAAGTCTCTGCTCTAATTCATCCTCAAGGTGTTCTGTTGTGTTGAGGTCAGGACTCTGTCCAGGCCAGTCATGTTCACCCACCCCAAACTCACTTATCCATGTCTTTATGGACCTTGCTTTGTGCACTGGTCCAAATCATTTGGTGGAGGGGGGGTTATGATGTTGGGTTGTTTTTCATGGGTTGAGTGTTGGCCTCTTAGTCCCAGTGAAGGGAATTCTTAAGGCATCAGCATACCAAGAATTTTTGGACAATTTCATGCTCCCAACTTTGTGGGAACAGTTTGGGGATAGCTCCTTCTTGTTCCAACATGACTGCTCAAAGCAAGGTCCATAAAGACATGGATGAGTGAGTTTGGGGTAGAAGAACTTGAGTGGCTGCACGGAGTCCTGACTTCAACCCGATAGAACACCTTTGGGATGAATTAGAGCAGAGACAGCGAGCCAGGCCTTCTCATCCAACATCAGTGCCTGGCCTCTCAAATGCACTTATGGAAGCATGGTCAAACATTCCCATAGCTGCAAAGGGTGGGCCAAATCAATTTTTAACCCTACGAACTAAGACTGGGCTGCCATTAAAGTTCCTGCGTGTGTAAAGGCAGGTGTCACCTTTTGACTACAAAGTAAATATGGCAAGTTTTACAATGGTGGTGGAACCCTCCTACACATAAATACTACATTTAGACATAGTTTTAGGACCTGGGAGATGAGTCAACTTCTCTACATGAAGCGGCATGGTTGACATTCAAACCCAGACGCTCAGGGATACTAAGCAGAAGTTCTAACCTCTCAGCCACAGAGCTGCCACATGCGAGTACCTCCTACACATAAATACACATAAATACTGCATTTCTTTGGACATACAGGTGATGGAATTACATTACTCAAGAGTTATTCTTCTTGATTTATTCTGTGATGTTTGCTGGTTCTTTGTGGGTGAGTGTAGAGTAGTGATATTAGCCTCAAATTTTTGGGAATTTACATTTTGATTTCTGATGTTGGTACACATATCACATTTTTTGGGCTCAGATTATGATTATTTGGAAATAATAAAAAGCACAAAAAATTGTGACTCATTTTAACCACTTGCCGACTGCCATATACTGCCAGATATACTGCGGCAGAATTGGCACAGGCAGGCAAAATCACGTACCAAAATTGCGCCCCTCTGGTGCCCGAAGTGGTCGCATCGTTAGGGGAGCAATCCATGCTGAGGGGGAGGCCACTCATTTGTGGCCACCCCCTAGCGATCGCTCCCAACAAATGACAATCTTCCTCTGCCTCTGTAATGTAAACAGCGGCAGAGGAAGTGATGTCATCTCTCCTCGTGTCGGTCTTTTCGTTTCAGCGCAGAGGAGAGAAGACATCCAAGTAAGTGCACCAACACTACACTAACAGTAGAACACTCTAGGCACACATTTTACCCCCCAGTCACCCCCCTCCGATCACCCCCCGATCACTCCCCTGCACCCCCTGTCAGAGTGACACCAATAGCATTTTTTTTCTGATTATTGCATTGGTGTCATTTTGTGACAGTTATAAGTGGTAGGGCAGTTAGTGTTAGGCCCCTTTAGGTCTAGGGTACCCCCCTAACCCCCCAATAAAGTTTTAACCCCTTGATCACCCCCCGTTGCCAGTGTCACTAAGTGATCGTTTTTCTGATCGCTGTATTAGTGTCACAGGTGACGCTAGTTAGGGAGGTAAGTATTTATTTAGGTTCGCCGGCAGCGTTTTATAGCGTCAGGGACCCCCATATACTACCTAATAAAGGTTTTAACCCCCTGATTGCCCCCTAGTTAACCCTTTCACCAGTGATCACCGTATAACTGTTACGGGTGAAGCTGGTTATTTAGTTTGTTTTTTTATAATTTCAGGGCACTCGCCATTTATTACCTAATAAAGGTTTAACCCCCTGATCACGCGGTGATATAAGTTAGGTTTTAGGGTCAGATAGGATCTGCGTCACCCCAGGCAGCGTCAGGTTAGTACCAGTACCGCTAACACCTACGCACGCAGCAGACACCTCCCTTAGTGGTATAGTATCTGAACGGATCAATATCTGATCAGATCTATACTAGCGTCCCCAGCAGTTTAGGGTTCCCAAAAACGCAGTGTTAGCGGGATCAGCCCAGATACCTGCTAGCACCTGTGCTTAGCCCCTCCGCCCAGCCCAGCCCACCCAAGTGCAGTATCGATCGATCACTGTCACTTACAAAACACTAAACACACATAACTGCAGTGTTCGCAGAGTCAGGCCTGATCCCTGCGATCGCTAACAGTTTTTTTGGTAGCTTTTTGATACAGTTGCTATCAGTCAGGAGCTTTTTTACCTGTGAGTCTCACTAGTGTACCACTAAATTTAGAGCCCAAAATGGCAAATCGAAGGTATGCTAGTGAAGAGGCCTACACGTTTCTGAGCGTGACAGCTAGTGAAGAGGAAGTCAATCATCTGTCAGATTCAGGCTCAGAATACGATCCTGTAGAGGACAGCGGCTCCATGACAGATAGCTCTGACGACGGAGTTGTGGTCCCTGCCAAGGTCAGGCATACCAGACCCAAATCTTCATTTTCTGTTGTTGATGTGCAAGAACCACAGGTCCCTCATATGGAGCAGAGCAGTACTAGCGCCGCTATTCCTTCTGGTGAACTGGCAAGCACCAGCAGCCTAGTGCACCCTGGTCATAGTCAATCCAGCACTGCAGTATCACGTGGTGATGTGGCAATTCCCATAAGTGCAGTTCAAGCTGGTGAGGTGGCAAGCACAAGTAGTGTCCCACTGCCACCAAGAAGACGAACATAGGCCCGTTGTGCCCATAGTGCCCTTCCTGCTGCATTCGCCAATCCTAATTGGGAACCCACCACTTCTGCAGCACCCGTGCTTCCCCCATTCACTGGCCAACCTGGAATTCAGGTGGAAACAGTTGATTTTACGTCACTTGATTTTTATTTGATGTTTTTCACAGAAGATCTCTATAGATCTATTGTGGACCAAAGCAATTTGTACGCTGGTCAACACATCGCCACTATTCCCCAGTCCTTCCTTGCCAGAGATTGGAGACCAATTACGGTTTCTGAATTTAAGCTCTTTCTGGGCCTTCCCTGAACATGGGCATAACTAAAAAGAGCGAGTTGCGGTCATATTGGTCCACTGACCCAATTCACCATATGCCCTTGTTCTCTGCCTCCATGACCAGGGCACGATACAAGCAGATCTTGCGGTTCATTCACTTCAATGGCAATAAACTCTGTCGTCTTCGTGGAGACCCTGGATACGATCGGCTCTTGCATGTTTTTCTCTGGCTCTCCTGTCCCAACAAGGAACCTGAGAATGCAGCCGGTGATTCGGCCAGCTGACCATAGAGCTGATCAGAGACCAGAATGGCTCCAAACATCTCTATGGCCTAAGAAACCAGAAGCTAAGAGCATTTTATGACTTAGATTTCATTGGATGTAAACAGTGCCATTGGGAAATTGGGAAAGCATTTTATCACACCGATCTTGGTGTGGTCAGATGCTTTGAGGGCAGAGGAGAGATCTAGGGTCTAATAGACCCCAATTTTTTCAAAAAAGAGTACCTGTCACTACTTATTGCTATCATAGGGGATATTTACATTCCCTTAGATAACAATAAAAATGATAAAAAAAATGAAAGGAACAGTTTAAAAATAAGATAAAAAAAGCAACAAAAAAAAAAGCACCCCTGCCCCCCCCTGCTCTTGCGCAAAGGCGAACGCCAGCGTCGGTCTGGCGTCAAATGTAAACAGCAATTGCACCATGCATGTGAGGTATCACCGCAAAGGTCCAATCGAGGGCAGTAATTTTAGCAGTGGACCTCCTCTGTAAATCTAAAGTGGTAACCTGTAAAGGCTTTTAAAAATGTATTTAGTTTGTTGTCACTGCACGTTTGTGCACAATTTTAAAACATGTCGTTTTTGGTATCCATGTACTCGGCCTAAGATCAACTTTTTTTATTTCATCAAACATTTGGGCAATATAGTGTGTTTTAGTGCATTAAAATTTAAAGTGTGTTTTTTCCCAAAAAAATGTGTTTGAAAAATTGCTGCGCAAATACTGTGTGAAAAAAAAAAGAAACTCCCACCATTTTAATCTGTGGGGCATTTGCAGAATGATGCCTGCAGGTTTAGGTATCATCTTGGTGTCATTCTTTTCAGACAGCGGTCGGCTTTCATGTAAAAGCAATCCTAGTGGCTAATTAGCCTCTAGACAACTTTTACAAGCAGTGGGTGGGATTATCCCCGCCCACCATCTTCCATGGTTTTCTCTGGCTCTCCTGTCCCAACAGGAAACTTTAGAATGCAGCCGGTGGTTCTGCCCGCAGACCATAGAGATCAGATCAGAGACCAAAACGGCTCCAATAATCTCTATGGCCTAAGAAACCGGAAGCTACAAGCATTTCATGACTTCGATTTTGCCGGATGTAAACAGTGCCATTGGGAAATTGGGAAAGCATTTTATCACACCGATCTTGGTGCGGACAGATGCTTTGCGGGCAGAGGAGAGATCTAGGGTCTAATAGACCCCAATTTTTTAAAAAAAAGAGTACCTGTTACTACCTATAGCAATCATAGGGGATAGCATGTGAGGTATCACCGCAAAGTTTAGATTGAGGGCAGCAATTTTAGCAGTAGAACTCCTCTGTAAATCTAAAGTGGCAACCTGTAAAGGCTTTTAAAGACTTTCAAAAATGTATGTAGTTTGTCGCCACTGCATGTTTGTGTGCAATTTTAAAGCATGTCGTGTTTGGTATCCATGTCCTCGGCCTAAGATCATCTTTTTTATTTCATCAAACATTTGGGCAATATAGTGTGTTTTAGTGCATTAAAATTTAAAAAAGTGTGCAAATACTGTGGGAAAAACATGAAACACTCACCAATTTAATCTGTAGGGCCTTTGCTTTAAAAAAATATATAATTTTTGGGGGTTCAAAGTAATTTTCTTGCAAAAAAATTTTTTTTTTCATGTAAACAAAAAGTGTCAGAAAGGGCTTTGTCTTCAAGTGATTAGAAGAGTGGGTGATGTGTGACATAAGCTTCTAAATGTTGTGCATAAAATGCCAGGACAGTTCAAACCCCCCCAAACAACCCCATTTTGGAAAGTATACACCCCAAGCTATTTGCTAAGAGGCATGTCGAGTCCATGGAATATTTTATATTGTGACACAAGTTGCGGGAAAAAGACAAATTTTTTTTGTTTTGTTTTTTTTTTTGCACAGAGTTGTCACTAAATGATATATTGCTCAAACATGCCATGGGAATATGTGAAATTACACCCCAAAATACATTCTGTTGCTTCTCCTGAGTACGGGGATACCTCATGTGTGAGACTTTTTGGGAGCCTAGCCGGGTACGGGACCCCGAAAACCAAGCACCGCCTTCAGGCTTTCTAAGGGTGTAAATTTTTGATTTCACTCTTCACTGCCTATCACAGTTTCGGAGGCCATGGAATGCCCAGGTGGCACAAAGCCCCCCCAAATGACCCCCTTTTGGAAAGTAGACACCCCAAGCTATTTGCTGAGAGGTATAGTGAGTATTTTGTAGACATGTGCATTCGTTTTCGTCCAAATCTATTTTCGGCCGAATTTCAGGTATTTTCGTTATAATTTTAACAAACGATAACGAAAGTGCAGAATCCGAAAAACGAAAGATCCAACATAAACAAATGCTTTATTTTCATTTTCATTGCTACAACAGTTCGATATAGATAGGAGATTCGACACAATGATGACAATAACAATCTGTGTCCGTCAAACCTGTGGTCGAATGTGCCTAACCTTAACTCTATTAGTCCAAGATTATTCGACATAGAGAGAAAAGATTTGACATAGAGAGAAAGGATTCAACGTAGGGGAGAAAAGATGCGACGTAGGGGGGAAAAGATAAATAAAAATAATGATGATGATGAATGTTATTGGCTGATTGTAACCAAAGAGGAGGAGCAGTAAAATAGCTAGAACTTAGTACACACGTACTTTGACTTATGGTTTCTGTTGAAAGTTCTAAGAAGATTCGACGGAGCAGGTAAACTATACGGCGTTGTACAGTTTAGCTGCTCCGTCGAATCTTCTTTGAACATTCGACAGACACCATAAGCCTTCAATGACAGATTTGACCTTAATTTGGATTTTCGGACCAATGCAATTTTTAACGAAAAACTAAATAAATAAAAAACGAATTTCGGGAGTAACTAAATTTTATTTTTCAGACAAAAACGAAATTCCGAAACAAAATATTTCAGTGTGCACATGTCTAGTATTTTGCAGACCTCACTTTTTGTCACAAAGTTTTGAAAATTGAAAAAAGAAAAAAAAATACATTTCTCTTGTCTTTCTTCATTTTCAAAAACAAATGAGAGCTGCAAGATACTTACCATGCCTCTCAGCAAATAGCTTGGGGTGTCTACTTTCCAAAATGGGGTCATTGGGGGGGTTGTGCCATCTGGGTTTTTTTTTGGCCTTCAAAACTGTGATGGGTAGTGAGGAGTGAAATCAAAAATTTACGCCCTTAGAAATCCTGAAGGCGGTGCTTGGTTTTTGGGGCCCCGTACACGGCTAGGCTCCCAAAAAGTCCCACACATGTGGTATCCCCGTACTCAGGAGAAGCAGCAGAATGTATTTTGTGGTGTAATTCCACATATGCCCATGGCCTGTGTGAGCAATATATCATTTAGTGACAACTTTGTGCAAAAAAAAAAGTTTGTAATTTTCCCGCAACTTGTGTCAAAATATAAAATATTCCATGGACTCAACATGCCTCTCAGCAAATATCTTGGGGTGTCTACTTTCCAAAATGGGGTCATTTGGGGGGGGGTTGTGCCATCTTGGCATTTTATGGCCTTCAAAACTGTGATAGGTAGTGAGGAGTGAAATCAAAAATTTACGCCCTTAGAAATCCTGAAGGCGGTGCTTGGTTTTCGAGGCCCTGTACGCGGCTAGGCTCCCAAAAAGTAACACACATGTGGTATCCCCATACTCAGGAGAAGCAGATAAATGTATTTTGGGGCGCAATTTCACATATAACCATGGCATGTGTGAGCAATATAACATTTAGTGACAACTTTTTGTAAATTTTTTTTTTTTATCATTCAATCACTTGGGACAAAAAATTATATTTAATGGGCTCAACATGCCTCTCAGCAATTTCCTTGGGGTGTCTACTTTCCAAAATGGGGTCATTGGGGGGGGGTTGTACTGCCCTGCCATTTTAGCACCTCAAGAAATGACATAGGCATAAACTAAAAGCTGTGTAAATTCCAGAAAATGTACCCTAGTTTGTAGATGCTATAACTTTTGCGCAAACCAATAAATATATGCTTATTGACATTTTTTTTACCAAAGACATGTGGCCGAATACATTTTGGTCTAAATGTATGACTAAAATTGCGTTTATTGGATTTTTTTATAACAAAAAATAGAAAATATCATTTTTTTTCAAAATTTTTGGTATTTTCCGTTTATAGCACAAAAAATAAAAACTGCAGAGGTGATCAAATACCATCAAAAGAAAGCTCTATTTGTGGGGAAAAAAACGACACAAATTTTGTTTGGGTACAGCATTGCATGTCCGCGCAATTAGCAGTTAAAACGATGCAGTGCCAAATTGTAAAAAGTGCTCTGGTCAGGAAGGTGGTAAATCCTTCCGGGGCTGAAGTGGTTAAATTTGCATCAGTAATGGTATTTGTGGTTTGTAAAAACACCTGTGTCAGTTTGGGTAAAGATTGTTGTGAGATGGAGAGTAACAAGTGAAAGAGAAACAAATATTTTACCAAAACATCAAAACATTCCACATTCTAGCATTCTTAAAAATAAAATATTTGAAGTAGAAGCAACAATGTTGCAAAGGAACATTTATTTCAGAGAAAGATACATTTCATCTCAACATTAACCACTTCAGCCCCGGAAGGATTTACCCCTCCTGACCAGAGCACTTTTTGCAATGCGGCACTGCGTCGCTTTAACTGACAATTGCACGGTCGTGCGACGTTGCATCCAAACAAAATTGACGTTCTTTTTTTCCCACAAATAGAGCTTTCTTTTGGTGATATTTGGTTACCTCTGTGGTTTTTATTTTTTGCGCTATAAACAAAAAAAAAACGAAATTTTTTAAAAAAAGCAATCTTTTTTACTTTTTGCTATAATTAATATCCCCAAAAAATATATAAAAATCTAATTTCTTTCTCAATTTAGGCCGATATGTATTCTATGTATTTTTGGTAAAAAAAAATCGCAATAAGCGTACATTGATTGGCTTGCGCAAAAGTTATAACGTCTACAAAATAGGGGATAGATTTATTGCATTTTTATTATTTATTTATTTTATTAGTAATGGCGTCGATCTGTGATTTTATCATGACTGTGACATTATGGCGGACACATTGGACACTTTTGACACCATTTTAGGACCATTGTCATTTATACAGCGATCAGTGTTATAAAAATGCACTGATTACTGTGTAAATAACATTGGCAGGGAAGGGGTTAAACGTTAGGGGGCAATCAAGGGGTTAAGTGTGTCCTAGGGAGGTTTTCTAATTGTGAGGGGGATGGGCTACCACTGACATGACAGCGATCACTGCTCCCGATCACAGGGAGCAGTAGAACCCTGTCCTGTCACTAGGCAGAACTGGGAAATGCCTTGTTTACAAAGGCATCTCCCCATTCTTCCACTCCATGACACGATCGCGGGCCCCCAGCGAACATTGAGTCCACGGGACCTGCGGTCATGGAAAGAGAGTATGCGGCGGGCGCCCACAATGCCGTGATTTAAAGGGGACGTACCTGTATGCCCATTTGCCCAGCCGTGCCATCGTGCCGACGTACATTATTGCGCGCTGGTCTGCTAGTGGTTAAAAGGATTTATTTGTGAAAATATATATGTATGTATATATGTATATGTACCATTAGAATCAATGGCTAAAATGTGCAATGGACTATAATAGAGCCGAGGGAGATCTTTCTTTTTTTTGTTTTTTTTTTGTTTTAACATTTCTGCTAAAACTTTTGTGAATCAGTACTGCTTGGACCTTGAAGAAGGGGACACACCCCGAAAGCTCTTCCATGAAAAATTACATGTTCATGCAAATAAAATTGCACTAATACGGGTACAATCACCTCAAGTAGGGAACTATAGTAAATTCTATTTTGGGAGTATTTTTTTACCAGCACTATAGTAAATACCGTTTTAGCGCCAATTACCATGATTAGCAGTAGTTAGCGCCGCAGAGCTATAGTAAATGACCCCCAGTATGTGTTTTTATTTTGCTCTTTCATATTTAGTGGTTGAGATATTTTAGATGGAAATTCAGGTTTTAAACTGGCCTGAGTATATCGAACCTCCTCTCTGTCTGTATACAGATGTATATTGAAGGTCTTTCAATTTGGTAAACATCACCCAAAGTTTATTTTTTATTCTCTGTTTGGAGATGGTGTATGGTATGCTAGGCAGAACTATGTAATTAAACTTTAACATATAAATAAAATTATAACACTGGACTCATAAATGTGTGGATTTAAATGGTCGCGGCCTTTTATTATAGGTATATGTCATATATATATATTTTAAGTTTATTATCAAATACTGATATTAACATACCAACAACAACACATTTTGTAGCTTAGCTATTAAAGCTCAAGCTAACTAAACCATAACACAAAGTCCCACATGCCAAGCTTATGTACAATAAGCACGGCACCCCAACCGGCCCACTGCCAATTCCACACAAGATTGTAGATCCATATTTAGGATGTCTGGTGCAATACCAGACAAGTGGATTCCGTCAGGATGGTAAAAACCAAGTATACCACCCTCCAAATCTACATGTCTGTAAGTCAGTCCATTCAACACAGGCATAAACTTAGCAACAGCTCTATTAACATTCTTAGGTATTTTATCAAAATGCTTCTATTTGGGTGAAAGCCAACTCAAACGAGGAATAATCTTCGAAAAGACCAAGACACAGGAAGTACATTATGAATGCACAAAAAATCAGACTTTATACAAGAGATAATGTCTAAAGTCTTGCGTAGACCAAGGTCGTTTCCAGCCAAATGGAAGATGATAATATCAGGGACAGGCCCTTTTAAATATATTAAATATAACACTTTATGCTAATTCGTCCATTTTAATCCGCAATGCCCATACCAATAAAAGGCAAAGCAAGATATGGGTAAATCTAAATTACTACCATAACAGCGGAATTCAGCTCTCCTATGAGCCCAGTACACGTAAGAATGTCCGATGATCCAAGTGATGAATGGAGAATCTGAAAATTATATAAAAACGTTAGGACAAACATAAGAACTGTAGCACTGGGATCTCCATCTACCAATATTTTTAATAATAGATTCAGAAAAACCTAAACTCGCAGCAGCAGTAGCAGCGCCAATACGAAAAGAGTGTGATGAAATTGCAAGATGGCCCAGCTGCAAATTATGCAGACATTTTTTCAAAACAGCATTAAATTGATAAATTGTCAACGGGTCATCATTTGCATGAATAAGGATTTGTTTATCAAGAGGTGGTCATAGCGTTAAGTCATTTTGAGTCAGGGACACTGCACATATGGACACATCTCTATGCTTGTGGACAGTAATTCAATGACCACAACCAAATTGATCATTTTTACTCTTGCATAACAACATACAAAGCACCCCGGAATGGAGACTCACAGAAAACATCAGAAGACCCAAACCAGTTGATCGTTTAGGAGGAAGCAGTTCAGAGATTCTGAAAGCTCCATAGAAACACAAACAAAATGAAAGTTTAAACAATAACGCTTCAAAAGGTGAAAAACATACTATCTCAGTAGTTGTGCATATTTTACCCAATAGATCACTTGTGATAGGCAATCTCCAATCCGGCAATCTGTGTTTTTTTACGATAGCCCTTCAATGCCAATTTAATGGAAAAAAAATTTAGAGCAGGAAGTATCACCATGTAAATTTCTAAAAAAGGACACTCTTGCTAATGTCTTCACAATATAAGAATAAGAGTATTGTCTTGCCATGAAAAGATTCAAAAAAGACAAAACTAAATCTTCAGTAATGTAGTCATTAGACATATTGTAACGTTGCAGAAAAGAACACCACATTTTCCACGTGGCTTCATAACACGCCCGCGTGGATGGAGCCAAAGAATTTTGGATAGCATTTTGCACCGGATTCAGATCAGCATCCATAAATGAGGAGGACATGACTCTCAGATTATGTCTGCATCAGGAACCAATTCCCGAAACCTGCCTATCTGTTGGCAAGACAATGAGTCAGCAATGACATTATGAACTCCTGGAACATATTTTGCTTTCAACCAGATATTCAATTCTAAACACTGAAACACTAAATAATGAAGAATAGAAATAACTGGAAGTGATTTAGAAACCAAACAATTGCAAAAACAACCCCTTGCCGTACCGCATGCAAAAGTATCCTCTTATTCCTAAACTGTACACCCCATAATTCAAGAGCTACTATAAAAGGAAATAATTCAAGAAGAACAATATGATTAACAAAACCTTTATCAATCCAAGAAGAATGTCTATCAGCCGACCATCTACCCTGCCAAAAGGCCCCATATCCGCAAGCCCCAGAAGCATCCGTATAAAGGTAAAGAGCAGATGCGATACAAAAAGGAGTTTGTCACAAAGAGCATGCATTAAAAGAAAACAAAAATTTGTGCCAAACCAACAAATCAGCATGAATGTCGGATGCAATTCTAATAAAATGTCTAGGAGATTTAACCCCTGAAATAGCCATATAAAGGCGTTTTGAGAAAATTCTTCCCATAGGCATTACTCTAGCAGCAAAAGCCAATAAACCTAACAAAGACTGAATCATTTTCAATTGCACCTTTTGTTTAGTCAAAATAAAATCCAACAACATCCTGGTCTATAATTTTTTCCATAGGGAGACAAAATTCCATGGCCACAGTGTCAATTTGCAAACCTAAAAAGTCCAAACGTGGTCGGGGAAGTAGATTTCTCAGGAACTAAAGGAACCCTGAATATATGACAAATCATCTTAAATTAAGTGAAAAAAAAACTAAAGTATCTGCTTTACCTATGAATAAAAAATCATCCAAATAATGAATACAATTAAAGAAACCCGAACGATAACAAACTACCCATTCTAGAAAAGTAGAAAAAAGTTCAAAATAATAACAGGATATAGAACAACCCATGGGCAAACACTTATCAAAGAAATATTTTTTGTCAAAAACAAAACCTAAATAATTAAACACAAATGGACATAAAGGCAAAAGATGGAAAGCCAATTTTATGTCAGCTTTTGCCAACAATGCAGAATTACCAACAGCTCTGATTTTAATCAAAGCATCCTCAAATGAAGAATAAGACACAGAACACAAATTGGAATTAATTTCATCATTCAAAAATCATTCATTCGAAAAACCATCAGGGAAAGATCAATGATGTATAATCCTAAAAGAACCATGTTCTTTTTTTTTAATAACCCCTAAAGGAGAGGCCCTAAAATTAGAAAATGGCTGATGATCAAAGGGGCCGGCAATCCTCCCTTCTTCAAGTTTCTTATAAAGTTTAACCCGAACAACATCTTCATGTAAAGCAACTGAAGTCAAATTCTGAAAAACAACGCAACCACTACCTGAAAAAGAAGGTAAAATAAAACCAAAAGGGAAACCATCAATTAACATGTCCGCTTTCTTGCGATCCGGGTACAGCAGAAGCCATGGTAACATGTTTTTACCGCTTTTAAGATATGTATCCCTTAAAGCAGAAGGAGTATGCTGATTTTGCTTTTTAAAGAAACGAACAGCTGGGTGCGGCCCTGTACAATGAGCACATTTGTGCTTGTATCTACAATTATTAAGCCATTTACAATGACCTTCATTAAAATTGAAACACAATTCTTTACGAAAAGGTCCAACAATAGGCATAAGTGGTTTAACAGCCTGTTTCTGTGGCAACAATAGAGTTGGCTAAAGGCCAACATCCTTCATACCCCATTTTAGTGACTTATGTACAGAAAGCTTTTGCAGGAAGGACTCATCGTAAAAGAACCAGGACAAACCTCGAAAATTCTTATATGCCTCTAAAATTGGTAAGGTTAAAGAAGGGGAATATAGGGATTATGACGGTGCCAGGAAAACACGGTACATACCAGATTTTTAAAAGATAAGTAATTTTTATTAGAACATATCATATATAAAAAACAGACACAAGAATTACAGAAACAAGGTGTGCATAAATACTAAAAGCATATCTGTAGTGAATATCACCGAGCTAGGCCTTGTAGATGTAACGGCCAATGCAAAGGATAGGTATTTTAGATATCCGACATGTTTCGCCAGTGTTGGCTTCTTCAGGGATAAGTTGTTAATACCTAAAACGCTACAGTAGTTCTGCAAGTCACCAGAGGGGGCCTCACACAACTCCAGCACTAAACCTCCAGCCAGGAGCACAAGGGATGTTACAGGACACCGACGTATCTACCACCACTGGATTGGGGTTATCGCCGGCTGCTGGCTCTACTTAGCCTAGCATTTCACTATATATCTATCCAATGATAGTCCTACAAGTGGTACATAAACCTTTCTCCTGTTTATGTAAATCTCGCTCCTGTTTACATTTAGAGTTTCTCTCTAAGTGTAAGGATTTATCGGTGTCCTGCATTTACTTTAAAAAGCATTATTCTATACATAATTGGCCAGGTCCTTTTTACTGCCCTCTACAGCTACCTAGACATATTCAAAGCAAAGTCTTCAAAAAGCGAGGCATCTAAAGACTCACCTCTGGACCTTTCCAAATTAGACTGTGCAGCCTGAACAAGGCCTTGCGGAACTGCATCAGCAGCCATGGAATTAGCAGCTACAGTATCTTGTGTATTGCTAGTTGTGATAGCGACAGCATCAACAGCAGGCACATCAACACATAATGCTCCAGAAACTGAAGGGTTAATTTCCAATGTATTAACATCTGAGTAGTGAGCAATGTTATCATGCATTTTGTCATTTAATGACGTTTCTTACTGCTTTTCTTGAGACTTGTCTTTTTAATTTCTCTTCCAGAATCTTGTGGCATAGAAGGGGATTCGAATCTTCACGGCCTCTTCCAGATTCTTTTCTTCACAGCCGTCGGTCGTATTGCACATGCGCCGTCTTCTGAGACCGGAGAATAGCCGAGACTATCTCGAACAGCTCTGAACGAGGGATCCTGCATCACAGGGTCAATAGGCGACATCCACAAGAGGGTCTTGGTAGTAAGGAGAACGTGGAGAAGCCGAAGGAGCTAGATGGGGAACACTGTAAGCCGAGGATGAATGGGGAGGCATAGATAAACAGGACCAAAGCCACCATTCGCTGTCTTCGGATCTGACCCGCACCATCATCTGGTGCAGCAATGAATCCGTGGTACAGCCGCAGATGTGCTTCTTTCTCTTGATCTCGCTGACTGCACTGTTATGATGCATTTTTCTTTCTTTTGTAGGTCTTTAATCGTGCCAGGACCGTTACAGACATCTTAAGCCAGTCAAAGGTAAGTACAAATAATTGACACAAACTGGTTTAAACAGCAATATTTTACTATCTACCAGCATCCCAAATGAGGTGGGTGGGGACATTTCTTGCTGGAAAGTCGTTTGATGTTTACTGTTTCAAGTTTTTATTACCCCAGTGAATGAAATTGTTTTTTCCGAGGCGCATGCGTGGCAGCTCAATGGACGGTCGCTCGTTCTGAGAGCACCGCTCCACTCCGGCCAGCAAACACCGCCACAGCCACGAGAAGCGGCGGAACCAACGCATCGGACCCCCCCCTTATCTCCCGGAGTCCTGGGGGACCCCCTCGCATGATCGGGGGCTCAGCAAGACGGGACCTTTCCCGATCCCTGGATCCCGGACCGCGGACCGCGGCCTACACGAAAATGGCCGCCGCTAGCGCCGCACGAGGCCCCATAAAGAATCCAGCGGCATCCCTGGAAGACTTCCCTCCTCTGCCTTCACATGCAGACAAGATAAACCCACCAACAGTGAGTAACCCCCTGGATGGGATATTTCCAGCATCCCCCACTGACTCTCTAGGATACAGCCCTATGGAAGTTCCCCCCCTGACCCAGATGGAGGAGAGATGCTCCACATCCAGCCCTCGGCCTACCTCTCCTGGCCCTATCCCCACAGATTTCTCAGCCTTAATGGATACCTTTTCTAACATGCTCTCAAGAGGGTTAGCACTAAATGCCTCACAAATCACTACCACTATACAGGCAGACTTACAACAATTGGGCATTAGAATTGAGGCAATTGAATCAAAGACTGATCAAATTGCAGCAGTCGCCAATCAGAACACTGACATGATCCAAGAATTACATGAACAACTGGACATGGCATACTCAAAACTCGATGACCTTGAGAATAGGTCTCGTAGATATAATTTTAGGCTAAGAGGACTTCCAGAATCGTTCAAAGACACAGATAAACTCGTTCGCTCATTCATCAAACACTTACTTCCGGATATTCCAGAACACAGATTGGAGTTAGACCGAGCGCACAGGGCCTTACAACCTCCACGCCAGGATGGCTTGCCCAGAGACATAGTGGTTAAACCCCACTTCTTCAGAGTTAAAGAGGAGGTTATGCACAGAGCAAGAGAAACAGAAAATCTCTCCTTTCAAGGGCACCCGATCCAAATATTCGCGGATCTTTCTCCTCTTACGATACAGAAACGGAGATCCCTGAAGCCTCTTTTGAGCTGCTTAACTCAGAAATCGATCGCTTACAGATGGTTGTTCCCTTTTCGCCTCAACTTTGCCTACCTAAATAAATCATATAGCTTCACTAACTTTGGAGACGGAGAAAGGCTGCTGCTGCAACTGGGCCTTATTTCACACTCGCCAGCACCACCTGCCGAGATGGACCCTAGAACTCCTCAATCAACAAAAAGACCGCCACCCTCAAGTCCCAATCAACCCTTATGGCACAAGCAACAGGCCAAGAGATCCAAAGATGGTCGCCCTCCATGAAGAACAGTCTACTATCAACAGAATCAACCCCCTTTTTACTCCCCAGGAACTCCTGCGGTAGTCTTTTGAAAATGGGACACTGACTTCCTTAACCCCCGTTTTCTCCTGGCAGAACCCTAGCCAGATTCGTTTTGAGATTTCTCTCCCCCCCCCTTTTTTTCTTTTTTCTCCCTCCTGGGGGTTTTTCTTTTTTTTTTTTTTTTTTTTGGATGCTGAGAAGTTTATGGTTCGCTCCATCTCTCCCAGGACTCCTTTTAGCATGTTTTTTCATGGTTTCAAATTTGGTATTATTTTTGGCGGTTTGGCCGGAGTGGCGGCACTTCGCCTCCACGAGTCTCTGAGTGGTATTTTCCCCCACTCGGAGACACTTCCATGACCCCATTTGGGGGGGTTTTTGTTCTAAGGGAAAACCTTGCAGGAGGCAAACACCCACCTTTCCCTCCTGTAGGGGTTCTTGCAAGTTACTCAGTTTTATCCGAAATGTTTTCTTGGATATGGTTCTTGTTCTATATTGCTTTTGACATGTCTGGTCTCTCCCACCCAGGGTCAACCCTTCTTCATTTCCTCACCTCTCCCTCCCACCTATCCTCGGAGTCACTCAGGAGTCACACGAGGCAGGTGCTACTAGGAATCCCAGGAACTCAGGCCGTGGAGGATTGGACGCATGTACACATCTTGAAATCCCAGGTAAGCACTGGATATGTGGGACGCTCATCCCCCCTTCTGATCCATGCACTCTGACACACTGATGCCCCCTCATCCCCTCTGTATTGCCACACACAATGTGCAGGGAATGAATTCTCCAGTCAAAAGACGCAAATTATTTAACCTATACAAATCACAAAAAATAGCAATTCTTTTACTACAAGAAACTCACTTCCCATCCTCATACAATCCCTCCTTCCTCCATGGCCACTACACTCAGTTTTTTCTCTCCAATGCTGACAATAAGACAAAAGGGGTGGCTATTTGCTTCGCAAAACATCTTAAATTTTCTCCCACAGATGTCATTAAAGACCAAGCGGGCAGGTTTCTTTTAGTAAAGGGCACGATTGAGGGATGAATGCACTCATTTATCTCTTACTATGCCCCGAATAAAGGCCAGGCTTCCTTCATCTCCACAATGATGTCCACACTAGGCCCAAAACTTGAGGGGAAGATCATAATGGGAGGAGACACAAACCTCCCTTTTGACATCTCACTGGACAAAGCGGGCTCTGGTCCTCCTCGTCCTAGAAAACCACCAAAACAAAGCACTAAAATAGCCTCCACACTGTGTTCCTTGGGCCTTGTGGACATCTGGAGGGAAATGAATCCTAAGGTCAGAGACTTCACTCATTATTCCGCCCCACACCACCTCTACACAAGAATCAACCACATTTTTATTCAATCACAAAACATCCCTAGAGCTCTCAAAGCAATTATCAGGGACTCCCCTATATCTGACCACTCGATGGTTGTTTTATATATGCAGCAATCCCCCAACCCGGGCAACAAATTTATATGGCGCCTCAATGAAGGGCTCCTCAGTGACCCAATACAATGTTCGAACGTAGCAAAAGAGATACAGGAATACTTCCGTTTAAATGATACTGAAGAGGTCTCTCCGGAGACGCTATGGGCTGCTCATAAGGCAGTACTCAGAGGAAAAATTATTCAAATCTCCACCAACCTTAAGAAGGAACGTACAGCTGATATCAATAACCTTCGGCTTAAATTCCAATCTTTGTGTAGAGCCCACAAACGGAAGCCCACCAAAGATTCTCTAGAGGCGCTGGAGAATGCGAGGACTTCTCTAAACCTGGCCCTTACCTCCGAGGCTGAGAAACAGCTCCGGTGGTCGGGTGCCCGCTTTTATCACCAAACTGACAAAATAGGAACCAAATTAGCAGCCAAATTGTCACCAAAACCGAGATCGATCGCCTTCCCCAAAATTCGCACCCCATCAGGTGATCTCACCCAAAACCCAAAACGGATAATGGAAACATTCCACGATTTTTACACTTCACTATATAAAAAGGAAAAAGTATCATCTAATCATTCCATATCAGAATTCCTAGACAACCTACCCCTTCCCAAATTATCTCCAGACCACTCTGAACTTCTAGAGGGTCCAATTACTGAACCCGAAGTGCTCGCGGTAATTAAACACCTGAAACAAAACTCAGCCCCGGGCCCAGATGGCTTCTCCGTAGGCTATTATAAAAAATTCGGTCCCATATTAACCCCGTACTTAGTCAGATTCTTTAATTCCCTCGGGTCTGATTCTCCCCTGGATAAAGCCCTAAATCTTGCCTTCATTTCGGTCATTCCGAAACTCGACAAAGACACGACTATGGTTGCCAATTATCGCCCTATCTCCTTAATCAATAACGATTTAAAAATCCTAACTAAAGTTCTCTCCAACCGGCTAGCGTCCTGTATAGCTCTCTATGTTAATAAGGACCAGGTGGGCTTTATCCCGGGGAGACAAGGCCCTGACCAGATCAGGAGAGCAGTCGACATAATTTCTTTACTCAATTCTCAATGGGATGGGGGCCCCCCACAACATGGGTATCTATTGTCCGTTGACCTGCAGAAGGCCTTCGACACAGTTTCCTGGCCATACTTATTCCAGGTTCTAGATCGGTGGGGTTTTGGTCCACGATTCTTGAGCATCCTTAGGGCCCTGTACTCTGACCCAAGTGCACAGGTCAGACTGCAGGGCTTTTACTCCGAGCCCCTTACTATAGATAGAGGAACTAGACAGGGTTGCCCTCTATCCCCCCTTCTATTCGCCATAGCCATGGAATCCCTGGCTGTTGCGATTAGGAACCATCCTGACATTAAAGGGGTGGTGTGTGGCAAACAGGAGCACAAATGTGCCCTTTTTGCGGATGATTTATTACTCTTCGTGACATCCCCTCTGATCTCCACTCCTAATATTTTCTCTTTACTTGATAAATTTGGTGACATATCGGGACTGCGAGTCAATGTATCCAAATCCTCCGCCCTGAACATTACGGTCCCACCCAATACCCTAAGTAGCCTACAAAACCACTTTCCATTTTCATGGAATGAGGTCTCTCTCCCTTATCTGGGAGTACATCTCACGGCAAGTATAGCCTCCCTCTACTCCTCCAACTACCCGGCCATACTCCGCAAATTGATATCGGACCTTTCCCTCTGGGATAATCACAATCTATCCTGGCTGGGCCGTATTAATGCGGTCAAAATGACTCTCCTCCCACGCATACTTTACTTATTCAGATCCTTGCCCATCCCAATCCAAAAATCGCAAGTACAACCACTCCAGTCCAAAATCATAAAATTTATTTGGGGCCCGAAGGGAAGTCGTTGCGCTCAAAATATCCTTTTCAGGTCTAAATCACAAGGGGGTCTAGCACTTCCCAATATCTGGTGGTACTATCAAGCAGCACAGTTAGCTCAAATCTCCGTCGTATACTCAAAAGGCCCGAAGCCGGATTGGGTCACAATGGAACGTCAAGCAGTCCCTCTCCACACAATTGACTTTTTGTTGTGGTCTCCTACTAAATCAAGACCGCCCATACTTGCCCCCACGTTGTCTCATTCTCTGGCCCTATGCGACCGACTTTATAAAAACTCCTCCTTGATTTCCTCCCTCAAACCCCTCACACATATTTTTCATAACCCCGACTTTCCGCCAGGAATGAACATATTAGCGTTTAGTTGGTGGCTGAATAAGGGACTACTTAGAATAGGGAACTATTTCTCCTCCACAGGTCCTCTCACTCTGGCTTTCTGCACTAGCAAGCTGGAAATGCCTCAGGCTGAACGTTTTCGCTTTATGCAAATACATCATTTCCTTCATTCCCTCTGGCCAAATAAATCAATACCCCCCTCAATATCTAACTACGAGTCTTGGTGTGCGAGTGCAATGGATCAGAGAGGGGGGATTTCCATCATATATGCATCACTAGCGTCAATAGCGTCCAAGCCTCCATACGCCTTATCCTGGGAAAAGGACCTGAACCTCTCGTGGGATAGTGACCAATGGTTCTCCTGCTTCCAGCGCTCTTTTAAAGGTATATTAAATGTTTCTCTCATGGAGGGTAGCATCAAGGTACTCATGAGGTGGTATAGGGTTCCTTCTCTTCTTGCAAAGATATACCCTGATGCTTCCCCGCTGTGTTTTAGAGAGTGTGGCCATGTAGGGACAATGTCTCATGTATGGTGGGCTTGCCCCCGCATACGGAGTCTATGGAACAAAATTTTCTCGGTAATACGCAAAATAACCTCTGTTCATATACCCCAATCTCCAGAGATAGCTCTACTGAATATGAAAGTGGAAAAAGTAGATAAATATACACAGAAATTGATATTCTTCATCCTTCTGGGCACCAAAATCACAATTGCCTCTTGTTGGAAAAAACGCAGGGTTTCTTTTGCAGCGGTGAAACATAAAATATCCTGGATTATGGCGCAAGAGAAGATTGTTAGCATTATACAGGACAAAACCCGTGTTTTCGAATTAACCTGGGAACCTTGGGCTAATTTTTGCCATATCTCCTTATGCCCTGGTGTTAGTTTATCAGGGCAACAGGCTCCCTGAGTGACTCCACGGATACTCCTCCTCCCTTGTGATTTTCCCCTCATCTCCCTCCCTCCCCTTATCCTGATTCTCCTTCCCCTTTTCCTACACTCCCTCAGTTTCACGGTTTTAAAGTAGCTGTAAGAAGTTTGACCTTGTCTCTTACCTATTAATACTTACAGGGAGAGTTTAAATAATACCATAAGAATCCCCGGGCTTCATGAGGCTAGGGTATTTCTGTAATATGTAGCTCTCCTTCAGTTTGAGGATATGTAACTAAGGTGGTTTGACCACTTGACAATAGAGACCTATGACGTAGGGAATACATTGTTCCTACAATGGAACAAAATTATTAGACGCCTCTGGTGGGGGAGGCTGGGACTGAGATTGAGGGTTGGGGAGGGTGGGGCGGTCCCTCGCCCACAGTGAGTCCCCAATTGGGGTGGGTGACGGATAGCCTTGCCTACTCCCTGAGCTCTGGACTATATAAGATAGATCCTTCTATTACATTCCAGTGTTCCTCTCCTCCCGGCTCCGCTATAACCCTGCCTCCTCTTGTCTTATGACCCTGCGGTAGTTTCCTCTTAATTTGTTCGAGCAAATGTGACCAGATATCCCAAGCAGATTCGCTAGTCTTGTTTTAAGGATTTTCATTAACGTGGCTTTATTTTAGTTCTCTTACTTATAAGCCCTGCATCAGGAGGCTAAGCCTCAGATATATTTGTACTTCTAATGTCCCTTCTACCTTTATTCAATGTAAAGTTTGATGCTAATTTTGTATCTGATATATTTTTAATATTAATAATAAAAATTTATTGAAAGAAATTGTTTTTTCCTATGCTCCAGGTGGGAAATAAAATACACACTCATTGTTCTATTCCCAGTTTTGCAAACAGGCTTGCTTACAGACCTCCATCAGAATGAGAAAAAACAGGATGTCCTAAATTAAAAGGGTGGCATGACTGTGTCTCTAAATTGACCCTTTCTCTGGGGCTTATTCGGTCTTAGAGATACACGTTTCCAACATTGAAGTGTATTGAAACAAGTGTAAAGTACAACAGAGGACATTCTCTGAATATAATAAACTCATCAGGCTGAGACCTGTCTTGTGATTAGTGGCAGCTGAACATACAGCCTAGGAAACTCTAAGGCCCCTTTCACATGTGCCGACCATATGTCCGTATTTCATCCATACATTTTCAGATGAAATACGGACACACATGCATCCCTATGGCATAGCGGGTGTCAGCAGATGAACATCCGCTGACACCCAATATCATCCGGCCCCGCTATTGTCCGATTCTGCAGATGGAGGAAAATCCTATTTTTCTATCCATCTGCAGAGCAGATCTGTCTGTCCGTGTTCATCTGATCCCCCATAGGGGAGAGCGGAGATCTGACAGGGCAGTCCCTGCACAGTGTGCAGGGACCGCCCTGTCATCCGCCGGCTCAGCAGGGATCAGCGGAGCAATCCCCACTGAGCAAGTGGATGTTAACGGGTCGGATCAACATGGATCTGCACGTGTGAAAGGGGCCTTAAGCATAAGCAGACCTGAGCCAGAAAATCTGGGACGGTCTCACCAAGGATTACCAAAGACAGTCACTACGATCTTTCTCTCTCTCTCTCAGGCCTTAACTCATTGTGCCCTGTGTACTTGAATGCTCTTCTGCAGTACCAGCTGTACTGTGAGCCTCTAGGCCAGATCCTCAGTGGACTTCCCCTAGACTGTTCCCAGCAACTTTACATATGGGTCCCTCAACTTTCTTTAAGCTGGGACCCTGATAGCCTTCTAATGCCGCGTACACACGAGCGGACTTTCTGGCATTTTTGGTCCAGCGGACCAGACTCTTTCGGACAATTTGATCGTGTGTGGGCTCCAGCGGACATTTTTTTCCCAAAAGTCCGACGGACCTAGAAATTAAACATGTTTCAAATCTGTCCGAGGGACTCGGCTTTCTAGCGTGCAAACCGTTTGCCTGTGTGCTAGTCCGACGGACCAAAACTGACGCATGCTCTGAAGCAAGTACAAGACGGAACCGCTCAGTCTGGTAAAACTTGCCTTCGTATTGAAGCTAGCACATACCTCACGCTGCTAATTCTGTGATCTTTTAATACAGCACCTTCTTTTCTTCTTTATAATGCGAAAAGAATGAAGTTGTTTTGCAGCTTATATTCATACAGAGTTCTCACAAACTACTTTCTTAATTATTTATCCTTATGTCATGACTAATATTATAGTTTTTAAAAGCCAGATCTCCATAAATAATGTTGAAAATTATTTATTTGACTCATCTTTTTTACTTTTTATATTTCAACAATATATATTTTACAATTTGTGAAAAAATAAAAAAATCTATTGATTTAAATTTGTAATTTTTTTTAGGAGTTTCAAGCTACCACAATAACATTATTATGTTGTATTGTTTAGGAACCTTAATGAGGTTGGTGTCTCTTGTTAATTTGACATAGGGGGGTTATTTTCAGAAGGCAAATTCATTTAGCACAACAAGTGCAAAGTGCACTTGAAATTGGACTGAAAGAGCACTTGGAAGTGCAGTCGCTGTGGATCCGAAGGGCACATGCAAGGAAACAAAAAAAAAATCATTTTAGCTTGCACATGATTGGATGATAAAATCACCAGAGCTTCCCCTCATTTCAGATCTTCCCCTCAGATTTACAGTGACTGCACTTCCAACAAGTGCACTTGCAGTGCAATTTAAAGTGCACTTTGCACTTGTAGTTTGCACTTGAATTGCAAAATGATTTTTGCCTTTTGTAAATAATACCCATAGTCTTTTTGACATGTACCTGCCTACACACAAACAAAATGTCCTTTTTGAATAAAAACACATAGTAAATTTATAAGGAAGGCAACACTGGAGACACTTTTGGAATTTGGGAAGCCTTTTGTCCCCCAGGGCACACATCAAGTCAATGGAAAACAAAAATTGGGATCTTGCGGAGTCCGTAGAATAGGGAGCACAATCTGTGTCTTCTGTCAGACCAGAGTGAAGCCAGGCAATCACTTTCCACTATTCCGTGGAGCCTTCCCTGCACGCTGCCCTGCAGCCTTCCCTCCACGCTTCTCTGCAGCTTTCCATGGAGGCTGTTCCTCTGGTGGTGTACTTGTGGCAGGAGGAGGAGGAGGGGCTTCATCAGAAATATGGCTGGTTTGAGTAAGCTAGCCCCTCAACCCCTTCTGAAGGGCCTCATAAAAAAGCCCCTCACAGAGGAGGCGTTGCCCCTTCTCAAGTTCCATCAACCTGGTGGCCAAATAAGTACCATAGGCCTCTTCAGCATTGGGGGGGTTACTCAGCATTTGGCTGGCTTCCCGAATGAGGGCAAGTGATTCCTTCTCTGTTCGGGTCATCTTCCTGGGCCTATTGGTGGTAAGGTGGAGGGTAGGCTCCTGGCATTCTGTGAGGCTTCTACTGGGCCCAGCGACCTCCTGCCTGCCACTGGGCATGGCCTCCTCCTCTCTACCACTGGGCAGGGCATTTTTTGCTTTCTCAATCACACACAATTTTCAGCTCATGACTTGCAAATATAATTTTAAACAAATAGAAAAGGCTATAATTTTAACCCCACCATTATTCTTGCTGTTCACCAATCTTTGAACAACATTTTTGGCCACTACTGTCTAGTGATATGTATACATAATAATAATTGTGATTAAATCATTGATTTGTAAGCAATTCAAACATTTTAGTTTACATCATTAATATTTAGACAATCCAAAATTACCAAAAAAAGTATACCTGGCTGCAGCTGGGCACATCCACTTCATCAAGGATGAAAGGGCTTGGTTCTTCCTGGGACGCCTCAGCTGGGGTGGAGGGAAGGGTTGAAAGCGATTGCCTTGCTTCTGTCTGGTAATCCAGAAATCTCAGTTTGGGGTAGTACCACAGCTTGGGGACATAAACCTTGTCTGCTGCTGCTCCTGATTTGAAGGAATCCTGTATCTTCTTGTGTTCCCGCCTGTACATATTCCGCAAGATCCCAATTTTGTTCTCCACTAACTTAATGTCTGCCTGGGTGACTCGAGTCTTTACAAACTCCAGAAGTCTCCCCAGTGTTGTCTGCCTTGCTTGCTTATTGAAATACAAGGGGTGCTTGACCTCCCACAGGTTTCGGTTCTCTTGATAGAGGTCAATAAAATGACTCAAAAAATCTTCCTCCTTTAAAGTGATCAATTTTTTCTGAAAGACAAGACACAAGATAAAAACTGTAATGTCAGTCCAAACTCCCAGTATTATTTTTATCAGAATATAGGGTGCACACACACACACAAACACACACACCAAACACATACACAAAACACCCACCCATGTTTAAATCTTACCTTTGTTTATGACACTCGCTACTTCTGTTCGGACATATGTAGGCCAGCGTACTAGCTTTACATACACTGCGCATGTGTCATGTTCCGCCTGCGTCACCCCCTGACGTTCTTTAGGATGATTTTTCCCTGCACATTCACTCTTCATTGCACAGTGGGAGTATAAAGATATAGATGGCGGAGAGATTATCAGGAACTAGCGTGAAGGAAAGCCCGGAGCCACAAACATTCAGATCCAGGAAGAGAAATAAGGCCACCAACATGGCCTTTGAAGAGATGGTGGAGATGGTGGCCATATTGAGGAGGGAGGACTATGATGGCAAAAAAGGACTGTACACCAGACCCAATATGCAGAAGGACAAAATAATGTCCTCAGTTGTCACCACTATTGAGCAAAAATTTGGTATTAAACGGGCTAAAGACCTATTGAGAAAGTGCTGGTGATTGATCTGACGTAAAAACTAGGGAGACAGAACAATATTGCAGAATCAAGAATGTGCTTAAAAAAGTACTTGTCGTGTGTTCCTATTGAGATACTTAACTTGCATGCTGATCCATATGCTTTTCGTTTATACAGCATCGTTCGTAAATATTGTTCTTTTTAAACTACATATGATTATAATTAAATGTTGTTCGTTTGGCAAGAAATATGATGGTACAGGGTTCTACATACATTTAAGTCTTGATAATTTGTCGTATTAAAAGTAGTTTAGGATATTGTTGTTTAGATGTGTTTGAAACTAGAATGCTTTAGAAAAAATGATTCAGTGTAATGTAAGGACAGGACACAGCAGCTGTTTCCACATCTGGACTCAGGAGCACTAGTGTACTGTGTGACACCGGTACTTTTGTACCCCCTTACCATTTCACACAGGGGGGAGGGCCGGGATCTGGGGGTCCCCTTGTTAAAGGGGGCTTCCAGATTCCGATAAGCCCCCCACCCGCAGACCCCCACAACCACCGGGCAAGGGTTGTGGGGATGAGGCCCTTGTCCCCATCAACATGGGGACAAGGTGTTTTTTATGTGTATTGTCGGACCGGCAATTCATTAATAGCCGCGAGTAGTTTTAAATGACTTTTTTTCCTTTGAAATGTCATTTTGCTGTCAGACTGTTCTAAACACGGGAAACATGCGCCCCTTTACAGGCATACTATAGACACCCCCAGGTACAAAATTTAAAGGAATATTACACTTTTATTGTTTAACTTTAAGCATTATTAAAATCACTGCTCCTAAAAAAACGTCCGTTTTTAAAACTTTTTTTGCATTGATCCATGTCCCCTGGGGCAGGACCCCCGTCCCCCAACACTTTTTATGACAATAACTTGCATATAAGCCTTTATAATTAGCACTTTTGATTTCTCCCATAGACTTTTAAAGGGTGTTCTGCGGCTTTCGAATTTGCCGCAAATGCCCCAAATTGTTCGCTGTTCAGTGAACTGGCCAACAGCCGATGTTCGACACGAACTCGAAGCTCATCCCTACTCATAATACTAGTTTGTGAGAGGAAGGGATTGCACCCACAAACCACGTCCATTGATCCCCCATGATGGGAGATAGTACATGTTGACATTACCCATTTGGACTCACAATTTGTGTGCATCTGCTAAATTTGGCTTTTACATGGGTGACATCACCAGCACATTTTTTGACATGTTGAACTTTGTAAGTTCCAGAGTTTTTTTATTGTGTGAAAAAACCCTGTTGTAAAAAAAAGTTTTCTAAACAAATATTTTTTAAAAAATATGCATAAAATAACAAAAAAAAAATATTTTAGATTGATAAAAAAAGTAAAAAAAAATAAAAGTAATAAAAATTTAAATTGCGTTTAAAAAAAATACACCTTTGAATGTGCGCACAGTAAAATGTTTTTACTACAACAATGTGTATGGCTTCTTCTTTAAATACTCAATACCTGTTTTGTAATTTTTTTGGGTTTACAAAGACTTTTTTGACAAAGGGCCTTATTGACTAACGGGAAATGCACCTGGCACTACAAGTGCCCTAGGAGACAGCCAAAAATAAAATCAAACAAGAATACAAACAAGAGATTTGATTCAAATAAATTTTTTTTTATTAGTTTAAAGTTTAAATATGTTCTGGCATTGCAATGGCCCCCCTACCATTAAAATAATAGACATATCTGTCCCGCACTTGACGGGCGGTTTGGGGGGCCAAGCCAGTACGGCCAGTATCCAGGCCTGTGAGTGCAGATTCGGCACTAAGTCCGGCCTCAGGCCCACCATAAGTTAGATATGTGAATGTCTTTTTAAAAAATTATGTAGTATGCAACAAGACATGATGAGATAATTGATTCTATAGTCCACCATATTGATGGCCGAGAGGAAAAAATAGAACCGGCTGGCCATAATCCCGAAGGCATTCTCCACAACTCTTCTCGCTCTCCTCTCCGGGGTGAGGGACCTTTGGGGGAACGGCCTCATCAGGTGCTCGCCAAGACCAAAGGCTTCATCTGCGATGGATACAGAGGGGAGTCCCTTAAAGTTCGTGGCATCAGGTGGCAATCCCAGGACACCAGTCTGGAGACGCTGGCACAACTCGGTCTGTGTGAACACTCCTCCATCCGACATCCGGCCCTTCTTCCCCACATCCACAAAAATAAAATCATATTGTGCCGATACCACTGCCATCAATACTACACTATTAAACCCCTTATAATTAAAGTAGTAAGCCCCCGAATGGGATGGTGGCACAATGCAAACATGCTTCCCATCGATTGCCCCTACACAGTTGGGAAAGTCCCAATGGTCAGCAAACTGGGAGGCCACAGTCTGCCATTCCTGTGGCGTGGAAGGAAACTGTGGAGTCAAACAAGAAAAAAATATATATAAGTACTTTTAAACATAACTTTGCAAGCAGATTACACAAAAACATTCTTGCACAACAGCAGTATAACATTTTTTAAATTTATTATTTAAAAAAATCCAAAATATAAGGCCCACTTATAAGATTCCTTACCCCCTCTGATGGCCCATTGATCAATTTGTGTGTGGGGGGGTGGGGGAAGATTCTAATTTAGTACAAGACCACACATGACATTTGGAGACATTTGAGGGGGTGGGGGAGGGTAAAGCAGTACAATGGAGCTGACAATATACATTGTTAAAGGGACTAGGCTATAGGTGTATTTGGGCCCAGGATTGCATGGTGGGGAGGTTAGTGAAGGCAAATATGCATGTAGGCCAAAAAATGATTTACACAAAAAAACATGCATGCATGAAGATAAAGGGGACATTCACAGCATATTCCAAGCATGGTAATTAGGTAATAATGAAATTAATACAAAACATTAGCAAACATTAAAACATATCATGTAATGTTAAAGGATAAAACTTACCTTATCATAGTCCTTCTGCAGGACCTGAATAATGGCAGAACAGGTCTCTGGTAGGGGGGCGCATCTTCACTGGTCTCACAATTCGATTCAATTACGATTATCTGGTCAACGATTCGATTCAATTCGATTCCGCGATGCATCACGATGCATCACGATTACCGACAAGCTCCCACTTTCGCTTGGGCCACCTAGGCGGCCCTTCCACCCTGCAATCTTCTGGGACACATCACAATTCCCAAAAGATTGCCTGGCTATGCAGGACAGCGCAGTGAGACATGCGCAACAGGCTGTGAAGCTGCAAGCTGTCACAGCCGGATGCCCACAGTAGTATTGCCAGTGCCGTGGACAGGCGGGGGAGAGAAGGGAGGGTTTGGGTGGCCACGTCGCTGGATTGTGGGACAGGTGAGTGTCTTTTTATTAAAAGTCAGAAGATGCACTTTTTTTGTAGCTGCTGACTTTTAATAAACAAAAATTGACGAACTCTGCTTTGAATTAAAAATAACCTCACTCCCTTAAAAAGTGCACTACAGGGTACAGAGATTCACACAGACAGGGCTGCTGGGAGGTCAGAAGGGATAGAATTCACAGATGACAAACAGCCCTGTGAAGTTCCCTGTACTGTCTCTGTGCTGACCAGTGGCAGCTGGTGCTCAAAATATTTTTGGGGGGTGCAAAGAAACTGAAAAATACTGAACCTCCCCATCAAATGCAGCCTCACTGTGCCCATCAAACGCAGCCACCGTGCCCATCAAACGCAGCCACCATGCCCGTCAATGCAGCCACCTGTGCCCATCAAACGCAGCCACCTGTGCCCATCAAATGCAGCCACTTGTGCCCATTAAATGCAGCCATCACTAACCACCCCCCCCACCACAATGCACAGGCCACCACTGGTGCTGACAGTTCCTTGGCATTCCTGTTTGCACCTTCCAGCACACTAGGAGTTAACAGTGGAATGTGCACAGGATAGCCAGGGACCTGTCAGCACGGAGCGAGAGGTGTAAGGTTACTGTTTTTAAAGTTACTTTCGTGTAATAAATGTTGTGCTACCACAGATGATGTGCCCCCACTGTATGTGCTTTTTAAAAAACTATGTCACTTCATACCAAATTTCCCCATAGTACGATATGATCCTGCTCATTGTGACTCCTGTCCCGTCCCGCCCCTCTCCATTCTCCTCTCCGCTCTCCTCTCACGTGTCTCCTGAGTCCTGATGTCAGCGGGGAATTCTCAGTCCCGTCCGCTGACTATAGTTATCGTAGCAGAAGAGAGGTGGGCAGGACTGAGAATTCCCCACTGACGTCAGGACTCAGGAGACGGAAGAGGAGGGTGGAGAGGGGCGGGACGGGCCTGGAGTCACATGAGCGGGATTGTACGGGGAAATTCGTTATGAAGTGACATCGTTTTTTTAAAAAGCACATACAGCGGGGGCACATCATCCATAGTAGCGCGACATTTATTAAAAGAAAGTCATTTTAAAAATACGCTCTGAGCGAGGGGTGGGGCTAGTCGTCATGTTGTCATCCAACATCGATTTTCCAGTCCTTATGCATCGATGCAGCATCGGGGACACCCGGATCGCAATGCATCGATGCAACGATTAATTTCAGCACCCCTAGTCTCTGGGATAATGATCCCCAGAGCCTGGAGGAGATGCCTGTCGAGAACTTAAGGTCCTGAAGGCTTCTCCCAGTCGCCAAGTAACGTAACGTGGCAACTAGCCTCTGCTCTGCAGTGATGGCTTGCCGCATGCAGGTATCCCTGCTGATATAAGGGGCCAGCATAGCCAGCAGACGTTGAAAAATGGGGTCAGTCATCCTGAGATAATTCCTGAAATCCTCAGGATTATTCTCACTGATCTCCAGGAGCAAAGGCATGTGCGAGAATTGGTCACACTGGCGCAGCCAATTCTTTGTCCATGAACTCCTCCTCGCCCTGTTCATGGACTGGGCTTGGGTCAAAGTATGAACCCCAACACCAAGCCCCCATGCAGCACGAACTTAAGAATGAGCATGTCCATGCACCATGGCTTCAAAACGGCCGGCTGGTCAAACAAACTTAAACTAATGCACTGAAGAACAGCAAGGCCTATGAAGAGCAACCTGAAGATCAGGAACGAGCGGACAATAACGACCTGCTATACAGGTTACAAACTGACCAACACACACTGAAAACCAGATACAAACCTCACAAACACAAACTGAACTGCAGAAAATGATCGAAATAAGCTGATGTCTGAAAAGCGCAAATTGTCTCAAACTTCTACTAACACGTGGTAAACACAAGATTAGCAGAAGGAGCCCAAAGGGTGGCGTACTGGGGCTTGAGCTTCTTTTTTCTAGTCCCATCGTACATGCTGTACATCACCGCATTCAAATCCATCGGACTTTTGGAGTGATCGTGTGTGTCCAAGTCCGTCCGTTTGTAAGTCCGGCGGACCTACGCTACAAAGTCAGTCGGAAAGACCGTCGGACCTAGTCCGTAGAAAAGTCCGCTCGTGTGTAAAGCTTCAGCTGAATTCTCTCCAGGCTGGGTCTTCTCCATCAGAGCAAGGACCTTGCTGTCTTGGCCCCAGCCTATTCATACATACCTTAGCCCCCTACTGGTCATTCTTCTTCCCAAGGATTGGTTTAAGGCTGTGTGAATATGCAAGTCCAGGGTCTGCCTCTTCCAACCCACTACATTTCTAGAACTCACTAGAAACCAGGAGAAGCAGTTGAGCCTGTGACTAGCAGAACCCAGAACAGCCAAAAACAATTAAACTTTGCTCCACTGGCTACAGAGGAGCCGAAAATTTTATTTACCTTAATCCTACTAGCAACCTAATTGGCAGGGTGCTAGAGTAGAGAATTGGGAGGAATGAAACCTCTAATCCTGTTTTGAACATATTACTGGAAATCAGCATCCTGATTGTGCAGGTATGCACAGTTTTGTTATTATAGGTGATATCTATTATTCAGTACTCTTCCCCTGGAGATAAGCTGCTGCATGAGCAGCAAGTGTGAACAGACACTGAGAGAGTGTTTGTTGTGGCCTCAAAGAGAGGCAATTTGACCAGCCCATCACTTGAGAGAGGTATTAAGAGATTGTGTTTAATAAGGCAGGAGACTGTGCAACCCAGGTCAGATTATTTGTCACAAGGCTGAATGAGCTAATGTGGTGAGTCTGTGTGGGGACAGGTTTAAGGACTATGCAGTCCAGATAGAAAGCACAAACCGACAAAAATGTCCCAGAATATTTACCAGCTAGCCTGCAAAAAAAAACAAAAAAAAAAAACGAAAAAACAATTCACATTAAAAACAGAGGTTTTAGCTGCACACATTTGCAAATATATGTGAAAGTCTTAGTACCTACGTCAAAGCTCCTCTGTGTAATGTGGTACTGTATAATTTTTGAGAGACTCCCAAGTTGGAGCCTACACCTCTTTAAAAGGCACAGGGACACAATGAATGTTCAGCAAGAACACAAAGACAGCTGGAGGCATCCAATGTGTCCCCAATGTGTCCCCACGCCACATCCGGGGAACAAGCTATACAAAAAAATGGCAACCACCCCAAATTTATAACTAGCCTTTTCAGTAAGGTACACATGGAAGGACAAAGCACAACACAAACAGACAAACATTCCCCATCCCACTTACTAGCTAGCCTGCAAAAAAACAAATTGACCTGTCTAACAAGTCACATTAAAAACAGAATAGCCCTGACCTTCCTCTTCTGGGGTCCCCCGCTGGTGCTCCTGGCTCCTCCTTCAGTCCTTCCACCATAGCGAGGCTTGGTTGCTATGGTTATTATATAGAACTATTCGGTTCTATTCATGATACTAGGCCTCGGTTTCATGATGAGGCTTGGCTGCCTCGTAAAGAGGACGTTACAGGATCAGGCCTTGTTTTCATAATGAGGTTTGACTGTTTCGGATGATGGATTGCATTGCTTGTTGTTATGTAAGTTATAGTTCTTACTGCTATTGCTATGATATACATAAGTAACACCCTTATTCAATAAATTATAAGCCAAATTTAGCCATTTGCCTTATCTGTCTATTCCCGTCCAGGATCTAGACTTTGAGACAGGAAGTGATGTCATGTGGAGCCATTTCCGGCGTCATGCATAGTCTGGAGTCACCATTTCTATTTAAGCTGTGTTGCTGTGGGGGGGTCCACACCCCAGATGACGACTGTGTAGTCGAAACGCTTTGGGTGGACCTTTCCGCATACATCGCTCTGTGTATCTGTACATGTCTTATCATGTCCTTCCAAATGTGAGTGTTTTATATATTTTATATTAAACAATATTTTTAAACGGTATCACGATATGCCAAGCTTTTCTTATTGCATGATATAAATCCATGTGGTACCCTCCTAATGTTTGGAGCTCATAAGCTACAACCCATTGATGATCTCATGTTGATCCACTGACGCGGACCCAGAACCTGCTGTTCCCATTAGGTTTATTCAACCTAACAAGTCTTTTAGACTTGGGTGGTATAAGCCCCCCGCCAAGTCACTACGATCTGGTAAGCCTCCTCCTATCTATGGTGGTGGTGCTTCTGACTATTTTTCCCACTTCAAGATTTACACTGGGGCTTGGAATTTTTTACATGTCTATTGGATTATATATCTATTTGGACTTTATTTGCAATTTTACATTTTGGACTCTGTGGTGTAGTCATTACACTAGCACATTGTTATCAATTTTCACTTTTTCTTTTCGGATTCATATTTCATAATGTTTGAATTCTTGTCACTTTAATGTGTCTATGTTTAATATCATAATTTGATTTGTATTGGTTTTGCAAAATTAGCGCTGCACTTATTTACCCATTCACACTCCTGGCTCCTCCTGCCTTCTACGTACCCCCTGTTTTCTGCGGAGATACTCATGTGAGCTCACACCCAAGCTCCGCTGCATGCATCCATAGACACAGATTGCAGGGCCTTGACCCGCTCCCCACTCCCTTCTCATAGGGCACATTGATAGCAGAAGTCCTGGAGGGGGACAACAGAAGAGGAGGATCAGGGCTGCTCTGCCAGCATTGAGTAGAGAAGGACCCTTGCTCTCTATGTGGAAGCAATGGTCTCTATACAAAGGTCAGACACAAGCCCTGATGAGCCAGAGCTAAAGCTCTCCAATCATCAGGGAGAATGAGTAATCAACAAATTCTTCCTCAGCTTTTTGTGTGAGCATTTTCACAAATGAACAGACATTCTGGTGAGTGGTGTGAGGCATAGACACTGTCATGTTTTCTTTTCAGATTAGAAAAATGCATACCAGTGTTAGCTTTGCTGTCAACGCTTATTCATTCAATACACTAGATTACTGAAAGTGGAAATGATACTATCACTATGTTTATGGACAGTAAAAGCCTGACATGCTGATCTTGAATGCCACTTGCATGGTTCCCTGCAATTTTAAAAAACTGAAATGACACGGAGAGCTCTTAGAGCAATACCGCACAGCATCAGTTACTTTCCAATTTCCAACACTTTAATTGATTCTAAAATGTACAACGTTCTTTCCTATTAGCAACTATCACACTTTCCCACTTTTCTCAGTCCACAACACATACAAAGGCAATGTTTATTTACTTACACTGCTGACTGGATGCTACAGCCAACACAAAATGCCTAACTTTTAATTATAAAAACAAGCTAATAATGGGTCTGGAGGATATTAGTTATGAGGAAAGGTTGCGAGCACTGAACTTATTCTCTTTGGATCAGAGATGCTTGAGAGGGGATATGATTTCAATTTACAAATACCGTACTGGTGACCCCACAATAGGGATAACATTTTTTTGCTAGAGGGGAGTTTAACAAGACTTGTGGCCACTCATTAAAATTAGAAGAAAAGAGGTTTAACCTTAAACTACGTAGAGGGTTCTTTACTGTAAGAGCTGCAATGATGTGGAATTTCCTTCCACAGGCAGTGGTCTCAGCGGGGAGCTACGATAGTTTCAAGAAACTATTAGATAAGCACCTGAATGATCACAACATACAGGGATATACAAGGTAATACTGACATATAATCACACACATAGATTGGAATTGATGGACTTGTGTCTTTTTTCGACCTCACCTACTATGTAACTATGTAACTATTTAAGTGGCACTACCACTAACACAGTACTACTGATTTTTGTAAGATCCTTTTGGAGATATGAAATTGGAGGTGTTTGAAAATGGTTATATGAGGTGTCCTCTGTTCAGATTTTACCCCGGGGACATATGTATTTCAAATGCTTTGCTGAATAAATTGTCACTGACTGTCATGAACTAAATGTAACTAAACTAAGAAGGTTAATTAGAATCTGTGAAGAAGTAAAGGTGAATGTAACATGATTCTGAGTGTCCTTGCTAAACCCTGCAGAAATAAGTGAACAAGACCTCCATTTATTAACAGAACTAAAGCAGTGGAGGGATTTCAGCTTAAGGCATAACTGTAAACATATAAAGCGCATTCCATTAAAAAGAAGCAAGCTTTGTAGATTTTATGATGAGTACTGGTGAAATTGCATTGCTTTTTTTCCCTACAGCTTCAGGGGTCTAAAACATGTACGGGAAACCAAGTGTTCATAACTGCTGACAATTTGTTTAGATTTTTATTATGCCTTTCCTTTTTTATTATTATTTGACCTTTAAAAAATACAGTTTTGTATTTCAATAAATAGTCTTCTGGGTGAAAAGGCATGTTTTATACTCCATAATTTTGAAAAGCTAACACTATTCTATGTGTTGTTCCTAAACAAAGAAAATTCTTCTCTGTGATACTGACGTTTCAATAAGGTAAAAAATAAACACACCGACAGCTGAATGAGTGAGACATGACACATCGCTCCTTTTGCCAGTAGACCTATATTAGAAATCCCATCGTAGTCCAAATATAATTATCATGGAAGCACACTACATGTAATATAAATAAATGCATAAATAGTCACATAATGCACTTACATTAGATAACTAGATATAAACCCAGTCACCAAAGTCTAATAATTTCTTTAACATGCTTTCAATAAAATAGTTTCTGATAATCATTTTATGAAGGTTATTATTAAGGCACTTGCTATGAGGTGACAGTGCTCTGTCCCTGTTTCACAATTGCTTTCCTGTGCTGTCACATTATAGCATATGTTTTCAGTGTGGAGTATATGCAACCATTCTCACATTGAGTGTAGGTTTACATCTATGCGGCTGCACTTATTGCGTTTTTCAGGCACGTATTTCAGTTCATTTTGCATTTTTATGAAACAAACAAGATGTGATTTTTTTTTTTGTTTCATAAAAAGATGTGCTTTAACTGCAGACTTTCGACTTTAATTTGAGGGTATTTACATCCAAATCAGGTGAACAGTGTAGGAATTACAACAGTTTGTATATGTGCCTCCCACTTTTTAAGGGACCAAAAGTAATGGGACAATTGGCTGCTCAGCTGTTTCATGGCCAGGTGTGTGTTATTCCCTCATTATCCCATTTACAAGGAGCAGATAAAAGGTCCAGAGTTCATTTGAAGTGTGCTATTTGCATTTGGAATCTGTTGCTGTCAACTCTCAATATGAGAGCCAAAGAGCTGTCACTATCAGTGAAGCAAGCCATTATTAGGCTGAAAAAAACAAAACAAACCCATTAGAGAGATAGCAAAAACATTAGGTGTGGCCAAATCAACTGTTTGGAACATCCTTAAAAAGAAAGAACACACCGGTAAGCTCAGCAACACCAAAAGACCCGGGAGACCACGGAAACAACTGTGGTGGATGACCGAAGAATTCTTTCCCTGGTGAAGAAAACACCCTTCACAACAGTTGGCCTGATCAAGAACACTCTCAGGAGGTAGGTGTATGTGTGTCAACGATCAAGAGAAGACCTCACCAGAGTGAATACAGAGGGTTCACCACACGGTGTAAACCATTGGTGAGCCTCAAAAATAGATAGGCCAGATTAGAGTTTGCCAAACAACATCTAAAAAGCCTTCACAGCTCTGGAACAACATCCTATGGACAGATGAGACCAAGATCAACTTGTACCAGAGTGATGGGAAGAGAAGAGAATGGAGAAGGAAAAGAACTGCTCATGATCAAAGGATACCACCTCATCAGTGAAGCATGGTGGTGGTAGTGTCATGGCGTAGGCATGTATGGCTGCCTATGGAACTGGTTCTCTTGAATTTATTGATGATGTGACTGCTGAGAAAAGCAGCAGGATGAATTCTGAAGTGTTTCGGGCAATATTATCTGCTCATATTCAGCAAATGCTTCAGAACTCATTGGACGGCGCTTCACAGTGCAGATGGACAATGACCCAAAGCATACTGCCAAAGCAACCAAAGAGTTTTTTAAGGGAAAGAAGTGGAATGTTATGCAATGGCCAAGTCAATCACCTGACCTGAATCCGATTGAGCATGCATTTCACTTGCTGAAGGCAAAACTGAAGGGTAAATGCCCCAAGAACATGCAGGAACTGAAGACAGTTGCAGTAGAGGACTGGCAGAGCATCACCAGGGAAGAAACCCAGCGTCTGGTGAAGTCTATGCATCCAGACTTCAGGCTGTACTTGACTGCAAAGGATTTGCAACCAAGTATTAAAAAGTGAAAGTTTGATACCTGATTGGTAATCTGTCCTATTACTTTTGGTCCCTTAAAAAGTGGGAGGCACATATACAAACTTTTGTAATTCCTACACCATTCACCCGATTTGGATGTAATACCCTCAAATTAAAGCTGAAAGTCTGCAGTTAAAGCACATCTTGTTTGTTTCATTTCAAATCCATTGTGGTGGTGTATAGAGCCAAAAAGATTAGAATTGTGTTGATGTCCTGATAGTTATGGACCTGACTGTAGCTGGTTGCTAGGGAGGTGGCCAGGAAGCTGTATTAGCAACCGATGAGTCATCAGCTTTCAGTGGGGTTCCCCGCTGAAAGCTGAATGTAGAAAAAAAAATTTGCCGGCAAAAAAATTTGAGGCGTGGCCATCCGATGACATCTCCCAGAGAGCCCACTCCATGTGACAAGGGGAAAGGGGCGGGCTGTCCGGGTGATGTCATTAGATGGCCACCCCCAATGGCTATATAAGTGTCATCAGAGAGCGGGCGACAACAAAACAGATGAAGACATCACCAAAACAAGAGCGGATTTTAATTTTATTTTAGTGGGTAACCAGCGGTGAGGAAGAAGACAGCAGCGGGCTGAAACGGTGGCGGTGGGAAGAGACGGCTCGAGAAGAAGATGGCGGAAAGACATGGCGGGAGACGGCAGGAAAGAGAAGACAGCAGGAAGAGACAGTTCGAGGAGGAGATGGCAGGAAGGAGAAGACGTGGGAAGAGTTATCGGGAAGGAGAAGACAGCAGGAAGAGACAGCTCGAGGAGGAGACGGCTAAAGAAGACAGAGCTATTAATAAAGGAATTGTCAAAAACCGGCTCTTGTGTTTTTATTACATTTCACTGATTTTTTTTGGTGAAGGGGGCCTGGGATCTGGGGGCCCCCTTTTTAAAGGGGGCTTCCAGATTCCGATAAGCTTCCCACTCGCAGACCCCGACAACAACCGGCTAGGGTTTTCACGAAGAGGCCCCTTGTCCTCATAAACAAGCACCCATCCCCCATGTTGAGGGCATGCAACCTGGTATGGTTTTGGGGGGGCGCTTGCTCATCCCCTCTCTTTCCTGACCTGCCGGGCGAAATACTCTGGATAAGGGTCTGGTATGGATTTTGGGGGGACCCCACTCCATTTTTTTTTAAATTGGTGTGGGGGGGTCCCCTCTGAATTCATACTAGACCTGTAGACCTGAAGGGTCTGGTATGGATCTGGGGGGGACCCCACGCCATTTTTTTTTGCAAATTTTTTTTTTTACATTCAGCTTTCAGCAGGGAACCCCACTGACAGCTGATGACTCATCAGTTAAGGATGCAGCAACCGGATTCCCTGCCCCCTGCTTAGAAACCAGCTACAGTACCTGCCCGCGAGATTGTGTATCCAGGGTGATGGGATCGCACTGGTTCTCGGTGACATGGTACTGTACACATTTTCCTATTGCATTGAGCGCGAGAAAGAATTCCCCTCCAAGAGCATACCAGGCCCTTAGGTCTGGTATGGATTTTAAGGGGAACCCCCCTGCGGCAAAAAAAAGGCATGGGGTCCCCCCAAAATGCATACCAGACCCTTATCCTATCTCTTGCTAGCGGTGGCCCGGACTTCTCCGTCACCTTGTTCCCTCTTTTCTTCTTCTGATGTTGACACAACGCTCTCTCCCGCTGTAATGCCATGTGCGAGGTGCGCAATGACTTCTTATATAGACATGGAGCGTGGTCACCGGGTGATGTCATTTGGTGACCCCTCCCCTTATGGCGTCACAGTCCCATCATGCCCCGGGACGGTGGCGTCATAAGGGGCGGGGTCACCAGATGACATTCCCCGGTGACCATGCCCCATGCCTATATAAGAAGTCATTGCACACCTCGCACACAGCATTGCAACGGGAGAGAGAGCCGTGTCAACATCGGAAGAAGAGAAGAGGGAACAAGACGACGGAGAGGACCAGGCCACTGCTAGCAAGAGAGCAGCAAAAGAGCAGACGATAGCGGAGGAGCCTGGCAGAAGAGAGCGGGAGAAGAACTGGAGACCTGGAGAAGAGACCGGGAGAAGAGGCCGGAGAGCGGGAGAAGAACCGGACACTGGGAGAAGAGGCCGGAGAGAGCAGAGAAGTCGGAAGAGACCCCCGAAGTCAGAAGAAGACCCCCAGAGCTGCCTAATAAATTACTTTCAAAACCTGTCTAGTGTGTTTTTTTAATTGACACTTTTTCCCCAGGTGAATGGGTAGGGGTACGATGTACCCCCATACCCATTCACATAGGGTGGGGGGCTGGGATCTGGGGGCTTCCCTGGATTCCAATAAGCCCTCCGTCTGAAGACCCCGACAACCAATGGCCGGGGTTGTCGGGAAGAGGCCCTTGTCCTCATCAACATGGGGACAAGGTGTTTTAGGGTGGTGGGGGCGCAGGGCCCCCCCTTCCCCAAAGCACCCACCCCCATGTTGAGGGCATGCGGCCTGGTACGGTTCGGGGAGGCGCTCGCTCGTCCCCACCCCTTTTTCTGACTGGCCGGGCTGCATGCTCAAATAAGGGTCTGGTATGGATTTTGGGGGTCCCCCACTCCGTTTTTTCTGCGTAGGGGGTTCCCCTTAATTCTTTATTTATATTTTATATATACATAGCAAAAACCATACATTGACACACAGCATAAAAACATTTCTAACGCCCCCCTTAAACCAAAAATCCCACCCCCCTCCCACACCCATCTTGCAAATACTCAAAAAATACACTAGAAAACACTGTATTCCTATAATAATTCCCTGTCATTAACCCCTTTATACTTTAACAAGTAATCTCCTCAACATAACTCCACGTCTTTTAAACCCCTGCCACCCTTCCCATTTGTCTTTTCGTTCAGTCACATCGTCTAGATCTATTCCTGCCCAATCCGTACTCTCTATATTATAAATTTCGTTAGCACTAAAAATCCAATCTCAAATTTTAGGACTTTCCATTTCCTGCCATCTTTTCGGTATCTGACTCTTTGCAGCATTCAGCAAAATAGGAACAATAGACGTTTGATATTGTTTGACTGACTCAGCTATCCCATGGAACAATGGGTCTTCCAATATAGTTTTATTAGTAATTTCCTTTATTAGGTGTAAGATTTTCTTTCAAAATACTTTAATGATGGGTCATTCCCATCATATATGTGCCATTGTTTCTATGGCTTTACACCCTCTCCAACATTCTACGGATTTCTCCAGTTGGAATTTGCTAATTTTGTCTGGTGTCGCATACCACCTTGCTAAACACTTGAAATTTGTTTCAATCATCTTAGTGTCTACTGAGGATCCGTGTGTCATTTTCAAAATTTTTTCTAAAGTATGTTTACTACATTGAATACCTAATGAATTTTCCCATTTCTTAATGTAGGGTGGCACATCCAGTTCCTCTCTAAACAATTGAATTTTATAAAGTCGTGAAATATCATTCTTTGATTTTTCTCTCTTACAGAGCTGCTCCAGCGGCCTGTAGTCTTCTTCGCCTCTAATAGGCTTCAGAAGTTTCTCAACAAAGTGTGTCAACTGGATGTACCGCCATGCATCAATCACCATTAAATCTGTCTTTGTTCTTAAATCATGATAAGTGCAAATTTTCCCATCTTTAATTATATCTTTTAATTGTGTATTTCCATTCTTTATCCAATTCCCTCCCACCTCCCTCATCCCCGGTTCAAAAAATGTATTATCCTTCAAATAAATCAAAGGTGAATTGAAATCCCATTTATTTTGTGAGTGAATCTGGTCCCATAATTTTAGTGTATTAAGCGTTAACTCTGGTGTCTTTGTACCTAGTGTTCTGTATTGTGGAGGGTTCCATATTATGTGGCCTAAATGTGTACTACTCATATTATGTTCAATGTTGACCCATCTCTTATCTGAACCCTCCCTTGAAAGTGTCGCTGCAATATAGTACTTTTTAAAATCCGGGCTAGCCAACCTCCCTGTTTTTTCCCCCTGCTCAATACCGTGTATGCTATTTGTGGTTTTTTGTTAACCTAGACAAATTTCATGATTATACCTCATAGAGCTCTCATATATGGCTGTGGGAGAGAAATTGGAAGCATCTGAGATTTATAAAGGATTTTCCGGGCCAGCACCATTTTTACTGTGTTAATGCGCCCGATCCAAGAGAGCGGGCGCATTAATAATTTTTTAGTTTCCTTCTAAATCTCATCCAACAAAGGTATATAATTTATTAGATATATATTCTTCAATGAATTGGACAGTTTAACTCCTAAGTATTTTATGTCCTTTTTACAAGGAAAATGGAATTCCCTTGAGAGTTTTTTTTCTTCCTGTTTATCTACATTTATATTTAAGATTTCAGACTTTCTGAGATTTATTTTAAAGTTTGAGATATCTCCATATCTTTTTAAAATCTTCAGCAAGTTTGAAATTGCAATTCTTGGGTTGGTGATGTAGAAGAGAACATAATCGGCGAACGGCGCTAGTTTATGTTCCTCAGTCCCTATCTTTACCCCACTGCAGTCTGGGTTGTTTCGGATAGAAGCCAACAGGGATTCCAATGTTTTTATCATGAGTCCCCAGTTTACCCTGTCGAAGGCTTTTTCAGCATCTATCGTCAGGAATAGACCTGGGGACCCACCGGATTTAATGGACTTAAGAAGAAGCAATGATCACACTCCATTGTCCCTTTTTTCTCTTCCTGGTATACATCCTACCTGGTCTGGGTGCACCAGGATAGTCATCTTTTCCTTCAACCTGATATGTGTGTGTCACTGGCGCAAAACCTATCCTATCAAATACTAATATCTATAGCTGCTGCATCCAAAAAAATTTCCCAAGAGAAAAAAATTTATAAGTGCTGTGTGTGTGGATGCGCTGCTCCCATCTATATAGTCTTTCCAATATTTGTGTACGTAATCTTATTTTGTATACAACATCCACCTGTAAAAATTCATCACATTGAGCCAAAACCTTATAACAAATTATACAAATCATATATAAGTCCGGTGACATATAATAATAGAGTCCCCTAATATATGCTTGCAACTCTTCCGTTAAATTGCCGTGATTGGCGTGCTCTTGACATATAGTGATAGAGTCCCCTAATATATGCTTGCAACTCTTCTGTTAAATTGCCGTGATTGACGTGCTCTTGTGTTAATTCAGTATAAAGTGACTTAGTGCTCCACCACCACCTGTGAGATTGGCCACTCACCAGATGTTTCTTTAAAATTGCACCTTTGGTTCATTCATAGGGATAACCACTCCACTCAAAGGGAACTTCTTCAATGGCTATATATGGACCTCAGTATTCCTCATAAAATATGGATGAAAACGATCATCGCACAATAACATTTAAAACCTTTATTTTGTAAAACACAAAAACTATGCACTCACATTTCCAAGTGCCATCGAGCCGGCACAGAGCTTTTCCAGCAGTTAGGGACGGGTGGGCGCTGCAGCCCGGTTCGCCTAGTGTGTGCTGTGCAGCCTCCGTGTACCGCTTGCGTTCCACCCCTCATGTCCGTTCGCGTCCTCACCAACCACGCTCGTTCCCGGTCACGTGGGTACAAAAAACTCCCAGCAGCCTCTACGCGTTTCGCATTCCAATGTGCGTCATCAGGAAGCTTCCGCTAGTTTATGTTCCTCAGTCCCTATCTTTACCCCACTGCAGTCTGGGTTGTTTCGGATAGAAGCCAACAGGGATTCCAATGTTTTTATCATGAGTCCCCAGTTTACCCTGTCGAAGGCTTTTTCAGCATCTATCGTCAGGAATAGACCTGGGGACCCACCGGATTTAATGGACTTAAGAAGAAGCAATGATCACACTCCATTGTCCCTTTTTTCTCTTCCTGGTATACATCCTACCTGGTCTGGGTGCACCAGGATAGTCATCTTTTCCTTCAACCTGATATGTGTGTGTCACTGGCGCAAAACCTATCCTATCAAATACTAATATCTATAGCTGCTGCATCCAAAAAAATTTCCCAAGAGAAAAAAATTTATAAGTGCTGTGTGTGTGGATGCGCTGCTCCCATCTATATAGTCTTTCCAATATTTGTGTACATAATCTTATTTTGTATACAACATCCACCTGTAAAAATTCATCACATTGAGCCAAAACCTTATAACAAATTATACAAATCATATATAAGTCCGGTGACATATAATAATAGAGTCCCCTAATATATGCTTGCAACTCTTCCATTAAATTGCCGTGATTGGCGTGCTCTTGACATATAGTGATAGAGTCCCCTAATATATGCTTGCAACTCTTCTGTTAAATTGCCGTGATTGACGTGCTCTTGTGTTAATTCAGTATAAAGTGACTTAGTGCTCCACCACCACCTGTGAGATTGGCCACTCACCAGATGTTTCTTTAAAATTGCACCTTTGGTTCATTCATAGGGATAACCACTCCACTCAAAGGGAACTTCTTCAATGGCTATATATGGACCTCAGTATTCCTCATAAAATATGGATGAAAACGATCATCGCACAATAACATTTAAAACCTTTATTTTGTAAAACACAAAAACTATGCACTCACATTTCCAAGTGCCATCGAGCCGGCACAGAGCTTTTCCAGCAGTTAGGGACGGGTGGGCGCTGCAGCCCGGTTCGCCTAGTGTGTGCTGTGCAGCCTCCGTGTACCGCTTGCGTTCCACCCCTCATGTCCGTTCGCGTCCTCACCAACCACGCTCGTTCCCGGTCACGTGGGTACAAAAAACTCCCAGCAGCCTCTACGCGTTTCGCATTCCAATGTGCGTCATCAGGAAGCTTCCGCTAGTTTATGTTCCTCAGTCCCTATCTTTACCCCACTGCAGTCTGGGTTGTTTCGGATAGAAGCCAACAGGGATTCCAATGTTTTTATCATGAGTCCCCAGTTTACCCTGTCGAAGGCTTTTTCAGCATCTATCGTCAGGAATAGACCTGGGGACCCACCGGATTTAATGGACTTAAGAAGAAGCAATGATCACACTCCATTGTCCCTTTTTTCTCTTCCTGGTATACATCCTACCTGGTCTGGGTGCACCAGGATAGTCATCTTTTCCTTCAACCTGATATGTGTGTGTCACTGGCGCAAAACCTATCCTATCAAATACTAATATCTATAGCTGCTGCATCCAAAAAAATTTCCCAAGAGAAAAAAATTTATAAGTGCTGTGTGTGTGGATGCGCTGCTCCCATCTATATAGTCTTTCCAATATTTGTGTACGTAATCTTATTTTGTATACAACATCCACCTGTAAAAATTCATCACATTGAGCCAAAACCTTATAACAAATTATACAAATCATATATAAGTCCGGTGACATATAATAATAGAGTCCCCTAATATATGCTTGCAACTCTTCCGTTAAATTGCCGTGATTGGCGTGCTCTTGACATATAGTGATAGAGTCCCCTAATATATGCTTGCAACTCTTCTGTTAAATTGCCGTGATTGACGTGCTCTTGTGTTAATTCAGTATAAAGTGACTTAGTGCTCCACCACCACCTGTGAGATTGGCCACTCACCAGATGTTTCTTTAAAATTGCACCTTTGGTTCATTCATAGGGATAACCACTCCACTCAAAGGGAACTTCTTCAATGGCTATATATGGACCTCAGTATTCCTCATAAAATATGGATGAAAACGATCATCGCACAATAACATTTAAAACCTTTATTTTGTAAAACACAAAAACTATGCACTCACATTTCCAAGTGCCATCGAGCCGGCACAGAGCTTTTCCAGCAGTTAGGGACGGGTGGGCGCTGCAGCCCGGTTCGCCTAGTGTGTGCTGTGCAGCCTCCGTGTACCGCTTGCGTTCCACCCCTCATGTCCGTTCGCGTCCTCACCAACCACGCTCGTTCCCGGTCACGTGGGTACAAAAAACTCCCAGCAGCCTCTACGCGTTTCGCATTCCAATGTGCGTCATCAGGAAGCTTCCGCTAGTTTATGTTCCTCAGTCCCTATCTTTACCCCACTGCAGTCTGGGTTGTTTCGGATAGAAGCCAACAGGGATTCCAATGTTTTTATCATGAGTCCCCAGTTTACCCTGTCGAAGGCTTTTTCAGCATCTATCGTCAGGAATAGACCTGGGGACCCACCGGATTTAATGGACTTAAGAAGAAGCAATGATCACACTCCATTGTCCCTTTTTTCTCTTCCTGGTATACATCCTACCTGGTCTGGGTGCACCAGGATAGTCATCTTTTCCTTCAACCTGATATGTGTGTGTCACTGGCGCAAAACCTATCCTATCAAATACTAATATCTATAGCTGCTGCATCCAAAAAAATTTCCCAAGAGAAAAAAATTTATAAGTGCTGTGTGTGTGGATGCGCTGCTCCCATCTATATAGTCTTTCCAATATTTGTGTACATAATCTTATTTTGTATACAACATCCACCTGTAAAAATTCATCACATTGAGCCAAAACCTTATAACAAATTATACAAATCATATATAAGTCCGGTGACATATAATAATAGAGTCCCCTAATATATGCTTGCAACTCTTCCATTAAATTGCCGTGATTGGCGTGCTCTTGACATATAGTGATAGAGTCCCCTAATATATGCTTGCAACTCTTCTGTTAAATTGCCGTGATTGACGTGCTCTTGTGTTAATTCAGTATAAAGTGACTTAGTGCTCCACCACCACCTGTGAGATTGGCCACTCACCAGATGTTTCTTTAAAATTGCACCTTTGGTTCATTCATAGGGATAACCACTCCACTCAAAGGGAACTTCTTCAATGGCTATATATGGACCTCAGTATTCCTCATAAAATATGGATGAAAACGATCATCGCACAATAACATTTAAAACCTTTATTTTGTAAAACACAAAAACTATGCACTCACATTTCCAAGTGCCATCGAGCCGGCACAGAGCTTTTCCAGCAGTTAGGGACGGGTGGGCGCTGCAGCCCGGTTCGCCTAGTGTGTGCTGTGCAGCCTCCGTGTACCGCTTGCGTTCCACCCCTCATGTCCGTTCGCGTCCTCACCAACCACGCTCGTTCCCGGTCACGTGGGTACAAAAAACTCCCAGCAGCCTCTACGCGTTTCGCATTCCAATGTGCGTCATCAGGAAGCTTCCGCTAGTTTATGTTCCTCAGTCCCTATCTTTACCCCACTGCAGTCTGGGTTGTTTCGGATAGAAGCCAACAGGGATTCCAATGTTTTTATCATGAGTCCCCAGTTTACCCTGTCGAAGGCTTTTTCAGCATCTATCGTCAGGAATAGACCTGGGGACCCACCGGATTTAATGGACTTAAGAAGAAGCAATGATCACACTCCATTGTCCCTTTTTTCTCTTCCTGGTATACATCCTACCTGGTCTGGGTGCACCAGGATAGTCATCTTTTCCTTCAACCTGATATGTGTGTGTCACTGGCGCAAAACCTATCCTATCAAATACTAATATCTATAGCTGCTGCATCCAAAAAAATTTCCCAAGAGAAAAAAATTTATAAGTGCTGTGTGTGTGGATGCGCTGCTCCCATCTATATAGTCTTTCCAATATTTGTGTACGTAATCTTATTTTGTATACAACATCCACCTGTAAAAATTCATCACATTGAGCCAAAACCTTATAACAAATTATACAAATCATATATAAGTCCGGTGACATATAATAATAGAGTCCCCTAATATATGCTTGCAACTCTTCCATTAAATTGCCGTGATTGGCGTGCTCTTGACATATAGTGATAGAGTCCCCTAATATATGCTTGCAACTCTTCTGTTAAATTGCCGTGATTGACGTGCTCTTGTGTTAATTCAGTATAAAGTGACTTAGTGCTCCACCACCACCTGTGAGATTGGCCACTCACCAGATGTTTCTTTAAAATTGCACCTTTGGTTCATTCATAGGGATAACCACTCCACTCAAAGGGAACTTCTTCAATGGCTATATATGGACCTCAGTATTCCTCATAAAATATGGATGAAAACGATCATCGCACAATAACATTTAAAACCTTTATTTTGTAAAACACAAAAACTATGCACTCACATTTCCAAGTGCCATCGAGCCGGCACAGAGCTTTTCCAGCAGTTAGGGACGGGTGGGCGCTGCAGCCCGGTTCGCCTAGTGTGTGCTGTGCAGCCTCCGTGTACCGCTTGCGTTCCACCCCTCATGTCCGTTCGCGTCCTCACCAACCACGCTCGTTCCCGGTCACGTGGGTACAAAAAACTCCCAGCAGCCTCTACGCGTTTCGCATTCCAATGTGCGTCATCAGGAAGCTTCCGCTAGTTTATGTTCCTCAGTCCCTATCTTTACCCCACTGCAGTCTGGGTTGTTTCGGATAGAAGCCAACAGGGATTCCAATGTTTTTATCATGAGTCCCCAGTTTACCCTGTCAAAGGCTTTTTCAGCATCTATCGTCAGGAATAGACCTGGGGACCCACCGGATTTAATGGACTTAAGAAGAAGCAATGATCACACTCCATTGTCCCTTTTTTCTCTTCCTGGTATACATCCTACCTGGTCTGGGTGCACCAGGATAGTCATCTTTTCCTTCAACCTGATATGTGTGTGTCACTGGCGCAAAACCTATCCTATCAAATACTAATATCTATAGCTGCTGCATCCAAAAAAATTTCCCAAGAGAAAAAAATGTATAAGTGCTGTGTGTGTGGATGCGCTGCTCCCATCTATATAGTCTTTCCAATATTTGTGTACGTAATCTTATTTTGTATACAACATCCACCTGTAAAAATTCATCACATTGAGCCAAAACCTTATAACAAATTATACAAATCATATATAAGTCCGGTGACATATAATAATAGAGTCCCCTAATATATGCTATATTAGGGGACTCTATTTTCCTTCAACCTGCCAGCTAGGACCTTGGCATAGAGCTTGGTGTCTACATTCAGTAGGGCAATGGGCCTATAACTTGAGCACAACTTATCATTCTTACCCTCTTTTAATAACAAAGTTATTGCTGCAGATAATGCATCTTCCCCCATTTATCAGTTGGTGCTCAAGTCATTCCAATAATGGCAAAGCTTCAGAACTAAGATTTTTTTGTATTTTTTAAAGTAATAAATAGTAAACCCGTCTGGTCCCGGACTTTTGCCCGGGGAAGAAACCTTTAATGCTGCATAGATTTCCTCCTCTGAAATAGGTCTGTCCAAGTCAGATCTATCTCCTTCCGTCAGACTTGGCAATCCTGCACCATTCAAAAATTCTTCTACCTTCCTTTCCTCTCTTTGTTCATGCTGTCCCTTTTGTCTTACAGCATACAGGGCTTCATAGTACTTCCTGAACTCTTCCGCTATCTCTTTAGTTGCATAGACTACCTCACCATTTTTATTTTGAATTTTCTCAATACAATTCATGTCTCTTTTCTTTTTCAATAACCTTGCTAGGTGTTTACTTGACTTATTTCCCCAGAAATATCTATCTCTTGCTATTCTATTGAGGGACCTCCTAGAATCTTGCTCCATACTATCTTTAAGTCCCTCCCTTTTATTTATCAGTTGGTGAAAACATTCCTGATGATGTCCATTATGTTTTTTGTGTTCTTGTTCTAGTCTATGTATTTCCTCAATAAGGTTTTCCCTTTTTTTAATTCTCTCTCTTTTTTTCCCCAGCTCCGATAGATATGACGACCCCCCTGATATATGCTTTATGGGCATCCCAAAGTGTGGAATCTGGTATTTCTCCTGTATCATTAACCTTAAATATTCTATCTCTTTCTGTACCTGTTTCTACCACTTTATCATCTTTTCGTAGATTTTCATTTAAATTCCATGAAAAAGGTTGTCTTTGGGACCCCGGTAACCTTATCCTCATTGAGATGGGGGAATGGTCAGATAGCATGGTTATTTCTATTTTAGTATCCTCCAATAGGTCCAGTAAACTATGATCACCCATCATATAGTCCAGTCTTGAGTACGTCCCATGCACAGGGGAAAAGAAAGTATAATCCTTTGTCTTAGCATGCTGCACTCTCCACACGTCCATTATTTGACATTGATGCAGCCTGCGCCTGATCATTTTTAATTGCGCCTTACTCGTCCCCTGTGCCCAGGACGTACTATCCAAGGAAGGGTCCAAACAAAAGTTAAAGTCCCCCGCCAGGACAGCCTCCCCCCGTGTTAAACTCATCAACCTGTCCAAAATCTGTTTTAGAAATCTAATTGGGTTTTTATTAGAACAGTATATATTTGCCAAAGTAAACATTTTATTTCCTAGCTTGCCCTTCAAAAAGAGATAATGACCCTCCAGGTCAGTCATTCTGTTGGCCAAAGAGAACCTAATCGCGTAAACCTATTGCTACCCCCTTGGCCCTCCTTATGGGTGTATCACTGTAGAACCAAGTCGGCAGTGCAGGAGAATATAATTTAATATTTGTGTCATGGGCTAGATGAGTCTCCTGTAAGAACACCACATCTGCTCAATATTGTTGAAGTTCTTTTAATACTTTATGTCTCTTAACAGGAGAGTTCAAGTCCTTGACATTATGATAGAAAATGTAACTCTATCGTTTATTTTGGTCTAGTATGGGGTTTCGTATGGCTTCCATAATCTGTCTCCTAGAGGAATTTTGTATCCGTCTCTGCAAGATGGGGCTCCATCCCCACCCTCCCACCCCAACTCCCCCCTAGTCCCACTCCCCACCCTCCATCCTTCCCCCCTCCCTCCCCTCTACCCTAGGCCACGTATCGGCCTTGTGTCCACAGATGGAAATCCAATCCGATCCCACCCTGCACACTACCTCTCTAGGGTCGGACCATGACCCAATTACCAGGGGGGGGAGGGGCCAGAGCAGGCGCTCAGATAGCCCTAGGCCCCCGTGAACCTTTCGGCCTCCCCACCTCCTCCTGTCTATATATTAACCTCCTTCCCCTCTCCCCCCTCCCTCCCAGAGTCTTATTGTAATCACAGACAATATCCATCTGCCACTATTGTAATTCTTTTCCCTACTATCTGGAAATATTTGGGACTGGGATGTCCAAATTTTTGCAAAAGTCTGGGAGATCGTCCAGGAACTTTAATCAAACTGTTCTTCATTCTTTCTGCACTACTAGTGAGGCTGGGAAACTCCAGCTATATTTGATATTAGCCTTTCTCATTAAGTCCAGTAAAGGTTTCAATTGATGTCTCCGTGCCAAGGTTCCTGCAGATAGATCAGTAAAAACTTGTAGTTCTGTTCTCTCGTATTGCAGTGGGGGTACTCCTCTGAGTTTACTCCATATCTTGGTTTTATCCCCATATACATGAAATTTGATGATAACATCTCGGGTATTTCCTCTCTCAGACCTGGGGGTTTCCTAATCCTGTGCACGCAATTAATTTTTAGGTCGTCCCCTACCCCTCTATCTAATATTGGATTAAATATTTTTTTCATTTTTATCACCAGATCCTCCCCCTGCTGTTCTGGTAGAGCTCTAATCCTAAGATTTTGACGTTGGCTTTGATTTTCTTGTTCTTCCAGCTTATATAATATTTCTCTGTGGTCGGTTTGCATTTTCCTCACTTGAGTTTTTAGTTCTAATATTTCTTGGGCTTGTTTTCCTGTTAATTCCTCTGCTTCCTCTACGCTCCTCAACAGGTGGCCCATATCCATCCTTACATTTGTAATCTCCGTTTTAATCAATTTTTCGAATTTAGCAAACATTTCCATCACTTCCATTTTCGTTGGAATTTGAGCTATGTTCCTTTGTTCCGCCATTTTGCTTAGATCCAGATCTCCGTCCAAGTCCATTTCATCCCTAGATTTATCCCCTTGATCCACTATTTGTTTCTCCAGCTCTTTCTTCTTCTCTTTTGTCCCCTGTTGCTTTTTTTCCATTCCTGGACTTTTTGAGCTCATGTCTTTAAGGTACTTCTGAATTGTGCTCGTATTTAAACTCTCTTTTGGAGTCTTGGGTTCTGTCGCTTTTTGGGACCGCCCTCTCATAATCACTATTATTTAATGCTTCCTCCCCAGGTTATTCCTTATTCCTCACTTATTTTCCTTCCTCTCTTTTAACAAAGGGAGAACAACAGTGCCATCTTAAGAGCATTATAGGCCTCCGGGCAATACAGTGTACTGGGGCCCTGTCTACACAATCATGCACGAGAATAAAAATGCAAATTATCAATAATGATATATTTATTGGTACTTCCAACAAAATCAGTGTTTAAACATTAACACAACATTTGGACAATATAACACGAGCTTGAATAGCAAGAAATTGAAAAACAAGAAATTACAGATTGAAATGGGACAGTACAAAAGCACTAATTACTTCCTCAAACTAGTGGCAACTCTAAGATTGATATATAAGGGGGACACATAAGGTATTACAGTCAAAACTTGGGGGGCCCGGGCACTAATAACTTTCACCACTAAATCATACAACTAAAAATAAATAAATAAATATATATATAAATGTAAACACTCACACTCTGGTGCTGCTGGTGCTGGTGGGTAATAATGCTGGCGTGTGTGCTGCTGCCTGGCTCCTCTGAGACTCGGAATTGTGACAGGACGCATGCGGCTGCAGTAGAGAGCAGAGCCAATGCTTCCTGTATCTGTCACAGGCGGAGTGCATTTCATATCACTCCACCTGTAAAGAGCCGGAACTACACAGAAAGCATTGGCTCCATTCTTCACAGTGACAACTGACTCACACTGCAGGCCGCTGAGTCGCTTACTGATATCGGGACTGATGCGGCAGCGAACTTTCTGACATCTGAATGATGATCCATACCTCCCAACTTTTGAACTTCAGAATGAGGGACACTTACGGGAGGAAGCGACTGATGGCGTGCTACGTGCACTGCAGCAAAAAGAAAGATTCTCACTGATGCATACAAAAACCCCAGCACATCCATATAAAAAAATAAGAATAAAAAGCTTCCATTACAAATGATTTTGCATAAACTATGGAAGTGTGCATTACACAAAGTGTGGAAGGATTCAGGAGTGCGTTGTGTACAGAGTTCAGGGCTCGGGATAGTGCTAGATACAGAGTGCAGGGTTTTGGCATGTGTTATGTACAGAGTGCAGAAGAGTGTTAGCCACAGTGCATGGTTCTGGAGTGCGTTACGTACAAAGTGCAAGGGTTCAAGAGCGCTAGGTACAGAGTGCAGTCATCTATCCACATATCACCGTTGCCCTTCTCCTCAACTATAACCTCTGAACCTCCCTACCTACACACACACACACATACATAACACACACACATACCACACACCACACCACACACACAAACACACACACATACACATACATAACACACACACACACCACACACACACACACACACACACATACATAACACACACACACCACACATACATAACACACACACACATACATAACACACACACACACACACACACACATACATTACACACACACACACATACATACCACACACACACATAAATAACACACACACATACATAACACACCACACACACATACATACCACACACACACATAAATAACACACACATACATTACACACACACACATACACATACACACCACACATACACACACATATACATTACACACACACACACATACATACCACACACACATACACACCACACACACACACACACACACACACATATACATTACACACACACACCACACACTTTTGTAAAAGTAGCACCTTTCTGTAGATGTCTTCTATCCAGTGCAGCCACAGCTTCCTTCTCCTTTCAGTGCACTGGGTATTTTCAGCTCCTGGACTCCTGGAGCAGAAAGGAGATAAGGATTAGGGGGCAGCTCACCCCCCTCCTCGAACATGCCTTTCACTTGTCCGACTCTAGTGCAGAGCAGAGAGGTTGTTGATAGAGCCGAGCTGTTATTTTCACTTTCAACTACAGAAGTCAGGCTTCTGTGTTTAAGTGAAAGTGGGGAGCTGCCTGTGAGTGCAGGGCTAATGGAGGCTGAAAAAACTCTGGGGGGAGAAGGATAGACAGCTGATCCTGACCCTCTGCAACTCTGTCCTGGTCAGGAATGTATGAATGCCAGTTTTGTGTCACCGGCTCTTTCGCTATGCACTGATTTAACAGAGGGGTGGGTCTGGGTAGCAGTCCTGCCCCTACCCGACATCCCACTCTTGTTTTGACAGGTGCAGTCTGTCATTGGGGCTGCACAGTGCACATCCAGCTGACTTGCTAGCCAATACCTGGCTATACTGGATGTGCACACTGCTGCAGATCAATCCGGGACTGTTGGGAGGTATGATTGAGGCTTGGCTGGGGTCGCTGGGCAGGTGGGGCCCCCCAGGCAAGTGGGGCCCCCGGGCAACTGCCCAGTGTGCCCATGCGAAAAGATGGCCCTGGAGAACAATCATATAGCATGCATAAGGCCCCAGCTGTGGACAAGAATCCTTTCTTAAATTTATTATATGCTTCTTGTATCTTCAGTCACAAAGCTTTAACAGTATGACAGTATGTCAGATAGCTTGACTCGAATCTGCTTATGACCGATTATGTTTTATAGATATGCCAGTATAAGCCCATGACCTCCAGTCCCTCTGGCATAACTAAAATTATGGTAGCAAGTTGACACCCCTTATTTCTCTCCTTTCTTTCTTCCCTACTTCTGTCAGAAAAAGGGCACTCCTTCAACTATCATAAAACACAGCTGTAGGGAAAGAACAGTTCTAATGCTTAACCACTTAAGGACCGCCTCACGCCGATGTACGTCGGCAAGGCGGCACGGGCAGGCAAAATCACGTACATGTACGTGATTTGCCTCCCGCGGGTGGGGGGTCCGATCGGACCCCCCCCCCCGCCGCCCGAGGCGGTCCCGTTTTGTCCCCCGGCGATCGGAGACGAGGGGGAGGCCATCCGATCGTGGCCCCCCCCTCGCGATCGCCGCCGGCCAATAGGAACACTCCTTTGCTGCTGTATGCTAAACAGCAGCAAAGGAAGTGATGTCATCTCCCCTCGGGTCGGTATTTTCCGTTCCGGCCCGAGGAGAGACGACATGTGAGTGAGTGCACCAACACACACACACACAGTAGAACATGCCAGGCACACTAAACACCCCGATCCCCCCCCCGATCGCCCCCCAATCCCCCCCCGATCCCCCCCCCCCCCCTGTCACAAACTGACACCAGCCGTTTTTTTTTTTTTTTTTTTTTTTTCTGGTTACTGCTAGGTGTCAGTTTGTGACAGTTACTGTGTTAGCACAGTTACTGTTACCCCCCTTTAGGTCTAGGGTACCCCCCCAACCCCCCCTAATAAAGTTTTAACCCCTTGATGACCCCCTGTCACCAGTGTCGCTAAGCGATCATTTTTCTGATCGCTGTATTAGTGTCGCTGGTGACGCTAGTTAGTGAGGTAAATATTTAGGTTCGCCGTCAGCGTTTTATAGCGTCAGGGACCCCCATATACTACCCAATAAATGTTTTAACCCCTTGATTGCCCCCTAGTTAACCCTTTCACCACTGATCACCGTATAACCGATACGGTTGACGCTGGTTAGTTTATTTATTTTTTATAGTGTCAGGGCACCCGCCGTTTATTACCGAATAAAGGTTTAGCCCCCCGATCGCCCGGCGGTGATATGCGTCGCCCCAGGCAGCGTCAGATTAGCGCCAGTACCGCTAACACCCACGCACGCAGCATACACCTCCCTTAGTGGTATAGTATCTGATCGGATCAATATCTGATCCGATCAGATCTATACTAGCGTCCCCAGCAGTTTAGGGTTCCCAAAAACGCAGTGTTAGCGGGATCAGCCCAGATACCTGCTAGCACCTGCGTTTTGCGCCTCCGCCCAGCCCACCCAAGTGCAGTATCGATCGATCACTGTCACTTACAAAACACTAAACGCATAACTGCAGCGTTCGCAGCGTCAGGCCTGATCCCTGCAATCGCTAACAGTTTTTTTGGTAGCATTTTGGTGAACTGGCAAGCACCAGCCCCAGGCAGCATCAGGTTAGCGCCAGTAGCGCTAACACCCACGCACGCACCGTACACCTCCCTTAGTGGTATAGTATCTGAACGGATCAATATCTGATCCGATCAGATCTATACTAGCGTCACCAGCAGTTTAGGGTTCCCAAAAATGCAGTGTTAGCGGGATCAGCCCAGATACCTGCTAGTACCTGCTTTTTGCTCCTCCGCCCGGCCCAGCCCAGCCCATCTAAGTGCAGTATCGATCGATCACTGTCACTTACAAAACACTAAACGCATAACTGCAGCGTTCACAGAGTCAGGCCTGATCCCTGTGATCGCTAACAGTTTTTTTGGTAGCGTTTTGGTGAACTGGCAAGCACCAGCCCCAGGCAGCGTCAGGTTAGCGCCAGTACCGCTAACACCCACGCACGCAGCATACACCTCCCTTAGTGGTATAGTATCTGATCGGATCAATATCTGATCAGATCTATACTAGCGTCCCCAGCAGTTTAGGGTTCCCACAAACGCAGTGTTAGCGGGATCAGCCCAGATACCTGCTAGCACCTGCGTTTTGCCCCTCCGCCCAGCCTGGCCCAGCCCACCCAAGTGCAGTATCGATCGATCACTGTCACTTACAAAAGACTAAACGCATAACTGCAGCGTTCGCAGAGTCAGGCCTGATCCCTGCGATCGCTAACAGTTTTTTTGGTAGCGTTTTGGGGAACTGGCAAGCACCAGCGGCGTAGTACACCCCGGTCATAGTCAAACCAGCATTGCAGTAACACTTGGTGACGTGGCGAGTCCCATAAGTGCAGTTCAAGCTGGTGAGGTGGCAAGCACAAGTAGTGTCCCGCTGCCACCAAGAAGACAAACACAGGACCGTCGTGCCCATAATGCCCTTCCTGCTGCATTCGCCAATCCTAATTGGGAACCCACCGCTTCTGCAGCGCCCGTACTTCCCCCATTCACATCCCCAACCAAATGCAGTCGGCTGCATGAGAGGCATTTATATGTCCTCCCGAGTACCCCTACCCAACGAACCCCCCAAAAAAAGATGTCGTGTCTGCAGCAAGCGCGGATATAGGCGTGACACCCGCTATTATTGTCCCTCCTGTCCTGACAATCCTGGTCTTTGCATTGGTGAATGTTTTGAACGCTACTATACACTAGTTGAGTAATGGCGTAGGGTACAGCATTGCACATACTAGGCACACTTTCACAGGGTCTCCCAAGATGCCATCGCATTTTGAGAGACCCGAACCTGGAACCGGTTACCGTTATAAAAGTTAGTTACAAAAAAAGTGTAAAAAAAAAAATATATAAAATAAAAAAAAATAGTTGTCGTTTTATTGTTCTCTCTCTCTCTATTCTCTCTCTCTATTGTTCTGCTCTTTTTTTACTGTATTCTATTCTGCAATGTTTTATTGTTATTGTTATTATGTTTTATCATGTTTGTTTTTCAGGTATGTAATTATTTATACTTTACTGTTTACTGTTTATTGTTAACCATTGTTAACCATTTTTTTGTCTTCAGGTACGCCATTCACGACTTTGAGTGGTTATACCAGAATGATGCCTGCAGGTTTAGGTATCATCTTGGTATCATTCTTTTCAGCCAGCGGTCGGCTTTCATGTAAAAGCAATCCTAGCGGCTAATTAGCCTCTAGACTGCTTTTACAAGCCGTGGGAGGGAATGACCCCCCCACCGTCTTTCGTGTTTTTCTCTGGCTCTCCTGTCTCAACAGGGAACCTGAGAATGCAGCCGGTGATTCAGCCAGCTGACCATAGAGCTGATCAGAGACCAGAGTGGCTCCAAACATCTCTATGGCCTAAGAAACCGGAAGCTACGAGCATTTCATGACTTAGATTTCGCCGGATGTAAATAGCGCCATTGGGAAATTGGGGAAGCATTTTATCACACCGATCTTGGTGTGGTCAGATGCTTTGAGGGCAGAGGAAAGATCTAGGGTCTAATAGACCCCAATTTTTTCAAAAAAGAGTACCTGTCACTACCTATTGCTATCATAGGGGATATTTACATTCCCCGAGATAACAATAAAAATGATTAAAAAAAAAAAATATGAAAGGAACAGTTTAAAAGTAAGATTAAAAAAGCAGAAAAATAATAAAGAAGAAAAAAAAAAAAAAAAAAGCACCCCTGTCGCCCCCTGCTCTCGCGCTAAGGCGAGCGCAAGCGGCGGTCTGTCGTCAAATGTAAACAGCAATTGCACCATGCATGTGAGGTATCACCGCGAAGGCCAAATCGAGTGCAGTAATTTTTCCAGTAGACCTCCTCTGTAAATCTAAAGTGGTAACCTGTAAAGGCTTTTAAAGGCTTTTAAACATGTATTTATTTTGTTGCCACTGCACGTTTGTGCGCAATTTTAAAGCATGTCATGTTTGGTATCCATGTACTCGGCCTAAGATCATCTTTTTTATTTCATCAAACATTTGGGCAATATAGTGTGTTTTAGTGCATTAAAATTTAAAAAAGTGTGTTTTTTCCCCAAAAAATGCGTTTGAAAAATCGCTGCGCAATTACTGTGTGAAAAAAAAAAATGAAACACCCACCATTTTAATCTGTAGGGCATTTGCTTTAAAAAAATATATAATGTTTGGGGGTTCAAAGTAATTTTTTTGCAAAAAAAAAAAACTTTTTCATGTAAACAATAAGTGTCAGAAAGGGCTTTGTCTTCAAGTGGTTAGAAGAGTGGGTGATGTGTGACATAAGCTTCTAAATGTTGTGCATAAAATGCCAGGACAGTTCAAAACCCCCCCAAATGACCCCATTTTGGAAAGTAGACACCCCAAGCTATTTGCTGAGAGGCATGTCGAGTCCATGGAATATTTTATATTGCGACACAAGTTGCGGGAAAGAGACAAATTTTTTTTTTTTTTTTTTTTTTTGCACAAAGTTGTCACTAAATGATATATTGCTCAAATATGCCATGGGAATATGTGAAATTACAACCCAAAATACATTCTCCTGCTTCTCCTGAGTACGGGGATACCACATGTGTGAGACTTTTTGGGAGCCTAGCCGCGTACGGGACCCCGAAAACCAAGCACCGCCTTCAGGCTTTCTAAGGGCGTGAATTTTTGATTTCACTCTTCACTGCCTATCACAGTTTCGGAGGCCATGGAATGCCCAGGTGGCACAAAACCCCCCCAAATGACCCCATTTTGGAAAGTAGACACCCCAAGCTATTTGCTGAGAGGTATAGTGAGTATTTTGCAGACCTCACTTTTTGTCACAAAGTTTTGAAAATTGAAAAAAGAAAAAAAAAAAAGTTTTTTCTTGTCTTTCTTCATTTTCAAAAACAAATGAGAGCTGCAAAATACTCACCATGCCTCTCAGCAAATAGCTTGGGGTGTCTACTTTCCAAAATGGGGTCATTTGGGGGGGGTTTGTGCCACCTGGGCATTCCATGGCCTCCGAAACTGTGATAGGCAGTAAAGAGTGAAATCAAAAATTTTCACCCTTAGAAATCCTGAAGGCAGTGATTGGTTTTCGGGGTCCCGTACGCGGCTAGGCTCCCAAAAAGTCCCACACATGTGGTATCCCATACTCAGGAGAAGCAGCTAAATGTATTTTGGGGTGCAATTCCACATAGGCCCATGGCCTGTGTGAGCAATATATCATTTAGTGACAACTTTATGAAAAAAAAAAAAAAAAAAGTGTCACTTTCCCGCAACTTGTGTCAAAATATAAAATATTCCATGGACTCAATATGCCTCTCAGCAAATAGCTTGGGGTGTCTACTTTCCAAAATGGGGTCATTTTGGGGGGTTTTGTGCCACCTGGGCATTCCATGGCCTCCGAAACTGTGATAGGCAGTAAAGAGTGAAATCAAAAATTTACACCCTTAGAAATCCTGAAGGCGGTGATTGGTTTTCGGGGCCCCGTAGGCGGCTAGGCTCCCAAAAAGTCCCACACATGTGGTATCCCCATACTCAGGAGAAGCAGCTGAATGTATTTTGGGGTGCAATTCCACATAGGCCCATGGCCTGTGTGAGCAATATATCATTTAGTGACAACTTTTTGTAAATATTTTTTTTTTTTTTTTTGGTCATTTTTCAATCACTTGGGACAAAAAAAATAAATATTCAATGGGTTCAACATGCCTCTCAGCAATTTCCTTGGGGTGTCTACTTTCCAAAATGGGGTCATTTGGGGGGGTTTTGTACTGCCCTGCCATTTTAGCACCTCAAGAAATGACATAGGCAGTCATAAACTAAAAGCTGTGTAAATTACAGAAAATGTACCCTAGTTTGTAGACGCTATAACTTTTGCGCAAACCAATAAATATACGCTTATTGACATTTTTTTTACCAAAGACATGTGGCCGAATACATTTTGGCCTAAATGTATGACTAAAATTTAGTTTATTGGATTTTTTTTATAACAAAAAGTAGAAAATATCATTTTTTTTCAAAATTTTCGGTCTTTTTCCGTTTATAGCGCAAAAAATAAAAACCGCAGAGGTGATCAAATACCATCAAAAGAAAGCTCTATTTGTGGGAAGAAAAGGACGCAAATTTCGTTTGGGTACAGCATTGCATGACCGCGCAATTAGCAGTTAAAGCGACGCAGTGCCAAATTGGAAAAAGACCTCTGGTCCTTAGGCAGCATAATGGTCCGGGGCTCAAGTGGTTAAAGCATTCTTCTAGAGACTATGATCACAATTCATTATCAGCAATGTGTCATACAGCTTAACTTAACACCACTTATAACCCAGTTCGAGCTTTAAAAGACTATTTGAAAATTAGTATGCAGGGCAACTGCAGGTCGATCAAAAAGGCGCTGACTGAGAAGAAAAAGAAAAAGAGAAAAAAAAAAAAAAGAACAGTACTCAAACTTAAGATCACTCTTCTAGAACCTTCAGTCCCTATTCATTAATCACCTTATGTCACACAGCTTGACTCAGCTCAGCTTCAGTTAGTACTATTTTAGGGCATTGATATACAAGACGATTAGGAGACAGTCACGAAGCCTAAGGTGTAAAAAAGAAACAGTTCATATACTTAAAGCAGTCTTCTAGACTTGAATTTGTTGGCAAAAAAAAAAAAATCCCTGTTGTCTTCCCCTCTTCCTCTCCCCCTTCCTGGCCCTCCTTCTGGAAACGGAGAACAGTCACAGGGTTAGCATCACAAAGTCATCATTGAGTACTGCTGTAACAAAGAAACAGTTCTTATACTGCAAGCATTCTTCTGGAGCCTGTGATCTTAGTCCATAGACCGCAATGTGTCACACTGCTTAGCTCAGCTCCACTTGTTAACCAGGTCATATTTTTTTTTTTCTGGAAATTTTTTCTGGAATTTTAGTATTTTTTGGTTTAGGCCAATCTTATGGTACTCTCAAGGCACATGCTCTAAATAGGAAACAGTTCATAATCATTAAAGCACTCTGTGGTGTTCTGGAGTTTGTGATCTGCATTCAATATCAACAGAATGACACCCTGCTTAACACACAACTTGTCACATGGCTTGACTCCGCTCCACTCTACTTATTAATCAATTCATACTTTATTTAGTAAACCTGTGACATCAAGTCCCTCTGCAATGCCTCCCTCTAGGCTTTTTCTTAGGTAGTTTTAATTATATAGACAATAGTTCATACCTGAGGAGGGATGGCCATCCCGACATCCTCGTCCTGCCATTTAACTCCTGACCTCTGGATCAGCTCTGTCCAGTCCTTTGATACAATGTGAAGTTATGTTAGTTTAAGCGCCAGAGACATCCTGGTTCACGTGTTGCTCCACACTCCTTGGGAGAGTGCCGGCTCTGCTCTTATTCCCACTCCAATCAAGGATAGTCAGGAGGATACCCGGAGATACGGAGGAGGTAATGGGGAAAGGTAAAGTGGATGGTCAGGCTCTGGTCTGTCCTGGCGGGATCGCTGTATACTCTTCCTCTCCTTTTCAAACACTGGAGCTCCCGCACTGTCCTTCCCCGCCTGCTCGAGACCGACCTTGAGACCGTCAGTTACTGGAGGCAGTCTGTGAGGCTTTAATCCGCCGGAGCCTATGCGGTCTCATACCCCGCACTGCTACCCTGGTTCACCTGGGCTACCTCCGCTCTCCCACACAGGCGCCATCGTCAGGCCCCTCCCCTACCTCTGACTTATCACGTCAGCATCCCGACTGATCACTCTGAAAGCCTGGGCCATTGGGGGGGTTCCCCTTAAAATCCATACCAGACCTAAGGGCTTGGTATGCTCTTGGAGGGGTTCCCACGACAAGGCTTGCAGGTGTCAAATCTCGCTGATAACAGCGGCGAGATTGACACAATATCGCGGTCACCTGTATATACAGTGGTAAAATAAGAACCACAAAACACAATAAAAATCGCATCATAAACGCAACACTTGCATTTCTGCTGTGGTTCCATTGAAATCTATTGGTCGCAAATCGCGGGAAAAAAGTCCCTGACCCTTTCCAAAAATGCACTGGCTGCAAAACGCATAGATGTGAACTAGTACCATAGGAAATCATGTTAAATTGACTGTAGTGCGTTTCTGCAAACTTCAAAATGCACTAAAAACACATAGGTGTGAACGTAGGGTAATTGTTAAGACACGTTTCAGTGTTATCACTATCAGGGAGCCAATCCTGAGCAATGACACTCAGCTGCCCCTGGAATAAGTGTGTGTAGGTGGGAAATGGGGTGAACACAGTATTTTCCAAAAAATATAACTGTTTATGATACATTCAAGACATATTAACTTTTTCAGATGTGTTTGTAGCAGGCACCTACTTTTTGGTAGGTGACCTGGTAAATTTAGACAGGATTGTGCTATTACAGCAGGCCTGTCTGTTGTTAATTTTCTTTTGAGTGGCAGGTAGTTTGTATGCTAATCTCGGCCAATCATTATTTTGCTTGGTAACACCCGGGACTCGCATATAAAAAGGGGAGTCGCGTGGTTCCAGGGGGAGATCGAGTTTGGAGAGAAGCCCAGCCTGGTTCACGGAGGGGAGAGGTTCCCCCTCCGGGGAGCCAATGGAGCCCCCCTGCAAGGAGGGTGGGGAACCGGCACCCGTAGAGGAGTAGATGACACCATACAGCATGTAGTCGCTGGTGTCGTTGGCCGCCCCTGCGGGGAAGGGAGCGTGCCAGAAAGGAGAAAGGGAACTAAGAATCATTGCGGAAGAAGTAGCAACAAAGCGGAAGGAAACTGGGCGATCGATCGTTTATGAGTGGCACATGGACTATTGATCACGTGAGGGGAAAGCCCAAGGGAAGGGTACTACCAGAGGCTTAGGATTGTTGTTACACAAGTCAGTGAGATGGGCAATGATGGCCTATGACTTTGGGTTCAGCAATGCCCCGGGATTCCAATCAGTCAAGCGGGAGGAGTTATTCAGATTGACTTTTCTTTAGCTCAACTTGGAAGTACCATGTAGATGGGAAGTAGTGGTAGAAAGGTAGCGGTGAAGCTGCAAGCACACATATAGAGATACGGACTGTTCTTTAAAGGTCATGCAGATAAAGAAGTTATTCAGAGTGACTCTTTATCAATTATTCTCTATCAAATCTACTTCCATCTTCCCTAATTGAAGAAATCATCCAAAGTGATTTTTCAATTGTTCGCAATTGATTATAGTTTTCCTGTAAGAGCCATAGAAAGGTGATAATGTAACAAAGAACATCTCAAAGGAAGTCCTTCTCCCATCCCAGTTTATGTTGATGAATAAAGCAAGAGAAAAAGCATTAAGGACTGTGAGTTTTGAATCTATGGGCTGCGAAGGTTGGGTGGTAAACGTGAATTACGAATATAACAATTTATCAGCCACTCCTTCGGGGTAAGCGCTTCATGTTTAAAGGTTCTAATCCTTTGATAGGAAGCAAACTGCATCCTGTGACATTTTATCATATTTTTCAGGTCTATTAGAAGACTAATGATTAGAGCTTGGGAAACTTGGGAGACTACCCATTACCGGTGACAGAGTCAAGCTCAGGAGCAACATCTAAGCATAATAGCCTTTAGGCATAGCCAAAGGTTGAGAGCACAGACTGGACAGACAAAGTACACACAAAGAGCAAAAAAAGTGAGATGACCTTTATCAAATCCTATGGCATTCCTAGACCACAGTGCTTAGGATTGCTAAATCAAAAACAACAGAATAAGAAGTAACGGAAACGGGAATTCCCACAAGTGGTAAGTGAGAGAATACAGGGCAGTAGTAGCAAATGGAGTTTGAAAAGCTGCATGGCAAACACCAGCCTGAGGTATAGCAGAGTTAAATTAGAAAGTGGAAGTACAGGTCTCAAGGGAGCTAGAAGAGGACTAAGGATGTAAGATGAGCTGACGCGATAGGATATTGCTCGGCTAGCTATAAGGGAATTGTCACGTACCTGGTAGGTGGAGCCCGGAATGAAGAGAACGGCCTCTCGTATGCCTCCAACTTAAGGACCCCTGAAGGTGTGAACAGGGACTCGAAAGTACAGAGGGGCACAAGTGCCTGACTGGAACACTGAAGTAGAAGGCAGGATCCTGTAGTCAGCAGGGAGGTGCACCGTAGTCCTGTAGCAGGTTGCAGACAGCAGGGAGGTGCCTTGTAGTACTGTAGCAGGGTGCAGGTAACAGGGAGGTGCACTGTAGTCCCGTAGCCAGACGAAGACAGCAGGGAGGTGCACTGTAGTCCTGTAGCAGGTTGCAGACAGCAGGGAGGTGCACTGTAGTACTGTAGCAGGATGCGGATAGCAGGGAGGTGCACTGTAGTCCTGTAGCAGGTTGCAGACAGCAGGGAGGTGCACTGTAGTACTGTAGCAGGATGCAGATAGCAGGGAGGTGCACTGTAGTCCTGTAGCAGGTTGCAGACAGCAGGGAGGTGCAGACAAGCCGGGTCAAGGTACTGGCAGGCAGATCAGGTACAGAAGGGCAAACCAAGAAAATAGTCAGAGTCCAAGCCAAGATCGGGGCGGGCAGCAAGCAGGTAAGTCAGGAACAAGCCAAGTAAGTACTGGATACAGGAAAACTGGTAACAAGGTAGCAGGGGTCTCAGGAAACGCTGTAGACCGGACAGCAAGGCAGCATTGGAACAGTCTTCTTTAAATAGCCTATCTGTGGCGCCAAGTGACGCTATTGCGCTTGCGCGTACGCACGTTAGCGCTCTTGGCTCTATTGCGCATGCGCGTACGTTTGTTAGTGCCATTAGCGCTATTGGCGCTATTGCGCGCGCGAGCGCCGGATGGCGCTTCTATGCACAGGCATTCGTTTAACCCTCAATCTGCTGGGATAACTGCAAGAGGGCTTTTCCTGACAGGAATGCTGAGAGCAACAGTGGAGATAGATAAAAGAAAGCATGCAATGAAATACTGGGTTCCATATAAAAGAGGATTAACAGAAGAAAATAGACTGGATGGTTACTAAGTAAAATCTCAACACACCAGAAAGTGATATAAAACAAACTAACAAGTAAACAGAGACAGTATATATATATATATATATATATATATATATATAAAATCCCTGTAATCCCCGTCAGGATCCCGTGACCATGTCCTGTTGTGACGAAACGACGTAGGGAGGAGGAGCTACGTCCCGACGACACCGCGATTCGAGTACCCGGAAGTTACGGGTCGTTCTGGAGCCGACCGGCTTTCTTTACATGCTTTTACACAACCGATGTCTGTAAGTGCAATCTTTGGCTTTTTACTCAATAAACGTTAGATTTTATGCTATGTGGAGCTCTTTATCTCTTCTATGGTGACACATCTTATCCATTGTAGTATGACTGGCGGAGAGAGTCCCTGGAAATCGGATGACATTTAGTGCCTGTTGTACAGATCCCTGGCTGGGGTTGCAGCCATCCGCTCATTAAGGTCTATAACTAAGAGAGACCAACTTTTTCTGGTAAGGGGCAGCAGTTTTGATAGGTGGAGGTCCGTCTATGCACCCTATTCACTGCAGCAAGTTTTTTTCAATATTCACTCAGCACTTGGGGACATTTATCACTTAATTTGTATTTGTGCTATACAGCATGTATGGACTATAATCATTATTGTTTTTGGTACAGCCATGGACAATCTCTGGGTTTCATAAGATCTGTTCATACTACATATTGAATATTATTTTTCTAGTTTTCCCTGTGTTCTGTTATGGTTTTCTGAGGCACCTACTTGTCACATTGTTATATTTTGTCCTAGCGTTTTGAGGCATTCACTTGTTGCCTACACTAGGTCACATTATTGTTCTTTTCTTTTTTCACGGACATAGAAAGTAATATCTGTGTTTCATAAATGTTATTGTGGTACATTGATACACTGATTATTGTTGAAGTATTTGCTCAGTGATTATCATTTATCCTCATATTTCTTTATGAGGCTTTTAAGGCACTTGTTTGTAGCCACTCTCACCATTTTTCCAGCGCGACTTTCTGAATTTTACTACAAATTCTGTGCTCAGAAATGTGATTGCAAGGATCCATTTCTTTCATATTAAAGAGTGGGCCTTCATAGCTGCTAGAAAGATGGGTTAACTCCCAGATCCATTCTCCAAGTTTCAAATGTTTGTAGACCTTTCTGCAGCAACAATTCCACAAAGTAGGCAATTCTCCTCCATAACTGCTCAGCTCCGGGAACGTAACACCAATGGGGCTTCCCCACCAAACTAATAATAACACATCAAGGGCATACATACACCTTAAAATCTCCATAAGAGGCTTCAAAACGCCCCTCCCAATGGGGTGGGGCAGCTGATCGCAACAGTAACTTCTCCTGCAATAAACCACCTTCTTATATGAAGAAGTCCCCCCAATGTTTTTCCTATTTTTCCTATACACTAAAAGTGCCTTTAGGAGCCTTCACTATGGTACAGTTCAATCTATATTTGAATTCATAACGCTGTTCTCCTTATGCTCCCAATTCCCCGTTTGCATGGGTTACATGCTCTATGTTTATTTTGCTATCCGCAATATGTTTGCTTGTTTATCTTCCCTGCTACTGGACTTTCACCTTTGTTTAATGTTTATACGTTGTTTATCTTAAAGCTGTACAGTGCTCTTATTTCCCAGGTACTTTATAAGTGTTAGTCATCAAAGCTTCTCTATTGACATTGTAGCTACTTCTGATACCATATTATCAATTTCCTGGGTACTTAAATCAATACTTGTTAGTTATCTATGTAAACTTTGCATAGCACTACTCTAAGCTATCCATTGGCTCTTACTATGTCCCGGAAAATATTTTGAGGGGACAGCAAATTTACACTGTGTACTCACTAATTTACATTGTAGCAAAGTGTCATTTCTTCAATGTTGTCACATGAAAAGATATAATAAAATTTTTTTTAAAAATGTTAGAGGTGTATTCACTTTTGTGAGATACTGTACTGTATTGTAGAGAGTAGAGCCTGTGCCGCTGTTTATTTTGGCAGTTTCAGACAGTTTTGCAGAAAAAAGGCACACTCTAATGAGCCAGGTGTGTGTTGGGCATATGTTAGAACAGGGATTACAGATTAGTGGCCCCACCCTCCCAAGTGGGTCAGTCTGTGAAAAGCAGCTGTGTGGAGCACGCTACTCTATACTGTCCACGCTGGGACAGTGAATGGCTGAGCCTGTGAGGATGTAGCTGCAGGATAAACAGTCAGAGCCGATAATAGTATAGTACAGTGTTTTGTGCACGAGCAAGGGGACTATGTGTTTGGCCATCAGGAGGACCAAGGTAGGAGGCCTAAGCAGAGATACTGCAAAGAAGAGCCACAAGGCTGAGTAATGTTTGTCACATTATTGCTGAGAACCCCTGCGAGAGAATCTATTCTGATGTGAACTTTTACTTTTGAACTTTTACTTTTATGAAATATCCCAAATCACCACATTTGGTGGAGAATGCAGGGATAGATGGCGGTGTTCCAGATCCTTGCATGCCAGAAACTGTAAGTGCTAGAGACTGTCTGTGTTGCTATTATCGTGTGGGCAGCTAGGTATGTATTGTCTTTGCTTCCTTAAGAAGACAGTACGCCAATTTTGTTTCTGGAGAGCTGTATGTTAGTGACTGCAAAGATGAGTGCTGTTGCCAGTGGCAACAAAGGAGTGATCTGTGTGGCTGACTTCATACAGCCTTTGTTATCTGATGAGCATTTTGAAGACTTCATGGCTGAATTTAAGAATATGGCCTCATTCAAAGCATGGTCCAGAAATAACTAGGCTGAATTGATGATGATTCTGACAGAGGAGTTTCAAGGGGTGTACTGTTTGAGAGGCCCTGACCAAGATGACTAAAATAGGTACAAAGCAGAAATCTGGTCTAGGGAGAGCTGGGAAAGCTTTGCTGGGAATGTGGTCTCCCATGGCAAAAAGAAAGGAACTGTCATCTGGGTTGGGGAGCTGCAATGAAGAGGTCGCTTATCGTCCCCACAAAGAAGGCTGGGATGTCCGAAAGCCTGTTACACCTAGCAGGGTGTCTGTGGGTTCATCCACTTTGTGTATGAGGAGAGACACCTGGAGAAATGCCAAATGGAGTGGTAAGAATGTTCCTGATAAAAATGTTAAAGAGTCTGTCACTGAGGTTTGTATCAGTGAAGTGATGGCTAGGGATGAGCCGAACACCCCCCTGTTCGGTTCGCACCAGAACATTATTAAAGTCTATGGGACACGAACATGAATAATCAAAAGTGCTAATTTTAAAGGCTTATATGCAAGTTATTGTCATAAAAAGTGTTTGGGGACCTGGGTCCTGCCCCAGGGGACATGGATCAATGCAAAAAAAGTTTTAAAAACGGCTGTTTTTTCGGAAGCAGTGATTTTAATAATGCTTAAAGTGAAATAATAAAAGTGTAATATTCCTTCAAATTTTGTACATGGGGGGTGTCTATAGTATGCCTGTAAAGGGGCGCATGTTTCCTGTGTTTAGAACAGTCTAACAGCAAAATGATATTTCAAAGGAAAAAAAGTCATTCGCGGCTATTAATGAATTGCCGGTCCGACAATACACATAAAAGTTAATTGATAAAAACGGCATGGGAATTCCCCACAGGGGAACCCCGAACCAAAATTTAAAAAAAATGATGTGGGGGTCCCCCTAAATTCCATACCAGGCCCTTCAGGTCTGGTATGGATATTAAGGGGAACCCTGGCCAAATTTTTTTTTTTTTAAATGCCGTGGGGTCCCCCTCAAAATCTATACCAGACCCTTCAGGTATGGTATGGATTTTAGGGGGAACCCCATGCCAAAATTAAAAAAAAAATGGCGTGGGGTCTCCACAAAAATCCATACCAGACCCTTATCCGAGCACGCAACCTGGCAGGCAAGGAAAAGAGGGGGGATGAGAGAGCGCCCCCCCTCCTGAACCATACCAGGCCACATGCCCTCAACATTGGGAGGGTGCTTTGGTGTAGTGCCCCAAAACACCTTGTCCCCATGTTGATGGGGACAAGGGCCTCATCCCCACAGCCCTTGCCCGGTGGTTGTGGGGGTCTGTGGGTGGGGGGCTTATCGGAATCTGGAAGCCCCCTTTAACAAGGGGACCCCCAGATCCCGGCCCTCCCCCCTGTGTGAAATGGTAAGGGGGTACTATCATTTCACTAAAATAAGTGTCAAAAATGTTAAAAATGACAAGAGACAGTTTTTGACAATTCCTTTATTTAAATGCTTCTTCTATCTTCTTTCTTCTATCTTCTATCTTCCTTTGGTTTCTTCCTCCATCTTCTTCTTCTTCTGGTTCTTCCTCCGGTGTTCTCGTCTGGCATCTTCCTCCGCGGCGCCGGCGTCTTCTTCCCTTCGTCTTCTCGGGCCGCTCCGCATCCAGCATGGTGGGAGGCTCCCGCTGTGTGTCACTTCTCCTCTTCTGACGGTTCTTAAATAACGGAGGGCGGGGCCACCCGGTGACTCCACCCCTCTGATACACAGTGACTTCCCTGTCCGTCCTCTCTGACGTCCCCGGGAATGCCACAGGGAAGTCCCCGTCAAGTCCCAGTGCGTCAGAGGGGGGCGGGGTCACTGGGTGGCCCCACCCTCCGTTATTTAAGAACCGTCAGAAGAGGAGAAGCGTCACACAGTGGGAGCCACCCATCATGCTGGATGCGGAGCGGCCCAAGAAGACAAAGGGAAGAAGACGCCGGCGCCGCGGAGGAAGATGCCGGACGAGAACACCGGAGGAAGAGCCAGAAGAAGAAGATAGAGGAAGAAACCGAAGGATGATAGAAGATAGAAGAAAGAAGAAGCATTTAAATAAAGGAATTGTCAAAACTGTCTCTTGTCATTTTTAACATTTTTGACACTTTTTTTGTGAAATGGTAGGGGTACATTTGTCCCCCCTTACCATTTCACACAGGGGGGAGGGCCGGGATCTGGGGGTCCCCTTGTTAAAGGGGGCTTCCAGATTCCGATAAGCCCCCCGCCCGCAGACCTCCACAACCACCGGGCAAGGGTTGTGGGGATGAGGCCCTTGTCCCCATCAACATGGGGACAAGGTGTTTTGGGGGGCTTTTAGGGTCTGGTATGGATTTAATTTTTACATTTTGGTACGGGGTTCCCCTTAAAATCCATACCAGACCTGAAGGGTCTCGTATAGATTTTGAGAGGACCCCGCACCATTTTTTTTTTAAATTTTGGCCGGGGTTCCCCTGTGGGGAATTCCCATGCCGTTTTTATCAATGAACTTTTATGTGGATTGTCCGACTGGCAATTCATTAATAGCCCGCGAGTAGGGATGAGCTTCATGTTCAAGTCGAACCCATGTTCGACTCGAACGTCGGCTGTTCGATCGTTCATCGAATTGCAAACGATATGGGCGGTTCGCGCCAAATTTGTGTGGCACGTCACGGCCCATAATTCACTGCAGCATCGCAGTGCATTGCTGGCTGATGATTGGCCAAGCATGCACTATGACCCGCATGCTTGGCCAATCACAGCGCCGTCGGTAGAGAGAGCTGTAATTGGCTTTGGCCAATTATGGCTCAGGGGGTTTAGAACACGTCCCACACTATATAAGGCCGCCTGCACGGCGGCCCTGTGTAGTGTGTTCCGGCGTTGAGAGACAGAGACAGAGAGACAGTGTCATTTCATTTGAGTTAGCTAGATTAGGCAGGACAGTCAGTGAGTTAGCTGCACTTACAGTGTATTGTGTATATTTATATGCATCCCAGGTGTTGTGTGTATATATATATATATATATATATATATATATATATATATATATATATATATATTACACTGTATTCAGTTTAGCTAGATCCGTTCCTGTTATCTTCCTACTGACAGGCAGGCTTGTCTTGTTACAGTATTTACAGCTACCTGAAGAAAATTGCTGGTGTTCATTTGATCCTATTAGTACCACAGTCAGGCAGCTAGACTATTTACAGTTAGTGTAGTGCGTCCTCCTCACAGTGTTCAGTTAAAGCTACAAGTTGGTAACCTCTGCACAGTGTTCAGCTAAAACTACAAGCTAGTGTAGTGCACAATGTTTAGCTAAAGCTACAAGTTAGGGTAGTGCGTCCTCCTCACAGTGTTCAGCTAAAGCTACAAGTTAGTTTAGTGTGACCTCTGCACAGTGTTCAGCTAAAGCTACAAGTTAGGGTAATGCGTCCTCCTCACAGTGTTCAGCTAAAACTACAAGTTAGTGTAGTGAGACCTCTGCACGGTGTTCAGCTAAAGCTACAAATTAGTGTAGTGCATCCTCCTCACAGTGTTCAGCTAAAACTACAAGTTAGTGTAGTGAGACCTCTGCACAGTGTTCAGCTAAAGCTACAAGTTAGTGTAGTGCGTCCTCCTCACAGTGTTCAGCTAAAACTACAAGTTAGTGTAGTGCGACCTCTGCACAGTGTTCAGCTAAAGCTACAAGTTAGTGCGTCCTCCTCACAGTGTTCAGCTAAAACTACAAGTTATTGTGGTGAGACCTCTGCACAGTGTTCAGCTAAAGCTACAAGTTAGTGCAGTGCGTCCTCCTCACAGTGTTCAGCTAAAGCTACAAGTTAGTTTAGTGTGACCTCTGCACAGTGTTCAGCTAAAGCTACAAGTTAGTGTAGTGTGTCCTCCTCACAGTGTTCAGCTAAAACTACAAGTTAGTGTAGTGCGACCTCTGCACAGTGTTCAGCTAAAGCTACAAGTTAGTGCGTCCTCCTTACAGTGTTCAGCTAAAACTACAAGTTAGTGTAGTGAAACCTCTGCACAGTGTTCAGCTAAAGCTACAATTTAGTGTAGTGCGTCCTCCTCACGGTGTTCAGCTAAAGCTACAAGTTAGGGTAGTGCGTCCTTCTCACAGTGTTCAGCTAAAGCTACAAGTTGGTGTAGTGTGTCCTCCTCACAGTGTTCAGTTAAAACTACAAGTTAGTGTAGTGAGACCTCTGCACAGTGTTCAGCTAAAGCTACAAGTTAGGGTAGTGCGTCCTCCTCACAGTGATCAGCTAAACCTACAAGTTATTTTTTTGCGAGCTCTGCACAGGTTTCATCTGAAGCTACCTGTAGAAGGTTGGTGGTGTTTTCCTAATCCTATCACTACCACACGCAGCTAAATAAGCTACAAGTTATTTTTTGGTGAGATCTGCACAATGTTCACCTAAAGCTACCTGTAGAAGGTTGGTGGTGTTTTCCTGATCCTATTACTACTGCAGGCAGCTAAATAAGCCACAAGTTAGTGTAGTGCGAGCTCTGCACAGTGATCAGCTAGAGCTACCTGTAGAAGGTTGGGTGGTGTTTTCCTGATCCTATCACTACCGCAGGCAGCTAAATAAGCTACAAGTTATTTTTTGGCAAGCTCTGCACAGTCTTCACCTAAAGCTACCTGTAGAAGGTTGGAGGTGTTTTCCTGATCCTATCACTACCGCAGGCAGCTAAATAAGCTACAAGTTATTTTTTGGTGAGCTCTGCACAGTGTTCACCTAAAGCTACCTGTAGAAGGTTGGTGATGTTTTCCTGATCCTATCACTACCACAGGCAGTTAAATAAGCTACAAGTTAGTGTAGTGTGAGCTCTGCACAGTGTTCACCTAAAGCTACCTGTAGAAGGTTGGTGGTGTTTTCCTGATCCTATCACTACCGCAGGCAGCTAAATAAGCTACAAGTTATTTTTTGCTGAGCTCTGCACAGTGTTCACCTAAAGCTACCTGTAGAAGGTTGGTGGTGTTTTCCTGATCCTATCACTACTGCAGGCAGCTAAATAAGCCACAAGTTAGTGTAGTGCGAGCTCCACACAGTGTTCACCTAAAGCAACCTGTAGAAGGTTGGTGGTGTTTTCCTGATCCTATCACTACCGCAAGCAGCTAAATAAGCTACAAGTTATTTTTTGCTGAGCTCTGCACAGTGTTCACCTAAAGCTACCTGAAGAAGGTTGGTGGTGTTTTCCTGATCCTATCACTACCGCAGGCAGCTAAATAAGCTACAAGTTAGTGTAGTGCGAGCTCTGCACAGTGTTCAGCTAAAGCTACCTGTAGAAGGTTGGTGGTGTTTTTCTAATCCTATCACTACCGCAGGCAGCTAAATAAGCTACAAGTTATTTTTTGGTGAGCTCTGCACAGTGTTCACCTAAAGCTACCTGTAAAAGGTTGGTGGTGTTTTCCTGATCCTATCACTACCGCAGGCAGCTAAATAAGCTACAAGTTAGTGTAGTGCGAGCTCTGCACAGTGTTCAGCTAAAGCTACCTGTAGAAGGTTCTTGGTGTTTTCCTGTTCATATTACTACTGCAGGCAGCTAAATAAGCTACAAGTTAGTGTAGTGTGAGCTCTGCACAGTGTTCAGCTAAAGCTACCTGTAGAAGGTTGGTGGTGTTTTCCTTATCCTATCACTACCGCAGGCAGCTAAATAAGCTACAAGTTAGTGTAGTGCCAGCTCTGCACAGTGTTCAGCTAAAGCTACCTGTAGAAGGTTGGTGGTGTTTTCCTGATCCTATCACTACCGCAGGCAGCTAAATAAGCTACAAGTTAGCGTAGTGCGAGCTCTGCACAGTGTTCAGCTAAAGCTACAAGTAGAAGGTTCTTGGTGTTTTCCTGATCCTATTACTACTGCAGGCAGCTAAATAAGCTACAAGTTAGTGTAGTGTGAGCTCTGCACAGTGTTTAGCTAAAGCTACCTGTAGAAGGTTGGTGGTGTTTTCCTTATCCTATCACTACCGCAGGCAGCTAAATAAGCTACAAGTTAGTGTAGTGCCAGCTCTGCACAGTGTTCAGCTAAAGCTACCTGTAGAAGGTTGGTGGTGTTTTCCTGATCCTATCAATACCGCAGGCAGCTAAATAAACTACAAGATATTTTTTGGCGAGCTCTGCACAGTATTCACCTAAAGTTACCTGTAGAAGGTTGGTGGTGTTTTCCTGATCCTATTATTACCGCAGGCAGCTAAATAAGCTACAACTTAGTGTAGTGCAAGCTCTGCACAGTGTTCAGCTAAAGCTACCTGTAGAAGGTTGGTGGTGTTTTCCTTATCCTATCACTACCGCAGGCAGCTAAATAAGCTACAAGTTATTTTTTGGTGAGCTCTGCACAGTGTTCACCTAAAGCTACCTGTAAAAGGTTGGTGGTGTTTTCCTGATCCTATCACTACCGCAGGCAGCTAAATAAGCTACAAGTTAGTGTAGTGCGAGCTCTGCACAGTGTTCAGCTAAAGCTACCTGTAGAAGGTTCTTGGTGTTTTCCTGTTCATATTACTACTGCAGGCAGCTAAATAAGCTACAAGTTAGTGTAGTGTGAGCTCTGCACAGTGTTCAGCTAAAGCTACCTGTAGAAGGTTGGTGGTGTTTTCCTTATCCTATCACTACCGCAGGCAGCTAAATAAGCTACAAGTTAGTGTAGTGCCAGCTCTGCACAGTGTTCAGCTAAAGCTACCTGTAGAAGGTTGGTGGTGTTTTCCTGATCCTATCACTACCGCAGGCAGCTAAATAAGCTACAAGTTAGCGTAGTGCGAGCTCTGCACAGTGTTCACTTAAAGCTACCTGTAGAAGGTTCTTGGTGTTTTCCTGATCCTATTACTACCGCAGGCAGCTAAATAAGCTACAAGTTAGTGTAGTGCGAGCTCTGTACAGTGTTCAGCTAAAGCTACCTGTAGAAGGTTGGGTGGTGTTTTCCTGATCCTATCACTACCGCAGGCAGCTAAATAAGCTACAAGTTATTTTTTGGCGAGCTCTGCACAGTGTTCACCTAAAGCTACCTGTAGAAGGTTGGTGGTGTTTTCCTGATCCTATTACTACCGCAGGCAGCTAAATAAGCTACAAGTTAGTGTAGTGCAAGCTCTGCACAGTGTTCAGCTAAAGCTACCTGTAGAAGGTTGGTGGTGTTTTCCTGATCCTATCACTACCGCAGGCAGCTAAATAAGCTACAAGTTAGTGTAGTGCGAGCTCTGCACAGTGTGTAGCTAAAGCTACCTGTAGAAGGTTGGTGGTGTTTTCCTTATCCTATCACTACCGCAGGCAGCTAAATAAGCTACAAGTTAGTGTAGTGCCAGCTCTGCACAGTGTTCAGCTAAAGCTACCTGTAGAAGGTTGGTGGTGTTTTCCTGATCCTATCAATACCGCAGGCAGCTAAATAAACTACAAGATATTTTTTGGCGAGCTCTGCACAGTATTCACCTAAAGTTACCTGTAGAAGGTTGGTGGTGTTTTCCTGATCCTATTACTACCGCAGGCAGCTAAATAAGCTACAAGTTAGTGTAGTGCGAGCTCTGCACAGTGTTCACTTAAAGCTACCTGTAGAAGGTTCTTGGAGTTTTCCTGATCCTATTACTACCGCAGGCAGCTAAATAAGCTACAAGTTAGTGTAGTGCGAGCTCTGTACAGTGTTCAGCTAAAGCTACCTGTAGAAGGTTGGGTGGTGTTTTCCTGATCCTATCACTACCGCAGGCAGCTAAATAAGCTACAAGTTATTTTTTGGCGAGCTCTGCACAGTGTTCACCTAAAGCTACCTGTAGAAGGTTGGTGGTGTTTTCCTGATCCTATTACTACCGCAGGCAGCTAAATAAGCTACAAGTTAGTGTAGTGCAAGCTCTGCACAGTGTTCAGCTAAAGCTACCTGTAGAAGGTTGGTGGTGTTTTCCTGATCCTATCACTACCGCAGGCAGCTAAATAAGCTACAAGTTAGTGTAGTGCGAGCTCTGCACAGTGTGTAGCTAAAGCTACCTGTAGAAGGTTGGTGGTGTTTTCCTTATCCTATCACTACCGCAGGCAGCTAAATAAGCTACAAGTTAGTGTAGTGCCAGCTCTGCACAGTGTTCAGCTAAAGCTACCTGTAGAAGGTTGGTGGTGTTTTCCTGATCCTATCAATACCGCAGGCAGCTAAATAAACTACAAGATATTTTTTGGCGAGCTCTGCACAGTATTCACCTAAAGTTACCTGTAGAAGGTTGGTGGTGTTTTCCTGATCCTATTACTACCGCAGGCAGCTAAATAAGCTACAAGTTAGTGTAGTGCGAGCTCTGCACAGTGTTCACTTAAAGCTACCTGTAGAAGGTTCTTGGAGTTTTCCTGATCCTATTACTACCGCAGGCAGCTAAATAAGCTACAAGTTAGTGTAGTGCGAGCTCTGTACAGTGTTCAGCTAAAGCTACCTGTAGAAGGTTGGTGGTGTTTTCCTGATCCTATCAATACCGCAGGCAGCTAAATAAGCTACAAGTTTGTGTAGTGCAAGCTCTGCACAGTGTTCAGCTAAAGCTACCTGTAGAAGGTTGGTGGTGTTTTCCTGATCCTATCACTACCGCAGGCAGCTAAATAAGCTACAAGTTAGTGTAGTGCGAGCTCTGCACAGTGTTCAGCTAAAGCTACCTGTAGAAGGTTGGTGGTGTTTTCCTGATCCTATCACTACCGCAGGCAGCTAAATAAGCTACAAGTTAGTGTAGTGCGAGCTCTGCACAGTGTTCAGCTAAAGCTACCTGTAGAAGGTTGGGTGGTGTTTTCCTGATCCTATCACTACCGCAGGCAGCTAAATAAGCTACAAGTTATTTTTTGGCAAGCTCTGCACAGTGTTCACCTAAAGCTACCTGTAGAAGGTTGGTGGTGTTTTCCTGATCCTATCACTACTGCAGGCAGCTAAATAAGCTACAACTTAGTGTAGTGCAAGCTCTGCACAGTGTTCACTTAAAGCTACCTGTAGAAGGTTCTTGGTGTTTTCCTGATCCTATTACTACCGCAGGCAGCTAAATAAGCTACAAGTTAGTGTAGTGCGAGCTCTGTACAGTGTTCAGCTAAAGCTACCTGTAGAAGGTTGGGTGGTGTTTTCCTTATCCCATCACTACCGCAGGCAACTAAATAAGCTACAAGTTAGTGTAGTGCAAGCTCTGCACAGTGTTCAGCTAAAGCTACCTGTAGAAGGTTGGTGGTGTTTTCCTGATCCTATCAATACCGCAGGCAGCTAAATAAGCTACAAGTTAGTGTAGTGCAAGCTCTGAACAGTGTTCAGCTAAAGCTACCTATAGAAGGTTGGTGGTGTTTTCCTGATCCTATCACTACCGCAGGCAGCTAAATAAGCTACAAGTTTTTTTTTGGCGAGCTCTGCACAGTGTTCACCTAAAGCTACCTGTAGAAGGTTGGTGGTGTTTTCCTGATCCTATTACTACCGCAGGCAGCTAAATAAGCTACAAGTTAGTGTAGTGCAAGCTCTGCACAGTGTTCACCTAAAGCTACCTGTAGAAGGTTGGTGGTGTTTTCCTGATCCTATCACTACCGCAGGCAGCTAAATAAGCTACAAGTTATTTTTTGGTGAGCTCTGCACAGTGTTCACCTAAAGCTACCTGTAGAAGGTTGGTGGTGTTTTCCTGATCCTATCACTACCGCAGGCAGATAAATAAGCTACAAGTTAGTGTAGTGTGAGCTCTGCACAGTGTTCAGCTAAAGCTACCTGTAGAAGGTTGGTGGTGTTTTAATGATCAAATCACTACCGCAGGCAGCTAAATATGCTACAAGTTAGTGTAGTGCGAGCTCTGCACAGTGTTCAGCTAAAGCTACCTGTAAAAGGTTGGTGGTTTTTTCCTGATCCTATCACTACCGCAGGCAGCTAAATAAGCTACAAGGTATTTTTTGGTGAGCTCTGCACAGTGTTCACCTAAAGCTACCTGTAGAAGGTTGGTGGTGTTTTCCTGATCCTATCACTACCGCAGGCAGCTAAATAAGCTACAAGTTAGTGTAGTGCGAGCTCGGCACAGTGTTCAGCTAAAGCTACCTGTAGAAGGTTGGTGGTGATTTCCTTATCCTTTCAGTACTGCAGGCAGCTAAATAAGCTACAAGTTAGTGTAGTGCGACCTCTGCACAGTGTTCAGCTAAAGCTACCTGTAGAAGGTTGGTGGTGTTTTCCTGATCCTTTCACTACCGCAGGCAGCTAAATAAGCTACAAGTTATTTTTTGCTGAGCTCTGCACAGTGTTCAGCTAAAGCTACCTGTAAAAGGTTGGTGGTGTTTTCCTGATCCTATCACTACCGCAGGCAGCTAAATAAGCTACAAGTTAGTGTAGTTTGAGCTCTGCACAGTGTTCAGCTAAAGCTACCTGTAGAAGGTTGGTGGTGTTTTCCTTATCCTATCACTACCGCAGGCAGCTAAATAAGCTACAAATTAGTGTAGTGCAAGCTCTGCACAGTGTTCAGCTAAAGCTACCTGTAGAAGGTTGGTGGTGTTTTCCTTATCCTATTACTACCGCAGGCAGCTAAATAAGCTACAAAGTAGTGTAGTGCAAGCTCTGCACTGTGTTTACCTAAAGCTACCTGTAGAAGGTTGGTGGTGTTTTCCTGATCTTATCACTACCGCAGGCAGCTAAATAAGCTACAAGTTATTTTTTGGCGAGCTCTGCACAGTGTTCACCTAAAGCTTCCTGTAGAAGGTTGGTGGTGTTTCCCTGATCCTATTACTACTGCAGGCAGCTAAATAAGCTACAAGTTAGTGTAGTGCAAGCTCTGCACAGTGTTCACCTAAAGCTACCTTTAGAAGGTTGGTGGTGTTTTCCTGATTCTATCACTACCGCAGGCAGCTAAATAAGCTACAAGTTAGTGTAGTGCGAGCTCTGCACAGTGTTCAGTTAAAGCTACCTGTAGAAGGTTGGTGGTGTTTTCCTGATCCTATTACTACCGCAGGCAGCTAAATAAGCTACAAGTTAGTGTAGTGCGAGCTCTGCACAGTGTTCAGCTAAAGCTATCTGTAGAAGGTTGGGTGGTGTTTTCCTGATCCTATCACTACCGCAGGCAGCTAAATAAGCTACAAGTTTTTTTTTGGTGAGCTCTACACAGTGTTCACCTAAAGCTACCTGTAGAAGGTTGGTGGTGTTTTCCTGATCCTATCACTACCGCAGGCAGCTAAATAAGCTACAAGTTAGTGTAGTGCGAGCTCTGCACAGTGTTCAGCTAAAGCTACCTGTAGAAGGTTGGTGGTGTTTTCCTGATCCTATCACTACCGCAGGCAGCTAAATAAGCTACAAGTTAGTGTAGTGCGATCTTCGCACAGTGTTCACCTAAAGCTACCTGTAGAATGTTGGTGGTGTTTTCCTGATCCTATCACTACCGCAGGCAGATAAATAAGCTACAAGTTAGTGTAGTGCAAGCTCTGCACAGTGTTCACCTAAAGCTACCTGTAGAAGGTTGGTGGTGTTTTCCTGATCCTATCACTACCGCAGGCAGCTAAATAAGCTACAAGTTATTTTTTGGTGAGCTCTGCACAGTGTTCAGCTAAAGCTACCTGTAGAAGGTTGGTGGTGTTTTCCTGATCCTATCACTACCGCAGGCACCTAAATAAGCTACAAGTTAGTGTAGTGTGAGCTCTGCACAGTGTTCAGCTAAAGCTACCTGTAGAAGGTTGGTGGTGTTTTCCTGATCCTATTACTACCGCAGGCAGCTAAATAAGCTACAAGTTAGTGTAGTGCGAGCTCTGCGCAGTGTTCAGCTAAAGCTACCTGTAGAAGGTTGGGTGGTGTTTTCCTGATCCTATCACTACCGCAGGCAGCTAAATAAGCTACAAGTTATTTTTTGGCAAGCTCTGCACAGTGTTCACCTAAAGCTACCTGTAGAAGGTTGGTGGTGTTTTGCTGATCCTATCACTACCGCAGGCAGCTAAATAAGCTACAAGTTAGTGTAGTGCGAGCTCTGCACAGTGTTCAGCTAAAGCTACCTGTAGAAGGTTCTTGGTGTTTTCCTGATCCTATTACTACCGCAGGCAGCTAAATAAGATACAAATTAGTGTAGTGCAAGCTCTGCACAGTGTTCAGCTAAAGCTACCTGTAGAAGGTTGGTGTTGTTTTCCTTATCCTATCACTACCGCAGGCAGCTAAATAAGCTACAAGTTAGTGTAGTGCAAGCTCTGCACAGTGTTCACCTAAAGCTACCTGTAGAAGGTTGGTGGTGTTTTCCTGATCTTATCATTACCACAGGCAGCTAAATAAGCTACAAGTTAGTGTAGTGCGAGCTCTGCACAGTGTTCAGCTAAAGCTACCTGTAGAAGGTTGGTGGTGTTTTCCTTATACTATCACTACCGCAGGCAGCTAAATAAGCTACAAGTTAGTGTAGTGCAAGCTCTGCACAGTGTTCACCTAAAGCTACCTGTAGAAGGTTGGTGGTGTTTTCCTGATCCTATCACTACCGCAGGCAGCTAAATAAGCTACAAGTTATTTTTTGCTGAGCTCTGCACAGTGTTCACCTAAAGCTACCTGTAGAAGGTTGGTGGTGTTTTCCTGATCCTATCACTACCGCAGGCACCTAAATAAGCTACAAGTTAGTGTAGTGTGAGCTCTGCACAGTGTTCAGCTTAAGCTACCTGTAGAAGGTTGGTGGTGTTTTCCTGATCCTATTACTACCGCAGGCAGCTAAATAAGCTACAAGTTAGTGTAGTGCGAGCTCTGCACAGTGTTCAGCTAAAGCTACCTGTAGAAGGTTGGTGTTGTTTTCCTTATCCTATCACTACCGCAGGCAGCTAAAAAAGCTACAAGTTAGTGTAGTGTGAGCTCTGCACAGTGTTCAGCTAAAGCTACCTGTAAAAGGTTGGTGGTGTTTTCCTGATCCTATCACTACCGCAGACAGCTAAATAAGCTACAAGTTAGTGTAGTGCGAGCTCTGCACAGTGTTCACTTAAAGCTACCTGTAGAAGGTTCTTGGTGTTTTCCTGATCCTATTACTACCGCAGGCAGCTAAATAAGCTACAAGTTAGTGTAGTGCGAGCTCTGTACAGTGTTCAGCTAAAGCTACCTGTAGAAGGTTGGGTGGTGTTTTCCTGATCCTATCACTACCGCAGGCAGCTAAATAAGCTACAAGTTATTTTTTGGCGAGCTCTGCACAGTGTTTAGCTAAAGCTACCTGTAGAAGGTTGGTGTTGTTTTCCTGATCCTATCACTACCGCAGGCAGCTAAATAAGCTACAAGTTAGTGTCGTGCGAGCTCTGCACATTGTTCAGCTAAAGCTACCTGTGGAAGGTTGGTGGTGTTTTCCTTATCCTATCACTACCGCAGGCAGCTAAATAAGCTACAAATTAGTGTAGTGCAAGCTCTGCACAGTGTTCAGCTAAAGCTACCTGTAGAAGGTTGGTGGTGTTTTCCTTATCCTATCACTACCGCAGGCAGCTAAATAAGCTACAAGTTATTGTAGTGCTAGCTCTGCACAGTGTTCACCTAAAGCTACCTGTAGAAGGTTGGTGGTGTTTTCCTGATCCTATCACTACCGCAGGCAGCTAAATAAGCTACAAGTTATTTTTTGGTGAGCTCTGCACAGTGTTCAGCTAAAGCTACCTGTAAAAGGTTGGTGGTGTTTTCCTTATCCTATTACTACCGCAGGCAGCTAAATAAGCTACAAAGTAGTGTAGTGCAAGCTCTGCACAGTGTTCACCTAAAGCTACCTGTAGAAGGTTGGTGGTGTTTTCCTGATCCTATCACTACCACAGGCAGCTAAATAAGCTACAAGTTAGTGTAGTGCGAGCTCTGCACAGTGTTCAGCTAAAGCTACCTGTAGAAAGTTGGTGGTGTTTTCCTTATCCTATCACTCCCGCAGACAGCTAAATAAGCTACAAGTTAGTGTAGTGCGAGCTCTGCACAGTGTTCAGCTAAAGCTACCTGTAGAAGGTTGGTGGTGTTTTCCTGATCTTATCACTACCGCAGGCAGCTAAATAAGCTACAAGTTATTTTTTGGCGAGCTCTGCACAGTGTTCACCTAAAGCTTCCTGTAGAAGGTTGGTGGTGTTTCCCTGATCCTATTACTACTGCAGGCAGCTAAATAAGCTACAAGTTAGTGTAGTGCAAGCTCTGCACAGTGTTCACCTAAAGCTACCTGTAGAAGGTTGGTGGTGTTTTCCTGATTCTATCACTACCGCAGGCAGCTAAATAAGCTACAAGTTAGTGTAGTGCGAGCTCTGCACAGTGTTCAGTTAAAGCTACCTGTAGAAGGTTGGTGGTGTTTTCCTGATCCTATTACTACCGCAGGCAGCTAAATAAGCTACAAGTTAGTGTAGTGCGAGCTCTGCACAGTGTTCAGCTAAAGCTATCTGTAGAAGGTTGGGTGGTGTTTTCCTGATCCTATCACTACCGCAGGCAGCTAAATAAGCTACAAGTTTTTTTTTGGTGAGCTCTACACAGTGTTCACCTAAAGCTACCTGTAGAAGGTTGGTGGTGTTTTCCTGATCCTATCACTACCGCAGGCAGCTAAATAAGCTACAAGTTAGTGTAGTGCGAGCTCTGCACAGTGTTCAGCTAAAGCTACCTGTAGAAGGTTGGTGGTGTTTTCCTGATCCTATCACTACCGCAGGCAGCTAAATAAGCTACAAGTTAGTGTAGTGCGATCTTCGCACAGTGTTCACCTAAAGCTACCTGTAGAATGTTGGTGGTGTTTTCCTGATCCTATCACTACCGCAGGCAGATAAATAAGCTACAAGTTAGTGTAGTGCAAGCTCTGCACAGTGTTCACCTAAAGCTACCTGTAGAAGGTTGGTGGTGTTTTCCTGATCCTATCACTACCGCAGGCAGCTAAATAAGCTACAAGTTATTTTTTGGTGAGCTCTGCACAGTGTTCAGCTAAAGCTGTAGAAGGTTGGTGGTGTTTTCCTGATCCTATCACTACCGCAGGCACCTAAATAAGCTACAAGTTAGTGTAGTGTGAGCTCTGCACAGTGTTCAGCTAAAGCTACCTGTAGAAGGTTGGTGGTGTTTTCCTGATCCTATTACTACCGCAGGCAGCTAAATAAGCTACAAGTTAGTGTAGTGCGAGCTCTGCGCAGTGTTCAGCTAAAGCTACCTGTAGAAGGTTGGGTGGTGTTTTCCTGATCCTATCACTACCGCAGGCAGCTAAATAAGCTACAAGTTATTTTTTGGCAAGCTCTGCACAGTGTTCACCTAAAGCTACCTGTAGAAGGTTGGTGGTGTTTTGCTGATCCTATCACTACCGCAGGCAGCTAAATAAGCTACAAGTTAGTGTAGTGCGAGCTCTGCACAGTGTTCAGCTAAAGCTACCTGTAGAAGGTTCTTGGTGTTTTCCTGATCCTATTACTACCGCAGGCAGCTAAATAAGATACAAATTAGTGTAGTGCAAGCTCTGCACAGTGTTCAGCTAAAGCTACCTGTAGAAGGTTGGTGTTGTTTTCCTTATCCTATCACTACCGCAGGCAGCTAAATAAGCTACAAGTTAGTGTAGTGCAAGCTCTGCACAGTGTTCACCTAAAGCTACCTGTAGAAGGTTGGTGGTGTTTTCCTGATCTTATCATTACCACAGGCAGCTAAATAAGCTACAAGTTAGTGTAGTGCGAGCTCTGCACAGTGTTCAGCTAAAGCTACCTGTAGAAGGTTGGTGGTGTTTTCCTTATACTATCACTACCGCAGGCAGCTAAATAAGCTACAAGTTAGTGTAGTGCAAGCTCTGCACAGTGTTCACCTAAAGCTACCTGTAGAAGGTTGGTGGTGTTTTCCTGATCCTATCACTACCGCAGGCAGCTAAATAAGCTACAAGTTATTTTTTGCTGAGCTCTGCACAGTGTTCACCTAAAGCTACCTGTAGAAGGTTGGTGGTGTTTTCCTGATCCTATCACTACCGCAGGCACCTAAATAAGCTACAAGTTAGTGTAGTGTGAGCTCTGCACAGTGTTCAGCTAAAGCTACCTGTAGAAGGTTGGTGGTGTTTTCCTGATCCTATTACTACCGCAGGCAGCTAAATAAGCTACAAGTTAGTGTAGTGCGAGCTCTGCACAGTGTTCAGCTAAAGCTACCTGTAGAAGGTTGGTGTTGTTTTCCTTATCCTATCACTACCGCAGGCAGCTAAATAAGCTACAAGTTAGTGTAGTGTGAGCTCTGCACAGTGTTCAGCTAAAGCTACCTGTAAAAGGTTGGTGGTGTTTTCCTGATCCTATCACTACCGCAGACAGCTAAATAAGCTACAAGTTAGTGTAGTGCGAGCTCTGCACAGTGTTCACTTAAAGCTACCTGTAGAAGGTTCTTGGTGTTTTCCTGATCCTATTACTACCGCAGGCAGCTAAATAAGCTACAAGTTAGTGTAGTGCGAGCTCTGTACAGTGTTCAGCTAAAGCTACCTGTAGAAGGTTGGGTGGTGTTTTCCTGATCCTATCACTACCGCAGGCAGCTAAATAAGCTACAAGTTATTTTTTGGCGAGCTCTGCACAGTGTTCACCTAAAGCTACCTGTAGAAGGTTGGTGGTGTTTTCCTGATCCTATTACTACCGCAGGCAGCTAAATAAGCTACAAGTTAGTGTAGTGCAAGCTCTGCACAGTGTTTAGCTAAAGCTACCTGTAGAAGGTTGGTGGTGTTTTCCTGATCCTATCACTACCGCAGGCAGCTAAATAAGCTACAAGTTAGTGTAGTGCGAGCTCTGCACAGTGTTCAGCTAAAGCTACCTGTAGAAGGTTGGTGGTGTTTTCCTTATCCTATCACTACCGCAGGCAGCTAAATAAGCTACAAGTTAGTGTAGTGCCAGCTCTGCACAGTGTTCAGCTAAAGCTACCTGTAGAAGGTTGGTGGTGTTTTCCTGATCCTATCAATACCGCAGGCAGCTAAATAAACTACAAGATATTTTTTGGCGAGCTCTGCACAGTATTCACCTAAAGTTACCTGTAGAAGGTTGGTGGTGTTTTCCTTATCCTATCACTACCGCAGGCAGCTAAATAAGCTACAAGTTAGTGTAGTGCGAGCTCTGCACAGTGTTCACTTAAAGCTACCTGTAGAAGGTTCTTGGTGTTTTCCTGATCCTATTACTACCGCAGGCAGCTAAATAAGCTACAAGTTAGTGTAGTGCGAGCTCTGTACAGTGTTCAGCTAAAGCTACCTGTAGAAGGTTGGTGGTGTTTTCCTGATCCTATCAATACCGCAGGCAGCTAAATAAGCTACAAGTTTGTGTAGTGCAAGCTCTGCACAGTGTTCAGCTAAAGCTACCTGTAGAAGGTTGGTGGTGTTTTCCTGATCCTATCACTACCGCAGGCAGCTAAATAAGCTACAAGTTAGTGTAGTGCGAGCTCTGCACAGTGTTCAGCTAAAGCTACCTGTAGAAGGTTGGTGGTGTTTTCCTGATCCTATCACTACCGCAGGCAGCTAAATAAGCTACAAGTTAGTGTAGTGCGAGCTCTGCACAGTGTTCAGCTAAAGCTACCTGTAGAAGGTTGGGTGGTGTTTTCCTGATCCTATCACTACCGCAGGCAGCTAAATAAGCTACAAGTTATTTTTTGGCAAGCTCTGCACAGTGTTCACCTAAAGCTACCTGTAGAAGGTTGGTGGTTTTTTTTCCTGATCCTATCACTACTGCAGGCAGCTAAATAAGCTACAACTTAGTGTAGTGCAAGCTCTGCACAGTGTTCAGCTAAAGCTACCTGTAGAAGGTTGGTGGTGTTTTCCTTATCCTATCACTACCGCAGGCAGCTAAATAAGCTACAAGTTATTTTTTGGTGAGCTCTGCACAGTGTTCACCTAAAGCTACCTGTAGAAGGTTGGTGGTGTTTTCCTGATCCTATTACTACCGCAAGCAGCTAAATAAGCTACAAGTTAGTGTAGTGCAAGCTCTGCACAGTGTTCAGCTAAAGCTACCTGTAAAAGGTTGGTGGTTTTTTCCTGATCCTATCACTACCGCAGGCAGCTAAATAAGCTACAAGGTATTTTTTGGTGAGCTCTGCACAGTGTTCACCTAAAGCTACCTGTAGAAGGTTGGTGGTGTTTTCCTGATCCTATCACTACCGCAGACAGCTAAATAAGCCACAAGTTAGTGTAGTGCGAGCTCGGCACAGTGTTCAGCTAAAGCTACCTGTAGAAGGTTGGTGGTGATTTCCTTATCCTTTCAGTACTGCAGGCAGCTAAATAAGCTACAAGTTAGTGTAGTGCGACCTCTGCACAGTGTTCAGCTAAAGCTACCTGTAGAAGGTTGGTGGTGTTTTCCTGATCCTTTCACTACCGCAGGCAGCTAAATAAGCTACAAGTTATTTTTTGGTGAGCTCTGCACAGTGTTCAGCTAAAGCTACCTGTAAAAGGTTGGTGGTGTTTTCCTGATCCTATCACTACCGCAGGCAGCTAAATAAGCTACAAGTTAGTGTAGTTTGAGCTCTGCACAGTGTTCAGCTAAAGCTACCTGTAGAAGGTTGGTGGTGTTTTCCTTATCCTATCACTACCGCAGGCAGCTAAATAAGCTACAAATTAGTGTAGTGCAAGCTCTGCACAGTGTTCAGCTAAAGCTACCTGTAGAAGGTTGGTGGTGTTTTCCTTATCCTATCACTACCGCAGGCAGCTAAATAAGCTACAAGTTATTGTAGTGCTAGCTCTGCACAGTGTTCACCTAAAGCTACCTGTAGAAGGTTGGTGGTGTTTTCCTGATCCTATCACTACCGCAGGCAGCTAAATAAGCTACAAGTTATTTTTTGGTGAGCTCTGCACAGTGTTCAGCTAAAGCTACCTGTAAAAGGTTGGTGGTGTTTTCCTTATCCTATTACTACCGCAGGCAGCTAAATAAGCTACAAAGTAGTGTAGTGCAAGCTCTGCACAGTGTTCACCTAAAGCTACCTGTAGAAGGTTGGTGGTGTTTTCCTGATCCTATCACTACCACAGGCAGCTAAATAAGCTACAAGTTAGTGTAGTGCGAGCTCTGCACAGTGTTCAGCTAAAGCTACCTGTAGAAAGTTGGTGGTGTTTTCCTTATCCTATCACTCCCGCAGACAGCTAAATAAGCTACAAGTTAGTGTAGTGCGAGCTCTGCACAGTGTTCAGCTAAAGCTACCTGTAGAAGGTTGGTGGTGTTTTCCTGATCTTATCACTACCGCAGGCAGCTAACTAAGCTACAAGTTATTTTTTGGCGAGCTCTGCACAGTGTTCACCTAAAGCTTCCTGTAGAAGGTTGGTGGTGTTTCCCTGATCCTATTACTACTGCAGGCAGCTAAATAAGCTACAAGTTAGTGTAGTGCAAGCTCTGCACAGTGTTCACCTAAAGCTGCCTGTAGAAGGTTGGTGGTGTTTTCCTGATTCTATCACTACCGCAGGCAGCTAAATAAGCTACAAGTTAGAGTAGTGCGAGCTCTGCACAGTGTTCAGTTAAAGCTACCTGTAGAAGGTTGGTGGTGTTTTCCTGATCCTATTACTACCGCAGGCAGCTAAATAAGCTACAAGTTAGTGTAGTGCGAGCTCTGCACAGTGTTCAGCTGAAGCTATCTGTAGAAGGTTGGGTGGTGTTTTCCTGATCCTATCACTACCGCAGGCAGCTAAATAAGCTACAAGTTTTTTTTTGGTGAGCTCTACACAGTGTTCACCTAAAGCTACCTGTAGAAGGTTGGTGGTGTTTTCCTGATCCTATCACTACCGCAGGCAGCTAAATAAGCTACAAGTTAGTGTAGTGCGAGCTCTGCACAGTGTTCAGCTAAAGCTACCTGTAGAAGGTTGATGGTGTTTTCCTGATCCTATCACTACCGCAGGCAACTAAATAAGCTACAAGTTAGTGTAGTGCGATCTTCGCACAGTGTTCACCTAAAGCTACCTGTAGAATGTTGGTGGTGTTTTCCTGATCCTATCACTACCGCAGGCAGATAAATAAGCTACAAGTTAGTGTAGTGCAAGCTCTGCACAGTGTTCACCTAAAGCTACCTGTAGAAGGTTGGTGGTGTTTTCCTGATCCTATCACTACCGCAGGCAGCTAAATAAGCTACAAGTTATTTTTTGGTGAGCTCTGCACAGTGTTCAGCTAAAGCTACCTGTAGAAGGTTGGTGGTGTTTTCCTGATCCTATCACTACCGCAGGCACCTAAATAAGCTACAAGTTAGTGTAGTGTGAACTCTGCACAGTGTTCAGCTAAAGCTACCTGTAGAAGGTTGGTGGTGTTTTCCTGATCCTATTACTACCGCAGGCAGCTAAATAAGCTACAAGTTAGTGTAGTGCGAGCTCTGCGCAGTGTTCAGCTAAAGCTACCTGTAGAAGGTTGGGTGGTGTTTTCCTGATCCTATCACTACCGCAGGCAGCTAAATAAGCTTCAAGTTATTTTTTGGCAAGCTCTGCACAGTGTTCACCTAAAGCTACCTGTAGAAGGTTGGTGGTGTTTTGCTGATCCTATCACTACCGCAGGCAGCTAAATAAGCTACAAGTTAGTGTAGTGCGAGCTCTGCACAGTGTTCAGCTAAAGCTACCTGTAGAAGGTTCTTGGTGTTTTCCTGATCCTATTACTACCGCAGGCAGCTAAATAAGATACAAATTAGTGTAGTGCAAGCTCTGCACAGTGTTCAGCTAAAGCTACCTGTAGAAGGTTGGTGTTGTTTTCCTTATCCTATCACTACCGCAGGCAGCTAAATAAGCTACAAGTTAGTGTAGTGCAAGCTCTGCACAGTGTTCACCTAAAGCTACCTGTAGAAGGTTGGTGGTGTTTTCCTGATCTTATCATTACCACAGGCAGCTAAATAAGCTACAAGTTAGTGTAGTGCGAGCTCTGCACAGTGTTCAGCTAAAGCTACCTGTAGAAGGTTGGTGGTGTTTTCCTTATACTATCACTACCGCAGGCAGCTAAATAAGCTACAAGTTAGTGTAGTGCAAGCTCTGCACAGTGTTCACCTAAAGCTACATGTAGAAGGTTGGTGGTGTTTTCCTGATCCTATAACTACCGCAGGCAGCTAAATAAGCTACAAGTTATTTTTTGCTGAGCTCTGCACAGTGTTCACCTAAAGCTACCTGTAGAAGGTTGGTGGTGTTTTCCTGATCCTATCACTACCGCAGGCACCTAAATAAGCTACAAGTTAGTGTAGTGTGAGCTCTGCACAGTGTTCAGCTAAAGCTACCTGTAGAAGGTTGGTGGTGTTTTCCTGATCCTATTACTACCGCAGGCAGCTAAATAAGCTACAAGTTAGTGTAGTGCGAGCTCTGCGCAGTGTTCAGCTAAAGCTACCTGTAGAAGGTTGGGTGGTGTTTTCCTGATCCTATCACTACCGCAGGCAGCTAAATAAGCTACAAGTTATTTTTTGGCAAGCTCTGCACAGTGTTCACCTAAAGCTACCTATAGAAGGTTGGGTGGTGTTTTCCTGATCCTATCACTACCGCAGGCAGCTAAATAAGCTACAAGTTAGTGTAGTGCGAGCTCTGCACAGTGTTCAGCTAAAGCTACCTGTAGAAGGTTCTTGGTGTTTTCCTGATCCTATTACTACCGCAGGCAGCTAAATAAGCTACAAGTTAGTGTAGTGCAAGCTCTGCACAGTGTTCACCTAAAGCTACCTGTAGAAGGTTGGTGGTGTTTTCCTGATCTTATCATTACCACAGGCAGCTAAATAAGCTACAAGTTAGTGTAGTGCGAGCTCTGCACAGTGTTCAGCTAAAGCTACCTGTAGAAGGTTGGTGGTGTTTTCCTTATCCTATCACTACCGCAGGCAGCTAAATAAGCTACAAGTTAGTGTAGTGCAAGCTCTGCACAGTGTTCACCTAAAGCTACCTGTAGAAGGTTGGTGGTGTTTTCCTGATCCTATCACTACCGCAGGCAGCTAAATAAGCTACAAGTTATTTTTTGCTGAGCTCTGCACAGTGTTCACCTAAAGCTACCTGTAGAAGGTTGGTGGTGTTTTCCTGATCCTATCACTACCGCAGGCACCTAAATAAGCTACAAGTTAGTGTAGTGTGAGCTCTGCACAGTGTTCAGCTAAAGCTACCTGTAGAAGGTTGGTGGTGTTTTCCTGATCCTATTACTACCGCAGGCAGCTAAATAAGCTACAAGTTAGTGTAGTGCGAGCTCTGCGCAGTGTTCAGCTAAAGCTACCTGTAGAAGGTTGGGTGGTGTTTTCCTGATCCTATCACTACCGCAGGCAGCTAAATAAGCTACAAGTTATTTTTTGGCAAGCTCTGCACAGTGTTCACCTAAAGCTACCTGTAGAAGGTTGGTGGTGTTTTCCTGATCCTATCACTACCGCAGGCAGCTAAATAAGCTACAAGTTAGTGTAGTGCGAGCTCTGCACAGTGTTCAGCTAAAGCTACCTGTAGAAGGTTCTTGGTGTTTTCCTGATCCTATTACTACCGCAGGCAGCTAAATAAGATACAAATTAGTGTAGTGCGAGCTCTGCACAGTGTTCAGCTAAAGCTACCTGTAGAAGGTTGGTGGTGTTTTCCTTATCCTATCACTACCGCAGGCAGCTAAATAAGCTACAAGTTAGTGTAGTGCAAGCTCTGCACAGTGTTCACCTAAAGCTACCTGTAGAAGGTTGGTGGTGTTTTCCTGATCTTATCACTACCACAGGCAGCTAAATAAGCTACAAGTTAGTGTAGTGCGAGCTCTGCACAGTGCTCAGCTAAAGTTACCTGTAGAAGGTTGGTGGTGTTTTCCTTATCCTATCACTACCGCAGGCAGCTAAATAAGGTACAAGTTGGTGTAGTGCGAGCTCTGCACAGTATTTATCTAAAGCTACCTGTAGAAGGTTGGTGGTGTTTTCCTTATCCTTTCAGTACCGCAGGCAGCTAATTAAGCTACAAGTTATTTTTTGGTGAGCTCTGCACAGTGTTCAGCTAAAGCTACCTGTAAAAGGTTGGTGGTGTTTTCCTGATCCTATCACTACCGCAGGCAGCTAAATAAGCTACAAGTTAGTGTAGTGTGAGCTCTTCACAGTGTTCAGCTAAGGCTACCTGTAGAAGTTTGGTGGTGTTTTCCTTATCCTAACACTACCACAGGCAGCTAAATAAGCTACAAATTAGTGTAGTGCAAGCTCTGCACAGTGTTCAGCTAAAGCTACCTGTAAAAGGTTGGTGGTGTTTTCCTTATCCTATCACTACCGCAGGCAGCTAAATAAGCTACAAGTTATTGTAGTGCAAGCTCTGCACAGTGTTCACCTAAAGCTACCTGTAGAAGGTTGGTGATGTTTTCCTGATCCTATCACTACCACAGGCAGCTAAATAAGCTACAAGTTAGTGTAGTGCGAGCTTTGCACAGTGTTCAGCTAAAGCTACCTGTAGAAGGTTGGTTGTGTTTTCCTTATCCTATCACTCCCGCAGGCAGCTAAATAAGCTACAAGTTAGTGTAGTGCGAGCTCTGCACAGTGTTCAGCTAAAGCTACCTGTAGAAGGTTGGTGGTGTTTTCCTGATCCTATCACTACCGCAGGCAGCTAAATAAGCTACAAGTTATTTTTTGGTGAGCTCTGCACGGTGTTCACCTAAAGCTACCTGTAGAAGGTTGGTGGTGTTTTCCTGATCCTATTACTACCGCAGGCAGCTAAATAAGCTACAAGTTAGTGTAGTGCAAGCTCTGCACAGTGTTTAGCTAAAGCTACCTGTAGAAGGTTGGTGGTGTTTTCCTGATCCTATCACTACCGCAGGCAGCTAAAAAAGCTACAAGTTATTTTTTGGCGAGCTCTGCACAGTGTTCACCTAAAGCTACCTGTAGAAGGTTGGTGGTGTTTTCCTCATCCTATCCATACGGCAGGCAGCTAAATAAGCTACAAGTTATTTTTTGGCGAGCTCTGCACAGTGTTCACCTAAAGCTACCTGTAGAAGGTTGGTGGTGTTTTCCTGATCCTATTACTACCGCAGGCAGCTAAATAAGCTACAAGTTAGTGTAGTGCAAGCTCTGCACAGTGTTCAGCTAAAGCTATCTGTAGAAGGTTGGTGGTGTTTTCCTTATCCTATCACTACCGCAGGCAGCTAAATAAGCTACAAGTTATTTTTTGGTGAGCTCTGCACAGTGTTCACCTAAAGCTACCTGTAAAAGGTTGGTGGTGTTTTCCTGATCCTATCACTACCGCAGACAGCTAAATAAGCTACAAGTTAGTGTAGTGCGAGCTCTGCACAGTGTTTAGCTAAAGCTACCTGTAGAAGGTTGGGTGGTGTTTTCCTTATCCCATCACTACCGCAGGCAGCTAAATAAGCTACAAGTTAGTGTAGTGCAAGCTCTGCACAGTGTTCAGCTAAAGCTACCTGTAGAAGGTTGGTGGTGTTTTCCTGAACCTATCATTACCGCAGGCAGCTAAATAGGCTACAAGTTAGTGTAGTGCAAGCTCTGCACAGTGTTCAGCTAAAGCTACCTGTAGAAGGTTGGTGGTGTTTTCCTGATCCTATCACTACCGCAGGCAGCTAAATAAGCTACAAGTTATTTTTTGGCGAGCTCTGCACAGTGTTCACCTAGAGCTACCTGTAGAAGGTTGGTGGTGTTTTCCTGATCCTATTACTACCACAGGCAGCTAAATAAGCTACAAGTTAGTGTAGTGCGAGCTCTGCACAGTGTTCAGCTAAAGCTACCTGTAGCAGGTTGGTGGTGTTTTCCTGATCCTATTACTACCGCAGGCAGCTAAATAAGCTACAAGTTAGCGTAGTGCGAGCTCTGCACAGTGTTCAGCTAAAGCTACCTGTAGAAGGTTGGGTGGTGTTTTCCTGATCCTATGACTACCACAGGCAGCTAAATAAGCTACAAATTATTTTTTGGCAAGCTCTGCACAGTGTTCACCTAAAGCTACCTGTAGAAGGTTGGTGGTGTTTTCCTGATCCTATCACTACCGCAGGCAGCTAAATAAGCTACAAGTTAGTGTAGTGCGAGCTCTGCACAGTATTCAGCTAAAGCTACCTGTAGAAGGTTGGTGGTGTTTTCCTTATCCTTTCAGTACCGCAGGCAGCTAAATAAGCTACAAGTTATTTTTTGGTGAGCTCTGCACAGTGTTCAGCTAAAGCTACCTGTAAAAGGTTGGTGGTGTTTTCCTGATCCTATCACTACCGCAGGCAGCTAAATAAGCTACAAGTTAGTGTAGTGTGAGCTCTTCACAGTGTTCAGCGAAAGCTACCTGTAGAAGGTTGGTGGTGTTTTCCTTATCCTATCACTACCGCAGGCAGCTAAATAAGCTACAAATTAGTGTAGTGCAAGCTCTGCACAGTGTTCAGCTAAAGCTACCTGTAAAAGGTTGGTGGTGTTTTCCTTATCCTATCACTACCGCAGGCAGCTAAATAAGCTACAAGTTATTGTAGTGCAAGCTCTGCACAGTGTTCACCTAAAGCTACCTGTAGAAGGTTGGTGGTGTTTTCCTGATCCTATTACTACCACAGGCAGCTAAATAAGCTACAAGTTAGTGTAGTGCGAGCTCTGCACAGTGTTCAGCTAAAGCTACCTGTAGAAGGTTGGTGGTGTTTTCCTTATCCCATCACTACCGCAGGCAGCTAAATAAGCTATAAGTTAGTGTAGAGCAAGCTCTGCACAGTGTTCAGCTAAAGCTACCTGTAGAAGGTTGGGTGGTGTTTTCCTGATCCTATCACTACCGCAGGCAGCTAAATAAGCTACAAGTTATTTTTTAGCAAGCTCTGCACAGTGTTCACCTAAAGCTACCTGTAGAAGGTTGGTGGTGTTTTCCTGATCCTATCACTACTGCAGGCAGCTAAATAAGCTACAAGTTAGTGTAGTGCGAGCTCTGCACAATGTTCAGCTAAAGCTACCTGTAGAAGGTTGGTGGTGTTTTCCTGATCCTATCACTACCGCAGGCAGCTAAATAAGCTAAAAGTTATTTTTTGGTGAGCTCTGCACAGTGTTCAGCTAAAGCTACCTGTAGCAGGTTGGTGGTGTTTTCCTGATCCTATTACTACCACAGCAGCTAAATAAGCTACAAGTTAGTGTAGTGCGAGCTCTGCACAGTGTTCAGCTAAAGCTACCTGTAGAAGGTTGGGTGGTGTTTTCCTGATCCTATGACTACCGCAGGCAGCTAAATAAGCTACAAGTTATTTTTTGGCAAGCTCTGCACAGTGTTCACCTAAAGCTACCTGTAGAAGGTTGGTGGTGTTTTCCTGATCCTATCACTACCGCAGGCAGCTAAAAAAGCTACATGTTAGTGTAGTGTGAGCTCTTCACAGTGTTCAGCTAAAGCTACCTGTAGAAGGTTGGTGGTGTTTTCCTTATCCTATCACTACCGCAGGCAGCTAAATAAGCTACAAATTAGTGTAGTGCAAGCTCTGCACAGTGTTCAGCTAAAGCTACCTGTAGAAGGTTGGTGGTGTTTTCCTTATCCTATCACTACCGCAGGCAGCTAAATAAGCTACAAGTTATTGTAGTGCAAGCTCTGCACAATGTTCAGCTAAAGCTACCTGTAGAAGGTTGGTGGTGTTTTCCTTATCCTATCACTCCCGCAGGCAGCTAAATAAGCTACAAGTTAGTGTAGTGCGAGCTCTGCACAGTGTTCAGCTAAAGCTACCTGTAGAAGGTTGGTGGTGTTTTCCTGATCCTATCACTACCGCAGGCAGCTAAATAAGCTACAAGTTATTTTTTGGTGAGCTCTGCACGGTGTTCACCTAAAGCTACCTGTAGAAGGTTGGTGGTGTTTTCCTGATCCTATTACTACCGCAGGCAGCTAAATAAGCTACAAGTTAGTGTAGTGCAAGCTCTGCACAGTGTTCAGCTAAAGCTACCTGTAGAAGGTTGGTGGTGTTTTCCTTATCCTATCACTACCACAGGCAGCTAAATAAGCTACAAGTTATTGTAGTGCAAGCTCTGCACAGTGTTCACCTAAAGCTACCTGTAGAAGGTTGGTGGTGTTTTCCTGATCCTATCACTACCGCAGGCAGCTAAATAAGCTACAAGTTAGTGTAGTGCGAGCTCTGCACAGTGTTCAGCTAAAGCTACCTGTAGAAGGTTGATGGTGTTTTCCTGATCCTATCACTACCGCAGGCAGCTAAATAAGCTACAAGTTAGTGTAGTGCGATCTTCGCACAGTGTTCACCTAAAGCTACCTGTAGAATGTTGGTGGTGTTTTCCTGATCCTATCACTACCGCAGGCAGATAAATAAGCTACAAGTTAGTGTAGTGCAAGCTCTGCACAGTGTTCAGCTAAAGCTACCTGTAGAAGGTTGGTGGTGTTTTCCTGATCCTATCACTACCGCAGGCAGCTAAATAAGCTACAAGTTATTTTTTGGTGAGCTCTGCACAGTGTTCAGCTAAAGCTACCTGTAGAAGGTTGGTGGTGTTTTCCTGATCCTATCACTACCGCAGGCACCTAAATAAGCTACAAGTTAGTGTAGTGTGAACTCTGCACAGTGTTCAGCTAAAGCTACCTGTAGAAGGTTGGTGGTGTTTTCCTGATCCTATTACTACCGCAGGCAGCTAAATAAGCTACAAGTTAGTGTAGTGCGAGCTCTGCGCAGTGTTCAGCTAAAGCTACCTGTAGAAGGTTGGGTGGTGTTTTCCTGATCCTATCACTACCGCAGGCAGCTAAATAAGCTACAAGTTATTTTTTGGCAAGCTCTGCACAGTGTTCACCTAAAGCTACCTGTAGAAGGTTGGTGGTGTTTTGCTGATCCTATCACTACCGCAGGCAGCTAAATAAGCTACAAGTTAGTGTAGTGCGAGCTCTGCACAGTGTTCAGCTAAAGCTACCTGTAGAAGGTTCTTGGTGTTTTCCTGATCCTATTACTACCGCAGGCAGCTAAATAAGATACAAATTAGTGTAGTGCAAGCTCTGCACAGTGTTCAGCTAAAGCTACCTGTAGAAGATTGGTGTTGTTTTCCTTATCCTATCACTACCGCAGGCAGCTAAATAAGCTACAAGTTAGTGTAGTGCAAGCTCTGCACAGTGTTCACCTAAAGCTACCTGTAGAAGGTTGGTGGTGTTTTCCTGATCTTATCATTACCACAGGCAGCTAAATAAGCTACAAGTTAGTGTAGTGCGAGCTCTGCACAGTGTTCAGCTAAAGCTACCTGTAGAAGGTTGGTGGTGTTTTCCTTATACTATCACTACCGCAGGCAGCTAAATAAGCTACAAGTTAGTGTAGTGCAAGCTCTGCACAGTGTTCACCTAAAGCTACCTGTAGAAGGTTGGTGGTGTTTTCCTGATCCTATAACTACCGCAGGCAGCTAAATAAGCTACAAGTTATTTTTTGCTGAGCTCTGCACAGTGTTCACCTAAAGCTACCTGTAGAAGGTTGGTGGTGTTTTCCTGATCCTATCACTACCGCAGGCACCTAAATAAGCTACAAGTTAGTGTAGTGTGAGCTCTGCACAGTGTTCAGCTAAAGCTACCTATAGAAGGTTGGTGGTGTTTTCCTGATCCTATTACTACCGCAGGCAGCTAAATAAGCTACAAGTTAGTGTAGTGCGAGCTCTGCGCAGTGTTCAGCTAAAGCTACCTGTAGAAGGTTGGGTGGTGTTTTCCTGATCCTATCACTACCGCAGGCAGCTAAATAAGCTACAAGTTTTTTTTTGGCAAGCTCTGCACAGTGTTCACCTAAAGCTACCTGTAGAAGGTTGGGTGGTGTTTTCCTGATCCTATCACTACCGCGGCAGCTAAATAAGCTACAAGTTAGTGTAGTGCGAGCTCTGCACAGTGTTCAGCTAAAGCTACCTGTAGAAGGTTCTTGGTGTTTTCCTGATCCTATTACTACCGCAGGCAGCTAAATAAGCTACAAGTTAGTGTAGTGCAAGCTCTGCACAGTGTTCACCTAAAGCTACCTGTAGAAGGTTGGTGGTGTTTTCCTGATCTTATCATTACCACAGGCAGCTAAATAAGCTACAAGTTAGTGTAGTGCGAGCTCTGCACAGTGTTCAGCTAAAGCTACCTGTAGAAGGTTGGTGGTGTTTTCCTTATCCTATCACTACCGCAGGCAGCTAAATAAGCTACAAGTTAGTGTAGTGCAAGCTCTGCACAGTGTTCACCTAAAGCTACCTGTAGAAGGTTGGTGGTGTTTTCCTGATCCTATCACTACCGCAGGCAGCTAAATAAGCTACAAGTTATTTTTTGCTGAGCTCTGCACAGTGTTCACCTAAAGCTACCTGTAGAAGGTTGGTGGTGTTTTCCTGATCCTATCACTACCGCAGGCACCTAAATAAGCTACAAGTTAGTGTAGTGTGAGCTCTGCACAGTGTTCAGCTAAAGCTACCTGTAGAAGGTTGGTGGTGTTTTCCTGATCCTATTACTACCGCAGGCAGCTAAATAAGCTACAAGTTAGTGTAGTGCGAGCTCTGCGCAGTGTTCAGCTAAAGCTACCTGTAGAAGGTTGGGTGGTGTTTTCCTGATCCTATCACTACCGCAGGCAGCTAAAAAAGCTACAAGTTATTTTTTGGCAAGCTCTGCACAGTGTTCACCTAAAGCTACCTGTAGAAGGTTGGTGGTGTTTTCCTGATCCTATCACTACCGCAGGCAGCTAAATAAGCTACAAGTTACTGTAGTGCGAGCTCTGCACAGTGTTCAGCTAAAGCTACCTGTAGAAGGTTCTTGGTGTTTTCCTGATCCTATTACTACCGCAGGCAGCTAAATAAGATACAAATTAGTGTAGTGCGAGCTCTGCACAGTGTTCAGCTAAAGCTACCTGTAGAAGGTTGGTGGTGTTTTCCTTATCCTATCACTACCGCAGGCAGCTAAATAAGCTACAAGTTAGTGTAGTGCAAGCTCTGCACAGTGTTCACCTAAAGCTACCTATAGAAGGTTGGTGGTGTTTTCCTGATCTTATCACTACCACAGGCAGCTAAATAAGCTACAAGTTAGTGTAGTGCGAGCTCTGCACAGTGCTCAGCTAAAGCTACCTGTAGAAGGTTGGTGGTGTTTTCCTTATCCTATCACTACCGCAGGCAGCTAAATAAGGTACAAGTTGGTGTAGTGCGAGCTCTGCACAGTATTTATCTAAAGCTACCTGTAGAAGGTTGGTGGTGTTTTCCTTATCCTTTCAGTACCGCAGGCAGCTAATTAAGCTACAAGTTATTTTTTGGTGAGCTCTGCACAGTGTTCAGCTAAAGCTACCTGTAAAAGGTTGGTGGTGTTTTCCTGATCCTATCACTACCGCAGGCAGCTAAATAAGCTACAAGTTAGTGTAGTGTGAGCTCTTCACAGTGTTCAGCTAAGGCTACCTGTAGAAGTTTGGTGGTGTTTTCCTTATCCTATCACTACCGCAGGCAGCTAAATAAGCTACAAATTAGTGTAGTGCAAGCTCTGCACAGTGTTCAGCTAAAGCTACCTGTAAAAGGTTGGTGGTGTTTTCCTTATCCTATCACTACCGCAGGCAGCTAAATAAGCTACAAGTTATTGTAGTGCAAGCTCTGCACAGTGTTCACCTAAAGCTACCTGTAGAAGGTTGGTGATGTTTTCCTGATCCTATCACTACCACAGGCAGCTAAATAAGCTACAAGTTAGTGTAGTGCGAGCTTTGCACAGTGTTCAGCTAAAGCTACCTGTAGAAGGTTGGTTGTGTTTTCCTTATCCTATCACTCCCGCAGGCAGCTAAATAAGCTACAAGTTAGTGTAGTGCGAGCTCTGCACAGTGTTCAGCTAAAGCTACCTGTAGAAGGTTGGTGGTGTTTTCCTGATCCTATCACTACCGCAGGCAGCTAAATAAGCTACAAGTTATTTTTTGGTGAGCTCTGCACGGTGTTCACCTAAAGCTACCTGTAGAAGGTTGGTGGTGTTTTCCTGATCCTATTACTACCGCAGGCAGCTAAATAAGCTACAAGTTAGTGTAGTGCAAGCTCTGCACAGTGTTTAGCTAAAGCTACCTGTAGAAGGTTGGTGGTGTTTTCCTGATCCTATCACTACCGCAGGCAGCTAAAAAAGCTACAAGTTATTTTTTGGCGAGCTCTGCACAGTGTTCACCTAAAGCTACCTGTAGAAGGTTGGTGGTGTTTTCCTCATCCTATCCATACGGCAGGCAGCTAAATAAGCTACAAGTTATTTTTTGGTGGGCTCTGCACAGTGTTCACCTAAAGCTACCTGTAGAAGTTTGGTGGTGTTTTCCTGATCCTATCACTACCGCAGGCAGCTAAATATGCTACAAGTTAGTGTAGTGCGAGCTCTGCACAGTGTTCAGTTAAAGCTACCTTTAGAAGGTTGGTGGTGTTTTCCTGATCCTATTTCTACCGCAGGCAGCTAAATAAGCTACAAGTTAGTGTAGTGCGAGCTCTGCACAGTGTTCAGCTAAAGCTACCTGTAGAAGGTTGGGTGGTGTTTTCCTAATCCTATTACTACCGCAGGCAGCTAAAAAAGCTACAAGTCATTTTTTGGTGAGCTCTGCACAGTGTTCAGCTAAAGCTACCTGTAGAAGGTTGGTGGTGTTTTCCTGATCCTATCACTACCGCAGACAGCTAAATAAGCTACAAGTTAGTGTAGTGCGAGCTCTGCACAGTGTTCAGCTAAAGCTACCTGTAGTAGGTTGGTGGTGTTTTCCTGATCCTATCACTACCGCAGGCAGCTAAATAAGCTACAAGTTATTTTTTTGGCAAGCTCTGCACAGTGTTCACCTAAAGCTACCTGTAGAAGGTTGGTGGTGTTTTCCTGATCCTATCACTACCGCAGGTAGCTAAATAAGCTACAAGTTAGTGTAGTGCGAGCTCTGCACAGTGTTCAGCTAAAGCTACCTGTAGAAGGTTGGTGGTGTTTTCCTTATCCTATCAATACCGCAGGCAGCTAAATAAGCTACAAGTTAGTGTAGTGCAAGCTCTGCACAGTGTTCAGCTAAAGCTACCTGTAGAAGGTTGGTGGTGTTTTCCTGATCCTATCACTACCGCAGGCAGCTAAATAAGCTACAAGTTTTTTTTTGGCTGAGCTCTGCACAGTGTTCACCTAAAGCTTCCTGTAGAAGGTTGGTGGTGTTTTCCTGATCCTATTACTACCGCAGGCAGCTAAATAAGCTACAAGTTAGTGTAGTGCAAGCTCTGCACAGTGTTCACCTAAAGCTACCTGTAAAAGGTTGGTGGTGTTTTCCTGATCCTATCACTACCGCAGGCAGCTAAATAAGCTACAAGTTATTTTTTGGTGGGCTCTGCACAGTGTTCACCTAAAGCTACCTGTAGAAGTTTGGTGGTGTTTTCCTGATCCTATCACTACTGCAGGCAGCTAAATATGCTACAAGTTAGTGTAGTGCGAGCTCTGCACAGTGTTCAGTTAAAGCTACCTTTAGAAGGTTGGTGGTGTTTTCCTGATCCTATTTCTACCGCAGGCAGCTAAATAAGCTACAAGTTAGTGTAGTGCGAGCTCTGCACAGTGTTCAGCTAAAGCTACCTGTAGAAGGTTGGTGGTGTTTTCCTGATCCTATCACTACCGCAGGCAGCTAAAAAAGCTACAAGTTATTTTTTGGTGAGCTCTGCGCAGTGTTCAGCTAAAGCTACCTGTAGAAGGTTGGTGGTGTTTTCCTGATCCTATCACTACCGCAGGCAGCTAAATAAGCTACAAGTTAGTGTAGTGCGAGCTCTGCACAGTGTTCACTTAAAGCTACCTGTAGAAGGTAGGGTGGTGTTTTCCTGATCCTATTACTACCGCAGGCAGCTAAATAAGCTACAAGTTAGTGTAGTGCAAGCTCTGCACAGTGTTCAGCTAAAGCTACCTGTAGAAGGTTGGTGGTGTTTTCCTGATCCTATCACTACCGCAGGCAGCTAAATAAGCTGCAAGTTAGTGTAGTGCAAGCTCTGCACAGTGTTCAGCTAAAGCTACCTGTAGAAGGTTGGTGGTGTTTTCCTTGTCCTTTCACTACCGAAGGCAGCTAAATAAGCTACAAGTTATTTTTTTTGGTGAGCTCTGCACAGTGTTCACTTAAAGCTACCTGTAAATGGTTGGTGGTGTTTTCCTGATCCTATCACTACCGCAGACAGCTAAATAAGCTACAAGTTAGTGTAGTGCGAACTCTGCACAGTGTTCACTTAAAGCTACCTGTAGAAGGTTGGGTGGTGTTTTCCTGATCCTATTACTACCGCAGGCAGCTAAATAAGCTACAAATTAGTGTAGTGCAAGCTCTGCACAGTGTTCAGCTAAAGCTACCTGTAGAAGGTTGGTGGTGTTTTCCTGATCCTATCACTACCGCAGGCAGCTAAATAAGCTACAAGTTATTTTTTGGCGAGCTCTGCACAGTGTTCAGCTAAAGCTACCTGTAGAAGGTTGGTGGTGTTTTCCTGATCCTATCACTACCGCAGGCAGCTAAATAAGCTACAAGTTAGTGTAGTGCGAGCTCTGCACAGTGTTCAGCTAAAGCTACCTGTAGAAGGTTGGGTGGTGTTTTCCTGATCCTATCACTACCGCAGGCAGCTAAATAAGCTACAAGTTATTTTTTGGCAAGCTCTGCACAGTGTTCACCTAAAGCTACCTGTAGAAGGTTGGTCTTGTTTTCCTGATCCTATCACTACTGCAGGCAGCTAAATAAGCTACAAGTTAGTGTAGTGCGAGCTCTGCACAGTGTTCAGCTAAAGCTACCTGTAGAAGGTTGGTGGTGTTTTCCTGATACTATCACTACCGCAGGCAGCTAAATAAGCTACAAGTTAGTGTAGTGCGATCTCCGCACAGTGTTCACCTAAAGCTACCTGTAGAAGGTTGGTGGTGTTTTCCTGATCCTATCACTACCGCAGGCAGATAAATAAGCTACAAGTTAGTGTAGTGCAAGCTCTGTACAGTGTTCACCTAAAGCTACCTGTAGAAGGTTGGTGGTGTTTTCCTGATCCTATTACTACCGCAGGCAGCTAAAAAAGCTACAAGTCATTTTTTGGTGAGCTCTGCACAGTGTTCAGCTAAAGCTACCTGTAGAAGGTTGGTTGTGTTTTCCTGATCCTATCACTACCGCAGGCAGCTAAATAAGCTACAAGTTAGTGTAGTGTAAGCTCTGCACAGTGTTCAGCTAAAGCTACCTGTAGAAGGTTGGTTATGTTTTCCTTATCCTATCACTACCGCAGGCAGCTATATAAGCTACAAGTTATTTTTTGGTGAGTTCTGCACAGTGTTCACTTAAAGCTACCTGTAAAAGGTTGGTGGTGTTTTCCTGATCCTATCACTACCGCAGACAGCTAAATAAGCTACAAGTTAGTGTAGTGCGAGCTCTGCACAGTGTTCACTTAAAGCTACCTGTAGAAGGTTGGGTGGTGTTTTCCTGATCCTATTACTACCGCAGGCAGCTAAAAAAGCTACAAGTCATTTTTTGCTGAGCTCTGCACAGTGTTTAGCTAAAGCTACCTGTAGAAGGTTGGTGGTGTTTTCCTGATCCTATCACTACCGCAGACAGCTAAATAAGCTACAAGTTAGTGTAGTGCGAGCTCTGCACAGTGTTCAGCTAAAGCTACCTGTAGTAGGTTGGTGGTGTTTTCCTGATCCTATCACTACCGCAGGCAGCTAAATAAGCTACAAGTTAGTGTAGTGCGAGCTCTGCACAGTGTTCAGCTAAAGCTACCTGTAGAAGGTTGGTGGTGTTTTCCTTATCCTATCACTACCGCAGGCAGCTAAATAAGCTACAAGTTAGTGTAGTGCAAGCTCTGCACAGTGTTCAGCTAAAGCTACCTGTAGAAGGTTGGTGGTGTTTTCCTGATCCTATCACTACCGCAGGCAGCTAAATAAGCTACAAGTTTTTTTTTGGCAAGCTCTGCACAGTGTTCACCTAAAGCTTCCTGTAGAAGGTTGGTGGTGTTTTCCTGATCCTATTACTACCGCAGGCAGCTAAAAAAGCTACAAGTCATTTTTTGGTGAGCTCTGCACAGTGTTCAGCTAAAGCTACCTGTAGAAGGTTTGTGGTGTTTTCGTGATCCTATCACTACCGCAGGCAGCTAAATAAGCTACAAGTTAGTGTAGTGCGAGCTCTGCACAGTGTTCAGTTAAAGCTACCTTTAGAAGGTTGTTGGTGTTTTCCTGATCCTATTACTACCGCAGGCAGCTAAATAAGCTACAAGTTAGTGTAGTGCGAGCTCTGCACAGTGTTCAGCTAAAGCTACCTGTAGAAGGTTGGTGGTGTTTTCCTGATCCTATCACTACCGCAGGCAGCTAAAAAAGCTACAAGTTATTTTTTGGCGAGCTCTGCACAGTGTTCAGCTAAAGCTACCTGTAGAAGGTTGGGTGGTGTTTTCCTGATCCTATCACTACCGCAGGCAGCTAAATAAGCTACAAGTTTTTTTTTGGTGAGCTCTACACAGTGTTCACCTAAAGCTACCTGTAGAAGGTTGGTGGTGTTTTCCTGATCTTATCACTACTGCAGGCAGCTAAATAAGCTACAAGTTAGTGTAGTGCGAGCTCTGCACAGTGTTCAGCTAAAGCTACCTGTAGAAGGTTGGTGGTGTTTTCCTGATACTATCACTACCGCAGGCAGCTAAATAAGCTACAAGTTAGTGTAGTGCGATCTCCGCACAGTGTTCACCTAAAGCTACCTGTAGAACGTTGGTGGTGTTTTCCTGATCCTATCACTACCGCAGGCAGATAAATAAGCTACAAGTTAGTGTAGTGCAAGCTCTGCACAGTGTTCACCTAAAGCTACCTGTAGAAGGTTGGTGGTGTTTTCCTGATCCTATTACTACCGCAGGCAGCTAAAAAAGCTACAAGTCATTTTTTGGTGAGCTCTGCACAGTGTTCAGCTAAAGCTACCTGTAGAAGGTTGGTGGTGTTTTCCTGATCCTATCACTACCGCAGGCAGCTAAATAAGCTACAAGTTAGTGTAGTGTAAGCTCTGCACAGTGTTCAGCTAAAGCTACCTGTAGAAGGTTGGTGGTGTTTTCCTTATCCTATCACTACCGCAGGCAGCTAAATAAGCTACAAGTTATTTTTTGGTGAGTTCTGTACAGTGTTCACTTAAAGCTACCTGTAAAAGGTTGGTGGTGTTTTCCTGATCCTATCACTACCGCAGACAGCTAAATAAGCTACAAGTTAGTGTAGTGCGAGCTCTGCACAGTGTTCACTTAAAGCTACCTGTAGAAGGTTGGATGGTGTTTTCCTGATCCTATTACTACCGCAGGCAGCTAAAAAAGCTACAAGTCATTTTTTGGTGAGCTCTGCACAGTGTTCAGCTAAAGCTACCTGTAGAAGGTTGGTGGTGTTTTCCTGATCCTATCACTACCGCAGAAGGCTAAATAAGCTACAAGTTAGTGTAGTGCGAGCTCTGCACAGTGTTCAGCTAAAGCTACCTGTAGTAGGTTGGTGGTGTTTTCCTGATCCTATCACTACCGCAGGCAGCTAAATAAGCTACAAGTTAGTGTAGTGCGAGCTCTGCACAGTGTTCAGCTAAAGCTACATGTAGAAGGTTGGGTGGTGTTTTCCTGATCCTATCACTACCGCAGGCAGCTAAATAAGCTACAAGTTAGTGTAGTGCGAGCTCTGCACAGTGTTCAGCTAAAGCTACCTGTAGAAGGTTGGTGGTGTTTTCCTGATCCTATCACTACCGCAGACAGCTAAATAAGCTACAAGTTAGTGTAGTGTAAGCTCTGCACAGTGTTCAGCTAAAGCTACCTGTAGAAGGTTGGTGGTGTTTTCCTGATCCTATTACTACCGCAGGCAGCTAAATAAGCTACAAGTTAGTGTAGTGCGAGCTCTGCACAGTGTTCAGCTAAAGCTACATGTAGAAGGTTGGGTGGTGTTTTCCTGATCCTATCACTACCGCAGGCAGCTAAATAAGCTACAAGTTATTTTTTTGGCAAGCTCTGCACAGTGTTCACCTATAGCTACCTGTAGAAGATTGGTGGTGTTTTCCTGATCCTATCACTACCGCAGGTAGCTAAATAAGCTACAAGTTAGTGTAGTGCGAGCTCTGCACAGTGTTCAGCTAAAGCTACCTGTAGAAGGTTGGTGGTGTTTTCCTTATCCTATCAATACCGCAGGCAGATAAATAAGCTACAAGTTAGTGTAGTGCAAGCTCTGCACAGTGTTCACCTAAAGCTACCTGTAGAAGGTTGGTGGTGTTTTCCTGATCCTATTACTACCGCAGGCAGCTAAAAAAGCTACAAGTCATTTTTTGGTGAGCTCTGCACAGTGTTCAGCTAAAGCTACCTGTAGAAGGTTGGTGGTGTTTTCCTGATCCTATCACTACCGCAGGCAGCTAAATAAGCTACAAGTTAGTGTAGTGTAAGCTCTGCACAGTGTTCAGCTAAAGCTACCTGTAGAAGGTTGGTGGTGTTTTCCTTATCCTATCACTACCGCAGGCAGCTAAATAAGCTACAAGTTATTTTTTGGTGAGTTCTGTACAGTGTTCACTTAAAGCTACCTGTAAAAGGTTGGTGGTGTTTTCCTGATCCTATCACTACCGCAGACAGCTAAATAAGCTACAAGTTAGTGTAGTGCGAGCTCTGCACAGTGTTCACTTAAAGCTACCTGTAGAAGGTTGGGTGGTGTTTTCCTGATCCTATTACTACCGCAGGCAGCTAAAAAAGCTACAAGTCATTTTTTGGTGAGCTCTGCACAGTGTTCAGCTAAAGCTACCTGTAGAAGGTTGGTGGTGTTTTCCTGATCCTATCACTACCGCAGAAGGCTAAATAAGCTACAAGTTAGTGTAGTGCGAGCTCTGCACAGTGTTCAGCTAAAGCTACCTGTAGTAGGTTGGTGGTGTTTTCCTGATCCTATCACTACCGCAGGCAGCTAAATAAGCTACAAGTTAGTGTAGTGCGAGCTCTGCACAGTGTTCAGCTAAAGCTACATGTAGAAGGTTGGGTGGTGTTTTCCTGATCCTATCACTACCGCAGGCAGCTAAATAAGCTACAAGTTAGTGTAGTGCGAGCTCTGCACAGTGTTCAGCTAAAGCTACCTGTAGAAGGTTGGTGGTGTTTTCCTGATCCTATCACTACCGCAGACAGCTAAATAAGCTACAAGTTAGTGTAGTGTAAGCTCTGCACAGTGTTCAGCTAAAGCTACCTGTAGAAGGTTGGTGGTGTTTTCCTGATCCTATTACTTCCGCAGGCAGCTAAATAAGCTACAAGTTAGTGTAGTGCGAGCTCTGCACAGTGTTCAGCTAAAGCTACATGTAGAAGGTTGGGTGGTGTTTTCCTGATCCTATCACTACCGCAGGCAGCTAAATAAGCTACAAGTTATTTTTTTGGCAAGCTCTGCACAGTGTTCACCTAAAGCTACCTGTAGAAGGTTGGTGGTGTTTTCCTGATCCTATCACTACCGCAGGTAGCTAAATAAGCTACAAGTTAGTGTAGTGCGAGCTCTGCACAGTGTTCAGCTAAAGCTACCTGTAGAAGGTTGGTGGTGTTTTCCTTATCCTATCAATACCGCAGGCAGCTAAATAAGCTACAAGTTAGTGTAGTGCAAGCTCTGCACAGTGTTCAGCTAAAGCTACCTGTAGAAGGTTGGTGGTGTTTTCCTGATCCTATCACTACCGCAGGCAGCTAAATAAGCTACAAGTTTTTTTTTGGCGAGCTCTGCACAGTGTTCACCTAAAGCTTCCTGTAGAAGGTTGGTGGTGTTTTCCTGATCCTATTACTACCGCAGGCAGCTAAATAAGCTACAAGTTAGTGTAGTGCGAGCTCTGCACAGTGTTCAGTTAAAGCTACCTTTAGAAGGTTGGTGGTGTTTTCCTGATCCTATTTCTACCGCAGGCAGCTAAATAAGCTACAAGTTAGTGTAGTGCGAGCTCTGCACAGTGTTCAGCTAAAGCTACCTGTAGAAGGTTGGTGGTGTTTTCCTGATCCTATCACTACCGCAGGCAGCTAAAAAAGCTACAAGTTATTTTTTGGTGAGCTCTGCACAGTGTTCAGCTAAAGCTACCTGTAGAAGGTTGGTGGTGTTTTCCTGATCCTATCACTACCGCAGGCAGCTAAATAAGCTACAAGTTAGTGTAGTGCGAGCTCTGCACAGTGTTCAGCTAAAGCTACCTGTAGAAGGTTGGTGGTGTTTTCCTGATCCTATCACTACCGCAGGCAGCTAAATAAGCTACAAGTTAGTGTAGTGGAAGCTCTGCACAGTGTTCAGCTAAAGCTACCTGTAGAAGGTTGGTGGTGTTTTCCTTATCCTTTCACTACCGAAGGCAGCTAAATAAGCTACAAGTTATTTTTTTTGGTGAGCTCTGCACAGTGTTCACTTAAAGCTACCTGTAAATGGTTGGTGGTGTTTTCCTGATCCTATCACTACCGCAGACAGCTAAATAAGCTACAAGTTAGTGTAGTGCGAGCTCTGCACAGTGTTCACTTAAAGCTACCTGTAGAAGGTTGGGTGGTGTTTTCCTGATCCTATTACTACCGCAGGCAGCTAAATAAGCTACAAGTTAGTGTAGTGCAAGCTCTGCACAGTGTTCAGCTAAAGCTACCTGTAGAAGGTTGGTGGTGTTTTCCTGATCCTATCACTACCGCAGGCAGCTAAATAAGCTACAAGTTAGTGTAGTGCAAGCTCTGCACAGTGCTCAGCTAAAGCTACCTGTAGAAGGTTGGTGGTGTTTTCCTGATCCTATCACTACCGCAGGCAGCTAAATAAGCTACAAGTTATTTTTTGGCGAGCTCTGCACAGTGTTCAGCTAAAGCTACCTGTAGAAGGTTGGTGGTGTTTTCCTGATCCTATCACTACCGCAGGCAGCTAAATAAGCTACAAGTTAGTGTAGTGCGAGCTCTGCACAGTGTTCAGCTAAAGCTACCTGTAGAAGGTTGGGTGGTGTTTTCCTGATCCTATCACTACCGCAGGCAGCTAAATAAGCTACAAGTTATTTTTTGGCAAGCTCTGCACAGTGTTCACCTAAAGCTACCTGTAGAAGGTTGGTGGTGTTTTCCTAATCCTATCACTACTGCAGGCAGCTAAATAAGCTACAAGTTAGTGTAGTGCGAGCTCTGCACAGTGTTCAGCTAAAGCTACCTGTAGAAGGTTGGTGGTGTTTTCCTGATACTATCACTACCGCAGGCAGCTAAATAAGCTACAAGTTAGTGTAGTGCGATCTCCGCACAGTGTTCACCTAAAGCTACCTGTAGAAGGTTGGTGGTGTTTTCCTGATCCTATCACTACCGCAGGCAGATAAATAAGCTACAAGTTAGTGTAGTGCAAGCTCTGCACAGTGTTCACCTAAAGCTACCTGTAGAAGGTTGGTGGTGTTTTCCTGATCCTATTACTACCGCAGGCAGCTAAAAAAGCTACAAGTCATTTTTTGGTGAGCTCTGCACAGTGTTCAGCTAAAGCTACCTGTAGAAGGTTGGTGGTGTTTTCCTGATCCTATCACTACCGCAGGCAGCTAAATAAGCTACAAGTTAGTGTAGTGTAAGCTCTGCACAGTGTTCAGCTAAAGCTACATGTAGAAGGTTGGTTGTGTTTTCCTTATCCTATCACTACCGCAGGCAGCTATATAAGCTACAAGTTATTTTTTGGTGAGTTCTGCACAGTGTTCACTTAAAGCTACCTGTAAAAGGTTGGTGGTGTTTTCCTGATCCTATCACTACCGCAGACAGCTAAATAAGCTACAAGTTAGTGTAGTGCGAGCTCTGCACAGTGTTCACTTAAAGCTACCTGTAGAAGGTTGGGTGGTGTTTTCCTGATCCTATTACTACCGCAGGCAGCTAAAAAAGCTACAAGTCATTTTTTGGTGAGCTCTGCACAGTGTTCAGCTAAAGCTACCTGTAGAAGGTTGGTGGTGTTTTCCTGATCCTATCACTACCGCAGACAGCTAAATAAGCTACAAGTTAGTGTAGTGCGAGCTCTGCACAGTGTTCAGCTAAAGCTACCTGTAGTAGGTTGGTGGTGTTTTCCTGATCCTATCACTACCGCAGGCAGCTAAATAAGCTACAAGTTAGTGTAGTGCGAGCTCTGCACAGTGTTCAGCTAAAGCTACCTGTAGAAGGTTGGTGGTGTTTTCCTTATCCTATCACTACCGCAGGCAGCTAAATAAGCTACAAGTTAGTGTAGTGCAAGCTCTGCACAGTGTTCAGCTAAAGCTACCTGTAGAAGGTTGGTGGTGTTTTCCTGATCCTATCACTACCGCAGGCAGCTAAATAAGCTACAAGTTTTTTTTTGGCGAGCTCTGCACAGTGTTCACCTAAAGCTTCCTGTAGAAGGTTGGTGGTGTTTTCCTGATCCTATTACTACCGCAGGCAGCTAAAAAAGCTACAAGTCATTTTTTGGTGAGCTCTGCACAGTGTTCAGCTAAAGCTACCTGTAGAAGGTTGGTGGTGTTTTCCTGATCCTATCACTACCGCAGACAGCTAAATAAGCTACAAGTTAGTGTAGTGTAAGCTCTGCACAGTGTTCAGCTAAAGCTACCTGTAGAAGGTTGGTGGTGTTTTCCTGATCCTATTACTTCCGCAGGCAGCTAAATAAGCTACAAGTTAGTGTAGTGCGAGCTCTGCACAGTGTTCAGCTAAAGCTACATGTAGAAGGTTGGGTGGTGTTTTCCTGATCCTATCACTACCGCAGGCAGCTAAATAAGCTACAAGTTATTTTTTTGGCAAGCTCTGCACAGTGTTCACCTAAAGCTACCTGTAGAAGATTGGTGGTGTTTTCCTGATCCTATCACTACCGCAGGTAGCTAAATAAGCTACAAGTTAGTGTAGTGCGAGCTCTGCACAGTGTTCAGCTAAAGCTACCTGTAGAAGGTTGGTGGTGTTTTCCTTATCCTATCAATACCGCAGGCAGCTAAATAAGCTACAAGTTAGTGTAGTGCAAGCTCTGCACAGTGTTCAGCTAAAGCTACCTGTAGAAGGTTGGTGGTGTTTTCCTGATCCTATCACTACCGCAGGCAGCTAAATAAGCTACAAGTTTTTTTTTGGCGAGCTCTGCACAGTGTTCACCTAAAGCTTCCTGTAGAAGGTTGGTGGTGTTTTCCTGATCCTATTACTACCGCAGGCAGCTAAATAAGCTACAAGTTAGTGTAGTGCGAGCTCTGCACAGTGTTCAGCTAAAGCTACCTGTAGAAGGTTGGTGGTGTTTTCCTGATCCTATCACTACCGCAGGCAGCTAAATAAGCTACAAGTTAGTGTAGTGGAAGCTCTGCACAGTGTTCAGCTAAAGCTACCTGTAGAAGGTTGGTGGTGTTTTCCTTATCCTTTCACTACCGAAGGCAGCTAAATAAGCTACAAGTTATTTTTTTTGGTGAGCTCTGCACAGTGTTCACTTAAAGCTACCTGTAAATGGTTGGTGGTGTTTTCCTGATCCTATCACTACCGCAGACAGCTAAATAAGCTACAAGTTAGTGTAGTGCGAGCTCTGCACAGTGTTCACTTAAAGCTACCTGTAGAAGGTTGGGTGGTGTTTTCCTGATCCTATTACTACCGCAGGCAGCTAAATAAGCTACAAGTTAGTGTAGTGCAAGCTCTGCACAGTGTTCAGCTAAAGCTACCTGTAGAAGGTTGGTGGTGTTTTCCTGATCCTATCACTACCGCAGGCAGCTAAATAAGCTACAAGTTAGTGTAGTGCAAGCTCTGCACAGTGCTCAGCTAAAGCTACCTGTAGAAGGTTGGTGGTGTTTTCCTGATCCTATCACTACCGCAGGCAGCTAAATAAGCTACAAGTTATTTTTTGGCGAGCTCTGCACAGTGTTCAGCTAAAGCTACCTGTAGAAGGTTGGTGGTGTTTTCCTGATCCTATCACTACCGCAGGCAGCTAAATAAGCTACAAGTTAGTGTAGTGCGAGCTCTGCACAGTGTTCAGCTAAAGCTACCTGTAGAAGGTTGGGTGGTGTTTTCCTGATCCTATCACTACCGCAGGCAGCTAAATAAGCTACAAGTTATTTTTTGGCAAGCTCTGCACAGTGTTCACCTAAAGCTACCTGTAGAAGGTTGGTGGTGTTTTCCTAATCCTATCACTACTGCAGGCAGCTAAATAAGCTACAAGTTAGTGTAGTGCGAGCTCTGCACAGTGTTCAGCTAAAGCTACCTGTAGAAGGTTGGTGGTGTTTTCCTGATACTATCACTACCGCAGGCAGCTAAATAAGCTACAAGTTAGTGTAGTGCGATCTCCGCACAGTGTTCACCTAAAGCTACCTGTAGAAGGTTGGTGGTGTTTTCCTGATCCTATCACTACCGCAGGCAGATAAATAAGCTACAAGTTAGTGTAGTGCAAGCTCTGCACAGTGTTCAGCTAAAGCTACCTGTAGAAGGTTGGTGGTGTTTTCCTGATCCTATCACTACCGCAGGCAGCTAAATAAGCTACAAGTTTTTTTTTGGCAAGCTCTGCACAGTGTTCACCTAAAGCTTCCTGTAGAAGGTTGGTGGTGTTTTCCTGATCCTATTACTACCGCAGGCAGCTAAAAAAGCTACAAGTCATTTTTTGGTGAGCTCTGCACAGTGTTCAGCTAAAGCTACCTGTAGAAGGTTGGTGGTGTTTTCCTGATCCTATCACTACCGCAGGCAGCTAAATAAGCTACAAGTTAGTGTAGTGTAAGCTCTGCACAGTGTTCAGCTAAAGCTACCTGTAGAAGGTTGGTTGTGTTTTCCTTATCCTTTCACTACCGCAGGCAGCTATATAAGCTACAAGTTATTTTTTGGTGAGTTCTGCACAGTGTTCACTTAAAGCTACCTGTAAAAGGTTGGTGGTGTTTTCCTGATCCTATCACTACCGCAGACAGCTAAATAAGCTACAAGTTAGTGTAGTGCGAGCTCTGCACAGTGTTCACTTAAAGCTACCTGTAGAAGGTTGGGTGGTGTTTTCCTGATCCTATTACTACCGCAGGCAGCTAAAAAAGCTACAAGTCATTTTTTGGTGAGCTCTGCACAGTGTTCAGCTAAAGCTACCTGTAGAAGGTTGGTGGTGTTTTCCTGATCCTATCACTACCGCAGACAGCTAAATAAGCTACAAGTTAGTGTAGTGCGAGCTCTGCACAGTGTTCAGCTAAAGCTACCTGTAGTAGGTTGGTGGTGTTTTCCTGATCCTATCACTACCGCAGGCAGCTAAATAAGCTACAAGTTAGTGTAGTGCAAGCTCTGCACAGTGTTCAGCTAAAGCTACCTGTAGAAGGTTGGTGGTGTTTTCCTGATCCTATCACTACCGCAGGCAGCTAAATAAGCTACAAGTTTTTTTTTGGCGAGCTCTGCACAGTGTTCACCTAAAGCTTCCTGTAGAAGGTTGGTGGTGTTTTCCTGATCCTATTACTACCGCAGGCAGCTAAATAAGCTACAAGTTAGTGTAGTGCAAGCTCTGCACAGTGTTCACCTAAAGCTACCTGTAAAAGGTTGGTGGTGTTTTCCTGATCCTATCACTACTGCAGGCAGCTAAATAAGCTACAAGTTATTTTTTGGTGGGCTCTGCACAGTGTTCACCTAAAGCTACCTGTAGAAGTTTGGTGGTGTTTTCCTGATCCTATCACTACCGTAGGCAGCTAAATATGCTACAAGTTAGTGTAGTGCGAGCTCTGCACAGTGTTCAGTTAAAGCTACCTTTAGAAGGTTGGTGGTGTTTTCCTGATCCTATTTCTACCGCAGGCAGCTAAATAAGCTACAAGTTAGTGTAGTGCGAGCTCTGCACAGTGTTCAGCTAAAGCTACCTGTAGAAGGTTGGGTGGTGTTTTCCTGATCCTATTACTACCGCAGGCAGCTAAAAAAGCTACAAGTCATTTTTTGGTGAGCTCTGCACAGTGTTCAGCTAAAGCTACCTGTAGAAGGTTGGTGGTGTTTTCCTGATCCTATCACTACCGCAGACAGCTAAATAAGCTACAAGTTAGTGTAGTGCGAGCTCTGCACAGTGTTCAGCTAAAGCTACCTGTAGTAGGTTGGTGGTGTTTTCCTGATCCTATCACTACCGCAGGCAGCTAAATAAGCTACAAGTTATTTTTTTGGCAAGCTCTGCACAGTGTTCACCTAAAGCTACCTGTAGAAGGTTGGTGGTGTTTTCCTGATCCTATCACTACCGCAGGTAGCTAAATAAGCTACAAGTTAGTGTAGTGCGAGCTCTGCACAGTGTTCAGCTAAAGCTACCTGTAGAAGGTTGGTGGTGTTTTCCTTATCCTATCAATACCGCAGGCAGCTAAATAAGCTACAAGTTAGTGTAGTGCAAGCTCTGCACAGTGTTCAGCTAAAGCTACCTGTAGAAGGTTGGTGGTGTTTTCCTGATCCTATCACTACCGCAGGCAGCTAAATAAGCTACAAGTTTTTTTTTGGCGAGCTCTGCACAGTGTTCACCTAAAGCTTCCTGTAGAAGGTTGGTGGTGTTTTCCTGATCCTATTACTACCGCAGGCAGCTAAATAAGCTACAAGTTAGTGTAGTGCAAGCTCTGCACAGTGTTCACCTAAAGCTACCTGTAAAAGGTTGGTGGTGTTTTCCTGATCCTATCACTACCGCAGGCAGCTAAATAAGCTACAAGTTATTTTTTGGTGGGCTCTGCACAGTGTTCACCTAAAGCTACCTGTAGAAGTTTGGTGGTGTTTTCCTGATCCTATCACTACCGCAGGCAGCTAAATATGCTACAAGTTAGTGTAGTGCGAGCTCTGCACAGTGTTCAGTTAAAGCTACCTTTAGAAGGTTGGTGGTGTTTTCCTGATCCTATTTCTACCGCAGGCAGCTAAATAAGCTACAAGTTAGTGTAGTGCGAGCTCTGCACAGTGTTCAGCTAAAGCTACCTGTAGAAGGTTGGTGGTGTTTTCCTGATCCTATCACTACCGCAGGCAGCTAAAAAAGCTACAAGTTATTTTTTGGTGAGCTCTGCACAGTGTTCAGCTAAAGCTACCTGTAGAAGGTTGGTGGTGTTTTCCTGATCCTATCACTACCGCAGGCAGCTAAATAAGCTACAAGTTAGTGTAGTGCGAGCTCTGCACAGTGTTCACTTAAAGCTACCTGTAGAAGGTAGGGTGGTGTTTTCCTGATCCTATTACTACCGCAGGCAGCTAAATAAGCTACAAGTTAGTGTAGTGCAAGCTCTGCACAGTGTTCAGCTAAAGCTACCTGTAGAAGGTTGGTGGTGTTTTCCTGATCCTATCACTACCGCAGGCAGCTAAATAAGCTACAAGTTATTTTTTGGCGAGCTCTGCACAGTGTTCAGCTAAAGCTACCTGTAGAAGGTTGGTGGTGTTTTCCTGATCCTATCACTACCGCAGGCAGCTAAATAAGCTACAAGTTAGTGTAGTGCGAGCTCTGCACAGTGTTCAGCTAAAGCTACCTGTAGAAGGTTGGGTGGTGTTTTCCTGATCCTATCACTACCGCAGGCAGCTAAATAAGCTACAAGTTATTTTTTGGCAAGCTCTGCACAGTGTTCACCTAAAGCTACCTGTAGAAGGTTGGTGGTGTTTTCCTGATCCTATCACTACTGCAGACAGCTAAATAAGCTACAAGTTAGTGTAGTGCGAGCTCTGCACAGTGTTCAGCTAAAGCTACCTGTAGAAGGTTGGTGGTGTTTTCCTGATACTATCACTACCGCAGGCAGCTAAATAAGCTACAAGTTAGTGTAGTGCGATCTCCGCACAGTGTTCACCTAAAGCTACCTGTAGAAGGTTGGTGGTGTTTTCCTGATCCTATCACTACCGCAGGCAGATAAATAAGCTACAAGTTAGTGTAGTGCAAGCTCTGTACAGTGTTCACCTAAAGCTACCTGTAGAAGGTTGGTGGTGTTTTCCTGATCCTATTACTACCGCAGGCAGCTAAAAAAGCTACAAGTCATTTTTTGGTGAGCTCTGCACAGTGTTCAGCTAAAGCTACCTGTAGAAGGTTGGTTGTGTTTTCCTGATCCTATCACTACCGCAGGCAGCTAAATAAGCTACAAGTTAGTGTAGTGTAAGCTCTGCACAGTGTTCAGCTAAAGCTACCTGTAGAAGGTTGGTTGTGTTTTCCTTATCCTATCACTACCGCAGGCAGCTATATAAGCTACAAGTTATTTTTTGGTGAGTTCTGCACAGTGTTCACTTAAAGCTACCTGTAAAAGGTTGGTGGTGTTTTCCTGATCCTATCACTACCGCAGACAGCTAAATAAGCTACAAGTTAGTGTAGTGCGAGCTCTGCACAGTGTTCACTTAAAGCTACCTGTAGAAGGTTGGGTGGTGTTTTCCTGATCCTATTACTACCGCAGGCAGCTAAAAAAGCTACAAGTCATTTTTTGCTGAGCTCTGCACAGTGTTCAGCTAAAGCTACCTGTAGAAGGTTGGTGGTGTTTTCCTGATCCTATCACTACCGCAGACAGCTAAATAAGCTACAAGTTAGTGTAGTGCGAGCTCTGCACAGTGTTCAGCTAAAGCTACCTGTAGTAGGTTGGTGGTGTTTTCCTGATCCTATCACTACCGCAGGCAGCTAAATAAGCTACAAGTTAGTGTAGTGCGAGCTCTGCACAGTGTTCAGCTAAAGCTACCTGTAGAAGGTTGGTGGTGTTTTCCTTATCCTATCACTACCGCAGGCAGCTAAATAAGCTACAAGTTAGTGTAGTGCAAGCTCTGCACAGTGTTCAGCTATAGCTACCTGTAGAAGGTTGGTGGTGTTTTCCTGATCCTATCACTACCGCAGGCAGCTAAATAAGCTACAATTTTTTTTTTGGCAAGCTCTGCACAGTGTTCACCTAAAGCTTCCTGTAGAAGGTTGGTGGTGTTTTCCTGATCCTATTACTACCGCAGGCAGCTAAAAAAGCTACAAGTCATTTTTTGGTGAGCTCTGCACAGTGTTCAGCTAAAGCTACCTGTAGATGGTTGGTGGTGTTTTCCTGATCCTATCACTACCGCAGGCAGCTAAATAAGCTACAAGTTAGTGTAGTGCGAGCTCTGCACAGTGTTCACTTAAAGCTACCTGTAGAAGGTTGGGTGGTGTTTTCCTGATCCTATTACTACCGCAGGCAGCTAAAAAAGCTACAAGTCATTTTTTGGTGAGCTCTGCACAGTGTTCAGCTAAAGCTACCTGTAGAAGGTTGGGTGGTATTTTCCTGATCCTATTACTACCGCAGGCAGCTAAAAAAGCTACGAGTCATTTTTTGGTGAGCTCTGCACAGTGTTCAGCTAAAGCTACCTGTAGAAGGTTGGTGGTGTTTTCCTGATCCTATCACTACCGCAGACAGCTAAATAAGCTACAAGTTAGTGTAGTGCGAGCTCTGCACAGTGTTCAGCTAAAGCTACCTGTAGTAGGTTGGTGGTGTTTTCCTGATCCTATCACTACCGCAGGCAGCTAAATAAGCTACAAGTTAGTGTAGTGCGAGCTCTGCACAGTGTTCAGCTAAAGCTACCTGTAGAAGGTTGGTGGTGTTTTCCTTATCCTATCACTACCGCAGGCAGCTAAATAAGCTACAAGTTAGTGTAGTGCAAGCTCTGCACAGTGTTCAGCTAAAGCTACCTGTAGAAGGTTGGTGGTGTTTTCCTGATCCTATCACTACCGCAGGCAGCTAAATAAGCTACAAGTTTTTTTTTGGCGAGCTCTGCACAGTGTTCACCTAAAGCTTCCTGTAGAAGGTTGGTGGTGTTTTCCTGATCCTATTACTACCGCAGGCAGCTAAATAAGCTACAAGTTAGTGTAGTGCAAGCTCTGCACAGTGTTCACCTAAAGCTACCTGTAAAAGGTTGGTGGTGTTTTCCTGATCCTATCACTACCGCAGGCAGCTAAATAAGCTACAAGTTATTTTTTATTTGGGCTCTGCACAGTGTTCACCTAAAGCTACCTGTAGAAGTTTGGTGGTGTTTTCCTGATCCTATCACTACCGCAGGCAGCTAAATATGCTACAAGTTAGTGTAGTGCGAGCTCTGCACAGTGTTCAGTTAAAGCTACCTTTAGAAGGTTGGTGGTGTTTTCCTGATCCTATTACTACCGCAGGCAGCTAAATAAGCTACAAGTTAGTGTAGTGCGAGCTCTGCACAGTGTTCAGCTAAAGCTACCTGTAGAAGGTTGGTGGTGTTTTCCTGATCCTATCACTACCGCAGGCAGCTAAATAAGCTACAAGTTATTTTTTATTTGGGCTCTGCACAGTGTTCACCTAAAGCTACCTGTAGAAGTTTGGTGGTGTTTTCCTGATCCTATCACTACCGCAGGCAACTAAATATGCTACAAGTTAGTGTAGTGCGAGCTCTGCACAGTGTTCACCTAAAGCTACCTGTAGAAGGTTGGTGGTGTTTTCCTGATCCTATCACTACCGCAGGCAGATAAATAAGCTACAAGTTAGTGTAGTGCAAGCTCTGCACAGTGTTCACCTAAAGCTACCTGTAGAAGGTTGGTGGTGTTTTCCTGATCCTATTACTACCGCAGGCAGCTAAAAAAGCTACAAGTCATTTTTTGGTGAGCTCTGCACAGTGTTCAGCTAAAGCTACCTGTAGAAGGTTGGTGGTGTTTTCCTGATCCTATCACTACCGCAGGCAGCTAAATAAGCTACAAGTTAGTGTAGTGCGAGCTCTGCACAGTGTTCACTTAAAGCTACCTGTAGAAGGTTGGGTGGTGTTTTCCTGATCCTATTACTACCGCAGGCAGCTAAATAAGCTACAAGTTAGTGTAGTGCAAGCTCTGCACAGTGTTCAGCTAAAGCTACCTGTAGAAGGTTGGTGGTGTTTTCCTGATCCTATCACTACCGCAGGCAGCTAAATAAGCTACAAATTAGTGTAGTGCAAGCTCTGCACAGTGTTCAGCTAAAGCTACCTGTAGAAGGTTGGTGGTGTTTTCCTTATCCTTTCACTACCGCAGGCAGCTAAATAAGCTACAAGTTATTTTTTGGTGAGCTCTGCACAGTGTTCACTTAAAGCTACCTGTAAATGGTTGGTGGTGTTTTCCTGATCCTATCACTACCGCAGACAGCTAAATAAGCTACAAGTTAGTGTAGTGCGAGCTCTGCACAGTGTTCACTTAAAGCTACCTGTAGAAGGTTGGGTGGTGTTTTCCTGATCCTATTACTACCGCAGGCAGCTAAATAAGCTACAAGTTAGTGTAGTGCAAGCTCTGCACAGTGTTCAGCTAAAGCTACCTTTAGAAGGTTGGTGGTGTTTTCCTGATCCTATCACTACCGCAGGCAGCTAAATAAGCTACAAGTTATTTTTTGGCGAGCTTTGCACAGTGTTCAGCTAAAGTTACCTGTAGAAGGTTGGTGGTGTTTTCCTGATCCTTTCACTACCGCAGGCAGCTAAATAAGCTACAATTTAGTGTAGTGCGAGCTCTGCACAGTGTTCAGCTAAAGCTACCTGTAGAAGGTTGGGTGGTGTTTTCCTGATCCTATCACTACCGCAGGCAGCTAAATAAGCTACAAGTTATTTTTTGGCAAGCTCTGCACAGTGTTCACCTAAAGCTACCTGTAGAAGGTTGGTGGTGTTTTCCTGATCCTATCACTACTGCAGGCAGCTAAATAAGCTACAAGTTAGTGTAGTGCGAGCTCTGCACAGTGTTCAGCTAAAGCTACCTGTAGAAGGTTGGTGGTGTTTTCCTGATCCTATCACTACCGCAGGCAGCTAAATAAGCTACAAGTTATTTTTTGGTGAGCTCTGCACAGTGTTCACCTAAAGCTACCTGTAAAAGGTTGGTGGTGTTTTCCTGATCCTATCACTACCGCAGGCAGCTAAATAAGCTACAAGTTAGTGTAGTGCAAGCTCTGCACAGTGTTCATCTAAAGCTACCTGTAGAAGGTTGGTGGTGTTTTCCTTATCCTATCACTACCGCAGGCAGCTAAATAAGCTACAAGTTAGTGTAGTGCCAGCTCTGCACAGTGTTCAGCCTAAGCTACCTGTAGAAGTTTGGTGGTGTTTTCCTGATCCTATCAATACCGCAGGCAGCTAAATAAGCTACAAGTTAGTGTAGTGTGAGCTCTGCACAGTGTTCAGCTAAAGCTACCTGTAGAAGGTTGGTGGTGTTTTCCTTATCCTATCACTACCGCAGGCAGCTAAATAAGCTACAAATTAGTGTAGTGCAAGCTCTGCACAGTGTTCAGCTAAAGCTACCTGTAGAAGGTTGGTGGTGTTTTCCTTATCCTATCACTACCGCAGGCAGCTAAATAAGCTACAAGTTAGTGTAGTGCAAGCTCTGCACAGTGTTCACCTAAAGCTACCTGTAGAAGGTTGGTGATGTTTTCCTGATCCTATCACTACCACAGGCAGCTAAATAAGCTACAAGTTAGTGTAGTGCAAGCTCTGCACAGTGTACAGCTAAAGCTACCTGTAGAAGGTTGGTGGTGTTTTCCTGATCCTATCACTACCGCAGGCAGCTAAATAAGCTACAAGTTAGTGTAGTGCAAGCTCTGCACAGTGTTCAGCTAAAGCTACCTGTAGAATGTTGGTGGTGTTTTCCTGATCCTATCACTACTGCAGGCAGCTAAATAAGCTACAAGTTAGTGTAGTGCGAGCTCTGCACAGTGTTCAGCTAAAGCTACCTGTAGAAGGTTGGTGGTGTTTTCCTGATCCTATCACTACCGCAGGCAGCTAAATAAGCTACAAGTTATTTTTTGGTGAGCTCTGCACAGTGTTCACCTAAAGCTACCTGTAAAAGGTTGGTGGTGTTTTCCTGATCCTATCACTACCGCAGGCAGCTAAATAAGCTACAAGTTAGTGTAGTGCAAGCTCTGCACAGTGTTCAGCTAAAGCTACCTGTAGAAGGTTGGTGGTGTTTTCCTTATCCTATCACTACCGCAGGCAGCTAAATAAGCTACAAGTTAGTGTAGTGCCAGCTCTGCACAGTGTTCAGCCTAAGCTACCTGTAGAAGTTTGGTGGTGTTTTCCTGATCCTATCAATACCGCAGGCAGCTAAATAAGCTACAAGTTAGTGTAGTGTGAGCTCTGCACAGTGTTCAGCTAAAGCTACCTGTAGAAGGTTGGTGGTGTTTTCCTTATCCTATCACTACCGCAGGCAGCTAAATAAGCTACAAATTAGTGTAGTGCAAGCTCTGCACAGTGTTCAGCTAAAGCTACCTGTAGAAGGTTGGTGGTGTTTTCCTTATCCTATCACTACCGCAGGCAGCTAAATAAGCTACAAGTTAGTGTAGTGCAAGCTCTGCACAATGTTCACCTAAAGCTACCTGTAGAAGGTTGGTGATGTTTTCCTGATCCTATCACTACCACAGGCAGCTAAATAAGCTACAAGTTAGTGTAGTGCAAGCTCTGCACAGTGTTCAGCTAAAGCTACCTGTAGAAGGTTGGTGGTGTTTTCCTGATCCTATCACTACCGCAGGCAGCTAAATAAGCTACAAGTTAGTGTAGTGCAAGCTCTGCACAGTGTTCAGCTAAAGCTACCTGTAGAAGGTTGGTGGTGTTTTCCTTATCCTATCACTACCGCAGGCAGCTAAATAAGCTACAAGTTATTTTTTGGTGAGCTCTGCACAGTGTTCACTTAAAGCTACCTGTAAATGGTTGGTGGTGTTTTCCTGATCCTATCACTACCGCAGACAGCTAAATAAGCTACAAGTTAGTGTAGTGCGAGCTCTGCACAGTGTTCACTTAAAGCTACCTGTAGAAGGTTGGTGGTGTTTTCCTGATCCTATTATTATCGCAGGCAGCTAAATAAGCTACAAGTTAGTGTAGTGCAAGCTCTGCACAGTGTTCACCTAAAGCTACCTGTAGAAGGTTGGTGGTGTTTTCCTGATCCTCTCACTACTGCAGGCAGCTAAATAAGCTACAAGTTAGTGTAGTGCGAGCTCTGCACAGTGTTCAGCTAAAGCTACCTGTAGAAGGTTGGTGGTGTTTTCCTGATCCTATCACTACTGCAGGCAGCTAAATAAGCTACAAGTTATTTTTTGGTGAGCTCTGCACAGTGTTCAGCTAAAGCTACCTGTAAAAGGTTGGTGGTGTTTTCCTGAACCTATCACTACCGCAGGCAGCTAAATAAGCTACAAGTTAGTGTAGTGCGAGCTCTGCACAGTGTTCACTTAAAGCTACCTGTAGAAGGTTGGTGGTGTTTTCCTGATCCTATTACTATCGCAGGCAGCTAAATAAGCTACAAGTTAGTGTAGTGCAAGCTCTGCACAGTGTTCACCTAAAGCTACCTGTAGAAGGTTGGTGGTGTTTTCCTGATCCTCTCACTACTGCAGGCAGCTAAATAAGCTACAAGTTAGTGTAGTGCGAGCTCTGCACAGTGTTCAGCTAAAGCTACCTGTAGAAGGTTGGTGGTGTTTTCCTGATCCTATCACTACTGCAGGCAGCTAAATAAGCTACAAGTTATTTTTTGGTGAGCTCTGCACAGTGTTCAGCTAAAGCTACCTGTAAAAGGTTGGTGGTGTTTTCCTGAACCTATCACTACCGCAGGCAGCTAAATAAGCTACAAGATTGTGTAGTGTGAGCTCTGCACAGTGTTCAGCTAAATCTACCTGTAGAAGGTTGGTGGTGTTTTCCTTATCCTATCACTACCGCAGGCAGCTAAATAAGCTACAAATTAGTGTAGTGCAAGCTCTGCACAGTGTTCAGCTAAAGCTACCTGTAGAAGGTTGGTGGTGTTTTCCTTATCCTATCACTACCGCAGGCAGCTAAATAAGCTACAAGTTATTGTAGTGCAAGCTCTGCACAGTGTTCACCTAAAGCTACCTGTAGAAGGTTGGTGGTGTTTTCCTGATCCTATCACTACCACAGGCAGCTAAATAAGCTACAAATTAGTGTAGTGCGAGCTCTGCACAGTGTTCATCTAAAGCTACCTTTAGAAGGTTGGTGGTGTTTTCCTGATCCTATCACTACCGCAGGCAGCTAAATAAGCTACAAGTTATTTTTTGGTGAGCTCTTCACAGTGTTCACTAAAAGCTACCTGTATAAGGTTGGTGGTGTTTTCCTGATCCTATTACTATCGCAGGCAGCTAAATAAGCTACAAGTTAGTGTAGTGCAAGCTCTGCACAGTGTTCACCTAAAGCTACCTGTAGAAGGTTGGTGGTGTTTTCCTGATCCTATCACTACCGCAGGCAGCTAAATAATCTACAAGTTATTTTTTGGTGAGCTCTGCACAGTGTTCAGCTAAATCTATCTGTAGAAGGTTGGTGGTGTTTTCCTGATCCTATCACTACCGCAGGCAGCTAAATAAGCTACAAGTTAGTGTAGTGCGAGCTCTGCACAGTGTTCAGCTAAAGCTACCTGTAGTAGGTTGGTGGTGTTTTCCTGATCCTATCACTACCGCAGGCAGCTAAATAAGCTACAAGTTAGTGTAGTGTAAGCTCTGCACAGTGTTCAGCTAAAGCTACCTGTAGAAGGTTGGTGGTGTTTTCCTGATCCTATTACTACCGCAGGCAGCTAAATAAGCTACAAGTTAGTGTAGTGCGAGCTCTGCACAGTGTTCAGCTAAAGCTACATGTAGAAGGTTGGGTGGTGTTTTCCTGATCCTATCACTACCGCAGGCAGCTAAATAAGCTACAAGTTATTTTTTTGGCAAGCTCTGCACAGTGTTCACCTAAAGCTACCTGTAGAAGGTTGGTGGTGTTTTCCTGATCCTATCACTACCGCAGGCAGATAAATAAGCTACAAGTTAGTGTAGTGCGAGCTCTGCACAGTGTTCAGCTAAAGCTACCTGTAGAAGGTTGGTGGTGTTTTCCTTATCCTATCACTACCGCAGGCAGCTAAATAAGCTACAAGTTAGTGTAGTGCAAGCTCTGCACAGTGTTCAGCTAAAGCTACCTGTAGAAGGTTGGTGGTGTTTTCCTGATCCTATCACTACCGCAGGCACCTAAATAAGCTACAAGTTTTTTTTTGGCGAGCTCTGCACAGTGTTCACCTAAAGCTTCCTGTAGAAGGTTGGTGGTGTTTTCCTGATCCTATTACTACCGCTGGCAGCTAAATAAGCTACAAGTTAGTGTAGTGCAAGCTCTGCACAGTGTTCACCTACAGCTACCTGTAAAAGGTTGGTGGTGTTTTCCTGATCCTATCACTACCGCAGGCAGCTAAATAAGCTACAAGTTATTTTTTGGTGGGCTCTGCACAGTGTTCACCTAAAGCTACCTGTAGAAGTTTGGTGGTGTTTTCCTGATCCTATCACTACCGCAGGCAGCTAAATATGCTACAAGTTAGTGTAGTGCGAGCTCTGCACAGTGTTCAGTTAAAGCTACCTTTAGAAGGTTGGTGGTGTTTTCCTGATCCTATTTCTACCGCAGGCAGCTAAATAAGCTACAAGTTAGTGTAGTGCGAGCTCTGCACAGTGTTCAGCTAAAGCTACCTGTAGAAGGTTGGTGGTGTTTTCCTGATCCTATCACTACCGCAGGCAGCTAAATAAGCTACAAGTTAGTGTAGTGCGATCTCCGCACAGTGTTCACCTAAAGCTACCTGTAGAAGGTTGGTGGTGTTTTCCTGATCCTATCACTACCGCAGGCAGATAAATAAGCTACAAGTTAGTGTAGTGCAAGCTCTGCACAGTGTTCACCTAAAGCTACCTGTAGAAGGTTGGTGGTGTTTTCCTGATCCTATTACTACCGCAGGCAGCTAAAAAAGCTACAAGTTAGTGTAGTGCGAGCTCTGCACAGTGTTCAGCTAAAGCTACATGTAGAAGGTTGGGTGGTGTTTTCCTGATCCTATCACTACCGCAGGCAGCTAAATAAGCTACAAGTTATTTTTTTGGCAAGCTCTGCACAGTGTTCACCTAAAGCTACCTGTAGAAGGTTGGTGGTGTTTTCCTGATCCTATCACTACCGCAGGCAGCTAAATAAGCTACAAGTTAGTGTAGTGCGAGCTCTGCACAGTGTTCAGCTAAAGCTACCTGTAGAAGGTTGGTGGTGTTTTCCTTATCCTATCACTACCGCAGGCAGCTAAATAAGCTACAAGTTAGTGTAGTGCAAGCTCTGCACAGTGTTCAGCTAAAGCTACCTGTAGAAGGTTGGTGGTGTTTTCCTGATCCTATCACTACCGCAGGCAGCTAAATAAGCTACAAGTTTTTTTTTGGCGAGCTCTGCACAGTGTTCACCTAAAGCTTCCTGTAGAAGGTTGGTGGTGTTTTCCTGATCCTATTACTACCGCTGGCAGCTAAATAAGCTACAAGTTAGTGTAGTGCAAGCTCTGCACAGTGTTCACCTACAGCTACCTGTAAAAGGTTGGTGGTGTTTTCCTGATCCTATCACTACCGCAGGCAGCTAAATAAGCTACAAGTTATTTTTTGGTGGGCTCTGCACAGTGTTCACCTAAAGCTACCTGTAGAAGTTTGGTGGTGTTTTCCTGATCCTATCACTACCGCAGGCAGCTAAATATGCTACAAGTTAGTGTAGAGCGAGCTCTGCACAGTGTTCAGTTAAAGCTACCTTTAGAAGGTTGGTGGTGTTTTCCTGATCCTATTACTACCGCAGGCAGCTAAATAAGCTACAAGTTAGTGTAGTGCGAGCTCTGCACAGTGTTCAGCTAAAGCTACCTGTAGAAGGTAGGTGGTGTTTTCCTGATCCTATCACTACCGCAGGCAGCTAAATAAGCTACAAGTTAGTGTAGTGCGATCTCCGAACAGTGTTCACCTAAAGCTACCTGTAGAAGGTTGGTGGTGTTTTCCTGATCCTATCACTACCGCAGGCAGATAAATAAGCTACAAGTTAGTGTAGTGCAAGCTCTGCACAGTGTTCACCAAAAGCTACCTGTAGAAGGTTGGTGGTGTTTTCCTGATCCTATTACTACCGCAGGCAGCTAAAAAAGCTACAAGTCATTTTTTGGTGAGCTCTGCACAGTGTTCAGCTAAAGCTACCTGTAGAAGGTTGGTGGTGTTTTCCTGATCCTATTACTACCGCAGGCAGCTAAATAAGCTACAAGTTAGTGTAGTGCAAGCTCTGCACAGTGTTCAGCTAAAGCTACCTGTAGAAGGTTGGTGGTGTTTTCCTGATCCTATCACTACCGCAGGCAGCTAAATAAGCTACAAGTTAGTGTAGTGCAAGCTCTGCACAGTGTTCAGCTAAAGCTACCTGTAGAAGGTTGGTGGTGTTTTCCTTATCCTATCTCTACCGCAGGCAACTAAATAAGCTACAAGTTTTTTTTTGGTGAGCTCTGCACAGTGTTCACTTAAAGCTACCTGTAAATGGTTGGTGGTGTTTTCCTGATCCTATCACTGCCGCAGACAGCTAAATAAGCTACAAGTTAGTGTAGTGCGAGCTCTGCACAGTGTTCACTTAAAGCTACCTGTAGAAGGTTGGGTGGTGTTTTCCTGATCCTATTACTACCGCAGGCAGCTAAATAAGCTACAAGTTAGTGTAATGCAAGCTCTGCACAGTGTTCAGCTAAAGCTACCTGTAGAAGGTTGGTAGTGTTTTCCTGATCCTATCACTACCGCAGGCAGCTAAATAAGCTACAAGTTATTTTTTGGCAAGCTCTGCACAGTGTTCAGCTAAAGCTACCTGTAGAAGGTTGGTGGTGTTTTCCTGATCCTATCACTACCGCAGGCAGCTAAATAAGCTACAAGTTAGTGTAGTGCGAGCTCTGCACAGTGTTCAGCTAAAGCTACCTGTAGAAGGTTGGGTGGTGTTTTCCTCATCCTATCACTACCGCAGGCAGCTAAATAAGCTACAAGTTATTTTTTGGCAAGCTCTGCACAGTGTTCACCTAAAGCTACCTGTAGAAGGTTGGTGGTGTTTTCCTGATCCTATCACTACTGCAGGCAGCTAAATAAGCTACAAGTTAGTGTAGTGCAAACTCTGCACAGTATTCATCTAAAGCTACCTATAGAAGGTTGGTGGTGTTTTCCTGATCCTATCACTATCGCAGGCAGCTAAATAAGCTACAAGTTAGTGTAGTGCAAGCTCTGCACAGTGTTCACCTAAAGCTACCTGTAGAAGGTTGGTGGTGTTTTCCTGATCCTATCACTACCGCAGGCAGCTAAATAAGCTACAAGTTATTTTTTGGTGAGCTCTGCACAGTGTTCACCTAAAGCTACCTGTAGAAGGTTGGTGGTGTTTTCCTGATCCTATCACTACCGCAGGCAGCTAAATAAGCTACAAGTTAGTGTAGTGCGAGCTCTGCACAGTGTTCAGCTAAAGCTACCTGTAGTAGGTTGGTGGTGTTTTCCTGATCCTATCACTACCGCAGACAGCTAAATAAGCTACAAGTTAGTGTAGTGTAAGCTCTGCACAGTGTTCAGCTAAAGCTACCTGTAGAAGGTTGGTGGTGTTTTCCCGATCCTATTACTACCGCAGGCAGCTAAATAAGCTACAAGTTAGTGTAGTGCAAGCTCTGCACAGTGTTCAGCTAAAGCTACATGTAGAAGGTTGGGTGGTGTTTTCCTGATCCTATCACTACCGCAGGCAGCTAAATAAGCTACAAGTTATTTTTTTCGCAAGCTCGGCACAGTGTTCACCTAAAGCTACCTGTAGAAGGTTGGTGGTGTTTTCCTGATCCTATCACTACCGCAGGCAGCTAAATAAGCTACAAGTTAGTGTAGTGCGAGCTCTGCACAGTGTTCAGCTAAAGCTACCTGTAGAAGGTTGGTGGTGTTTTCCTTATACTATCACTACCGCAGGCAGCTAAATAAGCTACAAGTTAGTGTAGTGCGAGCTCTGCACAGTGTTCAGCTAAAGCTACCTGTAGAAGGTTGGTGGTGTTTTCCTGATCCTATCACTACGGCAGGCAGCTAAATAAGCTACAAGTTATTTTTTGGCGAGCTCTGCACAGTGTTCACCTAAAGCTTCCTATAGAAGGTTGGTGGTGTTTTCCTGATCCTATTACTACCGCAGGCAGCTAAATAAGCTACAAGTTAGTGTAGTGCAAGCTCTGCACAGTGTTCACCTAAAGCTACCTGTAAAAGGTTGGTGGTGTTTTCCTGATCCTATCACTACCGCAGGCAGCTAAATAAGCTACAAGTTATTTTTTGGTGGGCTCTGCACAGTGTTCACCTAAAACTACCTGTAGAAGTTTGGTGGTGTTTTCCTGATCCTATCACTACCGCAGGCAGCTAAATATGCTACAAGTTAGTGTAGTGCGAGCTCTGCACAGTGTTCAGTTAAAGCTACCTTTAGAAGGTTGGTGGTGTTTTCCTGATCCTATTACTACCGCAGGCAGCTAAATAAGCTACAAGTTAGTGTAGTGCGAGCTCTGCACAGTGTTCAGCTAAAGCTACCTGTAGAAGGTTGGATGGTGTTTTCCTGATCCTATCAATATCGCAGGCAGCTAAATAAGCTACAAGTTATTTTTTTGGCAAGCTCTGCACAGTGTTAACCTAAAGCTACCTGTAGAAGGTTGGTGGTGTTTTCCTGATCCTATCACTACCGCAGACAGCTAAATAAGCTACAAGTTAGTGTAGTGCGAGCTGCACAGTGTTTATCTAAAGCTACCTGTAGAAGATTGGTGGTGTTTTCCTGATCCTATCACTACCGCAGGCAGCTAAATAAGCTACAAGTTATTTTTTGGTGAGCTCTGCACAGTGTTCACCTAAATCTACCTGTAGAAGGTTGGTGGTGTTTTCCTGATCCTATTACTATCGCAGGCAGCTAAATAAGCTACAAGTTAGTGTAGTGCAAGCTCTGCACAGTGTTCACCTAAAGCTACCTGTAGAAGGTTGGTGGTGTTTTCCTGATCCTATCACTACCGCAGGAAGCTAAATAAGCTACAAGTTAGTGTAGTGTAAGCTCTGCACAGTGTTCAGCTAAAGCTACCTGTAGAAGGTTGGTGGTGTTTTCCTGATCTTATTACTACCGCAGGCAGCTAAACAAGCTACAAGTTAGTGTAGTGCAAGCTCTGCACAGTGTTCAGCTAAAGCTACATGTAGAAGGTTGGGTGGTGTTTTCCTGATCCTATCACTACCGCAGGCAGCTAAATAAGCTACAAGTTATTTTTTGGCAAGCTCTGCACAGTGTTCACCTAAAGCTACCTGTAGAAGGTTGGTGGTGTTTTCCTGAACCTATCACTACCGCAGGCAGCTAAATAAGCTACAAGTTAGTGTAGTGTGAGCTCTGCACAGTGTTCAGCTAAAGCTACCTGTAGAAGGTTGGTGGTGGTGTTTCCTGATCCTATTACTACCGCAGGCAGCTAAAGAAGCTACAAGTTAGTGTAGTGCGAGCTCTGCACAGTGTTCAGCTAAAGCTACATGTAGAAGGTTGGGTGGTGTTTTCCTGATCCTATCACTACTGCAGGCAGCTAAATAAGCTACAAGTAATTTTTTTGGCAAGCTCTGCACAGTGTTCACCTAAAGCTACCTGTACAAGGTTGGTGGTGTTTTCCTGATCCTATCACTACCGCAGGCAGCTAAATAAGCTACAAGTTATTTTTTGGTGAGCTCTACACAGTGTTCACCTAAAGCTACCTGTAGAAGGTTGGTGGTGTTTTCCTGATCCTATCACTACCGCAGGCAGCTAAATAAGCTACAAGTTAGTGTAGTGCGAGCTCTGCACAGTGTTCAGCTAAAGCTACCTGTAGTAGGTTGGTGGTGTTTTCCTGATCCTATCACTACCGCAGGCAGCTAAATAAGCTACAAGTTAGTGTAGTGTAAGCTCTGCACAGTGTTCAGCTAAAGCTACATGTAGAAGGTTTGGGTGTTGTTTTCCTGATCCTATCACTACCGCAGGCAGCTAAATAAGCTACAAGTTATTTTTTTGGCAAGCTCTGCACAGTGTTCACCTAAAGCTACCTGAAGAAGGTTGGTGGTGTTTTCCTGATCCTATCACTACCGCAGGCAGCTAAATAAGCTACAAGTTAGTGTAGTGTGAGCTCTGCACAGTGTTCAGCTAAAGCTACCTGTAGAAGGTTGGGTGGTGTTTTCCTGATCCTATCACTACCGCAGGCAGCTAAATAAGCTACAAGTTATTTTTTGGCAAGCTCTGCACAGTGTTCAGCTAAAGCTACCTGTAGAAGGTTGGTGGTATTTTCCTTATCCTATCACTACCGCAGGCAGCTAAATAAGCTACAAGTTAGTGTAGTGCGAGCTCTGCACAGTGTTCAGCTAAAGCTACCTGTAGAAGGTTGGTGGTGTTTTCCTGATCCTATCACTACCGCAGGCAGCTAAATAAGCTACAAGTTATTTTTTGGTGAGCTCTGCACAGTGTTCAGCTAAAGCTACCTGTAAAAGGTTGGTGGTGTTTTCCTGATCCTATCACTACCGCAGGCAGCTAAATAAGCTACAAGTTAGTGTAGTGTGAGCTCTGCACAGTGTTCAGCTAAAGCTACCTGTATAAGGTTGGGTGGTGTTTTCCTGATCCTATCACTACCGCAGGCAGCTAAATAAGCTACAAGTTATTTTTTGGCAAGCTCTGCACAGTGTTCACCTAAAGCTACCTGTAGAAGGTTGGTGGTGTTTTCCTGATCCTATCACTACTGCAGGCAGCTAAATAAGCTACAAGTTAGTGTAGTGTGAGCTCTGCACAGTGTTCAGCTAAAGCTACCTGTAGAAGGTTGGTGGTGTTTTCCTTATCCTATCACTAACGCAGGGAGCTAAATAAGCTACAAATTAGTGTAGTGCAAGCTCTGCACAGTGTTCAGCTAAAGCTACCTGTAGAAGGTTGGTGGTGTTTTCCTTATCCTATCACTACCGCAGGCAGCTAAATAAGTTACAAGTCATTGTAGTGCAAGCTCTGCACAGTGTTCACCTAAAGCTACCTGTAGAAGGTTGGTGGTATTTTCCTGATCCTATCACTACCACAGGCAGCTAAATAAGCTACAAGTTAGTGTAGTGCGAGCTCTGCACAGTGTTCAGCTAAAGCTACCTGTAGAAGGTTGGTGGTGTTTTCCTGATCCTATCACTACCGCAGACAGCTAAATAAGCTACAAGTTAGTGTAGTGCGAGCTCTGCACAGTGTTCATCTAAAGCTACCTGTAGAAGATTGGTGGTGTTTTCCTGATCCTATCACTACCGCAGGCAGCTAAATAAGCTACAAGTTATTTTTTGGTGAGCTCTGCACAGTGTTCACCTAAATCTACCTGTAGAAGGTTGGTGGTGTTTTCCTGATCCTATTACTATCGCAGGCAGCTAAATAAGCTACAAGTTAGTGTAGTGCAAGCTCTGCACAGTGTTCACCTAAAGCTACCTGTAGAAGGTTGGTGGTGTTTTCCTGATCCTATCACTACCGCAGGCAGCTAAATAAGCTACAAGTTATTTTTTGGTGAGCTCTGCACAGTGTTCACCTAAAGCTACCTGTAGAAGGTTGGTGGTGTTTTCCTGATCCTATCACTACCGCAGGCAGCTAAATAAGCTACAAGTTAGTGTAGTGCGAGCTCTGCACAGTGTTCAGCTAAAGCTACCTATAGTAGGTTGGTGGTGTTTTCCTGATCCTATCACTACCGCAGGCAGCTAAATAAGCTACAAGTTATTTTTTTGGCAAAATCTGCACAGTGTTCACCTAAAGCTACCTGTAGAAGGTTGGTGGTGTTTTCCTGATCCTATCACTACCGCAGGCAGCTAAATAAGCTCCAAGTTAGTGTAGTGTGAGCTCTGCACAGTGTTCAGCTAAAGCTACCTGTAAAAGGTTGGTGGTGTTTTCCTGAACCTATCACTACTGCAGGTAGCTAAATAAGCTAAAAGTTAGTGTAGTGTGAGCTCTGCACAGTGTTCAGCTAAAGCTACCTGTAGAAGGTTGGTGGTGTTTTCCTGATCCTATCACTACCGCAGGCAGCTAAATAAGCTACAAGTTATTTTTTGGCGAGCTCTGCACAGTGTTCAGCTAAAGCTACCTGTAGAAGGTTGGTGGTGTTTTCCTGATCCTATCACTACCGCAGGCAGCTAAATAAGCTACAAGTTAGTGTAGTGTGAGCTCTGCACAGTGTTCAGCTAAAGCTACCTGTATAAGGTTGGGTGGTGTTTTCCTGATCCTATCACTACCGCAGGCAGCTAAATAAGCTACAAGTTATTTTTTGGCAAGCTCTGCACAGTGTTCACCTAAAGCTACCTGTAGAAGGTTGGTGGTGTTTTCCTGATCCTATCACTACTGCAGGCAGCTAAATAAGCTACAAGTTAGTGTAGTGCGAGCTCTGCACAGTGTTCAGCTAAAGCTACCTGTAGAAGGTTGGTGGTGTTTTCTAGATCCTATCAATACCGCAGGCAGCTAAATAAGCTACAAGTTATTTGTTGGTGAGCTCTGCACAGTGTTCAGCTAAAGCTACCTGTAAAAGGTTGGTGGTGTTTTCCTGAACCTATCACTACCGCAGGCAGCTAAATAAGCTACAAGTTAGTGTAGTGTGAGCTCTGCACAGTGTTCAGCTAAAGCTACCTGTAGAAGGTTGGTGGTGTTTTCCTTATCCTATCACTACCGCAGGCAGCTAAATAAGCTACAAATTAGTGTAGTGCAAGCTCTGCACAGTGTTCAGCTAAAGCTACCTGTAGAAGGTTGGTGGTGTTTTCCTTATCCTATCACTACCGCAGGCAGCTAAATAAGCTACAAGTCATTGTAGTGCAAGCTCTGCACAGTGTTCACCTAAAGCTACCTGTAGAAGGTTGGTGGTGTTTTCCTGATCCTATCACTACCACAGGCAGCTAAATAAGCTACAAGTTAGTGTAGTGCGAGCTCTGCACAGTGTTCAGCTAAAGCTACCTGTAGAAGGTTGGTGGTGTTTTCCTGAACCTATCACTACCGCAGACAGCTAAATAAGCTACAAGTTAGTGTAGTGCGAGCTCTGCACAGTGTTCAGCTAAAGCTACCTATAGTAGGTTGGTGGTGTTTTCCTGATTCTATCACTACCGCAGGCAGCTAAATAATCTACAAGTTAGTGTAGTGTAAGCTCTGCACAGTGTTCAGCTAAAGCTACCTGTAGAAGGTTGGTGGTGTTTTCCTGATCCTATTACTACCGCAGGCAGCTAAATAAGCTACAAGTTAGTGTAGTGCGAGCTCTGCACAGTGTTCAGCTAAAGCTACATGTAGAAGGTTGGGTGGTGTTTTCCTGATCCTATCACTACCGCAGGCAGCTAAATAAGCTACAAGTTATTTTTTTGGCAAGCTCTGCACAGTGTTCACCTAAAGCTACCTGTAGAAGGTTGGTGGTGTTTTCCTGATCCTATCACTACCGCAGACAGCTAAATAAGCTACAAGTTAGTGTAGTGCGAGCTCTGCACAGTGTTCACCTAAAGCTACCTGTAGAAGGTTGGTGGTGTTTTCCTGAACCTATCACTACCGCAGGCAGCTAAATAAGCTACAAGTTAGTGTAGTGTGAGCTCTGCACAGTGTTCAGCTAAAGCTACCTGTAGAAGGTTGGTGGTGTTTTCCTGATCCTATCACTACGGCAGGCAGCTAAATAAGCTACAAGTTATTTTTTGGCGAGCTCTGCACAGTGTTCAGCTAAAGCTACCTGTAGAAGGTTGGTGGTGTTTTCCTGATCCTATCACTACCGCAGGCAGCTAAATAAGCTACAAGTTATTTTTTGGTGAGCTCTGCACAGTGTTCAGCTAAAGCTACCTATAAAAGGTTGGTGGTGTTTTCCTGAACCTATCACTACCGCAGGCAGCTAAATAAGCTACAAGTTAGTGTAGTGTGAGCTCTGCACAGTGTTCAGCTAAAGCTACCTGTAGAAGGTTGGTGGTGTTTTCCTGATCCTATCACTACCGCAGGCAGCTAAATAAGCTACAAGTTATTTTTTGGCGAGCTCTGCACAGTGTTCAGCTAAAGCTACCTGTAGAAGGTTGGTGGTGTTTTCCTGATCCTATCACTACCGCAGGCAGCTAAATAAGCTAAAAGTTAGTGTAGTGTGAGCTCTGCACAGTGTTCAGCTAAAGCTACCTGTATAAGGTTGGGTGGTGTTTTCCTGATCCTATCACTACCGCAGGCAGCTAAATAAGCTACAAGTTATTTTTTGGCAAGCTCTGCACAGTGTTCACCTAAAGCTACCTGTAGAAGGTTGGTGGTGTTTTCCTGATCCTATCACTACTGCAGGCAGCTAAATAAGCTACAAGTTAGTGTAGTGCGAGCTCTGCACAGTGTTCAGCTAAAGCTACCTGTAGAAGGTTGGTGGTGTTTTCTTGATCCTATCACTACCGCAGGCAGCTAAATAAGCTACAAGTTATTTTTTGGTGAGCTCTGCACAGTGTTCAGCTAAAGCTACCTGTAAAAGGTTGGTGGTGTTTTCCTGAACCTATCACTACCGCAGGCAGCTAAATAAGCTACAAGTTAGTGTAGTGTGAGCTCTGCACAGTGTTCAGCTAAAGCTACCTGTAGAAGGTTGGTGGTGTTTTCCTTATCCTATCACTACCGCAGGCAGCTAAATAAGCTACAAATTAGTGTAGTGCAAGCTCTGCACAGTGTTCACCAAAAGCTACCTGTAGAAGGTTGGTGGTGTTTTCCTGATCCTATTACTACCGCAGGCAGCTAAAAAAGCTACAAGTCATTTTTTGGTGAGCTCTGCACAGTGTTCAGCTAAAGCTACCTGTAAAAGGTTGGTGGTGTTTTCCTGATCCTATTACTACCGCAGGCAGCTAAATAAGCTACAAGTTAGTGTAGTGCAAGCTCTGCACAGTGTTCAGCTAAAGCTACCTGTAGAAGGTTGGTGGTGTTTTCCTGATCCTATCACTACCGCAGGCAGCTAAATAAGCTACAAGTTAGTGTAGTGCAAGCTCTGCACAGTGTTCAGCTAAAGCTACCTGTAGAAGGTTGGTGGTGTTTTCCTTATCCTATCTCTACCGCAGGCAACTAAATAAGCTACAAGTTTTTTTTTGGTGAGCTCTGCACAGTGTTCACTTAAAGCTACCTGTAAATGGTTGGTGGTGTTTTCCTGATCCTATCACTGCCGCAGACAGCTAAATAAGCTACAAGTTAGTGTAGTGCGAGCTCTGCACAGTGTTCACTTAAAGCTACCTGTAGAAGGTTGGGTGGTGTTTTCCTGATCCTATTACTACCGCAGGCAGCTAAATAAGCTACAAGTTAGTGTAATGCAAGCTCTGCACAGTGTTCAGCTAAAGCTACCTGTAGAAGGTTGGTAGTGTTTTCCTGATCCTATCACTACCGCAGGCAGCTAAATAAGCTACAAGTTATTTTTTGGCAAGCTCTGCACAGTGTTCAGCTAAAGCTACCTGTAGAAGGTTGGTGGTGTTTTCCTGATCCTATCACTACCGCAGGCAGCTAAATAAGCTACAAGTTAGTGTAGTGCGAGCTCTGCACAGTGTTCAGCTAAAGCTACCTGTAGAAGGTTGGGTGGTGTTTTCCTCATCCTATCACTACCGCAGGCAGCTAAATAAGCTACAAGTTATTTTTTGGCAAGCTCTGCACAGTGTTCACCTAAAGCTACCTGTAGAAGGTTGGTGGTGTTTTCCTGATCCTATCACTACTGCAGGCAGCTAAATAAGCTACAAGTTAGTGTAGTGCAAACTCTGCACAGTATTCATCTAAAGCTACCTATAGAAGGTTGGTGGTGTTTTCCTGATCCTATCACTATCGCAGGCAGCTAAATAAGCTACAAGTTAGTGTAGTGCAAGCTCTGCACAGTGTTCACCTAAAGCTACCTGTAGAAGGTTGGTGGTGTTTTCCTGATCCTATCACTACCGCAGGCAGCTAAATAAGCTACAAGTTATTTTTTGGTGAGCTCTGCACAGTGTTCACCTAAAGCTACCTGTAGAAAGTTGGTGGTGTTTTCCTGATCCTATCACTACCGCAGGCAGCTAAATAAGCTACAAGTTAGTGTAGTGCGAGCTCTGCACAGTGTTCAGCTAAAGCTACCTGTAGTAGGTTGGTGGTGTTTTCCTGATCCTATCACTACCGCAGACAGCTAAATAAGCTACAAGTTAGTGTAGTGTAAGCTCTGCACAGTGTTCAGCTAAAGCTACCTGTAGAAGGTTGGTGGTGTTTTCCCGATCCTATTACTACCGCAGGCAGCTAAATAAGCTACAAGTTAGTGTAGTGCAAGCTCTGCACAGTGTTCAGCTAAAGCTACATGTAGAAGGTTGGGTGGTGTTTTCCTGATCCTATCACTACCGCAGGCAGCTAAATAAGCTACAAGTTATTTTTTTCGCAAGCTCGGCACAGTGTTCACCTAAAGCTACCTGTAGAAGGTTGGTGGTGTTTTCCTGATCCTATCACTACCGCAGGCAGCTAAATAAGCTACAAGTTAGTGTAGTGCGAGCTCTGCACAGTGTTCAGCTAAAGCTACCTGTAGAAGGTTGGTGGTGTTTTCCTTATACTATCACTACCGCAGGCAGCTAAATAAGCTACAAGTTAGTGTAGTGCGAGCTCTGCACAGTGTTCAGCTAAAGCTACCTGTAGAAGGTTGGTGGTGTTTTCCTGATCCTATCACTACGGCAGGCAGCTAAATAAGCTACAAGTTATTTTTTGGCGAGCTCTGCACAGTGTTCATCTAAAGCTTCCTGTAGAAGGTTGGTGGTGTTTTCCTGATCCTATTACTACCGCAGGCAGCTAAATAAGCTACAAGTTAGTGTAGTGCAAGCTCTGCACAGTGTTCACCTAAAGCTACCTGTAAAAGGTTGGTGGTGTTTTCCTGATCCTATCACTACCGCAGGCAGCTAAATAAGCTACAAGTTATTTTTTGGTGGGCTCTGCACAGTGTTCACCTAAAACTACCTGTAGAAGTTTGGTGGTGTTTTCCTGATCCTATCACTACCGCAGGCAGCTAAATATGCTACAAGTTAGTGTAGTGCGAGCTCTGCACAGTGTTCAGTTAAAGCTACCTTTAGAAGGTTGGTGGTGTTTTCCTGATCCTATTACTACCGCAGGCAGCTAAATAAGCTACAAGTTAGTGTAGTGCGAGCTCTGCACAGTGTTCAGCTAAAGCTACCTGTAGAAGGTTGGATGGTGTTTTCCTGATCCTATCAATATCGCAGGCAGCTAAATAAGCTACAAGTTATTTTTTTGGCAAGCTCTGCACAGTGTTCACCTAAAGCTACCTGTAGAAGGTTGGTGGTGTTTTCCTGATCCTATCACTACCGCAGACAGCTAAATAAGCTACAAGTTAGTGTAGTGCGAGCTCTGCACAGTGTTTATCTAAAGCTACCTGTAGAAGATTGGTGGTGTTTTCCTGATCCTATCACTACCGCAGGCAGCTAAATAAGCTACAAGTTATTTTTTGGTGAGCTCTGCACAGTGTTCACCTAAATCTACCTGTAGAAGGTTGGTGGTGTTTTCCTGATCCTATTACTATCGCAGGCAGCTAAATAAGCTACAAGTTAGTGTAGTGCAAGCTCTGCACAGTGTTCACCTAAAGCTACCTGTAGAAGGTTGGTGGTGTTTTCCTGATCCTATCACTACCGCAGGAAGCTAAATAAGCTACAAGTTAGTGTAGTGTAAGCTCTGCACAGTGTTCAGCTAAAGCTACCTGTAGAAGGTTGGTGGTGTTTTCCTGATCTTATTACTACCGCAGGCAGCTAAACAAGCTACAAGTTAGTGTAGTGCAAGCTCTGCACAGTGTTCAGCTAAAGCTACATGTAGAAGGTTGGGTGGTGTTTTCCTGATCCTACCACTACCGCAGGCAGCTAAATAAGCTACAAGTTATTTTTTGGCAAGCTCTGCACAGTGTTCACCTAAAGCTACCTGTAGAAGGTTGGTGGTGTTTTCCTGAACCTATCACTACCGCAGGCAGCTAAATAAGCTACAAGTTAGTGTAGTGTGAGCTCTGCACAGTGTTCAGCTAAAGCTACCTGTAGAAGGTTGGTGGTGTTTTCCTGATCCTATTACTACCGCAGGCAGCTAAAGAAGCTACAAGTTAGTGTAGTGCGAGCTCTGCACAGTGTTCAGCTAAAGCTACATGTAGAAGGTTGGGTGGTGTTTTCCTGATCCTATCACTACTGCAGGCAGCTAAATAAGCTACAAGTAATTTTTTTGGCAAGCTCTGCACAGTGTTCACCTAAAGCTACCTGTACAAGGTTGGTGGTGTTTTCCTGATCCTATCACTACCGCAGGCAGCTAAATAAGCTACAAGTTATTTTTTGGTGAGCTCTACACAGTGTTCACCTAAAGCTACCTGTAGAAGGTTGGTGGTGTTTTCCTGATCCTATCACTACCGCAGGCAGCTAAATAAGCTACAAGTTAGTGTAGTGCGAGCTCTGCACAGTGTTCAGCTAAAGCTACCTGTAGTAGGTTGGTGGTGTTTTCCTGATCCTATCACTACCGCAGGCAGCTAAATAAGCTACAAGTTAGTGTAGTGTAAGCTCTGCACAGTGTTCAGCTAAAGCTACATGTAGAAGGTTTGGGTGTTGTTTTCCTGATCCTATCACTACCGCAGGCAGCTAAATAAGCTACAAGTTATTTTTTTGGCAAGCTCTGCACAGTGTTCACCTAAAGCTACCTGAAGAAGGTTGGTGGTGTTTTCCTGATCCTATCACTACCGCAGGCAGCTAAATAAGCTACAAGTTAGTGTAGTGTGAGCTCTGCACAGTGTTCAGCTAAAGCTACCTGTAGAAGGTTGGGTGGTGTTTTCCTGATCCTATCACTACCGCAGGCAGCTAAATAAGCTACAAGTTATTTTTTGGCAAGCTCTGCACAGTGTTCAGCTAAAGCTACCTGTAGAAGGTTGGTGGTATTTTCCTTATCCTATCACTACCGCAGGCAGCTAAATAAGCTACAAGTTAGTGTAGTGCGAGCTCTGCACAGTGTTCAGCTAAAGCTACCTGTAGAAGGTTGGTGGTGTTTTCCTGATCCTATCACTACCGCAGGCAGCTAAATAAGCTACAAGTTATTTTTTGGTGAGCTCTGCACAGTGTTCAGCTAAAGCTACCTGTAAAAGGTTGGTGGTGTTTTCCTGATCCTATCACTACCGCAGGCAGCTAAATAAGCTACAAGTTAGTGTAGTGTGAGCTCTGCACAGTGTTCAGCTAAAGCTACCTGTATAAGGTTGGGTGGTGTTTTCCTGATCCTATCACTACCGCAGGCAGCTAAATAAGCTACAAGTTATTTTTTGGCAAGCTCTGCACAGTGTTCACCTAAAGCTACCTGTAGAAGGTTGGTGGTGTTTTCCTGATCCTATCACTACTGCAGGCAGCTAAATAAGCTACAAGTTACTGTAGTGTGAGCTCTGCACAGTGTTCAGCTAAAGCTACCTGTAGAAGGTTGGTGGTGTTTTCCTTATCCTATCACTAACGCAGGGAGCTAAATAAGCTACAAATTAGTGTAGTGCAAGCTCTGCACAGTGTTCAGCTAAAGCTACCTGTAGAAGGTTGGTGGTGTTTTCCTTATCCTATCACTACCGCAGGCAGCTAAATAAGTTACAAGTCATTGTAGTGCAAGCTCTGCACAGTGTTCACCTAAAGCTACCTGTAGAAGGTTGGTGGTATTTTCCTGATCCTATCACTACCACAGGCAGCTAAATAAGCTACAAGTTAGTGTAGTGCGAGCTCTGCACAGTGTTCAGCTAAAGCTACCTGTAGAAGGTTGGTGGTGTTTTCCTGATCCTATCACTACCGCAGACAGCTAAATAAGCTACAAGTTAGTGTAGTGCGAGCTCTGCACAGTGTTCATCTAAAGCTACCTGTAGAAGATTGGTGGTGTTTTCCTGATCCTATCACTACCGCAGGCAGCTAAATAAGCTACAAGTTATTTTTTGGTGAGCTCTGCACAGTGTTCACCTAAATCTACCTGTAGAAGGTTGGTGGTGTTTTCCTGATCCTATTACTATCGCAGGCAGCTAAATAAGCTACAAGTTAGTGTAGTGCAAGCTCTGCACAGTGTTCACCTAAAGCTACCTGTAGAAGGTTGGTGGTGTTTTCCTGATCCTATCACTACCGCAGGCAGCTAAATAAGCTACAAGTTATTTTTTGGTGAGCTCTGCACAGTGTTCACCTAAAGCTACCTGTAGAAGGTTGGTGGTGTTTTCCTGATCCTATCACTACCGCAGGCAGCTAAATAAGCTACAAGTTAGTGTAGTGCGAGCTCTGCACAGTGTTCAGCTAAAGCTACCTATAGTAGGTTGGTGGTGTTTTCCTGATCCTATCACTACCGCAGGCAGCTAAATAAGCTACAAGTTATTTTTTTGGCAAAATCTGCACAGTGTTCACCTAAAGCTACCTGTAGAAGGTTGGTTGTGTTTTCCTGATCCTATCACTACCGCAGGCAGCTAAATAAGCTCCAAGTTAGTGTAGTGTGAGCTCTGCACAGTGTTCAGCTAAAGCTACCTGTAAAAGGTTGGTGGTGTTTTCCTGAACCTATCACTACTGCAGGTAGCTAAATAAGCTACAAGTTAGTGTAGTGTGAGCTCTGCACAGTGTTCAGCTAAAGCTACCTGTAGAAGGTTGGTGGTGTTTTCCTGATCCTATCACTACCGCAGGCAGCTAAATAAGCTACAAGTTATTTTTTGGCGAGCTCTGCACAGTGTTCAGCTAAAGCTACCTGTAGAAGGTTGGTGGTGTTTTCCTGATCCTATCACTACCGCAGGCAGCTAAATAAGCTACAAGTTAGTGTAGTGTGAGCTCTGCACAGTGTTCAGCTAAAGCTACCTGTATAAGGTTGGGTGGTGTTTTCCTGATCCTATCACTACCGCAGGCAGCTAAATAAGCTACAAGTTATTTTTTGGCAAGCTCTGCACAGTGTTCACCTAAAGCTACCTGTAGAAGGTTGGTGGTGTTTTCCTGATCCTATCACTACTGCAGGCAGCTAAATAAGCTACAAGTTAGTGTAGTGCGAGCTCTGCACAGTGTTCAGCTAAAGCTACCTGTAGAAGGTTGGTGGTGTTTTCTAGATCCTATCACTACCGCAGGCAGCTAAATAAGCTACAAGTTATTTGTTGGTGAGCTCTGCACAGTGTTCAGCTAAAGCTACCTGTAAAAGGTTGGTGGTGTTTTCCTGAACCTATCACTACCGCAGGCAGCTAAATAAGCTACAAGTTAGTGTAGTGTGAGCTCTGCACAGTGTTCAGCTAAAGCTACCTGTAGAAGGTTGGTGGTGTTTTCCTTATCCTATCACTACCGCAGGCAGCTAAATAAGCTACAAATTAGTGTAGTGCAAGCTCTGCACAGTGTTCAGCTAAAGCTACCTGTAGAAGGTTGGTGGTGTTTTCCTTATCCTATCACTACCGCAGGCAGCTAAATAAGCTACAAGTCATTGTAGTGCAAGCTCTGCACAGTGTTCACCTAAAGCTACCTGTAGAAGGTTGGTGGTGTTTTCCTGATCCTATCACTACCACAGGCAGCTAAATAAGCTACAAGTTAGTGTAGTGCGAGCTCTGCACAGTGTTCAGCTAAAGCTACCTGTAGAAGGTTGGTGGTGTTTTCCTGAACCTATCACTACCGCAGACAGCTAAATAAGCTACAAGTTAGTGTAGTGCGAGCTCTGCACAGTGTTCAGCTAAAGCTACCTATAGTAGGTTGGTGGTGTTTTCCTGATTCTATCACTACCGCAGGCAGCTAAATAATCTACAAGTTAGTGTAGTGTAAGCTCTGCACAGTGTTCAGCTAAAGCTACCTGTAGAAGGTTGGTGGTGTTTTCCTGATCCTATTACTACCGCAGGCAGCTAAATAAGCTACAAGTTAGTGTAGTGCGAGCTCTGCACAGTGTTCAGCTAAAGCTACATGTAGAAGGTTGGGTGGTGTTTTCCTGATCCTATCACTACCGCAGGCAGCTAAATAAGCTACAAGTTATTTTTTTGGCAAGCTCTGCACAGTGTTCACCTAAAGCTACCTGTAGAAGTTTGGTGGTGTTTTCCTGATCCTATCACTACCGCAGACAGCTAAATAAGCTACAAGTTAGTGTAGTGCGAGCTCTGCACAGTGTTCACCTAAAGCTACCTGTAGAAGGTTGGTGGTGTTTTCCTGAACCTATCACTACCGCAGGCAGCTAAATAAGCTACAAGTTAGTGTAGTGTGAGCTCTGCACAGTGTTCAGCTAAAGCTACCTGTAGAAGGTTGGTGGTGTTTTCCTGATCCTATCACTACGGCAGGCAGCTAAATAAGCTACAAGTTATTTTTTGGCGAGCTCTGCACAGTGTTCAGCTAAAGCTACCTGTAGAAGGTTGGTGGTGTTTTCCTGATCCTATCACTACCGCAGGCAGCTAAATAAGCTACAAGTTATTTTTTGGTGAGCTCTGCACAGTGTTCAGCTAAAGCTACCTATAAAAGGTTGGTGGTGTTTTCCTGAACCTATCACTACCGCAGGCAGCTAAATAAGCTACAAGTTAGTGTAGTGTGAGCTCTGCACAGTGTTCAGCTAAAGCTACCTGTAGAAGGTTGGTGGTGTTTTCCTGATCCTATCACTACCGCAGGCAGCTAAATAAGCTACAAGTTATTTTTTGGCGAGCTCTGCACAGTGTTCAGCTAAAGCTACCTGTAGAAGGTTGGTGGTGTTTTCCTGATCCTATCACTACCGCAGGCAGCTAAATAAGCTACAAGTTAGTGTAGTGTGAGCTCTGCACAGTGTTCAGCTAAAGCTACCTGTATAAGGTTGGGTGGTGTTTTCCTGATCCTATCACTACCGCAGGCAGCTAAATAAGCTACAAGTTATTTTTTGGCAAGCTCTGCACAGTGTTCACCTAAAGCTACCTGTAGAAGGTTGGTGGTGTTTTCCTGATCCTATCACTACTGCAGGCAGCTAAATAAGCTACAAGTTAGTGTAGTGCGAGCTCTGCACAGTGTTCAGCTAAAGCTACCTGTAGAAGGTTGGTGGTGTTTTCTTGATCCTATCACTACCGCAGGCAGCTAAATAAGCTACAAGTTATTTTTTGGTGAGCTCTGCACAGTGTTCAGCTAAAGCTACCTGTAAAAGGTTGGTGGTGTTTTCCTGAACCTATCACTACCGCAGGCAGCTAAATAAGCTACAAGTTAGTGTAGTGTGAGCTCTGCACAGTGTTCAGCTAAAGCTACCTGTAGAAGGTTGGTGGTGTTTTCCTTATCCTATCACTACCGCAGGCAGCTAAATAAGCTACAAATTAGTGTAGTGCAAGCTCTGCACAGTGTTCAGCTAAAGCTACCTGTAGAAGGTTGGTGGTGTTTTCCTTATCCTATCACTACCGCAGGCAGCTAAATAAGCTACAAGTCATTGTAGTGCAAGCTCTGCACAGTGTTCACCTAAAGCTACCTGTAGAAGGTTGGTGGTGTTTTCCTGATCCTATCACTACCACAGGCAGCTAAATAAGCTACAAGTTAGTGTAGTGCGAGCTCTGCACAGTGTTCATCTAAAGCTACCTGTAGAAGATTGGTGGTGTTTTCCTGATCCTATCACTACCGCAGGCAGCTAAATAAGCTACAAGTTATTTTTTGGTGAGCTCTGCACAGTGTTCACCTAAATCTACCTGTAGAAGGTTGGTGGTGTTTTCCTGATCCTATTACTATCGCAGGCAGCTAAATAAGCTACAAGTTAGTGTAGTGCAAGCTCTGCACAGTGTTCACCTAAAGCTACCTGTAGAAGGTTGGTGGTGTTTTCCTGATCCTATCACTACCGCAGGCAGCTAAATAAGCTACAAGTTATTTTTTGGTGAGCTCTGCACAGTGTTCACCTAAAGCTACCTGTAGAAGGTTGGTGGTGTTTTCCTGATCCTATCACTACCGCAGGCAGCTAAATAAGCTACAAGTTAGTGTAGTGCGAGCTCTGCACAGTGTCCAGCTAAAGCTACATGTAGAAGGTTGGGTGGTGTTTTCCTGATCCTATCACTACCGCAGGCAGCTAAATAAGCTACAAGTTATTTTTTTGGCAAGCTCTGCACAGTGTTCACCTAAAGCTACCTGTAGAAGGTTGGTGGTGTTTTCCTGATCTTATCACTACCGCAGGCAGCTAAATAAGCTATAAGTTATTTTTTGGTGAGCTCTGCACAGTGTTCACCTAAAGCTACCTCTAGAAGGTTGGTGGTGTTTTCCTGATCCTATCACTACCGCAGGCAGCTAAATAAGCTACAAGTTAGTGTAGTGCGAGCTCTGCACAGTGTTCAGCTAAAGCTACCTGTAGTAGGTTGGTGGTGTTTTCCTGATCCTATCACTACCGCAGGCAGCTAAATAAGCTACAAGTTAGTGTAGTGTAAGCTCTGCACAGTGTTCAGCCAAAGCTACCTGTAGAAGGTTGGTGGTGTTTTCCTGATCCTATCACTACCGCAGGCAGCTAAATAAGCTACAAGTTAGTGCAGTGCGAGCTCTGCACAGTGTTCAGCTAAAGCTACCTGTAGAAGGTTGGTGGTGTTTTCCTGATCCTATCACTACCGCAGGCAGCTAAATAAGCTACAAGTTTTTTTTTGGTGAGCTCTACACAGTGTTCACCTAAAGCTACCTGTAAAAGGTTGGTGGTGTTTTCCTGATCCTATCACTACCGCAGGCAGCTAAATAAGCTACAAGTTAGTGTAGTGCGAGCTCTGCACAGTGTTCAGCTAAAGCTACCTGTAGAAGGTTGGTGGTGTTTTCCTGATCCTATCACTACCGCAGGCAGCTAAATAAGCTACAAGTTAGTGTAGTGCGATCTCCGCACAGTGTTCACCTAAAGCTACCTGTAGAAGGTTGGTGGTGTTTTCCTGATCCTATCACTACCGCAGGCAGATAAATAAGCTACAAGTTAGTGTAGTGCAAGCTCTGCACAGTGTTCACCTAAAGCTACCTATAGAAGGTTGGTGGTGTTTTCCTGATCCTATCACTACCGCAGGCAGCTAAATAAGCTACAAGTTAGTGTAGTGCGAGCTCTGCACAGTGTTCAGCTAAAGCTACCTGTAGTAGGTTGGTGGTGTTTTCCTGATCCTATCACTACCGCAGGCAGCTAAATAAGCTACAAGTTAGTGTAGTGTAAGCTCTGCACAGTGTTCAGCTAAAGCTACCTGTAGAAGGTTGGTGGTGTCTTCCTGATCCTATTACTACCGCAGGAAGCTAAATAAGCTACAAGTTTTTTTTTGGTGAGCTCTACACAGTGTTCACCTAAAGCTACCTGTAGAAGGTTGGTGGTGTTTTCCTGATCCTATCACTACCGCAGGCAGCTAAATAAGCTACAAGTTAGTGTAGTGCGAGCTCTGCACAGTGTTCAGCTAAAGCTACCTGTAGAAGGTTGGTGGTGTTTTCCTGATCCTATCACTACCGCAGGCAGCTAAATAAGCTACAAGTTAGTGTAGTGCAATCTCCGCACAGTGTTCACCTAAAGCTACCTGTAGAAGGTTGGTGGTGTTTTCCTGATCCTATCACTACCGCAGGCGGATAAATAAGCTACAAGTTAGTGTAGTGCAAGCTCTGCACAGTGTTCACCTAAAGCTACCTATAGAAGGTTGGTGGTGTTTTCCTGATCCTATCACTACCGCAGGCAGCTAAATAAGCTACAAGTTAGTGTAGTGTGAGCTCTGCACAGTGTTCAGCTAAAGCTACCTGTAGTAGATTGGTGGTGTTTTCCTGATCCTATCACTACCGCAGGCAGCTAAATAAGCTACAAGTTAGTGTAGTGTAAGCTCTGCACAGTGTTCAGCTAAAGCTACCTGTAGAAGGTTGGTGGTGTTTTGCTGATCCTATTACTACCGCAGGCAGCTAAATAAGCTAAAAGTTAGTGTAGTGCGAGCTCTGCACAGTGTTCAGCTAAAGCTACCTGTAGAAGGTTGGTGGTGTTTTCCTTATCCTATCACTACCGCAGGCAGCTAAATAAGCTACAAGTTAGTGTAGTGCGAGCTCTGCACAGTGTTCAGCTAAAGCTACCTGTAGAAGGTTGGTGGTGTTTTCCTGATCCTATCACTACCGCAGGCAGCTAAATAAGCTACAAGTTTTTTTTTGGTGAGCTCTACACAGTGTTCACCTAAAGCTACCTGTAAAAGGTTGGTGGTGTTTTCCTGATCCTATCACTACCGCAGGCAGCTAAATAAGCTACAAGTTAGTGTAGTGCGAGCTCTGCACAGTGTTCAGCTAAAGCTACCTGTAGAAGGTTGTTGGTGTTTTCCTGATCCTATCACTACCGCAGGCAGCTAAATAAGCTACAAGTTAGTGTAGTGCGATCTCCGCACAGTGTTCACCTAAAGCTACCTGTAGAAGGTTGGTGGTGTTTTCCTGATCCTATCACTACCGCAGGCAGATAAATAAGCTACAAGTTAGTGTAGTGCAAGCTCTGCACAGTGTTCACCTAAAGCTACCTATAGAAGGTTGGTGGTGTTTTCCTGATCCTATCACTACCGCAGGCAGCTAAATAAGCTACAAGTTAGTGTAGTGCGAGCTCTGCACAGTGTTCAGCTAAAGCTACCTGTAGTAGGTTGGTGGTGTTTTTCTGATCCTATCACTACCGCAGGCAGCTAAATAAGCTACAAGTTAGTGTAGTGTAAGCTCTGCACAGTGTTCAGCTAAAGCTACCTGTAGAAGGTTGGTGGTGTTTCGCTGATCCTATTACTACCGCAGGCAGCTAAATAAGCTACAAGTTAGTGTAGTGCGAGCTCTGCACAGTGTTAAGCTAAAGCTACCTATAGAAGGTTGGTGGTGTTTTCCTTATCCTATCACTACCGCTGGCAGCTAAATAAGCTACAAGTTAGTGTAGTGCGAGCTCTGCACAGTGTTCAGCTAAAGCTACCTGTAGAAGGTTGGTGGTGTTTTCCTGATCCTATCACTACCGCAGGCAGCTAAATAAGCTACAAGTTTTTTTTTGGTGAGCTCTACACAGTGTTCACCTAAAGCTACCTGTAAAAGGTTGGTGGTGTTTTCCTGATCCTATCACTACCGCAGGCAGCTAAATAAGCTACAAGTTAGTGTAGTGCGAGCTCTGCACAGTGTTCAGCTAAAGCTACCTGTAGAAGGTTGGTGATGTTTTCCTGATCCTATCACTACCGCAGGCAGCTAAATAAGCTACAAGTTAGTGTAGTGCGATCTCCGCACAGTGTTCACCTAAAGCTACCTGTAGAAGGTTGGTGGTGTTTTCCTGATCCTATCACTACCGCAGGCAGATAAATAAGCTACAAGTTAGTGTAGTGCAAGCTCTGCACAGTGTTCACCTAAAGCTACCTATAGAAGGTTGGTGGTGTTTTCCTGATCCTATCACTACCGCAGGCAGCTAAATAAGCTACAAGTTAGTGTAGTGCGAGCTCTGCACAGTGTTCAGCTAAAGCTACCTGTAGTAGGTTGGTGGTGTTTTCCTGATCCTATCACTACCGCAGGCAGCTAAATAAGCTACAAGTTAGTGTAGTGTAAGCTCTGCACAGTGTTCAGCTAAAGCTACCTGTAGAAGGTTGGTGGTGTCTTCCTGATCCTATTACTACCGCAGGCAGCTAAATAAGCTACAAGTTTTTTTTTGGTGAGCTCTACACAGTGTTCACCTAAAGCTACCTGTAGAAGGTTGGTGGTGTTTTCCTGATCCTATCACTACCGCAGGCAGCTAAATAAGCTACAAGTTAGTGTAGTGCGAGCTCTGCACAGTGTTCAGCTAAAGCTACCTGTAGAAGGTTGGTGGTGTTTTCCTGATCCTATCACTACCGCAGGCAGCTAAATAAGCTACAAGTTAGTGTAGTGTGATCTCCGCACAGTGTTCACCTAAAGCTACCTGTAGAAGGTTGGTGGTGTTTTCCTGATCCTATCACTACCGCAGGCAGATAAATAAGCTACAAGTTAGTGTAGTGCAAGCTCTGCACAGTGTTCACCTAAAGCTACCTATAGAAGGTTGGTGGTGTTTTCCTGATCCTATCACTACCGCAGGCAGCTAAATAAGCTACAAGTTAGTGTAGTGCGAGCTCTGCACAGTGTTCAGTTAAAGCTACCTGTAGTAGGTTGGTGGTGTTTTCCTGATCCTATCACTACCGCAGGCAGCTAAATAAGCTACAAGTTAGTGTAGTGTAAGCTCTGCACAGTGTTCAGCTAAAGCTACCTGTAGAAGGTTGGTGGTGTCTTCCTGATCCTATTACTACCGCAGGCAGCTAAATAAGCTACAAGTTTTTTTTTGGTGAGCTCTACACAGTGTTCACCTAAAGCTACCTGTAGAAGGTTGGTGGTGTTTTCCTGATCCTATCACTACCGCAGGCAGCTAAATAAGCTACAAGTTAGTGTAGTGCGAGCTCTGCACAGTGTTCAGCTAAAGCTACCTGTAGAAGGTTGGTGGTGTTTTCCTGATCCTATCACTACCGCAGGCAGCTAAATAAGCTACAAGTTAGTGTAGTGCGATCTCCGCACAGTGTTCACTTAAAGCTACCTGTAGAAGGTTGGTGGTGTTTTCCTGATCCTATCACTACCGCAGGCAGATAAATAAGCTACAAGTTAGTGTAGTGCAAGCTCTGCACAGTGTTCACCTAAAGCTACCTATAGAAGGTTGGTGGTGTTTTCCTGATCCTATCACTACCGCAGGCAGCTAAATAAGCTACAAGTTAGTGTAGTGCGAGCTCTGCACAGTGTTCAGCTAAAGCTACCTGTAGTAGGTTGGTGGTGTTTTCCTGATCCTATCACTACCGCAGGCAGCTAAATAAGCTACAAGTTAGTGTAGTGTAAGCTCTGCACAGTGTTTAGCTAAAGCTACCTGTAGAAGGTTGGTGGTGTTTTCCTGATCCTATTACTAACGCAGGCAGCTAAATAAGCTACAAGTTAGTGTAGTGCGAGCTCTGCACAGTGTTCAGCTAAAGCTACCTGTAGAAGGTTGGTGGTGTTTTTCCTTATCCTATCACTACCGCAGGCAGCTAAATAAGCTACAAGTTAGTGTAGTGCGAGCTCTGCACAGTGTTCAGCTAAAGCTACCTGTAGAAGGTTGGTGGTGTTTTCCTGATCCTATCACTACCGCAGGCAGCTAAATAAGCTACAAGTTTTTTTTGGTGAGCTCTACACAGTGTTCACCTAAACATACCTGTAAAAGATTGGTGGTGTTTTCCTGTTCCTATCACTACCGCAGGCAGCTAAATAAGCTACAAGTTAGTGTAGTGCGAGCTCTGCACAGTGTTCAGCTAAAGCTACCTGTAGAAGGTTGGTGGTGTTTTCCTGATCCTATCACTACCGCAGGCAGCTAAATAAGCTACAAGTTAGTGTAGTGCGATCTCCGCACAGTGTTCACCTAAAGCTATCTGTAGAAGGTTAGTGGTGTTTTCCTGATCCTATCACTACCGCAGGCAGATAAATAAGCTACAAGTTAGTGTAGTGCAAGCTCTGCACAGTGTTCACCTAAAGCTACCTATAGAAGGTTGGTGGTGTTTTCCTGATCCTATCACTACCGCAGGCAGCTAAATAAGCTACAAGTTAGTGTAGTGCGAGCTCTGCACAGTGTTCAGCTAAAGCTACCTGTAGTAGGTTGGTGGTGTTTTCCTGATCCTATCACTACCGCAGGCAGCTAAATAAGCTACAAGTTAGTGTAGTGTAAGCTCTGCACAGTGTTCAGCTAAAGCTACCTGTAGAAGGTTGGTGGTGTTTTCCTGATCCTATTACTACCGCAGGCAGCTAAATAAGCTACAAGTTTTTTTTTGGTGAGCTCTACACAGTGTTCAGCTAAAGCTACCTGTAGAAGGTTGGTGGTGTTTTCCTGATCCTATCACTACCGCAGGCAGCTAAATAAGCTACAAGTTAGTGTAGTGCGATCTCCGCACAGTGTTCACCTAAAGCTACCTGTAGAAGGTTGGTGGTGTTTTCCTGATCCTATCACTACCGCAGGCAGATAAATAAGCTACAAGTTAGTGTAGTGCAAGCTCTGCACAGTGTTCACCTAAAGCTACCTATAGAAGGTTGGTGGTGTTTTCCTGATCCTATCACTACCGCAGGCAGCTAAATAAGCTACAAGTTAGTGTAGTGCGAGCTCTGCACAGTGTTCAGCTAAAGCTACCTGTAGTAGGTTGGTGGTGTTTTCCTGATCCTATTACTACCGCAGGCAGCTAAATAAGCTACAAGTTAGTGTAGTGTAAGCTCTGCACAGTGTTCAGCTAAAGCTACCTGTAGAAGGTTGGGGGTTTTCCTGATCCTATTACTACCGCAGGCAGCTAAATAAGCTACAAGTTTTTTTTTGGTGAGCTCTACACAGTGTTCAGCTAAAGCTACCTGTAAAAGGTTGGTGGTGTTTTCCTGATCCTATCACTACCGCAGGCAGCTAAATAAGCTACAAGTTAGTGTAGTGCGATCTCCGCACAGTGTTCACCTAAAGCTACCTGTAGAAGGTTGGTGGTGTTTTCCTGATCCTATCACTACCGCAGGCAGATAAATAAGCTACAAGTTAGTGTAGTGCAAGCTCTGCACAGTGTTCACCTAAAGCTACCTATAGAAGGTTGGTGGTGTTTTCCTGATCCTATCACTACCGCAGGCAGCTAAATAAGCTACAAGTTAGTGTAGTGCGAGCTCTGCACAGTGTTCAGCTAAAGCTACCTGTAGTAGGTTGGTGGTGTTTTCCTGATCCTATCACTACCGCAGGCAGCTAAATAAGCTACAAGTTAGTGTAGTGTAAGCTCTGCACAGTGTTCAGCTAAAGCTACCTGTAGAAGGTTGGTGGTGTTTTCCTGATCCTATCACTACCGCAGGCAGCTAAATAAGCTACAAGTTAGTGTAGTGCGAGCTCTGCACAGTGTTCAGCTAAAGCTACCTGTAGTAGGTTGGTGGTGTTTTCCTGATCCTATCACTACCGCAGGCAGCTAAATAAGCTACAAGTTAGTGTAGTGTAAGCTCTGCACAGTGTTCACCTAAAGCTACCTGTAGAAGGTTGGTGGTGTTTTCCTGATCCTATCACTACCGCAGGCAGCTAAATAAGCTACAAGTTAGTGTAGTGCGAGCTCTGCACAGTGTTCAGCTAAAGCTACCTGTAGAAGGTTGGTGGTGTTTTCCTGATCCTATCACTACCGCAGGCAGCTAAATAAGCTACAAGTTAGTGTAGTGTGATCTCCGCACAGTGTTCACCTAAAGCTACCTGTAGAAGGTTGGTGGTGTTTTCCTGATCCTATCACTACCGCAGGCAGATAAATAAGCTACAAGTTAGTGTAGTGCAAGCTCTGCACAGTGTTCACCTAAAGCTACCTATAGAAGGTTGGTGGTGTTTTCCTGATCCTATCACTACCGCAGGCAGCTAAATAAGCTACAAGTTAGTGTAGTGCGAGCTCTGCACAGTGTTCAGTTAAAGCTACCTGTAGTAGGTTGGTGGTGTTTTCCTGATCCTATCACTACCGCAGGCAGCTAAATAAGCTACAAGTTAGTGTAGTGTAAGCTCTGCACAGTGTTCAGCTAAAGCTACCTGTAGAAGGTTGGTGGTGTCTTCCTGATCCTATTACTACCGCAGGCAGCTAAATAAGCTACAAGTTTTTTTTTGGTGAGCTCTACACAGTGTTCACCTAAAGCTACCTGTAGAAGGTTGGTGGTGTTTTCCTGATCCTATCACTACCGCAGGCAGCTAAATAAGCTACAAGTTAGTGTAGTGCGAGCTCTGCACAGTGTTCAGCTAAAGCTACCTGTAGAAGGTTGGTGGTGTTTTCCTGATCCTATCACTACCGCAGGCAGCTAAATAAGCTACAAGTTAGTGTAGTGCGATCTCCGCACAGTGTTCACCTAAAGCTACCTGTAGAAGGTTGGTGGTGTTTTCCTGATCCTATCACTACTGCAGGCAGATAAATAAGCTACAAGTTAGTGTAGTGCAAGCTCTGCACAGTGTTCACCTAAAGCTACCTATAGAAGGTTGGTGGTGTTTTCCTGATCCTATCACTACCGCAGGCAGCTAAATAAGCTACAAGTTAGTGTAGTGCGAGCTCTGCACAGTGTTCAGCTAAAGCTACCTGTAGTAGGTTGGTGGTGTTTTCCTGATCCTATCACTACCGCAGGCAGCTAAATAAGCTACAAGTTAGTGTAGTGTAAGCTCTGCACAGTGTTTAGCTAAAGCTACCTGTAGAAGGTTGGTGGTGTTTTCCTGATCCTATTACTAACGCAGGCAGCTAAATAAGCTACAAGTTAGTGTAGTGCGAGCTCTGCACAGTGTTCAGCTAAAGCTACCTGTAGAAGGTTGGTGGTGTTTTCCTTATCCTATCACTACCGCAGGCAGCTAAATAAGCTACAAGTTAGTGTAGTGCGAGCTCTGCACAGTGTTCAGCTAAAGCTACCTGTAGAAGGTTGGTGGTGTTTTCCTGATCCTATCACTACCGCAGGCAGCTAAATAAGCTACAAGTTTTTTTTGGTGAGCTCTACACAGTGTTCACCTAAAGCTACCTGTAAAAGATTGGTGGTGTTTTCCTGTTCCTATCACTACCGCAGGCAGCTAAATAAGCTACAAGTTAGTGTAGTGCGAGCTCTGCACAGTGTTCAGCTAAAGCTACCTGTAGAAGGTTGGTGGTGTTTTCCTGATCCTATCACTACCGCAGGCAGCTAAATAAGCTACAAGTTAGTGTAGTGCGATCTCCGCACAGTGTTCACCTAAAGCTATCTGTAGAAGGTTAGTGGTGTTTTCCTGATCCTATCACTACCGCAGGCAGATAAATAAGCTACAAGTTAGTGTAGTGCAAGCTCTGCACAGTGTTCACCTAAAGCTACCTATAGAAGGTTGGTGGTGTTTTCCTGATCCTATCACTACCGCAGGCAGCTAAATAAGCTACAAGTTAGTGTAGTGCGAGCTCTGCACAGTGTTCAGCTAAAGCTACCTGTAGTAGGTTGGTGGTGTTTTCCTGATCCTATCACTACCGCAGGCAGCTAAATAAGCTACAAGTTAGTGTAGTGTAAGCTCTGCACAGTGTTCAGCTAAAGCTACCTGTAGAAGGTTGGTGGTGTTTTCCTGATCCTATTACTACCGCAGGCAGCTAAATAAGCTACAAGTTTTTTTTTGGTGAGCTCTACACAGTGTTCAGCTAAAGCTACCTGTAGAAGGTTGGTGGTGTTTTCCTGATCCTATCACTACCGCAGGCAGCTAAATAAGCTACAAGTTAGTGTAGTGCGATCTCCGCACAGTGTTCACCTAAAGCTACCTGTAGAAGGTTGGTGGTGTTTTCCTGATCCTATCACTACCGCAGGCAGATAAATAAGCTACAAGTTAGTGTAGTGCAAGCTCTGCACAGTGTTCACCTAAAGCTACCTATAGAAGGTTGGTGGTGTTTTCCTGATCCTATCACTACCGCAGGCAGCTAAATAAGCTACAAGTTAGTGTAGTGCGAGCTCTGCACAGTGTTCAGCTAAAGCTACCTGTAGTAGGTTGGTGGTGTTTTCCTGATCCTATCACTACCGCAGGCAGCTAAATAAGCTACAAGTTAGTGTAGTGTAAGCTCTGCACAGTGTTCAGCTAAAGCTACCTGTAGAAGGTTGGGGGTTTTCCTGATCCTATTACTACCGCAGGCAGCTAAATAAGCTACAAGTTTTTTTTTGGTGAGCTCTACACAGTGTTCAGCTAAAGCTACCTGTAAAAGGTTGGTGGTGTTTTCCTGATCCTATCACTACCGCAGGCAGCTAAATAAGCTACAAGTTAGTGTAGTGCGATCTCCGCACAGTGTTCACCTAAAGCTACCTGTAGAAGGTTGGTGGTGTTTTCCTGATCCTATCACTACCGCAGGCAGCTAAATAAGCTACAAGTTATTTTTTTGGCAAGCTCTGCACAGTGTTCACCTAAAGGTACCTGTAGAAGGTTGGTGGTGTTTTCCTGATCCTATTACTATCGCAGGCAGCTAAATAAGCTACAAGTTAGTGTAGTGCAAGCTCTGCACAGTGTTCACCTAAAGCTACCTGTAGAAGGTTGGTGGTGTTTTCCTGATCCTATCACTACCGCAGGCAGCTAAATAAGCTACAAGTTATTTTTTGGTGGGCTCTGCACAGTTTTCACCTAAAGCTACCTGTAGAAGTTTGGTGGTGTTTTCCTGATCCTATCACTACCGCAGGCAGATAAATATGCTACAAGTTAGTGTAGTGCGAGCTCTGCACAGTGTTCAGTTAAAGCTACCTTTAGAAGGTTGGTGGTGTTTTCCTGATCCTATTACTACCGCAGGCAGCTAAATAAGCTACAAGTTAGTGTAGTGCGAGCTCTGCACAGTGTTCAGCTAAAGCTACCTGTAGAAGGTTGGTGGTGTTTTCCTGATCCTATCACTACCGCAGGCAGATAAATAAGCTACAAGTCATTTTTTGGTGAGCTCTGCACAGTGTTCAGCTAAAGCTACCTGTAGAAGGTTGGTGGTGTTTTCCTGATCCTATCACTACCGCAGGCAGCTAAATAAGCTACAAGTTAGTGTAGTGCGAGCTCTGCACAGTGTTCAGCTAAAGCTACCTGTAGAAGGTTGGTGGTGTTTTCCTGATCCTATTACTACCGCAGGCAGCTAAAAAAGCTACAAGTCATTTTTTGGTGAGCTCTGCACAGTGTTCAGCTAAAGATACCTGTAGAAGGTTGGTGGTGTTTTCCTGATCCTATCACTACCGCAGGCAGCTAAATAAGCTACAAGTTAGTGTAGTGCGAGCTCTGCACAGTGTCCAGCTAAAGCTACCTGTAGAAGGTTGGTGGTGTTTTTCTGATCCTATCACTACCGCAGGCAGCTAAATAAGCTACAAGTTAGTGTAGTGTAAGCTCTGCACAGTGTTCAGCTAAAGCTACCTGTAGAAGGTTGGTGGTGTTTTCCTAAACCTATTACTACCGCAGGCAGCTAAATAAGCTACAAGTTAGTGTAGTGCGAGCTCTGCACAGTGTTCAGCTAAAGCTACATGTAGAAGGTTGGGTGGTGTTTTCCTGATCCTATCACTACCGCAGGCAGATAAATAAGCTACAAGTTATTTTTTGGCAAGCTCTGCACAGTGTTCACCTAAAGCTACCTGTAGAAGGTTGGTGGTGTTTCCTCATCCTATCACTACCGCAGGCAGCTAAATAAGCTACAAGTTAGTGTAGTGCGAGCTCTGCACAGTGTTCAGCTAAAGCTACCTGTAGAAGGTTGGTGGTGTTTTCCTTATCCTATCACTACCGCAGGCAGCTAAATAAGCTACAAGTTAGTGTAGTGCAAGCTCTGCACAGTGTTCAGCTAAAGCTACCTGTAGAAGGTTGGTGGTGTTTTCCTGATCCTATCACTACGGCAGGCAGCTAAATAAGCTACAATTTTTTTTTGGCGAGTTCTGCACAGTGTTCACCTAAAGCTTCCTGTAGAAGGTTGGTGGTGTTTTCCTGATCCTATTACTACCGCAGGCAGCTAAATAAGCTACAAGTTAGTGTAGTGCAAGCTCTGCACAGTGTTCACCTAAAGCTACCTGTAAAAGGTTGGTGGTGTTTTCCTGATCCTATCACTACCGCAGGCAGCTAAATAAGCTACAAGTTAGTGTAGTGCGAGCTCTGCACAGTGTTCAGCTAAAGCTACCTGTAGAAGGTTGGTGGTGTTTTCCTGATCCTATCACTACCGCAGGCAGATAAATAAGCTACAAGTCATTTTTTGGTGAGCTCTGCACAGTGTTCAGCTAAAGCTACCTGTAGAAGGTTGGTGGTGTTTTCCTGATCCTATCACTACCGCAGGCAGCTAAATAAGCTACAAGTTAGTGTAGTGCGAGCTCTGCACAGTGTTCAGCTAAAGCTACCTGTAGAAGGTTGGTGGTGTTTTCCTGATCCTATCACTACCGCAGGCAGCTAAATAAGCTACAAGTTAGTGTAGTGCGATCTCCGCACAGTGTTCACCTAAAGCTACCTGTAGAAGGTTGGTGGTGTTTTCCTGATCCTATCACTACCGCAGGCAGATAAATAAGCTACAAGTTAGTGTAGTGCAAGCTCTGCACAGTGTTCACCTAAAGCTACCTATAGAAGGTTGGTGGTGTTTTCCTGATCCTATCACTACCGCAGGCAGCTAAATAAGCTACAAGTTAGTGTAGTGCGAGCTCTGCACAGTGTTCAGCTAAAGCTACCTGTAGTAGGTTGGTGGTGTTTTCCTGATCCTATCACTACCGCAGGCAGCTAAATAAGCTACAAGTTAGTGTAGTGTAAGCTCTGCACAGTGTTTAGCTAAAGCTACCTGTAGAAGGTTGGTGGTGTTTTCCTGATCCTATTACTAACGCAGGCAGCTAAATAAGCTACAAGTTAGTGTAGTGCGAGCTCTGCACAGTGTTCAGCTAAAGCTACCTGTAGAAGGTTGGTGGTGTTTTCCTTATCCTATCACTACCGCAGGCAGCTAAATAAGCTACAAGTTAGTGTAGTGCGAGCTCTGCACAGTGTTCAGCTAAAGCTACCTGTAGAAGGTTGGTGGTGTTTTCCTGATCCTATCACTACCGCAGGCAGCTAAATAAGCTACAAGTTTTTTTTGGTGAGCTCTACACAGTGTTCACCTAAAGCTACCTGTAAAAGATTGGTGGTGTTTTCCTGTTCCTATCACTACCGCAGGCAGCTAAATAAGCTACAAGTTAGTGTAGTGCGAGCTCTGCACAGTGTTCAGCTAAAGCTACCTGTAGAAGGTTGGTGGTGTTTTCCTGATCCTATCACTACCGCAGGCAGCTAAATAAGCTACAAGTTAGTGTAGTGCGATCTCCGCACAGTGTTCACCTAAAGCTATCTGTAGAAGGTTAGTGGTGTTTTCCTGATCCTATCACTACCGCAGGCAGATAAATAAGCTACAAGTTAGTGTAGTGCAAGCTCTGCACAGTGTTCACCTAAAGCTACCTATAGAAGGTTGGTGGTGTTTTCCTGATCCTATCACTACCGCAGGCAGCTAAATAAGCTACAAGTTAGTGTAGTACGAGCTCTGCACAGTGTTCAGCTAAAGCTACCTGTAGTAGGTTGGTGGTGTTTTCCTGATCCTATCACTACCGCAGGCAGCTAAATAAGCTACAAGTTAGTGTAGTGTAAGCTCTGCACAGTGTTCAGCTAAAGCTACCTGTAGAAGGTTGGTGGTGTTTTCCTGATCCTATTACTACCGCAGGCAGCTAAATAAGCTACAAGTTTTTTTTTGGTGAGCTCTACACAGTGTTCAGCTAAAGCTACCTGTAGAAGGTTGGTGGTGTTTTCCTGATCCTATCACTACCGCAGGCAGCTAAATAAGCTACAAGTTAGTGTAGTGCGATCTCCGCACAGTGTTCACCTAAAGCTACCTGTAGAAGGTTGGTGGTGTTTTCCTGATCCTATCACTACCGCAGGCAGATAAATAAGCTACAAGTTAGTGTAGTGCAAGCTCTGCACAGTGTTCACCTAAAGCTACCTATAGAAGGTTGGTGGTGTTTTCCTGATCCTATCACTACCGCAGGCAGCTAAATAAGCTACAAGTTAGTGTAGTGCGAGCTCTGCACAGTGTTCAGCTAAAGCTACCTGTAGTAGGTTGGTGGTGTTTTCCTGATCCTATCACTACCGCAGGCAGCTAAATAAGCTACAAGTTAGTGTAGTGTAAGCTCTGCACAGTGTTCAGCTAAAGCTACCTGTAGAAGGTTGGGGGTTTTCCTGATCCTATTACTACCGCAGGCAGCTAAATAAGCTACAAGTTTTTTTTTGGTGAGCTCTACACAGTGTTCAGCTAAAGCTACCTGTAAAAGGTTGGTGGTGTTTTCCTGATCCTATCACTACCGCAGGCAGCTAAATAAGCTACAAGTTAGTGTAGTGCGATCTCCGCACAGTGTTCACCTAAAGCTACCTGTAGAAGGTTGGTGGTGTTTTCCTGATCCTATCACTACCGCAGGCAGATAAATAAGCTACAAGTTAGTGTAGTGCAAGCTCTGCACAGTGTTCACCTAAAGCTACCTATAGAAGGTTGGTGGTGTTTTCCTGATCCTATCACTACCGCAGGCAGCTAAATAAGCTACAAGTTAGTGTAGTGCGAGCTCTGCACAGTGTTCAGCTAAAGCTACCTGTAGTAGGTTGGTGGTGTTTTCCTGATCCTATCACTACCGCAGGCAGCTAAATAAGCTACAAGTTAGTGTAGTGTAAGCTCTGCACAGTGTTCAGCTAAAGCTACCTGTAGAAGGTTGGTGCTGTTTTCCTGATCCTATTACTACCGCAGGCAGCTAAATAAGCTACAAGTTAGTGTAGTGCGAGCTCTGCACAGTGTTCAGCTAAAGCTACATGTAGAAGGTTGGGTGGTGTTTTCCTGATCCTATCACTACCGCAGGCAGCTAAATAAGCTACAAGTTATTTTTTTGGCAAGCTCTGCACAGTGTTCACCTAAAGGTACCTGTAGAAGGTTGGTGGTGTTTTCCTGATCCTATTACTATCGCAGGCAGCTAAATAAGCTACAAGTTAGTGTAGTGCAAGCTCTGCACAGTGTTCACCTAAAGCTACCTGTAGAAGGTTGGTGGTGTTTTCCTGATCCTATCACTACCGCAGGCAGCTAAATAAGCTACAAGTTATTTTTTGGTGGGCTCTGCACAGTGTTCACCTAAAGCTACCTGTAGAAGTTTGGTGGTGTTTTCCTGATCCTATCACTACCGCAGGCAGCTAAATATGCTACAAGTCATTTTTTGGTGAGCTCTGCACAGTGTTCAGCTAAAGCTACCTGTAGAAGGTTGGTGGTGTTTTCCTGATCCTATCACTACCGCAGGCAGCTAAATAAGCTACAAGTTAGTGTAGTGCGAGCTCTGCACAGTGTTCAGCTAAAGCTACCTGTAGAAGGTTGGTGGTGTTTTCCTGATCCTATTACTACCGCAGGCAGCTAAAAAAGCTACAAGTCATTTTTTGGTGAGCTCTGCACAGTGTTCAGCTAAAGCTACCTGTAGAAGGTTGGTGGTGTTTTCCTGATCCTATCACTACCGCAGGCAGCTAAATAAGCTACAAGTTAGTGTAGTGCGAGCTCTGCACAGTGTCCAGCTAAAGCTACCTGTAGAAGGTTGGTGGTGTTTTTCTGATCCTATCACTACCGCAGGCAGCTAAATAAGCTACAAGTTAGTGTAGTGTAAGCTCTGCACAGTGTTCAGCTAAAGCTACCTGTAGAAGGTTGGTGGTGTTTTCCTAAACCTATTACTACCGCAGGCAGCTAAATAAGCTACAAGTTAGTGTAGTGCAAGCTCTGCACAGTGTTCACCTAAAGCTACCTGTAGAAGGTTGGTGGTGTTTTCCTGATCCTATCACTACCGCAGGCAGCTAAATAAGCTACAAGTTAGTGTAGTGTAAGCTCTGCACAGTGTTCAGCTAAAGCTACCTGTAGAAGGTTGGGGGTTTTCCTGATCCTATTACTACCGCAGGCAGCTAAATAAGCTACAAGTTTTTTTTTGGTGAGCTCTACACAGTGTTCAGCTAAAGCTACCTGTAAAAGGTTGGTGGTGTTTTCCTGATCCTATCACTACCGCAGGCAGCTAAATAAGCTACAAGTTAGTGTAGTGCGATCTCCGCACAGTGTTCACCTAAAGCTACCTGTAGAAGGTTGGTGGTGTTTTCCTGATCCTATCACTACCGCAGGCAGATAAATAAGCTACAAGTTAGTGTAGTGCAAGCTCTGCACAGTGTTCACCTAAAGCTACCTATAGAAGGTTGGTGGTGTTTTCCTGATCCTATCACTACCGCAGGCAGCTAAATAAGCTACAAGTTAGTGTAGTGCGAGCTCTGCACAGTGTTCAGCTAAAGCTACCTGTAGTAGGTTGGTGGTGTTTTCCTGATCCTATCACTACCGCAGGCAGCTAAATAAGCTACAAGTTAGTGTGGTGTAAGCTCTGCACAGTGTTCAGCTAAAGCTACCTGTAGAAGGTTGGTGGTGTTTTCTGATCCTATTACTACGCAGGCAGCTAAATAAGCTACAAGTTAGTGTAGTGCGAGCTCTGCACAGTGTTCAGCTAAAGCTACATGTAGAAGGTTGGGTGGTGTTTTCCTGATCCTATTACTACCGCAGGCAGCTAAAAAAGCTACAAGTCATTTTTTGGTGAGCTCTGCACAGTGTTCAGCTAAAGCTACCTGTAGAAGGTTGGTGGTGTTTTCCTGATCCTATCACTACCGCAGGCAGCTAAATAAGCTACAAGTTAGTGTAGTGCGAGCTCTGCACAGTGTTCAGCTAAAGCTACCTGTAGAAGGTTGGTGGTGTTTTCCTGATCCTATTACTACCGCAGGCAGCTAAAAAAGCTACAAGTCATTTTTTGGTGAGCTCTGCACAGTGTTCAGCTAAAGCTACCTGTAGAAGGTTGGTGGTGTTTTCCTGATCCTATCACTACCGCAGGCAGCTAAATAAGCTACAAGTTAGTGTAGTGCGAGCTCTGCACAGTGTCCAGCTAAAGCTACCTGTAGAAGGTTGGTGGTGTTTTTCTGATCCCATCACTACCGCAGGCAGCTAAATAAGCTACAAGTTAGTGTAGTGTAAGCTCTGCACAGTGTTCAGCTAAAGCTACCTGTAGAAGGTTGGTGGTGTTTTCCTAAACCTATTACTACCGCAGGCAGCTAAATAAGCTACAAGTTAGTGTAGTGCGAGCTCTGCACAGTGTTCAGCTAAAGCTACATGTAGAAGGTTGGGTGGTGTTTTCCTGATCCTATCACTACCGCAGGCAGATAAATAAGCTACAAGTTATTTTTTGGCAAGCTCTGCACAGTGTTGACCTAAAGCTACCTGTAGAAGGTTGGTGGTGTTTTCCTCATCCTATCACTACCGCAGGCAGCTAAATAAGCTACAAGTTAGTGTAGTGCGAGCTCTGCACAGTGTTCAGCTAAAGCTACCTGTAGAAGGTTGGTGGTGTTTTCCTTATCCTATCACTCCGGCAGGCAGCTAAATAAGCTACAAGTTAGTGTAGTGCAAGCTCTGCACAGTGTTCAGCTAAAGCTACCTGTAGAAGGTTGGTGGTGTTTTCCTGATCCTATCACTACGGCAGGCAGCTAAATAAGCTACAATTTTTTTTTGGCGAGCTCTGCACAGTGTTCACCTAAAGCTTCCTGTAGAAGGTTGGTGGTGTTTTCCTGATCCTATTACTACCGCAGGCAGCTAAATAAGCTACAAGTTAGTGTAGTGCAAGCTCTGCACAGTGTTCACCTAAAGCTACCTGTAAAAGGTTGGTGGTGTTTTCCTGATCCTATCACTACCGCAGGCAGCTAAATAAGCTACAAGTTAGTGTAGTGCGAGCTCTGCACAGTGTTCAGCTAAAGCTACCTGTAGAAGGTTGGTGGTGTTTTCCTGATCCTATCACTACCGCAGGCAGATAAATAAGCTACAAATCATTTTTTGGTGAGCTCTGCACAGTGTTCAGCTAAAGCTACCTGTAGAAGGTTGGTGGTGTTTTCCTGATCCTATCACTACCGCAGGCAGCTAAATAAGCTACAAGTTAGTGTAGTGCGAGCTCTGCACAGTGTTCAGCTAAAGCTACCTGTAGAAGGTTGGTGGTGTTTTCCTGATCCTATTACTACCGCAGGCAGCTAAAAAAGCTACAAGTCATTTTTTGGTGAGCTCTGCACAGTGTTCAGCTAAAGCTACCTGTAGAAGGTTGGTGGTGTTTTCCTGATCCTATCACTACCGCAGGCAGCTAAATAAGCTACAAGTTAGTGTAGTGCGAGCTCTGCACAGTGTCCAGCTAAAGCTACCTGTAGAAGGTTGGTGGTGTTTTTCTGATCCTATCACTACCGCAGGCAGCTAAATAAGCTACAAGTTAGTGTAGTGTAAGCTCTGCACAGTGTTCAGCTAAAGCTACCTGTAGAAGGTTGGTGGTGTTTTCCTAAACCTATTACTACCGCAGGCAGCTAAATAAGCTACAAGTTAGTGTAGTGCGAGCTCTGCACAGTGTTCAGCTAAAGCTACATGTAGAAGGTTGGGTGGTGTTTTCCTGATCCTATCACTACCGCAGGCAGATAAATAAGCTACAAGTTATTTTTTGGCAAGCTCTGCACAGTGTTCACCTAAAGCTACCTGTAGAAGGTTGGTGGTGTTTTCCTGATCCTATCACTACCGCAGGCAGCTAAATAAGCTACAAGTTAGTGTAGTGCGAGCTCTGCACAGTGTTCAGCTAAAGCTACCTGTAGAAGGTTGGTGGTGTTTTCCTTATCCTATCACTACCGCAGGCAGCTAAATAAGCTACAAGTTAGTGTAGTGCAAGCTCTGCACAGTGTTCAGCTAAAGCTACCTGTAGAAGGTTGGTGGTGTTTTCCTGATCCTATCACTACGGCAGGCAGCTAAATAAGCTACAATTTTTTTTTGGCGAGCTCTGCACAGTGTTCACCTAAAGCTTCCTGTAGAAGGTTGGTGGTGTTTTCCTGATCCTATTACTACCGCAGGCAGCTAAATAAGCTACAAGTTAGTGTAGTGCAAGCTCTGCACAGTGTTCACCTAAAGCTACCTGTAAAAGGTTGGTGGTGTTTTCCTGATCCTATCACTACCGCAGGCAGCTAAATAAGCTACAAGTTATTTTTTGGTGGGCTCTGCACAGTGTTCACCTAAAGCTACCTGTAGAAGTTTGGTGGTGTTTTCCTGATCCTATCACTACCGCAGGCAGCTAAATATGCTACAAGTTAGTGTAGTGCGAGCTCTGCACAGTGTTCAGTTAAAGCTACCTTTAGAAGGTTGGTGGTGTTTTCCTGATCCTATTACTACCGCAGGCAGCTAAATAAGCTACAAGTTAGTGTAGTGCGAGCTCTGCACAGTGTTCAGCTAAAGCTACCTGTAGAAGGTTGGGTGGTGTTTTCCTTATCCTATCACTACCGCAGGCAGCTAAATAAGCTACAAGTTTTTTTTTGGTGAGCTCTACACAGTGTTCACCTAAAGCTACCTGTAGAAGGTTGGTGGTGTTTTCCTGATCCTATCACTACCGCAGGCAGCTAAATAAGCTACAAGTTAGTGTAGTGCGAGCTCTGCACAGTGTTCAGCTAAAGCTACCTGTAGAAGGTTGGTGGTGTTTTCCTGATCCTATTACTACCGCAGGCAGCTAAAAAAGCTACAAGTCATTTTTTGGTGAGCTCTGCACAGTGTTCAGTTAAAGCTACCTGTAGAAGGTTGGTGGTGTTTTCCTGATCCTATCACTACCGCAGGCAGCTAAATAAGCTACAAGTTAGTGTAGTGCGAGCTCTGCACAGTGTTCAGCTAAAGCTACCTGTAGAAGGTTGGTGGTGTTTTTCTGATCCTATCACTACCGCAGGCAGCTAAATAAGCTACAAGTTAGTGTAGTGTAAGCTCTGCACAGTGTTCAGCTAAAGCTACCTGTAGAAGGTTGGTGGTGTTTTCCTAAACCTATTACTACCGCAGGCAGCTAAATAAGCTACAAGTTAGTGTAGTGCGAGCTCTGCACAGTGTTCAGCTAAAGCTACATGTAGAAGGTTGGGTGGTGTTTTCCTGATCCTATCACTACCGCAGGCAGCTAAATAAGCTACAAGTTATTTTTTGGCAAGCTCTGCACAGTGTTCACCTAAAGCTACCTGTAGAAGGTTGGTGGTGTTTTCCTGATCCTATCACTACCGCAGGCAGCTAAATAAGCTACAAGTTAGTGTAGTGCGAGCTCTGCACAGTGTTCAGCTAAAGCTACCTGTAGAAGGTTGGTGGTGTTTTCCTTATCCTATCACTACCGCAGGCAGCTAAATAAGCTACAAGTTAGTGTAGTGCAAGCTCTGCACAGTGTTCAGCTAAAGCTACCTGTAGAAGGTTGGTGGTGTTTTCCTGATCCTATCACTACCACAGGCAGCTAAATAAGCTACAAGTTAGTGTAGTGCGAGCTCTGCACAGTGTTCAGCTAAAGCTACCTGTAGAAGGTTGGTGGTGTTTTCCTTATCCTATCACTACCGCAGGCAGCTAAATAAGCTACAAGTTAGTGTAGTGCCAGCTCTGCACAGTGTTCAGCCTAAGCTACCTGTAGAAGGTTGGTGGTGTTTTCCTGATCCTATCAATACCGCAGGCAGCTAAATAAGCTACAAGTTATTTTTTGGCGAGCTCTGCACAGTGTTCACCTAAAGCTACCTGTAGAAGGTTGGTGGTGTTTTCCTGATCCTATTACTACCGCAGGCAACTAAATAAGCTACAAGTTAGTGTAGTGCAAGCTCTGCACAGTGTTCAGCTAAAGCTACCTGTAGAAGGTTGGTGGTGTTTTCCTGATCCTATCACTACCGCAGGCAGCTAAATAAGCTACAAGTTATTTTTTGGTGAGCTCTGCACAGTGTTCACTTAAAGCTACCTGTAAAAGGTTTGTGGTGTTTTCCTGATCCTATCACTACCGCAGACAGCTAAATAAGCTACAAGTTAGTGTAGTGCGAGCTGTGCACAGTGTTCACTTAAAGCTACCTGTAGAAGGTTGGGTGGTGTTTTCCTGATCCTATTACTACCGCAGGCAGCTAAATAAGCTACAAGTTAGTGTAGTGCAAGCTCTGCACAGTGTTCAGCTAAAGCTACCTGTAGAAGGTTGGTGGTGTTTTCCTGATCCTATCACTACCGCAGGCAGCTAAATAAGCTACAAGTTATTTTTTGGCGAGCTCTGCACAGTGTTCAGTTAAAGCTACCTTTAGAAGGTTGGTGGTGTTTTCCTGATCCTATTACTACCGCAGGCAGCTAAATAAGCTACAAGTTAGTGTAGTGCGAGCTCTGCACAGTGTTCAGCTAAAGCTACCTGTAGAAGGTTGGGTGGTGTTTTCCTTATCCTATCACTACCGCAGGCAGCTAAATAAGCTACAAGTTTTTTTTTGGTGAGCTCTACACAGTGTTCACCTAAAGCTACCTGTAGAAGGTTGGTGGTGTTTTCCTGATCCTATCACTACCGCAGGCAGCTAAATAAGCTACAAGTTAGTGTAGTGCGAGCTCTGCACAGTGTTCAGCTAAAGCTACCTGTAGAAGGTTGGTGGTGTTTTCCTGATCCTATCACTACCGCAGGCAGATAAATAAGCTACAAGTCATTTTTTGGTGAGCTCTGCACAGTGTTCAGCTAAAGCTACCTGTAGAAGGTTGGTGGTGTTTTCCTGATCCTATCACTACCGCAGGCAGCTAAATAAGCTACAAGTTAGTGTAGTGCGAGCTCTGCACAGTGTTCAGCTAAAGCTACCTGTAGAAGGTTGGTGGTGTTTTCCTGATCCTATTACTACCGCAGGCAGCTAAAAAAGCTACAAGTCATTTTTTGGTGAGCTCTGCACAGTGTTCAGTTAAAGCTACCTGTAGAAGGTTGGTGGTGTTTTCCTGATCCTATCACTACCGCAGGCAGCTAAATAAGCTACAAGTTAGTGTAGTGCGAGCTCTGCACAGTGTTCAGCTAAAGCTACCTGTAGAAGGTTGGTGGTGTTTTTCTGATCCTATCACTACCGCAGGCAGCTAAATAAGCTACAAGTTAGTGTAGTGTAAGCTCTGCACAGTGTTCAGCTAAAGCTACCTGTAGAAGGTTGGTGGTGTTTTCCTAAACCTATTACTACCGCAGGCAGCTAAATAAGCTACAAGTTAGTGTAGTGCGAGCTCTGCACAGTGTTCAGCTAAAGCTACATGTAGAAGGTTGGGTGGTGTTTTCCTGATCCTATCACTACCGCAGGCAGCTAAATAAGCTACAAGTTATTTTTTGGCAAGCTCTGCACAGTGTTCACCTAAAGCTACCTGTAGAAGGTTGGTGGTTTTTTCCTGATCCTATCACTACCGCAGGCAGCTAAATAAGCTACAAGTTAGTGTAGTGCGAGCTCTGCACAGTGTTCAGCTAAAGCTACCTGTAGAAGGTTGGTGGTGTTTTCCTTATCCTATCACTACCGCAGGCAGCTAAATAAGCTACAAGTTAGTGTAGTGCAAGCTCTGCACAGTGTTCAGCTAAAGCTACCTGTAGAAGGTTGGTGGTGTTTTCCTGATCCTATCACTACCACAGGCAGCTAAATAAGCTACAAGTTAGTGTAGTGCGAGCTCTGCACAGTGTTCAGCTAAAGCTACCTGTAGAAGGTTGGTGGTGTTTTCCTTATCCTATCACTACCGCAGGCAGCTAAATAAGCTACAAGTTAGTGTAGTGCCAGCTCTGCACAGTGTTCAGCCTAAGCTACCTGTAGAAGGTTGGTGGTGTTTTCCTGATCCTATCAATACCGCAGGCAGCTAAATAAGCTACAAGTTATTTTTTGGCGAGCTCTGCACAGTGTTCACCTAAAGCTACCTGTAGAAGGTTGGTGGTGTTTTCCTGATCCTATTACTACCGCAGGCAACTAAATAAGCTACAAGTTAGTGTAGTGCAAGCTCTGCACAGTGTTCAGCTAAAGCTACCTGTAGAAGGTTGGTGGTGTTTTCCTGATCCTATCACTACCGCAGGCAGCTAAATAAGCTACAAGTTATTTTTTGGTGAGCTCTGCACAGTGTTCACTTAAAGCTACCTGTAAAAGGTTTGTGGTGTTTTCCTGATCCTATCACTACCGCAGACAGCTAAATAAGCTACAAGTTAGTGTAGTGCGAGCTGTGCACAGTGTTCACTTAAAGCTACCTGTAGAAGGTTGGGTGGTGTTTTCCTGATCCTATTACTACCGCAGGCAGCTAAATAAGCTACAAGTTAGTGTAGTGCAAGCTCTGCACAGTGTTCAGCTAAAGCTACCTGTAGAAGGTTGGTGGTGTTTTCCTGATCCTATCACTACCGCAGGCAGCTAAATAAGCTACAAGTTATTTTTTGGCGAGCTCTGCACAGTGTTCAGCTAAAGCTACCTGTAGAAGGTTTGTGGTGTTTTCCTGATCCTATCACTACCGCAGGCAGCTAAATAAGCTACAAGTTAGTGTAGTGTGAGCTCTGCACAGTGTTCAGCTAAAGCTACCTGTAGAAGGTTGGGTGGTGTTTTCCTGATCCTATCACTACCGCAGGCAGTTAAATAAGCTACAAGTTATTTTTTGGCAAGCTCTGCACAGTGTTCACCTAAAGCTACCTGTAGAAGGTTGGTGGTGTTTTCCTGATCCTATTACTGCTGCAGGCAGCTAAATAAGCTACAAGTTAGTGTAGTGCGAGCTCTGCACAGTGTTCAGCTAAAGCTACCTGTAGAAGGTTGGGTGGTGTTTTCCTGATCCTATCACTACCGCAGGCAGCTAAATAAGCTACAAGTTAGCGTAGTGTGAGCTCTGCACAGTGTTCAGCTAAAGCTACCTATAGAAGGTTGGTGGTGTTTTCCTTATCCTATCACTACCGCAGGCAGCTAAATAAGCTACAAATTAGTGTAGTGCAAGCTCTGCACAGTGTTCAGCTAAAGCTACCTGTAGAAGGTTGGTGGTGTTTTCCTTATCCTATCACTACCGCAGGCAGCTAAATAAGCTACAAGTTATTGTAGTGCAAGCTCTGCACAGTGTTCACCTAAAGCTACCTGTAGAAGGTTGGTGGTGTTTTCCTGATCCTATCACTACCACAGGCAGCTAAATAAGCTGCAAGTTAGTGTAGTGCGAGCTCTGCACAGTGTTCAGCTAAAGCTACCTGTAGAAGGTTGGTGGTGTTTTCCTGATCCTATCACTACCGCAGGCAGCTAAATAAGCTAAAAGTTAGTGTAGTGCAAGCTCTGCACAGTGTTCACCTAAAGCTACCTGTAGAAGGTTGGTGGTGTTTTCCTGATCCTATCACTACCGCAGGCAGCTAAATAAGCTACAAGTTATTTTTTCGTGAGCTCTGCACAGTGTTCACCTAAAGCTACCTGTAGAAGGTTGGTGGTGTTTTCCTGATCCAATTACTATCGCAGGCAGCTAAATAAGCTACAAGTTAGTGTAGTGCAAGCTCTGCACAGTGTTCAGCTAAAGCTACCTGTAGAAGGTTGGTGGTGTTTTCCTTATCCTTTCACTACCGAAGGCAGCTAAATAAGCTACAAGTTATTTTTTTTGGTGAGCTCTGCACAGTGTTCACTTAAAGCTACCTGTAAATGGTTGGTGGTGTTTTCCTGATCCTATCACTACCGCAGACAGCTAAATAAGCTACAAGTTAGTGTAGTGCGAGCTCTGCACAGTGTTCACTTAAAGCTACCTGTAGAAGGTTGGGTGGTGTTTTCCTGATCCTATTACTACCGCAGGCAGCTAAATAAGCTACAAGTTAGTGTAGTGCAAGCTCTGCACAGTGTTCAGCTAAAGCTACCTGTAGAAGGTTGGTGGTGTTTTCCTGATCCTATCACTACCGCAGGCAGCTAAATAAGCTACAAGTTATTTTTTGGCGAGCTCTGCACAGTGTTCAGCTAAAGCTACCTGTAGAAGGTTTGTGGTGTTTTCCTGATCCTATCACTACCGCAGGCAGCTAAATAAGCTACAAGTTAGTGTAGTGTGAGCTCTGCACAGTGTTCAGCTAAAGCTACCTGTAGAAGGTTGGGTGGTGTTTTCCTGATCCTATCACTACCGCAGGCAGTTAAATAAGCTACAAGTTATTTTTTGGCAAGCTCTGCACAGTGTTCACCTAAAGCTACCTGTAGAAGGTTGGTGGTGTTTTCCTGATCCTATTACTGCTGCAGGCAGCTAAATAAGCTACAAGTTAGTGTAGTGCGAGCTCTGCACAGTGTTCAGCTAAAGCTACCTGTAGAAGGTTGGGTGGTGTTTTCCTGATCCTATCACTACCGCAGGCAGCTAAATAAGCTACAAGTTAGCGTAGTGTGAGCTCTGCACAGTGTTCAGCTAAAGCTACCTATAGAAGGTTGGTGGTGTTTTCCTTATCCTATCACTACCGCAGGCAGCTAAATAAGCTACAAATTAGTGTAGTGCAAGCTCTGCACAGTGTTCAGCTAAAGCTACCTGTAGAAGGTTGGTGGTGTTTTCCTTATCCTATCACTACCGCAGGCAGCTAAATAAGCTACAAGTTATTGTAGTGCAAGCTCTGCACAGTGTTCACCTAAAGCTACCTGTAGAAGGTTGGTGGTGTTTTCCTGATCCTATCACTACCACAGGCAGCTAAATAAGCTGCAAGTTAGTGTAGTGCGAGCTCTGCACAGTGTTCAGCTAAAGCTACCTGTAGAAGGTTGGTGGTGTTTTCCTGATCCTATCACTACCGCAGGCAGCTAAATAAGCTAAAAGTTAGTGTAGTGCAAGCTCTGCACAGTGTTCACCTAAAGCTACCTGTAGAAGGTTGGTGGTGTTTTCCTGATCCTATCACTACCGCAGGCAGCTAAATAAGCTACAAGTTATTTTTTCGTGAGCTCTGCACAGTGTTCACCTAAAGCTACCTGTAGAAGGTTGGTGGTGTTTTCCTGATCCAATTACTATCGCAGGCAGCTAAATAAGCTACAAGTTAGTGTAGTGCAAGCTCTGCACAGTGTTCACCTAAAGCTACCTGTAGAAGGTTGGTGGTGTTTTCCTGATCCTATCACTACCGCAGGCAGCTAAATAAGCTACAAGTTAGTGTAGTGCGAGCTCTGCACAGTGTTCAGCTAAAGCTACATGTAGAAGGTTGGGTGGTGTTTTCCTGATCCTATCACTACCGCAGGCAGCTAAATAAGCTACAAGTTATTTTTTTGGCAAGCTCTGCACAGTGTTCACCTAAAGCTACCTGTAGAAGGTTGGTGGTGTTTTCCTGATCCTATCACTACCGCAGGCAGCTAAATAAGCTACAAGTTATTTTTTGGTGAGCTCTGCACAGTGTTCACCTAAAGCTACCTGTAGTAGGTTGGTTGTGTTTTCCTGATCCTATCACTACCGCAGGCAGCTAAATAAGCTACAAGTTAGTGTAGTGTAAGCTCTGCACAGTGTTCAGCTAAAGCTACCTGTAGAACGTTGGTGGTGTTTTCCTGATCCTATTACTACCGCAGGCAGCTAAATAAGCTACAAGTTAGTGTAGTGCAAGCTCTGCACAGTGTTCAGCTAAAGCTACATGTAGAAGGTTGGGTGGTGTTTTCCTGATCCTATCACTACCGCAGGCAGCTAAATAAGCTACAAGTTATTTTTTTGGCAAGCTCTGCACAGTGTTCACCTAAAGCTACCTGTAGAAGGTTGGTGGTGTTTTCCTGATCCTATCACTACCGCAGGCAGCTAAATAAGCTACAAGTTAGTGTAGTGCGAGCTCTGCACAGTGTTCAGTTAAAGCTACCTTTAGAAGGTTGGTGGTGTTTTCCTGATCCTATTACTACCGCAGGCAGCTAAATAAGCTACAAGTTATGTAGTGTAAGCTCTGCACAGTGTTCAGCTAAAGCTACCTGTAGAAGGTTGGTGGTGTTTTCTTGATCCTATTACTACCGCAGGCAGCTAAATAAGCTACAAGTTAGTGTATTGCAAGCTCTGCACAGTGTTCAGCTAAAGCTACATGTAGAAGGTTGGGTGGTGTTTTCCTGATCCTATCACTACCGCAGGCAGCTAAATAAGCTACAAGTTATTTTTTGGCAAGCTCTGCACAGTGTTCACCTAAAGCTACCTGTAGAAGGCTGGTGGTGTTTTCCTGATCCTATCACTACCGCAGGCAGCTAAATAAGCTACAAGTTAGTGCAGTGCGAGCTCTGCACAGTGTTTAGCTAAAGCTACCTGTAGAAGGTTGGTGGTGTTTTCCTTATCCTATCACTACCGCAGGCAGCTAAATAAGCTACAAGTTAGTGCAGTGCGAGCTCTGCACAGTGTTCAGCTAAAGCTACCTGTAGAAGGTTGGTGGTGTTTTCCTGATCCTATCACTACCGCAGGCAGCTAAATAAGCTACAAGTTTTTTTTTTGGTGAGCTCTACACAGTGTTCACCTAAAGCTACCTGTAGAAGGTTGGTGGTGTTTTCCTGATCCTATCACTACCGCAGGCAGCTAAATAAGCTACAAGTTAGTGTAGTGCGAGCTCTGCACAGTGTTCAGCTAAAGCTACCTGTAGAAGGTTGGTGGTGTTTTCCTGATCCTATCACTACCGCAGGCAGCAAAATAAGCTACAAGTTAGTGTAGTGCGATCTCCGCACAGTGTTCACCTAAAGCTACCTGTAGAAGGTTGGTGGTGTTTTCCTGATCCTATCACTACCGCAGGCAGCTAAATAAGCTACAAGTTAGTGTAGTGCGAGCTCTGCACAGTGTTCAGCTAAAGCTACCTGTAGTAGGTTTTTGGTGTTTTCCTGATCCTATCACTACCGCAGGCAGCTAAATAAGCTACAAGATAGTGTAGTGTAAGCTCTGCACAGTGTTCAGCTAAAGCTACCTGTAGAAGGTTGGTGGTGTTTTCCTGATCCTATTACTACCGCAGGCAGCTAAATAAGCTACAAGTTAGTGTAGTGCGAGCTCTGCACAGTGTTCAGCTAAAGCTACATGTAGAAGGTTGGGTGGTGTTTTCCTGATCCTATCACTACCGCAGGCAGCTAAATAAGCTACAAGTTATTTTTTTGGCAAGCTCTGCACAGTGTTCAACTAAAGCTACCTGTAGAAGGTTGGTGGTGTTTTCCTGATCCTATATCTACCGCAGGCAGCTAAATAAGCTACAAGTTATTTTTTGGTGAGCTCTGCACAGTGTTCACCTAAAGCTACCTATAGAAGGTTGGTGGTGTTTTCCTGATCCTATCACTACCGCAGGCAGATAAATAAGCTACAAGTTAGTGTAGTGCAAGCTCTGCACAGTGTTCACCTAAAGCTACCTGTAGAAGGTTGGTGGTGTTTTCCTGATCCTATCACTACCGCAGGCAGCTAAATAAGCTACAAGTTAGTGTAGTGTAAGCTCTGCACAGTGTTCAGCTAAAGCTACCTGTAGAAGGTTGGTGGTGTTTTCCTGATCCTATTACTACCGCAGGCAGCTAAATAAGCTACAAGTTAGTGTAGTGCAAGCTCTGCACACTGTTCAGCTAAAGCTACATGTAGAAGGTTGGGTGGTGTTTTCCTGATCCTATCACTACCGCAGGCAGATAAATAAGCTACAATTATTTTTTGGCAAGCTCTGCACAGTGTTCACCTAAAGCTACCTGTAGAAGGTTGGTGGTGTTTTCCTGATCCTATCACTACCGCAGGCAGCTAAATAAGCTACAAGTTAGTGTAGTGCGAGCTCTGCACAGTGTTCAGTTAAAGCTACCTTTAGAAGGTTGGTGGTGTTTTCCTGATCCTATTACTACCGCAGGCAGCTAAATAAGCTACAAGTTATGTAGTGTAAGCTCTGCACAGTGTTCAGCTAAAGCTACCTGTAGAAGGTTGGTGGTGTTTTCTTGATCCTATTACTACCGCAGGCAGCTAAATAAGCTACAAGTTAGTGTATTGCAAGCTCTGCACAGTGTTCAGCTAAAGCTACATGTAGAAGGTTGGGTGGTGTTTTCCTGATCCTATCACTACCGCAGGCAGCTAAATAAGCTACAAGTTATTTTTTGGCAAGCTCTGCACAGTGTTCACCTAAAGCTACCTGTAGAAGGCTGGTGGTGTTTTCCTGATCCTATCACTACCGCAGGCAGCTAAATAAGCTACAAGTTAGTGCAGTGCGAGCTCTGCACAGTGTTTAGCTAAAGCTACCTGTAGAAGGTTGGTGGTGTTTTCCTTATCCTATCACTACCGCAGGCAGCTAAATAAGCTACAAGTTAGTGCAGTGCGAGCTCTGCACAGTGTTCAGCTAAAGCTACCTGTAGAAGGTTGGTGGTGTTTTCCTGATCCTATCACTACCGCAGGCAGCTAAATAAGCTACAAGTTTTTTTTTTGGTGAGCTCTACACAGTGTTCACCTAAAGCTACCTGTAGAAGGTTGGTGGTGTTTTCCTGATCCTATCACTACCGCAGGCAGCTAAATAAGCTACAAGTTAGTGTAGTGCGAGCTCTGCACAGTGTTCAGCTAAAGCTACCTGTAGAAGGTTGGTGGTGTTTTCCTGATCCTATCACTACCGCAGGCAGCAAAATAAGCTACAAGTTAGTGTAGTGCGATCTCCGCACAGTGTTCACCTAAAGCTACCTGTAGAAGGTTGGTGGTGTTTTCCTGATCCTATCACTACCGCAGGCAGCTAAATAAGCTACAAGTTAGTGTAGTGCGAGCTCTGCACAGTGTTCAGCTAAAGCTACCTGTAGTAGGTTTTTGGTGTTTTCCTGATCCTATCACTACCGCAGGCAGCTAAATAAGCTACAAGATAGTGTAGTGTAAGCTCTGCACAGTGTTCAGCTAAAGCTACCTGTAGAAGGTTGGTGGTGTTTTCCTGATCCTATTACTACCGCAGGCAGCTAAATAAGCTACAAGTTAGTGTAGTGCGAGCTCTGCACAGTGTTCAGCTAAAGCTACATGTAGAAGGTTGGGTGGTGTTTTCCTGATCCTATCACTACCGCAGGCAGCTAAATAAGCTACAAGTTATTTTTTTGGCAAGCTCTGCACAGTGTTCAACTAAAGCTACCTGTAGAAGGTTGGTGGTGTTTTCCTGATCCTATATCTACCGCAGGCAGCTAAATAAGCTACAAGTTATTTTTTGGTGAGCTCTGCACAGTGTTCACCTAAAGCTACCTATAGAAGGTTGGTGGTGTTTTCCTGATCCTATCACTACCGCAGGCAGATAAATAAGCTACAAGTTAGTGTAGTGCAAGCTCTGCACAGTGTTCACCTAAAGCTACCTGTAGAAGGTTGGTGGTGTTTTCCTGATCCTATCACTACCGCAGGCAGCTAAATAAGCTACAAGTTAGTGTAGTGTAAGCTCTGCATAGTGTTCAGCTAAAGCTACATGTAGAAGGTTGGTGGTGTTTTCCTGATCCTATTACTACCGCAGGCAGCTAAATAAGCTACAAGTTAGTGTAGTGCAAGCTCTGCACACTGTTCAGCTAAAGCTACATGTAGAAGGTTGGGTGGTGTTTTCCTGATCCTATCACTACCGCAGGCAGATAAATAAGCTACAATTATTTTTTGGCAAGCTCTGCACAGTGTTCACCTAAAGCTACCTGTAGAAGGTTGGTGGTGTTTTCCTGATCCTATCACTACCGCAGGCAGCTAAATAAGCTACAAGTTAGTGCAGTGCGAGCTCTGCACAGTGTTCAGCTAAAGCTACCTGTAGAAGGTTGGTGGTGTTTTCCTTATCCTATCACTACCGCAGGCAGCTAAATAAGCTACAAGTTAGTGTAGTGCGAGCTCTGCACAGTGTTCAGCTAAAGCTACCTGTAGAAGGTTGGTGGTGTTTTCCTGATCCTATCACTACCGCAGGCAGCTAAATAAGCTACAAGTTAGTGTAGTGCGAGCTCTGCACAGTGTTCAGCTAAAGCTACCTGTAGAAGGTTGGTGGTGTTTTCCTGATCCTATCACTAACGCAGGCAGCTAAATAAGCTACAAGTTAGTGTAGTGCGATCTCCGCACAGTGTTCACCTAAAGCTACCTGTAGAAGGTTGGTGGTGTTTTCCTGATCCTATCACTACCGCAGGCAGCTAAAAAAGCTACAAGTCATTTTTTGGTGAGCTCTGCACAGTGTTCAGCTAAAGCTACCTGTAGAAGGTTGGTGGTGTTTTCCTGATCCTATTACTACCGCAGGCAGCTAAATAAGCTACAAGTTAGTGTAGTGCGAGCTCTGTACAGTGTTCAGCTAAAGCTACCTGTAGAAGGTTGGGTGGTGTTTTCCTTATCCTATCACTACCGCAGGCAGCTAAATAAGCTACAAGTTAGTGTAGTGCGAGCTCTGCACAGTGTTCAGCTAAAGCTACCTGTAGAAGGTTGGTGGTGTTTTCCTGATCCTATCACTACCGCAGGCAGCTAAATAAGCTACAAGTTATTTTTGGCAAGCTCTGCACAGTGTTCACCTAAAGCTATCTGTAGAAGGTTGGTGGTGTTTTCCTGATCCTATCACTACCGCAGGCAGCTAAATAAGCTACAAGTTATTTTTTGGTGAACTCTGCACAGTGTTCACCTACAGCTACCTGTAGAAGGTTGGTGTTGTTTTCCTGATCCTATCATTACCGTAGGCAGCTAAATAAGCTACAAGTTAGTGTAGTGTGAGCTCTGCACAGTGTTCAGCTAAAGCTACCTGTAGAAGGTTGGTGGTGTTTTCCTGATCCTATTACTACCGCAGGCAGCTAAATAAGCTACAAGTTAGTGTAGTGCAAGCTCTGCACAGTGTTCACCTAAAGCTACCTGTAGAAGGTTGGTGGTAATTTCCTGATCCTATCACTACCGCAGGCAGCTAAATAAGCTACAAGTTATTTTTTGGTGAGCTCTGCACAGTGTTCACCTAAAGCTACCTGTAGAAGGTTGGTGGTGTTTTCCTGATCCTATCACTACCACAGGCAGCTAAATAAGCTACAAGTTAGTGTAGTGTGAGCTCCGCACAGTGTTCAGCTAAAGCTACCTGTAGGAGGTTGGTGGTGTTTTCCTGATCCTATTACTACCGAAGGCAGCTACATAAGCTACAAATTAGTGTAGTGCGAGCTCTGCACAGTGTTCAGCTAAAGATAACCTGTAGAAGGTTGGTGGTGTTTTCCTTATCCTATCACTACCGCAGGCAGCTAAATAAGCTACAAGTTAGTGTAGTGCAAGCTCTGCACAGTGTTCACCTAAAGCTACCTGTAGAAGGTTTTGGGTTTTTTCCTGATCCTATCACTACCACAGGCAGCTAAATAAGCTACTAGTTAGTGTAGTGCGATCTCTGCACAGTGTTCAGCTAAAGCTACCTGTAGAAGGTTGGTGGTGTTTTCCTGATCCTATCACTACCGCAGGCAGCTAAATAAGCTACAAGTTAGTGTAGTGCGCGCTCCGCACAGTGTTCACCTAAAGCTACCTGTAGAAGGTTGGTGGTGTTTTCCTGATCCTATCACTACCGCAGGCAGCTAAATAAGCTACAAGTTAGTGTAGTGCAAGCTCTGCACAGTGTTCACCTAAAGCTACCTGTAGAAGGTTGGTGGTGTTTTCCTGATCCTATCACTACCACAGGCAGCTAAATAAGCTACAAGTTATTTTTTGGTGAGCTCTGCACAGTGTTCACCTAAAGCTACCTGTAGAAGGTTGGTGGTGTTTTCCTGATCCTATCACTACCGCAGGCAGCTAAATAAGCTACAAGTTATTTTTTGGTGAGCTCTGCACAGTGTTCACCTAAAGCTACCTGTAAAAGGTTGGTGGTGTTTTCCTGATCCTATCACTACCGCAGGCAGCTAAATAAGCTACAAGTTACTGTAGTGCGAGCTCTGCACAGTGTTCAGCTAGAGCTACCTGTAGAAGGTTCTTGGTGTTTTCCTGATCCTATTTCTACCGCAGTCAGCTAAATAAGCTACAAGTTAGTGTAGTGCGAGCTCTGTACAGTGTTCAGCTAAAGCTACCTGTAGAAGGTTGGGTGGTGTTTTCCTTATCCTATCACTACCACAGGCAGCTAAATAAGCTACAAGTTAGTGTAGTGCTAGCTCTGCACAGTGTTCAGCTAAAGCTACCTGTAAAAGGTTGGTGGTGTTTTCCTGATCCTATCACTACCGCAGGCAGCTAAATAAGCTACAAGTTATTTTTTGGCAAGCTCTGCACAGTGTTCACCTAAAGCTACCTGTAGAAGGTTGGTGGTGTTTTCCTGATCCTATCACTACCACAGGCAGCTAAATAAGCTACAAGTTAGTGTAGTGTGAGCTCCGCACAGTGTTCAGCTAAAGCTACCTGTAGAAGGTTGGTGGTGTTTTCCTGATCCTATTACTACCGAAGGCAGCTAAATAACCTACAAGTTAGTGTAGTGCAAGCTCTGCACAGTGTTCAGCTAAAGCTACCTGTAGAAGGTTGGTGGTGTTTTCCTGATCCTATCACTAACGCAGGCAGCTAAATAAGCTACAAGTTAAGCTACATCGGCTGTTCGGTCGTTCGTCGAATTGCGAACGATATGGGCCGTTCGCGCCAAATTCGTGTGGCGTGTCACGGCCCATAATTCACTGTGGCATCGCAGTGCATTGCTTGCTGATGATTGGCCAAGCATGCACTATGACCCGCATGCTTGGCCAATCAGAGCGCCGCCTGAACAGAGAGCCGTAATTGGCCAAAGCCAAGGAGGCTTTGGCCAATTATGGCTCAGGGGATTTAGTACACTCCCCACACTATATAAGGCCGCCTGCACGGCGGCCCTGTGTAGTGTTTGTTCCGGCGTTGAAAGAGATAGACAGAGAGACAGTGTCATTTGATTTGAGTTAGATTAGGCAGAACAGTCAGTCAGTTAGCTGCACTTACAGTGTATTGTGTATATATATATATATGCATCCCAGGTGTTGCATATATATATATATACACTGTATTCAGTTTAGCTAGATCCGTTCCTGTTATCTTCTAGACTATTTACATTTAGTGCAGTGCGTCCTGCTCACAGTGTTCAGCTAGATCCGTTCCTGTTATCTTCTAGACTATTTACATTTAGTGCAGTGCGTCCTGCTCACAGTGTTCAGCTAGATCCGTTCCTGTTAAATTCTAGACTATTTACATTTAGCGCAGTGCGTCCTGCTCACAGTGTTCAGCTAGATCCGTTCCTGTTATCTTCTAGACTATTTACATTTAGTGCAGTGCGTCCTGCTCACAGTGTTCAGCTAGATCCGTTCCTGTTATCTTCTAGACTATTTACATTTAGTGCAGTGCGTCCTGCTCACAGTGTTCAGCTAGATCCGTTCCTGTTATCTTCCTACTGACAGGCAAGCTTGTCTTGTTACAGTATTAACAGCTACCTAAAGAAAATTACTGGTGTTCTTTTGATCCTATTAGTACCACGGTCAGGCAGCTAGACTATTTACATTTAGTAAAGTGCGTCCTGCTCACAGTGTTCAGCTAGATCCATTCCTGTTATCTTCTAGACTATTTACATTTAGTGCAGTGCGTCCTGCTCACAGTGTTCAGCTAGATCCGTTCCTGTTATCTTCCTACTGACAGGCAGGCTTGTCTTGTTACAGTATATAAAGCTACCTGAAGAAAATTACTGGTGTTCTTTTCATCCTATTAGTACCACGGTCAGGCAGCTAGACTATTTACATTTAGTGCAGTGCGTCCTGCTCACAGTGTTCAGCTAGATCCGTTCCTGTTATCTTCCTACTGACAGGCAGGCTTGTCTTGTTACAGTATATAAAGCTACCTGAAGAAAATTACTGGTGTTCTTTTCATCCTATTAGTACCACGGTCAGGCAGCTAGACTATTTACATTTAGTGCAGTGCGTCCTGCTCACAGTGTTCAGCTAGATCCGTTCCTGTTATCTTCCTACTGACAGGCAGGCTTGTCTTGTTACAGTATATAAAGCTACCTGAAGAAAATTACTGGTGTTCTTTTGATCCTATTAGTACCACGGTCAGGCAGCTAGACTATTTACATTTAGTGCAGTGCGTCCTGCTCACAGTGTTCAGCTAGATCCGTTCCTGTTATCTTCCTACTGACAGGCAGGCTTGTCTTGTTAAAGTATTTACAGCTACTTAAAGAAAATTACTGGTGTTCTTTTGATCCTATTAGTACCACGGTCAGGCAGCTAGACTATTTACAGTTAGTGCAGTGCGTCCTGCTCACAGTGTTCAGCTAAACCTACAAGTTAGTGGGGTGCGTCCACCTCACAGTGTTCAGCTAAAGCTACCTGTAGAAGGTTGGTGGTGTTCTCATACTACAGGCAGGCAGTTGATTTTGCTAGCTGCAGTATATATATATATATATATATATATATATATATATATATATATATATATATATATATATATATCCCAGCTTAGTGCAGCTACAGGCCATTAGTATGTCTGGAAGGCCAAGAAGGAGAGGCAGACAGTCACAAGCCAATAAGAGAGGGCAAGCAGGCTCTGTGTCTAGTGCTGGTCGTGGAGACGGTGCATCCTCATCAGCACGTGGCCATGGGACACGCTTGGCCTTTTTTTCGGCAGCTGGCCATGTTGAGCCGCAACATGCGGAAGACTTGGTCGAGTGGATGACCAAGCCGTCCTCATCCTCCTCATCCTCTCTCACCCATGCTCAGGGTACTTTGTCTGGAAAAGCAGAGGCCTCTTCCCTCGGCTCAATGTCATCAGAGACTCCTTCCCTAGCCCCACCATGTCCTCCTGAGGAGTCCCTCGAACTGTTTGACCACAGTGTTGGGTACATGCTCCAGGAGGATGCCCAGCGTTTGGAAGGCTCTGATGATGATACTGAGCTAGATGAAGGCAGTAACATGAGCACGGACAGAGGGGGTGCCCAAGAAGGACAGCAATCTGGCAGTCATGCTCCCCCTGCTGCAGCATACTGCCATGTTTGCTCCAGTGATGAGGAGGGAGGGGATGATGAGGTCACTGACTCAACATGGGTGCCTGATAGGAGAGAGGAGGAGGCACATCACCAATGAGGCAGGATGCCCTCCAGGGGCCAGCCTAAGGGCAGCACACTGACTGAATCACACCCCAAAGCTCCGCATGTGCAGGGTGCTGTAGTCTCTGCACGTTATTCCAAAAGTTCTTTGGTGTGGGCCTTTTTTGAGACGAGTGCATCAGATTGCACCACTGCTATTTGCAACATATGTCTCAAGCGTATCTCGTGTGGCCAAAACATCTCCCGCTTGGGTACCACATGCTTGACCAGACATATGTTGACCTGCCCTGCAGTTCGTTGGCAAGTGTATCTAAAAGACCCACACCAAAGAACAAAGAGGACCTCTCCTTGCTCCTCATCAGCTGAGATCTCCAACCCCACTATACCTTCAGTCCTCTCTGAGACCTGCACTGAGAGGAATGAAGGTGTAGAATTAGGTGTGTCACAGCCAAGTACTTGTGGGCAATCTGCTTTCGGTACACCGATGTCCGATTGTACCAGGCAAATTTCCCTGCCCCAGCTGCTGCACCGCCGAAAGAAGTTCGCTCCCAGCGGTTGAATGCTAGCTTGGCAAAATTGCTAGCACTTCAACTGCTGCCTTTTCAGTTGGTAGACTCTACCCAATTCCGTGAGTTTGTGGAATGTGCGGCTCCTCAGTGGCAGGTACCCAAATGCCACTTTTTCTCAGGGAAGGCGATTCCGGCTCTCTACCAGCATGTGGAAGGCAATGTCCATGCCTCGCTGGACAGGGCTGTCAGCGGTAAGGTGCATATTACCGCTGACTCATGTTCCAGCAGGCATGGACTGGAAGTTGCCTAAGTTTCACGGTGCATTGGGTGACTCTGCTGGCAGCTGGGAAGGCTGCAGGACAAGGTGAAGTAGTGTTGGAGGTTGTTCCGCCACCATGCCTCCAAAATGCCACTACTAATAATTGTGACACACCTCTCTCCTCCACCCCCTCCTCTTCTTCTTCCTCCCTGGCCTCTTCCTGTGCTTTGTCCTCAGAACCAGCGGTACTCCGTAGGCGTTCAAGGGGCTACGCATGTACGCAGGCCAAAAGATGACATGCGGTGCTTGAGCTGGTGTGCTTGGGGGACAGGAGCCACACTGGGGCAGAGGTTCGCCATGCCAACTTAGTGCAGGAATGGTGGTTTGCGACAATGGCACCAACCTCCTCTCTGCCCTCCAACAGGGACAAATGACCCATGTGCCCTGTTTGGCTCACGTCCTTAACTTGGTGGTGCAGCGGTTCTTGGGCAGGTACCCGGGCTTACAGGATGTCCCGAGGCAGGCCAGGAAAGTCTGTTTGCATTTCTGCCAGTCATATAATGCCAGTGCTCAGCTGGCGGACCTCCAAAATGAGTTTAACCTGCTCAAGAACTGCCTAATCTGTGACATGCCCACCAGGGGGAACTCAACGTTGGCCATGCTGCAGCGGCTGCACGCGCAGCAGAGGGCCATCAATGAGTACCTGTGCGACTATGGCACCAGGACAGGGTCAGGGGAGCTTGTTTTTTTTCCCCACGCCAGTGGGCCATGATCAGGGATGCATGCATTGTCCTGTCTCCATTTGAGGAGGTCACAAGGATGGTGAGCAGTGACAGTGCATGCATCAGTGACACTGTCCCCCTTGTCCACCTGTTGGAGCACACGCTGCATGGAATAATGGACAGGGCACTTGAGGCAGGAAGGAAGAGGAGGACTTCCTTAGCTCTCAAGGCCCCCTTTATCCAGACAGTGTTCCTGCATGCCCGCCGATCACACAGGAAGAGGAGGAGGAGGAGGAGGATTGTGTCAGTATGGAGGTGGAGCCTGGCATTCAGCATCAGCAGCAGTCTTTAAGGGATCAGTCCCAAGAAACACATGGACTTGTACGTGGCTGGGAGGAGGTGGCTGCGGACCATGTCGTCCTTAGTGACCCAGAGGACTCCGGACCGAATGCCTCAGCAAACCTACGCTACATAGCCTCTCTGATCCTGCAAAGCCTGTGTAAGGATCCTCGTATTCGTGGTATCAAGGAGAAGGACCAATACTGGCTGGCAACCCTCCTCGATCCACGTTACAAGGGTAAGGTTGCGGACCTTATCTTGCCGTCACAGAGGGAGCAGAGGATGAAACATCTTCAGGAGGCCTTTCAGAAAGGTTTGTGCAACGCGTTCCCAGAGACTGGGAGGTTACAAACTCCTGTTTCTGGACAACGTGTTGCTGAGGCTTCGGTCAGTCAAAGAAGGAGCGGTGGAGAAGGTGGCCGTCTGACAGATGCGTTCAGACAATTTTTTAGTCCGCAGCCCCAAGGTATGATCGGTTCCAGCAACCATCGCCAGCATCTGTTTTACATGGTGCAGGAATACCTAGGGGCAAGATCTGACTTGGACACCTTTCCCACCGAAAATCCTCTGGGTTACTGGGTCTTGAGGATGGATCACTGGCCAGAGCTTGCACAGTATGCAATTGAGCTACTGGCCTGTCCTGCATCCAGCAATCTTTTGGAACGCACATTCAGTGCTGCTGGAGGCTTTGTAACCAATCACAGGGTGCGTCTGTCCATCGTCTCGGTCGATCGATTGACCTTCATAAAAATGAATCAATCTTGGATCACCACCAGCTACCAAGCACCTGATGCTGAAGTAACCGAAAATTTTTTTTTGAAATCTCAGATCCCTTCAAAGACTGCCTATGCTGATGCTGAGTCACTATCCTGAGTAATTATCCTCTTCCTCCTCAATGATCATGCTGATAGCTTGTAAGAACATTTTTGATTCTGGGCGCCGTCACCAGTGCCTAAGGCCCAATTTTTCAGCCCCTGTTTAACAGGGGCGTGTAATTACAATTTTTGATGCAATAATTTGCAGCAGGGCTCGTTCCTGCGTTCCAACTAAAGTATCTGTGAGGGGTTGCAGTGTTGTGGCACCAGCACCAGTGCCTAAGGCCTAATTTTTCAGTCCCCTGTTTAACTAGGGCATGTAATTACAATTTTTGATGCAATACTTTGCAGCAGGGCTCGTTCCTGCGTTCCAACTAGAGTATCTGTGAGGGGTTGCAGTGTTGTGGCACCAGCACCAGTGCCTAAGGCCCAATTTTTCAGCCCCTGTTCAACAGGGGCATGTAATTACAATTCTTGATCTAATATTTCACAGCAGGGCCTGTTTCTGTGCCCACCAAGAGCGAGTGAGGACTTACAGTGTTGTGGCACCAGCACCACCACCAAAGGCCCAATTTTTCTGCCCTTGTTCAACAGGGGCATGTAATTACAATTCTTGATCTAATATTTCAAAGCAGGGCCCGTTTCTGCGGCCCCACAAAGAGCGAGTGAGGACTTACATTGTTGTGGCGCCAGCACCACCACCAAAGGCCCAATTTTTCTGCCCCTGTTCAATAGGGGCATGTAATTACAATTCTTGATCTAATATTTTACAGCAGGGCCCTGTGAGGGCTTACAGTGTTGTGGCCACAACAACACCTAAGGCCCAAATTTCTGCTGAGTATATAGGGCAGGCCCCTACTTTCAAACATCCAACTTACAAACGACTCCTATTGCAAACGGAAGGAGACAACAGGAAGAGAGATGAAATCTACCCCTAGGAAGGGAAATTCTCTCCTGTAAGAGTTAATATGGGAAAAACATTTCTCCATTCCACTGATGCTTTATCACCAATCCTTGTTTCACAAAAAAAACCAAATTTTCTAAAAACATTTGTCATTGGGACAAAAAGTGAGGTGAAATCTTCTGAAGAGGAGCACAGACAGCAAAACAAATGTCACAGGGGTGATAACCCTTCCCTATGTTTTCCAAAAAGCTTAAAAAAGATTTTTTGGCTGGAACTAAACACGTTAAAAATTTACCCGTTCAAATTTACAAACAGATTCTATTTAACAACAAACCTACAGTCCCTGTCTTGTTTGCACCGCCTGTATACTGCTGTTCAGAGTATACAGGGCCTGGTGGCCCCACACCTTTCCTTTATTTAAATTTTGGTACGGGGTTCCCCTTAATATCCATTCAAGACCCAAAGGGCCTGGTAATGGACTGGGGGGTACCCATGCCATTTGTCCCACTGATTTTCATCCATATTGCCAGGAACCGACATTACATTAAACCCGCAAGCAGTTTTAAATGAGATTTTTTCCTTTAAAAATGACATTTTGTGCAGGGACTGGTCTAAGCGCGGGAAACATGCGTCACTTTACAGGCAACTATAGACACCCCCCAGGTACGATATTTAAAGGAATATTTCACTTTTTTTTTTTACTTTAAGCATCATTAAAATCACTGCTCCCGAAAAAACGTCTGTTTTTAAAAGTTTTTTTTGCATTGATACATGCCCCCTGGGGCAGGACCCGGGTCCCCAAACCCTTTTTAGGACAATACCATGAAAATTAGCCTTTAAAATGAGTACTTTTGATTTAGAACATTCGAGTCCTATAGACGTCAATGGGGTTCTAACGTTTGTGCGAATTTTCGGTCCATTCGCATGTTCTGGTGCGAACCGAACCGGAGGTTGTTCGGCTCATCCCTAGCCGCGAGTAGTTTTAAATGACTTTTTTCCTATGAAATGTCATTTTGCTGTTGGACTGTTCTAAACACAGGAAACATGCGCCCCTTTACAGGCATACTATAGACACCCCCCAGGTACGAAATTTAAAGGAATATTACACTTTTATTGTTTCACTTTAAGCATTATTAAAATCTGCTCCTGAAAAAACGTCCGTATTTAAAACTTTTTTTTGCATTGATCCATGTACCCTGGGGCAGGACCCAGGTCCCCAAACACTTTTTATGACAATAACTTGCATATAAGCCTTTAAAATTAGCACTTTTGATTTCTCCCATAGACCTTTAAAGGGTGTTCCGTGGCTTTCGAATTTGCCATGAACACCCCAAATTGTTAGCTGTTAAGCGAACTGGCGAACAGCCGATGTTCGAGTCGAACATGAGTTCGACTCGAACTTGAAGCTCATCCCTAGTGGTGGCAAGACCGGTGGGGAGATCCACTTCCAAGAGAAACTTGCTGCTGTGTAGTACCCTGCATAGTGGGGAAATATGAGTTAATGCTGAACCCGCAGCATTTGTGTGTAGCAGGGAGATACGGGGTAAAATGGAGTATAATGCATTACTTACTAATGAGGTTAAAAATGTTCTGCTAAATAGTGGGTTAATAGAACCTCTTCAGCCTGAAAAGTGCAAAATCCTGTGTTGGGAGTGAAACACTACCAGTGCATGGTGGTGAAACTGATCTTGCTACCAATGTTGTCTGAAGATGAGTTAAAGCGTTTGTTAACCCGAAAATAATAAAAAGAGTTCCTTGCACCTTAAAGCAGATTGACCAATGGTTGCTCAATGACAAGAGCTCTTTTTACAATTTGGCACTGCGTTGCTTTAACTGGTGATTGCGCGGTCATGCAATGTTGTACCCAAACAAAATTTGCATCCTTTTTTCCCCACAAATATAGCTTTCTTTTGATGGTATTTGATTGCCTCTGCGATTTTTATTTTTTGCGATATAAACGGATAATACTCACCATGCCTCTTAGCAAATACCTTGGGGTGTCTACTTTCAAAAATAGGGTCATTTTGGGGGGGGGGGGTGCTATCTGGACATTTCAGCACCTCCGTAACTGTGATAGGTAGTGATGTGTAAAATCACAATTTTACGCCTTTAGAAAGCCTGAATGCAGTGCTTGTTTTTCGGGGTCCTGTACGCGGCTAGGCTCCCAAAAAGTCTCACACATGTGGTATCCCTATACTTAGGAGAAGCAGAAGAATGTATTCTGGGGTGTAATTGCACATATAACCATGTCATGTTTGAACAATATATCATTTATTGACAACTTTGTGTAAAAAAAAAAAAAATTTAATTTTCCCGAAACTTGTGGCAAAATATAAAATATTTCATGGACACAACATGCCTCTCAGTAATTAGCTTGAAGTGTCTACTTTCCAAAATGGGGTAATTTGTGGGGGGTTTGTGCTGTATTGGCATTTCATGGCCTCCGAAACTGTGATAGGTAGTGAGGAAGTGAAATCACCATTTTACGCCCTTAGAAAGCCTGAAGGTGATGATTGGTTTTCAGGGGGGCTGTACACGGCTAAGCTCCCAAAAATCCTCACACATGTGGTATCCCCGTACTAAGGAGAAACAGCAGAATGTATTTTGGGGTGAAATTCCACATATGCCCATGGCATGTTTGAGCAATATATCATTTAGTGACATCTTTGTGCAAAGAAAAAAAAAAGTTTGTAATTTTCGCAAAACGTGTGGCAAAATATAAAATATTCCATGGACTCAAAATGCCTCAGCGGCTTGAGGTGTCTACTTTCCAAAAAGGGGTCATTTGGGGGGTTTGAATTGACCTGGCATTTTATGCACAACATTAGAAGCCTATGTCACACATCACCCATCACTCTTCTAACCACTTGAAGACAAAGCCCTTTTTGACACTTTTTGTTTACATGAAAACATTTTTTTTTGCTAGAAAATTACTTTGAACCTAAAAACATTATATATTTTTTTAAAGCAAAGGCCCACAGATTAAAATGGTGGGTGTTGCAATTTTTTTCACACAGTATTTGTGCAGCGATTTTTCAAATACAATTTTTTCGAAAAAAAACCCTTTTTTTTTATGTAGCCAAGGGTTTGCTACTATTGTTATAGTTGAACAGTTTGTTGTTGTTTCAAATGAGTTTGGCTCCCTCTAGTGTCTGCTGAACTCTGTTAGGATTTTTTCCCTTACACTGAAGGAGGGATGCAGCAAAGTATTGTGGGAGATCTAGTTTGGAGGAGGAAGTGACTCTGTTAGCTTGAACTGCCTGCAGGGAGGAGTGATAAAAGCACAGGCGCGGCCTGCTTTCAGCCTCCCTGGATGCCATTCAACATCTACCAGCAGGAGGTCTGTGTGTGACCAGGAGTGAGAGACTGCAGCCTATACAGCAGAGAGCCGGATCGCCGCTTCTGAGGGATCTCAGAGTACAGCCTTTCTATCCTTGCAAGCGGACCGGCCTGTGCTTCAGAGCAACTGGAAGCCCCTGCACTTCAGCCCATTGGGAGTTGCAGCACGGTGCAGCGACGTCATCTACACCAGACGGAGACACCAGGAGGGGATTCCAGATGGAGCCTCACAGCCATTGGAGTCCATTGTGGTGAGAGGGCACCTGCCCATTCCAGATTACAGTATTGCTGAGTGAGTTCTTTCTACAGACTGCTGGTGAGACTTGTAGTTCCATGGAGGTGAATCTACTTCTTCACAGACATCATACAGCTGGACTTTGGGACCTTGTCTTTCTCCCCTGCGCTGTAAGGTCAGTACTGTATTGCACTCACATGTAAGTAGGAATCTACAAGTGGTGATATTTCTTCAGTTAAGCGGTCATCAGCATATCTTTTGTTCTACAGACATTTCTTTCCCTTTGTCTTTGTGGATTACAAATACTACAGTTTAAACATCAGGCTAGCTGAAGATATCTGGAGTTGAAAGAACTTTCATCATCTTCCTCTTTTACCAAGCATTGCTGCTCTACTTATAAGTTAAACTCTGAAATATAGCCTAGGGGGAGCCATTGAGTATATGCTAGACTTTACACTGCGTTTTTGAATGTAAAGAATATTTTTTCTTTCCAGAAATTTTTTATTTTATTCAAGAATAGAAAGTCTTTACAACAATCTTAAACATTGATGAGATAATTATGAGATACACAGTAACAGAATGTCCCGGCTAATATTAACAATCACTTCCATACTGGATTAATTGTGGAAGGGGTTAATGGCCCACCCTCAGCCTTTAATTGGGTCGTAATTGACCATTAATGGACACTCTGAGGGAAGTCTGACATACGTGCCGTTGAAGTACCGAAATGTAGTTCTTGTAGCCTTAGATTGGAGTAAGACCCGTGTTGGACGTATTTTGTATATGTCCGTGGATATAAGTGGACTTGGTTAATGGTTGTTTAGAGTAGCTTTGTGTGTGTCTTAGGTTCATCTTTTGGGTTGGGTGGTTAATGTCTATGTGAAGTGGGAAGACTGTGTGCCTACGTGGGTGCCTAGATGGGGAGCGAATGTAAAGAATATATACTGCATTATGATCTGTGTGTTGAGGCCTCAGTGGGAAGGTATTTAATATATGTTTTGAAGATATTGAGTACTTATCCCTCTGTGCACCTGTTCACATATACTCCTTAGAGCGATTATAAGGTTACAAACCCTGTATATGTGCATTAAGTGATAACAATTGTCAATTATAATTTGTGTTTATTCAAGCCCTTTATTGTGTTCCATTACTTATTTTAGTAAATTTTCTGAGTGGTTTATTGATATTGTGTGTGTTTCTCATTGCTAACGTCAAATTGCAGAATGGAACCTAAGGTGTCAGAGGTAGAGGATCTGCAGAGTCGGGGTAGCCAGTGGGGTATAGCGTCAATCAGCAGCCCTCACGGGGGTACCGCTATGTTTGGGGGTCCCACAAAGATATCCCATCTGGGGTACCCGAGCAGGGTGGAAGCAGTCATGGACTCAGCCACTGCCACCGAGTAGAGCCAGGAGTATGAGAGTCGGTTTGAACAAACTATGGTTCTGAGGCTACCAGGAGTCTGGTGGTTTGATAGAGAGGTACGGCAGTTGATGAGTAAGGCTGTCCCAGAAGAGGGGTCCTACCTCTTGGGCCTGAAACATGACTTGGAGGAAGATTGTACCTATGTCCTTCTAAAATGGAAAGATAGTGTTCCGGTGGAGTTCCAGAAGAAGGTTGTGAGCCTAGCTGAAGGTGTGGCTGGCCATGTGATCCCAGTACAGTTGCCGGAGGAAACTGGTGAGAAGTCCCCTGGGCCACCACCAGGGAGCCCTGTTGCAGGCCGTCCAACTGTAGTCTGAATGCAACTGGTCCAGCAGCAGGAAGCTCAATGGCGAGGATGCCTCCTGCCTCCTGCCTCATTCTATCTAGACATGAGTCACCTAGTTGACAGCCTGATACAGAGTCACAACAAGTCCGCCAATCAGGGATATCAGAGGTTACCGACCTTCTCAGGACGTGTCCCCAGACCAGATGGGTAAGAAGAATTTGTTTGCTGGATGGATCAGGCTATGCAAGCCATAGAGGTGTGGAATGTGTCGGGAACAGTGGAAAAACAATACATTAGCGAGAGTCTCCGCAGTTCAGCAGCGGATGTCATCAGAAGCTTAAAGAGGGGGAAACCGGATTGTGAGGCCATGGACTATATCGAGGCTCTTTACACAGTTTATGGAAGGGTAGAAAAGCTACCTGATCTGATGTACAAGTTTGAGCATACCCACCAGTGGAGGGGAGAGAAGTTATCTGAATATATCAAATCCTGCACCAGATTATCTTAAAAAAAGGTATCGACCCCGGGAGGTGGACAGAGTCTGATTGGATCGGATCCTACAAGGAGCCAGGCCAAACCATCCTATTGTGCTCCGATTGCTCTTGAAGGGTACCCGAGAAGCCCCTTCTTACCCCGCGCTGATGGGGTTGGTGAGAGAAGAGGAGGCTCTCCTGGATGAAAAGAATCAGGAGGCCAGACTCATAGTAAAACACCCAGAAGAGTGAGAAGATAGTCGCACAATTAGTTTAGGTGGATGCCAGCGTGGTGGAGTGCGATGAAGAGTCTGAGTGGGGGGAGCACAAGACTTCCATAGTGCAATCCACCCCAAAAGTTACTCCCGTCAAGTCATCAGAAAGTGGAGCTCAAGTTCAAGAACAGGTACAACAAGCTTTGTTACATGTGATGGAAGCCCAGGCCAAAGCTCGGGCAGAGCGGTTGGGCATTCAGAAGTGCTACAAGTGTGGTGATCCAAGACAGTTCAAAGCCCAATATCCACAAAGGGAAGTGAATGCTGAATTGTTGGAGGAGTTGGTGAAGCTATTACAGAAATTGCTGAAAGACCAGCCGGTGGGAAACTCCAGAGGGTCTCAGTGAGGGAGCCAACTGAGAACCCCAATGAGAAACAGAGCTCCAGGAAACAGAGGAAGAGAAGGGCCAGAACGAGGCCACAGAAGGAAAGAGTGGCCCGATCACTCTGGTCATCCCCACAGTCAAGTAACCCAGCACCGGGGTCAGGGAGACAGGCACAGAGGGTCAATGCTTTACCGTTACCTAGGACCTGACTGTGGCCCTATCAGAACACCCCTAAGAAAGTTTGTCAGTCTGGCCCAAACAAAAGCTGCCTTGCGGCACCACCTAGGGTCACTGTTAGGTCCCCACAGAGTGCATTAAAGTAAAGGAACTGTAATCTTAACTGCACTCAGGATACTGCTGCCAGTTTCCCAGAAAAGTTAGTGGGGCCATCCCAGATTGTGCCTGTGTACATAGAAGGCATCTATACCAAAGCTTTACTAGACACAGGGGCCCAGGTCACGCTATTATACTGGGATTTCTATGACAAACACCTGAACCACATTCCCTTACGCAAGCTGGAAGAACTCGAGATCTGGGGAACTGGAATTGCTAGATGCCCATATGATGGCTACATCCCTATCCAGATAGCCTTTGGATCAGCAGCTGTCAGAAAAGAAGAGGCTTTTCGACACTTTGGCTGTTGTGTGTCCCAGACCACCTGGGACCGGGCGAAATTCCACATTGGTGGGAATCAATACCGACTTAGTGAGAAGACTGTTATCATCAGTACTGAGCGAAGATGGATCCACCAAGAACAAAATTCACCCACAGTTACTGAAAGCTTGTCGGCGAGTGGCAAGAGAGAAGGAGGCATCAAGTTGAATTGGGACCAACCGGCCCCTTTGTGGTGCTGGAGACGGATGAGCAAGCCAGGGTGGCTGGACTAGAAATGGTCCCTGAGTTGGTTCCTACCCGAGACCTGTCCAGAACAGGAAGGAAAGTGCCCATCCGCTTGAAGAATGTAACTGATCAGGCTATTTCATTGTGAGCCCGTATGCTGGTGGGGCAGGTGAGTGCCATCACCCCTGTACTCCCCGAAGAAGCCAAGGATTTGAAGAATGGCCAACAGTTACAGATGGAGTTCCAGCGATGTGTGGAGGTTATGTCCCCTGCCTGGCAGAAAAGGATGAAGTCTCAACTGATGAGATGGGAGAAGCTGTTTTCCAAAGACAATTTTGATGTGAGATGTGCAAGAAGTGCCCAACATAGAATTCAGCTTCATGAAGACAAACCCTTCCGAGAGCAGGCCAGGAGAATACCTCTCATGGACCTGGAAGACTTAAGAAAGCAGCTGGTAGAGTTGAAAAGGTCAGGAGTCATTCAGGAATCTCTGAGTCCCTATGCACCCCTCATCATGGTAGTAAGGAAGAAAAATGGGCCATTGCGCATGTGTATCGACTACCGGACCCTGAATTGGCGCACCATCCCGGACCGGTATACCACACCCCGTATCGAAGATGCTTTGCAGTGCCTTACTGGAACTAAGCGGTCTAGTGTGCTTGACTTGTAAAGTGAGTATTATCAGATTCCCATGCACCCAGAAGATCAGGAGAAGATGGCATTTATATGCCTGTTAGGGTTCTATGGGTTCAGTCGGATGCCTCAGGGCTTGTCTGGGGCTCCTGCAACCTTTCAAGGTTTGATGGAAAGGAGAGTAGGAGACATGAATCTCGTAGAAGTACTGGTGTATTTGGATGACATCATTGTGTTTGGGAAGACACTGAAAGAGCACGAAACTCTACTAGAAAAGGTATTCTCCCGCCTCCACGAGGAAGGACTGAAGTTGTTACTGAAAAAATTCCAGTTCTACAGAACCTCTGTCACCTATTTGGGCCATGTTGCCTCTGCGGAAGGAGCCGCCACAGATCCCAAAAGCTGGAGGCTGTCACCACCTGGCCCAGACCAAGAACTGTAACTGAGTTGAGATCTTTCTTGGGATTCTGCTCCTATTACCGACGATTTGTGGCCAACTTTGCTAAGATTGCTCGGCCCCTTAATGAGCTGTTGCAAGTGGTCACGGGAGAAGGAGAAGATGGAATCAGACCCAAGAAGAGTGGTGCTCGCAAGAAATGAGAGTCTGTCCAAAGCCAATGGACCTCTCCATGTGAAAAAGCGTTTTGGCAGTTGAAGAAAAGTCTTACAGAGGCCCCAGTTTTGGCCTACGCTGACCCTGGTCTGCCCTATGAGTTGCATGTGGACACTAGAAGAGAAGGATTGGGAGGAGTACTGTATCTGGAACAAAATGGAGGATTGAGACCGGTGGCCTATGTGAGTAGGAGCCTTACCCCATCGGAGAAGAATTACCCCATCCACAAATTGGAATTTTTGGCACTCAAGTGGACTGTGGTGGATAAGTTGAGAGACTGTTTGTATGGAGGTGAGTTCCTTGTCAAGACTGACAACAATCCCTTAACTTACATCTTAACCTCGGCAAAACTAGATGCAATTGGACACAGGTGGTTAGCAGTTTTGGCAGGGTTCCGGTTTAGTCTGAAGTGTCGGCCCAGAGTTGGGAACCGATATGCAGATGCTTTGTCCCGCAGGCCTCATAGGAAGGAGGAAGACCCAGAGGGATGGACTTATGTAACTGAAGGAGTGCGAGCCTTGTGTCAGGGCCTGGACTAGAAGAAAGGAGGAGTGGCTGCTGAATAAATTAGGATGCACCCATCTGGGATACCAAGGCACTACTGTGGATTGACACAGGTGAGAGGAGAAGGCCTACCCCAACTGACAAAGAGAGATTTGAAGAGAGAACAAAGGCAGAACCCATTGGGTCATTTGATGCTGCAGGCTTTGAACAAGTAGGATCTTGGACTGTTGCTGAAAAGCCCCATAAAGGCAGCAAAGACTCTGCACAGAGACTGGGACCGGTTGCAAATCAGAGATGGAGTGTTATACAGGCGTTGCCCGTCTGGAGACAAGGAGGAGAGGTGGCAACAGGAGGGGTGGCAGCTGTTCCTCCCGGAAAAACATTGTCCTACTGTCCTAATGTCCTAAGGTCATTACATGACGACCATGGCCACTTGGGAACAGAAAGAACATTTCGCTTGATTAGAAATAGATTTTATTGGTCCAATTTGAGAGGAGAAGTAGAGAGTTACTGTCAATCTTGTCTGACTTTTATCCAGTGGAAAACTTTGCCAGTTGCCCCAATGGGTCACTTACTGAGTCAGGAGCCATTAGATCTGGTTTGCATTGACTTTCTGTGCCTTGAACCCGATACAGGTGGAAGAAACAGCATCTTGGTTGCGACCGATCACTTCACCTGCTATGCACAAGCTTATCCTACTAAAGATCAGAAGGCCAGCACTGTGGCTAAGGTGCTCGTGGAGAAGTTTTTTTGTGCACTATGGGCTACCCGTACAAATCCATTCAGACCTAGGAAGAGACTTTGAGAGTTGACTAATCCATCAGCTGTTTGCCCTATTGGGTATCAAGAAGTCTTGTACTACACCATATCACCCTCAAGGAGACCCTCAACCTGAACGATTCAATTGGACTTTGCTAAATATGTTGGGAACATGTTGGGAAGAAACAGCATTGGGATAATCATATAGCAGCATTGGTGCATGCTTACAATAGAACAGAGTGTGATGCTGCTGGTTACTCCCCCTATCACCTCATGTTTGGGAGAGAGGCTCTTCTTCCTGCTGACCTGGCTTTTGGCACCTCCCTTGATGACACCCTTTTAACATCACATAAGGGTTGTGGACAGATTATGGAAGAACTTATGACAAGCCTATGAGAAAGCTATGGAGCATGCTTCTACCAGAGAATCTCTGAATAAACTAAACTTTGATTTAAGAGTAAAGATCCAGGACTTGCAACTGGGTGACCGAGTGTTACTGAAAAATCTAGGGGTACCAGGAAAACATAAGCTGATGGATTGTTGGAGGCCACAGCCTTATGTTGTGTGTAAACAACTCCCTGGCTTGCCCGTGTATCAGATCAGAACTGATGGAGATAAGGGACCGTTGAAGATGTGGCACAGAAATCACTTGTTACCACATGCAGTGAGGGTGCCTGAAGCACCTCTACAGCCTTCCCCAAAGCCAACTCCATCTCGAACACGCTCACAAAAAGAAATGTTGACTGCAGCTGATATGACGGACGAAGAAGATGAGGAGTTTGGAGAAGATTATGTGTTTTCTCAAGTTTCTAGTCCAGTGTCCTCACCAGGAAGAAGGAGGATTGAAGAAATAGAGGAGGAGGATGAGATGGTGAATATGCCTTTCTGATTGTGGTCTGCCAAAGACAGCCTAATAGCCAGCCCTTTGAAGAGGATGGAAAAAAGGATGGAAGGTTATAGAGCATTGCCACTGCAGCAAAAAGAAACAGCTAAGCTGACCACACCAAGATCTATGTGATAAAATGTTTTCCCAATTTCCCAATATCGCTGTTTATATCTGGCGAACTCTAATGCCGCATACACACGGTCGGACTTTCCGGCATACTTGGTCCGGCGGACCAGAGTCCGCCGAACAATCCGACTGTGTGTAGGCTCCGGCGGACTTTTCCGGCGGACTTTTTCCCAAAAGCCCGCCAGACCTAGATTTGAAACAAGTTTTAAATCTTTCCATCGGACTCAGTTTCTGGCGGAAAGTCCGCTCGTCTGTGTGCTAGTCCGACGGAAAGCCTGCTCGTCTGTATGCTGGTCCAACGGACCAGATACGACGCAAGGGCAGGGTATTGCATTTCACGCTCGCTGCAATAGGAAAAACAAATTTTCCTATTGCGGTGAGCGCGGGGCATACCAGGCCCTTAGGTCTGGTATGGATTATTAAGGGAAACCCCTACGCCGAAAAAACGGCGTGGGGTTCCCCCTAAAATCCATACCAGACCCCGATCCGAGCACGCAGCCCGGCCGGTCAGGAAAGGGGGTGGGAACGAACGAGCGCCCCCCCTCCTGAACCGTACCAGGCTGCATGCCCTCAACATGTGTGGTGGGTGCTTTGGGGGAGGGGGCGCCCTGCGGGGCCCCCCCACCCCAAAGCACCTTGTCCCCATGTTGATGAGGACAAGGGCCTCTTCCCGACAACCCTGGCAGTTGGTTGTCGGGGTCTGCAGGCGGGGGGCTTATCGAAATCTGGGAGCCCCCTATAATAAGAGGGCCCCCAGATCCCGCCCCCCCCACCCTATGTGAATGAGTATGGGGTACATGGTACCCCTACCCATTCACTTAGGGAAAAAGTGTCAATAATAAAACACACTACACAGGTTTTTAAAATAATTTATTAAACAGCTCCGGGGGGTCTTCCTCCGGCTTCGGGAGTCTTTTTCCGGCTTCGGAGGTCCCTCCGGTTCCTCTTCTCTAAATCCTGTGTTCTGACACCACGAGGTCCATCAATGGTCCAAAACAGAGGTTTTATGCACGGGATGCCTGGGAGAACACACCGCAGTGCCTCCAGTACTAGGTCCCAATCACCACGAGACCTAGGAACCCAGCTAAGCAGCAATATTCTGGAGCTGTTCCGAACACAGCTGCAGAGAACCACAATGTCCGACTCAAAGGCCTCCTCACGGATGTCACGCTCCCCCAGCGCAAGCCCTAATGGAGTACAAGGCAGACACAGTGCCTCGTCAGACAATAGGAGAAAAACGGCACACAGCCTGAACGATCTGCATGAGATAGCAGCAGACATTAAAAGCACACTGTCTGCTGCTATCTCAGATCTGAGGAAAGATAATCACGTCATCAACACCAGAGTGGGGGAAGTGGAGAGAACATCAGCCCGCCATGACCCCTCACTCAAGTACAGCAAGTGACAGAACTCCATTCACCTGAGAGAGCTCCACCATCACATGGAGGACCTGGACAACTGCGGCAGATGCCACAACTTAAGGATAAGGGGGTTACCTGAAACCATAGAACCAGACCAGCTTGCCCACACCACAGTTGCCCTGTTTAATAACCTCCTAGAAAGACCCCCAGACTCTCCAATAGAAATAGAAAGGCTGCACAGAGCACTGAGACCCCGGGGAAGGGACACAGATCCACCTACAGATGTGGTCTGCTGCCTAGTCAGCTTTCCCCAGAAAGAAGAGATCCTCAGAAAAGCACGCAATAGGGGACACCTGTAATCCCATGGCACAGAGATAAAAAGTTTTCAAGACCTATCAAATAACCCTGCAGTGCAGGAAGGAACTGAGACCACTTCTGGGTCTCCTACACTCTAGGTTGATCAGATATCGCTGGAAGTATCCCTTCTGCCCGTCTGCAACAAGCCAGGGCCACACAGCTACAGTATCCTCAGAGTCCTGGAGGATTTAGATCATTTCTGCAATACACTGGACATTCCAGTAATCCCCCTGCCAGACTGGTACAGCGACTTCCGCCTACTGCCTATGAGACACGCAAACTCCATGGATGACCTCCGGGAGGCAGGACACCAAGGTGCCAGCTGTCGACGATCCCTCACTCCACAATACCCGCCACCACCTGCCCAGGGTACCCCGAGAAATGGCAGCCCAATGGCTTCACCAGCTCATCGACGAGCTTGTCTTTTAACCTAATGTCAGCCTAAAGCCTGCCCCCCACTCTCTAAGGTGCATCATGCTGACCAGGGATAGTACTCCAGCCACACAAGCACGCCTTATGACTCTCCATCATCCTTGTCCTCATCCTCGTACCTCTCCCTTTTTTTTTCCCCTCTCCTAGCACCGTCACTCGCCCATGGCCACCGGCACCAGAGTACAGCCTCATCTCCACCATTCTCTCAGTATAATAGACACTTCCCCCTCTCTCGAACACCTGGGTATGCACCCCACCAGACAGCTGAAGAACCTCTACTCAGGGCACCTATAATTCTTATCACTCTGCCATATCAATAAGCCCTCTACCAAAACCACTAACCCACAAGGATTCACCTCTCCACAATCACATCCTGCTGTTGCATTCATCTCCAGCTTGATTTGCCAGTTAGCCTATTCTACGTTAAGCCCATAACCTACACCATCCTCACAGGACACCAGCGAAATATCTTATCCGGGCGAACCTCATCCCAAAAGAACCTTCTCGAGCTGAAACATAAACCTTAGTCATCTGATCGACCTTTCCACTCGTACACTTTTCTGAACTGCCAGCAGATACTGATCGATGTAACTGCCTGATAACATGCATCTATCCGCAACCCTCAATGAATTCAGCACCCGCCCCGAGAGATACCCAGGAAGATCCACAGCACACACTATAAATTAACCCCACAACCTTTGGCTCAGAGCAGGGAACCTGCATTGGATCACATCCAAAAGACTTTCCCAACTCCTCTTCATAACCTCAGATTAATCACCTCCCCACCCTCTCTCCCCCCTTTTTTCTTTTTCTTTTTTTTTTCCCTCTAAGATTACTTATCGTAATGTAAGTACCGTATATACTCGAGTATAAGTCGAATTTTTCAGCCCTTTTTTTTGGGCTGAAAGTTTCCCTTCGACTTATACTCTAGTCCGCGCCGTCTGTCTGCATGATCAGCGTGTCATGCAGGCAGACGGCGGCCGGCGTGTGATGATAATGCACGGAGGCTATTCCAGCTTTCAAAAGCCGCGCCTCCTGCTCTTCTGTGATAGGCTGAACAGCTGTCAGTGTACAGCCTATCACGGACATTCTCTCATCCTCGTCCGTGGTATGAGAATGAGAGAATGTCCGTGATAGGCAGTCAGCGGTCAGCCTATCACAGACGAGAAGGAGGCGCGGCTTTTGAACTGTGGAATGGCCGCCGAACAGTATCATCACACGGCCGCTGTCTGAGGATGGAGATCGCCACAGGAAGGCTACACAGGAAACAGGTAGGCTGCACATGCACACAGGACACACATGCATCCATGCACACAGGACACACATGACACACATACACACAGGACACACATGACACACATACACACAGGACACACATGCACACAGGACACACATGCACACAGGAAACACATGTACAGGACACACATGTACAGGACACACATGTACAGGACACATGTACAGGGTACAGGTAGGCTGCACAGGACACAGGGAGGCAGGCAGCTGCAGATGGACATTATTGACCCTCTGCATTTCTCACCCTCGACTTATACTCGGGTCAATAAGTTTTTCCCAGTTTTTTGTGGTAAATTAGGGGTCTCGACTTATACTCGGGACGACTTATACTCGAGTATATACGGTAAGTACATTGTCAGCACATTATCGCATTTTCAACGACAATTATTTTGTTCAGAGCACAAAGACAAAAGACATGCTGTGTTGCACCTGCTGCAACCCCAGGGGACAAGGCCCAAGGGAGGAATCACCTGAGATATCAATACCTAGGAATAACTAAGGCTCCAAACCTATGATCAAAACTGCCTCCTCCCACCCCAACCCATCCTCAAATGCCAGCACCTTACAAAGCAAATGGTGATCAAGCTGGCTCAAGCAAATTTTGTAAAAGGCAACAATTCTCACCACATTTGGCAAAAGGATCTTGTTACAAACAGATTCCTCCCAGGCCCCCCCAAACACCTTTATGTCAAGCAGCAATGGTGGTGGCAGCAACACTGTTATACCCTGTACACAGGGTCAGACTTTCCAACAGAGAATGTGCGATCGGAGCTTGTTGTCGGAAATTCCGACCGTGTGTGGGCTCCATCGGACTTTTTCCATCAGATTTTCTGACATGCAAAGTTTGAAAGCTGGCAAACAACAACAAAATCAGTTTGCGTAAATTCCGACCGTGTGTGGACAATTCCGACGCACAAAGTGCCACGCATGCTCAGAATAAATTCCGAGACGGAACTGCTCGGTCTGGTAGAATTAGCGTTCATAATGGATATAGCACTTTCGTCATGCTGCAATGTTTTAAATTGTTTAATGCAGCACACTCTCTTCTTCTTTATAATGCTAGAAGAATGAAGTTGTTTTGCTGCTCATATTCACACAGAGTTCTCACAAACTTCTTTCTTTATTATTTCTCGTGATTTCATGAATCTAATATTTTTATTTGTCACATCTACCGTAAACATTTTTATTTTTTATCTTTTGTATTTATTTTTTTTTTTTTAAATCCACATCTCCTGTTTTGTTTTGTTTTTTGTTGTTTTTTTGGTGATCTCCAGAATTGTTTTGTGTGTGTTTTGTGTGTCAAGTTACCATAACACCATTATTATCTTGTCTTTTTTCATCTCAAGGAGGTTGCTTGGTGTTGGTGTCCCTTGTTAATTTAACATTGTTTTTTTGAAATGTACCTGCTAACTCACAAACGTACTGTCCTTTTTGAAGGAAAACACATAGGCAAGTATTAGTTCAAAAAATACCTTTTATTAGGTGTCATAACCAAATAAAGAGGGAGGCAACGCTAGAGAAACTGCTGAAATTGGTGAAGCCTTTGGCCCCCAGGGCACACATTAACTATTTTCTGCCAAAATTGGTGGTCTGAGGAGTCCATATATAAGGGCGTACAATCTGGTCCAGAAGTCCAAGAGATCATGAACAGCAGCAGTTGACATGTATGTCCCCAGGCTGTGGTCATACAAGAGCCTGCATCTTTTGTCAGACCAGACTGAACCCAGGTCATCACTTTCTTGTCTTCCTTCCACTCTTCCTTCCAGGCTGTGGCTGTGGTGTTGGAGGTGTGGCAGGAGGAGGAGGATGATGCAACTCACACAGGTGGGTATTTTGTGTGATTTGGCCCCTCAACCCCTTATTTAATGTTTTATAATGATTTCCTCACACATGAAGCGTTGGCCCTCCTCCATGTCCTGCAGTTTGGTGGCAGCCATGGAGGCAAATGCCTCTTCATGAGTGGGGGTGGATCTGAGAGTCGCAGAAGCCTCCTGAATCAGCCTGAGTGCTGACTCCTCCACGTTACTCCTCTTCCTGGGTCTTTTGGTTGGAAGGCGGAGGGGAGGAACCTGTGATTCTGTGAGGCTCCTACTGGGCCCGGCCACCTCCTGGCTGACACTGACCCCTTCCTCCTCCTGGCTGCCACATTCCACTTGTCCCAATTATTTTTGCCCACTACTGTCTATTGATATGTAAACGCCTTTTTTAAATCAGCAATTAGTGAACAATAATAACATCTAGGAAACATCATTTAAGTTTTGACAAGAAATATGTTGAGCAATGCTATACCTGGCTCCAGCTGGGCTCCTCCACTTCTTCCTGGCTGGAAGTCCCAGGTTGGACATCGGAAGCCTCAGCTGGGGTGGAAGGAAGAGTGGAAGGAAGGGTTGAGAGTGATTCCCTGACTTCAGTCTGGTCTGACAGAAATCGCAGTCTCTCATAGTACCACAGCCTGGGGACATAAATGTCATCTGCTGCTGCTCTGGGAATCCTGGACCTTCTTGCACTCCCTTAGATAAGTGCTCCTCAGGCCACCAATTATGGCTTTTAAATAGGGGATGGTTGCCGTGGGGACCACCGGCTTCACCAACTCCAGCAGTTTCTCCAGGGCTGCCTGCCTCTTTTGTTTATGATTATAATGCGAATGTTTCACCTGCCACAGACAGGGCAGCTCCCTGTATTTGTCTATGAACAGGGGGAGGAAGTTGTGATCATTGAAGCCATCCATTTTCTCTGCAAGACACAACACAAGACAAACCCTAATGTCTGGTTAAACTCTCCTAATCTTGTCCCAATACAGGCCTCAATCTATAAGCAGTATAGGCCCAAGTTAAAATTGTACCTTTGTCATCACGATCGGTGCTTCCGATACTCCTACCTCCGCTCACAGATTGTACGTACGACGCATGCGCGTTGCGCTTTATATGCACCGCGCATGCGTGAAACTCTGCCCCTGACGTTCTTTCTAGTCTATTCCCCGCCCCTTCTCTTTTGGCGCAGTGGGGGAGAGCACATGGCGGAGAGACAACAGGTGCGTGATAATTCCAGCAAGGAGGAGGAGGAGGAAAGCCCGGAGCCAGAAACCTCCCCATCCCGCAGGCGATTTAAGGCATCAAATATGGCCTTTGTAGAGATGATGGAGATGGTGGACATATTGAAAAGAACCGACTATGATGGGAAGTATGAACCTTGCCCAAACCCAAATGTCAGAAAGGCCAAGATCATGAGGAAAGTTGTGAAGAGTCTGCATAGAAATTTTGGAGTACGTCGATCCAAGGATCAACTGAAGAAACGATGGTCGGACCTCAAATTAAGGGAGCACGATCAGTAAAGAAGGATCAGGAGAGAGCTGCAAAAAGTAAGTAGTTGTCCTGTGTTCCTATTCTTTATTTTTATTATGTTCGTGCTGCTCCATGTGCTTTTCTTTACTGTTGTACAGTTTAAAATGGCAACTTTCATGTTCATGGGCACATTAATTATTCGTAGGAAACATTGTTCATTTGGCCACAAATATACGATGTTTTGGCCAGATGCAGTTCAATACTGTTTTTCTGGCCTACTTCTATTAAAAAAAGTTTGTTGTCTAGATGGGTTTGTAACTAGAATGAAATGCAAACTAGATTCTGTGTAAGGAGAGGACACTCAGCAGCTGTTTACACATCTGGACGCTGGAGCACTAGTGTGGGACAAAAGAACACCCTTTTTATTAGGGTGCCCCACACAGGTGCTCCAGTGTATACTATAGGGGTGTCTCCATCTGTCAAGCTTGCACAAAACAGGTAAGTATTCAAGCTTTACAAAGGACAAAAAAAAATTCTTCAGCTTGGAACTCTGCCAAAACAGACAATTGTACCCCACTTCCAAGCAATGTTTCATATTCCTATTTCTGCCATCAAATATCTGTGTGCGAAGTATACCTATATTTGTTCACATAGGGGAGAAAAGACTCGGAGGACACCACTCATCAGAGGACACCAGGGACCCCCCACCTCAGGAAGAAGGGGAAATCCCCCAAACCCAACCAGAGGAGGAGGAGGGAGACGTTGTAGAAATTGTCACCACAACAGGTGAGCTTGATGCCTGCATATTTAAAATACATGGTGGTTTTTTTGTAGGTGATCGGGATGTTGTGGAAGAGGAATGTCATTTCACCAGTGAAAGTGCCCAGATCCTCATCGGGGAGATAATGGGGTGTAATAGGGATTTAGAAAACCTAAAGGAAAACATCAATGATGTTCAAAACAAAATCATTGATGTTTTAGGGAGAATATAAAACACCCAGAAATCCCTTCTGCTTTTTTTATTTTTTATGACTAATTTTTTACGTATTTTAAAAGCCAAATTTTGAAGATGCACACAGTGTGTCAACATGTGCTATCTGCCATCACTGGAGATCAATGTACGCGTTTTGTGGGTGCAACCCCTTCCTTGATAATAAAGTAGATGAGAGGAAGGGGTTGCACCCACAAAACGCATCCATTGATCCCCCTTGATGGCAGCTAGCACATGTTGACATTAGGCATGGGATCAGGAGGGAAATATCCTTTTTGAATCCCAATTTGTGTGCATCTTTAAAATTTGGCTTTTACAGGGGTGACTTCACCCCATCTGCTGAACCCAATATCAAACACAGTTTGTACATACGCATGTCTGATATTGTCTTCACTTTATAAAGGTTGAACTTTGTAAGTTCCAGAGTTGTGTATTGTTTTATGGTTTTAAACATGCCTGTTTTACCTATAAAAGGCCATTTATCTTAATGTGACCTAAAAAAATGTAATGCAACAAACATGTTGGTTTGTTCAAAAACCTTTTTAGAAATGCACATGTGATTGTGCTTTGAGTAAAAAGTATGATAATCAACAATGTGTGGCTTCTTCTTTCAATGCTCTAAAGCAGTTTTTGGAGTAAAGTTGTTTTTTTTTACGTGACAATGAGGGTTATTTACTAAAGGCAAATCCACTTTGCACTACAAGTGCAGTTTCAGTGCAGTCTCAAGTGCACTTGTAGTGCAAAGTGGATTTTCCTTTAGTAAATAACACCCAACAGTGCTTTATAATTTTACACAATCACGCCATTTTCATGACTCCCCAAATTTCGGTCATGGTGCTGAAAATGCAGAATATTTTTGTCAGTAATGCATTACATACAATAACAACAAAAACAAGCTGTGTGTATCAGACCCACAACATAATAATAATAGTTAGCCGAAGAAGAGATTGTCACCTCACGCCTGTAGATGACTCCACCATCCGACATCCGGCCATTCTTCCCTACGTCCACATAGAACTCGTAAGTAGTCGACTTTACTGCCAACATCACAATACTATTGAACCCCTTGTAGTTGTAATAGTATGAACCTGAGTTGGGGGGTGGGATGATGTGGATGTGTTTCCCATCAATTGCCCCTATGCAGTTAGGAAAGTCCCACCGCTGGGCAAAGTGGGAGGCCACAGTCTGCCATTCCTGTGGGTTGAAAGGAAACTGTGGAGTCAAACCATAAAAAATACATTAGTCATTTTGCACCTAAACATTGAAAGCAGATTAGACACAAACATTCTTGGCCAACATCAGTATAACATTTATTTTAGGGAGTATTTAAAGACAAAAGTATAAGGTCCACCTATCAGATTCCTCACCGCCTCTGATGGCCCATTGTAAAAAATTTAGGGGGGGGGGATGTTTTGGACAGGTAACCCTCTCCACTTCATTGAGAGATGAATGCCTAAATAATGTGTATTACTTTGGCCAGCCCCTCCTTACTTACACTACTGGCAGCCCACTGGACAGGTAAGAAGTGTCCTAATACAAATATATGAATACACACTGTACAAATTGGAGCACAATTTTAACATTCTGCAATTACCTATCAAGATAATAATAGGATACAAAAACTTTAAACAATACCATTTGAAAGTATTCAGGCAGGCCCTTGCACTACATGCTTTGGGGAATTCATCCGTAAATATGACCACAAAAAAGGTAGGTATAGTGTGTATGGGTTTGGCAAAGTCAGCAGATAGAGGATTGGTATCGGTTCATTCTGCGGTTGGGGCAGGGAGGGGTCCAAATGAGTTTGGGACCCCAAAAAAAGCCTCTGGCACTCTGCCTGAATTTAAGGACACAAATAACATTTTTACACAGTTTAGGGTAAATCACTACAATGGAGCTGACAAAATACATTGTTAAGTGACTAGGCGAGGTGGATATGGGCCCAGGAGAGCATGCTGGGGAGGTAAGTGAGGGCAAATATGCATGAAGGACAAAAAAAAAATTTAAAAATTCCAGCATGCATGAGGACAAAGGGGACATTCACAGCATTTTGCAATCATGGTAATTAGGGAATGATGAAAGAAATACAATATATTATCAAACATTAAATACAATAAAATGTGATGTTAAAGGATAAAACTTACATTAATATAGTCCTTCTGCAGGACCTGGATGATGGCAGAACAGGTCTCTGGGATAATGCTCCCCAGAGCCTTGGGGGAGATGCCTGTCAAGAACTTGAGGTCCTGCAGTCTTCTCCCCGTCGCCAAGTACCGCAACCTTGGCGACTAGCCTCTGCTCCGGAGTGATGGCTTGCCACATGCAGGTGTCCTGCCTGCTGATATAAGGGGTCAGCAAAGCCAACAAACTGTGAAATACGGGGTCCATCATCCTGGATGCAACTAATTCTTGATCCATGAACTCCTCCCCACCCTGTTCATGGACTGGGCTTGTGTCAAAGTAAGAACCCCAACACCAAGCCCACGCACAGCACGAACTCTACGATGAGTACGTACACGCAACATGGCTTCAAAACGGTCGGCTGGTCTGAACGAAGTAACAGAACGCACTGAAGAACAGCAAGGTATGTGAAGAGAGACCTGAAAATAAGTAACGAGCGGACAAGAACACACTGAATAAACCAATGGGAACTAACTGCACGCACTGAAGACCAGACACAACCCCACAAGCACAAACTGAACAGCAAAAAAATGATCTGAAAACCACGATCCTGAAAAAGCCTGAATCGTCTCTCACCAAATTTTTACTAACACGAGATTAGCAAAAGGAGCCCAAAGGGTGGCGCACTTGGTATTGAACTGCCCTTTTATAGTCTCATCGTACGTGGTGTACGTCACCACGTTTTTGATGTTCAGAAATTCCGACAACTTTGTGTGACCGTGTGTATGCAAGACAAGTTTGAACCAACATCCGTCGGAAAAAATCTGATATATTTTGTTGTCGAAATGTCCGATCAATGTCCGATCGTGTGTACAGGGCATTAGAGTTCCTAATACTATTATTGGAATCTTACTGCCATATAGGACACTGTTTGAACTGTTTTTCTCTTACTGTTATACATGTCAATTAAGAATGACACACGTTATGACTTGTTTTCCTCTCTCTCTTCCCCTTGCGAACTTGGTAACACATCCATATATTCTCAACTAACACTTCGGTCCACTGCCGCACAGAACAATCCCATAACTCACACCATTTCAACAACACTCACGTGGATATCCTCTCTCATCCCATCTATCTCCCCCATACCAACATCAACACAAAGCTAACAAACACACCCAAGTACCCCTATACACAACGCTCAATCCCCAACCAACAAGCGCCCAGGAATCCATTCCTCATCCTTGGTCATACCCTGCACCTGGAATCTGCCACTCAACTGTTAACGCCCCACAATCTCCAATTATCAACTCTCAATTTGCCGCGTATAAACCTCTACTTAAACACCTCTGACCTCATAGGTTTCGGAGACCCCATCCATCTCACGACTGTAGCCAACCAACTCCTCTCCCAGCAAACTCTGGTAGTTCTTGCTGACCTATCAGGAAACTACTACACCTAAGGGTGAACTAGCCAGTCTATTTTCACCTCCTGGATTTGACCCCATATAACTCCCCACCCCCTCTCCTCACCCGCTTTACCTCAACCACACCTAACCCCCGCCCCACCTACATTTGTCCATCTCTCATTCCCCCCGGACCCCCTCTGCACACTCACACCACAGTCACTGATCCAACTAACTAGCTATCTACACCTGTACCTACTCTTTCCACTCACAACACAAACAGAAATGGCCCAATCTGGAAACTCAACCACACCCTTTTCACTCAAGATAGCATTCCTAAATGCAAAAGGCCTCAACATACTGGAGAAGAGGTCACAAATCCTAGCCAACATGCACTCTATAAGGGCTGATGTTATATTTCCACAAGAGACCCACTTCAAAGCCAAAGCAATACCTAAGATTACCAATGGCAAATTACCACTTTCCCCACGCATATCACTCCACCTCCCCCACATGCAAAACCAAGGGTACATCCATTTTAGTATAAAAAAATCTCCTCCTTCAAATCTCAGATACCCTAGCTGACAAAGAAGGGCGCTACATTTTCATTAAAGGCAAACTATGGGATAAACCTATCACTCTAACTAACATCTACAGCCCTAACACATCACAAGTCCCTTTCTTCCGAAACATTACCTGCCTACTGTTCTCCTTCCACACGGGTATTCTGATTATGGGAGGAGACTTTAATGTCCCTCTTGACCCTCTCACAGACACCTCTACTGGCACATCCCACCTTCCGTACAGCGCCCTACGCCAAATAAAACTTTCACTCTAAGAACTCACCCTACATGACACGTGGAGAACCCTAAACCCCCTCGACAAGGACTACACATTCTTCTCAGCCCCCCACAACAAATATTCATGCCTTGACCACCTTTTCCTTTGCCAACCGGATTTGCCATTTTTATCCAAAATAACAATAGAACCAATGTTCAACTCAGACCACCACCCAATTACCCTATGCCTAACCTTCCCAGAACATACCCACTCATCCAAAATTTGGAGACTAGACTCAAATCTCCTGACTGACAAATAAAGAGTCACTAACCTCCATACCACTATTTCTGATTATTTCCATGACAATGACACCCCTGACACATCACTCTTTACTCAATGGGAAGCTCATAAATGCATGATATGGGGAAGACTGATTTCTCTTGCTTCCGCCCTAAAAAGAGACAAACAGAAACTAGTCAGCAATCTCCTCACTAAAATACAAACACTGGAAATATTACACAAACACAACCTAGCCCAACACACCCACCAAGAATTGACTGAAACTCGCAAACTACTACTAGAAGAAATAGGCCATGTCACGTACCTGGTAGGTTTGGAGCCTGAAATGCAAAGAGAGGCCTCCCCTACGGCTCCCACTCACGGCCCTCTGGAATGGGAACAGAGTACACAGGAGTGAGGAGTGCTATGAGTGCCTGGCAGGATCAACAGTCCGTCCAGAAATCCAGATGTAGTTAGGACCCAGGAAACAGGAAATGGAGAGAAGGCTGGAGACTGGAACGCTGGACTGGAACCAGGAACAACAGCAGGTAGCAGGCTGGAGACTGGAATGCTGGACTGGAACCAGGAACAACAACAGGTAGCAGGCTGGAGACTGGAACGCTGACTGGAGCCAGGAACAACAGCAGGTAAGCAGGCAGAAGACTGGAGTGCTGGACTGGAACCAGGAATACAGCAGGTAAGCAGGCTGGTATCAGGATTCAGGCAGACAGGCCAATGATTGATATCAGACGGACAGCAAGGTACCAGGGATCAAACAGTAGAATGGTCTAAGCAAGCCAGGGGTCAAATGCAGGCAGATAGCTAGGATGGTCACAAACAGGAAGCCGGGTCACGTAACAGGAAGTCTTAGATCAGATCAGGGTTTGACACACAGAACGCTGTAGAGCAGACAGCGGAGACTGAGTGTGACAGGCAGGTTCAAATAGCCCGCCTGGCGCCAACAGGGATGCAATGGTGCCCACGGCTGCGCACCAATGAGCCTGGGATGCCGATTACTGGCAGGATCTTCCTGACAGGCCAACAGATGAGGAGAAAATACACCCTCTCACAAAAACTCTTCTACAAACACCGGAACAAAAGCGGCCACCTATTGGAGCGAGCACTACGCCTGAAAAAAGCCAAAACAACAATACATCAGTTACAGTGTCCAATGGGCAACACACTAAAAAGTAACCCAGACAACGCACAAGCGTTCGAACACTTTTATGCCAATTTATATAATCTCTCTGCCACAGACGCACAAACCCCCACCCCTACTTCTAAATCCACACTCATACACAAATTCCTGGAGAAACATTGCCCCAGCCCACTTACTTCAGATGTATCAACAGACCTAGACCACCCAATCACCAAATTAGAATGGGAAGAGGCTCTAAAACAACTGAAACCGGGCAAGAGCCGGGGCCCTGATGGCCTATCGACCGTTTACTATAAAACATTTTCGGAAGTATTGTCAATCCACTTCCTTAAAATGTTCAACTCTATATCAGCAACCTCCCCCCTCTCCTCTGGCTTACTTGAAGCACACATCTCAGTTATACCCAAAGATGGGAAAGACCCCACCCTTAGGGCAAGCTATAGGCCAATTTCTCTACTAAATGTAGACATCAAAATATTTGCCAAAATCCTAGCCAACCGTCTACTCCCTCTTCTCCCTCCCATTATTTCACAAGATCAAGTGGGTTTTATCCCTGGAAGGGAAGCTAGGGATAACACGATTAAAGCAATCAACTAACACCATCTCCTGACTCCAACCAAGCTGGATTTTTTATATCCCTCGATGCAAAGAAGGCATTTGACAGGGTGGCCTGGGACTACATGGAAGCAGTACTGAGATTCATGGGTTTGGGTAATCGCCTATTAAGCTTCAAAATGGTCCTATACACCAATCCCATAGCCCGAGTCCGAGTCAACGGCCTCCTGTTAAATGCCTTCACTATCCGTAACGGCGCGAGGCAGGGATGTCCCCTTTCCCTTCTACTGTTTACACTTACCCTTGAACCCTTCCTACGCAGTCTCAAATCCAACCCAAACATTAAAGGAATACAAACACCTGAAAAAGAATAAAAAATTGCAGCCTTCGCTGATGACATACTCCTCTTCCTCACAGAACCTCACACTTCTCTCCCCAACTTGCTGGCAGAATTCCGCCATTTTAGACTAATTTCTAACCTGAAAATAAATTTCTCCAAGTCCTGTGCCCTGAACATCTCTCTACCCAAACACACAGTAACCCAAAAAAATTTCCCCTTCCAATGGGAAAAAGAAGCAATAACCTACCTAGGTATCCAAATACCCAGTCAACTTAATAACCTCTACACCAAAAACTACCTACCAATCCTACAACACCTTACCTCCATCTTAAACACTGGAACAAACCCATCTTTTCATGGTTCGGCAGAGCGGCCATATTAAAAATCAATTCTCTATATACTGCAAACTGTTCCGATCCATATTCTCGCCTCCTTCTTTAGTACTTATAAAAGTTTGTGCACCAAATTCCTCTGGGGAAACAACAGACCAAGAATTAGCTATCAACACCTGTCACTACTGAAGCATAAAGGAGGAATTGGGCTCCCTGACCTCCAAAACTATTACAAAGCTTGCCACCTCTCCAGAATCCTGGACTGGAACATACATCACAAATACAAAAACTGGGTCTCCCTCGAAGCCTCATTCACATCCTCCCCCCTCCACCTGCTACCCTGGAACATCCCAAAACACATACCACCTGAAACCTGGATACACCCTCTAATCGGTCCAACAATCAAATGCATCCACAGCATCTGCAAATTAACCCCCTTATCCTCTACACCAGGCCCTCTCACTTCCCTACGTCTCAACCCTGACTTCCCTCCTGGAATGCACAATAGCTACATAGATAAGACGAAAGAGTGCATTGAATAGCCACGTCCGTTAATATTAAGGGAGCAATGGGGGGTAATACTAAAAGTATTACCAAAAGACGGACTTTGAAGGCCAGGAAACAATGTAGGAGGAAACAATATAAACAATCAAATTTATTGAAAAATATAAACTACAAACATTAATCTTCAAAAAGGGTTAAAAAAATCATAGCATATATGCATCTGTGTTTATAGTGCAGTGAGCCCTTGTGCGTTTATGCGTTTCGCTGTTAGGCTTCTTCAGGACACAGCCAAGGTTCAAAGACGAAACAGACAAGAGAACAGATTTCTCTATCTGAAATGAGATACAATGCCATTAAAATCACGACTAATTACATAGACAGATTTGTTTAAAAAGACGTGTTGAAAACTTGTGGAAAAAGAGGCCATCATGTGAGACACGTGCCCCTGGGAGACAGCAAAAGACTGCACACGGAGCCTACAACATTATGGGGGTTATTTATATGGTCAGAGAAGTCTCAGCTGGCCGCCGAGGAAGCGTCACGTGATGCAATCAAAGCAGCTGATCAGAGGAGCAGGGAATTATGGGCAATGTAGGAATAGAAGGCCAGGCGGAGTCCCGCCCGACGCGCGCCCACATAAACCAAGAACTAGAGTGGAAAAGCCAACACAACCTTGCGGCACAGCGAGCGGGATCATATTCCCCTTAAGCATGCGCTATTAACCTTCAACCAGGACCAATGAATTATGGGCATTGTAGGAAAAAGGGGCAAGATAAAGCCTTGTTTACCGCACGCCTATGTAAATCAGAGGCTAGTGATGGAATGAAAATAGGAGTCTGTTTACATAGCATAATGAGCAGGACTGCGCAACTCTTATATGTGTCACGGAGCTGCAGATCAGGCTGAATTAAGGGGCTTGTAGACAGATATTAAATAGATACCAATGTTAAGTTCGTATAAGATAAACGGCCTTGAACGACAAAAATAACAATATAAGAAAAATCGAAAATATGATAAGTAAAACAAAAAGGTATAACCTGGTACCGAAATGTATTGCCCTTGAATACCTCAAGTGAACAACACAAGCTAATTAAAAACAAAAAACAGAGATGCATATTAGAAAATGAAAAATATAGAACACTTGTAAAAAAGATTACCATTTTATAAAAGATCAGAAGTCAGTGACATAGATTGTAGAAAATATAATAATTGTATATCAAGTATATACCATATAATATCCCAATAACCCATTGTAAGGGCCCATTTATGGGAAAATTCAGTGGGTATTGCAAATATTAGGTTAGGATACAGTCATATGTATTAGTTTTACATAGAAAAATCATGTCAAGTGACAACTAAATATCATATAGCAGAAAAGGAAGGAAAAACAAGGAAGGGGAAAAAAAATAATAGAGAAAGGATTTGAAGCTGATCATATCATTCAAGCCTGGATACACTGTGGCCTGTAATTTATGTATCCATTGAGTTTCTCGTTGGAGTACTCTTTTATCAAAATCACCTCCACGGGGGTCTACATGGATGACATCAAGAGCAGCAAATTTGAATACCATAGGGTTGTACTTATGTTTAAAGGCTATATGATAGCCCATAGTGGTGTTTAGAAGGCCACTGGTGGCATAATAAACATGATCTTTAATTCTTCTCCTAAAAGGCCTAATAGTTTTGCCAACGTAGAAAGCTCCACATTGGCAAAAAATAATATAGATAACTCCTTGGGTCTGACAGGTGATATGATGTCGTAGAACATAAGTACGGCCATTTGGAAGAAGAACAGAGGGTCCGGTCAACAGTAGATCGTAAAAATCACAACTACCACATTGGAAGAGGCCCGTTGGGTATTGTGTCGTATTAGTTGCCTTACAATAGTGGCTTCGCACTAAGCAGTTCCTAATGGACCTAGCTCTTTGAAACGTAATTTCAGGCCTAGGCCCAATATATTTGCTTATAGTGGGATCTGCTAATAGAATGCGCCAAAGTTTTCGGAATATCGATTGTATTGTCTGGTGTAGATCAGAATAGGTGGTGATAAATCTCACTCTGTCTGAATTGGTTTGCATTTGTCCTGGAAAAAGAATGGTGTTTCTCGGTCTAGCTACAGTTTTTTTTAAAGCTTTTTTAAGACATGTTTTGCTGTATCCCCTAGCTAGAAGGCATTTATATAGAAGGTCTGCCTCCCGTGCTAAGTCAGCATCTTTTGTGCAATTGTGTTTTAGACGTATGTACTGGCTAAAAGGGATACTTTGGATGAGAGGTTGGGGAAGTGCACTCCGCGCATGCAGAATTGTATTACCCGCGGTAGGTTTCCGGTATAGTGATGTGCTAATCCGGCCCTCCACATTGATGTTGATAGTAATATCCAAGTTTGCAATAGTGGTAAGACTAGACTGCATGGTAAATTTTAAATTATAATCGTTATGACTCAAAATGGCCATAAAGTCATTAAGTGCTGTTGGTGGCCCCGCCTATAGTACCAAAATGTCATCTATGTAGAGGAACCACTGCAGCACATAAGAAAAAAGATCCGCATGTCCCTCATTGGAAAAAGGTCCTGCTCCCACCCCCCCAGGTACAGGTTCGTGTATGAGGGCGCACAACATTTTTCCATAGCGACCCCCTGTACCTGGAGGAAGTGCGATCCATCGAAAGAGAAGAAGTTCCATGTAAGAATATGGGATAACAGCTGTAGTACGAAACCATTAAGGCCTTTGAAAGTAGGTCCTCTTTCATTAAGGTATCTAGCAACAACTTCCATACCCAAATCATGTGGAATAGCTGAGTATAGGGTTTCCACATCTATGGCTACCAAAGAGCAGCTGTGAGGTACAGTAAGGCCCTCCAGATTTCTTAAGAGATCGGGGGTGTCTTTAACATAAGAGGGGAATGTAATGACATGAGGGCGTAAGTACTCCTCTATGAATCTACTCGCTCTTTCTGTTTTTGAACCCACACCAAAGACTATCGGACATCCTGGTGGTTTAGTAGGGTGTTTATGAATTTTTGGAAGAGAGTAGAAGGTAGGAATTCTAGGGTGGGGAACTTGAATGCCTTCAAAGATCTCTCTGGTGATCAAGCCATCAGCAAGGGCAGACTATAGCAAATCGTCATACTGCTGGCTACATTTTGTTATGACATTAACAGAAAGAAACTATGACAAACCCCTATCGGGGCTTTAAAGCAGCCAATAAAATTCAGCAAGGGTAGTCAAATAGGTTGATTTTATTAGTACAAAAATTTGTATAAAAATAGATAAATAGCTTCTGACAATTCAAGTCAGGACATGAACTGAATACAGCATAAAAATTGCAACAAACAATATTCGTGGTTAGAAGCAATACAAGGTACAATGTATTATGAAACAGCCAGGGTTTCTTCAAATGTTGAATCCTTATGACATTGCAAAAAAGCAGGGCCTGTGAATAGGAGCAATGTACAGTACAGTATATGGGACAATAAGAATATTATATATTAATGCTGATGCGTTTCGACCCTCACTGGGTCTTCTTCAGAGGATGGGTTGTCCACTGTGGAAATGTAAACATATATCGAACACAGCATAAGACTCAATAATAGCAAACCCATGTGCATGCAGTGTAACATATTTATGTAAATTCCATAATTACCTATCACAGGTTTCCTGGCAGTATAGAGTATTGAAAGAAAAATAGTTCCTCCTAGGTCCTCCGTCTCCCCCGTATCGGTTCGGCTCCCCAGAGGGCAGGTGGAAAACCAAATGCACCTTACGAGGGATCACGTCTGCATACCCCCACATGTGCAGGGGAGGGAAGGGACTGCGAATGGCCAAAAGCTGCACCCAGATAAATTCACGTAGGTACTAGAAACAAGGTAAAAGGTGAGGAGTCAATTAACTCCTCCAAATGGTTGAAAATTTCCCTATCGTGGAGCAATATGATGGGTCTACAGGGAAACACATACAAAAAAAAAAAAAATAATGAATGTGGGTGCTAAGGAAGTGACCAGCTGGGTGTGAAGAAATGGTGAAGGTGTGTGGCAAGATTGAACAGACAGGCAGCAAAAGCCCTGGCGACCATCAAGGACCATATGACCGTAGGAGTATTGAGTGGAAGGCAATGGGGCAACAGCTCAAGTTGTGCTCCAGGGAGATGATGTCTATCCTGTCCAGGGAGTACAACAAACAAATTGTCCTCCTTGACGGTGCTATCAACAAATTGGAACAAGCATTGACCGAATATGCTCAACACCCCCTGTTTTCTGAATCCCAGACTTTACTGGAAGAAAATCTCTCGACCTTTAACAAAAAAATCCTACATAACAAGGAAACGCAATTTTGGAGAGACAAACATGCTTTTTCGGAGGGCCATGCCTACAGATGGAACAATTACAGGTCCCCATTGAATAATCACCCACGTCAGGAACTCAAAAACAAAAACAACATTCAGACTTTAAAATCTCGGAGACCTTCGGATTCCGAATCTGTATTAAAAAATTCTTCACAACGTAGCCAAGCGCGCAGTAAAGCACAACAAAAAAGAGACCGTAGTTTCAGGAATTCCCCTGAACACGACTCTAAAAAACGAGCGATGGACACTGCCCCCACACAGTTAGATTCCCAAGATGTTCTATCTGGCCATACAGCAACTAAAGAACAGATTGCTGAGGTGGGTAGGACATTGCCCCTCGAACGCAATAGCAACATCTCATTAGCACAGGAACCCCAACAACTTATTCCATCTGCAGGCTCTAACAAAGCAGCTCCACAAAAAGCTTTAAACTCAGTTCGGGGACCTGGGTCCCCACAAACCAACAAAATAGGCAAAGGTTTGGACCCCTTTGTGGTGCGGATTCAACAAACCACCTAAGTGTGGTTAATCTATCCTCCATTAACTTATCATCAAGTGAGATACAACTGTTATCCCGTGGACTTACCTTCTGTCCTGAACAAAATTTCGACGTCTTTGAAACAATTACTGACCTACAACTCTTTGCACGCAGGTTATTACTAAAATACCTGCATTCTAAGGAAGATCCCGAGGTTGACGCTGTGGATGGGTCCCCCTATAGTTTAAAGGAATGTAGGGCCTTACTAGACTTAACTCTCTTTTACCAAGAAAACAATACGGTGGATCTAATAGACCAAATTGATTTGGACGCCTTACTGCAGGAGGTGGACAAATCGATTCCAAATCCCCCAGTAATGTTCAAAAAGGCCTCCACTACATTCCCTTCTTCAAGCATTAATCCCAATGTAGCAGTGTTTTTAAGACAGACCATTCGTGATATATGCCAACTACCACAAACCAAATCAAAACTGGCTAACCTTTCATACGACGAAGATCTGGCCCTCCAGCGCCTCACAAAAAACTCTAAAATTGTAATAAAACCTTCGGACAAAGGGGGCAATGTGGTCATCATGAATAATGACGACTACGTCTCAATGTGTCTGGATATTCTAAAGAACAAAAAATGGTACAAAGTAATCTCAGCTCTTAACATCAATCAATATAATTCCAGCTTCTATAGCATGGTTGATCGTGCATTCTTTAGAGGTGAAATTACCAAGAACATTTATGAATTTGTTAGGACTCCACATCCTAAGGTGGCTACGTTCTATAGTCTACCCAAGATTCATAAGAATTCTGCCAAACTTACTGGTCACCCCATTGTCTCCGGCAACTGAGCTATATCAGAAAACCTAAGTTGAGTCATAGATGCACACTTGCAACCTCTCGTTCTGTCTTTGCCCTCCTTTGTTAAGGATACAATACAATTCTTACAACTCATCAATGATCTTAAGATACCAGACAATGCTATCCTGGTGAACATTGACGTTGAGGCGCTGTATAGCAGCATCCCCCATCTTCGGGGTTTGGCTGCTGTGCAAAGGGCCTTGCAACAGCATCCTCTGTATGATCCCGCACTGGTCAGCTTTATTCTGAATGGTCTGCACTACATACTGCACCACAATTATTTTTGCTTTGACAACTCCCACTACCTCCAGGTACAGGGTGTGGCTATGGGGACCTGTTGTGCCCCCTCTTACGCCAACCTGTACCTGGGGGAGTGGGAGAAGTCCCTCTTCAGCGACGAGGACCTTGTCATATACACCAGCCATATAACCAAATGGCTGAGGTATATTGACGACGTCTTCGTCGTCTGGGAGGGACCTGAGACCAAATTAGTTGAATGCTTTAATCGGATTAATGTGAATGACCGCAACTTGAGTTTTACGATGACCCATGACCCCCACAGCGTCACCTTTTTGGATGTCTCCGTTTCAGTTACTGGGGAAAGAAATCTTTCCAGTACTTTGTTTCGAAAGACAACTGCAGGGAATACAGTCCTCCACTCGGACAGTTTCCATCCCACTCCACTAAAGAAGTCTATCCCTTATGGACAATGTTTGCGCCTTCGGCGCAACTGTTTGAATGATTCCTTGTTTAAAAAAGAAGCTGAGGGACTTCAGAATCGACTGTTAGCAAGGGGCTACAGCCGATCGTGCCTTAAAAAAGCATACAATCGAGCCATAGAACATCCCAGACCCCAGCTGCTTTTTAGATCCAAACCCTCAAAAAGCCCTGAATCCAACCTTACCCGGATCATCATGCGTTTTTCTCGACAACATCAGGCTATCAAAAAGATTATAGAGCGCCATTGGAGCATCCTAACGGATGACCCCAAATTGCATGATTTTGTTCTGGAAAAACCGACTATAACATACAAAAGAGCTATGTCACTACGGGACAAGCTCGTCCAGAGCGCATATATCAATGAGAATAGGAGATTGAGGCATTGTTCCATAGTGGGTTCTTTCCCCTGTGGACATTGTTCATATTGTTCACTTATTAAAAAAGATAAAATCTTTGTCCTTCCAAATGGTAAGACATTTACACCCACACAATTTGTGAACTGCCACACCCGTGGAATAGTATACCTGATGGAATGTAAGTGTGGCACGTATTATGTGGGAAAGACCAGGCAGGAATTTTGGAAACGCATTTCCCAACATGTCTACAGTATGGAGGTGGGAAACCCGTATCTTCCAATTGGGAGGCACATTATTTTTAAACACAACTATAGGGTCCCAAGGGTGACCTTTGTGGCCCTTTACAAAATACGGATTCCAATGAGAGGTGGCGACTGGAACAGGTCTCTGCTGCAAAAAGAACAGAGATGGATATTCCAGTTACAGGCCACCTCTCCACCGGGCCTTAACAAATCAATTTTGTTCGCCCCTTTTCTGCAAGGGTTCTCATCCGGAAAGACACAATAAATGCATGGGAAGGAAATTCCTTTTTTTTTTTTTTTTACCAATTTTAATTTAATTCGGTTCAATTTATTCTAATTTAATTCAGTTTTGTTTAATTTAATCTACATTAATGTATTTGACTTGATTCAATTGAATTTATAGTAACTTAATTCCCATTTTCATTTTTCGACGTCCCACAGTGTTCTGTGGAGACGTATTAAAAAGTACATCACCATCCACTTTTTTCCTTTTTCCTTTTTTCTTTTTCCATCCCATCATTGTCTTTTCTAATATATACTCTAATAAGCAGTTCCACTCCCTAACATCCATTCCTGCCTGGATTTCCCCCTATGCGATCAACATCGCTAATCACGACCACTTCCAATAAATTTTTGCATATGATGTATAACGTTATATGTGGGAAATGGAACATAACAATTATGTTTTAGACCTCCAAATATCCTACCCTTTGATGAATTCAGCCTGAAAAAAGTTCTTAGTTCTTTATATATCCATACAGGTCTATACTTTGCACCATAAAATTTGTTTTCTTTTTCTTTGCTCCGTTTAAATGTATTATCTGATTGTCATACTGCACTAAAGCAGGGCCAACTATATTTCTTTATAGGTGATATTGGCAGGTATAGTACAATGCACTGATCACGGTTGGCTATGGGTCATCCCCAGCCACAGAGATCCTATGCACACCACTTAGTAAGTAAGCAACAAAAATTGGTGGAGTCATGTTTTAATGCCACTATGTGCGTGTTTAATTGTTGTCTGTCTTTGTGTCCTATTTGTCTCCCCCTTTGTGCCGGTTTCATACTCCAGGGGGCGGGAGCACACCATTTATGCCTTCCTGGCAGAAGAAGAGGGGAGACGCTTGGGCCCTGCGTCTCCCGTATATGCCCACTAGGTGGCAACACCTGGTTTTGTGCACCTCTCTCCTGCCAGCGTTGTCCCGGATCCGCTCCGGACGCCGTGCTCACGCGCGCGCGACCTTGTGCGCGTGACGTTACCGCGCCTGCGCAGTTGCGGCGGAGGTGACGGGAGTGCCCGAGAGCACACACTCTTCCAGAACGCCGGGGGGGTCACGTTCGAGCGCACAGCTGTGCTGCTCTTTCCCCCAGTGGGGGAGGAGGAGGGACGAATGTGTCAGTCTGCACCTGAAGAGAGTCAATCAATTGACACTCCCTATAAGTTCACTAAGTCTCAGAAGAGGGCTATTGAATCCCTGCAAACCATGCGATACCTGGCCAAGCACTCACTGAGAGACTGGTAAGTACACTCGAAATGCTTTCCAGCATACCTCTTCTGTAATCCTATTTCATTAATGACTCCTTATCTGTACTCCCATTTTTTTAGATCCCGGACCATCTAATTATACTGGTCTGTTCAATTGGGTAAACAGTTCCGCCACCATTTTATGCACTATTATCACGGTTTTACTAAGCATGTTTTTGGGTGGTGGTAGGTTGTGCTCATCTTGTGTTTTTCACTCTCTAGTATTACACTTCCCATTCCCCTTCCTCACATTCACTTGTGCACCCCTTCCTTATCTTGCCCGTACCTCACTCCTCGTCCCTTTTCCCCAAATTCCCCTTCTCTCCTCCCCCCCCTCATCCCCTTCTGTTCCCCCTTCCCCCCTTTTCTCCCCCTCCTTTCTTTCCCTTTCCCCCCCTTCCTTCCCTCTTTCTTTTTTGCCCCCCTTTTTTTTCCCTCCCCCCCTTTTTTCTTTTTTTTCTCTTCCCCCTTCCCCCCTCTTCCCCCCCTTTTTTCCTCATTTCCCCCTCCCTTTCCCTTCTCCCCCCCTTTTTTCTATTTTCCTGCCTTGTCCCCTTTCCCTCCCCCCCCCTTTTTTCCAATCTTTCCCCCCCTTTCCATCGCCTGCCCCACCCCCCCTCTTTCCCCCCCTCCCTTTTTCCCTCCTCTCTTTCCCCCCCTCCCTTTCCCCCTTCCATACAACCTTGGTTGGTCTTTTTTCCCTATTATTCACTATCATTGGTGGTTTGTTTGAGCTGTTGCCCCATTGTCTTCCACTCAATACTCCTACGGTCATATGGTCCTTGATGGTCACCAGGGCTTTTGCTGCCTGTCTGTTCAATCTTGTCACACACCTTCACCATTTCTTCACACCCAGCTGCTCACTTCTTTAGCACCCACATTCATTCTTTTTTTTTTTTTCTGTATGTGTTTCCCTGTAGACCCATCATATTGCTCCACGATAGGGAAATTTTCAACCATTTGGAGGAGTTAATTGACTCCTCACCTTGTACCTTGTTTCTAGTACCTACGTGAATTTATCTGGGTGCAGCTTTTGGCCATTCGCAGTCCCTTCCCTCCCCTGCACATGTGGGGGTATGCAGACGTGATCCCTCGTAAGGCGCATTTGATTTTCCACCTACCCGTATCGGGTCGGCTCCACCTGCCCTCTGGGGAGCCGACCCGATACGGGGGAGACGGAGGACCTAGGAGGAACTATTTTTCTTTAAATACTCTATACTGCCAGGAAACCTGTGATAGGTAATTATGGAATTTACGTAAATATGTTACACTGCATGCACATGGGTTTGCTATTATTGAGTCTTATGCTGTGTTCAATATATGTTTACATTTCCACAGTGCACAACCCATCCTCTGAAGAAGACCCAGTGAGGGTCAAAATGCGTCAGGATTAATATATAATATTCTTGTTGTCCCATATACTGTACTGTACATTGCTCCTATTCACAGGCCCTGCTTTTTTGCAATGTCATAAGGATTCAACATTCATAATACATTGTACCTTGTATTGCTTCTAACCACGAATATTGTTTGTTGCAATTTTTGTGCTGTATTCAGTTCATGTCCTGACTTGAATTGTCAGAAGCTATTTATCTATTTTTATACAAATTTTTGTACTAATAAAATCAACCTTTTTTGACTACCCTTGCTGAATTTTATTGGCTGCTTTAAAGCCCCGATAGGGGGTTGTCGTAGTTTCTTTATGCACTTTATGGGGTGCGCAGCCCATTTGTCTACACTCCTATGAGTGTCCCTTGCTGTCCATTTGACATTAACAGAAATTATTAACAGAAATTATCAGAGTACCTCTGACCAGCTGCTTTGATTGCATCACGTGACGCTTCCTAGGCGGCCAGCTGAGACTTCTCTGACATATAAATAACCCCCATAATGTTGTAGGCTCCGTGTGCAGTCTTTTGCTGTCTCCCAGGGGCACACTTCTCACATGATGGCCTTTGTGTAAGTACTACCTACTACCTACTATTTAGAATTGCTATCTCGTTGTAACTAGTCACCACATTTGTTTAATATATACTGTGTTTATTGGTGTATAACACTCACTTTTTCACCATGAAACTCGGGTGCAAATAGTGTGTGCGTGTTATACGCCGATACTGCAATTTTAGATGCCTTGGAGGGGACAGGGAGGGGGGTGGGACGAGCGCCGTCAGATTATATACAGTAAGAATCTCCTGTTTACTTGGCGGCCTGTTTAATAGGAATTCCCGTCTCCTGGGCCGCCATTGAACCACTGTTCTGTATAGCATATTAGATTCTCACTGTATGTAATCTGTCGGCGCTCGTCCTGCCCCCCTCCCTGTCCCCTCTAGGCTGCAGATGGGCGTTGATCAGGCTGCAATGATGGCAATGGTGAGGCTGCTGCATTGAAGGCAATGGTGAGGCTGCTGTATTGATGGCAATGGTGAGGCTGCATTGATGTGGACTGATGAGGCTGCATTGATGGCACTTGTGAGGCTGCAGATTGGCATTGACCCTTATTTTGCTTCAAAGTTCCTTATTTAAAATGTAAGTTTTTTTCCTGAAACTTCCCTCTTAAAATTAATGTGCGTGTTATACGCCTATGCGTGCTATACGCCAATAAATACGGTACTTTCACATTCTATATTTCTAGACTCAGTGGGCTTTTTTGGGTGCAGTTAGCCATTAGCATGGCTGGATCCTATTAAGGATCTGTTTTTCCCCCATACATTATCGGACGTTTTTGCAGCTCCGCTGGCTCCATGTATATTTGGAATTACTTGCCCCTGTTTAAGGATGTTGCAAAGATATTTGAAATTCAGTAAGTTCCGCTGTTCCTATAGAATTTTGCTGTACCATTTTTCATTTGACAGTACAACTGTTAAAATCGGCCTTATTTATCTCTTCATAGTTTACATTTTCAAAATTCATCACTCACCTAGATTGTGGATATATATAATATTACAATCCAAATAAAGGTACCTTTCTGTTGTTCGTTCTTGACCTCTTTTTCCACAAGTTTTCAAAACAAATCTGTCTATGTAATTAGTCATGATTTTAATGGCATTGTATCTCATTTCAGATAGAGAAATCTGTTCTCTTATCTGTTTTGTCTTTGAACCTTGGCCGTGTCCTGAAGAAGCCTAACGGCGAAACGCGTAGATGCACAAGGGCTCACTGCACTATAAACACAGATGCATATATGCTATGATTTTTTTTATCCTATTCGAAGAATAATGTTTGTAGTTTATATTTTTCAATAAATTTGATTGTTTATATTATTTCCTCCTCCATTGTTTCCTGGCCTTGAAAGTCCGTCTTTTGGTAATACTTTTAGTAGTACCCCCCATTGCACAATAGCTACCTAACTGACACATGGCCACACAGTGATGTCCAAGTACACCATTTCTTCTCACAAGGCAAATTATTACACCGAGAAGAACTGCCTTCAAGATCAACGACACCTACATCTCCCCCTGGAATTACACATTACTTGTACAATACATAAAGTAATTGGATAGAAAATTCAAAGTCTCCAGACATTTATCATCTTTTGAAACATTGTGCACAAAGCAATCCCCACAAAGCCACTTGATCTCCACTATGCACACTCTCTTCTATTCACGAACGTCCCTTCCAACACGCCCTGGGCCTGTAAAACATGGGAAAACAATCTCTCCATATCCATGTCACAAGAAGACTGGGAACGAGTCTACCCGAACATCCACAAAGGATCTGTAAACATCTCCACACAGGAGAAACGGATACAAAGTCCAATCACGATGGTACTGTACCCCCTCCCTTGGCCACAAATTTAATTTGGACATCCCAGACACTTGCTGGAGATGCAAACAGGAAAAAGGGACCCTCCTACACATTTGGTGGAGCTGTCCCACTATCCAGATTTTTTGGGGCGAAATTCACCAAATTATAATGAAAGTAACCACATACACGCTGGAACCAGCACAGTTCCTCTTACACCTTACCACCTTATCGAGTCGCAGCTACTTCAAATCCTTAGCCATGCACATGGTAAACATGGCAAAACCAATGTATTCCAATACATTGGGGCACTTCACACACCCTGTCAATTATAGAATGGCTAAATAGAATCTCCAAAATAGCTGAAATGGAACACCTCATCAGTATCGCCCATGATACACCTGGTAAATTCTCTTCAAAATGGGCCTGCTGGATCCACTTCCAGACAACAACAGACTACAAAGACCTCACCTCTGCCAATACACCTCCCACTGGACATCCTCCTATGACACCCGCATAAATCCAGAATCAACTCAAACACATCCTTATATTCACTTAGACCGAGAACAACGACCTATCTTTATTGGACACGTCTCCACAAAACCCGCTGCTCCTCCTATCTTCCCCCAACGGAGGGAAAGAGAGATGGATAACAAACACCCCCCCGGACCCCTACCACTATCTAAAATTTATACCTCATCTCCCCATCCCCCCCTCTCCTATCCCACCTCCTCTGAACACACCAATTTCCGCCCCCTTCTTATTACCACTGACACACCTCTCCCCAGACACCTAAGTATCCTCCTAGATAAACAGAAAACCATACGCGAAACCCGACCTACAACACTCTACTCTACCAGAACCCCTCTCGATACACCCCGACACGACCAAAACATTTCCACCTCCTCCATAACCCCTATCCTGCCCATAAGGTTATAAAACTCACAAGCCCAACCAAAATTATGAACCCAACAAGCTTCTAACCCCACAGATACAGGGTTCTTCCTCTTCAATTTACCGTTATTTAACACTTTTGAAGTTCATAACCTCTAAGTTACATTATTTACATACTTTGGCCATTGTCACTTGACTTATTTTATGTATTTCTGTGAAACTCTACATATGTGTGTTCTCTACTATTTCTAATAAAAACTTTATGGAAAAAAAAAATGTCCCACGATGTAGATCCAGCTCACACCACCCGACGGACCGCTAAAAGAAAAAAAAGCCACAACAGCTCCGCCTCCTTGGGAGGCTCCTGCCGAGTAATGCTTCTTCTTGGTGACAGCTGTTATATAGCTGAGGGTGGGGCCACCCGGTGACGTAAACAGGTGACCCCACCCCCTCTGATGCCATGGGACGTCAGAGGAAGGCGGGGTCGCCCAATGGTTGTTGGGGTCTGCGGGTGGGGGCTGATCAGAATCTGGAAGCCCCCTTTAATAAGAGGACCTCAGATCCCGGCCCCCCATGTATATTGGTAACGAGTACATTGTACCCCTACCATTTCACAAAAAAGTGTCAAAAATAGTAAAAAAGACAGGAGACACTTTGGGACAAGTCCTTTATTAAAAAATAAAGAAATTAAAATGTCCCACAATGTAAATCCATCTCACGCCGCCCGACGAGCCGAAAAAAGAAAAAAAAAGCAACAACAGCTCCGACTCCATGGGAGGCTCCTGCCGAGTGACGCTTCTTCTCGGTGATAGCTGTTAAATAGCTGAGGGTGGGGCCACCCGTTGATGTTAACAGGTGATCCCACCCCCTCTGATGCCACGTGACGTCAGAGGAAAGCGGGTTTACGTCACCAAGTGGCCCTGCCCTCAACTATATAACAGCTGTCACCGAGAAGAAGCGTCACTCGGTGGGAGCCTCCAATGGAGGCGGAGCTGTTGCAGCTTTTTTTTTTTTTCGGCTCGTAGGGCGGCATGAGATGGATTTACATCGTGGGACATTTTAATTTCTTTATTTTTTAATAAAGGACTTGTCCAAAAGTGTCTCCTGTGTTTTTTACTATTTTGACACTTTTTTTGTGAAATGGTAGGGGTACAATATACCTGTTATCAATTCACATAGGGGGGGAGGCCGGGATCTGGGCATAGGGGGGGAGGCCGGGATCTGGGGGTCCCCTTGTTAAAGGGGGCTTCCAGATTCCAATAAGCCCCCCACCTGCAGACCCCCACAACCACCGGGCAAGGGTTGTAGGGATTTTGGGGGGATCCCTACGCCATTTTTTAAAATTTAGCACAGGGTTCCCCTTAATTTCCATATAAGACCTGAAGTGCCTGGTATGGATTTTGGGGGGACCACCACGCAATTTTTTTAAAAAATTTTTAGTTCAGGGTTCCCCTTAATATTTGTACCAGACCCGAAGGGCCTGGTAATGGACTGGAGGTGGGGACCCATGCTGCTTTTTTCAATGAGTTTTATCTATATTGCCGAGACCGGACAATTCATTACAGCTGCGATCAGTATTAAATGACTTTTCTTTCTCGAACATCACGGGACACAGAGCCTCAGTAATAACTGATGGGTTATATAGGTATCACTAGGTGATTGGACACTGGCACACCCTAACCAGGAAGTTCAACCCCCTATATAATCCCTCCCCTCACAGGGATACCTCAGTTTTTACGCCAGTGTCTTAGGTGATGGACGTGTAAAGACGTTCTGTGCTGAGCTCCAAAGAGAATATCCTATATCCTATACTGGGGCAAGCCAGCCAAACCGGATCCATTTCAAAGTGTCTTTTCTAGGCCAAATTGAATGGTACCCGGGCCTCGTGTCTGAAGAAACGAGGTTTTACCTGTAACGCTTCTTCTTTTTAGAGAGCTGGACCCCGCATATCAGAAAATGGTTTTCTATCCTTATTTCTGGCCGGATGCTTTACAGGCCCAGAACTGTAGATCCCCCTATCCGTAGGGGGCCCCAGTCGCTGAAGGATTTTTCAAATGGAGCCCACTGTGAGAGGTGAAGATTGGGTCTGTATAACAGAACCTTGCGCTGGATAAGGTAAGGGAGATTCCACAGAATTTTTTAATTCTAGTAGGTTTTCTCCTTTAAGGTAAATGCATGCTATGCCTATTGTCGCCACCGGGGGCTGCCAAGAGCACATACCTTCTTATGCTGATGTCTGTCTCAAGTGTTCTCACGCTGCACAAGCTCCTCCGGCCGGCTCCAGGTAGGATGGGATGGGGGGCTCTCCTAAGGGATATCTCCCCCCAGACTAGGGGGAGGCCGCAGGTGGTCTGTGAGGCAGTTGTACACTGCACTTTCATTGCCACCGCCACCATTGCCACGTGCAGGCCCCATCACTACCAGCCTCTCTCCTTCCTCCCCCTCCCCCAGCCTTTCCTCCATGCTGTCCCGGAGGGTCGGCTCGTGCGGGAAGCGCACGTTTTTTCGAAAAACGAAGGGGTGGGTGGGGCATCAGCACAGCGTCCAGCGTGCTCAGACGCCCACATTTCCCGGCTGCAGGCTATTAAAGGCACAATTTACATATGCACTAAGCCTTTGGTGGGACACAGGCATTCTCCTAGGCAGCATTTACTAAGGTAACACCAGACTGGGCATTAGGTAACAAGGCTTTTGCCAGACTACATCGCTCAGCAGTCAGTGTTCATTTTGTGATACCTCCACCTTGTTGCTTTGCACTATGGGTAGAAGAGGTTCAAATACCCCAAGAACCAGAGGCTCTAGGGGATCTCATTCAGGTTCTGAGGACCCCCTTTCTGCAGCATCCTCCCCCCCTGAAGGGCTAGGGATGGCTAGCCAGGGAGAGCCATTGGGGTCAGGGTCTACACCTGCTTCTGGCACTTCAGCCCCTGTATACATTACACAGGAGGTTTTTTCGTCAACCATTAATGGTTTAGAGGAAAGATTAATGGCCGTGATCGCATCTTCACTCAGTGGAAGAAAACGCACTAGGCCTTCCTCTGTTTCCCAAGACCCTCAGGCAGAGGAGCTCTGGGATAAAGGAGAAGAATCCCTTTCAGAGGATCAGGATGGAACAGATGATTCCTCTTCGAAGGAATCAGGTGGAGAGGGACCCTCTTTGGCTTCCCAAGAGGAGAAAGTCTTAGTACAGATCCTTACTGGATTGGTCCGCTCCACATTTAAGTTGCCCATATCTGAATCAGTTAAAGAACCCTCTTCTTCTTTAGGGTCACTGAAAAGTCCTCAAACAGCACATGCTTTTCCTGTTCATAATTTACTTGAAAAGCTCCTTTATTCTGAGTGGGATCACCCAGATAAACGTTTTTTTCCACTGAAAAAGTTTTCAACACTTTATCCTATGGAAGAAAAGTTTATTAAAATGTGGTGAATACCAGCCATTGATGTGGCCATTTCCTCCGTAAATAATAGTCTGACTTGTCCTGTAGACAATGCTCAGATGCTCAGGGATCCTGTGGATAAAAAGATGGAATCCCTATTGAAGGATGTTTTCTCCTTAGCAGGTTCAGTGGCTCAACCTGCAGTAGCAGCGATTGGAGTCTGTCAATACTTAAGAGACCATGTTAAGCAGGTCATCAAAGTATTACCTGAACAGCAGGCCCAGGGGTTGGCTAACCTTCCAGCGGCCTTATGTTATGTTGTCGACGCCATCAGAGATTCTATCATGCAAACCTCTCGTCTTTCACTGGGGTTGGTGTTTATACGTAGAATCCTATGGTTGAAAAATTGGTCAGCCGAAGCACCATGTAAGAAGCTGCTGGCTGGGTTTCCATTTCGTGGTGCAAGGTTGTTTGGAGAAGACTTGAATAACTATATCAAGAGAATCTATTGTGGGAAAAGCACTCTTACCTGTTAAGAAGAGTAAGCGCCCCTCTTTCAAACTGACTCTTTCCCCAGCGCCAGGGGCTTCAGCCTCCAGGCAGTCTCGACGGCCTCCTCCGTCTGGGTCAAGAAACAAGAGTCAACCCCAGGGACAAAAGAAGTCCTGGGGGAAGAAGCCTACTAGGCAAGACACTAAGACCTCTTTATGAAGGGGGGCCACTGCTCGCTCGAGTGGGGGGAAGACTGCTACAGTTCTCAAGGCTCTGGCAGGAGGACTTCCAGGACAAATGGGTAATCTCCACGGTAACCTTAGGGTACAAGCTGGAGTTTCAAGAATTTTCCTCTCCTCGTTTCCTCAGATCAAGTGTCCCCAGAGATCCAGAGAAAAAGCAGTCGCTCCTTCTAGTGTTAGAGCGACTTTTGTCGCAGGAGGTCATTATGGTGGTTCCCGAGAAGGATCAAGGATTGGGCTTCTATTCCAACCTTTTTACGGACCAAAAGCCAAATGGGGATGTCAGACCCATTCTGGATTTAAGGGATCTGAACCTATTCCTAAGGATTCAGTCCTTCCGCATGGAATCAATTCGGACAGTAGTCTCCATCCTGCAGGGAGGAGAATTTCTGGCATCGATAGACATCAGAGATGCATATCTGCATGTGCCCATTTATCCTGCTCATCAGAAGTTTCTGCGATTCGAGATAGGAGGGCGCCACTTTTAGTTTGTGGCTCTGCCTTTTGGGATAGCCACTGCACCTCGAGTGTTCACAAACATCTTGGCTCCTCCTCTGGCCAGATTAAGGGCTCAGGGTATAGCTGTTATAGCATACCTAGACGACCTGCTCTTGATAGACCTGTCGGTAGCCTACTTGAACAGGAACTTGAGGACCACAGTCAAGTATCTGGAACACCTAGGTTGGATCCTCAACCTAGAAAAATCTTTCCTAAAACCAGTAAGAAGTCTGGAGTATTTGGGTCTGATCATAGATACAATATTTCTACCCCAGGCAAAGATCACTGCTTTAAGGGGGCTGATTCGGGCAGTCAGGACCAAAAAGGGTCCTTCTGTCCGCCTTTGTATGAGGCTGCTAGGAAAGATGGTGTCTTCATTCGAAGCAGTTTCCTATGCTCAGTTTCATTCAAGACTGCTGCAACACAGTATTCTGTTGGCCTGGAACAAGAAGGTTCAGGCATTAGACTTTCCGATGCACCTGTCTCATGCAGTGCGTCAGAGCCTCAATTGGTGGCTAATACCCGAAAACCTGCAGAAGGGGAAATCCTTTCTACTGGTTACTTGGACAGTGGTAACAACAGATGCCAGTCTGTCGGGTTGGGGAGCAGTCCTGGAACAGTCTGCGGTCCAAGGGGTATGGTCCAAAACCTGGAGGACCTTACCCATCAACATTCTGGAGATCCGTGCAGTATATCCAGCCCTAAAGGCCTGGACTATCAGGCTACAGGGTTGCCCGGTCAGGATCCAGTCCAACAATGGCACAGCAGTGGCTTATGTCAATCATCAGTGAGGCACCAGGAGCCGAGCTGCTCAAAAAGAGGTGAACCAGATCTTAGTTTGGGCAGAGAAGCATGTGCCATGCATATTGGCAGTTTTCATTCCAGGGATAGAGAACTGGCAGGCAGACTATTTAAGTCGCCAGCAGTTACTTCCAGGGGAATGGTCTCTGCATCCCGACGTCTTTTGGGCCATATGCCAAAGATGGAGGGTTCCAGGTGTAGATCTTTTTGCATCCCGATTCAACAAAAAGATAGACAGATTTGTGGCAAGGACAAAAGATCCTCTTGCATGCGGGACGGATGCGTTGGTGATTCCATGGCATTGGTTCTCACTGATTTATGCATTCCCGCCTACTGCTACTGCCACGACTCCTTCGCAGGATCAGGCAGGAAAGGAAGTCAGTGCTTCTGGTGGCCCCCGCTTGGCCCAGAAGGACTTGGTATGCGGAATGGTATGGGTTCCCCGTGGACCCTACTGGTACGCCCAGACCTGTTATCTCAAGGTCCAGTGTTCCATTCTGCCTTACAAACGCTAAATTTGACGGTTTGGCTATTGAAACATACGTTCTGAAGAGTCGTGGGCTTTCAGATCCTGTGATATCTACCTTGATCAATGCAAGGAAGCCAACTTCCAGAATGATTTATCATAGAGTCTGGAAAGCTTATGTATCCTGGTGTGAATCCAGGGGTTGGCATCCCAGAAAATATGTGATAAGTAGAATTCTTGATTTTCTACAATTGGGATTAGAGATGAAGCTGGCCTTGAGTACCATCAAGGGCCAGGTCTCGGCCTTATCAGTATTATTTCAATGGCCACTTGCTTCGCATTCTTTGGGCCGAAACTTTATGCAGGGGGTGACGTGTCTTAATCCTCCGGTTAAGGCGCCCCTAAACCCCTGGGACTTGAACTTGGTTCTGTCTGTGTTACAGAAACAGCCTTTTGAACCAATATGTAAGATTCCTTTGGTCTTGTTGACAAGGAAGTTAATTTTTCTGGTAGCCATTTCTTCTGCTAGAAGAGTATCAGAATTAGCAGCTCTTTCCTGTAAAGAGCCTTATTTGATTGTACACAAGGATAGAGTGGTATTGCACCCTCATCCTAGTTTTCTACCGAAGGTGGTTTCAGATTTTCATCTAAACCAAGACATTGTTCTGCCTTCCTTTTTTCCAGATCCCTGTTCTCCGGAAGAAAGATCACTACATTCTTTGGATGTAGTAAGAGCAGTCAAGGCCTATCTGGAAGCAACTGCTCAAATTCGCAAAACAGATGTTTTGTTCGTGCTGCCAGAGGGTCCCAGTAGAGGAAAGGCTGCGTCAAAAGCTACAATTTCTAAATGGATTCGACAATTGATTATTCAAGCTTACAGTTTGAAACAGAAGATTCCGCCGTTTCAGATCAAGGCACATTCCACAAGGGCTATTGGTGCTTCTTGGGCAGTGCATCACTGGGCCTCTATGGCTCAAATCTGCAAGGCCGCAACCTGGTCTTCAGTCCATACATTCACCAGATTCTATTAGGTGGATGTGAGAAGGCATGAGGATATCACCTTTGGGCGTAGTGTGCTGCAGGCAGCGGTACAGGGTCCTCAGGTCTGATTGCACCCTACTTGGTTGTGGTACCCCCCCCCCTTCGACAGCATTGCTCTGGGACATCCCATCAGTTATTACTGAGGCTCTGTGTCCCGTGATGTTCAAGAAAGAAAATAGGATTTTTTATAACAGCTTACCTGTAAAATCCTTTTCTTTTGATGGACATCATGGGACACAGAGGTCCTGCCCCTCTTCTAATACACTTATATTGCTTTGCTACAAAACTGAGGTATCTCTGTGAGGGGAGGGATTATATAGGGGGTTGAACTTCCTTGTTAGGGTGTGCCAGTGTCCAATCACCTAGTGATACCTATAAAACCCATCAGTTATTACTGAGGCTCTGTGTCCATCGAAAGAAAAGGATTTTACAGGTAAGCTGTTATAAAAAATCCTATTTTTTCCTTTAGAAACGTCATTTTGCTGTGGTACTGTTCTAAACACGGGAAAACTGTGCAACTTTACAGGCATACTATAGACACCCCCCAGGCACGATATTTAAAGGAATATTTCATTTTTATTGTTTCACTTTAAGCATTATTAAAAACACTGCTCCCAAAAAGAGTTTGTTTGGAAAAAATTTTTTGCATTGATACATGTCCCCTGGGGCAGGACCCAGGTCCCCAAACACTTTTTATGATCATAACTTGCATATAAGCCTTTAAAATTAGCACTTTTGATTTTTCATGTTCATTTCACAAAGACTTTAACAGTGTTTGTCCAAATTTTTTGCCTGTTCTCATGTTCTGGTTCAAACTGAACCTGGGGGTGTTCAGCTGATCCTTACCCACTTCTAATGATGGGCATACTTGTACCATTTTTTTTTTACTGTGGTGGTGAAATCACCTCCTACAGTGCTGGAGTCGCTGATTTACGTGTTGTGAGAGCAAACGCTGTTGCTGTCAAGATACATAAATCAGTGCTGTGGCTGAATGACGTAACTAAAAAACAAACAATGGTAACAATAAAACATTAACGCAATAAAACTTATTTTTTTTATCACAATCTGTGCCTAAAAAATATATGCCAAAACATCGGGGCAATCCGCCCCTAATGTTAGGAGCAAATCGCCCCTCCACCCCTGCCCCCATGCTTTGGCATATATGCTCTTTTTTTAAACTGTGGTGGTGAAATCACCTTCTACAGCGCTGGAGTCACGGCTTTACCTACAGTATCGTGGGAGCAAATGCTGTTGCTGTCAGAATAAATAAACCCGTGCTGCAGCTGAATGGTGTACCTGCTAAGCAAATGATGGTTAACAATAAACAAAGTAACATTACAGTACACCAGTAAGACATACCAAACCTGCAAAGCAAAAACAATAAAACACAGTAAAAATAAAACATTACAGTTCTAAAATACAGTAACAATAGAGAGCGAACAATAGAGCGGACAATAGAGAGCAAACGCAAGAGAGAGGACAATAGAGAGAAGAAAAATAAAACATTTCTTCTTGGCTTTTTTATTTTTTATTTTTTTGTGTTTTTTTCTGTTTTTTTTTTTAAACTGTAAACTTTAACTGTAATGCCCCGTACACACGGTCGGACATTGATCGGACATTCCGACAACAAAATCCATGGATTTTTTCCGACGGATGTTGGCTCAAACTTGTTTTGCATACACACGGTCGCACAAAGTTGTCGGAATTTCCGATCGCCAAGAACGCGGTGACGTACACCACGTACGACGAGACTAGAAAAGGGCAGGTCCAAACCAAGCGTGGCAACTTTTGGGCTCCTTTTGCTAATCTCGTGTTAGTAAAAGTTTGGTGAGAGACGATTCACGCTTTTTCAGACTCGTGGTTTTCAGATCGTTTTCTGCTGTTCAATTTGTGCTTGTGGGTTTGTATCTGCTCTTCAGTGCGTGCAGCGAATTATGCGTGACTCTTTTCATTGTGTCCTTTTTCTTTCGCTACTGTATTTCAGGTCGCTCTTCACAGGCCTTGCTGTTCTTCAGTGCGTTCTGTTACTTCGTTCTGAGCAGCCAACCGTTTTCTAGCTATGTTGCGTATACGTACTTCTCGTAGAGTTCATGCTGTGTGGGGGCTTGGTGTTGGGGTCCTTACCTTGACACAAGTCCAGTCCATGAACAGGGTGGGGAGGAGTTCATGGACCAAGAATTGGTTGCTTCAGCGTGACCAGTTCTGTCATATGCCTTTGCTCCGTGAGATCTGTGAGGATAATCCTGATGATTTCAGGAACTTTCTCGGGATGACGGACCCCGTATTTCACCGTTGGCTTTGCTGACCCCTTATATTAGCAGGCAGGATACCTGCATGAGGCAAGCCACCACTCCGGAGCAGAGGCTAGTCGCCACCCTGTGGTACTTAGTGATGGGGAGAAGCCTGCAGGACCTCAAGTTCTCCACAGGCATCTCCCCCCAGGCTCTGGGGATCATTATCCCAGAGACCTGTTCTGCCATCATTCAGGTCCTGCAGAAGGAGTATATGAAGGTAAGATTTTTATCCTTTAACATCACTTTCTATTGTATTTAATGTTTGATAATATATTGCATTTCTTTCCTCATTCCCTAATCGCCATGATTGTAATATGCTGTGAATGTCCCCTTTGTTCTCATGCATGCTGGATTTTTATGTACTTATTTTTTTGTCCTTCATACATATTTGCCTTCACTTACCTCCCCAGCATGGTCTCCTGGCCCTATATTCACCTCATGTAGTCACTTAACAGTGTATTTTATCAGCTCCATAGTAGTGCTTTACCCTAAATACCCCATAAAATGTTTTAAAATGCGATTTGTGCTTTAAATTCAGGCAGTGTGCCAGAGGCTTTTTTTGGGGGGTCCCCAAATCATTTGGAACCCTCCCTCCCCCCAACTGCTAAGTCAGCTGATACCAATTCTCTATCTATCCTCAATCCTCTATCTGCTGACTTTGCCAAACCCATACACACTATACCCATCTCTTTTGTGGTCAGATGTATGGATGAATTCCCCAAAGCATGTAGTGCAAGGGCCTGCCCGTATACTTTCAAATGGTACTGTTTAAAGTTTGTGTATGCTATTATTATCTTGATAGGTAATAGCAGAATTTACAAATGTGCTCAAATGTGTACAGTGTGTATTTATATCTTTGTATTATGACACTTCTTACCTGTCCAGTGGGCTGTCAATAGTGTAACTAAGGAGGGGCTGGCCAAAGTAATAAACATTATTTAGGCATTCATCTCTCAATGAAGTGGAGAGGGTTACCTGTCCAAGAGCCCCCCCCTAAAATGTTAGAAATGGCCCATGAGAGGGAGGGGGAGGGGGAATCTGATAGGTGTACCTTATACTTTGGTCTTTAAAAACTCCCTCAAATAAATGTTATCTTGATGTTGGCCAAGAATGTTTGTGTCTAATCTGCTTTCCCTGTTTATGTGCAAAATGGCTAATTTTTTGTTGTTGTTTGACTCCACAGTTTCCTTCCACGCCACAGGAATGGCAGACTGTGGCCTCCCACTTTGCCCAGCGGTGGGACTTTCCTAACTGCGGAGGGGCAATTGATGGGAAACACGTCCACATCGTCCCACCACCCAACTCGGGGTCATACTATTACAACTATAAGGGGTTCAATAGTATTGTGATGTTGGCGGTGGTGTCGGCTACTAACGAGTTCCTGTATGTGGACAGGGGGAAGAATGGCCGGATGTCAGATGGTGGAGTCATCACCCAGACGGAGTTCTACAGGCGTCTCCAGAATGGCAGCTTGTACTTGCCACCTCCAGAAGACAATGCAGAAGGACTCCCATTTGTCTTCGTTGCGGATGAAGCGTTTGGGCTGGGGGACCATCTTATGTGGCCATTCCTGATGAGGACCCTCACCCCGGACCAGAGGGTTTTTAATTACCGGCTGGCCAGAGCCAGAAGAGTGGTGGAGAACACGTTTGGAATCATGGCCAGCCGTTTCCGCCTATTTCTTACACCCATACACATGGCGGAGTACAAACTGAATTATATCAACCTGGCGTGCTGTGTTCTACACAACTTTTTATGGCAACATTCTGCTAACTATGCTGGCTCAGTTGGGGCTGAGGCCAGAATTCCAAATGAACCAACCCTGACGGCGCTTAAAAGTGGCCGTCCTGGCTTGCCCCCCCTGAGTGCCTGTGATGTCCGGCTGAGATACCTTCAATACTTTGTGGGTAGGGGGGCTATCAATATTCCAGACAATGTCTGAAACCTTTTTCAAATAATAAAAAAATAATAATTCTAAAATCTTTGGTGACATTTACTGCTTGTGTTTCTTTTAGCTGACCCTGACAGAAATGTGGTGAGTCCTGAAAATGGCGTGATTGTGTAACATTACAAAGCACTGTTGGGTGTTATTTACTAAAGGCAAAGACACTTTGCACTACAAGTGCACTTGAAACTGCACTTGTAGTGCAAAGTGGATTTTGCCTTAGGAAATAACCCCCATTGTCACAGAAAACACCAATTGGAGCACAACAAAAGTGGTGGAGACAATAATCCACACATTCTTGATTACCAATCTTTTTAATACCAGCACAATCACATGTGCATTTAGAAAAGGTTTTTAAAACAAACCAACATGTTTGTTGTATAACAATTTTTGGGGTCACATTAGAAAAAGTAGAAATGTCCATTTAAGATAAAACAGGCATGTTTGAAGCCAACAAGAAAGACACAAATTCAATCTTGAATTTACAAAGTTCACATTTGGTAGAACTTGAAGGCAATATCAGACATGAGTATTTACAAACTGTGTTTGATATTGGGTTCAGTTGGGGTGAAGTCACCCCAGGAAAAGCCAAATTTTGAAGATGCACACAAATTGCCGAATGTCAACATGTGCTACCTGCCATCATGGGGGATCAAGGGACGTGTTTTGGGGGTGCAACCCTTTCCTCACAGCTACTTTATTATTGAGGAAGGGGTTGCACCCCCAAAACACGTCCACTGATCTCCCATGATGGCAAATAGCACATGTTGACACACTGTGTGCATCTTCAAAATTTGGCTTTTCGCAAATATGTCAAAAAATGGTAAAAAATTTTAGCTCACAAAAAAACAAAGGGATTTGGAGGGGTTTTAAACTCTCCCTAAAACATCAATGATGTTCTTCATTTTTTTTTGAACATCATTGATGTTTTTCAGGATGTTTTCCAAGTCCCTATTACACCCCATGATCTCCCCGATCAGGATCTGTGCACTTTCAGAGGTGAAATGATCTGGATCCACAACATCACGATCACCTAAAAAGATAGAAACAAAAACACACCATGTATTATAGATATGCCGGCATCCATCTCTTACCTGAGCCTGTGGTCACAGACACTCACCTGTTGTGGTGTCAATTTCCACCATGTCTTCCTCCTCCTGCTCTGCTTGGCTTGGGTGGATTTCCCCTTCTTCCAGAGGTGGGGGGTCTGTGGTCTCCTTGGATGAGGTGTGTCCTTCAAGTCTTTTATCCCCTATGTAAAAAAAAAATAGGTATACTTAGCACACAGACATTTGATGGCAGAACTACTAAATATGAAACATTGCTTGGAAGTGGGGTACAATTGTCTATTTTGGCAGAGTTCCAAGAAATGTTATTGTCCTTTGTCAAGCTTGAATACTTACCTGTTTAGTACAAGCTTTACAGATGGAGACACCCCTATAGTATACACTGGAGCACCTGTGTAGGACCCCCTAATAAAAAGGGTGTTCTTGTGTCCCACACTAGTGCTCCAGAGTCCAGATGTGAAAACTGCTGCTAAATGTCCTCTCCTTACACAGAATCTAGTTTGCATTTCATTCTAGTTACAAACCCATCTAAACAACCAAATTATTTTCAGACAAGTAGGCCATAAAAAATGTTTGAAAATGCATATGGCCAAAACAATGGTGTGTTCTATGCCGAACGAACAATGTTTCATACGAACGAATAATGTGCCCATGAACATGAAAGTTGCCATTTTAAACTGTACAACAGTAAAGAAAAGCACATGGAGCAGCACGAACTTAATAAACATAAAGAATAGGAACACAGCACAACTACTTACTTTTTGCAGCACTCTCCGGATCCTTCTGTACTGCTCATGCTCCCTTAATTTCAGGTCCGACCACCGCTTCCTGAGCTGATCTTTCGATCACCATACCCCAAAATTCTGGTGCAGACTTTTGACCACTTTCGCCATGATCTTGGCCTTTCGGACATTGGGGTTGGGGTAGGATCTATACTTCCCGTCATAGTCGGCCTTCCTCAGGGTGTCGACCATCTCCAACATCTCCCCAAAGGACATATTTGATGCCTTAAATCGTCTCCTTCTGGATCGGGACATTTCAGGCTCCGGGCTTTCCTCCTTCTCCTCCTCCTCCTTGGTGTAATTATCTGACATCTGCTGTGTCTCTTCCCCCACTGCACCGAACGAGAAGGGGTGGGGAATTGACTAGAAAGAACGTCAGGAGCGGGCGGAGTTTCACGCATGCGCAGTGTCTATAAAGCGTAACAGGCGTGCGTAGTACGTACGATCTGTGAGCGGAGGAAGGAGTAACGGAGACGCCGATCATGATAGCGAAGGTAAGATTTAACATTGGGCCTATACTGCTTCTAGATTGAGGCCTATATTTGCACAAGTTTAGAAGACTTTAGGTTGACATTAGGGTTTGTCTTATGTTGTGTCTTGCAGTGAAAATGTATATCTGAAGGATCAGGACTTTATGCCAATCTTCATAGATATGTTCAGGGAGCTGCCTTGTCTGTGGCAGATAAACCACCCCGAATATAAGAACCAAACAAAGAGGAAGGCAGCGCTGGATAAGTTGATGCAATTTGTGAAGTCGGTGATCCCCACGGCAGACATAACCTATTTGAAGATCCTAATTGGTGGCCTGAGGAGCACTTATCTAAGGGAGCACAAGAAGGTCCAGGATTCCCAGAGATCAGGAGCTGCAGATGACATTTATCTCCCCAGGCTGTGGTACTATGACAGACTTCATTTTCTGGCAGGCCAGACTGAACCCAGGCCAGCACTCTCCACTCTTTCTTCCACGCTTCCTTCACCTCCAGCTGAGGCTTCTGACGCCCAACCTGGACCTTCCAGGCAGCAACATGTGGAGGAGCCCAGCTTGAGGCAGGTATAGCATTCTTCTAAATATTTCTGGTTGTCCAATCAGTGATGTTAAATAGATGTTAGTTTGGAGTACTAATTTATGATTGTGATTGATGATGCAAAAGCTAAAACCATGTCCCTTTTTCATACACAGGGAAGTCTCAGCCAGGAGGTGGCCGGGCCAAGCAGGCTGCCTGATACCCAGGTCCCTACCCTCTGCCTTCAAAGACAAAGTGGCAGGAAGAGGAGTAACCTGGAGGAGGCTGCCATAGGCCTATTTTGGAAGGATACTGAGGCCCTCAGAACCCCCCACAGTGTGGAGGAGGATTTTGCTGGCATAACTGCATGCAAAATGATGCAGATGGAAAAGGGCCAATGACTCCTATGTGAGTTTTTAATTTTGGAAGCTCTTAATAAGGGATTGAGGGGCCAACCTACATGTGCAACCCACATATATCACCTCACCCATAGTCCTCCTCCTCCAGGTCCTCCTCCTTCTCCAGGTCCTACTCCTCCTCCTGCCACATCTCCAACACCAGAGCCACAGCCGGGAAGGAAGCGTGGAAGGAAGACCAGAGAGTGATGACCCTGGGTTCAGTCTGGTTTGGCAAAATATGCAGCCTCTTGTAGTACCGCAGCCTGGGGACACAGATGTCATTTGCTGCTTTCCGGATCTCTGTGACTTCTGGACCAGACTGCACTCCCTTAGATATGGACTCCTCAGGCCACCAATTTTGTTGTCAAATAATTCATGTGTGCCCTGGGGGTCTAAGGCTTCGCCAATTTATGATGTTTCTCCAGTGTTGCCTCCCTCTTTGTTTGTTTCTTACCCCTTAATAAAGGAATTTGTGTTTCAATTATAATTGCCTATGTGTGTTTTCCTTCAAAAAGGACAGTTTGTTTGTGAGGATTCAGGTACATTTCAAAAATACAATGTGAAATTAACAAGAGACACCAACACCAAGCAATCTCCTTGAGATTAAATAATACAAGATAATAATGGTGTTGTGGTAACTTGACACACAAAACACACACAAAAATATTCTGGATACAAACCCAAAAAAAGATATAAAAATCACATCAGGCTTGAAAAAAAAAAAAACACAAAAAAAAATTATATAGATTTTTGGTCAGATGTGACAAATCATAATATATTGAGGAAATCACGAGAAATAATAAAGAAAGAAATTTGTGAGAACTCTGTGTGAATATCAGCAGCAAAACTACTTCGTTCTTCCTGCATTATAAAGAAGAAGAGAGTGCGCTGTATTAAACAATTTGAAACATTGCAGCCTGACGAAAGTGCTCTAGCTATTCCGAATGCTAATTTTACCAGACCGAGCTATTTCGTCTCGGAATTTCTTCTGAGTATGCGTGGCACTTTTTGCGTCGGAATTGTCCACACACGGTCGAAATTGACGCAATCGGATTTTGTTGTCAGAAAATTTTATAGCCTGCTCTCAAACTTTGTGTGTCGGAAAATCCGATGGATCCCACACACGGTCGGAATTTCCGACAACACGCTCCGATCGCACATTTTCCATCTGAAAATCCGAACGTGTGTACGGGGCATTAATGTTCCAGATTAGGGTCTCTCAAAATGTGATGGCCATCTCATCTTTTGAGTTTGAGACCCTGTGTAAGTGTGCCCTAGGACTGCGCAATGCTGTACCCTATGCTAATGCTCCACGTGTGTTGTAGCGTTTGAAACAGTCACCAATGCAGAGCCCAGTTTGGTCAGGACAGGAGGGACAATAAATACGGGTGTAACGCCTACATTTGCGTTTTCTGCAGACACAACATCTTCTTTGGGGTTTTTTTTGGGTAGGGGTACCAGGGAGGACATACGGAAAATGCCTCTCATGCAGTCGGCTCACTGCATTTGCGTTTGGAAAATGGGCCACAGCACTGTCTGGAAACAGAAGATTTTCTGGAATTTTAGGAAGGATCCAGTTTGTCCTGAAGCTTTGTATAGCACAAAAGCATTCAGTAGAGCCAATTGGAATAAATATACAGACACTTTTTTATACCAGCGCCTGGCCTTACAGGCAATTAGGTATGGTGCCAACAACTGGTCGTTGAGGTCCACCCCTCCCATGTTAAGGTTGTATTAATCAGGGACTCATCAGCGCAGACAACTTGATCGGGAGTAAACAAAGCTGCAAACTGCTGGTTGAAGTGGTTTATGAGGGGCTGAATTTTGTGAAGCCGATCGTATCCAGGGTCACCCAGAGGACGACAGAGTTCATTGTCATTGAAATGCACGAACCGTTCTGCTCGTATCGTGTCCTGGTCATTGAGGCAGAGAACACTGGCATATGGTGAATTGGGTCAGTGGACCAATATGACCGCAACTCACTTTTTTTTTTTGTTTCACAAAGGTACTTTTTTTTTAACTACGCCCATGAGGAGGGATAGACCCAGGAAGGTCTTAAATTCGGAGACCATAATAGGTCTCCAATCTCTGGCAAGGGGCAACTGGGAATTAGCAGCGATGAATTGACCAGCATGCAAATCGTTTTGGTCTACAACAGATCTATAGAGATCTTCCGTGAAAAACAGCAAACAAAAATCAAGTGACGTAAAATCAACTGTTTCCACCTGAATTCCAGGTTTGCGAATGGGAGAAGTACGGGTGCTGCAGAAGTGGTGAGCTCCCAATATGGATTGGCAAATGCAGCAGGAAGGGCACTATGTGCTAGACTGGCCTGTCTTTGTCTTCTTGGTGGCTGCGGGACACTAGTTGTGCTAGCCACCTCACCAGCTTAAGCTACACTTATGGGACTCGCCAAGTCACCAAGTGTTACTGCGGTGCTGGATGTACGACCAGGATGTACTAGGCCGCTGGTGCTTGCCAGTTCACCAGAAGGATGAGCGGCACTAATACTGGCTCTCTGCTCCATAAGAGAGCCCAGCGGTTCTTGCACTTCAAGAAGAACAGGGTCGGGTGCGACTGACCTTGGCAGGGACCACTACTCCGTCATCAGATTTATCTGTCAGGGTGCCGCTGCTGTCTACTGGTTTGTATTCTGAGCCAAAATTGGACAGATGGGTGACTTCCTCTTCACTCTCATCTGTCAGGCTCAGAACCATGTAGGCCTCTTCACTAGTGTACCTTCGACTGGAGATTTTGGCCTCTAAATTTACTGGTACACTAGTGAGACTCACAGGCAAAAAAAAACACCTGACTGTCAGCGACTGCTTCAAACGCTACCAAACCTGAAGCTATAAAAAAAATAACTAGCTAACCAGCGTCACCCATTACACTAATATGGTGATCACTGGTGACAGGGAGTGATTAAGGGGTTAAACCTTTATTAAGGGGGTTGGGGGGGTACCTAGACCTAACGCTGATTAGTGTCACAAATGACACCAGTACAGTAATCAAAGAAAAATATGAACACTGCACTGGGTGACACAGTGACAGGGAGTGAAGGGGTTAATTGGGGGCGATCGGGGAGTGATCGGGTGGGTGAAATATGTGTCTGTGTACTGTATCAGTGTAGTGTTGGTGCAACTCACCAACGTTTGGATTTCCTCTCTCCTCTCTCTGGAACAGAAAAGAATTCCAGAGAGGGAGATGACATCACTTGCCCTGTCTGTGTTTACACTTACACAGGCAGAGGAGGATTTCATTTGTGAGGACCGATCAGCAGTTCCAGGCCAGAAATTATTGGCATGGGCCTGGAGACTGAACGGTTCTGAAGCCAATCCAATCGGCACGGCCCCTGTAAGGTAACATTGATTTGCCCAACTGAGCCAACCTGCTGCAGTAAAACTGCGGCGGCTGGTCCGGAAGTGGTAAACAGCACAGTGCTTGTGCTGTGTAATCTGCCCCCCTCTAAACTATAAAAAAGAAAAACCTTGAACCTGGCACTTCCTGCATCCCCTCTCTAAACAGACCACGAAAATTAGGGCAGCTCTGCCCAGATCACTGTGGTTTGATTGCGGCCCTTCGTCATACGCTGCTGTTCCCTCTGATCTCCTGTCTCCCCCCTCACCCCCCTCCTTCCTGCATGTCAGCTTCTGTCTGTGTCTCCGTCTCCACCCCCGCCGCCGATTCTCGTAAAATGCTTTATGCTCACTGCCAGCAACTCTTTCATATCCTGCCAGAGCACACTGGATTATTCTTTTAGAAAAACGAGCTCTGTAAATACCGTTTTAGTGCTGTCTTCAGGCCACGTGACTCTAAACCAGTTTTCATGGCTACTGTAGGAGTGGCTGAGCGGCCATGTGATCTCCCAGGCTGACATCAGAGGGAGATCATGCCCCCCCTGCAGTATCCATCCATAGGAGCTGTACAGCGGTCGCGAGTCATGTGACTGGCCTGAAGACAGCTCTAAATCAGTATTTACAACGCTCGTTTTTCTACAAGATGGGTACAGTGTGCTCTGCCAGGCTCTAATAGAGAGTCTGACAGTGTTTGAGTTATATGGGTTAACAAACCCTTTAATGCAACGTCATCTTAAAACCGACTGGGAAGAGTGGTACAGGGAAGCACACAATATTTAATGAAGTGACTATGCCTTACAAGGCTGATGTTACATAATGAGTTTATGTGAAATCTCCATTAACAGCTGTAAATATTATTGCAATTAGAAATATATTTCGGTTAGAAGGAAATATATTTAAAATATTGAGTGTTGTGTTTTGGTGTTACGGTAATTAGTTCAACTTCAAAGGTTGGCCTTTTGTTTTTCCTGATCACATCTCACCTAGGTAGCAAACAACAGCCTTCTTTGACTAATCCAATCAGGCTGTTCCCAATTTACATTTACTAGGTACAGTGACCAATTAGGGAGAATTATATTAGCCACGGTACAGAAAGGAGGGGTATATAACGCTTTGTGACCAAGCTAAGTTCCTCTTTGGTGTGGGAACAAACAGCAGTCACCATGGGCTGACCTGAAGTTAACAGGTAATCTAACGCTATACTTGCATCTTATATTGTATTGTAAATATGGTTGCTGTGGGTAACTTGTAAATATAATTTAAGCCAGGGGGCTTACACTGTACATTGTGTTGTAAATACTGCCTGGTGTGTAATTTGTATATATTATGTAACCCCAGGGCTTTTTTTCTCAAACAATAGGTGCTGGAACTCAACCACGACCCCCTAAAACCTCTCCACCCACACCCACCCTCCAAATCACATCAAATAGTGGGTGTGGTCAGTCAAACTTCACAAACAGTAAGAGGGTCCTAAAGGGGCATTCGATACCAAGATTGCATTACATACAGAGTGCAGAGTTCAGGGGGGGTTACACACAGAGTGCAGAGCTGTCACTTGTAAACACAGAAACCGGACTTCTGTATTTACAAGTGATTGTGTTCAGCAGGCCCCCCCAAGGGTCTGAACCAGAGGTGGTGGAACCGAGTTCCATCAAGTTCCCCCTGAAAAAAAGCCCTGTATAACCCTATCAATAAATGTGTATTGCGGATGGAACTAGCTATTTTGTGTAAGATCTCTCAGATCTAAAGTGTCTCACAAAAGTGAGTACACCCCTAACATTTTGTAAATATTTTATTATACCTTTTCATGTGACAACACTGAAGAAATGACACTTTGCTACAATGTTTGGGAGTGTACAGCTTGTATAACAGTGTAAATTTGCTGTCTCCTCAAAATAACCCAACACACAGCCATTAATAAGGAAAAAAGGGGGAATATTAGGGACTTTCAGGAAGCCATGATCTGGTAAGATCATGCATTTCCATCCCTAGGGACTTTAGATGATATCATGGCCTGGTGAGGTCATGGATAGCCATCCCATTTATATTAAAAGAAAAAAAGTATATATACATATACAGAAGATGTGGGACTTTGTGTGAAGCATATGGCAGCAAAAGGGTAATTGGGTGAATAAAAGGAATTTTATTAGGCATATATTGTACATACATATTACCAGGTAGCATAGATAAATAACATACATAAGGTAATAGAACCAATGAGCACAGTTCATGGTACATAAACTGGTGACAACAAAAGTATGCAAAAAACAAAACAAGGTAATAACCATAAATAGATACTACAATGGTAGTTTCATATAGTAGAAATATTTAAAATTCACAAGTTCACCACGACATATGAGTGTATAGCAATGTTTTAAAGAATATGACCTGCAGGACCTATGGCCTTGCTGAGCCTGTGGGGGTACGAAATATATAATAACTTGAAATTCTTGATAAAACAGGTAGATACACAGCAATCAGTAGCTGTACGCTTTTCGTGGCTACGACCACTCGTCAGGAGCAGGCACGTGTGGTTTCTTTAAAAAATATTATGATAAAAGAAGCAAAAGAAATTGTGAATGGTAAAGACAAGGTTAGGGGAAGAATACAGAACCACCATAACCAGCGCTTACTTACTAAGATTGGGCATATTGAAGGTGCAGTGGCAAGGCCCTGCAAGCAGTCCGGAAAGCAACTCCACACCGGGAGCTTTATCTATACTACCTGGTAATATGTATGTACAATATATGCTTAATAAAATTCCTTTTATTCACCCAATTACCCTTTTGCTGCCATATGCTTCACACAAAGTCCCACATCTTCCGTATATGTATATATACTTTTTTTCTTTTAACACAGCCATTAATGTCTAAACCACTGGCAACAAAAGTGAGTACACCCCTAAGTGAAAATGTCCAAATTGGGCCCAATTTGCCATTTTCCCTCTCCGCTGTCATGTGACTCGTTAGTGTTTAAAGGTCTCAGGTGAGAATGGGGAGCAAGTGTGTTAAATTTGGTGTTATCATGCTCATACTGGTCACTGGAAGTTCATTATGGCACCTTATGGCAAATAACTCTCTGAGAATCTAAAAAAAGAATTGTTGCTGTACATAAATATGGCCTAGGCTATAAGAAGATTGCCAATACCCTGAAACTGAGCTGCAGCATGGTGGCCAAGACCATACAGCGGTTTAACAGGACAGGTTCCACTCGGAACAGGCCTCGCCATGGTCAACCAAAGAGTGCACATGCTCAGCGTCATATCCAGAGGTTGTCTTTGGAAAATAGATGTATGAGTGCTGCCAGCATTGTTGCAGAGGTTGAAGGGGTGGGGGAGGTCAGCCTATCAGTGCTCAGACCATACGCCGCACACTGCATCTAATTGGTCTGCACGTCTGTCATCCCAGAAGCAAGCTTCTTCTAAAGATGATGCACAAGAACCCGCAAACAGTTTGCTAAAGACAAGCGGATTAAGGATATGGATTACTGGAACCATGTCAGGGTATCTAATTGACCAGACCGTGTGGACTGCACAGAGGAGACCAGAAACACATGTAAGTGAAATAATGGTGTTTATTAAATAAGTGACAAGTAAAAGGAATATAAACAGTGCAAAACCAACACAACAAATCCACTACAAACAACAATATATACAAGTAAATGGAGATACCGGAATCGTAAACAAGCCAGGCTAAGGTCATACACAGGGAGGTCAGCAGATGGGCAAGGACGGGAGACCGAACAGGACAGGGAGAGGATGGATGGATGGGATACAGGGCAGGGATCCAAGGTAAAAGGAACAGAAGGGACAGGACCAGGAAGGGCTCAGGATAGGGATTGGATCAGATCAGGTCAGGACTAGGGATGAGCTTCGTGTTCGAGTCGAACCCATGTTCGACTCGAACATCGGCTGTTCGACCGTCCGTCGAATTGCGAACGATATGGGCCGTTCGCGCCAAATTCGTGTGGCGCGTCACGGCCCATAATTCACTGCGGCATCGCAGTGCATTGCTGGCTGATGATTGGCCAAGCATGCACTATGACCCGCATGCTTGGCCAATCACAGCGCCGTCAGTAGAGAGAGCTGTAATTGGCCAAAGCCAGGGTGGCTTTGGCCAATTATGGCTCAGGGGATTTAGTACACACCCCACACTATATAAGGCCGCCTGCACGGCGGCCCTGTGTAGTGTGTGTTCCGGTGTGCTGAGCGATAGAGAGAGAGAGAGACAGTGTCATTTGATTTGAGTTAGATAGATTAGGCAGAACAGTCAGTCAGTTAGCTGCACTTACAGTGTATTGTGTATATATATGCATCCCAGGTGTTGCATATATATATATACACTGTATTCAGTTTAGCTAGATCCGTTCCTGTTATCTTCTATCTAGACTATTTACATTCAGTGCAGTGTGTCCTGCTCACAGTGTTCAGCTAGATCCGTTCCTGCTATTTACATTCAGTACAGTGCTTCCTGCTCACAGTGTTCAGCTAGATCCGTTCCTGCTATTTACATTCAGTGCAGTGCGTGCTGCTCACAGTGTTCAGCTAGATCCGTTCCTGCTATTTACATTCAGTGCAGTGCGTCCTGCTCACAGTGTTCAGCTAGATCCGTTCCTGCTATATACATTTAGTGCAGTACGTCCTGCTCACAGTGTTCAGCTAGATCCGTTCCTGTTATCTTCCTACTGACAGGCAGGCTTGTCTGGTTACAGTATATAAAGCTACCTGAAGAAAATTACAGGTGTTCTTTTTGATCCTATTAGTACCACGGTCAGGCAGCTAGACTATTTACATTTAGTACAGTGTGTCCTGCTCACAGTGTTCAGCTAGATCCGTTCCTGTTATTTACATTCAGTGCAGTGCGTCCTGCTCACAGTGTTCAGCTAGATCCGTTCCTGCTATTTACATTCAGTGCAGTGCGTCCTGCTCACAGTGTTCAGCTAGATCCGTTCCTGCTATTTACATTCAGTGCAGTGCGTCCTGCTCACAGTGTTCAGCTAGATCCGTTCCTGCTATATACATTTAGTGCAGTACGTCCTGCTCACAGTGTTCAGCTAGATCCGTTCCTGTTATCTTCCTACTGACAGGCAGGCTTGTCTGGTTACAGTATATAAAGCTACCTGAAGAAAATTACAGGTGTTCTTTTTGATCCTATTAGTACCACGGTCAGGCAGCTAGACTATTTACATTTAGTACAGTGTGTCCTGCTCACAGTGTTCAGCTAGATCCGTTCCTGTTATTTACATTCAGTGCAGTGCGTTCTGCTCACAGTGTTCAGCTAGATCCGTTCCTGCTATTTACATTCAGTGCAGTGCGTCCTGCTCACAGTGTTCAGCTAGATCCGTTCCTGCTATTTACATTCAGTGCAGTGCGTCCTGCTCACAGTGTTCAGCTAGATCCGTTCCTGCTATATACATTTAGTGCAGTACGTCCTGCTCACAGTGTTCAGCTAGATCCGTTCCTGTTATCTTCCTACTGACAGGCAGGCTTGTCTGGTTACAGTATATAAAGCTACCTGAAGAAAATTACAGGTGTTCTTTTTGATCCTATTAGTACCACGGTCAGGCAGCTAGACTATTTACATTTAGTACAGTGTGTCCTGCTCACAGTGTTCAGCTAGATCCGTTCCTGTTATTTACATTCAGTGCAGTGCGTCCTGCTCACAGTGTTCAGCTAGATCCGTTCCTGCTATTTACATTCAGTGCAGTGCGTCCTGCTCACAGTGTTCAGCTAGATCCGTTCCTGCTATTTACATTCAGTGCAGTGCGTCCTGCTCACAGTGTTCAGCTAGATCCGTTCCTGCTATATACATTTAGTGCAGTACGTCCTGCTCACAGTGTTCAGCTAGATCCGTTCCTGTTATCTTCCTACTGACAGGCAGGCTTGTCTGGTTACAGTATATAAAGCTACCTGAAGAAAATTACAGGTGTTCTTTTTGATCCTATTAGTACCACGGTCAGGCAGCTAGACTATTTACATTTAGTACAGTGTGTCCTGCTCACAGTGTTCAGCTAGATCCGTTCCTGTTATTTACATTCAGTGCAGTGCGTCCTGCTCACAGTGTTCAGCTAGATCCGTTCCTGCTATTTACATTCAGTGCAGTGCGTCCTGCTCACAGTGTTCAGCTAGATCCGTTCCTGCTATTTACATTCAGTGCAGTGCGTCCTGCTCACAGTGTTCAGCTAGATCCGTTCCTGCTATTTACATTCAGTGCAGTGCGTCCTGCTCACAGTGTTCAGCTAGATCCGTTCCTGCTATTTACATTCAGTGCAGTGCGTCCTGCTCACAGTGTTTAGCTAGATCCGTTCCTGCTATTTACATTCAGTGCAGTGCGTCCTGCTCACAGTGTTCAGCTAGATCCGTTCCTGCTATTTACATTCAGTGCAGTGCGTCCTGCTCACAGTGTTCAGCTAGATCCGTTCCTGCTATATACATTTAGTGCAGTACGTCCTGCTCACAGTGTTCAGCTAGATCCGTTCCTGCTATTTACATTCAGTGCAGTGCGTGCTGCTCACAGTGTTCAGCTAGATCCGTTCCTGCTATTTACATTCAGTGCAGTGCGTCCTGCTCACAGTGTTCAGCTAGATCCGTTCCTGCTATTTACATTCAGTGCAGTGCGTCCTGCTCACAGTGTTTAGCTAGATCCGTTCCTGCTATTTACATTCAGTGCAGTGCGTCCTGCTCACAGTGTTCAGCTAGATCCGTTCCTGCTATTTACATTCAGTGCAGTGCGTCCTGCTCACAGTGTTCAGCTAGATCCGTTCCTGCTATATACATTTAGTGCAGTACGTCCTGCTCACAGTGTTCAGCTAGATCCGTTCCTGTTATCTTCCTACTGACAGGCAGGCTTGTCTGGTTACAGTATATAAAGCTACCTGAAGAAAATTACAGGTGTTCTATCCCAGCTTAGTGCAGCTACAGGCCATTAGTATGTCTGGAAGGCCAAGAAGGAGAGGCAGACAGTCACAAGCCAATAAGAGAGGGCAAGCAGGCTCTGTGTCTAGTGCTGGTCGTGGAGACGGTGCATCCTCATCAGCACGTGGCCATGGGACACGCTTGGCCTTTTTTTCGGCAGCTGGCCGTGTTGAGCCGCAACATGCGGAAGACTTGGTCGAGTGGATGACCAAGCCGTCCTCATCCTCCTCATCCTCTCTCACCCATGCCCAGGGTGCTTTGTCTGGCAAAGCAGCGGCCTCTTCCCTCAGCTCAATGTCATCAGTGACTCCTTCCCTAGCCCCACCATGTCCTCCTGAGGATTCCCTCGAACTGTTTGACCACAGTGTTGGGTACATGCTCCAGGAGGATGCCCAGCGTTTGGAAGGCTCTGATGATGATACTGAGCTCAATGAAGGCAGTAACATGAGCACGGACAGAGGGGGTGCCCAAGAAGGACAGCAATCTGGCAGTCATGCTCCCCCTGCTGCAGCATACTGCCAGGTTTGCTCCAGTGATGAGGAGGGAGGGGATGATGAGGTCACTGACTCAACGTGGGTGCCTGATAGGAGAGAGGAGGAGGAGGAGGAGGAGGAGGAGGAGGAGGTGGCACATCACCAACTAGGCAGGATGCCCTCCAGGGGCCAGCCTAAGGGCAGCACATTGACTGCATCACACCCCAAAGCTCCACATGTGCAGGGCGCTGCAGTCTCTGCGCGTTATTCAAAAAGTTCTTTGGTGTGGGCCTTTTTTGAGACGAGTGCATCAGATCGCACCGCTGCTATTTGCAATATATGTCTCAAGCGTATCTCGCGTGGCCAAAACATCTCCCGCTTGGGTACCACATGCTTGACCAGACATATGTTGACCTGCCATGCAGTTCGTTGGCAAGCGTATCTAAAAGACCCACACCAAAGAACAAAGACGATCTCTCCTTGCTCCTCATCAGCTGAGATTTCCAACCCCACTAGACCTTCAGTCCTCTCTGCGACCTGCAGTGAGAGGAATGAAGGTGTAGAATTAGGTGTGTCACAGCCAAGTACTTATGGGCAATCTGCTTTTGGTACACCGACGTCAGATTGTACCAGGCAAATTTCCCTGCCCCAGCTGCTGCACCGCCGAAAGAAGTTTGCTCCCAGCCATCCACATGCCCAGCGGTTGAATGCTAGCTTGGCAAAATTGCTAGCACTTCAACTGCTGCCTTTTCAGTTGGTAGACTCTGCCCCCTTCCGTGAGTTTGTGGAATGTGCGGTTCCTCAGTGGCAGGTACCCAAACGCCACTTTTTCTCACGGAAGGCGATTCCGGCTCTCTACCGGCATGTGGAAGGCAATGTCCATGCCTCGCTGGACAGGGCGGTCAGCGGTAAGGTGCATATTACCGCTGACTCATGGTCCAGCAGGCATGGACAGGGACGTTACTTAAGTTTCACGGCGCATTGGGTGACTCTGCTGGCAGCTGGGAAGGATGCAGGACAAGGTGCAGTAGTGTTGGAGGTTGTTCCGCCACCACGCCTCCAAAATGCTGATTGTGACACACCTCTCTCCTCCACCCCCTCCTCTTCTTCTTCCTCCATGGCCTCTTCCTCGGAACCAGCGGTGCTCCGTAGGCGTTCAAGGGGCTACGCAAGTACGCAGGCCAAAAGATGCCATGCGGTGCTTGAGCTGGTGTGCTTGGGGGACAGGAGCCACACTGGGGCAGAGGTTCTGTCAGCTCTGCAGGGGCAGGTTCAGAGGTGGTTGACGCCACGCCAACTTAAGGCAGGAATGGTGGTTTGCGACAATGGCACCAACCTCCTCTCTGCCCTCCGACAGGGACAACTGACCCATGTGCCCTGTTTGGCTCACGTCCTTAACTTGGTGGTGCAGCGGTTCTTGGGCAGGTACCCGGGCTTACAGGATGTCCTGAGGCAGGCCAGGAAAGTCTGTGTGCATTTCCGCCGGTCATATAATGCCAGTGCTCGGCTGACGGACCTCCAAAAGGAGTTTAACCTGCCCAAGAACCGCCTAATCTGTGACATGCCCACCAGGTGGAACTCGACGTTGGCCATGCTGCAGCGGCTGCACACGCAGCAGAGGGCCATCAATGAGTACCTGTGCGACTATGGCACCAGGACAGGGTCAGGGGACCTTGGTTTTTTTTCCCCACGCCAGTGGGCCATGATCAGGGATGCATGCACTGTCCTGTCACCATTCGAGGAGGCCACGAGGATGGTGAGCACTGACAGTGCATGCATCAGTGACACTGTCCCCCTTGTCCACCTGTTGGAGCACACGCTGCGTGGGATAATGGACAGGGCACTTGAGGCAGAACAGAGGCAGGAAGAGGAGGACTTCCTTAGCTCTCAAGGCCCCCTTTATCCAGACAGTGTTCCTGCGTGCCCGCCGATCACACAGGAAGAGGACGAGGAGGAGGAGGAGGAGGAGGAGGAAGATTGTGTCAGTATGGAGGTGGAGCCTGGCACTCAGCATCAGCAGTCTTTAAGGGATCAGTCCCAAGGAACACATGGACTTGTACGTGGCTGGGAGGAGGTGGCTGCGGACGTTGTTGTCCTTAGTGACCCAGAGGACTCCGGACCGAATGCCTCAGCAAACCTACGCTGCATGGCCTCCCTGATCCTGCAAAGCCTGCGTAAGGATCCTCGTATTCGTGGTATCAAGGAGAAGGACCAATACTGGCTGGCAACCCTCCTTGATCCACGTTACAAGGGTAAGGTTGCGGACCTTATCTTGCCATCGCAGAGGGAGCAGAGGATGAAACATCTTCGGGAGGCCTTGCAGAAAGGTCTGTGCAACGCGTTCCCAGAGACTGGGAGGTTACAAACTCCTGTTTCTGGACAACGTGTTGCTGAGGCTTCGGTCAGTCAAAGAAGGAGCGGTGGAGAAGGTGGCCGTCTGACCGATGCGTTCAGACAATTTTTTGGTCCGCAGCCCCAAGGTATGATCGGTTCCAGCAACCATCGCCAGCGTCTGTTTTACATGGTGCAGGAATACCTAGGGGCAAGATCAGACTTGGACACCTTTCCCACCGAAAATCCTCTGGGTTACTGGGTCTTGAGGATGGATCACTGGCCAGAGCTTGCACAGTATGCAATTGAGCTACTGGCCTGTCCTGCATCCAGCGTTCTTTCGGAACGCACATTCAGTGCTGCTGGAGGCGTGGTAACCGATCACAGGGTGCGTCTGTCCACCGACTCGGTCGATCGGCTGACCTTCATAAAAATGAATCAGTCTTGGATCACCACCAGCTACCAAGCACCTGATGCAGATGTAACCGAATAATTTTTTTTGAAATCTCAGATCCCTTCAAAGACTGCCTATGCTGATGCTGAGTGACTATCCCTGAGTAATTATCCTCTTCCTCCTCAATCATCACGCTGATAGCTTGTAAGAACATTTTTGGTTCTGGGCGCCACCACCAGTGCCTAAGGCACAATTTTTCAGCCCCTGTTTAACAGGGGCGTGTAATTACAATTTTTGATGTAATACTTTGCAGCAGGGCTCGTTCCTGCATTCCAACTAGAGTGTCTGTGAGGGGTTGCAGTGTTGTGGCACCAGCACCAGTGCCTAAGACCCAATTTTTCAGCCCCTGTCTAACAGGGGCGTGTAATTACAATTTTTGATGCAATACTTTGCAGCAGGGCTCGTTCCTGCATTCCAACTAGAGTGTCTGTGAGGGGTTGCAGTGTTGTGGCACCAGCACCAGTGCCTAAGACCCAATTTTTCTGCCCCTGTCTAACAGGGGCGTGTAATTACAATTTTTGATGCAATACTTTGCAGCAGGGCTTGTTCCTGCGTTTCAACTAGAGTGTCTGTGAGGGGTTGCAGTGTTGTGGCACCAGCACCAGTGCCTAAGACCCAATTTTTCAGCCCCTGTCTAACAGGGGCGTGTAATTACAATTTTTGATGCAATACTTTGCAGCAGGGCTTGTTCCTGCGTTTCAACTAGAGTGTCTGTGAGGGGTTGCAGTGTTGTGGCACCAGCACCAGTGCCTAAGACCCAATTTTTCTGCCCCTGTCTAACAGGGGCGTGTAATTACAATTTTTGATGCAATACTTTGCAGCAGGGCTCGTTCCTGCGTTCCAACTAGAGTGTCTGTGAGGGGTTGCAGTGTTGTGGCACCAGCACCAGTGCCTAAGGCCTAATTTTTCAGCTCCTGTTCAACAGGGGCATGTAATTACAATTCTTGATCTAATATTTCACAGCAGGGCCCTGTGAGGGCTTACAGTGTTTTGGCCACAGCAACACCTAAGGCCCAAATTTCTGCTGAGTATATAGGGCAGGACCCTACTTTCAAACATCTAACTTACAAACGACTCCTACTTGCAAACGGAAGGAGACAACAGGAAGTGAGATGAAATCTACCCCTAAGGAAGGGAAATTCTCTCCTGTAAGAGTTAATATGGGAAAACAATTTTTCCTTTCCACTGATGCTTTCCAATCCTTGTTCCACAAAAAAACACAAATTTTCAAAAAACATTTTTCATTGGGACAAAAAAGTGAGGTGAAATCTTCTGAAGAGGAGGAAAGACGCAAAACAAATGTCACAGGGGTGATAACCCTTCCCTATGTTTTCCAAAAAGCTTAGAAAAGATTTTTTGGCTGGAGCTAAACACATTAAAAATGTTCAAAATTACAAACAGATTCTACTTAACAACAAACCTACAGTCCCTGTCTTGTTTGCACCGCCTGTATACTGCTGTTCAGAGTATATAGGGACCTTTCCTTATTTTAATTTGGGTGCGGGGTTCCCCTTAATATCCATACAAGACCCAAAGGGCCTGGTAATGGACTGGGGGGTACCCATGCCGTTTGTCTCACTGATTTTCATCCATATTGCCATGACCCGACATGACATTAAACCCGCAAGCAGTTTTAAATGAGATTTTTTCCTTTAAAAATGACATTTGGTGCAGGGACTGTTCTAAACATGGGAAACACGCGTCACTTTACAGGCATACTATAGACACCCCCCAGGTACGATATTTAAAGGAATATTTCACTTTTTTTTTTTTTACTTTAAGCATCATTAAAATCACTGCTCCCGAAAAAACGGCCGTTTTTAAAAGTTTTTTTTGCATTGATACATGTCCCCTGGGGTAGGACCCGGGTCCCCAAACCCTTTTTAGGACAATACCATGCAAATTAGCCTTTAAAATGAGCACTTTTGATTTCGAACGTTCGAGTCCCATAGACGTCAATGGGGTTCTAACGTTCGTGCGAACTTGCGGTCCGTTCGCGGGTTCTGGTGCGAACCGAACCGGGGGGTGTTCGGCTCATCCCTAGTCAGGACAAGGCAGATGCAGGCTCAAGGTCAAAATAACAGGCAGGGTCAGAATGCAGGGAGAGAGATACCAAGGCAAGCCTATGAGGGCTTGCTGGGTATATATAAGGCTGTGGTAATTGAACTCATGTCACAGCTGAGCGCAGTGTGTGCTGTTTGCTCCACACTGCCGGAGTGCACCCGCTGGTGGACACCGGTACTACGGCCCAGGGATGCAACAGTGCCACCAGCAGGAGAGACTTTTTACTGCAGGACCCAGGTGTTGGAAGACACCCGCTGGTGGACACTGGTACTGCGATCCAAGAGACCGATAGCGCCACCAACCCTCTCATGACAGTACCCCCCCCTAAAGGAGCGGCCTCCGGACGCTCTAACAAGGTGCAATTGTCCAAAGTTCATGGCCTCCAACCGAACAGATGAGGGCACATCAAGCTGGGCATCGGGTACATCAAACTGGACAGTGGGTACATCTGAGAAGACAGCGGGCACATCCGAGCAGACAGCGGGCACATCCGAGCAGACAGCGGGCACATCCAAGCTGACAGCAGGCTGACAGCAGGCAGGAATACACCAAGCTGGGCAGCGGGCACTTCCAGCTGGGCAGCAGGCGCATCAGGCTGGGCAGCAGGCACAAGCACTTTGAGCTTGGCAGCAGGCACGTCGAGCTGGGCAGCAGGCACATCAGGCTGGGCAGCGGGAATGGGCACTTCGAGCTGGGCAGCAGGCACATCAGGCTGGGCAGCAGGCATGGGCACTTTGAGCTGGGCAGCAGGCACATCAGGCTGGGCAGCGGGCATGGGCACTTCGAGCTGGGCAGCAGGCACATCAGCCTAAGCAGCGGGCATGGGCACTTCGAGCTGGGCAGCAGGCACATCAGGCTGGGCAGCGGGCATGGGCTCTTCGAGCTGGGCAGCAGGCACATCAGGCTGGGCAGCAGGCATTGGCACTTCGAGCTGGGCAGCAGGCACATCAGTCTGGGCAGCAGGCATGGGCACTTTGAGCTGGGCAGCAGGCACATCAGGCTGGGCAGCGGGCATGGGCACTTCGAGCTGGGCAGCAGGCACATCAGCCTAAGCAGCGGGCATGGGCACTTCGAGCTGGGCAGCAGGCACATCAGGCTGGGCAGCGGGCATGGGCTCTTCGAGCTGGGCAGCAGGCACATCAGGCTGGGCAGCAGGCATGGGCACTTCGAGCTGGGCAGCAGGCATATCAGTCTGGGCAGCAGGCATGGGCACTTCGAGCTGGGCAGCAGGCACGTCAGTCTGGGCAGCAGGCATGGGCACTTCGAGATGGGCAGCAGGCACATCAGTCTGGGCAGCAGGCATGGGCACTTCGAGCTGGGCAGCAGGCACATCAGTCTGGGAAGCTGGCACGTTAGTCTGGGAAGCTGGCACGTCAGTCTGGGAAGCTGGCACGTCAGTCTGGGAAGCTGGCACGTCAGTCTGGGAAGCTGGCACTGAGACATCAGGCTGGAAGTCAGGCGCTGGTACAATAGACTGGGAAGCTGGCACATCAGACTGGGAAGCTGGCACACCAGACTGGGAAGCAAGCCTCGAGACATCAGGCTGGAGGGCAGGCACTGAGACAACAGACTGGGAAACTGGCACATCACACTGGAAGGCAGGCATTGAGGCATCAGGCTGGAAGGCAAGCTTTGAGACATCAGGCTGGGAAGCTGGCACATCAAACTGGGAAGCTGGCACATCAAACTGGGAAGCTGGCACATCAGACTGGGAAGCTGGCACATCCGACTGGGAAGCTGGCACATCCGACTGGGAAGCTGGCACATCAGACTGAGAAGCTGGCACATCAGACTGGGAGGCAATCGAGACATCAGGCTGGAAGGCAAGCTGCAAGACATCAGGCTGGGAAGCTGGCACAGCAAACTGGGAAGCTGGCACATCAAACTGGGAAGCTGGCCATCAATCTGGGAAGCTGGCACATCAATCTGGGAAGCTGGCACATCAAACTGGGAAGCTGGCACATCAGACTGGGAAGCTGGCACATCAGACTGGTAGGTAGACATCAAGACATCAGGCTGGAAGGCAAGCTTCAAGACATCAGGCTGGGAGGCTGGCACATCAAACTGGGAAGCTGGCACATCAAACTGGGAAGCTGGCACATCAGACTGGGAAGCTGGCACATCAGACTGGGAAGCTGGTACATCAGACTGGGAAGCTGGCACATCCGACTGGGATGCTGGCACATCCATCTGGGAAGATGGCACATCAGACTGAGAAGCTGGCACATCAGACTGGGAGGCAATCTTCGAGACATCAGGCTGGAAGGCAAGCTGCAAGACATCAGGCTGGGAAGCTGGCACAGCAAACTGGGAAGCTGGCACATCAAACAGGGAAGCTGGCACATCAATCTGGGAAGCTGGCACATCAATCTGGGAAGCTGGCACATCAGACTGGGAAGCTGGCACATCAGACTGGGAAGCTGGCACATCAGACTGGTAGGTAGACATCAAGACATCAGGCTGGAAGGCAAGCTTCAAGACATCAGGCTGGGAGGCTGGCACATCAAACTGGGAAGCTGGCACATCAAACTGGGAAGCTGGCACATCAGACTGGGAAGCTGGCACATCAGGCTGGTAGGAAGGCATCGAGACATCAGACTGGGAAGCTGGCACATCAGACTGGGAAGCTGGCACATCAGACTGGGAAGCTGGAACATCAGACAGAGAAGCTGGAACATCAGACTGATAGGCAGGCATCAAGGCGTCAGACTGGGAAGCCGGCACATCAGTCTGGGAAGCTGGCACATCAGGCTGGGAAGCTGGCACATCAGGCTGGGAAGCTGGCACATCAGGCTGGGAAGCTGGCACATCAGACTGGGAAGTGGGAGCAGGTTGGGTTACTGGCAGGATTGTATGAGTGGGGAAGAACTTCCGTTTCTTCTTTGGCTTAACTGCTGGAGATCTGTAGGTGGCTGTAGGACTGTAGACAGGAGGTGAGGCATACTGAAAGGAAGGGCTGGGATATGGCAAGGAAGGGGGAACAGCAGCCAGAGGGAGTTCTTGTGGGGAAGTTGCAGGTATTAGAGAAGAGACAGGTGGGTTAAAGGCAGGATAGGTACAGGAAGTAGAAACAGGGCATTGATACTTGGTGGGGAGCAGGGTATATTGGACTGCAGCTGAGGTTGCCAGGGGTGATGGGAGAAAGGACATCTGAGCAGGCAGGTATTTAGTAGCAGGTCTGGTTTGTGGAGAGCTGACAGAAGCTGGGCATAACAGGTCTAACCATGCCTGAAGTACAGGTAGCACAAAAGTGGCCTCACATTCCCTCTGTCTGACCAGCGACTGCACTTCATCTATACAATCCTTCAACAACTGTTTGGGACAAACCGAATAATGCTCAAAAAAGGATGCAGAGTCATCCTCCAACAGCCATACTAAGGACGCAACCTGGTTAATGCTGAAGGGGGGAGAAAAGTCATCATGGCCCTTTGGGATACAAGGCAGAGCCAGCTCTGTACACATTCCAATCAAAGGCTGAACATCCTCAAACCGTATACTGCCCTGATCGACCACAGAGTGAGCTAAACGGATAATCTCCAGCAGCTGATCACTGGACCACCCTTCCAATGTCTGGCGGAGATATTCAGAACTCTCTGTTGCCAGCAGAGCATAATAAGCAATTATATCTGAATTCATCCCAGTAATGTGCAACAGAACCGAGATGGTTCCCTTGTGCAGCCACTTCTGGTCAGAGATGAAAGGCGCCTCTAAGTGCAGTATGTAAAATTTAATAGAGGGTTAAAAGCACTTACAAGATTGTTGAGTGTTAAAAGACATGATAAAATCAGTCCTCATCTGTGGCATGTGTCCATCCTCAGCACGGTGGTATAGAGCAGTGTAGAGCCGTCCAGCAGCTGTAAAGCGTTCTCATGCGTGTTGAAAAGAGGAGGCAGCAGGGAAGCCTGTATTCACTGCGGGACACACAAGACTGATGGTGTCAGTGGAGAGAAGGGGGCGGTAACGCGTTTCGGAGCATGTGCGGCTCCTTCGTCAGACCTACGCTCACACTCCTCAAGCTGGCTTATAAATGGTGAGGGGGAGGAGCAAGGGGAGGAGTGTGGGCAGATACTAAATACACAATGATAAGGGAAGTGACAGATGTATTATGAGGACGGCCAAGACGACCGTGCACTCGCAAAATGGATTATTAACGTCAGTGCTATATACAATGAAGTCCTGAAGGAATTTGAAACAGGGGTACAGGGCACAGATGTCAGTGATTAAATTACAATAATAAATAAATAAATATACAAACATAAGGTTGACATTGAATTAATATACAGGTGTGTTACATGGTCGGCCGGGTGTCTATATGAATGTGTTATAAAGGCGGCCGGGCATTTGTACACATGCAAATAGGGTCGTAAGTCTAATGTTGAGTTGACAATGAATAAATCTACAGCCGTGTTACAAGGGCGGCCAGGCGTATATACACATGTGTTACCGGGGCAGCCAGGCATCTATGTGCACATGTTACAAAGGCAGCCGGGCGTTTGTACACATGCAAATAAGGTCGTAAGTCTAATGTTGAATTAACAATGAATAAATAATAAATAAATATGTAGCCATGTTACAAGGGCAGCTGGGGAGCTATACACCTGTGTTACAGGGGCGGCCAGGCATCTGTTGTAAGGGGATAAAAAAAAAAACTACAGAAGGATAATAGGAGGTGGTGGATACTTATACAAATAGTGCAGATTATGCCTGTAGCAATACTCTGACGATAATAGATAATAATAGATAATAATAGACTGTAAATAAGTATGCGAGTGTGTTACAGGGGCGGCCGGGCATTTACACCCACCAACAAATTTATTCATCCCAAATATAATGATCTATGTATATTATTCAACTGATTTGAACGGGCATGCACCTCTGCCAATACACAATGGTGGGATAGGTACTTTTTAGAAAAATACCATTCCACGCATATTTCACCCCGAGGCCTACGCATATTAAAGGACTGTTCATTTCTAGACCTACCACACGAGAAGGAATGGCTTTCGATTGCTGAATTCTGTACACAAAAGTGGATCAGTATTATTATCGAACAGAGAACTATTAAATATGATGCAGCAGTACATTTAGTACAAATCCTCTCTGACGATATTTTAAAGCTCACCAATACACTTCCTGACAGATGGCTCAACACCCTCAAACAAAACACCAAACATCAAGAGGACATCCTCATTCGTACCAAACTAAGGAAATTCAAAAGAGATATAGATGATTATAATCATAATAAAGTTTTTACGTGGAAACGCAAAAATGAGAACAGTATACCCTCATTATTGCATATTGACCCCTGGGTGGTCACTATTACCTCTAATCGTCAGGAACAACCCACCATCAATAGACCTAGACCCTCCAATAACAACCAGAACAATACCACTACTATAGATACAAGTAGTGTATCCAGAAGGAATAACACCACCACAGGCATCAGTGGAGTATCTAATACACCTAGACACCCGCAAAGTTCCAATTACTAAACAGAATAGTAATACCAGCCATAACCACCCTGCAAGAAATACATCTACCACACTAGAATCAAATAGTACAGTCTCCCCATCTACCTCACACCAGACTATCCCAAATTTCCATACGAGTATGTCACATACATCTCATAACCCTACCTCCAGCAATTCCACTATTCCATCCACTCCCAGCTCCAGGGGCACCATTGACTATTCCACTGTAACTGGTGCTCAACTTACTTCAGACGCAGCACTACCTGCGGTCTCTTTTTTAGGGCCCAGCCTCTTCCCCACCAGGCCGTCAAAAAGAAAATACACCGAAGAGGTTGTAGGGGACGAGGAGGAAAACATAAACCCAAGCCCACACAGCAGAAAACAACGCTTACGGTGAAGATTTTCAACTTATCTTCACACACACTCACAATGCAGGAAACTATCTTACTCACACGAGGACTTACTTTCGCACCAACTAATTTGCCTAACGCCTTCCAGTTGTTCAAAGATTTGAACAAGTTTATCCGAGACCTTACCCTCAAAAGATTTTATAATATAAAAGCAGCTAAAGATGCATCTATCATTTCAATCGACACAACCTCCCCCTCTTCAGCCTATAGCAACATCCTAGACGAAAAAATAGCCTTGGATATATTAGAAGAATTATATCACGAAGGAACTGGACCGTTCCTTAACCCTGATAATCCTGAATCAGATGCCCTTTTATATACCCAACATCTAAATTGTTCTCCTGCAGTTAAACACACCAATTTTTGTCCCCTGTCTAATTTTTATCCCACACAATCTAAAGGCCCATGCCTTGAAACATTTTACCGCATGGTATACTCTGAATTATTGATGATGTGCCAACAGCAACATAACCCCTATATAAATCACAATTTAACATACCCAGAAAGATTTGCCCTCAATTTATTGAAAACCAATGAGAATGTTATCATTAAATCAGCAGATAAGGGCGATAGCATTGTGTTGCAAAACCGGGTAGACTACATCAAAGAGGCCATTAGACTACTCGGAGACTCACAAACCTATACAAAATTGCAAGAGGATCCCCTACCTAGTTTCACTATTGATGCTACAATTTTAGTTAACCAAGCCACCAAAGATAATGTAATTACCAAAAACGAAGCTTCATTCTTGGTTAAAAAATATCACCAAACTCCGTATTTCTATCATTTACCAAAAGTACATAAAAGCACTACCAACCCCCCTGGCAGACCCATAGTTGCCTCTATGAACAGTATTACTAGTGGTTTTTCCCAGTATGTAGACCTTTTTCTTTTGTTTCCAATTTACAATCCCATATCAAAGATGGAATACACCTGCTTGAATTATTAGGTCCATACCAATGGGAGCCCAACTACATCTGGCTCTCACTGGATGTCCAATCATTATACACATCCATCCCCCATAATGTCGGCATGCAGGCCATACAACACTTTTTGTCAGAAGACCCATCTATTCATCCAAACCAAGCTAAATTCATTCTAGATGCCACATTCTTCTGCCTGACTCACAATTATTTCATATTTGAAGACCATTACTACCTTCAAACCCATGGCACTGCCATGGGCACCAATTTTGCACCTTCATATGCTAACTTAACTATGGGTCTTTGGGAAACGCGATACATATGGGCGAATAACCCTTTCATGGCCAAAATTATATTTTACGGTCGTTATATTGATGACATCATTATTATCTGGGACGGTAATACCGATGATATTGAATCTTTTGTTTCCCATTGTAATGATAACAACATGGGCCTATCCTTTACATCTGTTCACGATAAAACACATCTAGCATTCTTAGACCTTGATCTATTTCATGATACTGGTCGCATCCATGCAAAAAATTATTGCAAACCCACTGCTGGGAATTCCTATCTGCACTACAATAGTTGCCATCACCCTCGTTGGTTAAAAAATATTCCAAAAAGTCAATTCTGCCGTCTCAGACATAATTGCACCATGCAGTCAGACTATCAGACACAAAACATAAATCTCAAACAAAAATTTATTGAAAAAGGCTACCCTCCTTCACTCATCGAACAAGCCTACACCACATACGTCAATCCTGATACTCATACCCATAAAATGAATTCATCAAAGGACATTCGGTTCACGACTCAATTTCATAACAAATACAAAAATATGGAACACATAGTTCATAAACATTGGCCAATACTACTGCAGGATCCCCATCTCAAAGACAGTATACCAAATAAACCTAAATTTTCATATAGGAAAGCACCTAACATTAAGGGAAAGATTGCCCCAAGCAAACTCAAAAAGAAAACAAATACGTCATCTTCACTCCAACTCTTTTTTATGATTGGGATGTATCAATGCCGCAAACCCCTTTGCCTTACATGCAGTTTTGTACAACATGGTCAAAAAACATTCACGATTAAAAATAAAACATACAAAATTTCAGAATTCTACACCTGTTCTACAGACCATGTAGTATACTGCCTGACCTGCCCCTGCGGCCTCCACTATGTAGGTCGAACTATACGCCCCCTACGCCAGCGTTTTGGAGAGCACCGCCGATTCATCGAGGCCGGTAAAGACCATTATAGCGTCCCACGACATTTCACCCAACATCACCCTAAATCTACCGTAGGCCTAAAAGTATGGATCATCGAATCCATACCAGCCACTCTCCCTACGGCAGAGAGATTTAAACGTCTCTGCCAACGGAAGACTTATTGGATATACGCTCTTGACGTACTTTCGCCTGGAGGTATCAATGAAAAATTGGAAATTAGCACCTTACTCTAGATGATACCACATTTAACATACAGACTGTAATATTATGGTTCATTTATCATTCATCCCTGCTTATTATCATATCCATACGTCATGGTGTTTGCCTGTTATACATGTACATATCTGCCATCTGTCACAATCAAATACTATTTGTAGAGCATCCATTACATCTTATTACCTATTCCTATAAGTTAATTCCTTATAGTAGATTTGTGACCTTATTTGCGGGTGTGTAAATGCCCGGCCGCCCCTGTAACACACTCGCATACTTATTTACAGTCTATTATTATCTATTACTATCTATTATCGTCAGAGTATTGCTACAGGCATAATCTGCACTATTTGTATAAGTATCCACCACCTCCTATTATCCTTCTGTAGTTTTTTTTTTTTTTAATCCCCTTACAACAGATGCCTGGCCGCCCCTGTAACACAGGTGTATAGCTCCCCAGCTGCCCTTGTAACATGGCTACATATTTATTTATTATTTATTCATTGTTAATTCAACATTAGACTTACGACCTTTTTTGCATGTGTACAAACGCCTGGCTGCCTTTGTAACACGTGCACATAGATGCCTGGCTGCCCCGGTAACACATGTGTATATACGCCTGGCTGCCCTTGTAACACGGCTGTAGATTTATTCATTGTCAACTCAACATTAGACTTACGACCCTATTTGCATGTGTACAAATGCCCGGCCGCCTTTATAACACATTCATATAGACACCCGGCCGACCATGTAACACACCTGTATATTAATTCAATGTCAACCTTATGTTTGTATATTTATTTATTTATTATTGTTAATTTAATCACTGACATCTGTGCCCTGTACCCCTGTTTCAAATTCCTTCAGGACTTCATTGTATATAGCACTGACGTTAATAATCCATTTTGCGAGTGCACGGTCGTCTTGGCCGTCCTCATAATACATCTGTCACTTCCCTTATCATTGTGTATTTAGTATCTGCCCACACTCCTCCCCTTGCTCCTCCCCCTCACCATTTATAAGCCAGCTTGAGGAGTGCGGGCGTAGGTCTGACGAAGGAGCCGCACATGCTCCGAAACGCGTTACCGCCCCCTTCTCTCCACTGACACCATCAGTCTTGTGTGTCCCGCAGTGAATACAGGCTTCCCTGCTGCCTCCTCTTTTCAACACGCATGAGAACGCTTTACAGCTGCTGGACGGCTCTACACTGCTCTCTACCACCGTGCTGAGGATGGACACATGCCACAGATGAGGACTCCTGATTTTATCATGTCTTTTAACACTCAACAATCTTGTAAGTGCTTTTAACCCTTTGTGCACTCTATTAAATTTTACATACTGCACTTAGAGGCGCCTTTCTTTTCCTTTTTTATATCTTCAGAGTTGCTTCTCCTCTAACCAAAGTGCTGCCAGAAGTGCCATCTCATCACTATCATCCCTCTGACCAGCTACCCACCTCCACCAGAGCGCCCTTATCACCTCTCTGGTCAGAGATGGCCTTGGTATACTGTCAGGGTATCTAATTGACCAGACCGTGTGGACTGCACAGAGGAGACCAGAAACACATGTAAGTGAAATAATGGTGTTTATTAAATAAGTGACAAGTAAAAGGAATATAAACAGTGCAAAACCAACACAACAAATCCACTACAAACAACAATATATACAAGTAAATGGAGATACCGGAAATCGTAAACAAGCCAGGCCAAGGTCATACACAGGGAGGTCAGCAGATGGGCAAGGACAGGAGACCGAACAGGACAGGGAGAGGATGGATGGATGGGATACAGGGCAGGGATCCAAGGTAACCAGGAACAGAAGAGACAGGACAAGGAAGGGCGCAGGATAGGGATTGGATCAAATCAGGTCAGGACAAGGCAGATGCAGGCTCAAGGTCAAAATAACAGGCAGCAAGGTCAGAATGCAGGGAGAGAGATACCAAGGCAAGCCTATGAGGGCTTGCTGGGTATTTATAAGGCTGTGGTAATTGAACTCATGTCACAGCTGAGCGCAGTGTGTGCTGTTTGCTCCACACTGCCGGAGTGCACCCGCTGGTGGACACCGGTACTACGGCCCAGGGATGCAACAGTGCCACCAGCAGGAGAGACTTCTTACTGCAGGACCCAGGTGTTGGAAGACACCCGCTGGTGGACACTGGTACTGTGATCCAAGAGACCGATAGCGCCACCAACGGGTAAACCCTCTTATGACAAACCATGTCCTGTGGTCTGATGAGACCAAGATAAACTTATTTGGTTCAGATGGTGTCAAGCGTGTGTGGCGGCAAGCAGGGGAGGAGTACATAGACAAGCGTATCTTGCCTACAGTCAAACAGGGTGGTGGGAGTGTCATGGTCTGGGGCTGTCGGCACTGGGGAGCTACAGTTTATTGAAGGAACCATGAATGCCAACATGTACTGCAACACACTGAAGCAGAGCATGATCCCCTCCCTTCACTGCAGGGCAGTATTCCAACACAACGACCCCAAACACACCTCCAAGATGACCACTGCATTGCTAAAGAAGCTGAGGGTAAAGGTGATGGACTAGCCAAGAATGTCTCCAGACCTAAACCCTATTGAGTATCTGTGGGGCATCCTCAAACAGAAGGTGGAGGAGAGCAAGGTCTCTAACATCCACCAGCTCTGTGATGTCGTCATGGAGGAGTGGAAGAGGACTCCAGTGGCAACCTGTGACCTTCATGCCCAGGAGGGTAAAGACAGTGCTATAAAATAATGGTGGCCACACAAAATATTGACGATAGAAGGGTTTGGCGCTGTTCCTATTTAGTTTCCTACCACCATATAGGTTACTAGATTAAAATAAATTCTTAGGTGCACCGTGCATATATCAAATATTAAATACAAATTAACAATATGAATTCCCAAGTATACCGTGCATGTGTCAATTAAATATTCTGTTGCAATATTGTGCAATCATAGGTGATACATAGACATAACTTAAATGCTTGCATATGTAATATTGCTAGGGAGGGAAGAAAGGGGGGGGGGGAAGGAGGAAAGGGGGGGGGGAGGGAGAAGGGAGTGAGATAGGGAGGTGGGGAGGGGTGTAGGAAATCTGTTCCTAAGGAAAATTACAATAACAAGATAAAGTGCAAATGTGCTGGTGCAATCCAAAAGGCAACAGTGACAAGATAAAAGTGCAAACGTGCTTCAAAATTCTTTAGTAAGTCTCTTGTGTCATATTCTTGTGCTGTGATGATAATCCTTCACTTATAATATCTCTTTGCTCTGAAAGTGCAGCCACTCACCAGATCACTTCACCCCTGCGGGGGTAGTAGGCAGTTACAGTTTTATCGCCACTGTACAGCGATCGCTGGCGGGCTCAGGATCGTGGTATATCATATAGTAAAAAGAGAGGGAGTGCCCATAGCGTAAAATTGCTTTAAAAAAGTTTTATTACACAAAATGAAAGGGTACTCACACTTTTGCAGTAAAAATCAAGCGAAATGGTAAAAACGTCAAAACCGTCATTAATATCCTTCAGCGCTGGTACAGGAGGTGATGTTTGGGAAGCACAGATTAGGCCACGCCCTAAGCGTTTCGTCGTACGGGAGCTCCCGTAGACGTCCTAACGACGAAACGCTTAGGGCGTTGCGTCCTACCTTTTGGAAGAGCGGAGCAGCTGCAGTATCCTGCCATCGCATCGCAGTGAGCTGGACAAGAGTCGTGATTGTTCCGGAGGACCCGTGGGGAGTTAACCGAGGACTCCTGGTCGTTTGTGGACAGAACAGTGTGACGGCGTGGTGGTGCCTCTATACGGAACTGAGAACTGCTGAACTGGAGACATCCACCTCCCTGGATTTCGTGTGGTGAGAGGGTTGACACCCAGAAGTTTAACTGAGTATTACACACACATCTTTAGAACTGTACAGAGTGTTGCTGGGACTGATAGTCCCACGGAACAAGTTAAGTCTGAGAGTATTACATCCAAATAGACTTCAAGAGTGGATGTTAAATGTTTGTTTCTTCATATAAAGACACTTAGTCACTTATTTGGATTATAATTGTTTAGTGTGTTATACTACACTGCAAAACCCCCAGGAGGAACCCTTTGCGGTTTACAATTACAAGAGCTAGCGAAGACTGAAGATGTCTGGACTACCTCTTTCATTGCAGGGCCCTGCATTTTTAGTATAGTGACTTTAAGGTCTAGACCAGGGGGAGCTCCCAGGTATAGGCTTATACCACCATATATATATATTTCTGTGATTGTTATTGACTGTCATTATCATTCCTTATACTATCACACTACGTTGGTGTGATAGTATATTCATTGAAATAACTTTTTATATAAATATATTACTTACTCAAAGAAAGAAGTTATTTTTGGTCATTATTGAAGTTTGCGTGCAGTGTTGTCCTTTCTCCTACAGGTGGAGTTACCAGCACCCAGGCAGAGATAACCATATTTGTAAGTGTATATTGTAGGTTAAAGTTAATGCTTATATTGTTACAACACTGCACTACAGTTGTGCCAAGGGGAGTGAACAGTTTAAGAAGGGTGTACAGCAAAGAGGACAGGCCCGCTTAAACCAGCAGCTCCACCGTGAGTTATTGCTACACACATATTCACAAAAACTAGGCAACACTATGTTGTGTAACAGTGAGGTGGATACTATTGCTGCTGTGCCAAGAGAAGGGGCTGCTGAACAGCCTATAGACCATAGAGCATTGGCTGTTGCAGAGATTAACCCTCTCATGATAGAAGGTCTGAGTGAGCGTAAACGCACAGCAGAAATTTTGCCCACAACACATAAAGGAAAAAATTATGTAGTGTGTTTTGTGATGACAGACATGCTCAAACAATTGTTGGAACCATGAAGTCTACAGCCAGTGTATATCTATATCGTCCTCTCCTGCGTTAGGAGAACTTGTACCACAGGGTACTGCTAATTGGAGCTGGATATTAGAGGCTGTGCTGTGCAGAGATAGCCAATGTTGGAATAATTTAATGCAATGTTTGCTGTTAATGTTGAAAGTTATCTCACAGTATGCTGGATTGCTTCATACTAATGTTGTGTATGAGAAGCACTCTGGAGCACTGTTGACCAGGTCAGAGGTATTGAAAATACATGAGGTAACAGAAATGGTTAAACAAAAAGATGTGGTGTTATTCTCAGATGGTTTGCTTCCCAAGGGTAACCGCACAGATATTAACAAACCTGAAAGACAGTTGATGCTGGTTAAGGTTGAGTCCTAGGAGAGTAGGTCTGGGGGAGATGAAAAGAAAGGTAGGAACCCAAGGCCAGATAATAGAAAGATCAGTGGAATCCTATGGATCAGAAATAAGTGCTTGTGTGTTTAGTTCCATTTTAGAAGAAAAGTAAGAAAGGTTTGTACTATGAGGGTAATAGTAGGCACAGAGGTGTCAGCGTGAAGAGTGATGTGTTTTTTCCTCCAGAGCAAAACAAGGAAGGGGGATATGTAGAGAGGCGAGCCTGTGCCACTGTTTATTTTGGCAGTACACAGGCACAATAATTGGCAGGCACAATAATGAGCCAGGTGTGCGCTGAGCTTATATTAGAGCTGGGTTTAGAGGTTAGTGGCGCCACCCTCCCTAGTGGGTCAGTCTGTGAAAGGGAGCTGTGTGGAGGACGTTGAGGCTTCAAAACTCCCTGCCCAATGGGGTGTGGCGGCTGATCGCAACCGTAACTTCTCTTGCAATAAACCACCTTCTCAACTTTCCAGCAGTTGGTCCACAGTTGGTCCTATGTGAAGAAGTCCCACCAATGTTTTTCCTATTTCTCCTATACGCTAAAAGTGCCTTTAGGAGCCTTCACTATGGCACAGTTCAATATATATTTGATCCCATAACGCTGTTCTCCTTGCATGGGTTAGGAGCTCTATGTTTATTTTGCTATCCGCAATATGTTTGCTTGTTTATGTTCCCTGCTACTGGACTTTCACCTTTGTTTAATGTTTATATGTTGTTTATCTTTAACCACTTCAGCCCCGGAAAAATTGACACCCTTCCTGACCAGAGCTCTTTTCGCAATCCGGCACTGTGTCGCTTTAACTGACAATTGCGCGGTTGTGCACCCAAACAAAATTGATGTCCTTTTTTTCCCACAAATAGAGCTTTCTTTTGGTGGTATTTGATCGCCTCTGCAGTTTTTATTTTTTGCACTATAAACAAAAAAAGAGTGTCAATTTAGAAAAAAACACAATATTTTGTATTGCTATAATAAATATCCCCATTTTTTTTAAAAAAAGGTATTTTTTTCTCAGTTTAGGTCGATATGTATTCTTCTACATATTTTTGGTAAAAAAAAATCGCAATAAGTGTATATTGATTGGTTTGCACAAAAGTTTTAGCGTCTAAAAAATAGGGGATAGATTTATATCCACTGTTTATTTTGACATTCTCAGCCAGGTTTTGCAGAAAACAGGCACATTAATGAGCCAGGTGTGCACTGGGATTATGTTAGAGCAGGGATTACAGGTTAGTGACCCCACCCTCCTGAGTGGGTCAGTCTGTGAAAGGCAGCTTTATGGAGCACATTGCTCCATACTGTCCACGCCGGGACAGTGAAAGGCTGAGCCTGTGAGGATGTGGCAGCTGGGAGCTGCAGGAGAAACAGTCAGAGCTGATAAGAGTACAGTGTTTTGTGCAAGAGCATGGGGACTGTGTGTTTGGCAGGAGGACCAAGGCAGGAGACCTAAGCAGAGATACTGCAAAGAAGAGCCACAAGGCTGAGTAGTGTTCATCACATTGATACTGAAAACCCCTGCGAGGGAATGAGCCAGAGACTATATACCGTCCACAATGGGACGGTGAAAAGCCGAGCCTGTAAGGATGTAGCAGCAGGGAGCTGCAGGAGAAACAGTCAGAGCTGACTGTGTGTTTGACGTTTAGAAGGACCAAGGCAGGAAACCTAAGCAGAGATACTGCAGAGCCACGAGGCTGAGTACTGTTTGTTTGTCACATTGATGGTGAGAACCCCTGCAAGGGAAACTATTCTGATATGAACTTTTACTTTCTTTGCAATAAAAGTAGATAGAAAAAGCCCTAAAACAGACTTTTGGAGTGGAGTAAACTCACTGCTTGGCACTGTCAACGTGCTAAAATCATAATCATAATAATAATAATAAGTTATAATAATAATAAGCCATTACAATATACTGTACTGTGTGTATGTATGTATATGTATGTGTATATATATATATATATATATATATATATATATATAGAGAGAGAGAGATAGATAGATAGATAGATAGATAGATAGATAGATAGATAGATAGATAGATAGATAGATAGATAGATAGATAGATAGATAGATAGATAGATAGATAGATAGATAGATAGATAGATAGATAGATAGATAAATATATATATATAGATAAAAATATATATATTTTTTTTTTACACATTACTGTTGTCAGAAAAATAGTTTCCTGTAAAGATTGTATGCAGAATGCATGTGCAATTTCTGTACCTAGAAGTATAATTTCCACATTCCTTAGCACGGGGTATTTTTCTAATTAAATTAGCAATTTTTGTAAAAACAAAGATCGGTTAAAGAAAAGATGTGTACACCTGTACAAAATAAACTTCCCATATCTGTTAAACACTTCCTATGATCTTTGGCTAGTCTAAAACTGGAAAAGCAGTTTGTCTAAAATGGAGGAAGGAGCAGCGTGTAAGGCTTCATGTACAGGGGACATATTTTCTGCTGAACAGTATAACTTGACAGATAGTAACCGATGTTTAAAATGTCCGTTTTGCCACATTTAAATGCCGTGTTTGCGTTTAGAAGCGGTTAAAGAGTTGGAGCAGTCTGTAGCCATTTTTTCAGATGCTGTATCTGCTCAAGATCATAGAATGGATAGACATGAATCTCACTTACATGCATTATATGCGCTTCTTGAGGATCAAGATAACCGAAACAGGCAGAATAGCATTAGGATCCGTGGGTTGCCAGAAGCTACCGGTACAGAGGATCTTTGAGCAAAAAGTATATTTATCTTCTTGCTTGGGACTTCAGAAATAGCAAATTTAGAGCTTGACAGGGTCCATCAGGGCCCTGGGGCCAAGAAATCCTGACCGAGATATTATTTGCAGCGTGCATTTTTATCACACAAAGGAAGACATCATGAGAAAAGCAAGAGTAAAGGGTTTAATAGATTTTGAGAGAACTACTATCCATTTGTTGCCAGACCTTTGCAGCTTTACTCTGAGGAAAAGAAAACCTTTCTTAAACCTTTGCATACATTGCTGCATGATCGCAATATCTTACTGCTGGAACGTTCCCTTTCAACTACAAATTCGGAAGGAGTGCAAATGGCTAGTCATTCGAAGCCCAGCAGATATTTCTGAGGTACTATTGGTGTTGCATCTGGCAGAGCTTCCACCCCTAGAGTGGCCGCAGACCTATCCCATGCCACAAGGGGCAAAATGTCAGCCCTCTCCCCACTGATCCCACAATTTAGCTCAGATCCCAGCCCTTCAACCGCAGATTAATCTGGGATTCAGAACAGAGGCTAACCATGGAGCGGAAATCCATTTTTTCCCCCCTCTTTCCTTTTTTATTTTTGTTGTTAGGAAACTGTGTGGGTCAACCAGAGTGTATGTACACCTATTAAAATATATTGCACCTTAACTCATATTATAAGTCAGTGTCTTGTGCAGGGGTAAATAGGGGGCTGATATCATGTTTGCCAGCCGTAATAGTCTAGAGCAAATCATTCCCCTGTCCGTGTCTCTTATGTCTCTTATGTAGGACGAGGCTACCGTGTAATGTCATAATAATAACCGCCTGGAAGTTATGAATTGGGTTGATCTCACAGGGACCCCTCCCCTTTTTTTTTTATATATTTTCCTTAATTCACAGTATGGTTTTGCAGACTAATTTTGAAAAAAAAAAAAGGAAAATCATTTTTTCTTTTTTTTGCTTTTTGCTGCAATTCACGGTATGGTTTTGCAGACTATTTGAATTTTTTTTACTTTTCTCTTGTTGCTTAATAATATTTAAATGACATATAAATCATTTTTAAGTCACTGGATTTCCTTTAAGGCTACTTATTTTGGTAGAACTCAAGAAATGACTATTTTTATTCAATCAAATTGGTGCAAAGTGAATGAATTTGGATATAGGTGTATCAAGCCCGGATCTCCACCACCCTCTCCCTTGTATGTATGTATGTATGTATGTATGCATGCATGTGTGTGTGTGTGTGTGTGTATATATATATATATATATATATATATATATATATATATATATATATATATATATATTTTTTTTTGCGACTAGATTAACCCCAGTGTACATTCCCTCATTAACTGTATTTCATTTGGTATTAGGAGTTGGTATCATACACTGGGCTTAATGGGGGCTGGCATTGTGAGTGCCAGCTGTATTTCTATAGAGCATTCCTACATAGAACCTGTAACCAAGGTGGGATGAGGTTAGGATTTAATGATATTCCATTATTAGGTTAGAGGTCATGTGTTATGTTAACTATATAGAATGTGAAAGAAAAGGTTTTTTTTATTTTTTCCTCTTACGCATTTGTCCTTAGGTAACATTAGGGACATATAGGTGAGATTATTTGCTCCAGGGTGCCGAATGTAAGGTTGTAATGTCGCTAAAGTTCATATGTATTTGATGTTATAGTAGGGTTGTCTCTGCTTCGGGTTTAGGGGCATCCTTTGTGTGTGTTCACTCCCCCCCCCCCCCATAGAATTTCCAGCCCTCTGGAAGTGTCTGGTAAGATTTTTTGGATATACTCTATATCCTATCCCCCCCTTATAGTTTATTACCCCATTGTCTTTTTTTGGTTTCTGGGTAGTCCTTGACTCTGTAATCCCTCTCACTTATAGTCTATATTCCCTGTCCCCCCCCCCCTTTTTCCCCCCTTTAATTAGGAGATGGCATTGGATTTTTCCCCATCTTGTCGTTTGAAATTGTGTACATATAATGTCAATGGCATTAATAGCCAATCCAAAAGAGGTCAGATTTTTTATGCCCTTCATAAATCTAAGGTAGATATTTTACTCTTTCAAGAGACCCATTTCAGAACATATTGTATCCCCAGGTGCTCTGGTAGATTTTATTCCAAGTGGTTCCAGTAGTACTATTCTTCTTCCAAAACCAGGGGTATCTCCATCGCCATCCATAAACGTCTACCATTGGATTTGTTGGAGTGGGTAGCTGATCCCAATGGCCAGTATCTTTTTCTTAAATTTCTGCTTTAGAATAAACTTTTCACAATTGCTAATTTTTATATCCCTAATCATGATCAAATTATAGCAGTATCCCGGTATTTACAGCTCTTAGCTGATTTTTTAGAAGGTACTATATGGTAGGAGGAGATCTTAATTTATCATTAGAGCCTCAGTTGGAAACTTTTTCACAGTGATCTAACATCTCTTATAGTCATCTAAGGGCGTTCAGAAAACAGCTGTATGACTATCGATTACTTGACCTTTGGAGGACTTTATATCCTAAATATTGCAACTATACGTAGTTTTCTTCAGCTCTTCAAGCATATAGTAGGTTTGATTATTTTTTTGCAGGACTGCATGTATTGGAATGGAAGCCATCTTTGGAAATTGGGTCTTTTATCTAGTCTGATCATTCACCTATTTTCTTAACAATATCTCTTCCAAAGAATCCACGATCTGGTCCTGGCATTGGAATGAAACCCTTATGTTACATCAATGTTGCCATCAAGCTATTGAAGCTGGAATTCACAAATTTATTATTATGAGCACAATGAGACTCCAATACCCATACAATGGGATGCCTTTAAGGCAGTGATTCAAGGGTTGTTTATGCAACATGGTGCCAGGCTTAAAAAATAATTCTGTGTAAGCTTCCCTCTTTAGAAACTTCACATAAAGCTTCACCATCAGTTGTTAGCAGATGTGTTGTCTATAAGGTTATCCTTATTGCAGCTATTGGCAACCTCTCATAGCACTTATAAACATAAACAAGCTCCAGGTAAATATCGACATAGAAACAAATGTGGGAGATATTTTGTCCGATCATTACATCCCCACTCATCTCAGACTTTTATGCCCAGCATTAATTAAGTTGTTAGCAGGGGAAATTACTTCAGACCCATCTTCCCTTCAACAGGCTTTTCATGACTATTTTTCAGATCTATATAATCTGGTTCCATCAATATCCTTAGAAGAGTCAGTGTCCTTTACCTGTCCCATACAAGACTATAGTATGTACAAGAAACTGCGATCCCAACATTAGATGGGGACACTAGGGATTCCCTGGATGCCCCTTTTTTGTACAAGGAATTATTAGAGGCGATTACCAATACAGTAAAAGTCCAGAACCGGGTGGATTTAACTCAAAATTTTATAAAACATACTGTATAAGGAGCATTTAATCCCATTTATGCTTGGAGTGTTTAACTGTATTTCTAATACCAATATATTTCCTATGCAGACACTGGAGACAAGGACGCAATGCTATGCTCTAGCTACGCCCTATATCCCTAATTGGGGTAGATGTAAAAAATTTTATGCCAAGCTGATTGCCACGCGTCTTCAACCACTTCTTTTGAACATGGTACATACGGACAAGGTCGGATTTGTTCAGGGAAGAGAAGCACATGATAATACGCTTAAAATCCTATTGCATATGGGTCATGCCCAAGCAACAAAAATTCCAGGTGGCCTTCTCTCGATCAATGCAGAGAAGGCATTTGACCATGTTGGCTGGCCTTTTCTTGAGCAAACATTAGCGCAAATGGGGCTTGGTCCAAATATGTTGCATAAAATCTTAGCACTATACTCTAGACCTACTGCTAAAATAGGGATCAATGGATCCCTGACTTCGAGCTTTCCCATCCATAATGGTATCCGTCAGGGATGTTCATTATCCAACTCCTGTTTGTCTTAGTAATGGAACATTTAGCAATAGCTCTTAGATGAAATGTGTCCATTATTGGTATACAAATAGACAAACGGGAAGTGAAACTTGTGGTATTTGCTGATGACCTGTTACTTTATTTTACCAATCCTCATGTGTTTATGCCCTCTATTTTCCCTGAGTTCTAGTGTTTTGGATCTTTAAGCAATTTTAAGGTAAACCTATCTAAATCAGAAATCCTCAATATATCTATTTTACCACACCAAGACCAGACTCTTAAGAATAATTTTCCATTTAGATTTTGTGCCTCTGCTCTCAAATATCTGGGTATCAGAATTCCATCCGATCTTACTCAGTTATATGCGGAAAACTATTCTCCCCTGATGCAATGTACATTACAAGATCTTACAAAGTTTGATCGTACCCAATATTTGTGGTTTGGAAGGATTAATATTATAAAAATCGACATATTACCTTGTTTTCTTTTTCAAACTATCCCTATTGTGGTCCTCGTGCTTTTTTTTTGTTACTTTACAAACTGATTTTATATGGTTTATTTGGGGAGGTAATAGACCTAGATTACACAGAACAATTTTATCTCTGCCTAAAGCAAAGGGAGGAGTAGGTGCACTAGATCCTTGGTACTACCATGCTGCAGCAGTTTTAGGCAAGTTAGTTAATTGGTTTCACCACTCCCATACTAAACAATGGGTTTTTATAGAACAGGCAATCGCGCTTTATGATCTTCAGTCACTTCCTTGGATAGATCCACCTTTCCGTGGTCCTCCCTCATCGTTACCTCTGCTTTCATGCCAACTCTTGTATATTTGGGATAAAAAGCAATCACGACTGGGACTCTCTCCCAAAGTGGGCCCAATGACCCCTTTGTTTGGCAATACACAGTTCTGATTAGTCAGCCGACTATCTCAAATCCTCTGTCAGGGAACTTATCTGCCTTTGTAAGAACTGATCCCTATACAACAGTACTCAATTAAGCATTGGTTAGAATATTATCAATTACGGTCATTTCTTTCTTCTTTTTCATCAACAGACCTATTAATTAAGGAACCAGATAGGTTTGAGTCTCTGCTTTTGCAAGACTCTGTGCCGAATCATGTTCTTTCAGCAGAATATAAGGTACTTATTATGAAACTGCATCCTGGATTGCCGAAATATACAGTTAAATGGGAAGTAGATTTGAAGGTACAAATTACAACAGAGGAGTGGGCTAAATCATTTACCCTTACCCATTGTTTGTCATTGGTGACGAAGGCACATGAGACAAATTTTAAACTTCTCTCCTATTGGTACTGGTGCCTGATGCTGCTTCACCGGATAAACCCAGATGTTACAGATACATGTTGGCACTATCATTTTACCAGGTGATCTCTTTTGCATATTCACTCAGTGGGAATGCTCAAATGTAAACAAGCTTTGAGATCAGATACTGCGGCTTTATAATACCATTACATGGACGACTATAGCCAACACTTCACAAATTACTTTATTATGTATCCTATGCAGCTCTATTAAATGCATAAAGGAGACATTGTCTGACAGCTGCAAGGTCAGTCATACCGTGCCATTGATGAAAGGTACAAGCTCCAAATATTATCAAATGGGTGGTAAAGATGGACTATATTGAGAGGATGGAGTCTCTTCTGGCACACAAATTGGAAACATATGGACAAATTCAACGAATATGGCTCCCTTGGAAAGTATACAGGGCATCATCAGAAATGCGAAAAATTCATAAGGGGACAACTATAGGATCTGAATTGGCCCAAAGTTGCCCTATGTGGAGCAGCATTTGGTTGTCATACACCTTTCCCCCCTCCCCCCCTCTTTTTTTATGTTTGTCTCCCTCCCCTTTATATATATATATATATATATATATATATATATATATATATATATATATATATATATATATATATATATACACACACACACACAGCATCTCACAAAAGTGAGTACACTTGTTTGATTATATCTTTTCATGTGACAACACTGAAGAAATGACACTTTGCTACAATGTAAAGTAGTGAGTGTACATCTTGTATAACAGTGTAAATTTGCTGCCCCCTGAAAATAACTCAACACACAACCATTAATGTCTAAATCACTGGCAACAAAAGTGAGTACACCCCTAAGTGAAAATGTCCAAATTGGGCCCAATTAACCATTTTCCCTCCCCGGTGTCATGCGACTCATTGGTGTTACAAGGCCTCAGGTGTGAATGGGGAGCAGGTGTGTTAAATTTTGTGTTATCGCTCTCACTCTCTCATACTGGTCACTGGAAGTTCAACATGGCACCTTATGGCAAAGAACTCTCTGAGGATCTGCAAAAAATAATTGTTGCTCTACATAAAGATGGCCTAGGCTGTAAGAAGATTGCCAAGACCCTGAAACTGAGCTGCAGCACGATGGCCAAGAACATACAGCGGTTTACCAAGACACTCAGAACAGGCCTCGATATGGTCGACCAAAGAAGTTGAGTGCACATGCTCAGAGTCCTAGCCAGAGGTTGTCTATGGGAAATAGACTTATGAGTGCTGCCAGCATTGCCGCAGAGGTTGAAGGAGTGGGGGCTCAGCCTGTCAGTGTTCAGACCCTATTTTGAGGGGGACAGCAAATTGACACTGTTATACAAGCTGTACACTCACTACTTTACATTGTAGCAAAGTGTAATTTCTTCAGTGCTGTCACATGAAAAGATCTAATAAAATATTTACAAAAATGTGAGGGGTGTATTCACTTTTGTGAGATAATAGATAATGTGTGTGTGTGTGTATATATGTATGTATGTATATATATATATATATATATATATATATATATATATATATATATATATATATATATAAACATGTGTATATACAGTCAGGTCCATAAATATTGTGACATTGACACAATTCAAATCTTTTTGGCTCTATACAACACCACAATGGATTTGAAATTAAACGAACAAGATGTGCTTTAACTGCAGACTTTTAAGCTTTAATTTGAGGGTATTTACATCCAAATCAGGTGAACGGTGTAAGAATTACAACAGTTTGTATATGTGCCTCCCACTTTTTAAGGGACCAAAAGTAATGGGACAATTGGCTGCTCAGCTGTTCCATGGCCAGGTGTGTGTTATTCCCTTATTATCCCATTTACAAGGGGCAGATAAAAGGTCCAGAGTTAATTTCAAGTGTACTGTTTACATTTGGAATCTGTTGCTGTCAACTCTCAATATGAGATCCAAAGAGCTGTAACTATCAGTGAAGCAAGCCATCATTAGGCTGAAAAAACAAAACAAACTCATCAGAGAGATAGCAAAAACATTAGGTGTGGCCAAATCAGCTGTTTGGAACATCCTTAAAAAGAAAGAACGCACCGGTGAGCTCAGCAACACCAAAAGACCCGGAAGACCACAGAAAACAACTGTGGTGGATGACCGAAGAATTCTTTCCCTGGTGAAGAAAACACCCTTCACAACAATTGGCCAGATCAAGAACACTCTCCAGGAGGTAGGTGTATGTGTGTCAAAGTGAACAATCAAGAGAACACTTCGTCAGAGTGAATACAGAGGGTTCACCACAAGATGTAAACCATTGGTGAGCCTCAAAAACAGGAAGGCCAGATTAGAGTTTGCCAAACATCTAACAAAGCCTTCACAGTTCTGGAACAACACCCTATGGACAGATGAGACTAAGATCAACTTGTACCAGAGTGATGGGAAGAGAAGAGTATGGAGAAGGAAAGGAACTGCTCATGATCCAAAGCATACCACCTCATCAGTGAAGCATGGTGGTGGTAGTGTCATGGCGTGGGCATGTATGGCTGCCCATGGAACTGGTTCTCTTGTATTTATTGATATTGTGACTGCTGACAAAAGCAGCAGAATGAATTCTGAAGTGTTTTGGGCAATATTATCTGCTCCTAATCAGCAAAATGCTTCAGAACTCATTGGACGGCACTTCACAGTGCAGATGGACAATGACTCGAAGCATACTGCGAAAGCAACAAAAAAGTTTTTTAAGGGAAAGAAGTGGAATGTTATTCCAATGGTAAAGTCAATCACCTGACCTGAATCCGATTGAGCATGCGTTTCACTTGCTGAAGACAAAACTGAAGGGAAAATGTCCCAAGAAGTAGGAACTGAAGACAGTTGCAGTAGAGGCCTGGCAGAGCCTCACCAGGGATGAAACCCAGCGTCTGGTGATGTCTATGCATTCCAGACTTCAGGTTGTAATTGACTGCAAAGGATTTGCAACCAAGTATTAAAAAGTGAAAATTTGATGGATGATTGTTAATCTTTCCCATTACTTTTGGTCCCCTAAAAAGTGGGAGGCATATATACAAACTGCTGTAATTCAACACCGTTCACCTGATTTGGATGTAAATACCCTCAAATTGAAGCTGAAAGTCTGCAGTTAAAGCACATTTTGTTTGTTTCATTTCAAATCCATTGTGGTGGTGTATATAGCCAAAAAGATTACAATTGTGTAGATGTCCCAATATTTATGGACCTAACTGTGTATATATATATATATATATATATATATATATATATATATATATATATATATATATATATATATCTTTTTTTTACACATTACTGTTGTCAGAAAAATAGTTTCCTGTAAAGATTGTATGCAGAATGCATGTGCAATTTCTGTACCTAGAAGTATAATTTCCACATTACTTAGCACGGGGTATTTTTCTAATTAAATTAGCAATTTTGGTAAAAACAAAGATCGGTTAAAGAAAAGATGTGTGTGTGTGTGTGTATGTATGTATGTATGTATATATATATATGTATGTGTATATATATATATATATATATTTAGTTTTTTTATATATTGTTATTTACAGCCCCTTCGTTTTGATGATGGATGTTAAAGACCGAGATACTATAAATATCATTGGTACAGTTGGGATGTGTCCAATTCTTTTTTCATGAAAAACAATGAGAACAGTATTAGGTTACATTCGTTTTGTTTTCTTATAAAAAAGATATACTCGGTATTGCCCTTCCCACTCTATAAGTATTAGAATTAACCTCTATTATATACAGTAGATGTAATGGTTCTTACAGGGTGTTTTTATGTCATTTTATGTCAATTATCACATATAAACCATAATACTGTAATGTTTATTAGAGATTTGAAAATTGTTGTTTTTTCAGAGATGTGTATAAATATATATATTGTAGTTTTATGTACATATAAAAATGTTTCTCAAAAGAAATTGATTGAGACACAAAATCACAAAAATGGCAATAAGACAAGCCACAGAACATTTCATTGTTCCAGCAGAGGTTCACAGGAAATGGCAGAATAATATATATGCAGGCAGAGCTCAAGGTGGGAACAGGTTAAGCAGAGGTCAGCAACCCATCGATCACGATCTACCAGTCGACCGCGAGCAAGTGACTGGTAGATCGCAATCTTGTCCCCACCTTGCCGACTCGCAACTGGCAGAGCTGCGCAGGAAAACCGCAAATGCTGGGAACCTGTCAAAAGCAAAGGCATTGCCCGCCTGGCAGCATGCCCTTTGCTTATGTGTGGCTGCAGGGCAGGAGAAACCTCTGATGTCTATGATAGCGGTTGGGCGGGTGGGGTGAGGAAAAGCCTGTGCCGCCGATGACAGCAGGTGGGTGGGGCGAGGAAAGCCTGTAGCATCGATGACAGCGGGAGGAATGAGGAAAGCCTGTGTTGCCCATGACAGTGGGCATGTTAGGGCTGCAGGGAAAGCCTCTGCCTGTTTATGACAGCAGCTGGGTTACGGCTCTTTCAGAAGGCACCCAATCTCATCCAGGAGTGTATTGTGCTTATCCCCTCCCTCCTCAGTCCATCCAAGGAGCTTATGGTTGATATCATGTGGGATGGACGAGAGAGGAGGGCTGGCTGGGGTCAGCACTACAACAGTTAGATCTGCCACAGTAGCTTGCAAGGCTCTGCATGAGGTAACATGTTTTGTGTCATCCTAAGCCCCCAGTGGTGTACCCTCCCAATACTTTAGTAGTGTGCCCCCCCATGCTCCCAGTGGTGTGCCCCCCTGAGGCCCCCAGTGGTGCGCCCCCTGACTTCCAAACTGTGCCCTCCTGAGCCCCTGTATAATGCCTCCCTGAGCCCCTGTATCGTGCCCTCCTGACCCCCCTGTACCATGTCATCCTGATCCCCCTTTCATATGCCTTACTGAACCCCCTGTACCGTGCCCTCCTGACCCCCCCCCCAATACCATGCCTCCATGAGCCTCCTGTACCATGCTTTGCTGTGCCCCTTGCATCATGCCCTCTGCCCCCCCCCATACCATGCTATTCCGAGCCCCCTGCACTGTGCTTTTCTGACCACCTGTTTCATGCCCTCCTGACCCCCCCCATACCAAGCCTTCCTGACCCGCCTGTACCATGCCTTTCTGAACCCCCTGTACTGTGCCCTCTTGACCCCCCTGTATCATGCCTTCCTGAGCCCCTGTACTATGCCCTCTTGAACCCCCAGTACCATGCTTTCATGAGCCTCCTGTACCATGCTTTCCTGTGCCCCCTGCATCATGCCCTCCTGACCCCCCCCATACCATGCTATTCTGAGCCCCCTGTACCATGCCCTCCTGACCCCACCCCATACCATGCCTTTCTGAGCCCCAGGTACTGTGCCCTCCTGACCCCCCTTTACCATGCCTTCCTCAGCCCTCTGTACCGTGCCTGTTGGAATTATCAAGAACTGTTTGTGGCTATTCTCCATCTTATAGGCTTAATTAAGGACACTTAAGAAGTATTGCAAGATGGCGATTATATCCTGCACCCACCCAAGCGTTGTTTTTCTTTCTTATAACCGTATATGGTAATATTCTAAGGTTGTAAGGTTTGCTGATGCAGACAATAAAGTTAAGTCCAATGAGCTGCCAGCATACACCTAGAGACTTATGACTCTTGTAACTTCCTCTTTTTACTAAAATTAAAGGCTGAGCCCATGGTCACCGGGTGTGACTCCTCGCTTGAATCTATGCATGTAAGGATTTCACCCATATGCATCGATACCTATGAATAAAGCTTCTTCCTTGTTACGGACCGAGAGTCTTGATTGATCTAAGGTGACCAGGAGATTTTCCTGACATTGCTTTCCTGAGTCACCTGTACCATGCTCTCTTGACCCCCCTGTACCATGCCTTCCTGAGCCCCCTATACCATGTCCTCCTGACCCCCTGTACCTTGCCTTTGTGAGCCCTCTGTACCATGCCTTCCTGTGCCCTCTGTACTGTTCCTTCCTGACCTTTACATACCATGCCCTCCTGATCTTCCCATGCCAGGCCATTTGAGCCCACTGTACCATGCCCTCCTGAGGCCCCCGTACCATGCTCCCTGACCTACATTGCTTTGCTGACCCCCTTTCCTGCTCACCCATGTCCACTGCCCTACTTTACCCTGTACTCTGCCCTACCTACTACTGACCTCTGTATACTGCCCTACACACTACTGACCTCTGAACACTGCCCTACATAACTATTGACACTGCTCTTCACACTACTGACCTCTGTACACTGCCCTACATAACTATTGACCTCTGTATGCTGACCTACACACTACTGACCTTTGTACACTGCCCTACATAACTATTGACCTCTGTACGCTGACCTATACACTACTGACCTCTGTACACTGCCCTACCTGCTACTGACCTTTATACACTGCCCTACACACTACTGATCTCTGTACACTGCCCTACACCTTATTGACTTTTGTACACTGGGCTACCTACTACTGACCTCTGTACACCGACCTAGATACGACTGACCTATCTACTACTGACCTCTGTACACTGACCTACATACTACTGACCTCTGTATACTGACCTACCTACTACTGACCTGTGTACACTGACTTACCTACTACTGATCTCTGTACACTGACCTACCTACTAATAACCATGGTCAGAACTCAGTGCAGAAAGCCAATCCTGAAATGAATCAAGCAAGTCAGCCTGCAGTACCAGATGTTATGCCTTCATGATGAACAGCATCAGACTTGAGGGGGGGACCAATTACTCCCCAGTCACTGTGAAAGTAAATCCTGAGTTTCTGGCTGAAGCTAACTTTTAAGGTAGGCTACATTTATATTTTTACAGTGACATTAGTTTTATTACTTTTTTCTCCATGCTTTTTTTTCTTTGGGGGCTTGCTAGTTAGTTTAAAAAGAAAAAAAGGCGCCACACCCCAGGGGCCTATGATCTCTTCCTTGTTGTCCAGGTAGCTCTCCACCTCTCAAAGGTTGCCTACCCCTGATTTAGAGGTTTCCTGTTCATCATGAATTAGTCTACATCCAATTTTCATTGTAGTATTACACACAGTAGAAAAACCTTGCTCATAATACAGTCATGATAGATGATACATTTTAAGCGATGTTGAGCCGCTTTTCATAGATGGCGGCAAATCTCATAAAGGAGAAAGAAGTCCCAAATACATATATTTTTGAAGTACAGTATACTACTCCTGGTAAGAAGAGTAAAAAATCGCGCTACCCATAAATAACCAAAAACTGTGCGATAGATAATTAATATGATCCAAAATCAATATACGATGATATGTGAGATTAATCAACAGTGCAAAAGAATGCATATAAATACCTAAAAAACATATAAAGTGAATTAATATTAAAGATCAAAAATCATTAGCACTTAGTAAAATGAATGGCAAATAATAAATAAAAGAAAACACACTAGGTGCACAAAAATAAAAAAAACATAAATAGACGGTATAATGTAACATACACCAGTGAGTGGTGAAATAAAGTCCATAAAAAGTGAAACAAATTGTTGTCTTCAAATACTGTGTGAAATCCACCACCAATATCAGCAGGAATGCGCCCTTACCAAAGCACCGTGATCCCCCATCACAGAGAATCAGGGAAAGCATGTGTTATATCATAGACTGGCTATTTAACAAGGGGACCCCCAGATCCCGGCCCTCCCTCCTGTGTGAAATGGTAAGGGGGTACAAAAGTACCCCTACCATTTCACAAAAAAAGTGTCAAAAATGTTAAAAATGACGAGACAGTTTTTGACAATTCCTTTATTTAAATGCTTCTTCTTTCTTCTATCTTCTATCTTCTTTTTTTTCTTCTATCTTTTTTCTATCTTCTATCTTCCTTCGGTTTCTTCCTCCATCTTCTTCTCCTGGTTCTTCTGGTTCTTCCTCCGGTGTTCTCGTGCGGCATCTTCCTCCGCGGCATCGGCGTCTTCTTCCCTTCTTCTCCTCGGGCCGCTCCGCATCCATGATGGCCCCTCTGACGCACAGGGACTTGATGGGGACTTGCCTGTGGCATTCCCCGTGATGTCAGAGGCCCCGCCCCCCATTATTTAAGAACCGTCAGAAGAGGAGAAGCGTCACACAGCGGGAGCCTCCCTTTATGTCGTCATGGAAGCGGAGCGGCACGAGGAGAAGAAGATAAGAAGATACTGCGGAGGAAGATGCTGGAAGAGAACACCGGAGGAAGAACCAGAAGAACCAGAAGAACAAGAAGATGAAGGAAGAAACTGAAGGAAGATAGAAGAAAGAAGAAGCATTTAAATAAAGGAATTGTCAAAAACTGTCTCTTGTCATTTTTCACATTTTTGACACTTTTTTTGTGAAATGGTACCCCCTTACCATTTCACACAGGGGGAGGGCCGGGATCTGGGGGTCCCCTTGTTAAAGGGGGCTTCCAGATTCTGATAAGCCCCCCACCCGTGGACTCCCACAACCACCGGGTAAGGGTTGTGGGGATGAGGCCCTTGTCCCCATCAACATGGGGACAAGGTGTTTTGGGGGGCTACCCCAAAGCCCCCTCCCAATGTTGAGGGCATATGGCCTGGTACGGTTCAAGAGGGGGGCACCCTCTCGTCCCCCCTCTTTTCCTGCGGCCTGCCAGGTTGCGTGCTCGGATAAGGGTCTGGTATAGATTTCAAGGGGGACCCCACGCCATTTAAAAAAAAAAAATTGGCTGGGGTTCCCCTTAATATCCATACCAGACCTGAAGGGCCTGGTATGGAATTTAGGGGGACCCCCCACGTAATTTTTTTTTTTTAATTTTGGTTCAGGGTTCCCCTGTGGGGAATTCCCATGCCGTTTTTATCAATGAACTTTTATGTGTATTGTCAGACCGGCAATTCATTAATAGCCACAAGTAGTTTTAAATGACTTTTTTTCCTTTGAAATGTCATTTTGCTGTCAGACTGTTCTAAACACGGGAAACATGCGCCACTTTACAGGCATACTATAGAAACCCACCAGGTATGAAATTTAAAGGGATATTACACTTTTATTGTTTCACTTTAAGCATTATTAAAATCACTGCTCCCGAAAAAACGTCCGCTTGTAAAACTTTTTTTGCATTGATCCATGTCCCCTGGGGCAGGACCCGGGTCCCCTAACACTTTTTATGACAATAACTTGCATATAAGCCTTTAAAATTAGCACTTTTGATTATTCATGTTCGTGTTCCATAGACTTTAACGGTGTTCGCGTGTTTGAACAAATTTTTTGCCTGTTCGCAAGTTCTGGTGCGAACCGAACAGGGGGGTGTTTGGTTCGTCCCTGTTGTGAATTCACAAATAAATATATTTTATATTTACTGGCAGAAACATGAGAGATGCTTAGGCCTCAAAAAGCAGATGAACTGTGATGTTACAATAATTAAACTGTTGCCCTTTTGGAGACCTTTAGGACAAAATTGACATTCTCATGTTTTCCAAGTTTTTCTACTACTTCAAATAGTATGTATTGTGAGCAAAACTCATGGAACAATGGCTGCTATCGTCACAAAACAAGGAGAGATTTACATGGTATTAGTGAATAAACAAAAACTATCCTTATAGCCACAGGATACAAGGTTATACAGACTATTCTCACATAGAAATAACCTCACCTGGCCTAAACCCATTGTGTTCAAGTGAGGGACTGTTTAAATAGCTAACACCTTGGCTACCAAAACCCATTGTGTGAATTTTTAGGAACTGTTTAGACAAACAAGTCATTTCTAAACATCTAGTGGGAATGTTCAAGGTCCATCTCAACACGTGAGAAAGAGTTGAATCTTGTGCCCGTCAAAAATATTTTAAAAAGTACCTATATGGGTTATAAGTCATTTCAAACTATATATGACATTGTAGGTCACAGAGACATATTATAATTTTGGCATCTGCGGACCCAACAACTTTGGTATGAAGAAAATATATATATGAAAGTGTGATTTTATAAGTAGAAGTGTTTTAAGAAACTCATTAGTATTAGGAAAAACATATAATTATGATTATAATTATATAAGACTGTAGCCTATGCTTGGATAAACAAATATTTAGTGGGGATACCAGAAGTTATACAGGTATCCATATAGATAATCATTTTTAGGTAGTATTGATGAATATATATAACAACGTGTGTATTTCATAGATAGACCAGTTTTTTATAGACATACATTTATAGAGACAAATATATATGTAAACAGTTTATGTAATAGTGATTAATCAAGATTATACTGAGTGTATTTTATATTAGACCGATTACCAGAATATTTAAAGGTATATACTCTTATCACTATTATACACATTATGAAAATAGAACGTATTAACTTAAAAGGATAGACTCAAGACACATGTGAGACACCTGGTGGTTGGAGATGGTATTATGCGGACTCCCTAAATTTCCAGAGAAGGTTAAAAATTAAGTCTCCTAAAACAATGGAAAGTGAGCCACGTCCTTTTGGGCAGAGCCATTATAATTTTTATGGTCTTATTATCTGAAATGGTATTTAGAGGCAAGTAAGATGGGAGAAATGAGGGAGGAGGAGAGCTCAAAAGGAAGCTCAGGGATCCACCCTGAGGGGGGACACTGGGAGATACACACACTCCCAGACTGACACTCATGCACCATGCATTAATACATATCTTTACATTCATGAAGATTCCTCGACACCTAATACTTAGAACTCGGAGGTCACAAGAAGTAAATCCTCTTTAAGAGTATCCATTTTGAAACTACGGCAGCCATCTTAACTTTGGTAACCAGCCAATAGGAACTGTAGCCATCCTGGAATGGATAATTATGTCATGTTGATTTTATATTGTATGTTCTCTCAAATATTGATATGTTTTCTCAAATATTGATGTATTGAATATTATGCAATTGATAATCATTCTCCTGAATCAATAACCGCCTTGTAGATTTTTCTCTAAAGATTCAAATTTTTCATCATATTTTTCTTTTTGCATAGTTGCCACATTTATTGACAATACAAATGTCTAATTTATTTCACATTTTTAACCATTTACTTACCTGCAGTATAGTAACAGTTGTATGTGCGAAATACATACATTCTGTTTAATTGTCAAGTTCACAAGGTTATTGATTCTACCGAGAAGCTATCATGGTGGTATTAGGTCAAAGGGATGGTACGCCCATTTTTGCAAGTGTTTTTATTGGTTTTCAAGACGTTCATGTAACGCAATCGGTATCTTAATTTCATGTGATTATTTGTTTTTGTCAACCAATAAATAACTGTTTCGTATGCTCATGTCTCCATGAATAAGTTTCACATGCACAGACTGTGTCATATAGATTGATTTTGTATCTTTAAAATATCCTCGTTAAAAATTACTCAATAATAATTATTGTGCGGGAAACCTGTCCTTAAAAAGACACAACTTTTTCTGACTTATTATTCACGACATATTAAATGGAGGCACTGCGCTGAGATAACGTCGATGTTTTGTACAGGATCAGTCATAGTTATGGTGGTGACACACATAATATTTTAAAAAGAAAAAGAAAAACTGCGCTGCAGAGCAAAAAAGGTCAAAGGTAAAAGCTGCACACAAAATACACCAATATCTGTGTATACCATGAAAAATAAAAAATAAATAAAGTGCGCTAATTATATGAAAATACACACACAGATGTGAATACATGTGGGTAGTAGTAAAAACCACAATCTACTGAGAGAAAGTAAATGACTCCATGAGTGGTAAAAATATATAAGTACAAAACATAAAAACTCAAATAAAAAGAAGAAACAAAAAATGTGTACATGTGAAATACAATGATATTAATAGCGTGAAAATCTGAAAATCAAACAAACTCAGTCCATAGGTTCAAATATAAAAAGTTCATCAGTGAAAAAAAGCTTCCATCCACTATACAGCTCAGCAGCAACTAATCCCCCTATGAGTGGATTGACAAAGGAGAGAGATGTGCAGGATGGTGCAAATCCACTGGCGGTAACTCCAATAAGTGAAAAAGTGATAAAGGTGGACTCTTACCCTCCGTGTTGGACCCCCTCCTTGGCAGGGTCTATCAGGCATGCAGATTTTTGCCCTCTGCAGGGACCATGTAATGAGAAGATCTCCCCAGCAGCTGTTAGGAATGTTGTCTCCGATCCGGGCTGGTCCAAGTGAAACGCCTGGAGAGGGGGGAAGGAAAGCTCTCTTGCTCCCAGTGTGGCAAAGGAAAAAACAAAAGAGCGGAGCTCCAATAGTGTAAAAAGTTTCGGAATTTATTAAATAAAAGTACAGACCGCAACGGAGAGTGCACGCTCCGTGAGGTGAAAATACAATTAAAAACAAGCCGGCATATAAAAATCGTAATAACCCGTGCATAACATGGGGCAATCGTGACGGCTTACAACGTAGCCACGCCCTACATGTTTCGTCATTAGTAGACGTCTTCAAAGGGGTCCAACACGGAGGGTAAGAGTCCACCTCTATCACTTTTTCACTTATTGGAGTTACCGCCAGTGGATTTGCACCATCCTGCACATCTCTCTCCTTTGTCAATCCACTCATAGGGGGATTAGTTGCTGCTGAGCTGTATAGTGGATGGAAGCTTTTTTTCACTGATGAACTTTTTATATTTGAACCTATGGACTGAGTTTGTTTGATTTTCAGATTTTCACACTATTAATATCATTGTATTTCACATGTACACATTTTTTGTTTCTTCTTTTTATTTGAGTTTTTATGTTTTGTACTTATATTTTTACCACTCATGGAGTCATTTACTTGCTCTCAGTAGATTGTGGTTTTTACTACTACCCACATGTATTCACACATAATATTTTGCATGAAATTATTAATTATTAATTTTTGAAAAAAAAAAAATTTATTTGCCAAAAAAAAAAAAAAATGTCTGGTCAAAGTGAAATTTATGTTGATGGGGATTACCAAGAGTCAGCCCTTAGTGGTAGTATGAATACTCAGATGAATTTGGTACAGGTACAGGAAATGTTGGAAATAATTTATAAAATGGAAACGGCGGATCAAGCTAGAAAAAATTGTCTAATGAGACTGATCTAGAAGCATATATTGTAGGCCTTAAAAACCATGCCAGTCATTTAGTAAAAGGCATAGGGTACGTGGAAGGTCACATCCTGGGAATCCCAGACAGATTCCCTGAGACAAAGGGAATAAAAAGGCATGATCGCCTTCTTTTGGAACTATGCATTATCCTGATGTATCTTCATAGCGAGTTTAAACGTCAAAGTACTCAACAGGAGAGTGATATATTAGAATTCCATCCCCTTTTAGAGGAATGGCTAGATAGACAAGAACAGTTGAGAAAAGACAGTAAAATAATTCTGGACGGGTGTCACCAGATAAGTAAAAAGTGGGAACAATTAATAGAGGAGAGGGAGAAGTTTCTGCAGGAAAACGAGTCTCCTGACGAAAGTTGCAGAGTAATAGGCAGTGGAAATTTAGAAGGTTGCCGAGTAATAGGCAGTGGAAATTCCGAAAGTTTGATGGAATCCCTAATTAAGCAATTAGAAGAATTAATAGAACAAGCGAAGCTTATGCTCCAGGGTGATGCTCAGATGCTTAACCCTGAAAGTGAAGAGTCTGACAATACTTCAGAATCTGACTCTGAATCTGAGATTTGGGAGTCAGACAATGAGGAGGAATCAGAAAAAGAACCAATATCCTACCCCAAGCCATCTGTAGAGCAAAGGGGGGTAAAAATTGAACCACCACATGAAAGTAGGTCTAATCAGTCTTTGGGATCAGAGAAAAAGACAGACACCCCTAAACAAGACACCTCAGAAATAATAACATTTGTAAATGATGCTGTCCCAGTCTTTAAGGAAGAGGGATCCATGTGCGTTATTGACCACATCGAGACCTATGAAAATACCCTATCAGTTTTAGGCCTAGATGATGACCAATCTAGGATTAATTTCTTGCCGTGGGTATTTGAAACCAAACACCGTACATTCTATGAATCTTTAAAAGGTCTGCATGGTGCTTCATGGCAAGAAATTAAACACCGCTGTCATCTAAAATTTGGCATATATACGAAAATGTTACCGCGGCTACATCGGCTATACCCAATCTCAGATGTAACAGTAATCAAAGCCCCAATGAAAATCTTACTGTGCTCAAAAGTGCTTCCCACGTAGCAGAAAAGGAGCCAGATGACAATCACCCTGAGTTTAAATCCACATTCGAGGCCCTACCTAACTACATAAAAGTGAGTTTAGCGAAAGACTACAAAGGGGGGTGTTCACTGGAGTCTTTGGTAAAAGAGAGTAACAATTTGTATTCTCTCCAACAGACTGGTGAAAACAAAGGGGGGCCTGAAACCGTAAATAAATTTGTGGAGGAAATCCATGTATCTCCTCAATCATTACATGTTGATACCCAGGAAAAGACATACGCTGACATAGTCAGAGGAGACATGCCAAAGAGTTTCCCCAGCAGGAGACCAGATACCCCACCAAACAGAAGGGGGGAGCAAAGACCACCTCAGGAGTATCACCCATGGGATCCTGGCCCAAGGTTTGGAAGAAACTATAGGGTGTATCTCCCACGGGTCAGATTTAAACCTAAGAGTAGACACCATCACCAGTGTAATTGGCCCCGGGGGTCTACACAGGTAAATAGGGAGCAATCACAGAGTAGGACACCCCAAAATCCCTGGAAAAATAGGGAGCAACCAAGGCCCAGACAACTATCCCAGAATGAAGACAGTGGTTCTGATGGGGATATGTCTGATCAAACTGAGCCAGTAGTCCCTAGAAGGTACAGAAACCGGGTCCCACGACCCAATTCTGATCAACCTGTAAGCAATACGGAAACCAAAATAGATCAAATTATGGACATGTTACACGGTTTCATTGCTGTACGGAATGTGAATAACCCTCCTTCAAGGGGCAAATTCCGTGGCCAGCCAAGGGCCACAGAGCCTTTGAAGCGCCTATGTTAAAATAAATCAGAGGAATGCACTGAATAAAGGTATAGGAGACAGAGGTTCTAACACCATGTTTTTCCCCAGGTCACAGTAATGAGGATCCTGAAATCCCTACCGGGGGATGGTGGTTGTTAGATATTAATTATTCTCCTATTTTTCAGTGGTCACTTCATTCCTCTGACTTACACAGGTCGCTCCAAACAGCCTAATATCAAGAAGTCGCCGAAGACGGTAATTCCAGAGGAAGACCGAATCCTAAAGACATTAATATCAGGAGGCCTAAATGGTTTGATATTTTGGTAAAAGATGAGGAGTCACCCGCATAAGGTAGTCTGATTGCCTCAAATGAATTGTATTGTCACCCCAAAGGGGGGAGATTTTATTTTTTTATTCCTCACAAGTAGAAGGTTGACTATCATGTCAAATATCTTAGTACAGACAATAAGTGTCACATGTCAAACTGAAATGTTTTTAATTGTTATTATTCCAGAACCGCTACAATTAACCTAAAGAAAAAAAAAGGTTCTGAAGAATGTCAGTCAGTCATTCATGTCTGGTATCCACAGCTATAAAGAAATGTCCTCATGTTAATAAGCCCTGGAGCTTTGTCTCCCATAGCAAATGTTCATACATTGTCTTGCTATTCAGAGTGTTTAGTTAAAGGACTGATGACACAATGGAAAACAAAAAAGGCTCTGAGGAAGCCCAGGATACCAGCTTAACACTGAGATCTCAAACACAGATCTTGTAAAAAAAAAAAGGGGGACTATATATGTCTTTTCTAACGGAATCCATTTTCCCTTACAGGACTAAGATGTCCATGAGCCGGTCAACAGAACCGAGAGTCCAACGTGTGTGAAACATCCAGAGAAGGAACCGTATGAGGGATTCAGGAACACCACTGATGGCCAGTCTACACGGACAAACCTAACAGGACGGCCAAGACCCAAAGGTGCCCGGAGTGATCCATTTCCCGCCAGCCAATGGATGACGGCCCTGAGAGGCACACATCAATCACCAACCCATTTTTTGTTTTCCCTTCAAAGAATTACACGCACATGAAGGCATCTACACCCTTTTAAACAAAGATCCACAATACGGATCCATCTCCACACTAGATTTACAAGGCCCGAATGAAGCCATATTTCTTCAACATTTTCCATTGGTGAAGTCTTTCAAACAACTTCCGGTATTTGAACACTTCACAAGGGGGGCTTTGTTGTGAATTCATGAAGAAATATATTTTATATTTACTGGCAGAAACATGAGAGATGCTTAGGCCTCAAAAAGAAGATGAACTGTGATGTTACAATAATTGAACTGTTGCCCTTTTGGAGACCTTTAGAACAAAATTGACATTCTCATGTTTTCCAAGTTTTTTTCTACTACTTCAAATATTGAAGACTTTTACAAGCATGTATTGTGAGGAAAACTCATGGAACAATGGCTGCTATCGTCGTCACAAAACAAGGAGAGATTTACATGGTATTAGTGAATAAACAAAAACTACCCTTATAGCCACAGGATACAAGGTTATACAGACTATTCTCACATAGAAATAACCTCACCTGGCCTAAACCCATTTTGTTCAAGTGAGGGACTGTTTAAATAGCTAACACCTTGGCTAACAAAACCCATTGTGTGAATTTTTAGGAACTGTTTAGACAAACAAGTCATTTCTAAACATCTAGTGGGAATGTTCAAGGTCCATCTCAACACGTGAGAAAGAGTTGAATCTTGTGCCAGTCAAAAATATTTTAAAAAATACTTATATGGGTTATAAGTCATTTCAAACTATTTATGACATTGTAGGTCACAGAGACATATTATAATTTTGGCATCTGCGGACCCAACAACTTTGGTATGAAGAAAATATATATATGAAAGTGTGATTTTATAAGTAGAAGTGTTTTAAGAAACTAATTAGTATTAGGGAAAACATATAATTATGATTATAATTATATAAGACTTTATTTTTATTAAAAGCCTTTGCTTGGATAAACAAATATTTAGTGGGGATACCAGAAGTTATACAATAATCCATATAGATAATCATTTTTATGTAGTATTAATGAATATATATAACAATGTTACATAGTTAGTAAGGTTGAATAAAGACACCAGTCCATCCTGAGTTAGTGTGTGTCTACAACCCTGACCCTTGTCCCTAACCCTGTACATCGCAAACTCACATCAGTCCCTACCCTCAATCCAAGGTCCCCATTCATATACTAGGGCCAATTTTGGACAGAAGCCAATTAACCTACCAGCATGTCTTTGGAGTGTGGGAGGAAACCCGAAGGAAACCAACACAGGCACAGGGAGAACATGCAAACTCCAGGCAGGTAGTGTCGTGGTTGGGATTCGAACCAGCGACCCTTTTTTTACTGCTAGGCGAGAGTGCTAACCACTGCACCACTGTGCCGCCCTGTGTGTATTTCATAGATAGACCAGTTTTTTATAGACATTCATTTATAGAGACACATATATATGTAAACAGTTTATGTAATAGTGATAAAGATTATACTGAGTGTATTTTATATTAGACCGATTACCAGAATATTTAAAGGTATATACTCTTATCACCATTATACACATTATGAAAATAGAACGTATTAACTTAAAAGGATAGACTCAAGACACATGTGAGACACCTGGTGGTTGGAGATGGTATTATGCAGACTCCCTAAATTTCCAGAGAAGGTTAATAATTATTATTAAGTCTCCTAACCCAATAGAAAGTGAGCCACGTCCTTTTGGGCAGAGCCATTATAATTTTTATGGTCTTATTATCTGAAATGGTATTTAGAGGCAAGTAGGATGGGAGAAATGAGGGAGGAGGAGAGCTCAAAAGGAAGCTCATGGATCCACCCTGAGGGGGGACACTGGGAGATACACATACTCCCAGACTGACATTCATGCACCATGCATGAATACATATCTTTACATTCATGAAGATTCCTCGACACCTAATACTTAGAACTCGGAGGTCACAAGAAGTAAATCCTCTTTAAGAGTATCCATTTTGAAACTACGGCAGCCATCTTAACTCTGGTAACCAGCCAATAGGAACTGTAGCCATCCTGGAATGGGTAATTATGTCATGTTGATTTTATCTTGTATGTTCTCTCAAATATTGATATGTTCTCTCAAATATTGATGTATTGAATATTATGCAATTGATAATCATTCTCCCGAATCAATAACCGCCTTGTAGATTTTTCTCTAAAGATTCAAATTTTTCATCATATTTTTCTTTTTGCATAGTTGCCACATTTATTGACAATACAAACGTCTAATTTATTTCACATTTTTAACCATTTATTTACCTGCAGTATAGTAACGGTTGTACGTGTGAAATACAGATATTCTGTTTAATTGTCAAGTTCACAAGGTTATTGATTCTACCGAGAAGTTATCATGGTGGTATTAGGTCAAAGGGACGGTACACCCATTTTTGCAAGTGTTTTTATTGATTTTTAAGACGTTCATGTAACGCAATCGGTATCTTAATTTCATGTGATTATTTGTTTTTGTCAACCAATAAATAACTGTTTCGTATGCTCACGTCTCCGTGAATAAGTTTCACATGCATAGACTGTGTCATATAGATTGATTTTGTATCTTAAAAATATCCTCGTTAAAAATTACTCAATAATAATTATTGTGCGGGAAACCTGTCCTTAAAAAGGCACAACTTATTCTGACTTATTATTCACGACATCCCTAATGGTGACCAATATGCTTTACCTAACAGTAGTTGATAGCACTTATAGGTAATGGTTTGACCCTCTGCTACTTCAGTTCTGTCAAGGTTTTCACTGGGAGGAGAGACAAAGCTTATCTTGAGAAGCAACACCCTGCGAGGAAAGTGATGTGAAGCCAAATCATCCTTTTATTTTGTTGCTTGTTGAAGCACCCCTGGTTAGAGCATATATCTGAACCTAGCTTATACAATAAATGCCGGAAGCAAAAACATTCTTAAAAACTATTTCTTTTAGTGTTAGCAGCAATCTGCATTCTGAAAGTGAACATGTGCCCCGATCGCACACGCTAAAGTATTTAAATATTCTGAACAAGCAGTGAAAGCACTGTAAAGCAAGTTCTTATTTATCTCTGTATCCATAAGTATTGTGGAGACACTTTTGGAGATGTAGAGATGGAGAAAGAGAGTTTACCCTAGTCAAAGGAGAAGTTGGAGGCACAGAAGAGGGAACCACAGGGGAGACCACAGTTCTAGTGGCTGAAAAAGAGAAGGAGGAAGGGACCAAGAGGAAAGGAGCTATAGGGAAATCACAGTTTGAGCAACCATAAGAAAACTACCAATTAAGGAAAAAGGGGTGCACTGAAATAGCCACGTCCAAAATAATATGGAGACAAAAACAAGGTAGTACTAAGTATTACCAAAAGGGCGGACTTTATAGGCTAAGAAAACAATGGAGAGGAAGAATAGTATAAATAATCAAGTTTATTAGGATTTACATAACATAGAATAATCAAAAGGGATAAAAAAAAGTAGCATATATGCATCTGTGTTTATGTGCAGTAAGCCCTTGTACGTCTACGCGTGTCACCATTAGGCTTCTTCAGGACACGGCCAAGGTTCAAAAACGAAACAGATAAGAGAACATATTTCTCTATCTTAGTTTGGATTACACTATCAAATATACCCAGAATCAGATGAACGGTGAGTTTTGAAAGTATGAATAAATCACAGTTTGTTTGGCTAAGTCTGTGAGCAGGGGCAGAATAAGGCTTGTATTCCTGGTCTGAAAGAGGCCAGCAAGGTTACAATGGCGTCCACAGTATATGAGACATAAGTGCTTAATTAGGCTTCAGCAGTGCTAGTGGCTAAATAAAGCCTGACAGCCAATCGCTGTATGTTAACAATTCATGTAAAGAGCATGCCCCTGGGAGACAGAAAATTCCTGCACACTAGGTACTTGGGTTTGACACCTTGCCGATTAGGTTAACATATTGTTGGGAGAGCTAGGGAAGAACAAGCTGTCATTGTGCACATTGGCACAAATGACAAATCTATTGGCAGATGGCAAGGTGGTATTTTCAGAAATAAACTCTATGTCACAAGCCACACCAGAGGGGCATCAAGAGCTTAGGGAGCTTAGAAAATAGCCGATAATCTTATGCAAGAAGAAGGGGTTTAGGTTTATGGAGAAATTAACTTACTTTTAATTAGCCACTGACTCTACTGTAGAGATAGACTGCATCTAAATGAGGAAGGTCTGGCTGTGTTGAGAGAGATAATGGTTAGTAGGTTGGAGGAGCTTTTCCGATTAAGATCTGGGGGAGAGGGCTGTGAAATAATTATACTTGATAAAGAACAAGGGTCAAACTGTGCACTGGATAAAGAGGCGAGTGGAATGGGGGGGACACTTACAATAGACATCACAGATATTGCACGTCCAATACAGAAAATGTTGCAGAATCAAATTGTGATTCAAGAGTGAACAATGATAAAATAGTAAATTCTAGAAAAATGTAAGTATGTACACAAATGCAGGAAGTCTAGCAAACAAAATGGAAGAGCTAGAACTTCTGTTATTCAAGGATGACTTTGACTGCATGGAAGTATTTCAATTGGATTGTAATATTGAGAAGTACACTCTATTTCAGAGGGATGGGATTGGTAGAATTCTGGTATGTTTAAAGTGATTTAAGAAGATTCCTGTACATCTGGCTCCAAACTTTGCATACCCACCCATGTCTCCCTCACCTCCCATGCCTCCTGGGCCCGAGTCCTCCAGTGAAGTAGAGCCAATGCAGCAGTGCTTCACACGTCTCTCTGGTGAAGAGAGGGCCTTTAGGAGGAGGGAGAGATTGTGCCTTTACTGTGGCCAGGCAGGTCACTTATTGAAGTCTTGTCCTACCCATCCAGGAAACGCCCACACCTGAAGTCCTGTAGGGGGACAGACCTTAGGTGGCTTCTTTGTGTCCCCATCTATCCTGAAAGATAAGCCTCTAGTTAAGGTTACCCTTTCCTGGTCTGAGTTTTCCATCGTTACCCAGGCTCTAATCAAATCTGGGGCTGCAGGCTTGTTCATAGATAGTGCTTTCATGTCAAAGCACTCAATGCTGCTGCAGCCTCGTGCCTCCCCACTTGCCATTGAGGCTATTGATGGGAGACCCTTACAGCCTGCCCATGTGACTCATGAAACTGCTCTGTTGACCATGGCTGTAAAGGCTCTTCACCATGAGATAATCCAATTTCAAGTAATTACCTGGTGGTCATTGGTTATCCTTGGTTACATTTGGGCACAATCCCTCTTTTGATTGTCATCATGCTGAGGTTCTCTCTTGGTTGCCACAATGCAGTAATACATGTTTTAAGAAAGTGATTAAGGTCATGTGCACGTCTCCACTCAGTTCATTGCCAGAGGAATACCGTGAATTCAATTAAAAGTAGAAAAGTGTGGCGCTAGTGAATGGTGAAACTCCTGTTGCTAAACAGGTAAAAATAGTTTTTGAGGAGGAGTGAAAACACTTTCAGTGTAAATTTGTGTAGTGAAAAGTAGTTATTTTGTAAAGCATCCAAAAAAATTATAATAAAAATGAAAGTGAGAACTTGTATGTGTAGAGAAGTAGGATACTCAGTGATAACCTATAGGTTGAATAGGAGACAGTCATGCATATGAAACCTTATTCCAAAGGAAAACAAAGCAAGTAAATATCAATGCAAGATATCTCGATAAGCTGAGTATGTTGTTTAACGAAACTAATATTCAATAGAAATGGGAGCCAAGAAGAAGGACATCGAAATCCCTAAGGGAGGACAAACATAAATGGAAACTCAAAAGTCTCTCAAATGACAAGATGGGACAGTCCCATTCAGTCCCACAAACAACAGGGTGCCAACCGTCTTCTTAAGAGGTAGTTAAAGGTTGTTAAGAGGGGTCCTGATAAATACGCTGAATCTTGACTCATGTGGATGATTCCAACCAGGAGAAAGAAAAAGCAAAAGGATGCCCTTACCAGATCAGGTGGACTCACAGGCCGTGGCGGTGAGTCAAACGAGCATATACCGTCAGACGGTGTGAGGTGAAGGTTTGTGGGAAGACTTGTGGAACATCTTGTCAGCAGTCCTCAACTGAAGAACCAACTTGGAGCCCGAGGTCCCCAGGGTGCGGTTTCGATCGCCGAATGACCGTTTCCTCAGAGGTCCATCATATGTGCAAATAAGCAAGAAAGAGAAGAAAACCTCCACATAGTGTAAATCCTTGATTTTCAAAAAAGCATAAGAGCACTTTATTTGAGGAGTGTACTCCAAAAAGAATTTTTACAAAGGGGGGCAGTAAAAACTCGGCTCAATATAAAAACCGGCATAAAAAGGCATAAAAACAGCGCAGTGGATAGTGGTGGGGTATAATCATAAGGACCCGACGCGTTTCGCCTCCAAAGGCTTCTGCTGGGGTAGGCGAAACGTGTCTTCTCTTCTCTTTCTTGCTTATTTGCACATATGATGGACCTCTGAGGAAACGGTCATTCGGCGATCGAAACCGCACCCTGGGGACCTCGGGCTCCAAGTTGGTTCTTCAGTTGAGGACTGCTGACAAGATGTTCCACAAGTCTTCCCACAAACCTTCACCTCACACCGTCTGACGGTATATGCTCGTTTGACTCACCGCCACGGCCTGTGAGTCCACCTGATCTGGTAAGGGCATCCTTTTGCTTTTTCTTTCTCCTGGTTGGAATCATCCACATGAGTCAAGATTCAGCGTATTTATCAGGACCCCTCTTAACAACCTTTAACTACCTCTTAAGAAGACGGTTGGCACCCTGTTGTTTGTGGGACTGAATGGGACTGTCCCATCTTGTCATTTGAGAGACTTTTGAGTTTCCATTTATGTTTGTCCTCCCTTAGGGATTTCGATGTCCTTCCTCTTGGCTCCCATTTCTATTGAATATTAGTTTCGTTAAACAACATACTCAGCTTATCGAGATATCTTGCATTGATATTTACTTGCTTTGCTTTCCTCTGGAATAAGGTTTCATATGCATGACTGTCTCCTATTCAACCTATAGGTTATCACTGAGTATCCTACTTCTCTACACATACAAGTTCTCACTTTCATTTTTATTATAATTTTTTTGGATGCTTTACAAAATAACTACTTTTCACTACACAAATTTACACTGAAAGTGTTTTCACTCCTCCTCAAAAACTATTTTTACCTGTTTAGCAACAGGAGTTTCACCATTCACTAGCGCCACACTTTTCTACTTTTAATTTTCATTTGCAATGGTCATATTGCTGTGTCGGCTGCTTTATCCACATTTAGGAGTTGGCGCAATTTCTACACCTTTCTTTTAACCGTGAATTCAATGATGTCTTTGACAATGGTCAGGCTGGTATTTTGCCGTCACATCAAACTTATGATTGCACAATTGACCTTTAACCTGGTGCTATTCTTCCTTGTGGCTGGGTTTACCCTTTGTCTCTGAGGATAAAGCTATGGAGGACTATGTTGCAGATTAACTTTCCTGGGGTTTCTTCCGTAAATCCTGATCTCCTGCTGGTGCAGGCTTTTTCTTTGTGATAAAGAAGAACGGTGAACTGAGACCATGTATCGATTATAGGGGTCTCAATCGCATTACAGTTAAGAATGCTTATGCAATCCCATTGATTACAAAATTATTTGACCGCCTCAAGGGAGCAACAGCCTTCACTAAGCTCAAATTGAGAGGGGTATATAATCCTGTGAGGATTAAGGAGGGCGACAAATGGAAAACTGCATTTAATACTAGGACCAGACACTATGAATACCTCATAATGCCCTTTGGTCTCTGCAACGCTCCTGCAGTTTTCCAGGAATTTATTAACAATGTTCTCCGAGATATTTACCTTGATGATATTCTCATTTATTGAAAAATCCCTAGAGAACCACCACACAGATGTCTCCCATGTGCTACAGAGGTTGAGAGAAAATAACCTGTATTGCAAATTGGAAAAGTGCAAGTTCCATTGTGACCATGTTATATTTTTGGGTTATGTCATTTCTACTGCTGGATTTTGGATGGACCAATAGAAACTGTCTGCAGCCTTACAGTGGCCTCGACCCATAGATCTATGTCATATACAAAGTTTTCTTGGCTTTGCCAATTATTATTGGAAATTTATGCGGAATTTGTCTTCTCTGGCCAAACCCCTGACTGATATGACCAGGAAGGATGGCAACCCACAGAATTGGTCCCTGGACTCCATTAAAGCCTTTGAGTCCCTCAAGGACGCTTTTGCTACAGCCCCTGTGCTGTCACATCCTGATCCTACATTACCCTTTATTCTTGAGGTTATGTGTCTGTGACTGGAGTAGGCGCCCTCCTGTCTCAATGCTCTACCTCCCAGAGCTCTATGCATCCCTGTGGCTACTTTTCAAAGAAATTGTCTCCTGCAGAATGCAATTATAAAATTGGGGACAGAGATTTGTTAGCCATCATTTTAGCTCTAAAAGAATGGAGGCATCTACTCAAGGGTACTACTGTGCCGGTCCTCATTTTTACTGACCATAAGAATCTCACATATTTTTCAAAACATTTATCTCACAGAAGGGCTGATGGGCCCTTTTTCTGTCAAGCTTCATTTACATAGTCTCATTCTTACCAGGTATGAAGAATATAAGGGCTGATGCATCGTCACAGCAGTTTTCCTCCTCTTCCAAGATGGAGTTGGTTCCTACTCCTGTAATACCTCCAGATCTAATTTTATCCACTATTTGCACTAGTCTCACTTCACCTTTGGGTGGGAGAATTCTGGAATCTCTGATCCATTCTCCTCCTGAAAAACCTCATGACTGCTGCTTTGTCCCCGAGAATCTCTGCACGGCTTTGCTCCAGACTAGAGATGGGCAAAACACCCCCCCCCCCCTGTTCGCTTTGCAGCAGAACCCCTGAACAGGGGAAAAGTTCTGACCCAAATGGTAAACTGGTGCTGAAGTCTATAGGAGCCAAACAGAAAAAAATCAAAAGTGCCCTTTTTGAAGAGTTATATGCAAGTAATTGGTCATAAAAGTGGTATGGGGGTCCGGGTACTGCCCTGGGGAACATGTATCAATGACATTTTTTTTTCAGGAGCAGAGATTTTGAGGATGCTTAACCACTTCAGCTTTGGAAGAATTTACCCCCTTAATGACCAGGCCATCTTTTACTATACGGCACTGCATCGATTTAACTGACAATTGCACGGTTGTGCGACATTGTACCCAAACAAAATTGATGTCCTTTTTTTCACCACAAATATAGCTTTCATTTGGTGGTATTTGATCACCTCTGCATTTTTTACTTTTTGTGCTATAAACAAAAAAAGACCAACAATTTTGAAAAAAAAAAACAATATTTTTTTTACTATTTGCTATAAAAAATATCCAAAAAAAGTAAAAAAAAATTTCTTCAACAGTTTAGGCCAATATGTATTCTTCTACATATTTCTTATAAAAAAAATTGCAATAAGCGTATATTGATTGGTTTGCACAAAAGTTATAGAGTCTACAAAATAGAGGATATATTTATGGGATTTGTATTATTATTATTTATTTATATAATTATTTATATAAATAAATATTATATATTATATAATATTCTATAAATAAATATTTATTTATATTTTTTACTAGTAATGGCGGTGATCAGCAACTTTTTGCGGGGACTGCGACACTGCGGCAGACAGATCGGACACTTTTGACACTTTTTTGGGACCAGTGACATTTACACAGGAATCAGTGCTATAAAAATGCACTGTTTATTAATTAATGTACTACCCCATACTCATTCACATGGGGGTGCTGGGATCTGGGGGCCCCCCTCATTAAAGGGGACTTCCAGATTCTTATAAGCCCCTTGTCCGCATACTCCAACAACCACAGCCCAGGGTTTTGGGGAAAAGACCCTTGTCCCCATCAACCTGAGGACACCCCCATGTTGAGCGCATGTAGCCTTTCAGGCTGCATGTTCAGATAAAGGTCTGGTATGGAAAGCTTTGCCCAATCAGGGCGCAGAATGCACTGTGCAGCTCGCAGCGCATTGCAGGGCCTTTGGCGGGCGTACACCTGCTGAATGCCCTGCAAATTCAGGTATTCCCCGAATGGGGCGAACAGCCAATGTATGACCCAAACTCATGCTCGGGCTGAACCGTTCACCCAACTCTACTCCAGACCTACCATAGTCCTAAGGCAGCAGGGCACCCAGGGAAGAATCAACTCATATGGTCTTTATCTCAACAATTTTGGTGGCCTAGTCTCTGCGCTGATGTAACCGCCTTCATAGCTGCTTGTCCTGTGTGTACTCAGAATAAAACACCACAACACCTTCCAGTGGGTCTCCTGTAACCCATACCCAGTGAAGAGAGGCCTTGGACCCACTTGTCTATTGATTTTATTGCGGATTTCTTCAACTACCAGGACAACACAGTTATTTTTATGGTGGTTGACCGGTTTTTGAAAACGTCTCATTGTATTCTGCAAAAGAATTGGCATACATCTAATCAACTGGCATCAATTTTCACTCAGGAGGTCTTTCGGTTACATGGGTTACCTAAGGTTATCATCTCGGACATGTGTAGCCAGTTTGTGTCCAGGTTTTGGCGAGCTTTTTGTGCACAGTTGGGAATTCAGCTTTCCTTCTCCTCTGCATTTCACCAGCAATCCAATGGGGCCACAGAAAGGGCCAAACAAGCCTTGGAGCAGTTCCTACATTGCTATATTTCTGACCACCATTATAACTGATCAGACTTGTTACCTTGGGTGGAGTTTGCTCACAATAGTACCATCAATTCTCCTTCCTAATTGTCTCTGCTCATGGCGAATTATGGGTTCCAGCCATGCATGTTGCCTGACACATTTGTTCCACAAGGAATTCCTGCATTAGTGAACTCTGTTCCACTTGGGTGCAGGTCCAAAAATCCTTGCACATGCCAAAAAGAGGTACAGACTCCATGCTGACCACTAACGCCCACCTGCGCCATCCTACCAAGTTGGGCAGAGGGTCTGGCTATCTTCTCATAACCTCCGACTCCATGTTTTCTCATTAAAACTGGTGCTGCGGTAAATTGGGCCTTTCCGCATTTTCCGTAAGATCAACCCAGTGGCCTATGCATTAGATCTTCTTTTCAACTTATGCGTATTTCTAATGTATTCTATGTTTCCTTATTAAAACCTTTGGTGTGCAACCACTATACCATCTCGGTACCACGTCCTTGCCCGATTCAGGTTGACAACCATGAGGAGTATTAGATACAATCTATTATTGACTCCCATAGGTTTTGTGGGTGCATACAGTACCTTGTTCATTGGAGGGGTTACGGTCCTGAGAAACACTCTGAGGTCTCATCCTCAGATGTGCATGCTCCTGCCCCCCTCTGTGCTTTCCATAGACATTTTCCCCTCAAGCCTGGTGCCCTTCTGAGGGGGAGTGGTCATTGAGGATGGTGTCAGGGAAATGGCTGTGTTGTGGGCAATTCCGCCAGTAACCGTCATGGTTGCGCTAGACGAGGCAGATGCGTGACAGCCAGGACACAGCAGTCTGTGCGCACCGGTGCACGTGCACACACGCCGTGACAATTGTAGGCGCACCCCCCGACCTATTTAAACCTGCCACTGACACTTGCAGTTTGCTGGATTATCAACAGCTTCCTGTGTTCTTGTGCCTTGTATACCCTGAAGACCCCTGGCTTCACCTCTGCTTGGATTGACCTGTGATCCTGTCTATCTCCTTGCTCTGACCTCAGCTTAGCTGACTACTTGTCAGGAAAGGTCCCCTCCACTGGTAATATCGATCATTTGGCATGCAGTACTGAGGTCCACCAGCAGGTGTCTCCTGGCAGTTTGGAGCTGTCAGAAGAGCTTTTTCCTGCTGGTATTCTGTCACCTTTGGGCCGCAGTACTGGCATCCACCAGCAGAGGAATCCTGGCAGTATGGAGCAGGTATTCCCCTCTGCAGACAGGTGTCACATGACCTTAATTAGCAGCTGCAGTATAAATACCCGGCAAGTGCACACTCCTCTTGCCCTGGTATTTTCCTTGAGCCCTGACCTGCAGCCTGCATCCTGTTACTCTGATCCTGAAACCTGATTCCTGAACCTGAAACCTGAAACCTGATTCCTGGAACCTGTTGATCCTGTTCCCTGTCTGTTACCTGAACCCTGGATGCTGAGCCTTGTACCTGACCCATTCCTACTGTGATTCATCCTTCCTCTCCTTGTCCTGTTTGTTTCCCTTCCCAGCTGCTGATCTCCTGTTTATGACCCCGGCCTGGCTTGACTACGATTCTGGTACTCCCTCTTGCTACATATGCTGGTGGGTTTATTATCACTGTTTGGTTGTTTGGTTTGTTCACTCTGTTTTGTATTGGTGGTGTGTTCACATGTATATGCATTTACCTTAATAAACTTACTTTCACCTATTTATGTCTGGTTCACTCTGTTGCAGTCCACACAGTTCTGGTCTTATCTGGTATATGACACTACTCTTCGATCCTCTGCCCTCTGCGTTTGACCCGGCTTGTTCCTGTACTCCTCTCGGACTGTCTCCTGGTATATGGCCCCTGGCCTGGCTGCGGACCCTGTTCCTGGTTTACCCTGCTGTTCCTTACTTCTCTTCACACGGCTGCCCACACTGCTACCCAGCGCACTCCAGCCATCTACTGCTAACCAGACAGCCTGCAGCATTTCCAGCAACCCGTGCACTTTTGGGCACCGCATCCCCTGTATCACTCCCAGGGGAGCGCTGCACTCAGCCGCAAGGGATGCCCTCTTAGCAACCCGGCCTCACACTAGAGACTTGACAGTATAATCCAGCCATGACTGAGGCCGGCAGAGGTGCATCCCCATTAGAGGCTTTGTGTCAACAAGCGACTACCCTGACCCAAGCAATTCAGAAGTTACAGGAAGGCTACCTCCAGCTGAAGGATAAGCTGCAGCACCTGACAGAGTCATCTGCTCCTGTGAACCCGGTTTCAGCTTCTATCAGCTCCACAGTATCCGCTCACGAATGACCCTCTGTAACTCTGATAATGGTGTTCCCTCCTCCAGAACCCCGAGTTCCCATTCCTGAGCGATTCTCCGGAGACCGGAAAAAGTTCAGATCCTTCCGGAATGCCTGCCTATTGTATCTAGTCTTGCAGTCCCGGACTTTTGCTTTAGAGACCATTAAGGTCGGGTTCCTCATTTCTTTGTTGTCCGAAGAACCTCAGTCCTGGGCTCACAGTTTATGGGAACAAAAGAGTCCAGTATTTAGCACAGTAGACACATTCCTGGCGGCTATGGCACAACTCTATGAGGATCCCCAGCATACAGCCACCACTGAAGCCTCTCTGCATTCACTACAGCAGGGTAGGCGACCAGTAGAGGACTATACCGTGGACTTCCGTCTGTGGTTTGCAGACACAGGCTGGAATGAGGCAGCTTCACTACACCAGTTCCGCCTAGGACTCTCTGAATCTCTTAGACGAGTTGGCCAGGATCGGGGTCCCCACTACACTTGAAGGTCTCATCCAATTATCCATCCAATTGGATCAATGTTTGCGGGAAAGACAATCTGAACGATCACAGACCTCCAGGCCCGCCAGTACATCCACCTCTGGATCAATTCCTAGGCAAGTTGGCCTGTTACGTTCTGCATTAACCCCTGATGGAAGACGTTGTTGTGGAGGAGATGGACATTTCCTATGTGACTGCCCTAGAATGTCCAAAAAGCCACCCACCTACTCTCCAGTGTTCTTCCAGGTTTCCGGAACTTCTCCCTCACACCTTGTTCTCCCTATCATGCTGCAGTTGGGAAAAGAGGAAGTCCGGCTCTAGGCCATAATCGATTCAGGAACATGCAGTTGCTTTGTGGACTTGAACCTGGCAAGAAACTTAAGGTTGCCCTTCTCCACAAGAAACGGGGTCTGGAAGTTCGTTTAGCAGATGGCACATTGCCTAATTCTGGCCTTGTTACTCAAGAGACTACCCCTCTCCTCATTACTACTCCCCAATGGCCATCGGGAGTTCAGACATTTTGACGCTCTGAGCTCATCTATGTCTCCAGTTATCTTGGGCATTCCTTGGCTCCAAGCCCATAACTCTCGGATTGATTGAATCAAGAAGGCGGTCCTGTTCACCTCTCCTTACTGCCAGCAACATTGCTTCATTCCTGAATAGGGATGAGCCGAACACCCCCCTGTTCGGTTCGCACCAGAACATGTGAACAGGCAAAAAATGTGTTCAAACACGCAAACACCGTTAAAGTCTATGGGACTCAAACATGAATAATCAAAAGTGCTCATTTTAAAGGCTTATATGCAAGTTATTGTCATAAAAAGTGCTTGGGGACCTGGGTCCTGCCCCAGGGGACATGTATCAATGCAAAAAAAAGTTTTAAAAACGTCAGTTTTTTCGGGAGCAGTGATTTTAATAATGCTTAAAGTGAAACAATAAAAGTGTAATATTCCTTTAAATTTTGTACCTGGGGGGTGTATGCCTGTAAAGTGGCACATGTTCCCGTGTTTAGAACAGTCTGACAGCAAAATTACATTGTAACGACACCCCGAGTATAAAAGGGGTTAAAGTCATTTAGGACATTTCATACCCAAGCACAAAGGCAGCTACCGAACACTCCAATCAGCCGAACAAGGAACCCATACAAATAATTCACCCCAAAAATGAGACACGGCTCTGTCTTCAGGTTTTAAGCAGGAATCAACTCATTTATTATAACACATGGAAACAACAGATAAAATAACTCAGAGACTCTTTCCCCCCCACCCTTGGAAAAGAGGGCGGGTTAAACTGTCCAATGACAATGGACACACAGGTCAGGTGTGTTTAACGTCTCATCAGTACACAGTGTTAGCAGGGAGAGCTGTTGGAAGAATCCCCCCTCCCTCCAATGCAATACACATCCTGTGATCAAAGACAGACAAACACAAACCCTCCAATGCAATACACATCCTGTGATCCAAGGCAGACAAACACAACAGAACATTGGTTTGCAGGAGGCTGGCATTCAGTCCCCTCCAAAAGCCTCTTTTCCGGCTAGGTCTGTCACAGACATTTCTAAAAGATTAAAAGTTATTTAAAACTACTCATGACTATAATGAATTGTCGGTCCGGCAATACACATGAAGGTTCATTGATAAAAACAGCACAGGGGAACCTCCAACCAAAATTAAGAAAAAAAAATGGCGTGGGGGTCCCCCTCAAAATCCATACCAGACCCTTCAGGTCTGGTATGGTTTTTAAGGGGAACCCCGAGCCAAAATTAATAAAAAAAAAAGGGCGTGATGTCCCCCTAAAAGTCCATACCAGACCCTTATCCAAGCACGCAATCTGGCAGGCTGCAGGAAAAGAGGGGGGGACGAGAGCGCGCCCCTCCTCCTGAACCATACCAGGCTACATGCCCTCAACATTGGGAGGGTGCTTTGGTGTAGCCCCCAAAACACCTTGTCCCCATGTTAATGGGGACAAGGGCCTCATCCCCACAACCCTTGGCCGGTTGTTGTGGGGGTCTGTGAGCAGGGGGCTTATTGGAATCTGGAAGCCCCTTTAACAAGGGGACCCCCAAATCCCACCCCCCTGTGGGAAATGGTAATGGGGTACAAAAGTACCCCTACCATTTCACAAAAAAAGTGTCAAAAATGTTAAAAATGACAAGAGACAGTTTTTGACAATTCCTTTATTTAAAGTCTTCTTCTTTCCATCTTCTTTGGGTCTTCTTCCTTCCTTCTTCCTTCGGTTTCTTCCTCCATCTTCTTCTTCCTCTGGTTTTTCCTCCGATCCTTTGCTTCTTGCTCCGATGTTCTCGTCCGGCATCTTCCTCCGCAGCGTCTTCTTCCCCGCTTTGTTCTTGGGCTGCTCCGCATCCATGGGAGGCTCCCGCTGTGTGACGCTTCTCTTCTTCTGACACTCTGACGCACGGGGACTTGACGGGGACTTCCCTATGGCTTTCCCCATGACATCAGAGGGGGCGGAGTCACCCATTATGTAACCGGGTGACCTCGCCCCCTCTGACGTCACGGGGAAAGCCATAGGGAAGTTCCCGACAAGTCCCTGTGCATCAGAGGGGGGCGGGGACACCGGGTGGCCCTGCCCTCCATTATATAAGAAGTGTCAGAAGAAGAGAAGCGTCACACAGTGCGAGCCTCCCATGGATGTGGAGTGGCCCAAGAACGAAGCGGGGAAGAAGACGCCATGGAGGAAGATGCCGGATGAGAACACCGGAGCAAGAAGCAGAGGCTTGGAGGAAGAACCAGAGGAAGAAGAAGATGGAGGAAGAAACCAAAGGAAGAAGGAAGGAAGAAGGAAGAAGTCCTGAAGAAGATGGAAAGAAGAAGATTTTAAATAAAGGAATTGTCAAAAACTGTCTCTTGTAATTTTTAACATTTTTGACACTTTTTTGTGAAATGGTAGGGGTACTTTTGTACCCCATTACCATTTCACACAGGGAGGTTGGGATCTGGGGGTCCCCTTGTTAAAGATTCCGATACTATAGACACCCCCCAGGTACAAAATTTAAAGGAATATTACAATTTTATTGTTTCACTTTAAGCATTATTAAAATCACTGCTCCCGAAAAAACGGCCATTTTTAAAACTTCTTTTTGCATTGATACATGTCCCCTGGGGCAGGACCCAGGTCCCCAAACAATTTTATGACAATATCATGCATAGAAGCCTTTAAAATTAGCACTTTTGATTTCTCCCATAGACTTTTAAAGGGTGTTCCACGGCTTTTCGAATTTGTCACAAACACCCCAAATTGTTCGCTGTTCGGCGAACTGGCAAACAGCCGATGTTCGAGTCGAACATGAGTTCGACTCAAACTCAAAGCTCATCCCTCTTCCTGAATCCAGAGATACCACCAGTTGTCTGACAGTCCAGCCTATATCCACCACAAACCAGAATGTGTAATAAAAGAAAAGCTGATGTTCTACCACCACATCGGCCATACGATTGTCCTATCCAATTGCTTCCAGGGACCGAGATTCCATTTGGACGTATATTCCCCCTCTCTGAAATAGAATTAGAAACCCTAGGACAATACATAGACAAGAACTTGGCAAAAGGCTTCATCTGTCCGTCCACCTCTCCTGCCAGTGTCGGCATTTTCTTTATCGAAAAAAAAGACAGGACTCTAATGGGGCATACACACGGTCGGACTTTTTGTCTACAAAAGTCCGACAGCCTGTCCGACAGACTTCTGGTGGACTTTCGGCGGACTTGCGGCGGACTTGTGGCAGACTTTCTAATGAACGGACTTGCCTACACACGACCACACAAAAGTCAGACGGATTCGTACGTGATGACGTACACCAGACTAAAATAAGGAAGTTCATAGCCAGTAGCCAATAGCTGCCCTAGCGTGGGTTTTTGTCCGTCGGACTAGCACACAGACGAGCGGATTTCGGGGTCCGTCGTAGTTACGGCGTAAAGATTTGAAGCATGTTTCAAATCTAAAGTCCGTCGGATTTGAGGCTGAAAAAGTCAGCTGAAAGTCCGGGGAAGCCCACACACGATCGGATTATTAGCCAGCTTTAGTCCGTCGGTGTCCGTTGGACTTTTGTAGATGAAAAGTCTGACCGTGTGTATGCCCCATAAGACCATGTGTGGACTATAGGGAACTGAATAAAATTACCATAAAGAACCGCTGTCCACTCCCACTGATCCCTGAACTTTTACAGAGATTTCATACAGCCCAAGTATTCAAGCTCGACCCCCTGGGGCCTACAACCTCATTCGCATCCGTGAGGGCGATGAATGGAAAACGGAATTCAGAACGAGGTTCGGGTACTTTGAATATTTGGTGATGCCTTTTGGGCTCTGAAATGCTTCAGCAACATTCCAGCACTTCATAAATAACATTTTCTGGGAATACCTTGACTACTTTTTCATCATCTATCTGGATGACATCCTCATATTTTCAGCCACCTTGGAGCTCCACCGGACTCATGTAAAGACAGTATTACTTACACTAAGGAAACATGGACTTTACACGAAAGCGGAGAAGTGTGAGTTTGAAAAGAAATCAATATAATTCCTAGGGCTGATCATCTCCACTGGCAGTGTAGCTATGGATCCACAGAAAGTGCAGGCAATTCTAGATTGGCCAACTCCGTCAGATAAGAAGGGGGTACAAAGGTTTGTGGGCTTTGCAAACTTCTATAGAAGGTTTATAAGAAACTTCTCTTCCATCATTTCGCCCATAACCCAAGTCACCAGTCTACATGTTTGTTTCCTGTGGTCCTCCGAAGCCCAATCTGCTTTGAGAAACTGAAGTCTTTGTTTACCTCTGCATCAATTCTTCAACACCCTGATCCTGCCCTGCCCTACATCTTGGAGGTCGATGCCTCGGAGGTAGCTACAGGGGCAGTACTTTCACTGTGCTTGGGACCCAAGTCATTGCTTCATCCTATGGCCTTCTCCTCTCTGAAGATGTGCCAGCCTGAGAGGAATTACGACGTAGGTGACCGTGAGCTTCTGGCCATTAAGACAGCCTTAGAGGAGTGGAGATACATTCTTGAGGGTGCCACGCACCCTATAATGATATTCATCGATCACAGAAACCTCGAGTACTTCCGCACTGCCAAACACCTGAGACCCCGTCAGGCTCACTGGGCCCTGTTCTTTTCAAGATTTAATTTTCACATCACCTACCACCCTGGCTCCAAAAACCGAAAGGCCGATGCTTTATCCCGAATATTACCTGATACTCCGGAATAAACAACATCTAGCACAATCTTGTCTCCACTGAATTTTCTTCTGAATCAAACCGATTTAAGGTCCTCTCACAAACAGGCTTCCATCCAAAGCCAAGAATCAAAGACTTCCTCTTTAAGAAGCCAGGGGGGTATCTCTGGTACCGGGACAAGATCTTTGTTCCGCAACTAACCCGAATCCAGGTCCTACAAACATTACATGACCACCAACTTGCTGGCCACTTCAGAGTGTGGAAAACCATGGATATTATTCAGTGATCCTTTTGGTGGCCTACCCTGAAATCCGATTGCAGGGAGTATGTTAGCTCTTGCATCACCTGCCAGCGAAACAAGGAGTCCAACATTAAGTCTTGGGGTCTGCTACGTCCTTTGCCAGTACCAAAACAACCATGGAAAAACATATCTATGGACTTCATAGTAGAGCTGCCTCCCTCCGAAAGGTTCACAACGATCCTAATAGTTGTGGACCGTCTGTCCAAGATGTCACACTTCTTACCCATGACAGGTACTCCTGCCGTAAACACTGCAAAAATTTTCATAAAGGAGATAGTCAGACTTCACGGCCTTCCTGACAGCATTGTATCAGATAGGGGGGTTCAATTTACTTCCCCATTTTGGAGAGAGCTCTGCAAGGCCCTGTCTATTGAAGTGTGCCTATCCTCATCCTATCACCCTCAAAGCAACAGTCAGACTGAAAGGACTAACCAGACCTTAGAACAATATCTATGCTGTTTCTGCTCCTTTCCCAGGATGACTGGATCTCGCTACCCCCCTGTGCAGAGTTAGCGTACAACAATTCAGTACACAGAACCACCAATCACCATTTTGGGCCAACTACGGTTTCCATCCTTCATTTCTACCTAATGTCATTGCAGAGACCTCAGTCCCAGCAGTTCAGGACAGGATAAGTTCCATTCAGGCTAATTATCAAACTCTCCGGCTAACCATGCAAAAGGCTCCAAAAAAACAATATGACAAGAAGAGGGGAGAGAGTCCTAGCTTTAAGGTTGGAGATGAGGTTTGGCTCTCCTCTGCAAATCTTATGCCGTGTACACATGACCGGACTTTACGGCATACTTGATCCGGCGAACCAGAGTCCGTCGGACGATTCGATTGTGTGTGGGCTCCAGCGGACTTTTTTTTCTCAAAAGTTTGACGGACCTAGAAATGAAACATGTTTCAAATCTGTCCGACGGACTCGGCTTTCTAGCGTACAAACCGGTCGTCTGTGTGCTAGTCCGACGGACCAAAACTGACGCATGCTCTGAAGCAAGTAAAAGACGGAAGCGCTCGGTCTGGTAAAACTAGCCTTCGTATTGAAGCTAGCACATTCCTCTTTCCTCTGTTTTGCTGCTTATATTTACACAGAGTACTCACAAACTACTTTCATGATTTATCCTCATGCCATGACTAATATTATAGTTTTTAAAAGCCAGATCTCCAGAAATAATGTATAAAATTATTTTTTGGACTCATCTTTAGTATTTTTAGATTTAATCAATATCTATTTTCCAATTTGTGCTAAATTCTCAAAACTGTTAGTTTATTCATTTTATTTTTTTTGGGAGTTTCAAGTTACCACAATAACCTTAATATTTTGTATTGTTTTAATTAACCTTAATGAGGTTGGTGTCCCTTGTTAATTAGACATAGGGGGTTATTTTCAAAAGGCTAATTCATTTTGCACTTCAAGTGCAAAGTGTACTTTAAATGGCACTGAAAGAGCATTTGGAAGTGCATTCGCTGTGGATCCGAGGGGCACATGCAAGGAAAACCAAAAAATATAATTTTTCTTGCACATGATTGGATGATAAAATCTGCAGAGCTTCCCCTCATTTCATATCTTCCCCTCAGATTTACAGCGACTGCACTTCCATCAAGTGCACTTGCAATGCAATTTCTAAAGTGCACTTGTACTTTGCAGTTGAATTGCAAAATGATTTAGACTTTTGGAAATAACCCACATAGTCTTTTTGACATGTACCTGCCTACTCACAAACAAAATGTACTTTTTGAATCAAAACACATAGTCAATAATGTAAGGTAAAGAAAATATCCATGTATTTTTGGAAAAACATAAATGAGGAAGGCAACACTGGAGACACTTTTGGAATGTGTGAAGCCTTTTGTCCCCCAGGACACACATCAAGTTCTTGGAAAATAAAATTGGGATCTTGTGACTAGGGAGCACAATCTGCATTTTCTTTCAGACCCAACAGAAGCCAGGCAATCACCTTCGACTCTTTCGTGGAGCCTTCGCTGCACGCTGCCCTGCAGCCTTCCCTCCACGCTTCTCTGCAGCCTTCCTTGGAAGCTGTGCCTCTGGTGGTGTACTTGGAGGAGGAGCAGGAGGAGGGGCTTCATCTACAATATAGCTTGTTGGAGTAAGCTCCCCTGTCAACCCCTTCTGAAAGGCCAGAAAAATAAGCCCCTCACTGTAAGAGAACTGTCAGAATGCGCCCGGCGCGCACACGTGCGCATTTACGGGCATCGGCAGATTTCCCCGCGCAGCAAGAGATCCACCCCGTATTCCATGTCTCTTTGTTGAAACCAGCTGTACCAAATCCATTTCCAGATAGGGAAATTCCTCCCCTGCTGCTCATCGAAGGGAATGAGGAATTTGAGGTGGAAGCCGTGTTGGACTGTAGAAAAGGCATAACCAAACACAGTTCCTCATTAAATGGAAAGGCTATGGTTCAGAAGAGAATTCTTGGGAACCAGCTTCAGATGTGCATGCTCCAAAATTAGTGCAAGCCTTTTTTCAACGCCACCCAGAGAAAAGACACCTGAAGGGCATCCAGAGGCTGCCCCTAAGAGGGGGCAATGTAAGAGAACTGTCAGAATGCGCCCGGCGCGCATACGTGCGCATGCGCGCATTCACTGAAGTCGGCAGATTTCCCCGCTCACCAATGCGCATGCCCATGCGCATCACACTGCATGCACGCACAGGAGCACACCTCTGGCCACAATTGGCACCAGACAGCCTATTTAAGGGTTGCTCTGAATTCTGAAAAGTGCTGATTGATCTTCAGCTGTGTCCTGAGATTCTGAAAGCTGTTTGTCTGACTTGATTTCCTGTTGCTGAACCCTGGCTTTCCTGACCCTGCTTCTGGACTCTGATTACTCTGATTACCGGTTCCTGATCCTGGCTTCCAGTTTGACCCTGCTCCTGTTTATGCCTTGGTACCTCACTGACTGCCCGTTGCTGAACCCGGCTTTCCTGATTACCTCGCTCCTGTCTCCTGATTGGCTCCACGCTGTTTCCGAGTACCTGTGCTGGCCGTCCATCCTCTCAGCTTTCCTGGTTCCAGTTCTTCACCAGAAACCCTGCCTGCACTTCCAAGTCTGCAACACCTTCTGCAAGTTCTGCACGCAGCATTCACAGGCACTAGTGTTCCTCCTGATCCTTGCCACCATCTGTTCCACCTCCAGTGGGGCTTGGGTTGGAGATACAAGAGAGGCCGACCTCGTCATTTGAGACTCCAACCAGGTACGTGACAGTATCAATCAGTCACAAATGGAGTCTGAAAGGGAGGCCTCTCCACCAGAGGACATTTACAGATCTATTTCTGTACTATCCAATGTTGTGCAGAAGCTACAAGAAAATCTAAGTCGCATGCAAGAGCGATTTCCCTACGATGAGAATGTTGCATTGGCCTGTGCTCCGCTTTTGGTCTCTGATTCATATACCCAAACAGAGCCTGGCTTCCGCTCCTGAACCCAGGGTGCCTATCCCTGAGCATTTCTCCGGAAATCGCAAGAAGTTTTGCACATTCTGCAATTCCTGTGAGCTATATTTCTCCCTTTTACCCCGGACCTTCACGTCTGAAAACATCAAGGTGGGGTTTATTATTACGCTACTATTGGATGAACCACTTTCCTGGGCTTATCATCTCTGTGAACAACCTGACCCTGTCCTGACAAATACGGATTCTTTCTTCTCAGCCATGGCTCAGCTTTATGCAGACCCCTTCTACCAGCAGACTGCCAAATCCATGCTTGGCGAATTACAGCAAGGTCCACGGCCTGCTGAAGAATACGTAACTGACTTCCGTGTCTGGAGTACAGATACCCAATGGAATCATTCTGCACTTCACCACCAGTTTCGACTAGGACTTTTTGACATTTTAAAGGATGAGCTTGCCAGAGTGGGAGTTCCAGCATCCCTGGAAGACCTGTTCGATCTAACCATTCAGATCGATCGGCGATTACGTGAAAGGCAATCCAAAAGGTCCAAAAGAACCCTTTCTGTAGTTTCAAGGTCTGACATCCCTGCATCCTCATCTGTTGAATCCCCCAGATGGAGGTTACGGCATAAGACTCCTCATAGGAGTTTTCGAAGACCACCCCTTTCTCCTGATGAACGCCTCAGTTGATTACAGGATAATCTGTGTCTCTATTGCGGGGAGGCTGGTCACTTTATACAGACTTGCCCTGCAAAGACCCGCAGGTCTTTTTTCCGTCAGCCTCACATGATGCATCTTTCAGGGAAGAACCGGTCTCATGTCTCTCTTTCCATTATGCTCCAGTTTTCTGAAAAGACTGTTCCTGTACTTGCAATCATAGACTCTGGGGCCTGTAGTTGTTTTGTGAACTCTGCATTTGCTTCTCTCCATCAGCTGCCTGTATGTGCCAAGAAGCAGGAATTCCATGTTCATCTGGCTGACGGTTCTGGCATTAAATCAGACCCAGTCACCCAAGAGACCTATTTTCTGCCAGACTTCTTCCGGCCACCACAAATTCCTCCGTTTGGATATCATAGCTTCTCCCATGTTCCCGGTTATCCTTGGCATTCCATGGTTGAAGGCACATAATCCTCACATTAAATGGCTTACCGGAGACATCTACTCTTCTGTCTGCTGCCAGATTCACTACCTACCTGAAAAGACTTTCAAAACCACACCCCTTCTGGGTATCCTCCCTGACCATGAAACCTCTAATTTGGTCCCTGCTGCCTATCACGAATATCTGGATGTATTTAACAAAAAAGGAGCGGACACTTTTCCTCCCCATTTGGGCGAATTTATCCCCTCTCTGAGCCTGAACTAGAAGCCCTGCAGATTTATATCAATGAAAGCCTTGAAAAACAGTTCATCCGGCCCTCCACTTCACCAGCAGGGGCCGGTATTTTCTTCGATGAAAAGAAAAACCATACCCTGAGGCCCTGTGTGGACTATCGTGACCTTAACAGGGTCACTGTCAAAAACCGGTACCCTCTGCCCCTGATCCCTGAACTTTTTCAAAGGCTGCGTGGGGCATGAGTGTTCTCCAAATTGGATCTGAAAGGTGCTTATAATCTTGTCAGAATCAGGGAGGGAGATGAATGGAAGACGCCCTTCCAAACAAGCTTCGGTCATTTTGAATATCAAGTCATGCCATTTGGACTCTGCAAGCCCCAGCCACATTCCAACATCTGGTGAATGACGTTTTTCGGGACTTCCTTGATTTATTCGTCATCGTGTATTTGGATGACATCCTTATATTCTCTGAAACTCTAGAATCCCATAGAACTCATGTAAAGAAAGTACTGGGTTGGCTGAGGGAACACCGCCTTTATGCAAAGGCTGAGAAATGTGACTTTGAAAAACCAACCATACATTTCCTGGAACTTGTCATCTTTGCTGACGGTATCTCCATGGACCCACAGAAAGTCACTTACGTCCTGGAATGGCCTGCCCCTGTCGACAGGAAAGCTGTTCAGAGATTTGTGGGATTTGCCAATTTTTACAAAAAAATGTATGAAGAACTTTTCTGGCATCATTACTCCCATCACTCAGTTAACAAAGCAGCATGTTCCTTTCTGATGGACCCTTGAAGCTCAAACAGCTTTTGAACAGTTAAAAACTTTATTCACGTCAGCTCCTATCTTGAAACATCCTGATCCATCCTTAGCCTACGTTTTGGAGGTGGATGCCTCTGAGAGTGCAGCTCACCCCATCCTCATCTTCACGGACCATAAAAATCTCGAGTACTGGAGGACGGCTAGACGACTAAGACACCGGCAGGCAAGGTGGGCACTTTTCTTCTCTCGTTTTATGTTCCATATAACTTATCGTCCTGGCTCAAAGAATGGTAAACTGGATGCCTTGTCCCGCATGTTCAGCGACCCAGTGGTATCCTCAGAACCTGATACTATTCTACCAGCCAAAAATGTTTTGCTTCTTCAGACAGATTTGATGTCTCAGATAAAGGCAGGCGTGGTAAACCAACCACCTTCCAAAGATCTGGCTCTTGAGGGATGTTGAGGGATGGTCTGTACTTTCATAAGAAGCAAATCTTTATCCCTGAGCAATTCAGAGTTGCTGTCCTGAGGCGATGTCATGACCACCCTTAGCGGGCCACTTTGAGATTCACAAGACAGCCGATCTGATCTCCCATACATTCTGGTGGCCAGACTTGATGCAAGACTGCAAAAGAAATGTTAACTCTTGTGTGACATGCCTTCGGAATAAGATGGACAGAGCCAGAACTTGGTGCCTACTTGAGCCACTCCTTGTACCTGAGAAACCATGGAGCATGATCTTCATGGATTTCATCGTGGAGCTCCCCCCATCCGAAGACTTCACCACCGTGTTTGTTGTGGTGGATCGTCTGACCCAGATGGCCCATTTTGTACCCCTACAATGAACTCCTTCAGGTACGGAGACCGTTTCAGCTTTTATCAAGGAGATTGTAAGGTTACATGGTGTCCCTGATAGCATCATCTCTGATCGTGGGGTGCAGTTTGCATCTAGATTTTGGAGGGCATTATGCCAAGCACTGAACATTTAACTCCACCTCTCCACAGCCTACCATCCACAAACTAATGGACAGACTGAAAGAACAAACCAAACCCTCGAGCAGTACTTATGGTGCTTTTCCTCTTTTGCACAGGATTACTGGCTATCACTTCTCCCACTGGCAGAATTTTCATACAATAATTCCATCCACTCTGCAACCAAGCAATCACCCTTTTTTGCCAGTTATGAGTAACAACACCCCTCTTTCTTACCTGAGCTAGCCATTGAATCATCTGTACCTGCTGTAAAAGACAGATTAAACTTCCTCAGTACTAATAACCAATTACTGCAAGATACAATCTCCTAGACTCAGGCAAGCAATAAAAAGTTCTTCGACAAGAAGAAGAGAGGTAATCTGAACCTTAAACCTGGAGACAAGGTCTGGCTTTCCACAGCAAACTTGAAACTGAGCTGTCCTTCAAGAAAACTTGGCCCAAAATTTTTGGGACCCTTCCCAGTCAAAAGGAAAATTAATGCAGTAGCATTCGAGTTGGTGTTAACCAAGGATCTAAAGATCCACCCTGTATTCCATGTCTCTTTGTTGAAACCAGCTGTACCAAATCCATTTCCAGATCAGGTTTCTGAAATTCCTCTTCTACTGCTCATCGAAGGGAATGAGGAATTTGAGGTGAAAGCTGTGTTGGACTGTTGAAAAAGGGATAACCAACACAGTTCCTCATTAAATGGAAAGGCTATGGGTCGGAAGAGAATTCCTGGGAACCAGCTTCAGATGTGCATGCTCCCAAACTAGTGCAAGCCTTTTTTCAACACCACCCAGAGAAAAGACACTTGAAGGGCAGGGCAATGTAAGAGAACTGTCAGAATGCGCCCGGCGCGCATACGTGCGCATTCACGGGCATCAGCAGATTTCCCCATGTACCAATGCACATGCCCGTGCATGTCGCACTGCGTGCACATGCAGCAGCACACCTCTGGCCACATCGGCGCCAGACAGCCTATTTAAGGGTTGCTCTGACTTCTGAAAAGTGCTGATTGATCTTCAGCTGTGTCCTGAGATTCTGAACCCTGTTTGTCTGACTTGATTTCCTGTTGCTGAACCCTGGCTTTCCTGACCCTGCTTCTGGACTCTGATTACTCTGATTACCGGTTCCTAATCCTGGCTTCCAGTTTGACCCTGCTCCTGTTTATGCCTTGGTACCTCGCTACCTGCCTGTTGCTTTCCTGATGACCTTACTCCTGTCTCCTGCTTGGCTCCACGCTGTTTCCAAGTACCTGTGCTGGCCATTCATCCTCTCAGCTTTCCTGGTTCCAGTTCTTCACCAGAAACCCTGCCTGCACTTCCAAGTCTGCAACACCTTCTGCAAGTTGACATAAAAAAAAAGAGAGGAAAGAGCACCAAAAATGAGCCACGTCCATAAATCATTGAGAATACAAAATAAGGTAGTACTGAGTATTACCAGGGAGGCGGACTTTTTAGGCTAAGAAACAGTGGAGAAGATATAGCAGTATAAAAAATATAAATTTATTGAAAAATACAAATATCTAAAAAATAATGACAATTGTAACATATAGCATCTATGATTATTGTGCAGTGAGCCCTTGTATGTCTACGCGTTTCACCGTTAGGCTTCCTCAGGACACGGCCAAGGTTCACAGATCTAAAATGAGATATAATGTCATTAGACACACACAACTAACACATAAACAAACTGTTAACAATAAAAATCATGCGCTAAGCAACTGCGAGCATAGGAAAGAACACCAAGCCGGTACCTTAAATTGGAATGCAAAATCATGCAAGTCACGGTAGAATGAGAAAGTTCAATCAGCAGTAAGAAAGCTGAAATTGAAGCAAATGAAACCAGCATCAATCAGCGATAATATGCATTTGGGCAGAGAAAACTTTTATAGGTTTGTTAAAGAATGAGATTTACTATATTAGATATAGCTAAATATCTCTGCAGGGGCATGTAAACAATCTTCCTAAATATGGGAGCAGCCATTAGAGGGAGGAGGGCCAACACCGGATGCACCACTTAGATCCTGGATTTAGCATCACTAATGCTGAAGGCTCAATGCAATCCCATCGCTGCATCTATAAGCATATAATGACAGATTAAGCTAAATATAAAAACGGTAATAGCATGTAGACATTTTACTGCAGCAATGGTAATAGCATATAGGGCGTTTGGTACAGCAAGGGCCAAGTGATAGTATATAGCTAAGTACTTACATTCAGGATACAAATAATCCAGCATGCCCCTGGGAGACAGCAATACACTGCACACAGGACCAGCAGCAGCTGACAGATATTTATATCCTTGATCAGTCACAGCTGATCCTGATAACTAGCATCATGTGATTCCAGGATAGCAGGTTGAATTATGGGGATTGTAGGCCAACAGCATTAGAGCTTTCTGCACATATGCAGGAAGATATGTCGAAGAAAAAACATCCTGTGAAGAGAGCCGAACGAGTACAGCAGTGGTCTTAGTGCATTGTGGGCATTGTAGGAAATAGTGCCTCTGTCCATTACTAGACTTTCGATCTGTCAGACAATAGGTGGATTGCCAGTGTTGCAGTGACATCACTATCTAGAAAACGCATGAATCTCCAGAACTCTGTGCAATCACAGTTGTCTCAGCTATAATTAGCAAAGGTCAGCAGGTGCTAGACAGTAAAAAATCTCTTTAAAAATACCGTGATCAGTATGCTACCCCATCGCTATCTAAAAAAGCATAAATCTCCAGAACTCTGCGCAATCATTGTTGTCTCAGCTATAATTAGCAAAGGTCAGCAGGTGCTAGACAGTAAAAAATCTCTTTAAAAATACCGTGATCGGTATGCTACCCCAGACGTACATATCCGAGGAGCTGCATACTTGAAAGTAGATGAACAGCAGATACTCAGTTTCAGATATTCCATCAATATCGCTCACAGGTGGATAGCGCATAATACATCATAAAAACAGAACAAGGATGCATATGACACAGTATATGAGCAAAATGATACACATATATATTAGATCAATATGTAGACCATGCGTGAATTCTCCAAATCACATTCAGTTTATGATTAATGCTCATTATGCATACATATTATTATATCGGTATATATATCGATATCTCCATTCAAATCATCTACCAAATCTTACAAATGATACAAATACAGACTAAGTCTGTTTAACATATGTTACCTTATCTAAAGGAACAGAAAGGGGAAAACGGGGGATGGGGGGGATAGAGAAGCAATTGAGGAGGGATACACAAGAGCTGCAAGTGAAGCAAATCGCATGGTACAACGAAGGATGACCGTATTAAAGGAAGGGTTTGAAACTGATCATGTCATTCATGCCTGGATAGACCGTAGCTCGTAACTTATGTATCCATTGCGTTTCACGCTGGAGTACTCTTTTATCAAAATCGCCCCCATGCAGGCCTGCGTAGACAATGTCAAGAGCTGCAAATTTAAACATCACGGAGTCATACATATGCTCGAAGGCTACGTGATAACCCATTGTGGTGTATAAAAGACCATATGGGGGGGCGTGGCTAGCCGGCGCCCGAAGATGGCCGCTTGAACTAACAGCTCTTCAGTGAGGGAGAATACCGGAGCGTTCCTAGTCTGTCAGAAGAAGCGGATCGGAGCCATCTCTACCCCAGCACTCCAGAACGAATAGAGCTACGATGTCCCGTAAACGGATGGGAGATCATCAGCCCAAAAAACTCACTACCTTCATGTTCCCTCCGGAGTCTCAGGTCAGTGATCCGCAAGATGACGGCGGCCTCCTCACGTCGAGGGAGGCTTACACAGATCTCCCAGATGAAAATCAAGCATTAGCACTGCCCCTGTCCCCCACACAGGACACAGAGTCAGATCCCCTCACTAAAAGCCCAGCCAAAGCCAGGATGCGGATGGATGCACCGCTCACACAGCAGCCCCAGGCAGCATCTATAACACAGGCCTTTAATCCGCTTCAATCTAACCAGGCATTGCACAGCTCTATGGCCTCTTTCCCCACCTCAGGGCAACCAGTTATGGATACTACCCTGAAGGATATGCTTATGTCCCTGCAAACATCTTTGATGACAGATCTCTCCTCTCTGTTTCATAAAATTAATAAAGATATGAGTGCGATAGATCAAAGGGTTACTACTATAGAAAAGGGCATGACAGAATGCACAACCACAGTGAATGATCTGATTGACACGTATGAAGAGGCGAAAGATGAGCAAGAATGGGTACGGGCCAAGCTGGCCGATTTGGAGGACCGCTCCAGACGCAATAACGTGAAACTGAGGGGGGTCCCTGAAAATGTACCACCAGCGGACCTGACAAAATATGCCAGAGATCTTTTACACACCATTCTACCAGATGCTTCGCCCAGAGACATTATCATTGACAGGATACGTAGAATAGCGAAGCCCTCCCACTTGGCGGCAACAGTACCACGGGATGTACTCATGCGGGTACATTTTTTTCATGTGAAAGAGAAACTGATGTATAAGGTCAGGAATAAATCCCCACTACCCCGCCCGTATAACGGAATTCAGATATTCCCAGACCTCTCCAAGTACATGCTTCAGCTCAGAAGAAATCTGAATCCTATTACAAAAGGACTCTATAATCACAAAATCGTGTACAAGTGGAGATATCCTGTGACACTCCTCATATCAAAAAATGGCACCACCCACATTGTCAGTAACCTGCAGAAGGGGATGCAGCTACTACATGACTGGGGCATAATCCTAAAACCCCCGACTAATACTACACCGCCTCTACCACAACACAAACCACCACAACCTCGCCACCACCAGAAACCACTGTCATCCAGAAATGCCGCTTAACATTTTATCACTGAATGCAAAGGGACTCAATCACCCTGCTAAAAGGCACTCCCTATGGCTTACCGCAGAAAAACTCCAAAGTGACATTATCTGTGTCCAAGAGACCCATTTACTGTCCCAATCGACATCCCTCTGCTCCAATAGGAAATACCCCACCATCTATCATTCTACTTTCACGTCAAAGAAAAGATGAGTCCTCATTGCTATTAAACACAATATAGACTTCCGACTAACACAGGAGATTTCTGACCCTCAAGGTAGATTCTTAATTCTACTCCCACCATTAACAATGTCAAATATACCCTGCTGAATATATATGCTCCTAACACCCGACAGATGTCCTTTATAAGGAATACCTGCGTAGAGCACAAGAAGCTAAACAAGGCCACCTACTTATATGCGGTGACTTTAACCTAGTGAGCGATATACATATGGATACTACTTCTGCAGCGAAAAGGAGAGACTCCCCCCTCAAGCAATTCCTCACATCACAGGACCTATTTGATGTCTGGACATGCCATCATGGGTCGGAAAGAGATTACACATACTTCTCTTCACACCATAAATCCTACTCAAGAATAGATATGTTTATTATAGATAAATGGCTGTTACAAAAAATCAGTGCTTCCGTAGTCCACACCATGTCGTGGTCTGACCATGCTCCCATTCTGACACTGCCCACCAGAGGAATACTTTTCTCTGGCGTGCTAACAATTAGATATTGCAACACCCAACTTACTCTCAGGAAATTTCAGAGCATCTAAAAGAATACTTTGAGCTTAACAGCAGATCGGTGGGGGATCCCGCCATGGTGTGGAATGCACATAAGGCTGTTATTAGAGGTATTATAATGAAGGTAAGTCATCTCTGTAAAAAAAAGAGGAGGCAGCGTGTTGACAATCTGACTTCTCAAATTGCCCAGATGGAAACCCTACATAAATCTGACCCACATCCACAACGACTGGCCCAATTGTTGTCACTAAGACACGAGCTGAGGACTTTACTCCTCCACTCCTTTGAACAAGTACAAAGAAAAATTAGAGCTACGTACTATGCTACCTCCAATAAGGCAGGGAAATTATTGGCACAGCGCCTGAAGGGGAGAAGGACCAAAACTAAGATACCTCACATGACCCATCCGCATACTAAGCAGATGTTGACTAATGCCCCGTACACACGGTCGGATTTTCCGATGGAAAATGTCCGATCGGAGCGTGTTGTCGGAAATTCTGACCGTGTGTGGGCTCCATCGGACATTTTCCATCGGATTTTCCGACACACAAAGTTGGACAGCAGGAGATAAAATTTTCCGGCAACAAAATCCGATTGTGTCAATTCTGATCGTGTGTGGCCTGTTCCGACGCACAAAGTGCCACGCATGCTCAGAAGAAATTCCAAGACGGAACAGCTCGTTCTGGTAAACTTAGCGTTCGCAATGGGTACAGCACTTTCGTCACGCTGCAATGTTCAAAATGGTTTAATACAGCGCACTCTCTTCTTCTTTATAATGTGACAAGAATGAAGTAGTTTTGCTGCTCATATTCACACAAACTTCTCACAAACTTATTTCGTTACTATTTATCGGGATTCCCTCAATATATTTTGATTTCTCACATCTGACAACATATTTTTGTATATTTTTTTTATATATTTTTGGGCTTTAATGTAGATTCTTTTTTTGTGTTTCTATTTTTTTTTTTTTTTTTTGCGATTTTGATTTGTTCTCCCGAAAATGTTTGTGTGTGTTTTTTGTGACAAGTTCCCACAACACCATTGGTATGTTGTTCTATTTAATCTGTAGGAGATTGTTTGGTGTTGTTGTCTCTTGTTAATTTCACATTTTATGTTAGAAATGCACCTGAATCGTCACCAACAAACTGTCCTTTTTGGATGAAAACACACACAGGAGAGTAGAATTTCCCCAAAAAATGTATTAAGGGCTCACAACTATAAACAAAGAGGGAGGCAACGCTGGAGAAACTGCAGAAATGGGTGAAGCCTTGGACCCCCAGGGCACACATCAATTATTTAAAAGCAAAATTGGTGGCCTGAGGAGTCCATATCTAAGGGAGGGCAGTCTGGTCCAGAAGTCCCAGAGATCCGGAAAGCAGCAGATAACATCTGTGTCCCCAGGCTGTGGTCATACGAGAGACTGCATCTTCTGTCAGACCAGACTGAACCCAGGGTCATCACTCTCAGGTCTTCTTTCCACGCTTCCTTTCACGCGGTGGCTGTGGTGGTGGAGTTGTGGCAGCAGGAGGAGGAGGAGGAGGAGGATCTTCCATCTCAATGACATCCGTCTTGGGTGTTAGTTCCCCACTCACCCCCTTACGTAGGACTTTATAAATAAGGTCCTCACACAGGAGGCATTGACCCTCCTGCATGCCCTACAATTTGGTGGCAGCCATGCAGGCAAAGGCCTCTTCAGGAGTTGGTAAGGCTCTGAGGGACGCAGAAGCCTCCTGGATCAGCCTGTACGCTGAATCCTGCACGGGACTCGGAGTGGCCTTCCTGGCCCTTTTGTATGGAAGGCGGAGGGGAGGGACCTGAGACTCAGTCAGGCTGCGACTGGTCCCAGGCTTCTCTTGGCTGACACTTAGCCCCGCCTCCTCCTGGCTGCCACTAACCCCCGCCTCCTCCTGACTGCCACATTCCACAACCTCCTCCTGGCTGAGGTCTCCTGTGTATGAAAAAGGGACATAGTTTGAGATTTTTAGTCATCAATCACACACAATTTTCACCTCCTGACTGCTGCAAATTGAATGTTAACAAATATAACAGACAATCCTTCTGAGCCCAGCATTTTTCATTTTTGTCCCAATTTTGGGTGCCCACTACTGTCTATTGATATGTAAAAAATTTTTTCAAGCAGCAATTAGTGATCAATAATAACATCTAGTAAACATCATTCATTTATTGACCAGAAATCTGTAGAAGAATGCTATACCTGACTCCAGCTGGGCTCCTCCATTTCTTCCTGGCTGGAAGGCCCAGGTTGGACGTCGGAAGCCTCAGCTGGGATGGAAGGAAGCGTGGAAGGAAGAGTGGAGAGGGATTCTCTGACTTCAGTGTGGTCTGACAGAAATCGCAGTCTCTCATAGTACCAGAGCCTGGGGACATAAATGTCATCTGCTGCAGCTCCGGACCTCTGGGAATCTGTGACCTTCTTGTGCTCCCTAAGATATGTGCTCCTCAGGCCACCAATTTTAGCTTTTAAATAAGGGATGGTTGCTGTGGGGACCACCGGCTTCACCAACTCCAGCAGTTTCTCCAGCGTTGCCTGCCTCTTCTGTTTGTGGTTATAGTGGGGGTGTCTCACTTGCCACAGACAGGGCAGCTCCCTGTACTTGTCTATGAACAGGGGCAGGAAATTGTGGTTGTTGAACCCATCCATTTTCTCTGTAAGACACAACACAAGACAAACCCTAATGTCAGGCAAAACTCCCCTAATCTTTACTATCAACGAACCTTCTGTTCAGAATCATTTCACTCTGTGGAATGCTCACAAGGCATTCATTAGGGGGATTTTTATACAAATGGGGGCCCGGGCGAGGAGGCAGCGGCAAAAGAAACTGCAAAATATCACAGATGAAATCTTTTGTTTAGAAACCAAAAATAAACAACAATCTTCCCCCTTGGTATCCAAAAGACTTCACCAGTTGAGAAACGATCTCAGACTCCTCTTACTAGAGGACTTTGAGAAAAAAACAAAACAACTTAAAATGAATTATTATGCACACGGAAATAGGGCAGGAAAATTGTTAGCACAACAACTTAAGGGACACAGAAGTAAAACCAAAATACCATACATCTTACACCCCACGAACAAATCCAAAATGCAACACCCACAAGACATAGCGGACGCATTCAGCAATTATTATGGTTCCCTCTACAATCTTAAAGAGGATGCAACCACATTTCAACCAACCACTAAAATGATAAATGATTTTTTAGAACAAATCACATTACCAACATTGTCCCAACAGGAAAAAGATTATCTAAGTGCGCCATTTACTATTGAAGAAATACATAAAACTATTGACTCACTCTCCGCTAACAAATCCCCAGGCCCAGATGGCTTCACAGGAGATTATTATCAAGCATTTAAAACTATCCTATCTCCTCACCTGGGCAAGGTTTTCAATGCCGCTGCTGCCTCCTCCTCCTTCCCTCCCGAAATGCTGAGGGCTTTAATAGTGACTTTGCCTAAGCCAGGGAAAAACCCAGACACCCCAGCAAATTTTCAACCTATATCGCTACTAAATGCCGACTTAAAAATTTACGCCAAACCATAGCTAACTGCCTAATAGATATTATGCCCCATTTAATCCATCCAGACCAGACTGGGTTCACAAGAGGACGTCAGACCTCCGATGCTACTAGGAGGTTGATAAATATTATCCATACTGCTGCGACCCAGCGAAGGCCATCTCTGCTTCTAGCACTGGACGCAGAGAAGGCCTTTGATAGAGTACATTGGGGAAACCTAGAAGCGGCTTTGGGGAGGTTTGGGTTCTCTGGTCTTATTTTAACGGCAATAATGGCGTTATACTCGAATCCCTCAGCGCAAGTATATACCTCGGGAGTACTCTCTAAGCCGTTCAGCATAACCAATGGTACCCGTCAGGGTTGTCCTCTCTCCCCACTAATCTTCAATCTAATTTTAGAACCTTTGGCAACATTTATTAGGAAACACCAATCCATAACAGGTTTCATAACACATAAATCAGAACATGTCGTTAGCCTATTCGCGGATGACATTATTCTGATGCTTACGAATCCGACTATTTCCCTGGCTTCGGTTCATGATACACTGCAAATGTTTACTAAAATATCTTACTATAAGGTAAATGAAAATAAATCTTACATATTAGGTATTGGTATAGATCCTCAACTGAAAAATACGCTCAGCTCACGGTTCCCATATACATGGTGCAAAGAGGGGATAAACTATCTAGGAATCACTTTAACCGCTTCTACGGATGACCTTTTTAGGGCCAACTATATCCCCTTTCTCAGCTCTCTACCGATTAAACTACAAAATTTATCCAAATCGGAACTTTTATGGTCAGGACGCCTCGCGGCTTTTAAAATGGTAATTTTTCCTCAATTAATATACCTATTCAGATCGCTTCCCATCCTGGTTCCCAATTATTACTTCTCCAAACTACAATCTTTGCTTAACAGGTTTTTATGGAAAGGAAAAAAAGCTAGATGGGCTTTTAAAAACTCAGTGATGTCTAGGAAAGTGGGGGGAGTGGGCAATATTGTGATCAAAGATTACTACCTCGCATCCATTCTTGCACAATTAAGATCATGGTTTCCTGAATCGCCGAACCCTAGGTGGCAGGAACTAGAAGAGAACCAAATTCATAATAAAAATCTCTACAATTATTTAATGATACAGTCCACTAATGTATCCTACAACCAATCTTTAGCCCCCTCCATGAAAGATTCACTTCAAGCCTGGAATACACTAGTAAAAAAACAATCATCTAACTCCCTCGTATCCCCGTTACAGATTCCTATCACCAGCTTGTCTGGTGTTATACCAGACCTTCGCATAAGTCACTGGGCAGACCAAGGCATAACAAATATTGAGGATCTTAGAATAGGCCCCACGATGAAAACATTCAGAACACTACAAATTGAATACAACTTAGAACAGTCTGAGTACTATAGATACATGCAGATATGTCATTTTATTAAAACTACCCCTCCTCTTTCCATCCAACTCCCTTGGAGGATAAAATTATATCTCACGAAGCAATCCACCACTATCAAAGGAATATCACTTTTCTATAATGCCTTAAACGATAAGCTGACACTTGTTAAACACTCTTATATCGAAGCTTGGGAACAAGAATTAAAACAATGTTTCACCCGGCACAGTGGCAAAAAGCACTTCAGATTACATACACTTCCTCTAAGTGTATTAATTTATGGGAACTAACACAAAAAATACTAATGCGCTGGTATTTAACACCACATAAGATCTCTAAGTTTGACCATAATACCTCTCCAATGTGCTGGAGAAATTGCAATAATATAGGTACCTTATACCATATACTTTGGGATTGTCCAAGAATACGTACACTATGGGAAAAGACATTCGACATAATAGCACAAATAACAAATCAACAGATTCAACCTAACCCTGGCCTAGCTATTCTATCTTTACTTGTTCCCTAGAGTTTATAGGAAGATAGTATCCCACGTTTTATTAAGCACCAGATTAACGATTACCAGACACTGGAAAGCTCAGGAAATCCCCAAAACAACTGAAATAATTATAACCACTAACACACATATTACATATGAAAAAATGTTTGCGTCATCCCAAGGTAATCTTCATGTATCATACAATCAGTGAAAACCGTGGACTGACTGGTACAATTTAAGGAAAACTTAAGGACTGTTACTGATATATGTTCAATCATTAGATGAGCTTTAAGTCAAGTTATACCAGTTTAGTTGGCTCCATTTATTATCCTGTAGTATTTAATTTTGTTTTTATTTTACTTTTACCTCGTTTGTTTATGTAATTCACACCACAACTGATTCCAAACCGTAGCGACCCACGCAAAATGTATACCGCTCATTAACCTTTTTTCCAAACTGGTTGAGCCACCTCCTTCATGGCACAGTGAGTACCCAGCAGGGGTGTAGAAGGAGGTGGACTCTTCTGAGTTATATATTTCTCTTTGCAGTGATTTAAACATGCCAATAACAATTACAAGACTATATAGTGCTATGAGAACTCCAAATGTCCTCAATGTGCTTTATGGTACAAAAGATTATAAATCTATATGATGCCAAATAACAAACGCACATGGTTGCTACAGTGGAGATATTTGTAATTTCCAGTGTTGAAATGTATTGTTCCTTTTTATTTCTTCTCAAAACACTGTCTCTATTTTTGTTTCTTTTTTGTATTTTTGATGAAAATTAATAAAAAACTATTGAAACTAAAACTCCCCTAATCTTGTTACAATATAGATATTAGATCTTACCTTCGGTATCACGATCAGTGTCTCCGATGCTCCTTCCTCCGCTCTCAGATCGTACGTAAGACGCACGTGTGTTACGCTTTATACACACTGTGCATGCGTAAAACTCCGCCCGCCCCTGACATTCTTTCTAGTCTATTCCCCACCCCTTTTCGTTCGGCGCAGTGGGGGAAGAGCACATGGCGGATAGACAGCAGGTGCGTGCTAATTGTAGCAACGAGGAGGAGGAGGAAAGGCCAGAGCCTGAAACGTCCTGATCCAGAAGGAGATTTAAGGACTCAAATATGTCCTTTGGGGAGATGTTGGAAATGGTGGACATCCTGAAGAATGATTATTCGTTCGGATCAAACATTTTTCGTTCCAAATATAAAATACCATTGTTTAGCCCATATTCATTTGGCCACCATTTTGATGCCCTATACTTGTCTTCAAAGAATTGGGTTGTGTAGATGGCTTTGTTACTAGAATGAAATGCAAACTAGATTCTGTGTAAGGAGAGGACACTGAGCAGCTGTTTTCACATCTGGACACTGGAGCACTAGTGTGGGACAAAAGAACACCATTTTTATTAGGGGGCCCCACACAGGTGCTCCAGTGTATACTATAGGGGGGTCTCCATCTGGGAAGCTTGTACCAAACAGGTAAAGTATTGCAGCTTGACAAAGGGCATTAAAAAAATTACATCTTGGAACTCTGATAAAATAAATAATTGTACCCCACTTCCAAGCAATGTTTCCTATTTATAGTTCTGACATTAAATATCTGTGTGCAAATTATACCATTTTGTTTGACATAGGGGAGAAAAGACTCGGAGGACACCCCTCATCTGAGGAGACCAGAGCCCCCCCCCCCTCTGGAAGAAGGGGAAATCCCCCCAACACAAGCTGAGCAGGAGGATGAAGACGTGGTGGAACTAGTCACCACAACAGGTGAGTGTCTGCAACCACAGGCTCAGATAAGAGATGGATGGCGGCATTTTTTTTAAACCAAATTTATTTTGGGGTTCCTCTCTTTTTAGGTGATCGTGAGGTTGTGGATGAAGATCCTTTCACATCCGAAAGTGCCCAGATCCTGATCGGGGAGATCATGGGGTGTAATTTACAATTGGAAATCATCAAGCAAAACATCAATGATGTTATTCCAAAATATAAAAACATCATTGATGTTTTGGGGCGAGTTTAAAACCCCTCCAAATCACTTTCTTCTTTTGTGTGCTACAATGTGCTAAATGTTTTTGTGATTTTTCCCAAAGCCAAATTTGGAGGATGCACACAGTGTGTCAACATGTGCTATCTGCCATCACGGGAGATCAATGGATGCGTTTTGGGGGTGCAACCCCTTCCTCAATAATAAAGTAGCGGTGAGGAAGGGCTTGCTCCCCCAAAACACATCCCTTGATCCCCCGTGATGGCAGGTAGCACATGTTGACATTGGGAAATTTGTGTGCATCTTCCAAATTTGGCTTTTCCAGGGGTGATTTCCCCTATCTGAACGCAATATCAAACAGAGTTCCTAAATACTCATGTCTGATATTGCCTTCAAGTTCTACCAAATGTGAACTTTGTAAGATCAAGATTTGTGTCTTTCTTGTTGGTTTTACACAGGCCTGTTTTCTATAAAATGGACATTTTGATTTTGGATAATGCCACCACAAAAATTGGTATACAACAAACATGTTGGTTTGTGTGAAAAACCTTTGGTAAATGCACATGTGATTGTGCAGGTATTAAAAAGATTGTTAATCAAGAATGTGTGGATTATTGTCTTAACGCTACAACACTTTTGGGGTGATGTAATTGTTGTTTTATGAGAAAATGGGGGTTATTTCCTAAGGGCAAATCCACTTTGCACTACAAGTGCAGTTTCAGTGCATTTGCAAGTGCACTTGTAGTGAAATGTGTTTTTGCATTTAGGAAATAACAGCCAACAGTGCTTTGTATAAGGTTACCCAATCACGCCATTTTCTGCACTCCAAACATTTCTGTCAGGGTCAGCTAAAACAAACACAAGCAGTAAATGTCCACAAAGATTTTTTTTTTTTTTATTATAAAAAGGCTTCACAGATTTTCTGGCATATTGATGGCCCCCCTACCCGCAAAGAACTCCTGGTATCATAACCGGACATCACGGGCACTCAGGGAGGGCAAGCCAGGACGGCCGCTTTCAAGCGCCGTCAGTGTGGTTTGATGTATCATTCTGGCCTCAGGCCCAACTGAGCCAGCATAGTTTGCCGAATGTTTCCTTAAAAAGTTATGGAGAACACAGCACACAAGTATTATATGGTTCAGTTTATATTCCGCCATATGGATGGGTGTCATAAATAGGCAGAACCGGCTGGCAAGGATTCCAAATGTGTTCTCCACCACTCTTCGGGCTCTGGCCAGCCGGTAATTAAAAACCCTCTGTTCCGGGGTGAGGGTCCTCATTGGGAATGGCCGCATCAGGTGGTCCCCCAGCGCAAACGCTTCATCAGCAACGAACACGAATGGGAGTCCTTCCACATTGTCCTCTGGAGCTAGCAAGTCCAAGCTGCCATTCTGGAGACGCCTGTAGAACTCCGTCTGGGCGATGACTCCACCATTGGACATCCGGCCATTCTTCCCCACGTCCACATACAAGAAGTCGTAATTAGCCGACACCACCGCCAACATCCCCCTGATGATGACACGTGATCCCTGTGTCGAAGACGCGTAGGGGAGGGGCCAGGACGGAGAGACTGACACAGACTTTACACCAGCGCTGTCTCAGCACAGCATACCGCACCAAACTTCCACTGATTTTGCATAGAAAGCCGTTATAGTACGGTGCACTGACGCACCAGTGCCATGTGAGTACCCCGGTGTGGGGAGCGTTTTCTTTTAATAAAAGCATTTTGACTATATTACACTATATAGTTTCCTTTTCATTCTATGTATGGAGCCACATTGTTTCCAGCTGGAGGAGTGGAGCAGACACTGAGATTGAGCCCAGGGGTGGCTCCAAGCAATTTTGGACTCAGGGTAGAAGCTGAGTCACACGCTCTGAGGTGAGCACATTAGCTTAAGGGGGTCACGAAGGAGCACAGGAGCATGTTTTGCAGCACTCAGGATATCTTCGGCATGATGTTGGATTGTTGTCACAGCTGAACACCACCTGCACACATTGTTTTATTATCACTGCTGGACATTGTGCCATAGAGAACTTTTTTTTTTTTTTTTTTTCATTTAAGAAAATTAGGTTACTGTGTATTGAGCACTAAGCACACTTTTTATGTTGATTAAAACACTATGTACGGTGTAATAAGCACTAATTTATGGTGTAACAAGCACTTGTTTTTTCACACCTTGTTTATTTATTCTACATTCATATTATTTGTAATATTATCGCACTAGTAAGCACAAAATTGGTTATTAATCATTTTGTTTTTGGGGTCACCCAAGCGCAGCGCATAACTTGTAAATTTAACCACCGCCAACATCACTATACTATTGAACCCCTTGTAATTATAATAGTACGACCCCGAGTTGGGTGGTGGGACAATGTGGACGTGTTTCCCATCAATTGCCCCTCCGGAGTTAGGAAAGTCCCACCGCTGGGCAAAGTGGGAGGCCACAGTCTGCCATTCCTGTGGCGTGGAAGGAAACTGTTGAGGAAAAAACAATAAACATTACTATTTTTACTCTGAAACATGGCAAGCAGATTAGACACAAACATTATGGGGAAACCTCCAGATAGCATTTATTAAGGGGAATTTAACAACGCCAAAGTATAAGGTACACCTATCATATCCCCCCCCCCTCTCATGGGCCATTTCTAACATTATAGGGGGTGTGTGGAAATCTTGGACAGGTAACCCTCTTCACTTCATTGAGAGATGAATGCCTAAATAATGGGTATTACTTTGAACAGCCCCTCCTTAGTTACACTATTGGCAGCCCACTGGACAGGTAAGAAGTGTCATAATACAAAGATATAAATACACACTGTACACATTTGAGGACATTTGGACATTCTGCTATTACCTATCAAGATAATAATAGGATACAAAAACTTTAAACAGTACCATTGGAAAGTATACAGGCAGGCCCTTGCACTACATGCTTTGGGGAATTCATCCATACATCTGAGCACTAAAGAGGTGGGTATAGTGTGTATGGGTTTGGCAAAGTCAGCAGATAGATGATTGAGGATAGATAGAGAATTGGAATCAGCTGACTTAGCAGTTGGGGGGAGGGAGGGTTACTAAAAATTATTTGGGGACACCCCAAAAAAAGCCTCTGGCACTCTGCCTGAATTTAAGTCAAAAATTACATTTCCAAACATTTTAGGGGGTGTTTGGGGTAAAGCACTACTATGGAGCTGATAAAATACATTGTTAAGTGACTACATGAGGTGAATATAGGGCCAGGAGACACCATGCTGGGGAGGTTATTGAAGGGCAAATATGTATGAAGGACCTAAAATAATAATTACATAAAAATCCAGCATGCATGAGGACAAAGGGGACATTCACAGCATATTACAATCATGGTCATTAGGGAATGAGGAAATAAATACAATATATTAGCAAACATTCAATACAATAAAATGTGACATTAAAGTATAAAAATCTTACCTTCATATACTCCTTCTGTAGGACCTGTATGATGGCAGAACAGGTCTCTGGGATGATGATCCCCAGAGCCTGGGGGGAGATGCCTGTTGAGAACTTCAAGTCCTGCAGACTTCTCCCTGTGGCCAAATACCGCAGGATAGCGACCAACCTCTGCTCCGGAGTGATGGCTTGCCTCATGCAGGTATCCTGCCTGCTGATATAGGGGGTCAGCGAAGCCAACAGACGGTGAAACACGGGGTCCGTCATCCTGAGAAAGTTCCTGAAATCATCAGAATTATTCTCACGGATCTCACGGAGCAAAGGCATATGAGAGAACTGGTCACGCTGAAGCAACCAATTCTTGGTCCATGAACTCCTCCCCACCCTGTTCATGGACTGGACTTGTGTCAAGGTCAGGACCCCAACACCAAGCCCCCACACAGCACGAACTCTTTGAGGAGTACGCATACGAAACATGGCTAGAAAACGGTCGACTGCTCAGAACGAAGTAACAGAACGCACTGAAGAACAGCAAGGCCTGTGAAGAGCGACCTGAAAAACAGTAACGAACGAACAAGAATACAATGACTACCTAAAGTCACGCGGAACTTACTTGCACGCACTGAAGAGCAGATACAAACCCACAAGCACAAACTGAACGGCAGAAAACGATCTGAAAGCCACGAGTCTGAAAAAGCGTGAATCGTCTCTCACCAAACTTTTACTAACACGAGATTAGCAAAAGGAGCCCAAAGGGTGCCGCGCTTGGTTCTGAACCGGCCTTTTCTAGTCTCGTCGTACGTGACCGCGTGGTTGGCGATCGGAAATTCCGACAACTTTGTGCGACCGTGTGTAGGCAAAACAAGTTTGAGCCAACATCCGTCGGAAAAAATCCTAGGATTTTGTTGTCAGAATGTCCGAACAAAGTCCAACCGTGTGTACGCCCTATAATCCACAAGACATAGCCGATGCGTTTAGTGATTATTATAGTGATCTATATAATATTGGTAGAGACTCTTCCACATCACAACCCTCCCATGACGAGATTGATGCATTTTTACAACAAATTACACTCCCTAAATTGTCGGACGTGCCATTCGACGTTCTGAATGAACCCTTCACTGATCAGGAAATTCAGAAAAGCCACCATAAAATCACTTCCTCCTGGGAAAGCCCCTGGACTGGATGGCCTAACAGGGGAATATTACCAGAAATACTCCAGCCAACTACTCCCGTACCTAACTCAATTTTGCAACAATGCTGCCTCCTCTTCTAAACTCCCTAGAGAAACGTTGATCGCTATTATTGTAACACTTCCGAAACCAGGGAAGGAGCCAATTTCCCCCCAAAACTTCCGTCCCATTTTACTTTTAAACTTGGATGTGAAAATATATGCAAAAACCATTGCCAGGCGCCTTCTAGAAATAATGCCAGAACTCATACATTTGGATCAGTCAGGTTTCACCAAAGGTAGACAGGCCCCCGACACCACAAGACGTATGATTAATTTAATACATCATGCTGACGCCTTCTCTGCTGCTTTCTTTGGACGCAGAGAAGGCGTTCGACAGGGTTCACTGGTCATATCTCCAAAAAGTACTCACCAAGTTTGGATTCAAAGACCATATCTATAGGGCCATTATGGCACTTTACACTACTCTATCTGCACAAGTCTACTCCGCAGACATGTTGTCCCAATTGTTCAATATAACCAATGGCACACGCCAGGGATGCCCCCTGTCACCATTGATTTACAACTTACTAATGGAACCCCTAGCAGAACACGTACATTTGAACCTCTTAATTACAGGGCTGACAATAGGCACAACTTCACATAAAATAAGTCTTTTTGTGGACGACGTCATCCTTATCCTGTCCAACCCAACAACCTCTTTAGCAGAAGCACACAAACTAATAGAATGGTTCGGAAAGGTCTCCTATTATAAACTTAATGCATCCAAATCCCATATTCTAGATCTCAAAATTGACGCCACAAGGAAAATTTTGCTACAGACGCAATATCCGTTCTCCTGGTGGGACAGAAGCATCCCTTACCTAGGGATCCACCTTACTAGAACTGTCAAACACCTGTTCTCAGACAACCACAAACGTCTCCTCGCCAAACTGCATCTAGACACCCAATCCATAACTAAACAGGAACTATCATGGTCCGGGAGACTTGCAGCTTTCAAAATGCTCCATTTACAACAAATCCTCTACCTATTCAGAACCCTCCCTATCTCCATTCCTAAATACTTCTTTAAATCTCTCCAAACCTTATTCAATAAATGCATATGGAAAGGGTCTAAACCCAAGTGTGCACACTCTAAGCTTATGAAACACAAATCAGCGGGGGGATCAGGAGCAATAGACTTTGAGGACTATTACACTGCCTCACTATCAGATCAACTTACTGAATGGTTCCGCCCAGATCCTTCCAAATTATGGAGTAAAATAGAAACTCTATAATAGCTAAAAACCTTGCGAGCCACTTACGGACAAATGCCTATAAAGTAATAAGTGAACAGTGGAGCCCAGCTGCAAACACTCAATCACGTTCCATATTCGTGTATAGTATTAAAAATAAAAAATAATGTGTCTGCGCTAGAAAAAAATCACTACACTCAAAGTGCAGTGTTAATAAGCATAAGCAACCTGAGTGTTGAAATAAAATATAAAGTGCACAATACTATATAAACAGAGAATGTGAATGATCAAACAAAGTGACATATCAATTGAAATAACAAATAAATACTGGAGGGTATAACAAATGGTGAATAAATAAAGTCCAAAAGCGTGAATATCCAATGATATAAAAGTGCCCGAATAAATTAGTCCCAAAATTGGGTGATTTTCACATATTCTATCTTCCAAAACGTGCCACCAAGAAACATGCTGTAGTGTCTTCCAGCCGCCCCCACAGGTGCATATGCTCACCTTCCTGTGTGTGACACAGCGATTAAACTATGCCAAACAAAGCCTTGGAGCCACTCCTGTGCTCATTAGGAACCAGCTGTGCAAACTTCCAATGTTCTCAAATGGAGATGGTTTATGCAAGAGAAAAAAACTCCATAGCGCAATATGTAGGTATAAAGCATTTAATAAAATAATTAGCTCCCCTGTCTGGGGTACTCACATATTGTGGGTGCGTGAGTGCACCAACCATATCAAGCATAAAACGGATAAACTCCCGGTGTGGCGTGCGGTGTAGCGTGTGTAACGAAAAGACTCCTTCTCTCTCTCTGCTGACAGCTCCGTCCAGGCCCCTCCCCTACGCGTGTTCGGCACCGGGACCACGTGCCTTCTTCAGGGGGATCACCCAGATCCCCCTGAAGAAGGCACGTGGTCCCGGTGCCGAACACGCGTAGGGGAGGGGCCTGGACAGAGCTGTCAGCAGAGAGAGAGAAGGAGTCTTTTCGTTACACACGCTACACCGCACGCCACACCGGGAGTTTATCCGTTTTATGCTTGATATGGTTGGTGCACTCACGCACCCACAATATGTGAGTACCCCAGACAGGGGAGCTAATTATTTTATTAAATGCTTTATACCTACATATTGCGCTATGGAGTTTTTTTCTCTTGCATAAACCATCTCCATTTGAGAACATTGGAAGTTTGCACAGCTGGTTCCTAATGAGCACAGGAGTGGCTCCAAGGCTTTGTTTGGCATAGTTTAATCGCTGTGTCACACACAGGAAGGTGAGCATATGCACCTGTGGGGGCGGCTGGAAGACACTACAGCATGTTTCTTGGTGGCACGTTTTGGAAGATAGAATATGTGAAAATCACCCAATTTTGGGACTAATTTATTCGGGCACTTTTATATCATTGGATATTCACGCTTTTGGACTTTATTTATTCACCATTTGTTATACCCTCCAGTATTTATTTGTTATTTCAATTGATATGTCACTTTGTTTGATCATTCACATTCTCTGTTTATATAGTATTGTGCACTTTATATTTTATTTCAACACTCAGGTTGCTTATGCTTATTAACACTGCACTTTGAGTGTAGTGATTTTTTTCTAGCGCAGACACATTATTTTTTATTTTTAAAATAGAAACTCTGTCGTTGGTACGACCAAATCTGAAAGAATGGTTGATGAGCATTCCCTTGGGAAATAAAATTCCTTCAGCGCTACCCCCCACAGATTTTTAAAGGTATTCAAGTGGCTCATCCGAGAGTACCCACTTTTTACTCTCTGCCCAAAATCCATAAACACCCTACAAAACCACCCGGACGTTCAATCGTCTCAAGTATAGGCTCAAAAACGGAAAGAGCAAGCATTTTTGTAGATCAATATCTACGACCCCATGTCACCACTTTACCCTCCTATATAAAAGATACCCCAGATCTGTTAAAAAATCTGGAGGGCCTAACTGTTCCCTATGGATGTCTTCTGGTAACTATTGATGTGAAAACCTTGTACTCATCTATTCCACATGAATTAGGTCTTAACACAGTTGCCAGGTTCTTGAATGAAAGAGGACCCACGTTTTCGGACCTCAATGGCTTTGTTTTGCGACTTCTGTCACATATTCTTTCTAAAAACATCTTTTCTTTCGATGGCTCCCACAGGTACGGGGGGTCGCTATGGACACATGTTGTGCACCCTCCTATGCGAACCTGTACCTGGGGGGGTGGGAGCGGGACCTATTTGCCAATGATAGACACTCAAATCTTTTTGCCTATGTGCTGCGGTGGTCCTGCTACATAGATGACATCTTGTTACTATGGGCGGGACCACCAGCAGCACTAGAGGAATTTATGGTCGTTCTAAGTCAAAATGAGTATTGGGAACTGAGTAAGTGGGAGGATATCCCTGATGTACAGAAGAGATTTTTGGGCCATACACTTGAGTTCTGTATGACCCATAATTACTTTTGGTACAGTGACCAGTTTTACTCTCAGATGGTTGGCGTGGCGATGGGGGCGAAATATGCCCCTAGCCTCGCCAATTTATTAAGCCGGAGTGGGAGGACAGGCAGATTTTCAGCAAAAATGTGCCCCAGTTAAAATTCTACCGCAGCTTTATAGACGACCTCCTGTTTGTTTGGGAGGGGTCGAAGGAATCTGCGGTAGAATTTCTGGAGCATCTTAATAGGAACAATAATAACATCAAATTGGAGTATGAGATGAGCGAGACAACTATCCATTTCCTTGATGTTACGATAGATAAGGAACGGAGTGGTCTGAGAACCAAGGTATACTTTAAGCCTACAGACCGCAATAGTTACCTGTCCATCAGAAGTGGTCACCACCCTGCGTGGATAAGGAATATTCCGAAGGGACAATTTTTGCAAGTCCGATGGAATTTTACAAACATTGAGGATTACCTTGTGCAAGCCAATAGCCTGAAGAACAAATTTGTACAGAAAGGCTATAACGATAGGAACCTGGATGAAATAATCCAGGAGGTGGTGGTAATTCCTAGAGACCAATGTCTCGAGAAGAAAGAACCTCAAGACTCCAATAATGGTCAACATCATTTGAGTTTTATTTCAGGCTTCCATTGCCAATATAGGGAAATTGAGAGGATATACAAAAAACATTGGCACATTCTGTGCAAGGATAGACATCTGGGTGAAATATTACCACAACAGCCAAAATTCATCTACAGGAGGGCCCAGAGTTTTGGGGACCAGGTAGTTAAAAAGATCTTGGACCCCCCAAAAGCTTTGAAAATAGATTGGAGAGGATTTTATAGCTGTAGAAAATGTATATGCTGTAGGACGGTAAGAACCAGCCATAGAGGAGTGGTGGAGGTTACTAATAGAGATGGGGAAACATTTGAAATAAGGGAATTTAGTACCTGTAATACCTCCCATGTAGTGTACCTGATGTGGTGCTGTCAGGGAGCCGCCGGCGCCAGACCTGGGCATTTGCATGTGCCTATGCTCCGGCGCGCTCCTGTGCGAGCTCCTCAGCAGAATCCTGTTAGCGCCATTTTGGCGCCAAAGAGCGCATAAAAGTTCCCCTGTGCCTCTGGCACATTGCTGCTTCGTCTCAGCTCTGTGATCTCTGTAACCTGCATCTGATTGATTGATTGATTCCTGATTGACCCGGCTTGTCTGACCATCCGTCCCGCTCCTATCCGACCCGGCCTGCCTGACTATCCTACTGCTCCTGCCTGTTACCGTTGCCGATCTCTGCCTGCCTACTTACTTTGCCTCTGCCTGCCGTTATTGCCTGTGTTTATCTATCTGCTGACCCAGACTGTCTGACCTTGTTTGTGCCTGCTGTTTGTTCCTTGCTGTCGCACCTTCAGCTTCAGCTCCAGTGCTCCCTGCATCTCCAGCATCCAGCCTGCTGTCTTCAGTCTTCACAAGATCTGCAGTCCAGCCATCCCGGTGGGATCTCCTCCTCATCTAAGCATCAGAGACTTACCTCAAACAGGCACTCCTACCCCACTGTGCTCAGGAGACCACTGTCCCCACTCCAGTGGCTCTTGAACCAGCGTTGTATGAGAGGTCTTCTCCTACAAGTCAGGCTCTACTACCGGGTACCTAACAGTACGAGGCAGCCATGACTGAGCCTGCAGGAGATACCTCTCCAATGAAGGAGATATGTACACACCTGGCGGCCCTCACACAAGCAGTGCAATCCCTTCAGGATAACTACAACTGACTGGAAGGACAAGTTCAGAATCTTACAGGGTCTAACTCTACAGTCTCCTCTTCCGCTGCAGCCCCAACTCAGACTGCTCCAGCTCCTGCAGTTGTGATGCTTCCACCCGAACCAAGGGTTCCTCTCCCTGAAAGATTCTCCGGAGACCGGGCTAAGTTCTGGGCTTTTCGCAATGCCTGCCAGCTCTTCTTTGCACTGCTACCCTGAACTTTCTCATTAGAAGTCACCAAGGTGGGATTTGTAATCTCCATCCTACAAGGAGAACCTCAAACTTGGGCCCATCGGCTACTTGAAGGAAGCTCTGTGCTAACCCAATCTTTGTCATCTTTCTTTGAAGCCATGGCACAGCTATATGAAGATCCCCAACAGACTTCTATAGCTGAATCAGCTCTGTTCGCGCTCCAACAAGGCCGCAGACCCGCTGAGGACTATGTTACTGACTTCCGGCGTTGGAGCGTGGACACACAGTGGAATGATGCGGCCCTGCGTCACCAATTCCGCATGGGTCTATCCGAAGGATTAAAAGATGAGCTCGCTCGAGTTGGTGTCCCAAATACTCTTGAGGCCCTGATCTCCTTAACAATTCAGATCGATCGTCGCCTCCGAGAGCGTCGATCTGAACGCTCTGTTCAACAAGCCCGCTCGACCTGGATGACAGCACGAGCTCCGGTTCCTGTAGCACGCTACTTACCCTCACCCAGTATGAGCACTGCTCATGTCACGCCTGACACCTCCGAACCAATGCAGTTGGGATTGATGCGACCTGCCCTGTCTTCGGAAGAACGTGCCCGATGTCGGCAACTTAATCTGTGTCTCTATTGCGGAGGAACCGGGCACTATGTTCATAATTGTCCAGTTAAAATGAGTAAGTGTTCATCTCCTGTGTATGCCAGTCTCTCTGCCTTATCTTCAAATTCTACCCACCTTGCCATTCCTCTCTCGTTACAGCTCCAAAAAGAGATAATTCCAGTCAACGCCATTATTGACTCCGGGGCATGCAGCTGCTTTATTGATTTAACTTTTGCCAGCCTACATAACATTCCGTTACGGACCAAAACCCATGGACTCTCTGTATTTCTAGCTGATGGCTCCTGCATCAAATCCGGACAAGTAACGCAAGAGACCCTGCCGTTGCATGCTACCACTTCTTCCCAACATAAGGAACTGCTGGTCCTTAATGCTATCACCTCTCCCATGTTTCCCATTATTCTGGGCATCCCCTGGCTGCAGGCACACAATCCACACATCCATTGGGCATCTGGAGAGGTAAAATTTCTGTCAGCCTACTGTCAGGAACACTGCCTGATGAAAGATCCGGACTCCTTAGCCACTCTGCTTTGTTTGGACGCCGACCAGAAAAATTGTCAGGCCATACCTAATCATTATCACAAATATATCGATGTTTTCAGTAAAAAGGGGCAGATTCTCTTCCACCTCATTGTCCCTACGATTGCCCCATCGAGCTACTACCAGGATCCGAAATTCCTTTCGGACGCATTTTTCTTCTGTCAGAAAAGGAACAACAAGTACTAAAGGCATACATAGATGAAAATCTGGCCAAGGGGTTCATTCGCCATTCCACCTCCCCAGCCGCTGCTGGGATATTCTTTGTCGCTAAAAAAGACAAGTCTCTCCGCCCATGTATAGACTACTGGGAACTGAATAAAATCACGGTCAAGAATCGGTATCCCCTACCCCTGATACCTGAATTATTTCAGAAATTGAGGACTGCAGTCATTTTTACAAAGCTTGATCTAAGAGGGGCTTATAATTTGATCCGTATCCGGGCAGGGCACGAGTGGAAGACAGCCTTTCGGACCCGATTTGGGCATTATGAATACCTAGTCATGCCCTTCGGACTCTGCAACGCCCCTGCGACCTTCCAACACCTGATCAATGATGTTCTCAGGGACTTCCTAGATGTGTTTGTGATCGCATATCTGGACGATATCTTGATCTTTTCAGAATCTCTGGACCTACAACGAGAACATGTCCGTCTGGTATTGGGTCGCCTCCGCTTACACAGACTTTATGCAAAAGCGGAAAAATGTGAATTCGAGCAACAGAGCATTCAATTCCTGGGGCTGATAATTTCATCAACTGGTATCAAAATGGACCCGCAGAAGGTTTCCGCTGTTCTGGACTGGCTGGTACCTCTAGACAAGAAGGGGGTCCAACGATTTATCGGATTTGCAAACTTTTACAGGAAGTTTATCAGGGGATTTTCAGCCATAATTGCACCCATCACGCAGTTGACCAAACAGAATACCCATTTTTCCTGGAATCAACTAGCCCAAGATGCTTTTGAGAACCTCAAGAGGTTATTCACCTCAGCACCTATCCTCAGCCATCCTGAACCATCCCTACCATTCATTTTGGAAGTGGACGCTTCCGAGATAGCGGTAGGTGCAATACTTTCGCAACACAGAGGCAGTAAAGATGTAATGCATCCTGTGGGGTTCTTCTCCTGAAAACTCTCTCCTGCGGAGAAAAACTATGATGTTGGCGATCGAGAGCTTCTCGCTATTAAAACTGCACTAAAAGAGTGGAGGGGGCCCCTTCTGTTGGAAGGGGCTATGCATCCAGTACTAATATACACTGACCATAAAAACCTGGAATATCTGCGATCTGCCAAACGACTAAAGCCTCGACAAGCCCGCTGGGCCCTGTTTTTTTCACGTTTTTCCTTCCACATTACTTATCGGCCAGGCTCAAAAAGTATTAAACCTGACGCATTGTCACGAATGCATGACAACCCTAAGGACTTATCTAACCCTGACACCATCCTGCCTGCAAACAATTTCCTACTCCTGCAAACAGATCTTCTCTCCCAGATTAAGGAAGCATCCTCTGAATCAGCCAGGCCTACAGGGATGACCTTGACTAACAGAGACGGATTGTTCTGGAGAGGAAGCTAAATTTTTGTCCCTGAGGAGGTTAGGGTCAAGGTCTTGCTTCATGATCACCACTGGCAGGTCACTTTGGGGTTCGCAAAACCCTGGAATTGGTACAGCGTACTTTCTGGTGGCCCAATCTAAAAGACTTTTGCAAGAAATATGTCGGCTCCTGCCCTATCTGTACCCAGAATAAGACATCCAGGAATCGAGCTTGGGGCCTGTTGAAACCTTTACCTGTACCCGATAGACCCTGGAAGATGATTTCTATGGACTTTATTGTAGAGCTGCCATGTTCTGAGGGGTGCTCTGCCATCTTTGTGGCAGTGGACCGTTTAACCAAGATGGCCCATTTTCTTCCGTTAAGAGGAACTCCATCGGCTATTGAAACAGCCCGTATATTCATTAAAGAGATCATCAGACTGCATGGAGTCCCTGTAAACATAATCTCCGATAGAGGGGTACAATTCACCTCACGTTTCTGGAAAGCCCTGTGTGAAACTTTAAAAATCAAACTGGCCTTGTCCTCGGCCTATCATCCTCAGACTAACGGACAGACGGAGAGGACCAATCAGACCCTTGAGCAATACATCAGATGCTTTACATCCTTCTCACAGGATGATTGGGTGTCCCTGCTGCCTTTGGCAGAATTTGCCTACAATAATGCTAAACATTCTGCCACCGGTCAATCCCCTTTTTTCGCCAATTATGGCTTCCATCTAACTTTTCTACCTGATTTCCTTCCAGAGTCTTCAGTTCCGGCAGTACAGAGTGCGGTGGATTTTCTCAGTCACAACAACCAGATGTTGCAGGAAGCAGTGTCCAAGGCTCAGGCAGACGGTAAGAGAATCTTCGACCGGAGAAGAAGAGGGGAATTGAAGTTACAGCTTGGTGACCAGGTATGGCTTTCTACAACTAATATCAAATTAGCATGTCCTTCTAAGAAGTTGGCACCCAGATTTATGGGACCTTTTCCGGTTAAGAGGAAAATTAAAAAAGGGTCTTACGAACTGACTTTGCCTGTTTCCCTTAAGATTCATCCAGTGTTTCATGTATCATTGCTTAAACCTGCTGGACCTGATCCCTTCCCTGGTAGAGGAACTAGACCTCCTGAACCTGTTTTGATTGATGGCAGCGAGGAATTTGAGGTTGAAGCTATCCTTGATTGCAGGAGAAGACAGGGACAAACCCAATTCCTAATCAAATGGAAAGACTACGGCCCAGAAAGTAACTCCTGGGAACCAGATGGTAATGTGCACGCTAGGCGGTTAGTTCGTGCCTATTTTTCTTCCCATCCTGAGAAGAGAAGGCTTGTGGGCATCCGGAGGCTGACCCTTGGGGGGGCAATGTCAGGGAGCCGCCGGCGCCAGACCTGGGCGTTTGCATGCGCCTATGCGCCAGCGAGCTCCTGTGAGAGCTCCTCAGCAGAATCCTGATGTTCCCAGGCATCAGCACGTCGCGCGGGTGGCACATTGCTGCTTCGTCTCAGCTCTGTGATCTCTGTAACCTGCATCTGATTGATTGATTGATTCCTGATTGACCCGGCTTGTCTGACCATCCGTTCCGCTCCTATCCGACCCGGCCTGCCTGACTATCCTACTGCTCCTGCCTGATACCGTTGCCGATCTCTGCCTGCCTACTTACTCTGCCTCTGCCTTCCGTTTTTGCCTGTGTTTATCTACCTGCTGACCCGGACTGTCTGACCTTGCTTGTGCCTGCTGTTTGTTCCTTGCTGTCGCACCTTCAGCTTCAGCTCCAGTGCTCCCTGCATCTCCAGAATCCAGCCTGCTGTCTTCAGTCTTCACAAGATCTGCAGTCCAGCCATCCCGTGGGATCTCCTCCTCATCTCAGCATCAGAGACTTACCTCAAACAGGCACTTCTACCCCACTGTGCTCAGGAGACCACTGTCCCCACTCCAGTGGCTCCTGAACCAGCGTTGTATGAGAGGTCTTCTCCTACAAGTCAGGCTCTACTACCAGGTACCTAACAGGTGCCCTTGTGGCCTATTTTATGTGGGTAGAACCAAGAGGCTATTCAAAATCCGTATAGCGGAACATCTGGCTAACATAAAGAATGGGTATAAGTATCATAGCGTTTCGCTATATTTTAAAGAAAAACACCAGCAGGATCCATTGTTGCTACAGTTTTGTGGCATTGACGTGGTACACCCATCCTGGAGAGGGTCTAATAGGGTGAGGGATTTATCCCAAAGGGAAACCAAATGGATATTTCTTTTCAAATGTTTGACCCCTAGAGGGTTAAACATTGAGCTGGACTTGAATTGCTTCATTAATGATTTAAAAATTTTTTTTTTTAAAGTTTTAATGTAGAGGTTGTAAGTTATTCTATTATTACAAGTGTATAATATGTCATTTGCACAGTCATTGGGCACCTACAATAGCACTAGGTGGTTTGATGATATAGGGGGGGGTGGTGGTGCATGGTCACTTTAAATTTTGGGAAATAGGATTATCCTTAGTGGAATTGGTCATAACGAGTGTTAAAACAAACTGGGATTTTTTGGGGTACTAAGTTCACATTTTTATGTTAATTATTGTCTGAATATTAATGTTATAATTTTTGGTTGCACACAGTGTCATATATGTATAGATGGGCACTTTGTATGTAATATATGTAGGGAAGTAGATGTAAAGAGGAAGAGAAGTTTGGATCGGGTTGTTGTTAGCACCGACCAGTGGTGACTTTGCAGATGACAGCGCTGATTCTTAGTTTTAGGATGATATACTCACAGGACCCTGTTTTTCATTTATTGAATTGTGGGGGCCCATGTGGAAAATTATTTGAAAATTATTCAATTTTTAATTTTTAATTTACATTAATATATCATTAGTGGATAAGAGATTATAATGAGAGAAATGGTAGGAGATCCCGATCATCCATATTTTCATGTACAATAAAAGAAAGTGTTCTTTTTTATAATTGACAGTGCTCGATTAGATATGTTTATGGATTGTCTACAGACTGTATGTTTAATACATATTTTTTAATATGTTTTTTAATATGGTTTTTAATATTGTTTGAGGCGTTTTAAGCATCTAATGTGAGTAGGATGAATTGCCCATTCTATAGTCATAATGATTTGGTTTGGGGTTTTTGCATAGACTGTTTTACATATACTGTTCTATTTACATGTAAAGATGTATAGTGCAGAGCGTTTACAATGTCAGAGTCGTAGCAGCATGACGAGATTGATAAACGATGGTAGTAGGTGTATACATAACACACAACATCTAGGAAGAATGGAGATTTTGTGACCACGGAGACACGAGATGTGCGCAGGCGCGTTGGCGATTCTCTGATCAGATGACAGGGGGAGTGTATATAAGGAAGTAGTGTCACACCATACGGCCAATCCCATGATCAAGTCGGTGAATGACGAAACATGTCGGGGCATGGCCGTATGACGTACTCCACCAATGACAAGTGACGCTGTCGTACCGAACTAGGAAGAGGCACATTGATAGAGTGAGCGGCACCGGGGGGTAGGTGAGATTAGTCTGACGCCTGCACACCTCGGGTCTGCCATGACCACAACTATATAGTGGCTGATTCATACGTTTGCTGCGCTGTGCTGTGAAGATTTGTTTGCTGTGGGAATATTTCTATGCTATTTTTATATTTGGAAAACGTGAGTTGAATACTAAAAGTTTGGAGTGTCTTAAATAAACTGGTTATACGTTATTGCATTATTGGAGTATTATTTTTATTTCACATGTGGAACGATCTTTGCACATCAGTCTGGTTTGTGGATTGCCATGGTGACCCCTTTGATGCGGTCAGAAAGCATTTGAGCCTTACATGAGAGTGTGGGCACTGAAAGTCGGTGAGTGGAATTCTATAGGGAGTGGGATCACCGAACACTTGGGTGTGGTGGAAGCTATAAGAAGAAATCACCATTTAAGGACTTTTTTTTTTTTGCTGTTTTGTTTACAATTTTTTTTTTATATATTTTGATATATTTGATTATATATACTATCACTTGTCACTTGGGGGATATATTATACATATATTGCTTTTTCACTAGATTGCCTGAAATAGGGAATTTCTTATATAGAAAGTATAGTTTTATATTTTAGCGCCACTGTGTTATCTCACTTTATTTAGTTAATTTTTGTTTAGAAAAACACTCTATACAAAATGACTACAATCTGAAATTCACCATGCAGTTCAGCCCTTCTACAATTACATATCTAGATATTAATATCAAAATTAATCAGGAGGACCAAATCAATACATCACTGTTTCAAAAACCCACAGCGCGGAACACAGTACTACACGCGCGGAGTGCGCACCCACGCCCTCTAGTCCAGAGTATTCAGTTTAGTCAGTACATACGTTTAAAATGCAACTGCTCAACGGATGCTGACTAAATATGAAGCAGGCCTTCTTTATCAGCATCTCTTAGCGAGAGGATACACCAAAACCACTCTCAAAAAAGCTTTTAAAAAAGCTATAACCAAATCGAGAAACGCCCTGCTGTTTCCGGAACTGAAACAAACTAATTCAGAGGTAGTTAGGTGCATTACAACCTATTCTGACCAACATCAAACCATACGTTCAACTATCCAAAAACATTGGCACATTCTAACTACTGATCTCACCATCAGTAAATATATAGGATCCCGCCCCGAGATTACTTTTCGACGAGCAAGATCCATAAAAGACCATCTAATACGAAGTCACTATTGCAAAGCCACTGATGCAACAGAATGCCCTGTGGCCCTCTTTAAATGTGGCAAGTGCGACTTTTGCGATTTGCTACTGACAAGAACTTCGGTTCCTCTCCCAAATGGTCACACACACGTCCTACGGCACCAAATCACATGTCAAACTCAAGGAGTTATTTACATCATCTTTTGTCCATGTGGAGCCTTCTATGTGGGCAAAACCATCAGGCCCTTCTGGAGAGGAATTAAAGACCACGTACACTATGCTACAAATGGTCTTTTAAACACCGCAATGGGTTATCACGTAGCCTTCAAGCATATGTATGACCCCGTGATGTTTAAATTTACAGCTCTTGACATTGTCTACGCAGACTCCCGTGGGGGCGATTTTGATAAAAGAGTACTCCAGCGTGAAACACAATGGATACATAAGTTACGAGCTACGGTCTATCCAGGCATGAATGACATGATCAGTTTCAAACCCTTTCTTTAATACGGTCATCCTATGTTGTACCATGCGATTTGCTTCACTTGCAGCTCTTGTGTATCCCTCCTCAATTGCTTCCCTATCACCCCCATCCCCCCTTTTTCCCCTTTCTGTTCCTTTAGATAAGGTAACATATGTTAAACAGACTTAGTCCGTATTTGTATCATTTGTAAGATTTGGTAGATGATTTGAATGGAGATATCGACATATATACCGATATAATATCATGTATGCATAATGAGCATTAATCATAAACTGAATGTGATTTGGAGAATTCACGCATGGTCTACACATTGATCTAATATATATGTGTATCATTTTGCTCATATACTGTGTCATATGCATCTTTGTTCTGTTTTTATGATGTATTATGCGCTATCCACCTGTGAGCGATATTGATGGAATATCTGAAACTGAGTACCTACTGTTCATCTACTTTCAAGTATGCAGCTGCTCGGATATGTACGTCTGGGGTAGCATACCGATCACGGTATTTTTAAAGAGATTTTTTACTGTCTAGCACCTGTTGACCTTTACTAATTATAGCTGAGACAACAATGATTGCGCAGAGTTCTGGAGATTCATGCGTTTTCTAGATAGCGATGGGGTAGCATACTAATCACGGTATTTTTAAAGAGATTTTTTACTGTCTAGCACCTGCTGACCTTTGCTAATTATAGCTGAGACAACAGTGATTGCGCAGAGTTCTGGAGATTCATGCGTTTTCTAGATTGCGATGTCACTGCAACACTGGCAATACACCTATTGTCGGATGGATCGAAAGTCTAGTAATGGACAGAGGCACTATTTCCTACAATGCCCACAATGCACTAAGAGAGCTGGCGCATGTGCGAGGTCTTCTCGCTCGGACGCTGTACTTGTTCTGCTCTCTTCATAGATAGGATGTTTTTTCTTCGACATATCTTCCTGCATATGTGCAGAAAGCTCTGTTGCTGTTGGCCTACGATCCCCATAATTCAATTTGCTATCCTGGAATTACATGATGCTAGTTCTCAGGATCAGCTGTGACTGATCAAGGATATAAATATCTGTCAGCTGCTGCTGGTCCTGTGTGCAGTGTATTGCTGTCTCCCAGGGGCATGCTGGATTATTTGTATCCTGAATGTAAGTACTTAGCTATATACTATCACTTGGCCCTTGCTGTACCAAATGCCCTATATGCTATTACCATTGCTGCAGTAAAATGTATACATACTATTACCTTTTTTATATTTAGCTTAATCTGTCATTATATGCTTATAGATGCAGCGATGGGATTGTATTGAGCCTTCAGTATTGCTGATACTAAATCCAGGATCTTACTGGTGCATCCGGTGTTGGCCCTTCTCCCTCTAATGGCTGCTCCCAAAATTAGGAAGATTGTTTACATGCCCCTGCAGATATATTTAGCTATATCTAATATAGTAGGTCTCATTCTTTAACAAACCTATAAAGTTTTCTCTGCCTAAATGCATATTCTCACTGATTGACGCTGGTTGCATTTGCTTCAATTTCAGCTTTCTTATTGCTGATTGAATTTTCTCATCCTACCGTGACTTGCATGATTTTGCATTTCAATTTAAGGTTCCGGCTTGGTGTTCTTTCCTATGCTCGCAGTTGCTTAGCACATGATTTTTATTGTTAACAGTTTGTTTATGTGTTAGTTGTGTGTGTCTAATGACATTATATCTCATTTTAGATAGAGAGACATATTCACTTCTCTGTCTCATCTGTGAACCTTGGCCGTGTTCTGAGGAAGCCTAACGGTGAAACGCGTAGACATACAAGGGCTTACTGCACAATAATCATAGATGCTATATGTTACAGTTGTCATTGTTTTTTAGATATTTGTATTTTTCAATAAATTTACATTTTTTATACTGCTATATCTTCTCCACTGTTTTTTAGCCTAAAAAGTCCGCCTCCCTGGTAATACTCAGTACTACCTTATTGTGTACCTTCTACAATTCTGCACGCAGCATTCACAGGCACTCGTGTTCCTCCTGATCCTTGCCACCATCTGTTCCACCTCCAGTGGGGCTTGGGTTGGAGATACAAGAGAGGCCGACCTCGTCATTTCAGACTCCTACCAGGTACGTGACACTCACAGAGGAGGCGTTACCCCTTTTCAAGTTCCATATACTTTCCATAGGCCTCTTCAGCATTGGGTGGGGTACTGAGTATTTGGCTGGCTTCCCGAATGAGGGCTAGTGATTCCTCCTCTGTTTATGTGATCTTCCTGGGCCTTTTGGTGGTAATGCGGAGGGGAGGCACCTGACATTGGGTGAGGCTTCTACTGGGCCCAGCCACCTCCTGCCTGCCACTGGGCACAGCCTCCTCCTCTCTCCCAATGGGCAAGGCCTCCTCCTCTATACCACTGGGCATGACCTCCTCCTGGCTGATCTCATCCTGCAAATATACAGTAATTCTAAACAAATAGAAAAGGCTATCTGGGTGCATAACAAGGAAGGTGGGACTTTGAATTGAAACGGTTGAAATGCGGAGGTGGTGGTATATATGTAAAACATTTTTTATTTTTATAAAATTATTATTAAATTGCATTGTTACATGTATACACAGGCTGTGAGCACAGTAATACAAGATATAAAGCATATAACTGGATATAACAAATTCATGACAATCAAGTAGATAGTATACAACAGCAAAACGGCCCCAGCAAGCCAAAATGAAGCATGCCCGGCACCTGTGTAAATGATCACATGGTAGATATCTATAATGGTTAGGTTCGCAAGGTAACATCATGGGCCATAATGAATGTGTCTGTAGCATCATATAGCTCTACGCGTTTTGTGGATTCGTTTCCACTCGTCAGGAGCGGATGCGACAGATCCCTGTAAATATAGTAATAGGGTAAACCATACTTAGTTCGAAGATGAAAACTATTGGTTGAATTTGAAAGATTTAACTCAGTACACTCACCAACCCCGGTAGTAAGTGCAGCATGGGGCGAGCGAGACATGGCAAATCGAGGACATGGACCACACCACGGGAGCTGAGGCGGCGTATGGATGCACCACTGACTTGGGAAGATGTAGGAGTGCCTGTGAGGGTGTCCATGTGCTGGAGTGCTGACATGTGATTCTGAAATGGAAAATGTATGGGGGCAAATGAAAAAATTATTATACTGTGAGATGGAAGGTATATGAAATAAATTGATGAAAGTGTGAAAAAAAAAAAAAAAAAGTCCCACATTCCCCATTTTTCTCTAGAAAAGGCTATCTTTTTGACCCCACCATTATTCTCGCTGATCACCAATATTTGAAGTACATTTTTGGCCACTACTGTCTAGTGATATGTTTACATATTAATAATTGTGATGAAATATTTTTTTGGGAAGCACTTCAAACATTTAACAGTTTACATCATTAATATTTACACAATCCCAAATTCTCTAAAAAAGTATACCTGGCTGGAGCTGGGCGCATCCACTTCATCAAGGATGAAAGGGCCCAGTTCTTCCTGGGATGCCTCAGCTGGGGTAGAGGGAAGGGTGGAGGTGGAGGGAAGGCTGGAGGGAAGGCTGGATGGAAGGCTGGATGGAAGGGTCGAAAGTGATTGCCTTGCTTCTGTCTGGTCATCCAGAAATCGCAGTTCTTGGTAGTACCACAGCTTGGGGACATAAACCTGGTCTGCTGCTGCTCCTGATCTGAGGGAATCCTGGATCTTCTTGTGTTCCCGCCTGTACATATTGCGCAAGATTCCAATTTTATTGTCCACAAACTTAAGGTCTGCCTGGGGGACTTGAGTCTTGACAAATTCCAAAAGTGTCCCCAGTGTTGCCTTCCTTACATGTCTACTAAAATAAAATGGGTGCTTGACCTCCCACAGGTTTGTGTTCTCTTGATACAGCTCAATAAAACACAACAAAAATTCTTCCTCCTTAAAGGGACAAAAGACAGAAGATAAAAACTGTAATGTCAGTCCAAAATCCCAGTATTATTTTTTGCAGAATCTATGGTACACATACACATACACACACACACACACACACACACACACACACCAAACACACACCCCCGTTTAAATCTTACCTTAGTTTCTGACGCTCACTATTTCCGCTCGGAGATACGTAGGCCAGCGTAATAGCTTTATATACACTGCACATGTGTCATGCTACGCCTGCATCGCCCGCCCCTGACGTTCTTTAGTACGATTTGTCCCCGCCCTTTCACTCTTTGTTGCGCAGTGGGAGTATCTAGAAAAAGATGGCGGAGAGATTATCTGGAACTAGCGCGGAGGAAAGCCCGGAGCCACAACCATCCAGATCCAAAAGGAGATACAAGGCCACCAACATGGCCTTTGAAGAGATGGTGGAGATGGTGTCCATATTGAGAAGGGAGGACTATGATGCCAAAAAAGAACCGTACACCTGACCCAATATGCGGAAGGACAAAATAATGTCCTCAGTTGTCACAGCTCTTGAACAAAAATGTGGCATTAAATGGGCTAAAGAACAATTGAGGAAGCGGAGGTCTGACCTCAAAACTAGGAAGCCTGAACAATATTGGTGAATCTCGCATGCTGATCCATATGCTTTTCATTTATACAGCATCGTTCGCAAAGACCGTTCTTTTTTTAACTACATTTGATAATAAGAAAATGACGTTTGTTTTGCTAGAAATACGATGGTACAGGGTTGGACATACATTTAGGTCTTGATAATTTGTCGTATTCCAAAAATGTGGGGATGTTGTGTAGATGTGTTTGAAACTAGAATGCTTCTTAAAAAATGATTCAGTGTAATGTAAGGACAGAACACAGCAGCTGTTTCCACATCTGGACTCAGGAGCACTAGTGTACTATGTGACACCAGAGAAAATTTTTGAGGGTAATTATCAGAGAAGAGCCTGTCAACATCGGAAGGTTCCTGTGCGTTTGCGCGATGGAGCCGCGCTTTGGCACATGCGCGTTAGCAAAGTAGCGGCACACACGGGTTCACTACACGGCGTAACGGCGTAATGGCGTACAAACGTTCGTTCGTCAGCGTTACGCCCCCTTTCTGGCCTAGAGAAGAGAGAAGCCACTACCAGCATCTCGGCCTCAGTGAGTACCCGTGATAGTACAACCAGCCAGATGTCTGAGGCCGACAGAGTGGGTTCCCCTCTCGAAGCTCTATGCCAGCAGGTAACGACCCTTATGCAAGCAGTCCAGAGGCTACAAGATGGCTATTTCCCACTAGAAGGTCGTCTCCAGCACCTCATCTTATCTCCCGGGGATGCAACCTCCACATCCCCCAGTGGGGCCAGCTCTTCGCAAGATCACTCCAGCACAGCTCCTGCAGTTGTTATGACTCTCCCAGAACCTAGGGTGCCCACACTCGAACGATTTTCCGGGAATCGGAAGAGGTTTAGAGCATTTAAAAACGCCTGCTTGTTATACCTGGCTCTCCAACCTAAGACTTTCAGTTCTGAGACAGTAAAAGTAGGGTTCATTATTTCCTTGTTGTCCGAAGAACCCCAAGCCTGGGCTCACAACCTCCTGGAGCAGAAAAGTCCTTTACTAAACACTGTGGAAACCTTCTTTGAATCCATGGGAAGATTATATGATGATCCCCAACGCACAGCCACCTTAGTCCAGGGAAAGAGACTGGTGGAGGACTATATGGTCGAATTTCGAAAATGGTCTGGGGACACTGGATGGAACGAGGCGGCCCTCAAATACCAGTACCGCCAGGGACTCTCAGAGACTCTCAAAGATGAATTAGCACGTGTTGATTCTCCTTCCACCCTGGAGGAGTTGATCCAGCTAGCCATAAAACTAGACAGACGTCTACGGGAACGACGTTCTGAACGTTTTCAATCTCCCCGGCCTACATGGATGCTACCCAGGGTCCCCACAGGTCATCCTCTTCCTGCAGTCCCTTCTTCCTCTACCTTGGAGAGTGAGCCAATGCAACTGGGACTGATCCGGGCACCACTTACACCTCATGAGAAACAACGCCGGCGGGAAGCCAATCTCTGCCTATACTGTGGAGGGTCAGGCCACTTTTTGCGCAACTGTCCTATAAGACCCAGTAAGTCCCAATCACAAACAGCTATGAACTTTCAAGTCAATGGTTCAAGTTCAACTCATCTTGTCCTTCCTGTCTCCCTACAGGTGGCAGGCGAGGAGATCCGGCTACCAGCCATTATTGATTCTGGCGCCTGCAGCTGCTTCCTGGATACATACCTAGCCGGAAGCTTACGCATCCCTCTACAAAATAAAAGACAAAGTCTCCAAATCCACCTGGCCGATGGATCATCCCCCTGTTCTGGGCCTGTTACCCAAGAAACTAAACCCATTCTCACCATCACAGATTCAGGACATCAAGAATTTCTGTGCTTTGACATCATCTGCTCCCCCATGTTCCCTATCATCCTGGGACTTCCATGGTTGCAAGCTCACGACCCCCATATCAATTGGAGTGAGAAGATCTCCTTCTCTTCGGCTTACTGCTCCCAGCACTGCTTCACCTCTGGTTCCGTCTGCACAGCTTCCTGTCTAACTATCCAGCCAGTTCCTGATCATCTTCAGCACGTCCCTGCAGCCTACCGTGAATTCATGGACATTTTTGACAAAAAGAGAGCTGACAGTTTGCCTCCTCACCGACCATACGACTGTCCCATTGATCTCTTACCTGGCTCCGAGATCCCTTTTGGTCGTATATTCCCTCTATCAGAAAAGGAGTTGGAGGCTCTTCGGTCCTACATCAACGAAAACCTTGAAAAGGGATTCATTCGTTCTTCCTCTTCTCCGGCTGGAGCAGGGATTTTCTTTGTTGAAAAAAAAGATGGCACTTTAAGGCCTTGTGTGGACTACAGGGAAATCAACAAGATCACCATCAAGAACCGTTATCCGCTTCCCCTCATCCCAGAACTGTTCCAACGGTTTCGAACCGCACGAGTTTTCTCTAAACTTGACCTAAGGGGCGCCTACAACTTGGTTCGGATATGCCCAGGGGATGAGTGGAAACGGCTTTTAGGTCTAGGTTCGGACATTTTGAATATCTAGTGATGCCATTCGGTCTGTGCAATGCCCCAGCTACATTCCAACACCTAGTAAATGATATTTTTCGTGAATACTTAGATGACTTTGTGATTGTTTACCTTGACGATATTCTGATTTTCTCTACAACCATTGAGCAGCATCAAGTCCATGTGAAGAAGGTACTCACGATCCTCAGGAAGCACGGACTTTACCTAAAGGGAGAGAAATGCGAATTTGAAAGAACAGTAGTCCAATTCCATTATCTCCACTGAAGGGGTCTCAATGGATCCTCAGAAAGTGAAGTCTATCCAAGAATGGCCAGCTCCTACAGATAAAAAGGGGGTCCAACGATTTGTGGGCTTTGCCAACTTTTATCGCAGGTTCATAAAAGGATTCTCATCGATCATTTCTCCCATAACCCAATTGACTCGCCAGCAAAGCCGATTCCAGTGGTCTTCAGAAACTCAGGAAGCATTTGATAAACTGAAGGATCTATTTACTTCTGCCCCGGTACTACTGCATCCAGACCCCTCTTTTCCTTATGTGTTGGAAGTAGACGCCTCAGAGTCTGCTTTAGGAGCAATTCTATCCCAAAGACAAGGCCAGAAGGCCCTTCTTCACCCTGTGGCATTTGCCTCCCGGAAACTGTCCCCGCCAGAAAGGAACTATGACGTGGGGGAGCGTGAACTACTGGCCATCAAATTTGCTCTTGAGGAGTGGAGATATCTTTTGGAGGGTGCTTCTCACCCCATTATGATCTTCACAGATCACAAGAACCTGGAGTACCTTAGAACAGCAAAACGCCTCAGACCTCGGCAAGCCCGCTGGGCTGTGTTTTTCTCCAGGTTCAACTTTCACATTTCCTATCGGCCTGGTTCCAAGAATGGGAAAGCGGATGCCCTATCTCGGATGTTCCCAGAAACCTCTCAAACAGCAGAACCTGGTACTATTCTGTCCTCACAGAATTTTCTTTGTTCAATCCAGCCAGATCTAAAAACTGCCATTGAACATTGGCCTCCAGCCAATGCTTAAACCCTGAAGTACCCACACTAAGGAAACAGGATGGTTTACTATGGGCCCAAAACAAAATATTTGTTCCAGCGCAAGTAAGACCCTTGGTATTAAGAACATTTCATGATAACAAATTTGCAGGACATTTCGGGGTACAAAAAACCTCGGAACTGATACATCGTTCCTTCTGGTGGCCAGGGTGGAGTCAGGACTGTAAGAACTACGTAAACTCTTGTATTATTTGGCAACGCAGCAAGGGATCCAATGCGAAAGCCTGGGGTCTGTTAAGACCATTACCCATTCCAGAGCAACCCTGGAAGGAAGTGGCTATGGACTTTATCGTTGACCTACCACCTGCTGAGGGGTTCTCCACCATTCTGGTAGTAGTCGACCGCCTTTCAAAAATGGCCCACTTCTTACCCATGAAGGGCACACCCTCTGCCTCAGATACCGCGGATATATTCATTAAGGAAGTGGTTAGGCTACATGGAGTAACCGTTAGCATTGTGTCTGACAGAGGAGTCCAGTTCACCTCAAAATTTTGGAGAGACCTTTGCAAATCCCTAGAAATCAAGGTATGCTTGTCCTCAGCATATCATGCTCAAAGTAATGGCCAAACAGAGAGGACGAACCAAACGCTGGAACAATATCTGCGCTGTTTCTGCTCATGCTCTCAAGACAACTGGGTTTCACTCCTCCCCTGTGCAGAATTTGCCTACAATAATTCCATACACACAGCAACCAACCAAACTCCTTTCTGGGCTAATTATGGATTTTACCCCTCTTTTTTGCCTAACTCTTTTTCAGAAGTATCAGTTCCTGCGGTGCAAGACCGAATAAATTCCATTCAAGCCAATTTTCAAATAATTCAGGAAGCTATGAAGAAGGCTCAGGACAGCTACAAGAAATACTATGACAGAGGGAGGAGGAGCAACCCAATTTTTAAGATTGGGGATGAAGTCTGGCTATCTGCAACAAACCTTAAACTTTCTTGTCCTTCACGCAAATTAGGTCCAAAATTTATTGGTCCCTTCAAGATAGAGTAGTGAACCCCGTGGCCTTTGAACTCTTTTTACCCAGCTCTTACAGAATTCATCCTGTCTTTCATACTTCCCTTTTGAAACCAGTAACTCCCAGTTCTTTCCCAGGAAGGGAGGAGTTGCCACCTCCTCCAATTAATATTGAAGGCGAAGATGAATTTGAGGTTGAGGCTATAATGGACTGTAGAAGGAGGGGGGTCATATCCAGTATTTGGTCAAGTGGAAAGGGTACCCCCCAGAAGATAATTCTTGGGAACCCTCCTTCAATATACATGCCCCACGGTTAATACAAACATTCCACAAGAAATATCTGGGAGTACTGGCCGGATTGGGCATCCGGAGGTTGCCCTTTGGGGGGGGCACTGTCAGAGAAGAGCCTGTCAACATCGGAAGGTCCCTGTGCGTTTGCGCGGCGGAGCCGCGCTTCGGCGCATGCGCGTTAGCAAAGTAGCGGCACACACGGGTTCACTACACGGCGTAATGGCGTACGAACGTTCGTTCGTCAGCGTTACGCCCCCTTTCTGGCCTATATAAGGACTGACTTGTGCTCTGTTTAATTGCTGGTTTGTCCTTCAGCTTCCAGTGTTCCGTTCCTGATTCCTGCTTCTTGTGTTTACCTGTTTGACCCGGATTTGCCTGACCTACCTTGTCTCTCTCCAGCGTTTTGACCTCGGCTTGTTTAAAGGACTTCCCCACCATCTGCTTCCAGTGTTTGACCCTCTGCCTGTCTCCGGATTCTCCTGCCTTCTCGTGTATGACCCCGGCTTCTTTAAACGGACTCCTCTGCTGACATCTCCAATCCTCTACCTCTGGCTTGCCTTCAGGATTTCTCTGCTTACCATCTGCTGTGTTTGACCCTCGGCCTGTTTCAAGGACTTCCTCATCTACCAGTCTCCAGTATTTGTTATCGGTCTGCACCATAGACTCTCCACTACTGGGTTCTCTGTGCCTGTTTTCCTGCACTTCTCCCAGCTCCCGTTGTGTTTGCGGGTTAGAACCCCAGCCGGGTCTTCTTCTCCAGTTCCAGGGGCAGAGACACCATTGCTCTCATCTCTACGTGACAGAAGTCCTCCTCTCCAGAGCTTCCTGCCTGCAGGCGACCCGTGCCTCTCTGTGCCCTATACCCTCTGTACCACCACCAGGGGTATAGTGCGCTTAGCCGCAAGGGAAGCCACTCCCAGCATCTCGGCCTCGGTGAGTACCCGTGATAGTAATGCACATAGAGGCTCCAGGGGATACTTGAGGTGTCTGCATCTGTGAAACTTGCATGAAAATGTGTATTGTTTTGCATTTTTGGTCAGAGTGAATTTTAATCCTGTCTTCAAAAATTTTGGGGGAACAAAATGACAATTGTCCCCAAATTCTAAGCAAGGTTTCATATTCCTTTTTCAGGACTGAAATATCACGGTTTTAAGTATACCTTTTGTTTCATTTTCATAGGGGAGAAAAGACTCAGACAACAGTCCGAGGATCCCAGAACCCCCCCAAGTCACCAGCCTGAAGCAGAAATTACCCCAAGCCCCAGCCCAAGACCACTCCCACCCAACGGTCTTGAAGAAGGAGAGGTGGAGGAAGTGTGCGATATTTGCACCCCATCAAGTGAGTGACTGACACCCCAGCTTAAGGTAATCTATTTAGGTGTGCATATTTTTCTAAAAAATTTTATCCACAAATTTTAGGTGATGTTCTGGTTGTGGAAGGCCAAGCGGCAGAGCCATTTAGCACAGACCGTGCACAAAGACTGATTGGGCAGATAATGGTGTGGAATGGCCAAATTGATCGAATGTGTGAACAAATTGACACCATGAGAAATCGGCTGGACCGCATGCAACAGGAAATGAAGAACTTGATTGATGTTTTGGGCAGAATCTGATAACTTTTTGCCTAAAAACATCAATCATGTTCTTCATTACATTGTCAAGTTTTACATTTTTCAAATTTTTGAAGTTGTGAAATAGTAATATCAAAATTTAGCAGATGCACACAGTGTGTCATCATGTGCTATCTTCCATCAGGGGATATCAATGTACTTGTTTTGTGTTTGCAACCCCTTCATCATAATAATGTTAGTTTGTAAGAGGAAAAAAGGGATTGCACACACAAAACATGTCCATTGCTCCCCTATGATGGGAGATAGCACATGTTGACTTGATCCTTTTTTACTCCCGATTTGTGTGCATCTGCTAAATTTTGTTTTTACATGGGTGACATCACCAGCACCGTTTTAGACATGTTGAACTTTGTAGGTTCCTATTATGTTTTTAAAAACCCTGTTGTCAAGCCTAAATTTGTAAACAAAAAATATTTTTACAAATATGGATAAGTGGTATGGGAATGAGAACGGCTCTGCCCTCTCTGTTGTTAATTAATGGGTACAGGTGTCATAAATTACAAACTGATTTTATATAGCTACAATATATAAAAAACTTCACCATCAGTTATCAGATTAGGGTCCCCACCCAAGAAAAGTCCATATATTCGGGCATAACTAAAATACTCATAACACCAGTGATTTAGAAATTAATAAGTAAAACAGCTAAATAAAATATGTCCCCCCAGTGAATAGAATGTCTACCAGAGTGAATTATATGATAAATCAATAGGAAAATAATATGGTGAACGATGCAATAATTTGCGGGTAAAAAATAATAAATTGACCCCAAAGTTCAAAAATATTGAGACAAAATGGCGTCAGAATTTTTTTTTTTTTTAAATGGTAAAAATTAAATGTGCATAATGGTGTCATTGTAGTAACCGTGTTAACCTTTCCATGAGTGTATATAAAAAATGAGTGAATTAGTGATTAGTCCCAATATTTAAAAGTATTGGGACAGTATGGCGCTTATAGTCCTAAAAAAATTGTTTTCTTTGTGTGTGACAAAGTAATAATCAAATCAAACATTCCCTGTGTGTTAAATACAATAAATTAGGAACATATAGATATATAAATATAAGGATGACATGCATAAAGGTAGATTCCAGTTCTTCTTGCTTAAAACAGATAACGATTGACTGCTAAAAAGTGTTTTATATATAGTTCATGCAGAAATAGGTGTTGTAAACAGATAGGAAAACAATGTTCAAATGTGAAAGTTGATTGTTTCACCCTAACGGGCTCACCACAGTGACTTCAGTGCGTTTTGTTCAGAGGATGACTTTGAAGTGCTCACCCCCCAATGCTACCCTACTCACCAGAGATAACCACCCCTACAGGGGTACCGAGCGACAGAGTGGGTGCCTCAGGTCGGGTGATGATAGCTCCAATAATGCTGCCGTTCCTCTGCTCAATGCGATCCTTATGGCTGTTCCACGGTAGATATGTACTTTTTATGTAACCTTGCTACTCCATCAGTATACCATCTTAATCTGTTTTCTCTGCATCTCTGGAGAGTACAAGAGAAACACAAGAGGGCTTCCTTCGTGAAGTAAGTCAAGTTCATTTATTGCACATACCACAGAGTCCAAAAATACAATCCACAAAATAAGTATAATCAGCAAAGCTGTATGCAGGGATGGGAGCAGCACCGAGCTAGGAGCATGCGTCCCACCGTGCGTTCCAGCCGGCACTTCCGGGTATGACGTGTGAGCGTGACTCCGCCTTACGCGTTTCATCATAGGACGTTTTCAAAGTGAAAACGTCCTATGACGAAACGCGTAAGGTGGAGTCACGCTCACACGTCATACCCGGAAGTGCCGGCTGGAACGCACGGTGGGACGCGCGCTCGTAGCTCGGTGCTGCTCCCATCCCTGCATACAGCTTTGCTGATTATACTTATTTTGTGGATTGTATTTTTGGACTCTGCGGTATGTGCAATAAATGAACTTGACTTACTTCACGAAGGAAGCCCTCTTGTGTTTCTCTTTTCTCTGCATCTCTGGAGAGTACAACAGATTAAGATGGTATACTGATGGAGTAGCAAGGTTACATAAAAAGTACATATCTCCCGTGGAACAGCCATAAGGATCGCATTGAGCAGAGGAACGGCAGCATTATTGGAGCCATCATCACCCGACCTGAGGCACCCACTCTGTCGCTCGGTACCCCTGTAGGGGTGGTTATCTCTGGTGAGTAGGGTAGCATTGGGGGGTGAGCACTTCAAAGTCACCATCTGAACAAAACGCACTGAAGTCACTGTGGTGAGCCCGTTAGGGTGAAACAATCAGCTTTCACATTTGAACATTGTTTTCCTATCTGTTTACAACACCTATTTCTGCATGGACTATATATAAAGCACTTTTTAGCAGTCAATCGTTATCTGGTTTAAGCAAGAAGAACTGGAATCTACCTTTTATGCATGTCATCCTTATATTTATATATCTATATGTTCCTAATTTATTGTATTTAACACACAGGGAATGTTTGATTTGATTATTACTTTGTCACACACAAAGAAAACAATTTTTTTAGGACTATAAGCGCCATACTGTCCCAATACTTTTGAATATTGGGACTAATCACTAATTCACTCATTTTTTATATACACTCATGGAAAGGTTAACACGGTTACTACAATAACACCATTATGCACATTTAATTTTTACCATTTAAAAAAAAAAAAATTCTGACGCCATTTTGTCTCAATATTTTTGAACTTTGGGGTCAATTTATTATTTTTTACCCGCAAATTATTGCATCGTTCACCATATTATTTTCCTATTGATTTATCATATAATTCACTCTGGTAGACATTCTATTCACTGGGGGGACATATTTTATTTAGCTGTTTTACTTATTAATTTCTAAATCACTGGTGTTTTGAGTATTTTGCTTATGCCTGAATATATGGGCTTTTCTTGGGTGGGGACCCTAATCTGATAACTGATGGTGAAGTTTTTTATATATTGTAGCTATATAAAATCAGTTTGTAATTTATGACACCTGTACCCATTAATTAACAACAGAGAGGGCAGCGCCATTCTCATTCCCATACCACTTATCCAATTATGTAAATTAGACCCTTAAAGGTACTAATTAGGGATAGGCAGCAGCCCTTACACTGTCCTAAGTGCGGATTTATATATCTATATTTTTACAAATATGCCTAAACTAAAAAGAAAAACAAAAACAAATGATATTGTTCCTAAAAAAATAAAAAATAAAAAAATAAATAAAAAAAACCTAAACACGTTAAAAAAAAATGCACCTTTCAATGTGCGCACAGTAAAATGTTTTTACTACTACAATGTGTGTGGCTTATTATTTATCAATAACAGTTTATTAGACATGTGAATTCGCTTTCGTTCGAATTTCAGGTATTTTCGTTATCGTTTTAACAAACGATAACAAAAGTGCAGAATCCGAAAAAAGGAAAGATCCGACATAAAGAAATGCTTTATTTTCGTTTTCGTTGCTACAACAGTTAGATATAGATAGGAGATTCGACATGATGATGACAAAAACAATCTGTGTCCAACAAACCTGTGGTCGAATGTGCCTAACCTTAACTGTATTAGTCCAAGATTATTCTACATAGAGAGAAAAGATTTGACGTAGGGGAGAAAGATTCGACGTAGGGGAGCAACGATTCAACATAGGGGAGAAAAGATTTGACGTAGGGGAGAAAAGATAAATAAAAATAATGATGATGATGAATGTTATTGGCTGATTGTAACCAAAGAGGAGGAGCAGTAAAATAGCTAGAACTAAGTACACACGTACTTTGGCTTATGGTGTCGAAAGTTCTAAGAAGATTCGACGGGCAGGTAAACTATACGGCGTTGTAGTTTAGCTGCTCCGTCGAATCTTCTTTGAACATTCGACAGACACCATAAGCCTTCAATGACAGATTCGACCTTAATTTGGATTTTTGGACGAATGCAATTTTTAACGAAAAACGAAATAAATAAAAACGAATTTCGGGAGTAACTAAATACATTTATTTTTTGGACGAAAACGAAATTCCAAAACAAAATATTTCAGTGTGCACATGTCTACAGTTTATTAATTTTTTGTGTGTTTACAGTGACAAAGGGCCTTATTAACTAAAGGGAAATGCACTTGCCACTACAAGTAAACTGGGAGACAGACAAAACTAAATGCAAACAAGAATAAAAACAAGAGATTTTAGCCAAAATAATTTGTGTTTATTTGGTAAAAGATTAAAGTTGTTCTTGCATTGCAATGGCCCCCGACCATTAAAATAATTGACATATCTGTCACGCACTTGACGGGCGGTTTCGGGGGCCAAGCCAGTACGGCCAGTATCCAGGCCTGTGAGTGGATCTTCACCACTAAGTCCGCCCTCAGGCCCAACTGAGGTAATATATGTAGCTGAATGTCTTCTCAAATAATTATGAAGAATGCAGCAAGCCATTATGACATGATTTATCTTATATTCCACCAGATTTATGGCCGAGAGGAACAAACGGAACTGGCTGGTCAGAATCCCGAAGGCATTTTCCACAACTCTTCTTGCTCTGGCCAGCCGGTAATTAAATACCCTCCTCTCAGGGGTAAGGAACCTTTGGGGGAACAGCCTCATCAAGTGCTTGCCAAGAGCAAACGCTTCATCAGCGATGAAAACTGAGGGGAGTCCATCAACGTTCTGGTCATCAGGTGGCAATCCCAGGCCACCAGTGTGGAGAATCTGGCACAACTCGGTCTGTGCAAAGACTCCTCTGTCCGACATCCGGCCGTTCTTCCCCACGTCCGTGAACATAAAATCCAATTGTGCCCAGACCACTGCCATCAATACTACACTATGAAACCCCTTGTAGTTAAAGTAGTAAGACCCCGAATGGGGTGGTGGCACAATGCGAACGTGCTTCCCATCAATCGCCTCGACACAGTTGGGAAAGTCCCAACCGTCAGCAAACTGGGAGGCCACAGTCTGCCATTCCTGTGTGTTTGAAGGAAACTGTGGAGTCAAACAAGAAAAAAAATATAAGTACTTTTAAACATAACTTTGCTAGCAGATTACACAAAAACATTCTTGAACAACAGCAGTCAAACATTTTTAATATGTGTTATTTCCAAAAATAAAAAAACATAAGGCCCACTTATAAGATTGCTCACCCCCTGTCAGGTCACCTAGAGGCTGGGTGACAGATGCACACCGTTGGGATCAGGAGTGCACCACGAAGCAGTGGACTCTACGGCTGACTGCTGGTAAGGAAGGCAGGGCCGCTGGGACACCAAAACTAGAGCGTAGGATTCCCTGGGGTGTGGAGTCTAAGAGCCAGCAGGTGTTCACCAGAGCCTCTAGAGGTGAGGATGGACTGGGCTGCAACTGGCTCCAGGTCGCGGCCCCCAGGGTCCCCCAGCTCACACCCACAGTGGGCAACAGGAGGATAGGGATTGTAAAGGAATAAGCCAAGGTCAGGGCCACAAGCAGACAAGGACAACAGAGTTCACACCAAGGTTCAGGGTCACAGGCAAACAGGGATAGTCGGGGACACGCCAGAGGTCAGGGTCATGAGCAGACAGGAATAGTAGAGAACATGCCAAAGTCGGTAACAGAAACAAACCTAGAGCACACGGCAGGCAGGAACAGGAAGCCAATCACACAAAGGTTGATCAGCAGGGCTGACCTGCAGTGCAGAGGTTAATATAGAGTTCTCTGATAGGAGCTGGGGTGGAGCCATGCTAGAGGAGAGTTAATAAAAGCAGTCAGGTGAGAGACAGCTGGTCTCTGGAGATGAACACATGGAAACAGGTAAGCTGACAAACAATCTCTATTGCATAACCATGACACCCCCTCTGATGGACCATTGATCAATTTGTATGTGAGGGAGGGGTTCTAATTTGGGAGAAGAACACACCTGACATTTGGAAACATTTGAGAGGGTGGGGGAGGGGTTCTAATTTGGGAGAAGAACACACCTGACATTTGGAAACATTTGAGGGGGAGGGGTTCTAATTTAGGAGAAGAACACACCTGACGTTTGGAAACATTTGAGGGGGTGAGGGAGGGGTTCTAATTTTGGAGAAGAACACACCTGACAGTTGGAAAGATTTGAGGGGTTCTAATTCGGGAGAAGAACACACCTGACATTTGGAAAGATTTGAGGGTGCAGGGGAGGGGTTCTAATTTTGGAGAAGAACACACCAGACATTTGGAAAGATTTGAGGGGTGGGGGATGGGTTCTAATTTGGGAGCAGAACACACCAGACATTTGGAAAGAATTGAGGGGGTGGGGGATGGGTTCTAATTTGGGAGAAGAACACACCTGACATTTGGAAAGTTTTGAGGGGGTGGGGGAGGGGTTCTGATTTGGGAGAAGAACACACCTGACATTTGGAAACATTTGAGGGGGTGGGGGAGGGGAAAGCAGTACAATGGAGCTGACAATATACATTGTTAAAGGGACTATAGGCTAGAGGTATAAATGGACCCAGGATTGCATGGTGGGGAGGTTAGTGAAGGTAAATATGCATGTATGGCAAAAAATGATTAATTTAAAAAACAGGCATGCATGAAGATAAAGGGGACATTCACAGCATATTCCAAGCATGGTAATTTTGTAACGAGGACATTTAGACAATACATATCATGTAATGTTAATGGATACAAACTTACCTTCATATAGTCCTTTTGCAGGACCTGAATTATAGCAGAACAGGTCTCTGGGATTATGATCCCCAGAGCCTGGGGGAGATGCCTGTCAAGAACTTCAAGTCCTGAAGACTTCTCCCAGTTGCCAAGTAACGTAAAGTGGCAACTAGCCTCTACTCTGCAGTGATGGCTTGCCTCATGCAGGTATCCTGCCTGCAGATATAAGGGGTCAGCATAGCCAGCAGATGTTCAAAAATGGGGTCCGTCATTCTGAGATAATTCCTGAAATCCTCAGGATTATTCTCACGGATCTCACAGAGCAAAGGCATGTGGGAGAATTGGTCACGCTGGTGCAACCAATTCTTCATCCATGAACTCCTCCTCGCCCTGTTCATGGACTGGACTCGGGTCAAAGTATTAACCCCAACACCAAGTCCCCACGCAGCACGAACTCGAGAACGAGTACGTCCATGCATCATGGCTTCAAAACGGTCGGCTGGTCAAACAAACAAACTTAGAACAAACGCACTGAAGAACAGCAAGGCCTATGAAGAGCGACCTGAAGATCAGGAATGAGCGGACCAGAACGGCCTGCTAGGCAGGTTATGAACTGACCAACACACACTGAAAACCAGATACAAACCTCACAAGCACAAACTGAACCGCAGAAAACGATCGAAATAAGCTGAAGTGTGAAAAGCGCGAATCGTCTCTAACCAACACGAGATAAACACGAGATTAGCAGAAGGAGCCCAAAGGGTGGTGTAGTGGGGCTTGAACTTCCTTTTTCTAGTCCCATCGTATGTGCTGTACGCCACCACATTCAAAACCATTGGACTTTTGGAGTGATTGTGTGTGTCCAAGTCCGTCCGTTTGTAAGTCCGGTGCACTACGCTACAAAGTCCGTTGGAAAGATCGCCGGACCAAGTATGCCATAAAGTCCGGTCATGTGTACGCGGCATTAGGCTTCCTTGCCCCTCCTGGAAATTGGGACCAAGATATATTGGCCCATTTAAGATTAGACAGGAGATTAACCCAGTAGCTTTCGAACTATCACTTCCAAGTTCTTATAAAGTTCACCCTGTGTTTCATGTTTTGCTACTTAAAACTTTTATCTCTAGTCCTTTTCCAGGAAGAGAAGAAGATCCTCCGCCTCCAGTTTCTGTGGTAGATGAGACAGAGTTTGAGGTTGAAGCCATCCTGGTATGCTGCAGAAGAGGTAGGACTACTATAATTTCTTATAAAATGGAAGGGTTATCCAGCAGAAGAAAGTTCTTGGGAACCTGCAGCCAATAAACATGCTCCTAGACTTCTTCAGAGATTTTGAGTCCGTTACCCCGAAAGATGGGCCTGGTTGGGCATCCGGAGGCTCCCCCGTGGGGGGGAGGCACTGTCCTGGAATTGGCTGTGTTGTGGGCAATCCCACCAGCAACCGTCATGATTGCGCCAGACGAGTTTCCGTCTGTCCGCAGATGTGCGACAGCCAGGACACAGCAGTCTGCGCGCGCCGGTGGACACGCCGGTGTGCGCGCACGCTATGACAATTGTAGGTGCAACCCCCAGCCTATTTAAACCTGCCACTGACACTTGCCGTTTGCTGGATTATCAACAGCTTCCTGTGTTTGTGTGCCTTGTATACCCTGAAGACCCCTGGCTTCACCTCTGCTTGGCTTGACCTGTGATCCTGTCTATCTCCTTGCTCTGACCTCGGCTTAGCTGACTACTCTTCGATCCTCTGCCCTCTGTGTTTGACCTGGCTTGTTCCTGTACACCTCTCGGACTGTCTCCTGGTATATGACCCCTGGCCTGGCTGCAGACCCTGTTCCTGGTTTACCCTGCTGTTTCTTACTCAAAACTTCGCACGGCTGCCCACACTGCTACCCAGCGCACTCCAGCCATTTACTGCTAACCAGCCAGCCTGCAGTATTTCCGGCAACCCGTGCACCTGTGTCACTCCCAGGGGAGCGCTGCACTCAGCCAGAAGCGACGCCCTCTCAGCAACCCGGCCTCACATTAAAGACTCGACAAGGGGTACTGTGAGGGCTTCTAGCAGCTCTCTTCTTAGTGCCCAAGGCTGCTTAGCTTTCAGTTAATTACCAGCCATTCATTGTTTCCAAAGTGACTCATCTGGTTACCATTACCTGCCCCATTAGTCCAGCCATCTCCTTTTTGCTATTAAAACTGCCTTGCTCTTTCCATTTGTGCCTTTGCCTGGTCAACATCTCCAGTGTGTCTCTGCTGTGTTCCTCTTATGACTTTGCCTAGCTGACATTTCTTCTGGTTCCTGATCCTGGTGTTTGGCCTTTGACAACACTGACTCCTGGCTTCCTGATCCCGAATTGTCTGATCACCTGTTTTGGCCTCCTAACCCTGGCTTCTGTTTTTGACTACATTCCTGATCTGTATTATTTTACTATTTTATTAAAGGTGTGATTTTTAACTGTATTTTCTGTCTCTGCCTGGTTAATTTTTTTTTCTTTTGATAAAATTTTTAATAAGAATAAAGGAAGCAAATATCTTTTGGAACAGATAGAAATAGTACATACATGAAAACATATGTTGTAACCTCTACATACAGTGTTGAAGATAACAAGAGGTCATAAAGGTATAAAACATTTAACAGTGAGTCTTATCAAGGATGATCAGCAGGTCCATCGTTAATTGGAAAGTTACATGAATTTTAATCTCTTGGGGAATTCATATATGGCAGATATCTAATATTGTATGTGTTTCTAGGAAGTAGATGTGGTTTAGTTAATGGATCCACTATTCCATGATATTGGGATGGGGTTTTAGTGTTGTCTTAGAGGGCCATATCCATAAATAGGGGAAATAAGTCAAGATATTAAGGAGCTAATGGATATCCCTGGGTATTTATAGTGAACAAAATGGTGTTAAGATTTAAAACGGGGGTTGGCATAAGCCAGTGGGAGTGGGGGAACCTGAAATATGTTAAGAGGAGCCGATAAGCCTTCATGTAAGTTAATGCGGTCAATGTTGAAAATTAGTTAATCGTATATCAGAGGGCATATTAGATAGTAGAAGGATAGAGGGAGAGTATGAAGGCGGGGAGAAGGGTGCAGAGGGAAAGGTGGGAGGGGAGGGATGGGAAGGGGAACCATCTCTCACTCCCTTCATCGGATTGCATAGGGGAAGGGGCTGATTGTCAATAATTTAGGCGGTGGAAGTGGTAGGTTAGATGCTTATGGGAAATTAATGTTATATAACTTTGTAAGCCAAGTAGGTATTTATTGACGTCAGATCACTGTGAGGTCTCATTAAGGCACTAGGATGGGGGGTTACTTAGTTTGCTGAATTCCGTAGTGGTTTGGAACTAAGTACAGCAGGCCCATTTGGTAGAGAAATTGGTGGGAGTGTCCCAGGCTTTGCTAATTGGGCATTCCATCTCTGCTCTTTTATTTATCTTTGTTTGCCATTCTTTGATTGAGGGAGGTTGGGTGGAGCCTCAAAGGAGTCGGATAAATTGTTTTGCGGCATTTACTATGTGCATTGCAAGTAATTTTAAATATGAATCATGTGGGAGGGTGGAGTGATGTAGGAGGAATTGGGTTGGGGAATGGTCTAGAGTATAGGTAGTTACCTGGGCAATAATATGGTGTACATCCGACCAGAAGTTTTGGATAGTTGGACATGACCACCAGATGTGTAGCAGCATTCCACATTTAGATTAACATCTGCAGCAGGTGTCTGGGAGGTCTGGGCAGAATTTGTGTAGTAGGATGGGGGTTCTATACCATCATGCTTGGACTTTATAGCTGTTTTCTTGGGTGGAAACATTTATTGAACCCTTGTGGATGTTTAGATGAATTTGTTCCCAGTCTTCTGGTGATAGAGGTATGGAAAGGTCACTTTCTCAGGCTTCACAGGCTGACTCGTGGTTAGAGGGAGTATATTCGAATAGGAGGGTATGTGTTGTAGATATTAAGTGGCTTTGAAGACTTTTTATCAAGCAAAGAGATTCAAAAGGTATGAGTTCTCTGGAGACAGAGAATTTTCTGTCTAAGGAGCGGAAGTAATGAGATGGGAGCATATAGGTCCAAGGGGGGGTAGAGGTAACAACCCCTTCAGAAGGTAGGTTGTCATGACATAGAAACTTACCTTGAGAAAAATAGTGGCATATTAGTACATTCTAGTGGGGCCAATTATTCTTTAAGAAGTGGGTGTGCATGCCACGGGGGAAGTCTGGGTTGAGACAAATTGGAGTTAAAGGACCTGAAATAGACGAGACAGTGGTGGATTTTTCATATGTTGTTGAAGCAACCTATGATGAGTCCGATTGGGGGATGTGTGCGGATTTCTGTCGGGATATTGTTGGGGAGAAGCCATGGTAGTGAGTTTGGGGAAAGTTGGGCGAATGAGGCCTCAAGCTGGTCATAGTTGATCCTTGGTCTGTGGTTGCCCCATAGGAATTTGGTGCAATTACTTGAAAAATGGCTGCAGGGGGCTGGATTGGGACTGTTTGCAGATTGTAGAGAAGGCGTGGGAGAGCCTTAATTTTAAGAATAGCCGCCCTACCGAACCAAGAAAATAATGAAAATAATAATGAGTGTGTAGGATTTTGTTAAGTTGTGGAGGATGGGTAAGTAGTTTTTAGCGTCTAAGTCTTGTAAGTGGCAGGGTAGTTGGATACCTACAGTATCTCACAAAAGTGAGTACACCCTTCACATTTTTGTAAATATTTTATTATATCTTTTCATGTGACAACACTGAAGAAATGACACTTTGCTATAATGTAAAATAGCGAGTATACAGCTTGTATAACAGTGTAACTTTGCTGTCCCCTCAAAATAACTCAACACACAGCTATTAATGTCTAAACCACTGGCATCAAAAGTGAGTACACCCTAAGTGAAAATGTCCAAACTGAGCCCAAAGTGTCAATATTTTGTGTGGCCGCCATTATTTTCCAGCACTGCTTTAAAGTGGTTGTAAACCCTTACAGACCACTTTTTGCTACAGGTAAGCCTATAATAAGGCTTACCTGTAGCTACCCAGGATATCTCCTAAACCTGCATGGTTTAGGAGATATCCCCTGTATTTGCATGTGCCGACGTCATCGGCACATGCGCACTGTAGCAAACTGAAGCAATGGCACATACGTGCTGTTTGCTTCAGTGAGTGTGCCATTACGTGACGTCATCGCGGCTCCAGCCAATCACAGCGCCGGAGCCGTGATACCCGGAGTTAACCCCCAGGAGTGATGTCGCCGGCCGGTGCTGTGTACGGGCACCGCAGCAAGGGCTTCGATCTCAGGTGAGAATTACATAATGAGCTAGTATGCTATGCATACTAGCTCATTATGCCTTTGTCTTGCAGGTGTTAGGTTTTTTTTTTCTCAAAGTGCGTTTACAACCACCTTAACCCTCTTGGGTATGGAGTTCACTAGAACTTCACAGGTTGCCATTGGAGTCCTCTTCTCCATGACGACATCACAAAGCTGGTGGATGTTAGAGACCTTGCGCTCCTCCACCTTCCGTTTGAGGATGCCCCACAGATGCTCAATAGGGTTTAGGTCTGGAGACATGCTTGGCCAGTCCATCACCTTTACCCTCAGCTTCTTTAGCAAGGCAGTGGTCGTCTTGGAGGTTATCATGTTGGAATATTGCCCTGCAGCACAGTCTCTGAAGGGAGGGGATCATGCTCTGCTTCAGTATGTCACAGTGCATGATGGCATTCATGGTTCCCTCGATGAACTGTAGCTCCCCAGTGCCAGCAGCACTAATGCAGCCCCAGACCATGACACTCCCACCACCATGCTTGACTGTAGGAAAGACACACTTGTCTTTGTACTCCTCACCTGGTTGCTGCCACACACGCTTGACACCCTCTGAACCACATAAGTTTAGCTTGGTCACATCAGAACACAGGATATGGTTCCAGTAATTTATGTCCTTAGTCTGCTTGTCTTCAGCGAACTGTTTGCAGGCTTTCTTGTGTATAATCTTTAGAAGAGGCTTCAGAGGCTTTCTTCTGGGATAACAGCCATGCAGACCAATTTGATGCAGTGTGTGGCATATGGTCCGAGCACTGACATGCTGACCCCCCCAACCCCTTGAACCTCTGAAGAAATGCTGACATCACTCATACGTCTATTTCCCAAAGACAACCTCTGGATATGATGTTAAGCATGTGCACTCAACTTCTTTCTTCTTCAACCATGGCGAGGCCTTTTCTGAGTGGAACCTGTGCTGTTAAACCGCTGTATGGTCTTGGCCACCGTGCTGCAGTTTCACGGTCTTTGCATTTTTCTTATAGCCTAGGCTGTCTTTATGTAGAGCAACAATTCTTTTTTTCAGATCTTCAGAGAGTTCATTGACATGAGGTGCCATGTTGAACTTCCAGCAGTGGCGGCTGGTGCTCAATATTTTTTGGGGGGGGGCACAAACAAAATGAAAAATTCAGAAAAATACTGAAACAAAAACATCAATTGCAGCCACTCTGCCATCAAATGCAGCCACTGTGACCATCATATACAGCCAACTGTGCCCAGCAAATGCAGTCAACTGTGCCCATCATATGCAGCCACTCTGTCCATCATATGCAACCGACTGTGCCCGTCATATGCAGCCACTGTGCCCATCATATGCAGCCACTGTGCTCATCATATGCAGCCAACTGTGCCCAGAAAATGCAGCCAACTGTGCCCATCATATGCAGCCAACTGAGCCCATTATATGCAGCCAACTGTGCCTATAATATGCAGCCAACTGTACCCATCATATACAGTCACTTTCCCATCATATGCAGCCAACTATGCCCAAAATATGCAGCCAACTGTGTCCATCATATGTAGCCAACTGTGCCTATAATATAAAGCCTCTGTGCCCATCATATGCAGCCAACTGTGCCCATAATATGCAGCCAACTGTGCCCATAATATGCAGCCTCTGTGCCCATCATATGCAGCCACTGTGCTCAGCAAATGCAGCCAACTGAGCCTAGCAAATGCAGCCAACTGTGCCCATCAAATGCAGTCTCTGTGCCCAGCAAACGCAGTCAGCTGTGGCCTTCATATGCAGCCTCTGTGCCCAGAAAATGCAGTCAACAATGCCTATCATATGCAGCCACTGTGCCCCCCCCACCCGTCTCCTGTCTGCCCGGCACTTACCCCATTCAACATCGTGGTGATGGGTCAGGTAGCAGGTGATGGGATGTTTAGCGCAGGTCAGGCGATGGCTCCTGTGTCCTCTCTGTGTCTCTTCTTCCTGTTCTGCTAGGTGGCCAATGGGATAACCTCTGCCTTCAGCCAATCAGATGACCGGTATTAGATCTGCACCTCCTGATTGGCGGAGAGGTGGTTCAGTGTAAGCAAAGCAAATATTCATTTGCTTTGCTAACACACCTAGGTGAACTGTGAGTGCAATGCTCTGCACTCGCAGTTCACATTTTTTGAAGCCTATTAGAGCCTATGGCGCTAATCAGGTGCTTCAAAAAAACACCCCCGCCACTGTAATTCAGGCGCCGGGCGTCCGAAAAGGGTCCGGAAGCCTGAATAGGTGGCTACAGTAGTCATGGATAGATTCATGCAATTCATGAATCTATTCATTTTACATAGAAGGGGTGCCTGGAGAGAGGGGGCGGTGCCTGTGCGCCCTTAACCACTTCAGCACCGGAAGATTTTACCCCCTTCCTGACCAGAGCACTTTTTACACTTTGGCACTGTGTCGCTTTTACTGAAAATTGTGCAGTCGTGCAACGTGTACCTAAACAAAATTTGTGTCCTTTTTTCCCCACAAATAGAGCTTTCTTTTGATAGTATTTGATTACCTCTGCAGTTTTTTTTTTTTTTTTGGCGCTATAAACAAAAAAACAGCGACAATTTTGAAAAAAAAACAATATTTTGTACTTTTTGCTATAATAAATATCCCCAAAAATGTTTTTAAAAAACGAATTTCTTTATCGGTTTATGTCAATATATATTCTTCTACATATTTTTGGTAAAAAAAATCGCAATAAGCGTATATTAACCACTTGCCGACCGCCTAACGCAGATATACTGCGGCAGAATGGCACGGGCAGGCAGAATCACGTACCCGTGCGTGATCTGCCTCCCGCGGGCGGGGGGTCCGATCGGACCCCCCCCGGTGCCAGCGGCGGTCGGCATTTGACTGGGAGCGTCGGGAGGCGAGGGGGAGATCATCCGATCGTGGCCCCCCCCTCGCGATCGCTCCCAGCCAATGGGAATCCTCCTCTGCCTGTGTGTAGTTTCACACAGGCAGGGGATGTGATGTCATCTCTCCTCGGTCTGGCAGTTTCCGTCCCAGCGCCGAGGAGAGAAGACAAGTGAGTGCACAACACACACACACACACAGTAGAACATGCCAGGCATACCTTACACCCCCGATCCCCCCCCGATCGCCCCCCCGATCCCCCCCCAATCACCCCCCCCGTCACAAACTGACATTAGCAGTATTTTTTTTTTCTGATTACTGCATGGTGTCAGTTTGTGACAGTTACAGTGTTAGGGCAGTGAGTATTACCCCCCTTTAGGTCTAGGGTACCCCCCTAACCCCCCCTAATAAAGTTTTAACCCCTTGATCACCCCCTGTCACCAGTGTCACTAAGCGATCATTTTTCTGATCGCTGTATTAGTGTCGCTGGTGACGCTAGTTAGGGACGTAAATATTTAGGTTCGCCGTCAGCGTTTTATAGCGACAGGGACCCCCATATACTACCTAATAAATGTTTTAACCCCTTGATGGCCCCTAGTTAACCCTTTCACCACTGATCACCGTATAACAGTTACCAGTGATGCTGGTTAGTTCGTTTATTTTTTATAGTGTCAGGGCACCCGCCGTTTATTACCGAATAAAGGTTTAGCCCCCTGATCGCCCGGCGGTGATATGCGTCGTCCCAGGCAGCGTCAGATTAGCGCCAGTACCGCTAACACCCACGCACGCAGCATACGCCTCCCTTAGTGGTATAGTATCTGTATGGATCAATATCTGATCCAATCAGATCTATACTAGTGTCCCCAGCAGTTTAGGGTTCCCGAAAACGCAGTGTTAGCGGGATCAGCCCAGATACCCGCTAGCACCTGCGTTTTGCCCCTCCGCCCGGCCTGGCCCAGCCCACCCAAGTGCAGTATCGATCGATCACTGTCACTTACAAAACACTAAACGCATAACTGCAGCGTTCGCATAGTCAGGCCTGATCCCTGCGATCGCTAACAGTTTTTTTGGTAGAGTTTTGGTGAACTGGCAAGCACCAGCCCCAGGCAGCGTCAGGTTAGCGGCAGTACCGCTAACACCCACGCACGCACCGTACACCTCCCTTAGTGGTATAGTATCTGAACGGATCAATATCTGATCCGATCAGATCTATACTAGCGTCCCCAGCAGTTTAGGGTTCCCAAAAACGCAGTGTTAGCGGGATCAGCCCAGATACCTGCTAGCACCTGCGTTTTTCCCCTCCGCCCGGCCCAGCCCAGCCCACCCAAGTGCAGTATCGATCGATCACTGTCACTTACAAAACACTAAACGCATAACTGCAGCGTTCGCAGAGTCAGGCCTGATCCCTGCGATCGCTAACAGTTTTTTTGGTAGCGTTTTGGTGAACTGGCAAGCACCAGCCCCAGGCAGCGTCAGATTAGCGCCAGTACCGCTAACACCCACACACGCAGCATACGCCTCCCTTAGTGGTATAGTATCTGATCGGATCAATATCTGATCTGATCAGATCTATACTAGCGTCCCCAGCAGTTTAGGGTTCCCACAAACGCAGTGTTAGCGGGATCAGCCCAGATACCTGCTAGCACCTGCGTTTTTCCCCTCCGCCCGGCCCAGCCCAGCCCACCCAAGTGCAGTATCGATCGACCACTGTCACTTACAAAACACTAAACGCATAAGTGCAGCGTTCGCAGAGTCAGGCCTGATCCCTGCGATCGCTAACAGTTATTTTGTAGTGTTTTGGTAAACTGGCAAGCACCAGCGGCCTAGTCCACCCCGGTCGTAGTCAAACCAGCACTGCAGTAACACGTGGTGACGTGGCGAGTCCCATAAGTGCAGTTCAAGCTGGTGAGGTGGCAAGCACAAGTAGTGTCCCGCTGCCACCAAAAAGACAAACACAGGCCCGTCGTGCCCATAGTGCCCTTCCTGCTGCATTCGCCAGTCCTAATTGGGAACCCACCGCTTCTGCAGCGCCCGTACTTCCCCCATTCACATCCCCAACCAAATGCAGTCGGCTGCATGAGAGGCATTTTCTTTATGTCCTCCCGAGTACCCCTACCCAGCGAACCCCCCCAAAAAAGATGTCGTGTCTGCAGCAAGCGCGGATATAGGCGTGACACCCGCTATTATTGTCCCTCCTGTCCTGACAATGCTGGTCTTTGCATTGGTGAATATTTTGAACGCTACCATGCACTAGTTGACTATTAGCGTAGGGTACAGCATTGCACAGACTAGGACACACTTTCACAGGGTCTCCCAAGATGCCATCGCATTTTGAGAGACCCGAACCTGGAACCGGTTACAGTTATAAAAGTTAGTTACAAAAAAAAAGTGTAAAAAAAAAAAAAAAAAACACATACAAAAATATAAAATAAAAAAATAATAGTGGTCGTTTTATTGTTCTCTCTCTCTCTATTGTTCTGCTCTTTTTTACTGTATTCTATTCTGCAATGTTTTATTGTTATTATGTTTTATCATGTTTGCTTTTCAGGTATGCAATTTTTTATACCTTACCGTTTACTGTGCTTTATTGTTAACCATTTTTTTGTCTTCAGGTACGCCATTCATGACTTTGAGTGGTTATACCAGAATTATGCCTGCAGGTTTAGGTATCATCTTGGTATCATTCTTTTCAGCCAGCGGTCGGCTTTCATGTAAAAGCAATCCTAGTGGCTAATTAGCCTCTAGACTGCTTTTACAAGCAGTGGGAGGGAATGCCCCCCCCAACGTCTTCCGTGTTTTTCTCTGGCTCTCCTGTCTCAACAGGGAACCTGAGAATGCAGCCGGTGATTCAGCCAGCTGACCATAGAGCTGATCAGAGACCAGAGTGGCTCCAAACATCTCTATGGCTTAAGAAACCGGAAGCTACTAGCATTTTATGACTTAGATTTCGCCGGATGTAAACAGCGCCATTGGGAAATTGGGAAAGCATTTTATCACACCGATCTTGGTGTAGTCAGATGCTTTGAGGGCAGAGGAGAAATCTAGGGTCTAATAGACCCCAATTTTTGCAAAAAAGAGTACCTGTCACTACCTATTGCTATGATAGGGGATATTTACATTCCCTGAGATAACAATAAAAATGATTTAAAAAAAAAAATGAAAGGAACAGTTTAAAAATAGGATAAAAAAATAATAATAATAAAGAAAAAAAAAAAAAAAAAAAAAAAAAAGCACCCCTGTCCCCCCTGCTCTCGCACTAAGGCGAACGCAAGCGTCGGTCTGGCGTCAAATGTAAACAGCAATTACACCATGCATGTGAGGTATCGCCGCGAAGGTCAGATCGAGGGCAGTAAGTTTAGCAGTAGACCTCCTCTGTAAATCTAAAGTGGTAACCTGTAAAGGCTTTTAAAGGCTTTTAAAAATGTATTTAGTTTGTCGCCACTGCACGTTTGTGCGCAATTTTAAAGCATGTCATGTTTGGTATCCATGTACTCGGCCTAAGATCATCTTTTTTATTTCATCAAACATTTGGGCAATATAATGTGTTTTAAAGCATTAAAATGTAAAAAAGTGTGTTTTTTCCCCAAAAAATGCTTTTGAAAAATCACTGCGCAAATACTGTGTGAAAAAAAAAATGAAACACCCACCATTTTAATCTGTAGGCAATGTTTGGGGGTTCAAAGTAATTTTCTTGCAAAAAAAAATTATTTTTTTATGTAAACAATAAGTGTCAGAAAGGGCTTTGTCTTCAAGTGGTTAGAAGAATGGGTGATGTGTGACATAAGCTTCTAGATGTTGTGCATAAAATGCCAGGACAGTTCAAAACCCCCCCAAATGACCCCATTTTGGAAAGTAGACACCCCAAGCTATTTGCTGAGAGTCATGTTGAGTCCATGGAATAATTTATATTGTGACACAAGTTGCGGGAAAGAGACAATTTTTTATTTTTTTTATTTTTTTTTGCGCAAAGTTGTCACTAAATGATATATTGCTCAAACATGCCATGGGAATATGTGAAATTACACCCCAAAATACATTCTGTTGCTTCTCCTGAGTACGGGGATACCACATGTGTGAGACTTTTTGAGAACCTAGCCGCGTACGGGACCCCGAAAACCAAGCACCGCCTTCAGGCTTTCTAAGGCCGTGAATTTTTGATTTCACTCTTCACTGCCTATCACAGTTTCGGAGGCCATGGAATGCCCAGGTGGCAAAAAAAACCCCCCAAATGACCCCATTTTGGAAAGTAGACACCCCAAGCTATTTGATGAGAGGTATAGTGAGTATTTTGCAGACCTCACTTTTTGTCACAAAGTTTTGAAAATCGAAAAAAGAAAAAAAAAAATTTTTTTTCTCGTCTTTCTTTATTTTCAAAAACAAATGAGAGCTGCAAAATACTCACCATGCCTCTCAGCAAATAGCTTGGGGTGTCTACTTTCCAAAATGGGGTCATTTGGGGGGGGTTTGTGCCACCTGGGCATTCCATGGCCTCCGAAACTGTGATAGGCAGTGAGGAGTAAAATCAAAAATGTACGCCCTTAGAAATCCTGAAGGCAGTGATTGGTTTTCGGGGCCCCGTACGCGGCTAGGCTCCCAAAAAGTCCCACACATGTGGTATCCCCATACTCAGGAGAAGCAGCTAAATGTATTTTGGGGTGCAATTCCACATATGCTCATGGCCTGTGTGAGCAATATATCATTTAGTGACAACTTTGTGCAAAAAAAAAAAAAAAAAATGTGTTACTTTCCTGCAACTTGTGTCAAAATATAAAACATTCCATGGACTTAACATGCCTCAAAGCAAATAGCTTGGGGTGTCTACTTTCCAAAATGGGGTCATTTGGGGGGGGTTTATGTCATCTGGGCATTTTATGGCCTTCAAAACTGTGATAGGTAGTGAGGAGTAAAATCAAAAATGTACGCCCTTAGAAATCCTGAAGGCAGTGATTGGTTTTCGGGGCCCCGTACGTGGCTAGGCTCCCAAAAAGTCCCACACATGTGGTATCCGCATACTCAGGAGAAGCAGCTAAATGTATTTTGGGGTGCAATTCCACATATGCCCATGGCCTGTGTGAGCAATATATCATTTAGTGACAACTTTTTGTAATTTTTTTTTTTTTTTTTGTCATTATTCAATCACTTGGGACAAAAAAATGAATATTCAATGGGCTCAACATGCCTCTCAGCAAATTCCTTGGGGTGTCTACTTTCCAAAATGGGGTCATTTGTGGGGGTTTTGTACTGCCCTGCCATTTTACCACCTCAAGAAACAACATAGGCAGTCATAAATTAAAGGCTGTGTAAATTCCAGAAAATGTACCCTAGTTTGTAGACGCTATAACTTTTGCGCAAACCAATAAATATACACTTATTGACATTTTTTTTACCAAAGACATGTGGCCGAATACATTTTGGCCTAAATGTATGACTAAAATTGAGTTTATTGGATTTTTTTTAGAACAAAAAGTAGAAAATATCATTTTTTTTTCAAAATTGTCGGTCTTTTTCCGTGTATAGCGCAAAAAATAAAAACGGCAGAGGTGATCAAATACCATCAAAAGAAAGCTCTATTTGTGGGAAGAAAAGGACGCAAATTTCGTTTGGGTACAGCATTGCATGACCGCGCAATTAGCAGTTAAAGCGACGCAGTGCCGAATTGTAAAAAGTGCTCTGGTCAGGAAGGGGGTAAAACCTTCCGGGGCTGAAGTGGTTAATTGGTTTGCGCAAAAGTTATAATGTCTACAAACTATGGGAAAGATTTATGGCATTTTTATTTTTATTTTTTTACTAGTAATAGCGGTGATCTGCGATTTTTAGCGGTTATGCGATTTTGCAACGGACAGATCGGACACATTTAAAACATTTTTGGGACCATTGACATTTATACAGCGACCAGTGCTATAAATATGCACTGATTGCTGTGTAAATGTCACTGGCAGGGAAGGGGTTAACACTAGGGGGCGATCAATCGGTTAAATGTGCGTTCCCTCAGTGTGTTCTAACTGTATGGGGCTAGGACTGACTAGGGGAGGAGACAAATCATTGTTCCTACATACTAGGAACAAACAATATGTCTCCTCTTCCCTGACAGAACAGGAATTTGTGTGTTTACACACACAAATCCCCATGCTGGCTCTCGTGCACGCGATTGCGCATCGGGTCCCCCACCGTTCAGAGACCAGTGCTATAAATATGCACTGATTATTGTGTAAATGTCACTGGCAGGGAAGGGGTAAATACTAAGGGGTGATCAAGAGGTTAAATGTGTGTTCCCTCAATGTGTTCTAACTGAATGGGGATAGGACTGACTAGAGGAGGAGACAAATCACTGTTCCTACTTACTAGGAACAAACAATATGTCTCCCCTGACAGAACAGAGATTTGTGTGTTTACACACACAAATCCCCTTGCTGGCTCTCGTGCACGCGATTGCGCGGGTCCCCTGACGTACAGAGGGCGTGTGCGCGTGCCTCCGGCAGTGAGCATGTGCCAACTGGCGGCTCTTAAAGGGAACCCAGTATATGTACGGGATTTCGCACAGTGGTGTCATTGTGCCGCAGTAAATGTGCGTGAGCCGGTCAGGAACCGGTTAATGGAGGCATCGCCACTAACTTCCAGTGACCAGTATGAGAGAGTGAGAGCGGTAACACCAAATTTAAAACACCTGCTCCCCATTTACACCTGAGACCTTGTAACACTAATGAGTCACATGACACCAGGGAGGGAAAATGGCTAATTGGGCCCAATTTGGACATTTTCTCTTAGGGGTGTACTCACTTTTGTTGCCAGGGGTTTAGACATTAATGGCTGTGTGTTGAGTTATTTCGAGGGGATAGCAAATTTACACTGTTATACCAGCTGTACACTTACCATTTTACATTGTAGTGAAGTATAATTTCGTCAGTGTTGTCACATGAAAAGATATAATAAAATATTTACAAAAATGTGAGGGGTGTACTTACTTTTGTGAGATACTGTATGTAGGTTACGGCGTCATCTTTCCAATGGAAAGGAAAATTTTTCTGACACTGGGACACTATCTGTTGTGGGAGAGAGATGTTGAGTGCGTACGGTTTTGTAAAGTTAATTCTAAGATTGGATATGATCCGAAATTGTATGAGGTTCTGTGAGAGAGAGTAGAATATCCTCCACAAATGCGGCTAGTTTGTATTCCCTAGTTGTTGTGCGGACTCCTCGGATATTGGGGTTATGTCGAATACTGTGAAGTAAGGGTTCTAAGGTAAGGACAAAAAGTATAGGGGATAGGAGGCAGCCCATTGCAAATGGAGAAGGCGTTTGACAGGAGGTCATTGACCCAGACCCTGGCTGTAGGATTAGCATAAAGGGACATCATAAAGCTTAGGAGACGAGTAGTCAGGTTTCAATATAGTCCCAGGCCACCCTGTCAAATATCTTCTCCATGTCCAGTGAGAGTAGGAAGCCCTTTTGTGCAGTGGAAGTAAGCAGGTGATGTAGATTGATGGCCTTTATGGTGTTGTTTTGGGCTTCTCTGCCAGGGATAAATCCCACTTGATCTTGAGCAACTAGGGATGGGAGGAGGGGGAGTAGACAATTAGCTACGATTTTTGCAAAAAGCTTAATATCTACGTTAAGAAGTGAGATTGGTCTGTAGTAAGATGTTTGAGTGGAGTCTTTCCCTTCCTTGGGTATGACTCTGTCGGGTTCTGGTCCCTGACAGGAACCCCTCTGACAGCTGATGCAAAATACATGAAAACTGCATGCAAACACAACAAAAACCTGGGCATAAAAATGAAAAATGCACAGCAAAACGCAACTGAAAAAAGCATCAACTTCATAGATGTGAACCTAGACTTATGCCCCGTACACACGGTCGGATTTTCTGATGGAAAATGTCCGATCGAAGCGTGTTGTCGGAAATTCCGACCGTGTGTGGGCTCCATCGGATATTTTCCATCGGATTTTCCGACACACAAAGTTTGAGAGCAGGCTATAAAATTTTCCGACAACAAAATCCGATCGCGTCAATTCCGACCGTGTGTGGCCTGTTCTGACACACAAAGTGCCACGCATGCTCAGAAGAAATTCCGAGACGGAACAACTCGGTCTGGTAAACTTAGCGTTCGCAATGGATACAGCACTTTCGTCACACTGCAATGTTAAAAATGGTTTAATACAGCACACTCTCTTCTTCTTTATAATGTGAGAAGAATGAAGTTTTGCTGCTCATATTCACACAGACTTCTCACAAACTTCTTTCTTTACTATTTATCGGGATTCCCTCAATATATTTTGATTTGTCATATCTGACAACATTATTTTTGTGTTGTATTGTTTTTTTTTTTGTTTTAAGGCAGATTTTTTTCAAGGCTGATCCTTGTTTTATTGTATTTTTAGTTTTACTCCAGAATATTTTTGTGTGTGTTTTGTGTGTCAAGTTACCACAACACCATTGATATGTTGTTATATTTAATCTGTAGGAGATTGTTTGGTGTTGGTGTCTCTTGTTAATTTCACATTGTACTTTAGAAATGTACCTGAATCGTCACCAACAAACTGTCCTTTTTGAATGAAAACACACATAGGAGAGTATAATTTTCCCAAAAATGTCATTTATTAAGGGCTCACAACTAAACAAAGAGGGAGGCAACGCTGGAGAAACAGCAGAAATGGGTGAAGCCTTGGACCCCCAGGGCACACATCAACTATTTTCAAGCAAAATTGGTGGCCTGAGGAGTCCTTATCTAAGGGAGTGCAGTCTGGTCCAGAAGTCTCAGAGATCCGGAAAGCAGCAGATGACATCTGTGTCCCCAGGCTGTGGTCATACAAGAGACAGCATCTTTTGCCAGACCAGACTGAACCCAGGGCCATCACTCTATGGTCTTCCACGCTTCCTTCCACGCTGTGGCTGTGGTGGTGGAGTTTTGGCAGCAGGAGGAGGAGGAGGAGGGGCCAACTCACTCAGGTGGGTATTGGGTGTTAGTTTCCCACTCACCCCCTTACTTAGGTCTTTATAAAGAAGGTCCTCCTGCGTTGACCCTCCTGCATGCCCTGCAGTTTTGTGGCAGCCTTGCAGGCAAAGGCCTCTTCAGGAGTGGGTAAGGCTCTGAGGGACGCAGAAGCCTCCTGAATCAGCCTGAGGGCAGAATCCTGCATGTGAGTTGCCTTCCTTGCTCTTTTGTATGGAAGGCGGAGGGGAGGAACCTGCGATTCGGTCAGGCTTCGACTTGTCCCAGGCTTCTCCTGGCTGACACTTAGCCCCGCCTCCTCCTGGCTGCAACTTAGCCCCACCTCCTCCTGGCTGCCACATTCCACAGTCTCCTCCTGGCTGAGGTCTTCCTGTGTATGAAAAAGGGACATTGTGTTAGTATTTGTTTCATCAATCACACACAATTTTCACCTCCTGACTGTTGCAAATTGAATATTAGCAAATATAACAGACTATCATTCTGAGCCCAGCATTTTTCATTCTTGTCCCAATTTTGGGTGCCCACTACTGTCTATGTGATATGTAAAACACTTTTTTCAATCAGCACTTAGTGATCAATAATGACATCTAGTAAAGATCATTTATTTATTTATTTGACCAGAAATCTGTAAAGGAATGCTATACCTGACTCCAGCTGGGCTCCTCCATTTCTTCCTGGCTGGAAGGCCCAGGTTGGACATCGGAAGCCTCAGCTGGGGTGGAAGGAAGAGTGGAAGGAAGAGTGGAGAGGGATTCCCTGACTTCAGTGTGGTCTGACAGAAATCGCAGTCTCTCATAGTACCAGAGCCTGGAGACATAAATGTCATCTGCTGCAGCTCCGGATCTCTGGGAATCCATAACCTTCTTGCGCTCCCTAAGATAAGTGCTCCTCAGGCCACCAATTTTGGTTTTTAATTTAGGGATGGTTGCTGTGGGGACCACCGGCGTCACCAACTCCAGCAGTTTCTCCAGCGCTGCCTGCCTCTTTTGTTTATTGTTGTAATGGGGGTGTCTCACCTGCCACAGACAGGGCAGCTCCCTGTACTTGTCTATGAACAGGGGGAGGAAATTGTGGTCGTTGAAGCCATCCATTTTCTCTGCAAGACACAACACAAGACAAACCCTAAGGTCAGGCCAAACTCTCCTAATCTTGTCATAATATAGCCTTCGATTTCAAAGCAGTATAGGCTCAAGTTTAGATCTTACCTTCGTTATCACGATCGGCGCCTCCGATGCTCCTTCCTCCGCTCACAGATCGTACGTAATAAGCACGAGTTTTATGCTTTCTACAAACTGCGCATGCGTGTAACTCCGCCCGCCCCTGACGTTCTTTCTAGTCTATTCCCCGTTTTCTTTCTGCGCAGTGGGGGAAGAGCACATGGCGGAGACACAACAGGTGCGTGCTAATTACAGCAACGAGGAGGGGGAGGAGAAAAGCCCGGAGCCAGAAACATCCCGATCCAGAAGGAGACGATTTAAGGCCTCAAATATGTCCTTTGGGGAGATGTTGGAGATGGTCAACATCCTGAAGAGGGCTGACTATGACGGGAAGTATGGACCTTACCCCAAACCCAGTGTCAGAAATGCCAAGATCATGGCGAAAGTGGTCAAGAGTCTGCACCGGAATTTCGGGATACGTCGATGGAAAGATCAGCTCAGGAAACGGTGGTCGGACCTCAAATTACGAGAACATGAGCAGTACAGAAAGATCTATAGATATATCTATCTATATATATATATATATATATATATAGATATATATATATATATATATATCTATATATATATATATAAAACCATATTCCGAAATTGGAATTTGGTACAGAATGAATTCAAATAGAAAAGAATAGAATAGAACAAAAAACTATATAAAAGAATGGCATAGAAAAACAATAGAACAGAATAGAAAAAAATATAAAATATTCTATTCTAATCTTTTCTATTCAAATTCATTCTGTACCAAATTTCAATTTCGGAAGATATATATATATATATATATATATCTATATATATATATATATATATATATATATATATATATATATATACTGTATATATAATTTTTTTCTATTCTGTTCTACTGTTCTATTGTTTTTCTATTCTATTCTTTACTATTAGAATTTGATTTCATTCTATTTGTATATAACCATTTTCCGAAATTCGAATTTTGTATAGAATGAATTTGAATTCAAATAGAAAAGATTACAGTATAATAGAAAATAATAGAAAAACAATAGAACAGAATAGAAAAAATACAATATATATATATATATATATATATATATATATATATATATATATATATATATATATATATAAAGATCTAATCTTTTCTTTTCAAATTCATTCAATACGAAATTCAAATTTTAGAAGCCATCTTCCGAAATTTGAATTTCGCATAGAATTAATTCAAATTCGAATAGAAAAGTTTAGAATAGAATAGAAAAGAATAGCATAAAAAAACAATGGAACAGAATAGAAAAAAAATATAATATATATATAACCATCTTCCGAAATTGGAATTTGGTACAGAATGAATTCGAATTCGAATAGAAAAGATTAGAATACAATATATTATATTTTTTTTCTATCCTGCTCTATTGTTTTTCTATGCTATTCTTTTATATTTTCTATTCTATCCTAATCTTTTCTATTGGAATTCGATTTCATTGTATACGAATTTCAAATTTTGCAAAATGGTTATATATAGTTTATTTTTTAAATTCAGTTAATGATTTTTTCGAATGTGGTAGAATTTTTTTGAATTTCGTAGTTTTTTTTCGAATGTGGTAGAATTTTTTCGAATTTGATCGTTTTTTTCGAATACGGTCAAATTTTTTCGAATGCGTTCGAATTTTTTCGAATTCGAATATGAAACAAATTCTGAAAACGAATGTAACGAATGCAACGAATTTAACTAAATGAATTTAGTTAAATAACAAATCGAAACAAAACTAAACGAATTATTTTTTTTCATCCTGCACATGTCTAAGGTAAAGTATTGCAGCTTCACAAAGGACACTGAAAATGCTACATTTTGGAACTCTGCCAAAATAGACAATTGTACCCCACTTCCAAGCAATGTTTCCTATTTATAGTTCTTCCCTCAAATATCTGTGTGCTAAGTATACCATTTTTGTTTTACATAGGGGAGAAAAGACTCGGAGGACACCCCTCATCCGAGGAGACCAGAGCCCCCCCCTCTGGAAGAAGGGGAAATCCCCCCAACACAAGAAGAGCAGGAGGAAGAAGATGTGGTGGAACTAGTCACCACAACAGGTGAGTGTCTGCGACCACAGGCTCAGGTAAGAGATGGATGCCGGCATTTTTTTTATACCAGTTTTTGTTTGGTTTCTCTCTTTTTAGGTGATCGTGATGTTGTGGATCCAGATCGTTTCACATCAGAAAGTGCACAGATCCTGATCGGGGAGATCATAGGGTGTAATTTAGCTTTGGAAAACCTCAAGAAAAACATCAATGATGTTATTAAAAAAAAATAAGAACATCATTGATGTTTTGGGGAGAGTTTAAAACCCCCTCCAAATCACTTTCTTTTTTTGTGTGCTACAAAGTTCAAAATGTTTTAGCGATTTTTAGAAAAGCAAAATTTGGAGGATGCACACAGTGTGCCAACATGTGCTATCTGCCATCACGGGAGATCAATATAGGCGTTTTGGGGGTGCAACCCCTTCCTCAATAATAAAGTAGCTGAGAGGAAGGGGTTTCTCCCCCAAAACACGTCTCTTGATCCCCCGTGATGGCAGCTAGCACATGTTGTCATTGGGAAATTTGTGTGCATCTTCCAAATTTGTCTTTTCCTGGGGTGACTTCACCCCATCTGAATGCAATATCAAACACAGTTCCTAAATAATCATGTCTGATATTGCCTTCAAGTTCTACCAAATGTGAACTTTGTAAGTTCAAGATTTGTGTCTTTCTTGTTAGTTTTAACATGCCTGTTTTATCTTAAATGGACATTTCTATTTTTGATAATGCCACCCCAAAAATTGTTATACAACAAACATGTTGGTTTGTTTTAAAAACCTTTTCTAAATGCACATGTGATTGTGCAGGTATTAAAAAGATTGTTAATCAAGAATGTGTGGATTATTGTCTCAACGCTACAACAGTTTTGTGGTGATGTAATTGCTGTTTTCTGTGACAATGGGGGTTATTTCCTCAGGGCAAATCCTCTTTGCACTACAAGTGCAGTTTCAGGTGCACTTGTAGTGCAAAGTGTCTTTGCCTTTAGTAAATAACACCCAACAGTGCTTTGTAAGGTTACACAATCACGCCATTTTGTGGACTCACCACATTTCTGTCAGGGTCAGCTAAAACAAACACAAGCAGTAAATGTCACCAAAGTTTGGCGACATTTTTTTTTTATTGGATCAAGGTTTCACAAATTGTCTGGCATATTGATGGCCCCCCTACCCGCAAAGAACTCAAGGTATCTTAACCGGACATCATGGGCACTCAGGGAGGGCAAGCCAGGACGGCCACTTTCAAGCGCCATCAGGATTGTTTCATTTATCATTCCGGCCTCAAGCCCAACTGAGCTAGCATAGTTGGCAGAATGTTGATGTAAAAAGTTATGTAGAACACAGCATGCCAGGATTATATGATTCAGTTTATACTCCGCCATATGGATGGGTGTAAGAAATAGGCGGAACCGGCTGGCCATGATTCCAAATGTGTTCTCCACCACTCTTCTGGCTCTGGCCAGCCGGTAATTAAAAACCCTCTGTTCCAGGGTGAGGGTCCTCATCGGGAATGGCCGCATAAGATGGTCCCCCAGTGCAAATGCTTCATCCACAACGAAGACGAATGGGAGTCCTTTCACATTCTTTTCTGGAGGTGGCAAGTCCAAGCTGCCATACTTGAGACGCCTGTAAAACTCCGTCTGGGCGATGACTCCACCATCGGACATCCGGCCATTCTTCCCCACGTCCACATACAGGAACTCATAATTAGCCGACACCACCGCCAACATCACAATACTATTGAACCCCTTGTAATTATAATAGTACGACCCCGAGTTGGGTGGTGGGATGATGTGGACGTGTTTCCCATAAATTGCCCCTCCGCAGTTAGGAAAGTCCCACCGCTGGGCAAAGTGGGAGGCCACAGTCTGCCATTCCTGTGGCGTGGAAAGAAACTGTTGATGAAAACAAAAAAAATTAGTATTTTTGCACATAAACATGGAAAGCAGATTAGACACAAACATTTTTGGCCAACATCCAGATAACATTTATTAAGGGGAATTTTACAGCACTAAAGTATAGGGTACACCTATCATATCCCCCCCTCTCATGAGCCATTTTTAACATTATAGGGGGGGGATATATTGGGGGAATCTTGGACAGGTAACCCTCTTCACTTCATTGAGAGATGAATGCCTAAATAATGGGTATTACTTGGAACAGCCCCTCCTTAGTTACACTATTGGCAGCCTACTGGACAGGTAAGAAGTGTCATAATACAAATATATAAATACACACTGTACACATTTGAGCACATTTGGACATTTGGACATTCTGCTTTTACCTGTCAAGATAATAATAGTATACAAAAACTTGAAACAGTACCATTTGAAAGTATACAGGCAGGCCCTTGCACTACATGCTTTGGGGAATTCATCAATAAATCTGAGCACAAAAGAGATGGGTATAGTGTGTATGGGTTTGGCAAAGTCAGCAGATAGAGGATTGAGGATAGATAGAGAATTGGGATCAGCTGACTTAGCAGTTGGGGGGAGGGAGGGTTCAAAATGATTTGGGGACACCACAAAAACAAGCCTCTGGCACTCTGCCTGAATTTAAAGCACAAATCACATTTCTAAACATTTTAGGGGGTGTTTGGGGTAAAGCACTACTATGGAGCTGATAAAATATATTGTTAAGTGACTACATGAGGTGAATATAGGGGCAGGAGAACATGCTGGGGAGGTAAGTGAAGGCAAATATGTATGAAGGACAAAAAAAAATTTACATAAAATTCCAGCATGAATGAGAACAAAGGGGACATTCACAGCATATTACAATCATGGTAATTAGGGAATGAGGAAAGAAATACAATATATTAGCAAACATTCAATACAATAAAATGTGATATTAAAGGATAAAAATCTTACCTTAATATACTCCTTCTGCAGGACCTGGATGATGGCAGAACAGGTCTCTGGGATAATGATCCCTAGAGCCTGGGGGGGAGATGCCTGTCGAGAACTTCAAGTCCTGCAGGCTTCTCCCTGTCTCCAAGTACCGCAGGGTAGCGACGAGCCTCTGCTCCAGAGTGATGGCTTGCCTCATGCAGGTATCCTGCCTGCTGATATAGGGGGTCAGCGAAGCCAACAACAACGGTGAAATACAGGGTCCGTCATCCTGAGAAAGTTCCTGAAATCATCAGGATTATTCTCACGGATCTCACGGAGCAAAGGCATATGAGAGAACTGGTCACGCTGAATCAACCAATTCTTGGTCCACAAACTCCTCTCCACCCTGTTCATGGACTGGACTTGTGTCAAGGTCAGGACCCCAACACCAAGCCCCCGCACAGCACGAACTCTACGAGGAGTACGTATACGCAACATGGCTAGAAAACGGTCGGCTGCTCAGAAGTAACAGAACGCACTGAAGAACAGCAAGGCCTGTGAAGAGTGACCTGAAAAACAGCAACGAGCGGACAAGATCGCACAGGAAACTCCAATACGAACTGACTGCACGCACTGAAGAGCAGATACAAACCCACAAGCACAAACTGAACCGCAGAAAACGATCTGAAAGCCACGAGTCTGAAAAATCGTGAATTGTCTCTCCCCAAACTTTTACTAACACGAGATTAGCAAAAGGAGCCCAAAGGGTGCCGCGCTTGGTTCTGAACTGGCCTTTTCTAGTCTCGTCATACGTGGTTGATGTCAGCGCATTCTTGGCGATCGGAAATTCCAACAACTTTGTGCGACCGTGTGTACGCAAAACAAGTTTGAGCCAACATCCGTTGGAAAAAATCCTAGGATTTTGTTGTCGGAATGTCCGATCAATGTCCGACCATGTGTACGGGGCATTAAAGAGCAAATTCAGTGAAGAACATATAGTGGTTTTCTGAATCTAATGACAAATGTATTTAAAGTTTTGCTTGGTTTTATTAAAATCTTTCTAAATCTCTTTAAATCCAGGTATATTAAAACTATAGATGCAGAATTTAGTGCATCCTATTTAGAATGTTCAATAGATTTTGGAGCATAGTCTCAGTTGGCCTTGAAGTTAAGTTTTCATGCATCAGTGGGATGTGGGGCAGGCTGGTGTCAGCAGTCATTTTCTCCTGTAGCTTTAAGCAGTCATATAACAGCTGTTTCTCCTGGTTTATTAAAAACAATTCCCCAGAGGTTTTTCAGGAGAAGATATAAAGTATTCCTTCTTAGATATGAACTGATTATTAAAATGTTGGATTACCACCTAGCACATCTTGTAACAACTAATTAAAGAGCACTTCAGCAGCAGGATGGAAAGCAGAAGATGTTTGAGAGAATAACCACTTGTTTTCTTGGTAAGGTGAAGCCTCATTTAGCAAACTGTGTTTAATTGCCGCTTAAAGAAAATGATTTATATATGAACTAGCCTTTCATTGAATACAACTCTTTAGTAATTATGCCCGGAGAGGATAGAAATCAAGGGTTTTCTAATACATTTCTGTTGTTCATATTAAATATTCAGGGGGTAAGTAATTAAATTAAGGCAGAAGTACTTTATTTTTTAAACACATTTAAAAAAAAAAAAAAAAGAAAACTGGGAAAGATGTAATACAAATGTTTTTTTCTTACTTCATATTCTTATAAGATTAAACACAAAAAATGCTCAGTCTGAAAGAAGGAAAGCCCTTGTTGCTACATAGGACAACCGATGCCTCAATGCCTATTATTTTTGAGAGAAATCTGCTTGTCTATGCTAAGCCTTATACTGGTCACAAATATAATTGTTCGATTGTGTAATCATCTAATGCCCTGTACAGACGGGCGGACTTTTCGGCAACAAAGGTCCGACGGTCATTCCGACGGACTTTCAACGGACTTTTGACAGTCTTCCGACAGACTTTTGACAGACTTCCGACGGACTTTCGAATGAATGGACTTGCCTACACACGATCACACCAAAGTCCGACGGATTCGTACGTGATGACGTACGACCAGACTAAAATAAGGAAGATAATAGCCAGTAGCCAATAGTTGCCCTAGCGTCGGGTTTTTGTCTGTCAAACTAGCATACAGATGAGCATATTTTTCGATAGGAACTGGGTCCGGCGGAGTTCCGACGTAAAGATTTGAAACATGTTCCAAATCTAAAGTCCGTCAGATTTTCGACAGAAACAGTCCGCTGAAGGTTCGATGAAGCCCACACAATGGTGTCCATCGGACCAGTCCGGTCGAAAAGTCTGCTCGTGTGTACAAGGCATTAGATTTACCAACAACTATCCAATGCAAGAGCCTGTCTAATTGGATATAAATTGAATGAAATGTTTATGTAGGCCCTCAACTATGTAATTATTAGTACAATAAGATTGTAAAATACGTACATTGCCAGAATTAATGGTCATTTAAGCAACAGGTGTTCGTGTGTTATTGAATGATGGATGTTTTAGACGAAGAAAAAAAAATATCCAACTGTTTTAATATATACTTTCTATTATTGCAGTCTGGAATCTCAATAAAGCCTATCTCAATGGAAAAGAACAGAGAGTTGAGTGTCCTGAATTACCTAGCGGTTGTATATGTAAACTTACATTTTAAATCACAGCCATTACTCCTAAATTATATATTCCAACAGTCTACACATTCCATTAAAAAAAAAAATAAACAAAAATAATTAAATATTGCTATAGCTGTGGAAAACAAAAAGATTTTGCCTTTTCATTTGTGTTTCCTATATAGTTTTATCAATACTGGAAATAAAAAGTCAGATGTGCATCAGAACATTCCTTTTACCACAACAACAGCTTTGTCTCATTTCAAATCTTGATAAGCTCCTAGAATAATTGCACAAGCATAACAGTAAAATGAAACTGGTTGCATCTTTGTTGGAATCAAGGTGTAATTTAGGTTTGTTGGCCCATTAAGGGTAAACTATAATTCCAAAAACTCACACATAAAAATACCTGTTTCCTTAGATAAGTGTGTAAGTAAGAAGGATTGGCATGGCGACAGCTGTCCATCCTCAAATGTATTCTCTCACTCATTCAATGGTTATTTGAAAACCTAACCTATGAACATGTCAACTTTTTTGATTGCAGGGATATGCATACTTATATTGTATCATAAATGACCATAACTAAGGAAAAGTGGTAAATAGGTGTTTTGCATCAGGAACCCAATGCTCCTGGCCCAGAGCTTTTGGTGCCAAAAGACATGTAATAAAAAAACAGTTTCCCTGATGTATCCCAACATCTGACATATCTCTGGCTGTTATTCAAACTCATTTTAACCTTCCACCATCTGAAACCTAACGCAGACAAGCATTATCACTCACTCTGTCTCACATCCAATGGTACAAAGGCAGTGTTCCAAGCTATGCAGGGACACTCCAGAGCACTATAAAGAAACAAAGGAGGGCACAAACACAAGCATTACCTCCAACACCATAATAAAATTTTTAAAAACATTTTACATTCCATTTAAAAAAATAAATAAATATTGCTATAGCTTAACAAAATGATTTTGCCTTTTTATTTGTGTTTCCTATATAGTCTTATCAATACTGGAATGAAAAAATAGTATTTTTTACTTACCGTAAAATCAATTTTGGGTTCATTGACAGACACAGCCTTCTTTATTCAGAACGGTAGGGTTATATCATCTCCGCAGGAGTAGGACTAGGCAGAACAAAAAAACAACCCCTGGCTACGCCCATGGGCTGTCCTCCATCAGTATTTTTAAATCCTCTCTTTGCTGTAGGTATTCAGTTTAGTAGCAAGCAGTAATAGAATTATCAAAAAACTCCATAGAGGGGTGGGTGCTGTGTCTGTCAATGAACACAGAGAAACGGATTTTATGGTAAGTAAAAAATCCTATTTTCTTATTTGTTCATTGACAGACGCAGCCTTCTTTATTCAGAATGGTAGGGACATCCCAAAGCAGTGCTGAACATGAGGGGCGGGACAGTGAAAAATCCCAAGGCTAACACAAAAGCCAACCAGGTAACAGGAGCTTCATACAGGACAAGCTGGAACCCAACCTGAACAATACCCCTTCAAGATGGATTAGACCCTCTTAACAGCAGCCTGCAAAAAGGCACCCGCAGATGCCAACCCATCCACTTCGTAGAACTTGTGAAAAATGCGCCACAAGTGCCTGAAGACAGAAGGCCCGAGACGCACTAGGCGCCCGAGAAGAATGCGCTGTAACAGGGAAAGCAGGAACCCGATTCCTGACAGAATAGCCCATAGTCATCATCTGTCTGATCCATCCAGAAGAAGCTCACAGAAGAAGCAGACAGCCCCTTTCTTGGCCTGTCAATGAGTACAGAGAGCCTGACCTCCAAAAGATTCAGTGGCTGGCAAATACAACCAAATTCCCCAAACCACATCCCAGGCAGATAAGGCAAATTCCTTGAGATGTGTTGCCAAGGACACAAGAAAGGAAACACAATGTCCTTGTTCAAATGAAAACCCAGGGACGGAACTATAGAAAAGGGCAAAGCACTGCCTAAACCTGGGTAATGTGAACGAGAAGATAACGCCATCCTTTTTGACACCCTGTGAGTAGAGGTGAAAGCCACCAAGAGGCCACCTTCCGAGACAGAGTAAGCAGTGGAATCTCCAGATATTTTGAAAGAGGGAGAAAGAGAGCGGCTCCTGGAGAACCAAAAACACCAAGTTCAGATCCCACGGCGGTAGAAAAAAAACGCACCGGTGGAAACAGACATCTAACCCCTTGAATAAAGGTACGCACCAGGAGGCACGAGACCAGGGGATGCTGAAGACTACCACCCAGGCTAACAGCTGGCCCTCGATGGTACTCGAGGCATATTCCTGCTAAACCACCCGTAAATGGGGGTCCGAATTGGAGCCACCTAGAAAGAACAAGGATGAATGCCCGGTGCTTCACACCAGGATATATGCGCTCTCCACACCCAGAGGTTAAAACCTCCTACAAGTTGGTCTCCCTAGCCATCAACAGTGTCGGAACTGCCACACCTGGCTCAGCACAGCCAGGCCGTTAAAACCAGTGACTCTAAGGCAGGATGGAAGAATGAATTAGAGAACCTAGTGCCGAAGTATCTCAAAAAGCAGGGTGACTCTGCAGGTACTCAGTAATGATTTGTGCCAACGTCCCCAGGAATCAAATTGTAAATGGGAAAACTCTAGGAATGGGACTTTAGAGGCACAATAGTATTAAACTACAAAAAATATATATTTAATAGGGATATTTTATTAGAAAAATATAAAAGACATTTGACACACATAGATTTAAAAACACTTCAGTCTAGATATAAATCCTAATAGTAGTACACCGTATGGATCTTATCCTGCAAATTTGTGTAGCATAAAGAAGGCTATAAAGGTATACAAATATCGCTTAGTCCATATATAGGGGAAATACTTCCCCTGAAAATTGAACAGAAGGCAAGCACATAATTATAGCAGACAAGATGCAGCAGGTTTGGTGATCCACGGTGAGGTGTTCTCTAGTTGCTCTACATGTTTCGCGTTACGCTGAAAGCTTCCTCAGGAGATAGAGATTCTAAAATTCAAATACATGAAAGAAACAACAAAAGAAAACAGAGAATCAAAGGACATAAATATACTAAACACAATGTAAATATGAGTATCAATATTGAAGATATAATAAATACCAGGCTGAATGGCTCAAGGGACAGGCCCTACAAAAGATTATGGTCTCCAACCAAAGCACGGTAGGCCCAATGGTAGGGGTCAGCAAAGACAGGGAAAACAGAGGGTGCAAACTGAGTTGAAGAGTTTTAAAGGGTCTCAAAGTGTATAGATTTTTGAAAAAATTGAAGCGTGGTACACTTACCAATTAAGTGTGGTAGAATTGCATAAATCAATCGATAGTGATTGTATGTAAATGGTCACAATTTGATGATAAATATAAAGTATCTGAATTGAGTTGGGAACAGCAATCGGCCACAACCTGGAATCTCTCAAAAAAGTGTAGCATCAGGTATCCATAAAAGGGAAAGCAAAGGCTTTATCGTTGTAGTGCTGGTATATGAAAGATAAAGAAGGGGGAGATAAGCAAACACATTGGTATTGCTATGTATTGCAGTTAAAGAAAGAGGCTGCAAACATGAAAGTGCTTTGCTTATAGGTTAAAAAAGCGCTACTGAAACAAAAATGACCTTACCCTCGGGTAGATGAGAGGAAACAAACAGGGTTGTGCCATCCGGTCTATGCAGGGAGCGGTGCTGTGGCCGCATAGGAGCAGGCAACACAGCGTCCCTATATATGGTGACTCCGGCCGGAAACGGACGGCTCAGAGAGGCGTGACGTGATCCAGCCCCGTTGCGGGCGTATTGCGTCGTCCTCACGCAGGGACGCGGCGCCGGGACAGTTCCGCGCATGCGCCGGGAGGTAGCGTGAGGGGGACGGGACAGAGCGGATGACGCGAGCAGCAAGGGCGGAGTTGGAGGGGAGGAGGGTCCCCGTGTCTCCAACAATCGCCGCACATCTGGTCAGGAAAGCGGACCGGATGTGCGGCGCTGGGCAATGGTACTCATTAGGCAGAACCCATGCAAATGGGAAGGAGACCAACACAAAGGGAGAATCCCTGAGCCATCAACCTGGCGTGGATAAAGATAAAATTGGGCATACAGAATACATATACTATTGTAACATTAATATGTAATTACATAGTCCCATATAGGGACATTAAAAAGCAAATAGGCAATAACAGTAACTAATAGTATTTCAAAGAGGAGGGGAACATAAGGGTGCATCGATCTGGGGAAGAAAAAAAAAAAAAAAAGAAAGGGGGGAGGATATATCTTAGTTAGAATCAAATGTATCATACCACATCATAGACGATTATTTATAACTAGATAAACAGGTCTAAGGGCAGAAAATGGCATATGCTAGAAGGGGCTTGATATGGATCAAAGGAAAGGTTTATATGAATGGGATTCATTCAAACCAGGTGCCCTAGTGGCGTTCAACCGCTCGATCCAGAGGGTCTCCTTTTGTAATATAAGTTTGTCCCATTCACCACCTCTAGGGTTTTGGGGGATGACGGCCAAGGCAGTAAAGGAAATCAATGATGTATTGAAACGATGGTATAAATCGAGATGTCTGCTCACCGGGGTGAGCATTTTCCCGTTCCCTGAATAGTAAATATGATCGTTGATTCTTTGTCTGAGCTGCCTGGCCGTCTTACCCACATAAAAAACCCCGCAGGTGCACTTCATCAGGTAGACCATCCCTTGGGTATAGCATGTGGCTACAAATTTTGGATGGTACATTTCGCCGTTAGGAAGTAGGATGGCATATTCAGAGGATATCCATGGGCAAAAGGAACAGCTACCACAGGGCGATGTGCCCCTAGATAATTGTGGGGCAGTAGAATTATAGGGCTTGTACTGACTAGAAACTAGTCTGTCTTTCAGAGAAGTTGCCTGTCTGTAGACTGTTTCAGGATGTGTGTTAACATATTTCTTTAGGATAGGGTCCTCTGTCAGAAAATGCCAGTGTTTCTTTAGAATATTATTGATGTCATGATAATGAGAGGAAAATTGAGTGATCAGTTTGACCGTAGTTTTTTGTAGCTGTTTTTTTTCACATATAAGAGGTCAGTACGCGATTTGCTCTTGGCTTTATTAAAAGCCTTACGTAAGAGCGACCGACTATAGCCTCTGGCCAGGAGTCGGGATCTTAGGAGGTTAGACTGGTGTTGAAAATCCGTCATTTTTGTGCAGTTTCGACGAAGACGAAGATACTGTGCATACGGTATGCTTCTAATGAGGGGGGAGGATGTGCACTTGTAGCATGTAATAGTGTGTTTCCTGCCGTATTTTTCCTGAATAGATTAGTGGATAGGGTATTATTAGCGTCCCTGTAAATCTCGAGGTCCAAAAAATTTACTGTATTGGTATCACAAAAATATGTAAATTTTAAGTTGAACTGGTTAACATTGAGTATTTGTATAAACTTTTTAAGGGTCTTTTTAGTTCCTGTCCAAATGATGAAAATGTCATCTATGTAGCGTTTCCAGATCAAAATTTGATCCACATATTCTGAGTACCGGTCTCGAGAAAACAGGTGACGTTCCCACCCCCCCAGGTACAGATTGGCGTAGCCAGGGGCACAACAGGTGCCCATGGCTACGCCCTGCACCTGGAGGTAGTGGGAACCCATAAATTCAAAAGTATTATGGGTCAGAATGAAGTTGAGTAGCTTCAAAATAAATTTGTTGTAACTCCACTGGTGGTGATCCTCCTCATACAGAAAAGTGCGGACCGTCTCGATCCCCTGCTCGTGAGGGATGCTGGAGTACAAAGCCTCCACATCAAGCGTCACGAGCAGGGAATCAGGAGGGACCGACAACCCCTCGATCTGTTTTAGAAGATCTAATGTATCTTTGGTGTATGACGGTAGGGCCATAACATGAGGCATCCACAAGTTTACTGGCATTGTCTGTTAAACTATCAATACCTGAAATTATCGGTCTCCCAGGGGGTGACACTGGGTCCTTGTGCACTTTGGGAAGTGCATAGAACGTCGCCACCCTGGGAGACTGAACATTCAGGTACTCATAGGTATCTTTCACGATTAGACCTCTTAAGTAGACGTCTCCAATAATGTCCAGAAACTGGTTCCTAAAAGATATAGTGTCTGATAGGGGAATTTGCCGATACCAGTCTTTGTTGGATAGAATGGTCAAACACATATTTTCATAGGAGGATCTGGTTAGAAGGACTACATTACCGCCTTTATCGGCGGGTTTCACAACGATGTCAGGGTGATTGTATATTTTGGAAATGGCTTGGCGCTGGGTTGGCGTTAGGTTGTTTTTTCTGTGGGGTGGGTCCATATGTTTAATGTCACTGATCACATTCTGTAAAAACGTCCAGATTTGGGGGTTCTGGGATAGGTCAGGAAATTGGCGAGATTTGGGCTTAAATCTAGTAGTTGGGGATGTAGAAGGAATAGAAGCTGTGGAGATAGGAGTGTCAGTGGGGTGGGTACCGTCGCTTTCCTCTAAGAGGAGGATTAAGTCCCGTAAAGCTCGGAACTCGTCCATCTTGAAGTGTTTTATGCTCTCTAAAAAAATTCTCGTTCCTCTTTGCTCCTGAGTCTATCTGGATCAAAAAGGAATTTGTAAGTAAGGTTACGAGCGAACAGGTAAACGTCTTTAATGGTCTCATATTTGTCGATTTTCTGCGATGGGCAGAAGCTTAAACCAAGTGTCAAAACGTTTAATTCTTGTTCAGAAAAATGATAAGGAGTGAGGTTCAAGACATCCATTCCTAAGTGTGAGGTGGCAGAATCCCTAACACGGGAAAATTTACAGTAGAGGTAGCGTTTGGAATGATGTGGGAGTCAAGGGTGCTTTGTTTTCTACAATTTTGTGATTGTGTGAGGGATAATGAATTCCCTGGATTAAGAGGGTTGGAGAGATTAGGTTGTTGTGTCGCAATAGTGAGTGTGTTGTTGGATAAAGAAGTGTTTGGAGTGTCGTGACTGGGGCCAGAATGAGATGTAATGAGTGTTGGATTGGTGCGACTTTGCGAATTTAGCATTTGTAGTGCTTTGTGGGCATTAGGACCCATGTAGTTGGACTGTGGGTCAGTGCCACCACCTTGAATAGAAGAAGGCCCCTGACGTAGTGAACCGTTCGAACGTTTAATATCTTGTTTGTCAATTTTCTTTTTGGGATAGGGTGTATAGTGCCCACCACCATATTGTCGCTTACGTGCACCAGTGTCGTTGGGAGTGACGTTCAGGTCTTTTCCAGTGGGAACCTGTGAAGAAAAAGTGGATAAAGAAGAATCAGAGTCAATTTCCGTATCATAATCAGAAAACATGCTTCCATTGTTGGGGTGTTGTTTTTTGGGATTTGTTTTACGGGGTCTTCGATTATGGGAAGGGGTCTGCCAATGATAGGCATAGCCCTCCATAAAAGCTGTTTTGTCTTTCATGAATTTATTTTGTTTTTTAAAAATCATGTCTTTATTAATTTTAGTAAAAATTATGTCTTTATTAATTTTAGTAATGTATTCCCTAACTTCCTCCCATTTGTGATTAAACTGTGTATAGTTTCTTAAATTGTCATTTTTGGTTTGAAAAGTGACAATTTCCTCATCAAGAAGGACAAATTCAGCCTGATGATGAGATATCAGCAATTTAATAAGATCAGTACTGCACTGGGTGAGAATTTTTTCCCATGCGATTTTGAAATCGGTGCTTGTGTTTTGAAAAGATGGGAATATTTGAACTCTTAGGCCGACTGGGCTTAAATTGTCACGTGCATATTGCTGGAGAAAGTCCACATGCCAATGCAAGTTGGACTTTTTCTTCAGCAACTTTTTCATTTTAATTAAGTAATGATTCAGTCCAATCTCTTGTCCTGTATCGGGTAAACAGCTAGTTTGAACGTCATTGATGTAACCCAACCAAGCAGTCCCTACAAAATCCATCACAGATCGATGCGTTAACTCGTGTTCCGTTATGTAAACCTCGTAACTAAACACACGCAGTAAAAAATAAAAAAGTAAGAGTAACAAAAGAGTAGAAAAAAATATATAAAGGTCACCTGAACTAAGGGTTTAAATGGGATGCTTCCATCCCTAATTACAGCATAAATTAGAGAACCTAGTGCCGAAGTACCTCAAAAAGCAGGGTGACTCTGCAGGTACTCAGTAATGATTTGTGCCAACGTCCCCAGGAATCAAATTGTAAATGGGAAAACTCTAGGTATGGGACTTTAGAGGCACAATAGTATTAAACTACAAAAAATATATATTTAATAGGGATATTTTATTAGAAAAATATAAAAGACATTTGACACACATAGATTTAAAAACACTTCAGTCTAGATATAAATCCTAGTAGTAGTACACCGTATGGATCTTATCCTGCAAATTTGTGTAGCATAAAGAAGGCTATAAAGGTATACAAATATCGCTTAGTCCATATATAGGAGAAATACTTCCCCTAAAAATTGAACAGAAGGCAAGCACATAATTATAGCAGACAAGATGCAGCAGGTTTGGTGATCCACGGTGAGGTGTTCTCTAGTTGCTCTACGTTACGCTGAACGCTTCCTCAGGAGCTAGAGATTCTAAAATTCAAATACATGAAAGAAACAACAAAAGAAAACAGAGAATCAAAGGACATAAATATACTAAACACAATGTAAATATGAGTATCAATATTGAAGATATAATCACTACCAGGCTGAATGGCTCAAGGGACAGGCCCTACAAAAGATTATGGTCTCCAACCAAAGCATGGTAGGCCCAATGGTAGGGGTCAGCAAAGACAGGGAAAACAGAGGGTGCAAACTGAGTTGAAGAGTTTTAAAGGGTCTCAAAGTGTATAGATTTTTGAAAAAATTGAAGCGTGGTACACTTACCAATTAAGTGTGGTAGAATTGCATAAATCAATCGATAGTGATTGTATGTAAATGGTCACAATTTGATGATAAATATAAAGTATCTGAATTGAGTTGGGAACAGAAATCGGCCACAACCTGGAATCTCTCAAAAAAGTGTAGCATCAGGTATCCATAAAAGGGAAAGCAAAGGCTTTATCGTTGTAGTGCTGGTATATGAAAGATAAAGAAGGGGGTGATAAGCAAACACATTGGTATTGCTATGTATTGCAGTTAAAGAAAGAGGCTGCAAACATGAAAGTGCTTTGCTTATAGGTTAAAAAAGCGCTACTGAAACAAAAATGACCTTACCCTCGGGTAGATGAGAGGAAACAAACAGGGTTGTGCCATCCGGTCTATGCAGGGACCGGTGCTGTGGCATCATAGGAGCAGGCAACACAGCATCCCTATATATGGTGACTCCGGCTGGAAACGGACGGCTCAGAGAGGCGTGACGTGATCCGGCCCCGTTGCGGGCTGCCGCGCATGCGCCGTATCGCGTCGTCCTTACGCAGGGACGCAGTGCACGGTTTCCTGACCGGATGTGCGGCGATTGTTGGAGACACGGGGACCCTCCTCCCCTCCAACTCCGCCCTTGCTGCTCGCGTCATCCGCTCTGTCCCGTCCCCCCTCACGCTACCTCCTGGCGCATGCGTGGAACTGTCCTGGCGCCGCGTCCCTGCGTGAGGACGGCGCGATACGGCGCATGCGCGGCAGCCCGCAACGGGGCCGGATCACGTCACGCCTCTCTGAGCCGTCCGTTTCCGGCCGGAGTCACCATATATAGGGACGCTGTGTTGCCTGCTCCTATGCGGCCACAGCACCGATCCCTGCATAGACCGGATGGCACAACCCTGTTTGCTTCCTCTCATCTACCCGAGGGTAAGGTCATTTTTGTTTCAGTAGCGCTTTTTTAACCTATAAGCAAAGCACTTTCATGTTTGCAGCCTCTTTCTTTAACTGCAATACATAGCAATACCAATGTGTTTGCTTATCTCCCCCTTCTTTATCTTTCATATACCAGCACTACAACGATAAAGCCTTTGCTTTCCCTTTTATGGATACCTGATGCTACACTTTTTTGAGAGATTCCAGGTTGTGGCCGATTGCTGTTCCCAACTCAATTCAGATACTTTATATTTATTATCAAATTGTGACCATTTACATACAATCACTATCGATTGATTTATGCAATTCTACCACACTTAATTGGTAAGTGTACCACACTTCAATTTTTTCAAAAATCTATACACTTTGAGACCCTTTAAAACTCTTCAACTCAGTTTGCACCCTCTGTTTTCCCTGTCTTTGCTGACCCCTACCATTGGGCCTACCGTGCTTTGGTTGGAGACCATAATCTTTTGTAGGGCCTGTCCCTTGAGCCATTCAGCCTGATATTGATTATATCTTCAATATTGATACTCATATTTACATTGTGTTTAGTATATTTATGTCCTTTGATTCTCTGTTTTCTTTTGTTGTTTCTTTCATGTATTTGAATTTTAGAATCTCTAGCTCCTGAGGAAGCGTTTAGCGTAACGCGAAACATGTAGAGCAACTAGAGAACACCTCACCGTGGATCACCAAACCTGCTGCATCTTGTCTGCTATAATTATGTGCTTGCCTTCTGTTCAATTTTCAGGGGAAGTATTTCTCCTATATATGGACTAAGCGATATTTGTATACCTTTATAGCCTTCTTTATGCTACACAAATTTGCAGGATAAGATCCATACGGTGTACTACTACTAGGATTTATATCTAGACTAAAGTGTTTTTAAATCTATGTGTGTCAAATGTCTTTTATATTTTTCTAATAAAATATCCCTATTAAATATATATTTTTTGTAGTTTAATACTATTGTGCCTCTAAAGTCCCATACCTAGAGTTTTTACATTTACAAGGATGGAAGAATGGCCTTGGGACCATAGATCCTTCCTGAGAGACAGTCGACAAGGAACGCCGGAGACCAGGCGCACCCGGTCGGCATAACCAGACCGACTGGACCCATCCAGGGATAATAGAATGAACCCCTGCATCCGTGATCCTGCGTAAAAGCCACAACAGAATCTGGAGAGGAGGAAAGGCATAGGGAAACGTCACTGGCCAAATGGTCCACCAGAGCTGCCAGAGCAACCCGTGACCTTACCAGAAACCTTGGTACCGTCCAGTTTAACCAGAACACCAAAAGAACTACTTCATGTGTGTCCCAGTGGGAACAAACCTGAAGGAACATGGCCCGGTGAAGGGCCCATCCGTGGTCCAACCCTTGCCAACTGAGGTATCCGCCTGTCAGCATTCCACTCCTGGAATGCATACACCGGAAAAGGGCCAGACGAAATGTTCTGGGCACCGGGGAATACTGGCAACAGCCAGGGCCGCCACAGCCTATTTGACCCACCCTGGCGAAGGGCATAAGCCATTGTGGTTGCCTTGTCTGACTAGAACTGTACCAGGAGCCCCCAAAGTCGATACGTCCATGATCCAGACTTAGCCAGATCGCTCAAAGTTCCAGGATATTACCTGGCAGTCCGGATTCCACCAGCGCACAATGACCCTGAGCAGAGCTCAGTCCCAGGACATCCTACCCGGACCAACTGGCATTGGTGGTCACCCTGTTTAATACAAGGTGAGAAAGGATTTATCCCACCGAAGAACCGCAGAGTGAGCCACCAGACCAGGGAACCCTGGTTTCCTAACTCAGCCTAATCCGATTGTCCCGAGACCTCAGGCATTTGTCTCATGCCATGATCTCCCCAAAGGGGGCTTGTATGGAACTGCACAAATAGAATTGTTTCAAAAAGGTAGAAACTCTCAGACCCAACACCCACACACAAGTCCACAGAGGGCCTACCTGCCGGACAGAAAAATAAAAAATGCAGCATGCAACTTCTGGAGTTTGTCCAAGAGTAGAAAACATGCTGGCCAGAGCTGAAGCTCGGGCTTAGATAATCCGATGTTCTGGAAGGGCCCAAGCAGACTTCAGATAGTATAGATGCCTTCTGAAATCAGTCAAGGTCTGTATAGAAACTACATTTTCCCTCGGGGTAGCCGAGGAGTGGCAGAAGAAGATCGTCCAGGCAGCAAGGATTGCAAACCCTCACAGATGCAACCACGCCTGATCTGGGGCCAACACCCGCCAATACCCGATGGTGGCCAGACTATGCGCTGATCATGCGCCGCACCCGCAGCAAAACGGAGGAAGTGCTGGAGTCGGACACATAACGGAATGCGTAAAAAAGCATTCGTGATGTCAATAGAAACCAGAAGGTCCCCATGATGAAGTGGTGCTACTGCCATGCTAACAGACTCCATCCTGACCTTCTGTACCCACACAAGGCAGGTCAGGGTCTTAAACTGTTCCCGTGACAACCACACTCTGCAGCAACAGAGCTTGCACATCCCCCCCGTGGAGAACAGCAATTGGTCCGGCAGTAGATGCCCATTGGAAGTACTGACATCCAGGGTAGCCCCCAAAATACCTGTCTAAGCACCACTGAGGAGACCTTAGAAGCTCAGCAACCAGGGGAACTATGGCCAAGAGGCGTAGCTGACATACTGCAGTGCCTAGACCATAGGTCCGGCAAAGCAACAAAGGCAGGGGAATTCCCAAATGGGTACCTCACAGCAAGCTTTTTTTTTTTAGAAACACAAATGCACTCTAGACCCTCCCAATCTTCAAGGACAATATTGTCAAGATAAGAGGGAAAAGGGAACGCTTTCACCATGCCTTATGAGGTATCGGCTCTCCACCGCGGCCACCGCTGCATCCCCCATCTTGAAAGGTTCCTGCACAGATGTAATAAGTGTGATCACCAGTGCTTTTTCATGCCCTACTGCAGTCATCCTCACTCCCTGACAAGATAGGGAGCATGGCCAACACATCGCAAGGTGGGCCATGTCCTCAGTGCCAGATAGGAGACAGAGGGGAGAGGGGAGGGCAAGAGTGCCATATACTAGGCTATATGCCTAAGTGCTACCCAAAAAAACACAGGGGGAGGGGGCCACCAACTGTCACTATACGTTGTTTCCACAAGATGGCAATAGATAGTCAAATGTGCAATCAATATGCTGATTGGGCAGTAAGCCCTATTTATAGACACAGATCATCTATGCACAATGTCCAGATGAAGTGCTCAGTTAAGAGCACGAAACGCATCAACATTTTGATGTCCTAGATGCTGTGGGGTCTCCCTCCTCCTCTCCCCCTTTGTTGTGCAGCCTTCACAATTGTCAGGATGACACCATACCGCATGACCAGCCGTGTTAGCAGCGCCAGCATGATTTCCTAAAACCTGTGCCCTCTGCTGGTCACAGCCGAACAAGACAGCACAGGAACTGTTCACCTCACTCAGACGCTTCCGTCACTCACGTCCTCCAGCGTGATCAGCTGTTCCCCGGCCCGAGAGTAAACAAAAAAACCTACACATGGGACTATCTCCACGAACTAGATATATACAGACTTGATCCGTGGAAGGAAAGCTGTGTCTGCACCATGAAGCGACAGGAGGGGTAAGAAGCTTACAAGGATCAATTACACTTTCCATGCTTCTATATCCATCTACCTTATGAGTGAACAGCCTATTCTTACAAACGTATACATCTGTTATAATTACATGATGAAACCATAGGAGATCCGGAGACTGAGACAAACACTGCTTTTTCATACTCTGCAGATATCTCAGCACCATCAGCCCAGTTTCATTCATGCATTGCAAGATCTTTTGTGTGATTAGTTCACTGCCCTGGCTTTATTAGCTGCAACACCACTTTTATTTATATCTCATGCAAGATCAAGCAGCACATGTGTGGTATCATCTAGCCTGTGATCGAGCATATATGTACACGGGAATTTTCTAGGACTTTCCTTGGTTCATTCACCACACTATCCAGCAAGGGGAATATCTCCCCATCACTCAGGTTCTTTAGGTCCACTCAACGCTATTACCTAGAGACTGTGGGTGTAGGGGGGGAGCAGTGAGGGGTTGCCCACCAGTGTTGCTGTTTTTAATATCCAACGTTGTTTTATGTTTATGTTTACAGTCTATTTTTGCAAACTGCAATCCACTTACCTTTGATATTGTGGTGGATTGGACCCCACCTGCGTGTATTCCACGCACGTGGGTTCCTTTTTCTCCCCCTTTTATATATTTGTCCTAATGATTTTTCCAATAAAGGTTTTTCCATTTGATAATATTCACGTGGTTGCTTCTCCCTCTGGTTAGCTATCATGGGGCTGGGGAGTTTTTCTTATTCCCCCCTCCCCCTCCTTTTTGTTTAGTTTCAGTGTTTTTTTTTGCTACATGGGAGGTAGCCCATCCCCAGGACGAACCGTTTTGATCATATGACGTTAATCAATTTGTATTAGACACGCGTTGATTCATTACATTGGCTTCCCTTTTATTATCATTCCTCTTAACTCCCTGATCCCATTTGGATCACTTTACCACAGTGGATCCCATGCCATACCTTTTGGATACTACAATTATTCCTTTTTTGACTACATGCGATATCCTATGTTCGTGGAGGCATACATAACCCGGTGCAAGTATATGCCAAACTAGCATGGCATTTGTATTAGGTGAAGAATTTGACCAAGAGATTAGAGCCACCTTTAATAACGGGGCTCCAGGGGATGAGCTGCAGGCGCAAGATGAAATTAAATCCTTATTCAAGAAACATAAGAAACTTACAATTAAATCCTTGAACCACAAATGGGATGTCCTATCTCTGGAATCTTATATTCAGAGAGGGATTATCCCTCGTGGTTTAAGAGAGAGTGTAGTGCCTGCATCTCACCTTCATACGGAGAATTTTCTATTGAAATGGAAGGCAGAATGTATTAAGCATGGCTTGGAGGTTATGAGGCTCATTGTGGAGGAGGAAAAGGACCAGTTAGCTACACTACAACAGCAGATAGTCATTAGTGGCTCCAAATTAGAACCCTTTAAAGATCATGCTGAATTTGGGAGGCTGAACGATATTCTCAAAAAAGAGGTTGAAAAAACTCAGAGAAATCTCAAGCTCACCAAGCAAAGCAAATTTAAACGAGACCTAGATGACTGGGCTAGGGATGAGATCTTTGACCTGACCATGGGTGGTCGCCACAGTAGGTCACGTCAACGAAGACATGCCTGCCAAGCGGGAACTGACAGCAGTGCCCAGTCATCAGGGAGTGAGGAAGAAACATCTCACACGGTATCTTTTTTAGACAAAGTCACTAGAATTGGGAGATCACTCTCCCCCACCAAGGGTATTCTAAAGAAAGGCAAAGTAGGAGCAACAGGAGGAGGATGGAGTCAAGGAAAAGGAAGGCAGAAATAAAGAAACAAGAATCAAAAAGTGGACCGCACAGTCACAAGGAGTCAAAGACAGCACCATTGAGTGACCCTATTCCGGTAAGTGCAGGTAGGGAGGATCTCAAAGTTATCAATCTCTCCAAATTTACACTGGAGAAGAGACATCTAGCACTTCTCGCAGAGGACTGTCCTTCTCACCCTCATCTACAATGGAAGAGTTTGAGATCTACAAGGATCTCAATCTATTCCTTAGAAGGGTGTATTATAGATCCCTATATTCAGACAGCCCCGGGGAATCCACCCAAATCCACCTCTATGAAGAAGGTGAATGTTCCTCTAATGATGAAGAATCCTCAACCAAGTGTGGTTGGAGGAGGGATGCAGGGCTACGCATTCGGTCCACAAAGATGCCCCAGTTTAGGAAGGACAAAAGATTCGGGATCTTCTTGGATTTGGTCCAGGAGGACCTGACCAAGGTCAATTGGTATATCAAAGACCCAGGTAATCTATCACTAGATGAACGCCAAGCCTTAAAAGAGCTACGTGAAAACAAAAAAAGCATTATTAAACCTAGTGATAAGGGAGGTAATGTGGTTCTGCTCCCAAAAGAGATGTATGAAGCAGAAGTGCGTCGTCTGCTGTCAGATCAGTCCACATATAAGAAACTAGATCGTAATCCCTTTGGCCCTTTGGTAGCACTCATTAATGATTGCTAGCACTGGGCCTTAGAGGCCTCACTCATTACTAAAAAGGAGCATGAGTTCCTAAGAGTGGATGATTATAACACTCCAGTGCTCTACATTATACCCAAAATCCACAAAAATATGGAGAATCCTCTGGGAAGACCCATTGTTTCGACCATAAGAGGCCCATTAGAGAGAGTGGGCAAATACTTGATCAAGGAGCTGGTTGAATTACTGCCTTCGTATGTCCAGGACACCAGGGACGTACTCAACAAAATTCTTGATTTACAAATTCCCCAGGAGGCTTTTCTTGTGGGTATCGACGTGGAGTCTCTCTATACGTCGATCCCACATGAATGGAGACACTGACTGTATACCATTTCCTTGACCAACGTTTCCCCAATCTAGCCACGCAAAATGAATTTGTCTTAGAGTTGTTTGATTTGGCTCTAAAAAATTATTTTTTCCAATTTGCAGAGCATTATTACCAACAACTCCGTGGGACCTCTATGGGGGCACCATGGGCACCAGCGTATGCCTGTGTCCACCTTGGATGGTGGAAGGAGGAGACGGTATACGCATCGTCGCTGTAGCGTGGCCACACTCACGCGTGGCTACGGTATATCGACGATATATTCATGGTGTGGACCAGCACTCACCAGGAGCTTTTGGAGTTCATGAATGAATTGGGACAAAGCACACGCAACATACATCTTACATTCATTGCAGACCCTCACGAAATCTCCTTCCTAGAAATGACTATCAGGGCAGTTGAAGGTAAACTAGTCACCACGACATTTCGCAAGGAGACAGCTGCCAACACTCTGTTGCGTGCTGACAGCCATCATCCTCTGTCCCTTATTATGGGTATTCCAGTGGGACAGTTCCTTTGCATTCAAAGGAACTGCTCCACAGAGGAAGATTATAGACGAGAGTCTGAACTCCTTTACCAGCGTTTTCGAGAATGTGGATACACACATCATACTCTTAAAAGAGCTAAGATGAGTGCAGGATGGAGTATTGACCTGCTCACCTCCCACAAAAAAGACATGAACAAGGGCAATGAGCCTGTAAGGTTTATCACCCCTTATGGTATGCAATGGCAACAGGTGCGTTCCATCTTGTCTGAACATTGACACATCCTTACAAGATCAGACAAACTAAAAGAGATTGTGGGTGACAGACCCCTTATGGTAGCAAAGAGGGCTAAAAATATCAGAGATGAATTAGTGGAATCCGAGTTCCGGCATCCGATCAACAGGAGCTGGCTCACAGACATGCCCAAACTTAAGGGGATGTTCCCATGTGGTCACTGCAAGTTTGTTGAGCGAACCAAGACGTTTCGCAACTCAGACTCTAGTCACGAATATACAATTAATTAATGCATCAATTGCAGCACGCCTAGGGTTCTATACATCTTAGAATATCCATGTCACAAGCTCTATGTGGGCAAGACGAATCGTCAGATGAAAATCAGATTTGCAGAACATTTGAAAAGCATTCGACTTAAAGAGGAAACCCCAATAGCCCAACACTTTTTAGATGTTCATCAGGGAAATACGTCTGGGCTCAGGGTCAAGGGATTTTATGTTCTTGACTTACCTGAGCGCTGAGGTGATTTTGATATGGTATTACAACAAAGGGAGAAATTATGGATATATAGACTCCAAACTCTCCAGCCTAAGGGTTTGAACACAGAACTTAGTCTCAAAGTTTTTCTGCAACCTTGACTATACACTTCTATCTGAGTCGGGGTATCTTTATTAAAAGATCCACATGCAAGCTTATTCTTTCCCCATCTACACCCTGGTTTTCCATCCTTGCCATATCCAATATATATCCAGAATAGTTTAAATACAAAAAATATATATATAGAAAAATATATGAATACTTTGCGGACATCTGCCTTGGTTAGACCTCCATGACATCGTATGTTATATACTAAATTACCATCCATCCATCCTCTTTTTTTCTTCCCCCCTTTCTTCCCCCCTACACACCCCCCTCCCCCTATTCCCCTTCCCCCCGTATGTTGACTTGGCTTGATTTCATTCTCTCTACCCCACATTGAGCACTCATATGTTACAGGGTTTGTGGGTTTGTGTTTCTAGTTAATAAATGTGTGCCTATTCATTGGTAGACTGATTGACTGTCACTATACGTTGTTTCCACAAGAGGGCGATAGATAGTCAAATGTGCAATCAATATGCTGATTGGGCAGTCAGCCCTATTTATAGACACAGATCATCTATGCACAATGTCCAGATGAAGTGCTCAGTTAAGAGCACGAAACGTGTCAACATTTTGGGTTCTCCCTCCTCCTCTCCCCCTTTGTTGTGCAGCCTTCACCATTGTCAGGATGACACCATACCGCATGACCAGCAGTGTTAGCAGCCCCAGCATGATTTTCTGAAACCTGTGCTCTCTGCTGGTCACAGCCGAACAGGATAGCACAGGAACTGTTCACCTCACTCAAACGCTTCCGTCTCTCACGTCCTCCAGCGTGATCAGCTGTTCCCCGGCCCGAGAGTAAATAACAAAACCTAAACATGGGACTCGTGGGATCTCGGCGAACTGGATATATACAGACTTGATCCGTGGAAGGAAAGCTGTGTCTGCACTAGGGATGAGCATCGGCTGTTCGCAAGTTCGCTGAACAGGGAACAATTTGGGGTGTTCGCGGCAAATTCGAAAGCCGCGGAACACCCTTTAAAAGTCTATGGGAGAAATCAAAAGTGTTAATTTTAAAGGCTTATATGCAAGTTATTGTCATAAAAAGTGTTTGGGGGCGTGGGGCCTGCCCCAGGGGACATAGATCAATGCAAAAAAAAGTTTTAAAAACGGACGTTTTTTCAGGAGCAGTGATTTTAATAATGCTTAAAGTGAAACAATAAAAGTGTAATATCCCTTTAAATTTTGTACCTGGGGGTGTCTATAGTATGCCTGTAAAGGGGCGCATGTTTCCCATGTTTAGAACAGTCTGACAGCAAAATTTCAAAGGAAAAAAAGTTATTTAAAACTACTCGCGGCTATTAATGAATTGCCAGTCCGACAATACACATAAAAGTTCATTGATAAAAAACGGCAGGGGAATTCCCCACAGGGGAACCCCGAACCAAATTTTTTTTTAAAAATGGCGTGGGGACGAGAGAGCGCCCCTCCCCCCCTGAACTGTACCAGGCCACATGCCCTCAACATTGGGAGGGTGCTTTGGGGTAGCCCCCCAAAACACCTTGTCCCCATGTTAATGGGGACAAGGGCCTCATCCCCACAACCCTTGCCCGGTGGTTGTGGGGGTCTGTGGGCAGGGGGTTATCGGAATCTGGAAGCCCCCTTTAACAAGGGGACCCCCAGATCCCAGCCCTCCCCCCTGTGTGAAATGGTAAGGGGGTACAAAAGTACCCCTACCATTTCACAAAAAAAGTGTCAAAAATGTTAAAAATGACAAGAGACAGTTTTTGACAATTCCTTTATTTAAATGCTTCTTCTTTCTTCTATCTTCTATCTTCCTTCGGTTTCTTCCTCCATCTTCTTCTTCTGGTTCTTCTGGTTCTACCTCTGGTGTTCTCGTCCGGCATCTTCCTCCACGGTGCCGGCGTCTTCTTCCCTTCATCTTCTGGGCCGCTCCGCATCCGACCATGATGGGAGGCTCCCACTGTGTGATGCTTTTCCTCTTCTGACGGTTCCTAAATAACGGAGGGCGGGACCACCCAGTGACCCCGCCCCCCTCTGACGCACGGTGACTTCCCTGTCCGCCCCCCTCTGACGTCACGGGGGATGCCACAGGGAAGTCCCCGTGCATCACAGGGGGGGTCACTGCCCTCCGTTATTTAAGAACCGTCGGAAGAGGAGAAACGTCACACAGCGGGAGCCTCCCATCATGGTCGGATGTGGAGTGGCCCAGAAGACGAAGGGAAGAAGACCCCAGCGCTGCGGAGGAAGACGAGAACACCAGAGGAAGAACCAGAAGAACCAGAAGAACCAGAAGAAGAAGAAGATGGAGGAAGAAACCGAAGGAAGATAGAAGAAAGAAGACAGAAGAAAGTAGATAGAAGAAAGAAGAAGCATTTAAATAAAGGAATTGTCAAAAACTGTCTCTTGTCATTTTTAACATTTTTGACAGTTTTTTTGTGAAATGGTAGGGGTACTTTTGTACCCGTTACAATTTCACACAGGGGGGGAGGGCTGGGATCTGGGGGTCCCCTTGTTAAAGGGGGCTTCCAGATTCCGATAAGCCCCCCGCCCGCAGACCCCCACAACTACCGGACAAGGGTTGTGGGGATGAGGCCCTTGTCCCCATCAACATGGGGACAAGGTGTTTTGGGGGCTACCCCAGACCTGAAGGGTCTGGTATAGATTTTGAGGGGGACCCCACAACATTTTTAAAAAAAAATTTGGCCGGGTTTCCCCTTAATATCCATACCAGACCTGAAGGGCCTGGTATGGAATTTAGGGGGACCCTCCACGTCATTTTTTTTTTTGGTTCAGGGTTCCCCTGTGGGGAATTCCTATGCCGTTTTTATCAATGAACTTTTATGTGTATTGTCAGACCGGAAATTCATTAATAGCCGCGAGTAGTTTTAAATGTCTTTTTTTCCTTTGAAATGTCATTTTGCTGTCAGACTGTTCTAAACACGGGAAACATGCGCCCCTTTACAGGCATACTATAGACACTCCAGGTAGGAAATTTAAAGGAATATTACACTTTTAATGGCCGTTTTTAAAACTTTTTATTGCATTGATCCATGTCCCCTGGGGCAGGACCCAAGTCTCCAAACACTTTTTATGATAATAACTTGCATATAAGCCTTTAAAATTAGCACTTTTGATTATTCATGTTCGTGTCCCATAGACTTTAATGGTGTTCGCGTGTTCAAACAAATTTTTTGCCTGTTCGCATGTTCTGGTGCGAACCGAACAGAGGGGTGTTTGGCTCATCCCTAGTCTGCACCATGAAGTGACAGGAGGGGTAAGAAGCTTACAAGGATCAGTTACACTTTCCATGCTTCTATATCCATCTACCTTATGAGTGAACACCCTATTCTTACAAACATATACATCTGTTATAATTACATGATGAAACCATAGGAGGTCCGGAGACTGAGACAAACACTGCTTTTTCATACTCTGCAGATATCTCAGCACCATCAGCCCAGTTTCATTCATGCATTGCAAGATCTTTTGTGTGATTAGTTCACTGCCCTGGCTTTATTAGCTGCAAAACCACTTTTATTTATATCTCATGCGAGATCAAGCTGTACATGTGTGGTATCATCTAGCCCGTGATCGGGCATATATGTACACGGGCATTTTCTAGGACTTTCCTTGGTTCATTCACCACACTATCCAGCAAGGGGAATATCTCCCCATCACTTTAGGTCCACTCAACGCTATTACCTAGAGACTGTGGGTGCGGGGGGGGAGCAGTGAGGGGTTGCCCACCAGTGTTGCTGTTTTTAATATCCAACGTTGTTTTATGTTTATGATTACAGTCTATTTTTGCAAACTGCAATCCACTTACCTTTGATATTGTGGTGGAGTGGACCCCACCTGCGTGTATTCCACTTATGTGGGTTCCTTTTTCTCCCCTTTTATATATTTGTCCTAATGTTTTTTCCAATAAAGGTTTTTTCCATTTGATCATATTCACGTGGTTGCTTCTCCCTCTGGTTAGCTATCATGGGGCTGGGGAGTTTTTCTTATTCCCCCCTCCCCCTCCTTTTTGTTTAGTCTCAGTGTTTTTTTTCTACATGGGAGGTAGCCCGTCCCCAGGACGAACCGTTTTGATCATATGACATTAATCAATTTGTATTAGACACGTGTTGATTCATTACAGTGGCTTCCCTTTTATTATCATTCCCCACCAACTGGAACCCCCCTGCCCGAGGTCCACATATGGGATGTCGACCGAGGCCCCTTTACAGGGGGCACAAAACAGAGCCCCTCACAGGGGGCGCAGACCGGGGGCCCCTCACAGGGGACAAAAACCAGGGCCCCTCACAGGGGGCGCAAACTGGGGCCCCTCACAGGAGGCAAATAATGGGGTCCCTCACAGGGGGCAAATACCAGGGGCCCTTCCCGGGGGCAAATACTGAAGCCCCTCACAGGGGGCAAATACTGGGACCCCTCAGAGGGGGAAAATACCAGGACCCCTCACAGGGGGAACGGACTGGGGGCCCCTCACCGAGGGCACATTCCGGGGCCCCTCACAGGGGGCACATACCAGGGCTCCACATGGGGCACAGACTGGGGCCCCTCTCAGGAGGCCACAGAAGCCGCGGCCAAATAGGTCCAAAAACGCGGCCCACTAGCCTGCAAAGGCGCATGTTAAATTTTGGACCTCCAAGCCGGTAAGCCAAAAAGCTGCGGCCTAAATTTTCGGCCGCCAGCCACGAGTGTGGTAGGCCGAAAGGCCGCAGACTAAATTTTCAGCCGCGAGTGCGGTAGGCTGCAAAGCCGCAGGCTAAATTTTCGGCCACCAGCCGTGAGTGCGGTAGGCCACGAGAGCGCCCCCCCAGCTGGTAGGCCGAAAAGCCGTGGCCTAAATTACTGCAGCCACTCACCTGGGGGGAGGAAGGGAGAAGGAAGGGGGAGGAGGAGAACACCAGAGGGACCGACCACCCCAGGGAGTACCTGTGCCCCACACCACTCCGGAGAAGGAGAGGAGGGGACCCCTTACTTACCTTTCTAGCGAAAAGCATGGGTGATGCTCCCAGACAGATCCTCCTTGCCACCAAAGTGGGGGGGCTGTCGGCCATGAGGATTGCTGTGACACAGGCCAAGACCCGGTTGTATGAGACCTCACAAGATGTTTAACTCGCAGGGCCAGCCCCTGTGCAGTGGGGCTATGTCACTGCCAACCTAGCGCGTAGCTGTGGTCTGCACGCGCTTGCTGGCCAGAGTGGGGTGACCACTGGATCAAGCGTCCAGCTCGTCACCCAGCCCAGCAGTTGATTGTAGATCTCACCGGAAAAAATCCAGGAAAAAGAGAAAATAGCAAACAACAAAAAAATTCCCAGGACTAGAGATCCCAGAAGGGAACTAGGTCCTTACTCCTGACTAGGCAGAAAAAAACTGAATACCTAGAGCAGGGAGGTGGTTATATACTGACAGAGGACAGCCCAGGGGCATAGTCAGGGGTTGTTTTTTTGTTCTACCTAGTCTCCTGCGGAGATGATGTAACCCTACCGTTCTGAATAAAGAAGGCTGTGTCTGTCAATGAATGAATGAGAAAGTCAGATGTGCATCAGAACATGTTCCTTTTACCACAACAACAGCTTTGTCTCATTTTAATTCTTGATAAGCTCCTAGAATAATTGCACAAGCATAACAGTAAAATGAAACTGGTTGCATCTTTGTTGGAATCAAGGTGTAATTTAGGTTTGTTGGCCCATTAAGGGTAAACTATAATTCCAAAAACTCACACATAAAAATACTTAGTACTTAGATGTGTAAATAAGAAGGATTAGCATGGAGACAACTGTCCATCCTCAAATGTATTCTCTCACTCATTCAATGGTTATTTGAAAACCTAACCTATGAACATGTCAACTTTCTTGATTGCAGGGATATGAATAATTATATTGTATCATAAATGACCATAACTAAGGGCAAGTGGTAAATGGGTGTTTTGCATCAGGAACCCAATGCTCCTGGCCCAGAGCTTTTGGTGCCAAAATACATGTAATAATAAAGCAGTTTCCCTGATGTCCCTAACAACTGACATATCTCTGGCTGTTATTCAAACCATTCCCCCATCTGAAACCTAACGCAGACAAGCCTCATCACTCACTCTGTCTCACATCCAATGGTACAAAGGCAGTGTTCCAAGCTATGCTGCTCTCCTTAAGCAGGGACACTCCAAAGCACTATAAAGAAACAAAGGAGGGCACAAACACCTAGTGCATTACCTCCAACACCATAACAATTTTTTAAAAAGCCAAAAACATACTCACAATAAGGTTTTAAGAAAAAGTCCTAATATAAACTGAAGAGTGTCAAATAAATGCTTTCGTTGATTGTTGTGGTCAACACAAACACCTTCAATACCTTCATGTCTTATAAGTCAATCAAAATAGGCACAACATTATCAAAAAAGGCTAATGAAAATTATTTCTGTAATGTATAGGTTGCCAGAGGCAAGCTATCATATTCATGCTTTTGATCTTCTAAAGTAGGTTCAAAAGAAATTCTTAAATCTTCATGTAAACTTGCTTTAATGCTTTTAAAGGCTTGTTAAATATAGGGTTTTTTAAATTATTCAACTTTATATTATGTATATATCAATGTAATATTTAATATTAGTTCCTGGGAATTTTAATAATGCCTAAAGTGATTATCTGTGGCATCCATCATAGAATAACTTTATATTCTGTTTTTATTTAAATTGTTGGCAGCAATATGAACCTGTAGTCACATATTTATAGACCTTGCAAATGTTATCACCTCCTTTTTATGAACAATGCACAGAATGCATGGCTATTGATTAGATTACCCTATACCATGTAAATATGAGAGCAGCATATAATAGGGATTAGTGTTACTGGAACATGATTTTTTGCCCTTCACATATAAATATGTAACAACTACCGTATATACTCGAGTATAAGCCGACCCAAATATAAGCAGAGGCACCTAATTTTACCACAAAAAACTGGGAAAACTTATTGACTCAAGTATAAGCCTAGGGTGAGAAATGCGCTACTGCGCTACTTTCCACTTACAGCTACTGTAAGTGGAAAAGAGGGTCAACAATGCCCATTTGCAGCCTCACTGTGCCCATTTGCATGCCTCACTGTGCTCATTTGCAGCCATAGGTCCCCCGAACTCCAAACTTGGTAGTTAAGGGTTCCTAGATGCCCTCTAGCTGCAGCCAAAATTTGGGGTCACTGGACCCAAAGGGTCCCGAAATGACATTGCTGCATATGGACACAGTTGACCAATATTTGGGGCCCCGTATCTCAGGGCCACTTAGTGCTAGGGACCCCACATTTGGTGTGCAAACCCAGTGGAACTCGCACTACAACATATCCAAAGTTGGGGTTCCTAGCATCAAGGGGCCGGAAAGTCGGAAAATATCAAGCACTTTTCTGCAGCAGAGAATGACATTTTCTGAACCAGCTTTGGGGCCCCATATCTCGGGGACACTTGATGCTAGGAACCCCAGCTTTGGATATGTTGTAGTGCTAGTTCCTCCGGGTTTGAACCCCAAATTTGGGGTTCCTAGCACCAAGTGGCCAAGAAATACAGAGCCCCAAATTCAGTTTGGAAAATGTCATTCTTTGCACCAGAAAAGTGCTTGACTCGAGTATAAGCAGAGGGGGGCACTTTTCTGCTCAAAAAGATGTGCTGAAAAAACTCGATTTATACTCGAGTATATATGGTATGTTATTTGATAATGTACACAGCAGCCATAGATAAACATTCTCTTTAATTTAGTTTACACATTAAAAAATTTAAGTCAACTCTTTCATAATTCAAGTCAGAAAGTAAATAAAAAACTTAACTATGCAAACTGTTAAAGGGAGCGAGATATGGTCGGTCCCCCTTCCCATCCCTCCCTTCCCACCTTGCCCTCTGCATCCATCTTCCCACCTTGATACTCTCCCTCTATCCTTCTTTTTATCTAATGCCCCCTCTGACATACAATGAACTCACTCTCAACATTGACCACATTACCTTACATGAAGGCTTATCGGCCCTTTTTAACATATTCAAGACTCCCCCACTCCCGCCGGCCTATACCGAACCCTGTTTTAAATCTTAATACATTTTTACTCATTATGAATACTCAGAGATATCCATTTAATCCTTAATATATAGACTTAATATATATAAAACACAAAGCGCTGTGATGCTAAATAGCTGATAATTACACATAAAACCAAGTGAGGCTGCTATCAAAAGAGAGTGTTTTCAGAGTCACTTAAAAAGAATAAATAATGATATTTGAAGCGCTTCACAATGTGCATGAAAATGAATATATAAGAATAAATATAAATAGTCAAATAAATCCCGCTGTGAGTAAAAATTCCTAAAAAATCCAGCAATCAAAATAGTGTAAAATTATAAAAAATTAGTGACACCAAATGTGTAAAAAAATCACATAAAAAATCCACATAAAAATAAATATATAGGGATGTATTCAGAAGGTTCAATTATACAGGTGTAGAATCCTGATTGGTATAGAGCTTTTGATCACTAGCAAAGCTGTTTAAAAACACTTGCTTAATTAAGGTGCTCATTGATAGTACCAATGTGTTTTTTGCTTCTATTCACAACCAATGTGAGAATCATAAACAGGCAGATAAGAGAAAAAAACAATCATTGTGCAATAGTTAGGATACCAAGGTACACAGGCAAACTTCAATCCACTCACGTGTTCCTTATAATGATAAGGCATATGCAGGTTTTACTATAGTAGTCAGCCGCCTTAGACAGGAGCAGATTCAGTGCAGTACACTGTGTTTCTTTTTATATAAAATGATAGTGAAGATTATGATTATTATTATTAAATTTGTATTAAATTTATATTTAAACTTGTCACAAAGCTCAATTCCCTAATTTACTATAAGGCATATAATCCAACACAATAAGGTTCAATGCTATAAGTGAGACTGCACAGTGAGGTTGATTTCGTAAAACTGGAGAGTGCAAAATCTGGGGCATTTCTTTATAGAGACCAATCAGCTTCCATTTTTTTTTTGTCAAAGGAACAAGCTGAAGTTAGAAGCTGATTGACTACCATGCAGAGCTGCACCATATTTTTAGCCAGTTTTACTAAATCATTCCCAGTATTCTAGTGTACATATATCACCACTACAAATATAGTGCCTTAAAAAAGTAGTCATACACCTTAACATTTTGCACATTTTGTCATGGTAAAGCTAAAAACGTAAATGTCATTTATTGGAATTTTATGTGATAGACCAACACAAAGTGGCACAAAATTGGGAAGTAGAAGGGAAATGATAAATGGTTTTCCAAATTCTTTTACAAACAAATATGTAAAAGGTTGGGCGTGCATTCATATTCAGCCCCCCTGAGTCAGTACTTTGTAGAACCACCTTTCACTGCAATTACAGCTGTAAGTCTTTTTGGGTATGTCTCTACCAGCTTTGCACATCTAGAGAGTGACAATTGCCCATTCTTCTTCGCAAAATAGCTCAAGCTCTGTCAGATTGGATGGAAAGCATCTGTGAACAGCAATTTTCAAGTCTTGCCACAAATTATCAACTGGATTTAGGTCTGGACTTTGACTGGGCCATTCTAACACATGAATATGCTTTGATCCAAACTATTCTATTGTAGCTCTGACTGTTGATAGGTTTGCAGTTGTGCCATACTCTTTCCATTTTCAGGTGATGGACTGAACAGTGCTCCGTGAGATTTTCAAAGCTTGGGATATTTTTTTATAACCTAACCCTGCTTTAATCTTCTCCACAACTTTATCCCTGACCTGGTATGTTCCTTGGCCTTCATGATGCTGTTTGCTCACTAAGGTTCTCTAACAAACCTCTGAGGGCTTCACAGAACAGTTGTATTTATACTGAGATTAAATTTCACACAGGTGGACTCTATTTACTAATTAGGTGACTTCTGAAGGCCACACTTGCCACACTTTTCACATATTTATTTGTAAAAAAAAAAATTGGAAACCCATTTATCATTTTCCTTTTACTTCACAATTATGTGACACTTTGTGTTGGTCTATCACATAAATTCCCAATAAAATACATTTACGTTTTTGGTTGTAACATGACAACATGGAAAATTTCAAGGGGTATGAATACTTTTTCAAGGCACTATATGTAATATTAAAATGATGCAATCCACCTAAAAAAATATGTGTGCTTGCAATGCAAATATTGCCCAATACTCTTAGTGCAGCACCAGGCGTGAGACTGCTAGAATCTTAAAATACAACATAAAAAAATCCAAAATTGATCTGTGAAGCAGTCCACACACACACACACACATATATATATATATATATATATATATATATATATATATATATATATATATATATATATATATATATATATCAGGGATATGCAATTAGCGGACCTCTAACTGTTCCAGAACTACAAGTCCCATGAGGCGTAGCAAGACTTTGACAACCACAAGCATGACACCCAGAGGCAGAGGCATGATGGTACTTGTAGTTTTGAAACAGCTGGAGGTCCACTAATTGCATATCCCTGATATATATTTTATATATATATATATATATATATATATATATATATATGAGAAAATGAGTGTTATTCCAGTGAAAGTCTTGCCCAAAGTTCTTAACCACTTGCCGACCGCCTCACGCCTATATACGTGAGCAGAGCGGCACGGGCAGGTAAAATCACGTACCTGGTACGTGATGCCTTTCGCGGGCGGGGGGTCCTATCGGACCCCCCCGGTGCCGTAGGCAGTCGGCTCTTGTTCGCGGGCGATTGGGGGTCAGGGGGAGGCCATCCATTGATGGCCACCCCCTCCTGATCGCTCCCAGCGAATCAAATGCTTCCTCTCCCTCTGTAATGTAAACAGAGGGAGAGGAAGTGATGTCATCTCTCCTCGAGCCGGTCTTTTTGATCCGACGCCGAGGAGAGAAGACATCCAAGTAAGTGCACTAACACTACACGCTCAGTAGAACACGCAGGCACACTTTTCACCCCCCTGTCACCCCCCGATCACCCCCCGATCACCCCCCTGTACCCACTGTCACTCTGACACCAATAGCAGTGTTTTTTTTTTTTGCATTGGTGTCAGTTTGTGTCAGTTATAAGTGTTAGGGCAGTTAGGTTAGCCCCCTTTAGGTCTAGGGTACCCCCCTTTAGGTCCAGGGTACCCCCCTACCCCCCCTAATAAAGGTTAACCCCGTGATCACCCCTCATCACCAGTGTCGCTAAGCGATCGTTTTTCTGATCGCTGTATTAGTGACACAGGTGACGCTAGTTTAGGGAGGTAAGTATATAGGTTCGCTGTCAGTGTTTTATAGCGACAGGGACCCCCATATACTACCTGCTAAAGGTTTTAACCCCCTGATTGCCCCCTAGTTAACCCTTTCACCAGCGATCACCGTATAAGTGTTACGGGTGACGCTGGTTAGATAGTTTGTTTTTTTAGTTTATTATAGTTTATTATAGTTTATTACAGTTTATTATAGTTTATTATAGTTTTAGGGCACCCGCCGTTTATTACCTTATAAAGGTTTAACCCCCTAATTGCCCAGCGGTGATAGAAGTTAAGTTTTTAGGATCAGATAAGGTCTGCGTCGCCCCAGGCAGCGTCAGGTTAGCGCCAGTACCGCTAAAACCCACACACGCAGCATACACCTCCCTTAGTGCTATAGTATCTGAACGGATCGATATCTGATCCGATCAGATCTATACTCCCCAGCAGTTTAGGGTTCCCTGAAACGCAGTGTTAGCGGGATCAGCCCAGATACCTGCTAGCACCTGCGTTTTGCTCCTCGGCCCAGCCCAGCCCAGCCCACCCAAGTGCAGTATCGATCGATTACTGACACTTACAAAACACTAAGCACACATAACTGCAGCGTTCGCAGAGTCAGGCCTGATCCCTGCGATCGCTAACAGTTTTTTGGTAGCGTTTTGAATCAGTCGCTGACAGTCAGGAGCTTTTTTGCCTGTGAGTCTCACTAGTGTACCCCTAAATTTAGAAGCCAAAATGGCAAATCGAAGGTACACTAGTGAAGAGGCCTACAGGTTTCTGAGCATGACAGATAGTGAAGAGGAAGTCACTCATCTGTCAGATTCAGGCTCAGAATACGATCCTGTAGAGGACAGCGGCTCCATGACAGATAGCTCTGACGACGGAGTTGTGGTCCCTGCTAAGGTCAGGCGTACCAGACCCCGAACGTATTCTGTCCTTGAAGTGCAAGAACCGCATGGCTCTCGTAAGGAGCAGAGAAGTACTAGTGCCGCTATTCCTTCTGGTGAACTGGCAAGCACCAGCAGCCTAGTACACCCTGGTCGTACATCCAGCACTGCAGTAACACTTGGTGACGTGGCGAGTCCCATAAGTGCAGTTCAAGCTGGCGAAGTGGCAAGCACAAGTAGTGTCCCGCTGCCACCAAGAAGATGAACACAGGCCCGTCGTGCCCATAGTGCCCTTCCTGCTGCAATCGCCAATCCGAATTGGGTACCCACCACTTCTGCAGCACCCGTACTTTCCCCTTTCACTGGCCAACCCGGAATTCAGGTGGAAACAGTTGACTTTATGCCACTGGATTTTTATTCGCTGTTTTTCACCGAAGATCCCTATAGATCTATTGTGGACCAAAGCAATTTATACGCTGGTCAATACATCGCCACTATTCCCCAGTCCACCCTTGCCAGAGATTGGAGACCAATTACGGTCTCCGAATTTAAGATCTTTCTGGGCCTTTCCCTCCTCATGGGGTTGAATAAAAAGAGTGAGTTGCGGTCATATTGGTCCACTGACCCAATTTACCATTCACCCTTGTTCTCTGCCTCCATGGCCAGGGCACAATACGAGCAGATTTTGCGGTTCATGCACTTCAACGACAATGAACTCTGTCGTCCTCGTGGAGACCCTGCATACGATCGGCTCTACAAAATTCGGCCCCTCGTAAACCACTTCAACCAACGTTTTGCAGACTTGTTTACCCCCCATTAAGTTGTCTGCGTTGATGAGTCCCTGGTTAAATTTTCTGGCCGCTTGTCATTCAAACAGTACCTTCCCAGCAAGCGTGCCAGATACGGGGTCAATATGTATAAGCTCTGTGACAGGGCCACAGGCTATACATATAGTTTTATGGTTTACGAGGGCAAAGATAGTCACGTAGAGCCGACAAACTGCCCTGACTACATAGGAAGCGCTGGCAAGATAGTGTGGGGCTTGGTGTCACCCTTATTCGGAAAGGGGTACCACTTGTACGTGGACAATTATTATACGAGCGTGCCACTTTTTAGCCACCTTTTTGATCATCAGATTGGAGCATGTGGCACCGTGCGACCTAATCGCCGGGGCTTTCCCCAGCGGCTTGTAGATTCCCGTCTTAGGCTGGGGGAGAGAGCCTGCTTGAAGTATAATAATTTTCTCGCTATGAAGTGGAGGGATAAGAAGAATGTTTTCGTTCTCACCTCCCTTCATGCAGACACGATGGTCCAAATTCCTACGGCGACTGGTGTTGTGGAGAAACCCCTCTGTGTCCACGAACATAACCTTAATATGGGAGGGGTGGACCTGTTGTTGGCGCCGTACCTAATTGCCCGTAAGACCAGACGCTGGTACAAAAAAGTGTCTGTTTATTTATTTCAATTGGCTTTGCTGAATGCTTATGTGCTATACAGAGCTTCGGAACGGACTGGATCCTTCCTTAAATTCCAGGAAGAGATCGTCAGAGCCCTTCTGTATCCAGACGGTGCTCCACCTCACCATCCCCAACCAAATGCAGTAAGCCGGCTGCATGAGAGGCATTTTCTTTATGCCCTCCCGAGTACCCCTACCCAACGAACCCCCCAAAAAAGATGTCGTGTCTGCAGCAAGCGCGGATTTAGGCGTGACACCCGGTATTGTTGTACCCTCTGTCCTGGCAATCCTGGTCTTTGCATTGGTGAATGTTTTGAACGCTACCATACACTAGTGGAGTATTAGCGTAGGGTACAGCACTGCACAGACTAGGCACACTTCTCATTTTGCTGTCTCATTTTGAGAGACCCAAACCAGGTACAAGTTAAAAAAGTTAAAGTTAGAAAAAAAAGTGTAAAAAAAACAAAAAAAAGTAAAAAAAAAGAAAAAAACACAAAAAATATATAAAATAAAAAAACCAAAAATAGTTGTTGTTTTATTGTTCTCTCTCTATTCTCTCTCTATTGTTCTGCATTCTATACTGCAATGTTTTATTGTTATGTTTTTATCATGTTTGCTTTATAGGTATGCAATTTTTTTATACTTTGTTTTTTTTATTGTTAAACACTTTTGTGTTTTCAGGTACGCCATTCAGCTGCAGAGCGGATTTATTTATCTTGACAGCAACAGCGTTTGCTCCCACGATACATAAAGCCGTGACTCCAGCGCTGTCGGAGGTGATTTCACCACCACAGTTACATACTTCAGCATATATGCCGAAGCGTGGGGGCAGCAGTGGGTGGAGGAGCGATTTGCTCCTGCCTTTTGCGGGAGGATGCCCCCATGCTTCGGCATATATATTTTTTAGGTAGGCACAGGTTGCGTTAAATGTTTTATTTTTTACTATGTTTTTTTTGTATTTTGCTTTGCAGGTATGGTAAGTATTACTGTTATACTGTAATGTTACTTTGTTTTTTTGTTAACCATCATTTGCTTAGCAGGTACGCCATTCAGTTGCAGCACAGATTTATCTATCTTGACAGCAACAGCGTTTGCTCCCACGATACATAAAGCCGTGACTCCAGCGCTGTCGGAGGTGATTTCACCACCACAGTTACATACTTCAGCATATATGCCGAAGCGTGGGGGCAGCAGTGGGTGGAGGAGCGATTTGCTCCTGCCTTTTGCGGGAGGATGCCATGCTTCGGCATATATATACGGTGCATGTATGCCCATCATTAGAAGTGGGTGGATGAAGGGAGGTATTCTAATGGTGGGCATACTCACCGATCAATATCTTTTTTTCGTTCAGCCCACAGGCTGCATGAAAAAAAAGTTTACTATGTATGCCCAACAAGGACCAGCAACGTACTGGTATGTTGCTGGACTTTGAGTGGTTATACCAGAATGATGCCTGCAGGTTTAGGTATCATCTTGGTATCATTCTTTTCAGCCAGTGGTCGGCTTTCTTGTAAAAGCAATCCTAGCGGCTAATTAGCCTCTAGACTGCTTTTACAAGCAGTGGGAGTGAATGCCCCCCCCCACACCGTCGTCCATGTTATTCTCTGGCTCTCCTGTCCCAACAGGGAACTTGAGAATGCAGCCGGTGATTCAGCCAGCTGACCATAGAGCTGATCAGAGACCAGAATGGCTCCAAACATCTCTATGGCCTAAGAAACCGGAAGCTACGAGCATTTCATGACTTAGATTTCGCCGGATGTAAACAGCGCCATTGGGAAATTGGGAAAGCATTTTATCACACCGATCTTGGTGTGGTCAGATGCTTTGAGGGCAGAGGAGAGATCTAGGGTCTAATAGACCCCAATTTTTTCTAAAAAAGAGTACCTGTCACTACCTATTGCTATCATAGGGGATATTTACATTCCCTGAGATAACAATAAAAATGATAAAAAATAAATAAAAATGAAAGGAACAGTTTAAAAATAAGATAAAAAAAAAAAAAAAATAATAAAAAAAAAAAAAAAAAAAAAGCACCCCTGCCCCCCCCTGCTCTCGCACAAAGGCGAACGCAAGCGTCGGTCTGGCGTCAAATGTAAACAGCAATTGAGCAATTGCACCATGCATGTGAGGTATCACCGCGAAGGTCAGATCGAGGGCAGTAATTTTAGCAGTAGACCTCCTCTGTAAATCTAAAGTGGTAACCTGTAAAGGCTTTTAAAGGCTTTTAAAAATGTATTTAGTTTGTTGCCACTGCACGTTTGTGCGCAATTTTAAAGCATGTCATGTTTGGTATCCATGTACTCGGCCTAAGATCATCTTTTTTATTTCATTAAACATTTTGACAAAATAGTGTGTTTTAGTGTATTAAAATTTTAAAAAGTGTGTTTTTTCCACAAAAAATGTGCAAATACTGTGTGAAAAAAAAAATTAAACACCCACCATTTTAATCTGTAGGGCATTTGCTTTAAAAAAATATATAATGTGTGGGGGGTTCAAAGTAAATTTTTTGCAAAAAAAAATAATTTTTTCATGTAAACAAAAAGTGTCAGAAAGGGCTTTGTCTTCAAGTGGTTAGAAGAGTGGTCGATGTGTGACATAAGCTTCTAAATGTTGTGCATAAAATGCCAGGACAGTTCAAAACCCCCCCCAAATGACCCCATTTTAGAAAGTAGACACCCCAAGCTATTTGCTGAGAGGCATGTCGAGTCCATTAAATATTTTATATTGTGACACAAGTTGCGGGAAAAAGACAAATTTTTTTTTTTTTTTTGCACAAAGTTGTCACTAAATGATATATTGCTCAAACATGCCATGGGAATATGTGAAATTACACCCCAAAATACATTCTGTTGCTTCTCCTGAGTACGGGGATACCACATGTGTGAGACTTTTTGGGAGCCTAGCCGTGTACGGGACCCCGAAAACCAAACCCCGCCTTCAGGCTTTCTAAGGGCGTAAATTTTTGATTTCACTCTTCACTGCCTATCACAGTTTCGGAGGCCATGGAATGCCCAGATGGCACAAACCCCCCCAAATGACCCCATTTTGGAAAATAGACACCCAAAGCTATTTGCTGAGAGGTATAGTGAGTATTTTGCAGACCTCACTTTTTGTCACAAACTTTTGAAAATTGAAAAAAGAAAAAAAAAATACGTTTTTCTTGTCTTTCTTCATTTTCAAAAACAAATGAGAGCTGCAAAATACTCACCATGCCTCTCAGCAAATAGCTTGGGGTGTCTACTTTCCAAAATGGGGTCATTTGGGGGGGTTTTGTGCCATCTTGGCATTTTATGGCCTTCAAAACTGTGATAGGTAGTGAGGAGTAAAATCAAAAATGTATGCCCTTAGAAATCCTGAAGGCGGTGCTTGGTTTTCGGGGCCCCGTACGCGGCTAGGCTCCCAAAAAGTCCCACACATGTGGTATCCCCGTACTCAGGAGAAGCAGCAGAATATATTTTGGGGTGTAATTTCACATATGCCCATGGCATGTTTGAACAATATATCATTTAGTGACAACTTTGTGCAAAAAAAAAAAAAAAAAAAAATTGTCACTTTCCCGCAACTTGTGTCAAAATATAAAATATTCCATGGACTCAACATGCCTCTCAGCAAATAGCTTGGGGTGTCTACTTTCCAAAATGGGGTCAATTGGGGGGGGTTTGTGCCATCTGGGCATTTTATGGCCTTCACAAATGTGATAGGTAGTGAGGAGTGAAATTACAACTTTACGCCCTTAGAAATCCTGAAGGCGGTGCTGGGTTTTCGGGGCCCCGTACGCAGCTAGGCTCCCAAAAAGTCCCACACATGTGGTATCCCTGTACTCAGGAGAATCAGCAGAATGTATTTTGGGGTGCAATTCCACATATGCCCATGGCCTGTGTGAGCAATATATCATTTAGTGACAACTTTGTGCAAAAAAAAAAAAAAATTGTCACATTCCCACAACTTGTGTCAAAAAATAAAATATTCCATGGACTCAACATACCTCTCAGCAAATAGCTTGGGGTGTCTACTTTCCAAAATGGGGTCATTTGGGGGTGTTTTGTGCCATCTTGGCATTTTATGGCCTTCAAAACTGTGATAGGTAGTGAGGAGTGTAATCAAAAATCTATGCCCTTAGAAATCCTGAAGGCGGTGCTTGGTTTTCGGGGCCCCATACGCGCCTAGGCTCCCAAAAAGTCCCACACATATGGTATCCCCATACTCAGGAGAAGCAGCTGAACGTATTTTGGGGTGCAATTCCACATATGCCCATGGCCTGTGTGAGCAATATATCATTTAGTGGAAACTTTTTGTAATTTTTTTTTTTTTTCTCATTATTCAATCACCTGGGACAAAAAAAAAAATATTCAATGGGTTCAACATGCCTCTCAGCAATTTCCTTGGGGTGTTTACTTTCCAAAATGGGTCATTTGGGGGGGTTTTGTACTGCCCTGCCATTTTAGCACCTCAAGAAATGACATAGGCAGTCATAAACTAAAAGCTGTGTAAATTCCAGAAAATGTACCCTAGTTTGTAGGCGCTATAACTTTTGCGCAAACCAATAAATATACGCTTATTGACTTTTTTTTTACCAAAGACATGTGGCCGAATACATTTTGGCCTAAATGTATGACTAAAATTGAGTTTATTGGATTTTTTTTATAACAAAAAGTAGAAAATATCATTTTTTTTCAAAATTTTCGGTCTTTTTCCGTTTATAGCGCAAAAAATAAAAATGGCAGAGGTGATCAAATACCATCAAAAGAAAGCTCTATTTGTGGGAAGAAAAGGACGCAAATTTCGTTTGGGTACATCATTGCATGACCCCGCAATTAGCAGTTAAAGCGACGCAGTGCCAAATTGTAAAAAGTGCTCTGGTCAGGAAGGGGGTAAATCCTTCCGGGGCTGAAGTGGTTAATGGGCAAAAAGCTTCAAATATCACCACAGACTTCACACATAGATTATGTGTCATTTCTTCAGTGTTGTCACATGAAAAGATATAATAAAATATTTACAAAAATGTGAGGGGTGTACTCACTTTTGTGAGATACAGTGTGTATATATATATATATATATATATATATATATATATATATATATATATATATATATATAGAATGCTGTGAAAAAGTATTTGCCTCCTTTCCGATTTTGTTATTTTTTGCATATTTGTCACACTTAAATGACTCAGATCATCAAAATTTTTATTATTGCACAAAGATAACCCGACTAAATACAAAATGCAGTTTTTAAATGATGGTTTCATTTATTGAGGAAAAAAAGCTGTCCAAACCTGCTTGGCTTTATGTGAAAAAGTAATTGCCCCCTAAACCTAAAAAACTGGTTGTGCCACCCTTGGCGGCATCAACTGTAATCAAACATTTGGGATAACTGGCAAGGTCTATAAAGACATGGATGAGTTAGTTTGAAGTGGAGAAACTTGACTGGCCTGCACAGAGTCCTGACCTTAACTCAATAGAACACATTTGGGGTGAATTAGAGCGCAAACTATGAGCCAGGCCTTCTCATCCAACATCAGTGTCTGACCTCACAAATGCGCTTCTGGAAGAATGGTCTAACATTCCCATAGACACACTCCTAAGCCTTGTGGACATCCTTCCCACAATAGTTGAAGCTGTTATAGCTGCAAAAGGTGGGCCAACTCAATACTGAACCCTATGGACTAAGACTGGGATGCCATTAAAGTTCATGTGCTTATAAAGGCAGTAGGAATGAGCTTAACATTATTTCCATGGTTTGGAAATCTGTGGTATGTAAAAGAAGTTTCTACGACTAGGCTTTTTGTGTTGATGTTAGCATTGCCCTGCTGTTTGGCCAAATTGTACAGTTTTTCAGAAAGCTCTTTAAAGAGCTTTGTTATATCAACCAGTTTGTGTAATTTTTCTCCCTGGTCTGAATTGATGTGTTGAATAAAACATTGGCAGGGAAGAGGGTGCTTCTAAGTGCAGTAATAAAAAACTTTTAATGACAAGAGCAGTTAAAAACACTTACAAAATAGGTGTGATAAGAAAGCTCATCAATTAGTCCACAGCGTCCAGCGAGATGCCTCCTGGGTATTTTGACAGCTGCAGATGAAAGTGCAGCCGACCAGCGGTGGGAAGCACTGTGTCTCTGATCCAGGAAGGTGTGCTGTGCTGTCAGGATGAGCATGGAACGCAGGCACCTGTAAGTGATGTAAAAGAGACATGTTTCGGAGCAAGCTTCTTTTGAAGAAGGAGAGACTGGGCATGCTCTGAATTGCATGATCCGGTAAATGGGTTTTACAGGAAAGTACAAAAATACAATTCTCTTTTATTAAAATCATGGGTCACAGAGCAAGCTATATATCATGACAACTTGGAATGTCCCAAAGCAATGCTCATGAGGAGAGGGAGACACAGCAACCACTGTTAGGCCCAACACTACTGTGTAGCCCTCAAAACACTATGACAGAAAACAGCATGCTCAGCAGCCTTAATGGCCACCTGGTAAAACCTTGTAAAGGTGTGTACTGACAAACAGGTTGCAGGCCTGACACCTAATAATGGATAGCCCAGGAAGCTTCCACACCTCTGGTTGAGTACCTTTATACTTGAAATGGTAAACCTTGCCCTTCAAACCATATGCTGGGTACACATGTACACATGGGCCAAAAATCATCCAAAAAAGGTTGGTTTGGCAGGTACCGGACGACTTTCTGCCCATGTCTACTGCTCCTTGTCCGACAAAAGCCAGTCTCACAAACCTGCTTCTTCTGAATGAATATGCTGGAAAACCAGCACCCAAACAGCACCCGCAGTCAATAACTGAGAGTGCTGATCACTGTGTTTTGGTGGGGGTGCAGTAAGTGGGGGAGATCATTGCATTAACATCAGATGTGTTAGTATGGCGATCTATATGTTTTTTTTTTTTCCATTCAGCCCCCTGTGTTGAGTGAAAAAACTACCTGTGTGTACCCAGATATAAACTTGGGCTATAAGCTGACTAATACATTGTGAAATGTTCAACTTAGTAGCCACCTGGACTTCTCAGAGCTTTCAGGAAGGACAAACAATCAATTTGACTGCCTGGTTGCCATAGACATTTTCAAACACAGCCTGATAGCCCGAACCACAATTGTGCAGGGGGATTTTTCTCCTGGCGACTGAGAACCATGTCCTGTCACTGTCAGCTCAATAAAAAAAAAGCATTTGCTGGTAAAAAAAATTGTAAAAAAAAAAAAACGTAGATCCAATGTCAATCATGACGCCACCCACACCGCCGGACCCAAAAAAGAACAAAACAAAAACGCTCCACCCACCATGAAGGCAAACCACCGAATGGCTGGCTTGCCATATGAAAGTTCTTATATAGATAAGGGCGGGGCCACCTGGTGACGTCACCTGGTGGCAGCGCTCCTTTGTGACATCACAGATTGGTCCATGCTGGGTCTGTGTTATCACAAGGGGGCAATGCCACCAGATGATGACCTATATAAGAACTGTCAAACCGTGGGGGAGGCATTCGGCGGTCAATGAGTGTGGAGCGTTTTTCTTTTCTCTTTTTCTGGTGCGGCGGGCATTGTGATTGACAATGGATTTACTTCTGTGACATTGTTTTTCTATTTTTTTAATAAAGGATTTGTCAAAAACTGTCTGTGTTTTTATTACTTTTTGACAATTTTTTCGTGAATGGGTAGGGGTACTTTGCACCCCATACTCATTCACATAGGGGGCTGGGATCTGGAGGCCCCCTTGTTAAAGGGGGCTTCAAGATTCTGATATGCCCCCTGCCCACAACCCAGGGTTAGGGGGAAGAGACCCTTGTCCCCATCAACATGGGGACAAGGTGCTTTGGGGTGGGGGCAATTGCAACCGCGAGTCAAGCTAAATGTGATTTGACTATTTTTTTCTTTACAAATGTCATTTTTGCTGCAGCATGTTCTATATATGCTACAGATGCACCACTTTACGGACAGACTAAGGGGAACCCCCCCCCAGGCACTGTATTTTACAGGAATCTTAATTTTTTTTGTATCAACATATTTTTATTGAAAATTTAACAAATATAACAGATATGGTACACAACACAGAGAGCAACATATATAGTTGATTTATATCTTATTGCATTATAAGTATAGTCCGGTGTTGAATCATATCATAGTAGAGAGTTGGTCAACCCAGGGTGACCAAACCTTGTCAAATTTGCTACAGCTCATCAAGTTAATTGCCAGTAGTCGTTCATAGGTGTAATTGATGTATACAGTATTTATATATATATACACAGTATATGTGTCACTACCAGTCTCATGGGGTATGGGTAGATGTCTATTCCCAAGTTAAGAATAGCTAGACCCGGGTTAAGGGGAGTGAGAATCCCTGTGGTCTTTGACAGTAGGCGAAATGCCTGCCTCCAAAAACTGGTGAGATTTGGACATTCCCAGAGGATGTGTAGTGTTACCTACATGTCCACAGTTGGGAGACCTGCTCGGGAAGAATTTGGCTAACCTGTAGGGTGTGTAGTAACACCTATGTGTACATGTAAGTATCATTTCCCAGTAGTGGTTATTGCAGTGTGGGAATTTGCATACTGATTGAAGGGCCACTTGTCACTGTTTTAGGGAGTAAGATTCACCCAGGTCTTTTTCCCATTTTTGCATGGAGGTTTTTTTTTGAAGGGATCTTTGTCAGGTAGTACATTGTAAAATAGGGATATACCCTTTGCTGGAGACGTGTGTGAGGAGAGGAATACCCAGGCCCCAGGGGGAATCTTTATAACAGGTAATGGGTGCTTGGACAAGAAATTCAGGATATGGAGACAGGTAAAGTGTGCGTTGTTTGGGAGCTGGAAATCCGCTCTTAGGTGTTCCCATGTTTTAAATTTAGCATTGGACAAAAAGTTTTGTACTTTGTTTAGGCTACACATAAAAAGAGGTTTTGTATACAAGAATGGAATTATGGTTTCTAATGCTTAAAGAGGGAGATCAGGTAGTGCTATCTATGTGGATTGTCTAAACTGGGTACAGTTTAAACAAGACACGCATGGAACAAGATTCTCCATGCGTGTATGGACGCTGCCATGGGGAGGGGGGGGAGATGTCCCACAGTCTCCAAGTGTCATATATTAACAGTGGTGTGGGTGACAAGACTGTCTCAATAGCTAGCCATAGTGGTTCTGTTTGATTCCCAAACCAATATTTAAGTTGGTCTAATAATGCCCGTGCTAATAAGATCTCTGTTTAGCTAGATTTGCTCGGGCACATCTCGTTTTTTTGGCTTTCCATATAAATTTATTTAGTAGGCCCATCAAAGATTTGAGATAAGTTACTGGGACCAGAATGGGGAGTACCCTGAAGATGTATAGTAGCTGAGGTAGGATCATCATCTTAAAGCTAGCCCGCTGCCTACCTAAGTGAGTTCACATAGCGATATGTGATGGACCTGGTGTTTCGTTTTTTGTATCAAGGGTAAGAAATTGACTTGAGTTAGGGACTTTACTGATGCTGTTAGGGTGATGCCTATGTATGGTATGCCCTGGGAAATTTAGGTGAATGGTGGTTGTTCTTGAAGGTGTTGTTTAGCCTAGGGGGGGGACTCCTAGATTGAGTATAAGGGATTTAGAGAAGTTGACTTTGTAGTATGAGATAGAGCTGAATTGTGTTTGAATTTGATGCGCTTGGGGTAGTGATGTTGTTGGGTTAGTTAGAAGGAGGATGACATCATCTGAAAAGAAGTTGATAATATGTGGTCTGTGACTGAAATTAAATCCTGTGATGAGAGGATTTGTGCGGATAGACTCTAAAAAGGCTAGTGGCTTTATCATGAGATTAAAAATAGAGGGGGATAGAGGGCACCCCTGCTGGGTTCCATTGGATATAGCAAATGTTTTGGATAAGAGACCTGAAGTGTAGACTTGAGCTGAGGGGTAAGAATACAGGGCAAGAATTGTCAACATAATGGGGCCCTGAAAACCAAACTTAGATAATACGCTGCTCATGTAGTGCCAGTGGACTCCGTCAAACGCCTTCTCTGCGTCAATAGACAGCGACAGATAAGGTGTTTGGGTTCTTTCAGCAAAATGAATAACATTTAGAATTCTCCTGGTTGCATCAGAGGACTCCCTTCCCTTTACAAACCCCTTCTGGTCGCATTATATTAGAGAAGGTATTATAATGGATAAGCGCTGCTCTAGTAATTTGGAATAAATCTTGATGTCGGTGTTCAGAAGTGATATAGGTCTGAAATTGGCTGGGGTAACAGGGTCTTTTACGAGTTTGGGTAGAGTTACTACATAGGCCTTTACCATCTCCTGGGAAAAGTAGTAAGTTTGAGTTGCTTTAGAGTACACAGCAGTTATATGAGGGATTAATAGCTTGTCAAAGACCTTGTAGTATTTGAGAGGCCATCCAGACCTGGAGATTTGCCATTTGGTAGAGATGCTATGATCTTCCCTATTTGACTTGAGGTGAATGGAAAGTTGAGATGTAGGAGCTGTGATTCTGACAGTTTGGGTAAGTTTAAATGCTCTAAAAAGTCAGCGATAGCCTCCTCTGAGGGTTTTGGAGTATGAGGATCATTTTTGAGATTATATAATGCTCCATAGTACTCTGCAAACTGATTGGCAATTTCTTGCGGGTTGACTACCTTATGTTGTGTGGTAGGGTGGATCAAGTGTAAGATCCTTAGCTTAGATTGTGCTACCTTACCCTACTGGCCAGGAATGTACCCGCCCAATTGGCGTTAGCATAGGATTTGAGCTTAAGGCATCTTAGGTGTTTGTGATACTTTTGCATTAGCAGTGTTCTCAACTCTTCTGATGGTGTTGACTTGTTATTAGTTTCTAATCTATGAATTTCAGTAGTAATTTTGTTTAGGTGTAGATCATAGCATCTTTTGGCTCTGGCTCCTTGTTGTATGAGTATTCTTCTTATGTACGCTTTTTGTGCATTCCACAGGGTACATGAGTCCTCAACCATCTCAGCGTTAATTACAAAGAAGTCCCTGTGATGTTGGGTAATAAATTTTGAGCTGACAGGCTCTTGCAGTAACCTGACATTACAACGCCAGATGAGGATTGAGGAGGGAGCACCCTGTTCATCCATAACAAGAGATACAGCAACATGATCAGACCAAGTTATATTATGAATTTGGGAGGAAGATAAAGTGCCTTGAAAAAGTATTTATACCCCTTGAAATTTTCCACATTTTGTCATGTTACAACAAAAAATGTAAATGTATTTTATTGGGATTTTATGTGATAGACCACCACAAAATGGCACATACTTGTGAAGTGGAAGGAAAATGATAAATGGTTTTCAATTTTTTTTTACAAATGAATATCTGAAAAAGTGTGATGTGCATTTGTATCCAGCCCCTTTTACTCTGATACCCCTAACTAAAATCTAGTGGAACCAATTGCCTTCAGAAGTCACCTATTCAAGAACAAAGCCATTGTTGAAAGAAAGCCATATGTGTGGCGGAAAACTAACACTGCACATCACCCTGAACACACCATCCCCACAGTGAAACATGGTGGTGACAGCATCATGTTGTGGGGATCCTTTTCTTCAGCATTGACAGGGAAGCTGGTCAGAGTTGATGGGAAGATGGATGGAGCCAAATACAGGGCAATCTTACAAGAAAACCTGTTAGGCCGCGTGCACACGGTCGGAATTTCTGACAACAAATGATCGATGTGAGCTTGTTGTCGGAAATTCCGACCGTGTGTAAGCTCCATCAGACATTTGTTGTCAGAATTTCCGACAACAAAAATTTGAGAGCTGGTTCTCAAATTTCCTGACAACAAAATCCGTTGTCGGAAATTCCGAACATGTGTACACAATTCCAACGCACAAAATTCCACGCATGCTCGAAATCAAGCAAAAGAGCTGCACTGGCTATTGAACTTCATTTTTCTCGGCTCATCATACGTGTTGTACGTCACTGCGTTCTTGATGTTCGGAATTTCCAACAACATTTGTGCGACCGTGTGTATGCAAAACAAGTTTGAGCCAACATCCGTCGAAATAAATCCAGGATTTCGTTGTCGGAATGTCCGATCGTGTGTACGTGGCATTAGAGTCTGCAAAAGACCCTAAACATACAGCCAAGGCTGCAAATGAATGGTTTAGATCAAAAAATATTCATGTGTTAGAGTGGCCCAGTCAAAATACAGACCTAAATCCAATTGAGAATCTGTGTCCAGACCTGAAGATTGCTGTCCATCCAATCTGACAGAGCTTGAGCTATTTTGCAAAGAAGAATGGGCAAAACTGTCACTCTCTAGATTTGCAAATTTGATAGAGACATCCCCAAAAAGACTTGCAGCTGTAATTGCAGTGAAAGGTGGTTCTATAAAGTATTGAGTCAGAGGGGCTAAATACCAATGCAAGCCACACGTTTCACATATTTATTTGTAAAATATTTTGAAAACCATTTATCATTTTTCTTCCACTTCACAATTATGTGCCACTTTGTGTTGGTCTATCACTTAAAATCCCAATAAAATACATTTACCTTTTTGGTTGTAACATGACAAAATGTGGAAAATTTCAAGGGTTATGAATACTTTTTCATGGCACTGTACCCTCTGTAACAACCACTTGTCAGTTAAAAACATATCAATGCAGGAGTATGTATGATGTCTGGGGGAGAAATAGGTGAAATCTTTTTTGTTTGCATGTTGACACCTCATGCAACTGCAGGAAATTATGTAGTAAGGCTCTACGGTTTGAGGTACCAGAGGAAGTGTCCAAGTGGGGATTGGACATGAGATTAAAGTCTCCACAAAGTAGTAAATGTCCATATTTTTTGGGGTTTATATGTTTGAGCAGTCTGCGGAGGAATCTCATTTGATGCATGTTAGGACGGTATTATGTATGGGCCCATATTGTGTATGGGCGTGCATTTATGTCACAGATATGAATGGTGTATTACCTTCATTGTCCAGAACAGCTTTTTGAGTTGAAAGGCCAGGGTATTTCTTATAGCTACGAGCACCCCATTTTTTTTTCTCTGAGGCACAAGAGAGAAAGACCTGTGGATATTGCTTGTGAGAGCATTTGGGGACATTAGAGGCAAGAAAGTGTGTTTCCTGTATGCTTATGATATCAGCATGGTTCTTTAGGGCCTCTTTCCACATTGAGTAATGCTTGGCTGGATAATTCAGACCTTTAACATTCAGGGATAGACACTTAATGATCATAGTAGATAGTTATTTCAAGTGTGTGGAAGGAAATCAGCACTTACTGCGGAAGCTGCAATGCAGGTCGGGTGGGGTTGTGCAGAGATGTGCTTGGTAGTCCTTTCTTCTGTTAAGATGAGGAGAAGCGTTGGCTGCTGACAAAGGTGCAGGCTGGTAGGATGCAGATATGTGCTGGGTCATCATTAGTGAGCATGGGGTTATCTCTGGTAGTTGTCATACCGGAAGAACATATGACAAAACAAAGGAGAGCAAATTGTAATAGAAGCAAACAAAATAGACTGATAAAAAGGGAATTACCTAAAGGATTTGTGAACAATATGTGTTGTTCATAAGAACTGAGGGGAATAGAAAAGATTTTCATATTCGATCATAACCGAGAGAAATCCATGGTGTATCAGGTTGCTGCTGTTCAGGAGCCACTGTGAGAGGTTTTTTTTTTTGCTTGAGGATTTTTTATAAGACACAACCTGCCAATTTGTTTCCATGTTAGGAGGCTTATCCACCTGAATGGAGTCTGGTGGTGGTTCTAGTATGATGCCCCACTGGCTAAGGGTAGTCAGACCCTCTGTCAGGGAAATAACCAAAATCAATCCTGTCAGCATCGCCGTTTCCCTGTGCGCATGCACGGTGGAATGGCGCTTCGGCACATGCGCGTTCGCGGTCCGGCTGAACGGGGCGCGTGCATGCGCAATAGCGCACGCATAACATGAGTCCTCTGCCTGCCTATAAAAGCTGCCTTGCTGTTTAACAAATTGCTGGTTTGTCTCTCAGCTTCCCTGTGATCTTGTTCCTGTTACCTGCTTATCGATTACCTGTTGTGACCCGAATTGCCTTGACCTACTCTGACTCTCTCCTGGATTTGACCCCCTGGCTTGTTTAATGGACTTGTTTACCTCTGGTGTTTGACCCTCAGCCTGTACTCGGATTGCCTTCTCCTGCCTTGACCCTCAACCTGTGACCCAGATTTATCTTCAGTCTCCAGTACCTAGAACCTCTGCCTGTTTTGGAACTTTGCTGTTGTCTCCTGTGTTTGACCCTCAGCCTGCTCTTGGATTTTCTCTCAGCCTTGCATCCTGGTTCCCAGCCTGTCCTTGACTCTGTTTGACCCGCTGGTCCTTCACCTGCCAGCACCTTCACAGCTATCTAGCTCCTCGCTGACCTTCACGCAAGATCTACCCATCCTGCTGGTAGCTTGTGCCTCTTTGTGCAATTCACCCTCTGTACCATCTCCAGGGGGTGGAGTGCACTTTGTCGCAAGAGTGAACCGCTCTCTGCATCTTGGCCTCGGTGAGTACATTAATCTGACAGTACAAACCAGCCATGTCAGAGGCCAACAGAGCGTGTTCTCCTCTTGAAGTACTATGCCAGCAAGTCACAGCTCTCACAGAAGCAGTCCAGAAATTACAAGAGGGTTATGTTCAGATCGACGGTCGCCTTCAGCAACTTGCCGGAGCACCTGCACCAGCTTCTGCAGCGTCAGCACCCTCCAGTGGGGCCTCCTCTTCTCAGGTCCAGTCTAGTCCTGCTGTAATGATGGCTGTTCCCGAACCTAGAGTCCCCATACCGGAGCACTTCACGGGTGACCTAAAGAAATTCAGAGCGTTCAAAAATGCCTGTTCCTTGTACTTAGCCCTTCAACCCAGGACTTTTTCCTCTGAAATTGTGAAAGTTGGGTTCATCATCTCCCTACTATCCGAGGAGCGACAGGCCTGGGCTCACAGCCTCATGGAACAGAGGAGTACTATACTAAATTCTATGGATACCTTTTTTCAAGGCTATGGGTCAACTATATGATGATCCTCAGCGCACAGCCACAGTCGAAACCACTTTCCATACCTTGTTTCAAGGAAGGTGACCAGTTGAAGACTATACTGTTGAATTCCGTAAATGGTCAGCTGACACTGGGTGGAACGAGGCCGCCCTTAGATATCAATACCGCCAGGGCCTTAAAGACGAGCTAGCTCGGGTTGAGACCTCTGCTTCTCTGGAGGACTTAATTCAATTAGCTACTAAGCTACTCCCACCACTCCCGGTTCCTTCAGCCACTTCTGCTCCGGAAGGAGAACCCATGCAACTAGGACTGGTCCGATCTCCTCTCACCCCTGATGAAAGGCAATGGAGACGCCAAGCCAACCTATGCCTGTACTGCGGAGGGTCCGGACATTATCTACCTAACTGCCCTGTGAGACCTAGTAAGTTTTTTCCACAGTCTATTATGAATTACCAAGCCACAGGTTTTACTCAGTCTTACGTCACCCTTTCTGTCTCCTTACAGTTGCTGGAAGAGGAGATTCAACTACCGGCTATCATTGACTCAGGGGCATGCAGTTGCTTTATGGACATTTCCTTAGCCCAAAAATTACACGTTCCGTTCCAGAATAAGAAACAAAACCTTCTGGTCCATCTGGCTGATGGATCCCTTCCTTGTTCCGGACTAGTCTCACAGGAAACTCAACCCATTCTTACCACCACAGACTCCGGCCACCGAGAGTTCCTACGCTTTGACCTCATCAGTTCTCCTTTGTTTCCTATTATATTGGGGCTCCCCTGGCTACAAGCTCATAACCCCCAAATTAACTGGAATAAGAGAGAGATTGCCTTTTCCTCTAGCTACTGCTCCCAGCACTGTCTCAGCCTCAGCTTCCTGCTTTACAGTGGTTCCGGCATCTGACAATCTCCAGCACGTTCCTCCAGTGTACCTCGATTTCAAAGACGTCTTTGATAAGAAAAAAGCTGACTGTCTACCACCTCACCGATCCTACGATTGCCCCATTGAACTGTTACCTGGTTCTGAGATTCCTTTCGGGTGCATATTCCTCCTGTCTGAAGCAGAATTGGAGGTCCTTAAAAGCTATATTGATGAGAACCTGGAAAAAGGCTTCATTCGCCCTTCCTCTTCTCCAGCCGGAGCTGATATTTTCTTCGTTGGGAAAAAAGATGGCTCTCTAAGACCTAGCATCGACTACAGGGAACTCAACAAAATAACTATTAAGAACCGATACCCACTTCCACTCATCCCAGAGTTATTCCAGCGTTCCAGACTGCCCAAATATTTTCCAAGTTAGATTTACGGGGTGCATATAACCTTATTAGAGTCCGTGCTGGTGACGAATGGAAGACCGCTTTCAGGTCCCGATTTGGGCATTACGAATACTTAGTGATGCCTTTTAGGCTGTGCAATGCCCCGGCCACTTTCCAACATCTGGTAAACGATATTTTTCGAGACTATCTTGATAACTTTGTAGTCGTTTACTTGGATGACATCCTCATTTTTTCTGCCACCATTGAGCTACACCGAACCCATGTGAAAAAAGTTCTCACCATCCTCAGGAGACATAGACTGTACCTCAAGGCTGAAAAATGCGAGTTTGAGAAAACTATTGTCCAATTTCTAGGATTTGTCATCTCTACTGAAGGGGTCGCTATGGACCCACAAAAGGTCAAGGCGATCCAGGAATGGCCTGCTCTGGTAGACAAGAAAGGAGTTCAAAGGTTTATCGGTTTCGCCAACTTCTATCGAAGATTTATTGTGGGTTTTTCCTCCATTGTCTCAACCATCACTCAGCTAACTCGTCAACACAGTCATTTTCAGTGGTCCCAAGAGGCCCAGGAAGATTTTGTCAAATTAAAGACTTTATTCATCTCTGCACCAATTCTGCAGCATCCAGATCCAGTTCTTCCATTTGTGTTGGAGGTTGATGCCTCCGAAAACGCCACTGGAGCCATTCTTTCTCAAAGACGAGGTCCTAAGGCACTCCTGCATCCAGTAGCCTTTGCATCCCGGAAACTAAGTCCCCCAAAGAGGAATTATGATGTTGGTGACCAGGAATTGTTGGCTATCAAGTTCGCTCTGGAGGAATGGAGATATCTGCTGGAGGGTGCGTCCCATCCTATCACAATTTTTACTGATCACAAGAACCTGGAGTACCTTAGGACAGCCAAACGCTTGAGACCCCGACAGGCACGATGGGCACTCTTTTTCTCCAGGTTCAACTTCCATATTTTATATAGACCTGGTTCCAAGAATGGGAAAGCGGACGCACTCTCCTGGATGTTTCCAGAACCTCTCCAGTTAACAGAGCCCAGTACCATTTTGTCACCACAAAATTTTTGTCTTCTTACCCAGTCTGATTTGACAACCGCCATCAAGACAGCATCCAGTCACTGTACTGATCCAGAGGTACCCTCCTTGGAGAGGCATGACAACTTGCTTTGGGCCCCGAATAAGATTTTTGTTCCCCTGGAAGTAAGACCTTTAATTTTAAGAACCTTTCATGATCATAAGCTGGCCGGTCATTTTGGAACACAGAAGACCTCGGAATTAATTTCCCGTTCCTTTTGGTGGCCTGGTTGGAGGCGGGACTGCAAAGAATATGTCTCTCTCATTCATTACTTGCCAACGGAGTAAGGGGTCTATAGCCAAGGCTGCTGAGGCCCTTACCTATTCCAGAACGGTCATGGGCAGAAGTTTCTATGGACTTTATTGTCGATTTGCCACCCTCAGAAGGATTTACCACCATTCTGGTCGTTGTTGACCGCCTCTCAAAGATTTTCTACCCATGATAGGCACTCCTTCTGCTCTAGACACAACCAACATCTTTATTAAAGAAATAGTAAGGCTGCATGGGGTCCCTGTTAGTATCGTCTCAGACAGAGGCGTCCAATTTGCTTCCAAGTTTTGGAAGGAGCTCTGCAAGTCACTGGAAATTAAGGTTTGTCTCTCTTCTGCATACCATCCCCAGAGCAATGGACCAGACGTTAGAACAATATCTCCATTGTTTTTAATCCAGCTCCCAGGATGATTGGTCTTCTCTTCTGCCCTACGCAGAATTTGCTTACAAAAATTCCATACATACAGCTACTAACCAAACACCTTTTTGGGCAAATTTCGGTTTTCACCCCTCTTTTCTTCCAGATTCCGTTCCTGAAACCTCAGTCCCTGCCGTCCAAGATCGAGTAACCTCTATCCAAACAAATTTTCAAAGGATCCAGTAGACCATGCAAGAGGCTCAAGACAGTTACAGGAAGTATTATGAAAAAGGAAGAAGAAACCCTGACTTCAATGATAGGTGAGAAAGTTATCCGCCACTAATCTCAGATATCCCTCACGAAAATTGGGCCCTAGATTCATAGGGCCATTTAAGATCAAAAGAATGGTGAATCCTGTAGCCTTCGAGCTAGCATTACCTAGCTCCTATAGGATACACCCAGTATTCTATGTATCCCTTCTAAAACCAGTGGTCCCCAGTCAATTTCCTGGAAGAGAGGAACTTCCTCCCCCTCCAGTTGAGGTTGATGGAGAGAATGAATTTGAGATAGATGCCATACTAAACTGCAGGAAGACAGGTAGACAACTGCAATATTTGATTAAATGGAAGGGGTATCCCCCCTGAAGATAACTCTTGGGTACCCTCCGGGAACCTACATGCTCCTTGGTTGATCAAAGTCTTCCACCAGGAACATCCAGAGTTAATGGCAAGTTTGGGCATCCCCTTGGGGGGGCACTGTCAGGGAAATAACCAAAACCAATCCTGCCAGCATCGCCGTTCCCCTGCATGTATGCACAGCGGAATGGTGCTTCGGCGCACGCACGTTGCGGTCCGGCTGCACGGCGCACGCATAACGTGAGTCCTCTGCCTGCCTATAAAAGCTGCCTTGCTGGTTAACAAATTGCTGGTTTGTCTCTCAGCTTCCCTGTGATCTTGTTCCTGTTACCTGCTTATCGATTACCTGTTGTGACCCGGATTGCCTTGACCTACTCTGACTCTCTCCTGGATTTGACCCCCTGGCTTGTTTAATGGACTTGTTTACCTCTGGTGTTTGACCCTCAGCCTGTACTCGGATTGCCTTCTGCTGCCTTGACCCTCAGCCTGTGACCCGGATTTATCTTCAGTCTCCAGTACCTAGAACCTCTGCCTGTTTTGGACTTTGCTGTTGTCTCCTGTGTTTGACCCTCAGCCTGCTCTTGGATTTTCTCTCAGCCTTGCATCCTGGTTCCCAGCCTGTCCTGGACTCTGTTTGACCCACTGGCCCTTCACCTGCCAGCACCTGCACAGCTATCCAGCTCCTCGCTGACCTTCATGCAAGATCTACCCATCCTGCTGGTAGCTTGTGCCTCTTCGTGCAATTCACCCTCTGTACCATCTCCAGGGGGTGGAGTGCGCTTAGTCGCAAAAGTGAACCGCTCTCTGCATCTTGGCCTCAGTGAGTACAATAATCTGACACCCTCGTCTAGGGAAGGACACAGTGATGGTGACCCCATTGTGGGTAATAGAGGGTAGTTCAGGGTATTTCCATTTGTGTGAATTATGATGGTTGCGTAGAGCTTTGGTTATGGTGGCCAGATTGGGTCAGTGCTGAAGAGTGTGCCTGGAAAGATCATGGAGCAGCTTTAGGGAGGTATATTGGCTCGGGCGCATCTAAAAGAATTTCCTTTGTACGGTAGAAGTACAGACTAAGCAGCACATCCCTAGGCACATCACCTGCTAAGAATGATGGTTTAGGCACTCTGTGGACCCTATCCAATGTGAGCTCCATCGCTGGTAGTGTGGGTGCAAGAAGGGAACATTTCTTGAACATACTGTGGAAGCTGGTTAGCCTGCATCATTTCAGATATCCCCATGATGTTTAAGTTGTTTCACCTGAATCTATCCTCCGAGTTGGCTATTTCATCTTTGAGAGACAGAATTTCTTCATTGTGTGCACCGTGTGCATCCACCATTGTGTTAAAAGAAGTGGAATACTCTCTGCACTACGTGATATATTCTGTCCCCTATTATCTGGACCTCCTGCTGACATTTTTTGACTGTAGAGATCATGTCATTGTGTAGAGATGATCTGAAGGACATCAGCATGTCCAGTACAGTGTATGACACTGGCTAGCCAGATGTGGGGAAACCAGCAATGAGGTCATGTGTGGCATAATCATAAGGGCCCCTGTGGGGCCTGCTGTCCACTCATCTCCATGTCCGGGAACCAGTGTTCCCCATTTGGGGAGGCCGTGTGCTGTCTAGACTTGACTGGGCATCTGGTAGTGGGGGTGGATGCTGCATAGGAGGATCCACTGATCGGTAGAGCCTTTGACTCGGCAGTTTTCTGTGTGTTATGGCTGGCATATGAGGCTGTGGCCTGCCGTTTGGCCGCAAGGCTCGGGTGCACCGCTCTTTTGTTGGAGCCCCCTTGAGGCAGAGGAGAAGAAGCCGGACAGCTTGCGGGGCTGTGGTGGCGGCTCCTTTCTTCTCCGCGGCATCACTGGCATTTGCCTGTGTCCTCTATGCAGGATGCAGCTGGCTGTATGGCGGTGGTGCTCCGATGGATGCAAGTTTCCCCGGCAGTCTGGCAGAGCTCCTTGGCTAAGTGGCCATATTGGGGCTCGGTTACTACGCCCCTCTCTGAATTTTTAATTTTTATTGTTGCACTTTAGGCATCATTAAAATCACTACTCCTACTTCCGGTTCCGGCGCCGCATGGAGTAGCTGTCTCTCCTCACAGCTCCCGCACCAGGACGAAAAAACCTGCCTATAAAACCGGCCCTGAAGCCCGAATCGACCCCCGGTCACCTCAGGCACCTGTACCCTGCACATGGACCGGTTCGTGGAAGTCCGCGGCCCCCGATCCAATACGGCCCAAACGGCGCCGCCGCCACAGCCGCTAATCGAGGCCCCGGCTTCGGCCTACACGGACCAGCAACCAGACGCGCACCCAGCAGACATGGAAGTAAGTGGCAGTGCAGCCCCTCACGCATCTCCACAAGCTCCCCAAACTCAGCCAAAACCCCAAGATGCCTCTCCTCAAGCCCCTCTCTCCCAGGCCTTTCAAACGCCGGCCTCCACTCCACATCATACAGGGGACCACACCACAGAGCGCATCGCACAAGCAGTTGCAGCCCTCCTGTCCCCCATGATTGCCACATCTGTGGAGAAAGCTGTAAATGCAGGGATGAAACAAATTAAAGCCCAGCTAGGAGAGCATAACACCAGGCTACATGACCTGGAACACCGCCTTTCCAGTATGGAAGAAGAGATGTACCAAGCCCAAGCCACAGAACAGGCGCAGGACAAGACAAATCAATTCATACTACAAAAACTCGACGATTTGGAGAATAGGTCCAGAAGGAGCAACCTGCGATTCGTAGGATTACCCGAATCGCTACAATCATCTGCTCTAACAGACTTTTGCTCCCATCGCATCCCTGAAGCACTAGGCCTAACAGGCCCCTGCGCGGTGGAACGCGCCCATAGAATGGGACCATATAATGAAGAACGCAAGAGCCCTCGCCCCATCATCGCCAAATATCTAAACTACGCAGACAAAGCCCTCATTCTCCAAAAATTCAGACAAACCCGCACACTCCAAATCGATGGTGTGAGAATCCTGATTTTTGCCGATTACTCCATCGAGGTCTCCAAGAAACGCAAAGCCTTCCAACAGATTTGCACAGAACTCTTCAAGCAACAAATCAAGTTTACTCTAGCATTCCCAGCCACCCTACGCCTCAAATCTCCCAACGGCGACCAGCTATCCTTCCAGGATCCACCAGAAGCGGAAGCCTACGTGCGATCGTTACTCTCCAACAACCAACAGCACACCCCCTCCAAGGGCACCCCACTCAACCGCTCCCTGGACCAACGGAGCCCACGCAAAGACTCTCCCAAACGCTTCAGACCCTCATTTCCGGAACAGCATCGCTTCACTCCTCGCTGAACTGTAACTCGCATTCGCAATTGCGGACTTCCCAACTTACGGGCAATTCCCCAACTTGCCCCAACTCAGGTCTTTTCTCTCACCCTCCCTCCACGGTATCACGTAATGTATAACGCTATTTTGTTATGATTGGCTCTCAGTTTTAAGAGGCTTTGTTATAATGTTTCTTTTATCCTTTTCGGAATAACATCTTGTTTTGAAAACAGTTTTCTTACCAGTCTATGTCCTCCTGGCTTCACTGTGTACGGCAACATGCTATCTCCCCCCCCCCCTCCAAATTCTACTTTCTACCCTCAAGAGCATGCACAGACTCCTGTCACCCTTCCACGGGCTTTTGGGCCACACTCCATAACTGTCCTGTTATGGGAGCTGACCTACACAGTGAACCCATGCGGAAAAAAGCGAAGTGCTTAGGCTTAATGGTTATGTTACCCCCAATGTTACTTCCCCTCCATGGTTTACCTCCTTCCTCCTCCTACCCCCGTCCACGGGGCCCAAAACATCTTCCCCTTACATCCAATGTGACTCTTGATCATTGTGCAAATAGCACGAACCCTACCATAGCTGGTGACTTACCCCATCATACACAAATTGGTAAATGCACAACATCTGCCCATACCCCTCACAACCCCCCCCTAACATGAAAATAATTTCCTGGAACGTAAAGGGTCTCAGATCCCCTCAAAAAAGAATGAAAATCCTCAGGCATCTTAAACGGCTCAAAACAGATATAGCCCTACTCCAGGAATCTCACCTGTTAGCCTCAGACTTCCACCGTATGCAGAAGCTCTGGGTTGGCACTGTTCTAGGATCCGAGGCAGCAGGACGCAAAGCTGGTGTCCTCCTACTCATTCACAAAAATCTCCCTTGCTCAATCCTGTCGACAAAAACTGACCACCAGGGCCGCCTGCTCACCACACATGTCAAAATAGGCTCCAAAGAGCTCATAATCTCAAATGTCTACGCCCCTAACAGCCCCAACAAACAGTTCTACTCCGAGCTCTCCAGTTGGCTTCTGGAAAGCACTCACCTCCCCCACCTGATCGGAGGGGACTTCAATGACACCCTTCATCTGATAGACGACAGATCCTCACCTAAAAACCCAAACTCACGATCCACCACCCCAGCCCCTACCCTCTTCGCAAACACCATGGACTCTATCCATATCCAGGACCTTTGGCGCCTCTCCCACCCAACAGACAGGGAATTTACATTCTACTCCAACCCTCACAAAATATTCACAAGGATTGACTACTTCTTTGGCTCCGACAACTTAATCCCTTTCCTCCAAAGCACCACCATTCATGACATAACTATCTCCGACCACGCACCCGTAGAGGTTACTCTCGACAATCTAAACTTACCCCCCCACCCCAACATCTGGCGTTTTCCCTCTTTCCTCCATAACAACACTGACTTCCAACAATACATGTCCGATGCATGGACCGAATACTCCTCCAACAATGCCCCTCACATACATGACCCCAATCTATTCTGGGATGCCGGCAAAGCCTACCTAAGAGGCCGTATCATCTCTTACGCAACCTCCTTTAAACGCAATACCCTATCCAAATACAAAGCAGCCAGCTCACGCCTACACCAGGCACAACTAGCTCTATATACCTCAGACTCCCCAGCCAACCGAATGGAATGGCAGGCAGCTAAGAGGGACTTTGACACATGGGTAAACACCCTTGAACACACCAAACAGGCCCACTTAGAAGCCTCTTTCCACAAATTTGGAAACAAAGCAGGCAAACTCTTATCCAGACTGTGCAAAGGCCCTTTTCGCCCCACCCACATTACATCACTCCGCGACAGTACAGGCACCCTTCAATCCACTCCACAAGCCATCAACAAAGTTATGCAACAATTCTACTCTACACTTTATGCCACAGATCCCATAGACACACAAAAAGCACGCGCTTTCTTAGGAAAAACAAGCTTACCCAAGATCTCTACACTACAACTAGAAACTCTTAACGCCCCCATAACCCTCTCTGAAATTTCAACAACCATACGCCACTTGACCCTATCCAAAGCCCCTGGCCCGGACGGCTTCACTAGCGAATTTTATAAGACCCTCCAACCCATTCTAGAACCTACCCTCCTCCAAGTATACCGGAATATCTGGTTGGGGGGCTCCTACCTACAGTCAGGGAACCAAGCTCTTATAAAATTACTATCAAAAAAGGGCAAAGACCCCCAAGAACCAGGCTCATACAGGCCCATCTCCCTTCTCAACCTAGACGTGAAAATCCTCTCCAAAATTATAGCCACTAGGTTGGCCGACATTGTCCCTTCCTTAATCCACCCCGCTCAATCAGGCTTCGTGAAAGGTAGAACCGCCACCCTCAATATCCGCAAAGTCATGATGGCCCTAGAACACGCACTCCATCACCCAAACACCAACCACGCCATTATCACATTAGACGCAGAAAAGGCCTTCGATAATGTTAGCTTCGACTGGCTTTTTATGACAATGTCGGAAATGGGTTTCTCTGGCCCTTTCCATCACCTCATCACTGCCATGTACACAGCCCCATCAGCAAAGTTAGTGGTAGCAGGACTCATGTCAGAAGAATTTCGCCTTCACAAGGGCACACGCCAAGGATGTCCTCTATCCCCACTTCTCTTTAACATCGCCCTAGAACCCCTGTCCAGATATTTAACACTAACAGCCCCCTTACATGGCATAAAAATAGGCACACATGACCTACGTACCTCTTTATTTGCAGATGACGTTCTTATATTCTCGGCCAACCCCCCCTCGGATATGTTAACCATCAAAAAGGTGTTTGACGAATTTCGCTTGTGCTCCGGCCTACGCATTAACTACAGCAAAAGCGAAATTCTCCCCATAGGCACACACTCTGTACCACAATGGGCCCAAACATCTGTCTTCCCAGTCGCGAAATTCCACATAACATATTTAGGGATAAAAATAGGAAAGCTCCCCTCCTCGATATATCATTTAAATTACCCTCCTCTGCTGTCGAAAATATCTCAAGAATTAAATGCCTGGATGGACCTGCCCCTCTCGCTCTTGGGAAGATGCCACCTAATAAAAATGGTCAGTTTCGCAAGATTACTATACCCACTACAAACTATTCCATTATTACTTCTACACAAAGATGTATCCTTGCTCAACTCCTCCTTCTCCAAATTCCTATGGCGAAACAAAAGACCACGTATTGCTCTAAAAAAACTGTATCTTCCCAGGCGCGAAGGGGGCATCAGTTTACCGCACACTAGACTGTACAATATAGCATGTTTACTTAGAACCAGCATTGATTGGATAACTCAATCCTCCCGCTACTCAAACTTCTCCCTGGAATCGGACATGGCCCACCCCTACTCGCTAACAGGTCTCCTCCACTGCAGATGGAAGTCAGTCCCCCCCCCCCCACCAACATAATCTTCTGTTGAGAGATACAGCGGTGGCTTGGAGAGAATCTAGAAAAATACTAAAGATATCCCCCTTCATGTCATCTCATCTCCCGATCCAAGGAAACCCGGCCTTCCCACAGGGACTAGACCACAAACCTTTCAAAATATGGGAACGGAAAGGCCTAACAAAATTCTCCTCCCTCTGCAACATTCAGACGGGTCGACCACTGCCTTTTACCAACATTGCCGAATCCTTCGCTCTTCCCACCTCACATTCTCTTCACTATGGGCAATGCATCAGCTTCCTAAAGGAGACATGTATACAAGCAGAGAAAAGGTTTCCGCCAAACATCATAGACCAAATGATTTCAAACGACTCCTACAAAACCTCAGACATTTACAAACCCCTCCTACTCAAATCATCTCCACCCCTCTCAACATCATCAATCAAAAACTGGTCTAAAGATTTCCCAGACTCCAACCTAGTGGAAAAAATCGTGCAAGGTCTCAACTCCGTACAACGGCTTACACCCAATGAAGTTTGGAGAGAAACGCAATTAAAAATATCCCACAGAGCTTATATGCCCTTTTCATCGTCAAAGACGGACACTAGCAAAGCCTTTTGCCCACTATGCCACCTCCGGAAACCTACCCTAGCTCACCGCTTCTGGAGCTGCTCATACATTTCAACTTTTTGGGACCAAGTTCTTGCCTACATATTCGAAGTGACCCTACTAAAACTACCCAAAGACCCGCTACTCCTCATATTCGGCTACTGGGACCCTCTACTCCTACCCTGGTCCAACCTCGCCAACAGCGACACAAGCCCCTCAGGAAATTTGAAAGTCAACACCCCACACAAAGGGTGGCTCCTAACCTGTCTGCTAATCGCAAGAAGGACTATCTTAAAACATTGGATATCTCCACCCCACCCCAACATTGCACATGTCAAAAGAGAGCTTCTACACCTACTCATCAAAGACCGCATTAACACGGACTTCAAACAGAAAAATTCCTCAGACCGCTTCCATTTGAAATGGCACGCCTTTATGCTCTCATCTCTTTCTCAAGAAGAAATAGCCAACATGAACAAATCCACCTTCTCCTACCACGACTCTTACCAACAGCTACGAAACAAAACAAAAATCCTTTCACAAGAGGTGTCACCCTGAACCATCCTCAACTATCCGGACCACCACGTGAGCTACTCAACACACAAATCCAAGATCTTCAACTATCCAGCATGAAACCTAAAGTCTACCAGCTATCCTACCCACAAACCGTTCGCAATATGGCACATTGTCTAAGATCAACCGGACAATATACCCTCACGAACTACCACTCCCTCTTCCATCTCTTGCCCCCCCTACCCCCCCCCCCCCCACTCCCTCCCTGGTTTTGAGTTCCTACCAAACCTACAGGTATTTGATTGATATTAAACAAGTTAATACCCGCAGTAATAGTAATAATTGGTTCCATCCAGGCATCCACCACATTACTCTACGATCACTAGGTTTGGGATCTGTTTAATTCTGTATAATTGTGTACCGAACTCTATCCCATATCTGTGAAAGTACAAGTATTTCAAATTACCTGTATGTATCACAATATCTATATATATCAAATATCTGTATACATCACTGTATTTTATACCTTCTGTTATATATTTGAAAAGCGAAATAAAAACTTTTTGAAAAAAAAAAAAAAAAAAAAAATCACTACTCCTGAAAGAATTTTTTTTAAAAAAAAGTTTGCATTGATACAGCGCAGTACCCAGACCCCCATACCCCTTAATGGCCAATTACTTGTATATAACACTTCAAGATGGGCACTTTTGATTTCTCATGTTTGGCTCCCATAGACATCAATAGAGTTCATTCATCAGGGCATCTCTAATAAAGAGGGCCCCCTTGTCCTCTGTGATGATCTTACAGTAAATACCTCTACACCAAGTTCACTATACGGACCACAAATGTATTTATACATATTGATCATATCCTCTGTTAATCTTGAAAATAAATAAAATAAATAAATGCATTAGAATAAATTAGCATAGTTGAGATCCTCCATGCTTCTTATCAGTTTGGTTGCCCTTCTCTGCACTTTCTCCAATTTCTTTAAGTGAACTGGTGCCCAAAACTGAACTGCATATTCTAGGTGAGGTCTTACTAATGATCTGTACCGGGGAGTCCATACCTCTTTAATACCAGAAAGGATTTTGCATGCTTTTGGTAATTTCAGCTTTGCATTGCATGCTATTATTAAGCCTGTGATCTACCAGAACACCCAAATCCCTCTCCACCATTGATTCCCCCAGTTGTACTAGCCCTAGTATGTATGATGTGTGCATATTTTTAGCCCTCAAGTGCATAACTTTACATTTATCAGTAATAAACCTAATTTGCCAATTAAATAGTGTATTAAAGGCGTTGTAAAGGCAGAAAGTTTTTTCTCTATGCATTAAGAGGAAAAATCTTCTGTGTGTAGCAGCCTCCTCAGCACCCACTAATTGCTTACCTGAGCCCCATCTCTCCCCAGCAATCTCCGCAAGTGTCTTACCTGTCTGGGACTCTCCTCCTGATTGGCTGTGATAAAGCAGTGGTGCCATTGGCTGTCAATCAAAGTCAGTTAGCCAATCAGGGGAAAGAGGGGACATGGACACACGGAGTTGTGGCTCGGCTCAGGTGCCCCCATAGCAAGCTGCTTGCTGTGGGGGCACTCAACAGGAGGGAGGGACCAGGAGCAGAAAAGAGAGACCCAAGAAGCAGAGCATCCAGGCTGCTCTGTGAAAAACCAACTGCACTGAGAAGGTAAGTATAACATGTTTGCTATTAAAAAAAAAAAAACAAGACTTTACAATTACTTTAAGGTTGGCTTTTAAGCTGGAGACATCGTGTAAGGACTGCATAACTTGACATAATCTGCTAACACTGAAATGGAACTTTCAATCCCAGACTCTATATCATTTATAAATATATTAAAAAGCTAAGGGTCCCAATACTGAACCTTGGGGTACACCACTAATAACCTTAGACCATTCATTAACCTCTACTGTCTAAATACAGTTTTTTAGCCAGTTTTCTGTCCTTTTGCAAACTAATTTTTCCAAGCCTGTTGACTTTACCTTACACATTAGTCCTGTGTGGGGAACTGTGTGAAACACTTTTGCAAAATCCAAGTATACTATATCCACAACCACTCCTTTGTCTAAGTTAAATCAGATTTGTTTGACAACTTCTGCCTTTCATGAATTTACGCTGGCTTTTGCTTACTTAATTTTTTTTCTAGCAAAAACTTGTCTATGTGGTCTTTTATTAAACTCTCCAGTAACTTCAAAACTATAGAAGTTAAACTAACAGGATTCTAGTTACTTTGTAAAGACTTTGATCCCTTGTTATATATTGGCACCATATTGGCCTTACACCACACCAATCCAGTGGTACTATGCCAGTCATCAAAGTGTCCCTAAAAATTTGAATCAACAGCTTGAAATGACAGAGCTCAATTCTTTTATAACATGTGGGTATATGCAATCTGGTTCAGGTGCATTATCACCTTTATTCTGTCTAAATATTTCTGGATCATATCAATTTTGAGCCATAGTGGTTCATTTGGGGCTATGTCAATATCATCCTATTATGGCTCCCTCAATAATATTGCCTTCTCTTTGTCCCCAGTCACCAACTTCTTTCTAGGTTTCCCTTGTGTATTTATTAGTATACTTCATACCCAGGTACTTTCATTTGCCCAGATTTAGGAAGAGATTCAGCAAGTTGTAATTCTCAGCAACAACAATGTTCTGGTGAACATCTTCAAGAAAGGAGAAAACATTGGATGTGGAAGAAGCAGCAGAGACGATGGCAGTGGCCACAATGGGGCTGTCAGCACTGGAGGAGAGCTGACTGAAGGTCATTCTGCCATAATCTTCAAGATGCTGTGCATAAGCAAGTGCACAATGCTTCCACTTCTGTTCATACCTTTTACTGTGTAACTCCACCCTTTCCTTTGTCATTGCCGAGTTAGAAATAAAGCTCTGTGGTCACACTTACTCCTGATTGTAAAGCTGTATACCTGACTTAGCAGGGTGCATGTCAACCCTGCATAGAGACTACTGCTTCTACAAAGAGAGCAGTGGTCCTTCTCTGCTGTATTCTGGGGAAAGAGGGGGACAGCTATATGTCTGCGTGAGCAGAAGAAAACAATGTAGGAAACTGCAACCTTATCATTTTGTTGCATCCTGAAGCTATTCTGACATATTTACCTTGACTGCAAATATAAATGTAAATTCTATATAACTTCCTCGCATGTAACATTTTATTGATTTTAAGATCATATTCAGTGTTTCTGAATGCAATTAAACTAAAATATTAGCAGACAAAGCTTCATTTGTTCTTTTTCTACTTTTCTTCTTTTTGAGCAGGTTCAGCAAATTACTTTTTGACCTACTAAAATGAGTACATTTTTCATATATCATTTATTGATATTGTTCTTTGTAGCAATATCCAAAGCACAGTTATATTAGCTGTACCCTACTTGATAAATGATAAAGTAAACCTTGCTATGCTACAATCAGTTTGACATTTTTATTAATGCTATGAAATATATGTGGTAGAAAACATTTTGGACCCTTAAAAAAATAAATGTTTGCAGTAAAGGGGAGACCTGAATGGCTAGTTCTATATTTTAACTTGCAATCAAAAATTAATGTACTCCCAACCATATGTGTTTCCATCTTTGAGTTGATCTAAATGAAAGTTAGTTATTTGTAAAGTGAGTGTCATTTTGTTCATAGTGTCAGTTATGGCATGTTAAAACCTTACCTTATTACTAGCTTTCTGGCAAGTGCTATATTTCAAAGCAGAATGAAAAAAAAATTGTTTTAAATAGTATTAGCTGTTTATTTTAATTTATAATGCTACTAGAGTGTAATGTATAGTGAAAAATCAAACATGTCACTTGCAGTAGATGTGACTTTACCATTGAGGTTGTGGCCCTTGGGCTTGCTTTATTGCTGACTAGTAGGGATGGGTTGAACGGACCCCTGTTCGGTTCACACCAGGACTTTCGAACACCTCAATAGTCCGAACCCTATTAAAGTCAATGGGACCCACACGTCAAAAAAAAAAGTGCCCATTTTGAAGGATTATATGCAAGTAATTGAGCATACAATGGTTATAGGCTCCCCTGGGGGAAATGTATCAATAAAAAAAAAAGCTTGTGAAAAACGTCATTTTTAAATGAGTAATGATTATTTGACTGAAAAAGTGAAAGCATAAAAATGAAAAATTACTTCCAATATAGTGCCTGGGGGGTACCCTTAGTCTACCTGTAAGGTGGCAGATCTGTACCATGTCTAGAATCTGCTGCAGCAATAATTGCATTTATAAAGCCAACAAAAATGACACTTTCCCTGCAAGCTGCCTTTATTTTGCTCAGCAACAGCTGGGGAGCCAGTGTGTATGATGAGGCCACAATGTAGTACACTGGGAACACGATTAGAGATTTTTTGGATACATTCTGGTGTGACTTTGACTTTGGATAGAAGTAATGCCGCATACACACGAGCGGAATGTCTGACAGAAAAAGTCAGACGAAAGCTTTTCATCGTATATTCCGATCATGTGTATGCCTCATCGGACTTTTTTCTGATAGACCTAGAAATTAGATATGTTCTAAATATTTCTGATGGAACCAATTCCTATCAGGAAAACCGCTCATCTGTATGCTGTTCCGATGGACCAAAAACGACGCATGCTCTGAAGCAAGTACGAGACGGAAGTGCTTGGTGTGGTAAAACTAGCATTCGTATTGGAGCTAGCACATTCCACACGCTGCTAATTCTGTGATCTTTAATTTCAATAGTTTTTTATTGAGAGTTTAACAAAACAAAAAATAATGCTCAAAATTACAGGTAAAATCACTAGTACAACACATACCTATAAAGTAGCAGACAGAACATAAACCGTATGTAGGACTAAGCAATATATGCTGTCAGCGTTAGGTTGAATTCCCAAAGACCGACTCCGAAGAGATGGGCACTCCCCTACACCTGCACCCCACATGGGAACTAGTTGTGCCAGGAGGGGAGGTCCACCACTCAGGAGAATCAAAACTTTTATTACAATGATATAAAATGAAAAAATAATGAAGTAAAGTTTTTAAAGGAGTGAGAGAATTCAAGAATAAGGTGTCTAACATGAGTGTTATGCTCAGCAGGACAAAATAACTAGTAGAGCTTATGATAAGATTTGCATGAGGCTGTCCAACAAGAGAGGAAAATAAAACGATAGGTTCAGTCTGCATGAAATAAGCTCAGTTAAGCATTAGAAGAAGCCTAACATCCATAAGAAAGGCATAGGTTATAGTAGCTGCTGTATATGTTAGCGAGGTAGTCTAACCTGTCTGCTAGCAATCTATAGTGCAAAAAGGAGAAGAAGATAGGAAAGGAGAGAGAAGAGAAAAGAAAGGATAGAGAATATGCAATAATACATCCTATGACGGTGCGGTAGTTGCTCAACCACAGCGGTCCAGGTCAAGCTACAGACAGAGGAGGTGGGGAAATGTATTTCACCCAAGGATCCCAGATGGCATCGTGTTTAGAGGAAGTGTCCAGGAGAATACTAACCGTCTTCTCCTGGGACATGATCCATGAAATCTTTCTCTTAACTAAGAGATAGGAAACAGTTGATCTCTTCCAGGCCCTTGCAGTCGTGAGTTTGGTCCCTAGGAAAATGAACATAATAAGTCGTTGAACTACTTTAGGAATGTTAGGACAGGGAAAATTCAGCAGAGCTAGTTGAGGTGATTTTTGGATTGGGAAACCCGTTATTTTCCTAATGGTATGAAAGATCCTATTCCATAAGCCCCGTATCCTAGGGCAGTCCCACCAGATGTGTAACATGGACCCGATATGCCCACAATTTCGAAAGCATACAGGGGAAGCATTAGGGTAGATTTTAGAGATTTTGAGAGGGGACCATATACCACCGCATAAGGACTTTCAGATTTGCTTCCACTAATGCTATATTCAAAATGCCCTTGGATGCAGCCATAGAAGCTCTATGCCATTCCTCAATACTCCAGGTGTGATGGAGATCATTTTCCCATTCGCGCATGAAGAGTGTCTTAGTCTCAGCCCTAGATAGTGATCGGTAAATCACTGAGATCCTGCCCCTCTGCTCCACAGCTTGACCACACCACCGTTCATACTCTGTGATCAAAAGAGGAATATGACTGGGGGACCTAAGAGACTGCAGGAAGTGAAATATCTTTCTGAAACGAAATCTTTCTGTGTTGGGCATATCAAGTTTTTTGATGCATTGGGTCAAAGTGAGGGGTCCTGTAGGGTTAGCAAAGTGTCCTATTCTGTACATCCCCTTATCTAGCCACCAGTGGAATGCTTGAATGTCCATACCTGGAGGGAAAAGAGGATTTCGAAAGATGTGGGACAATGGTTGCCAATTAGAAACTAATCGGGGGTTGTGTTTGAGAGAGTCCCACATTGTGAGGGAGTGGGAAAGTGTAGGAACCATGATGGCAGGTCTAGATCTTGGATGAGACCAGAGAATGTAATCTAAAGTGAATTGAGGGATCGCCTGTCGTTCAATATGTACCCAATCTGGGTGGGCAATCTTAGAGTATACAGTGGACAGTTGGGAAAGTTGTGCTGCCTGATGATACCAGAGAAGATTAGGTAAACCCACTCCTCCTTGATCCCTGCTCCTGAACAGAGTCTTCTTGGAAATCCTATGTCCCTTCCCGCCCCATGTAAATTTAATAATTTTGGATTGAAACTTCCTGAGGTGATCTTTGGGGATCGGTATAGGTAAGGACCTAAAGAGATAAAGGACACGTGGTAGCAAAGTCAGTTCCACAGAATTAACTCTACCCAACCAAGATAGCCCCATTTTGTCCCATCTTGAGAGGTCCTCTCCGAGTTTACGAAAAAGTGGGGGGAAATTAGCTTTGTAAAGGTCGTCAATAGATGCAGTAAGGTTGATACCTAGATAGGGGATCATTTTTTCCCCCCAACTGAAGCGGAAGTCTTTTTTGAGCAAGGTCATCATGGAGGGTGGTAGATTAATGTTTAGAGCCCTAGATTTAGAGTAGTTAACCCTAAGGCCCGATACTTTGCCGAAGTCATCGAGCACCTTGTATAAGTTAGGTAAAGAAGTAAGTGGTGAGGTGATGAAAAGTAAAACGTCATCTGCAAAAAGAGCGCATTTGTGGGTTTGTGGGCCACAACGTACTCCATGTATGTCTGGGGTATCCCGGATGGCGATAGCTAGTGTCTCGATGACCACGGCAAAGATCAATGGGGACAAAGGGCAGCCCTGTCTAGTACCATTTAGAATCGGAAAGGGGTCTGAATAATAACCCTGCATTTTAACTTGTGCAACCGGAGTATCGTATAAGGCTCCTATTATATTCAGAAAGGATGGACCAAAACCCCACTTCTGTAGTATCGGGAACATGAAAGCCCAGGAGACAGAGTCAAAAGCTTTCATTAGATCTAGAGACAGAAATAATCCCTGTTGAGGGGGTCCTTTGTCCCAGCCAGAGTTTAGTAACGAAACTATGTCTATCGCTCTCCTGATCTGGTCTGGACCCTGTCTCCCAGGAATGAAGCCCACCTGATCCCTATGAATATACAGGCTTATAAAGGCAGATATTCTATTAGCTAAGATTTTAGTTAAGATTTTAAGATCATTGTTGATCAATGAGATGGGCCTGTAATTAGCTGTGCAGCTAGTGTCCTTACCTGGCTTTGGTATCACTGTGATTAAAGCTGAATTAAGCGTCTTATCTAGTTGTCCCCCTGCTCGTAGCTGATTATAAAAGCGAGCTAGAAATGGGGAAAGCTGCTGGGAGAAGTGTTTGTAATACGGGACTGAAAAGCCATCCGGACCAGAGGCAGAGTCATTTTTAAGGTCATGAATGACCTGAGATACTTCCTCTGCAGAGATAGGATTGTCGAGGCTGTCCTTTTGATGCTCTCGGAGCTTAGGGATCATCAGAGAGTCCAGAAAAGAATCAATTGAGGTAGATAAGGGTTCAGAACCATGAGAACTGTATAAAGATCAGTAAAAATCATGAAAGGATTCCATGATTTTCAAAGGATTCTGGGACAGAGAACCATTACTTAAACGTATCTTAGGTAAAGTGTGTACCCCAACCTTGGAGTAAGCCTGTGTGCTAACATGGCACCCAATTTGTCCTTTTGATAATAGAACCTCCCTCCATCCCATCGCAAACTTTTCTCTGCAACAGCCGTGAGTGACAAATTAAGAGCCATGCGCACCGATTCTAGGCTAGCTGCCGATGTAGAAGTGGGATTACGTTTATGTTGTTTACTGAAGTGAGAAAATTCACTCTCAAGTCTAGCTATTTCCAGTTTGCGGGCTTTGTTTAGTTTCGCGGACATTTGGATTAGCTTGCCCCTAACATAGGCTTTGTGAGCTGCCCACAATGTGATGGGAGAGATATTTTCAATATCATTAAGCAAAAAGTATTCCTGGATATCTTTGCTAAGTTCATTGACATGTGAGGGGTTACTAAGCAAAGAGGCATTCAATTTCCAATGGAACCCTTGGCAATGAGTTACAGGTTTGTGTATGACTAAGAGAAGGGAGGAGTGGTCCGACCAGACAGAGTCCTTAATGATTGCCTTATGTACCAACGGAAGATGTTTTTGCATAATGAAGAAATGATCAATTCTGGCAAAAGTATTATGGGGGCTAGAATAATGCGTGTAATCCCGAGTTCCCGGATTTAGTTCCCTCCAGGCATCCACCAGACCCTGGTGAAAGATCTGTCTCGCTACATTGAGACTCTGTCTGGTGGGGCGCACAACATCTCTTCCCGGGGGTCTAGACTTATCTCTTCCTGCGTCAAATGCTACGTTTGAGTCTCCGCCATATAGGACCATGCCTTCCAGCATTGGAGCTAGGGTGTGAAAGAGGGATTGGAAAAATTTTGCTTGTCCTTGGTTAGGTGCATAATAAGAGATTAGTGAGTAAAGCTGGTCATCAATGAGTCCCTTCACCAGAATGAACCTGCCATCAGGGTCCCGAAATTCAGAAGTTGGTAAAAATTGTGTTTTGCGGGAAAAAAAAATTCCCACCCCTTTAGTTTTTTTATCAGAATTGGCAAGAAAGAATGTGGGGAATTTGGCATGTATGAAAGACGGAGTGTAAGATCTGGGAAAGTGTGTTTCCTGAAGGAATAGTATGTCTATTTTTTGGTCATGGTAGTATTGAAAGACTTTCCGACGCTTAAGTGGGGAGTTAAGTCCCTGTACATTGTGTGAAGCAAAATGTAGGGCCTGTGTGGAGGTGGTGTGGTCAGCCATGGAGCAGGATAGGTTGAGATGCCAGCAAACCCCAACCACTTACCTTCCGATGGACTGGTGGTATGTGGTCATGTTCAAACCGTAATATCCCCAGATCACGATCCCGGGTCCTGTGGGCAAGCGACACCGCACACGCCACTGAAAAGAATACAAATTTAGTAAAGATATTAAGAGAGAGAGAAAGCAGAAGAATAGAAGGAAAAGAGAAGAGGATCCAGGGATATGTGAAAGATGCTCTCACCATATCCCGAGATAAAAATGTGTAGCCTCCAAACTAGTGGAGGGAATCCCAACTCGAAGTAGGAATGAAAGCAATCCGACTCTGCGGGAAGGACGAGGTGCAAAGATACCGCCCCGTGCTCGGCACCCCCAAAAATTTTTGTCAAAAAGTAATGTGTAACCTATTAGGACACACTCCCTTACCCAGTGATAACTGAGAATTAAACCTGTAAGAAGTGGGAACAGAGAGGATCTCAACGTAAAATTGTCCCATATGATAAAAAAAACAAATATATATATATTAAAAAAAAAAAAAAAACCCAAACTTTTGTTTTAAATAAATTTAAACCATTTAAAGGGTATAGCCCCAATAACCAAGGAGCACAAACGATCCACGCCCCCCAAGACCAGACAGGTGCCTCCTCAAAAAAAAAGAGGGAGACCTATAAGGTGAAGAGGTGAGGTGTGTCTACTTCCCAAAAAGGGAGGAAAAAGAGAAAAAAAAACACAAAAAAAAAGTCTGGTGGTTCAGGTAGCAGGGCCCTCCTTGGCTTTCTTGTACTTGGGTTTTTGCCACGTAGATGTCAGCGGACTGGGTGGAGGTGTCCGTTTGGGAAGAAGTGATGGAGAGGACTGCATCGGTGATGTTGGATCAGTGGTCAAGAGTCCCAGTTTTTTCAGCAAAAGTTCTCCCTCCGCCAGTGTAGAGAATCTGAAAGGTTTACCGTTGAATTCAAATTTTAGGCTCAGCGGGAAAAGCCACCAGTATTTTACATTTTTCTGTGTCAGGACATTTAGAAGTGGTTTAAGTGCTCGTCGTCGTTGAATAGTATAAGGAGAGATATCAGCGTACACCTGAACTGTGTGACCCAAAAGTTGAATTTGGGGCATGGTGCGAGCCCTCCTCATGACCTCCTCCTTAACGTTGTAGTAGTGAGGTTTCACCACAATGTCCCTGGGAAGACCATCCAAACTAGGGGGGCCTAGGGCTCTGTGGGCCCTATCGAGCTCCAGTCTGTGGGCTCTGATGTCAGGTATCAGGTGTTTGATGAGAGAATGAACTGCTTCCGGAATGTCCGTGAATGTTTCAGGAAGACCCCTTATCCTGAAGTTCAGTCGTCTGGACCTATTTTCAAGGTCATCGATTTTGGCGATTGCTCCCTCCAGCTGATCATGGAGTTCCTGAAAGCGATCCGTGTTTTGATTGACCCGATCGATCGTAGCATCCATTTTAGTTTCAATATGCTCAATGCGGGATCCCAGGAGGTGAAGGTCTGATTTGATATCAGAGGTGATATCTGAAGTTATTTTGGCAGCAGTTTGTGCGAGACCTTTATCAAGCATTTCTGCAAATTTGGTAAAGAGCATAGAAATATCAGTGGGGCATGAGGAGAGCTGATTCACATCCTGTTGCTGAGAGCTAGGCCTCTGTGAGGATGAGGCAGTGTGTGGTGTGTGCAGTCCATCCAGGGCCTGATCTAGCAGAGACACTGTGGAGGCAGGAGATGCTGGATCCATGATAAGATGGGGCATATGAGTCTCTCCACATACCTCTTTAAGAAGAGCAGTGCGCCATGGAGAGGGATCCGTTGTGACTGAATGTGCAGCATCGCCTGTGTGCCGCTCCGCCGCCATCTTAGGTGTCTGTGTAGTGGCCGGCTGGTAAAGGAAACTGTCCTCTGGGGTCCGTTTGGGTGTATTAAATTGCCCAAACCCGTTCCTGTGGGGTGCCGCCGTGTTCTGCTCCCGATTTGGAGTGTGTGAGGCGAGTGCATCCGCTGCGGGGGGTGCCGAGTGCTCGGAGCGGGACGGAGCTCTGTGATCAGGCATCCATTTCACAGAGCACCGCGTATGCGCCTGATTCTGTGATCTTTTAATGCAGCGCATTCCTTTCTTCTTTAGAATGCTAGAAGAATAACGTTTTTTTGCTGCTCATATTCACACAAACTTCTCACAAACTCACAAACTTATTTCTTCATTATTTATCCTGATCTCATGAATAATATTATATTTTTTAAAAGCCCGATCTCCATAATAATGTTTACATTTATTTTTTATAGTCATCTTTTATTATTTTTTGTTTCATCAAGATTTATTTTAGGATTACTTAAAAAATATTTTCTAGTGATCTCCATATAATTAGATTTTTTTGAGTGTCAAGTTACCACAATAGCATTATTATCTTGTATTTTTTATTAACCTCAAGGAGGTTGGTGTCCCTTGTCAATTTGACATTGTCTTTTTGAAAAGTACTTACAAACAAACTGTCCTTTTTGCAGAAAAACACATAGGAAAGTATTTTCGGAAAATAAAATATCCATTTATTCTGGGTAACAAAATAAAGAGGAAGTCAACGCTGGAGAAACTTTAGGAATTTGCAAAGCCTTTTGGCCCCCAAGGCACACATCAAGTCTGTGGAAAATAGAATTGGAAGCTTGAGGAGTCCATATAATAGGGAGCACAAACTGGTCCAGGAATTCCAGAGATCAGGGCCAACAGCAGATGACATATCTGTCCCCAGGCTGTGGTACTACACCAGCCTGCGTCTTCTGTCAGACCAGACTGAACCCAGGCCATCACTTTCATGTCTTCCCTGCAGCCTTCCCTCCACGCTTCCCTGCAGCCTTCCCTGCAGCCTTCCCTGGAGGCTGTGGCTCTGGTGGTGGACTTGTGCTAGGAGGAGAAGGAGGATGGGCTTGCTCATATATGTGCCTGTTCTCAGTCAGCTTGCCCCTCAACCCCTTCTTAAGGGCATCACCAAAAATTCCCTCATAGAGGAGGCGTTCGCCCTTCTCCAATTCTAGCAACCTGGTGGCTAGATAGCAGCCATAGGCCTCTTCAGCATTGGTGGGCTCCTGAGGAAATCGCTGGCTTCCCTAATGAGGCCCAGTGCTGCCTCCTCTGTCATCGTCCCCTTCCTGGGCTTTTTGGTGGTAAGGCAGAGGGGAGGCACCTGGGATTGGGTGAGGCTCCTACTGGGCCCAGCCTCCTCCTGGCTGACACTGGGCACAGCCTCCTCCTGGCTGACGCTTTCCAGACCCTTCTCCTGGCTGAGCTCATCCTGTGTATAAAAAAAGGGACATAGTTTTAGTTTTTGTTTCATCAATCACACACAATTTTCAGCTCATGACTTGCAAATTGAATGTTAATAAATGATTTTTCAAGCTGGTCACAAACATTCTTGGCCACTACTGTCTAGTGATACGTATACATAATCTTTTTGATAAAATCATTGATTTGTAATCAATTATAACATCTAGTTAACATCATTAATATGAGGACAATAAATATGTCTAAAAATAATATACCTGACTCCAGCTGGGCGCTCCAGCAGTATAGGCCACTGTGATGGGCCAAGTTCAAATTTTACCTTCCTTTAGGATGCACGCCACTTCTGTTCGTCCTTCCTCCACACACAGATCGTACGTACGACACATGCGTGTTAGCTTGATATAAACTGTGCATGAGTGAAACTCCACCCACGTCACCCGTCCCTGACCTTCTTTCTCAAAGATTCCCCGCCCCTTCTCTCTTCAGCGAGCAGTAGGAGCAACATGGCGGATAAAGAGCAGGTGTGTGGTAATTCCACTAACGAGAAGGAGGAAAGTCCAGAGCCCAAAATGACCCGATCCCGGAGGAGGAGATTTAGGGCCTCCAATATGGCCTTTGAAGAGATGGTGGAGATAGTGTACATCTTGTGGAGGAACGACTATGATGGGAAGCATGGACCGTACCTAAACCCCAATTTGCGAAAGGCCAAGATCATGACAAAAGTTGTGAAGAGTCTGCGTCAGAATTTTGGGGTACAACGCTCCAAGGAGCAAATAAGGAAACGCTGGTCTGACCTGAAACTGAGGGAGCCGGATCAGTATAAAAGAATAAAGAGAGTGCTTCTAAAAAGTAAGTACTTGTCGTGTGTTCCTATTATTATTATTACTTTCATGCTGCATCATGTGCTTTTCTTTACTGTTGTACATTTTAAAATGGCAAATTTTTTGTTCGTGGGCACAGTAATCGCTCGTAGGAAACATTGTTCGCTCATTAAATACAATGTTTTGGGCAGATACAGGTTAAATACATTTGGTCATGCCTATTTGTATAAAATTAAGTTTTGTACATTGCTGTCTAGATGTGTTTGTAACTAGAATGAAATGCAAGCTTGATTCAGTGTAATGTAAGGAGAGGACACTCAGCAGCTGTTTACTCACCTGGACTCAGAAGCACTAGCGTGGGACACAAGGACAAACTTTTTAAGGTGTCATACACAGGTGCTTCAGTGGATACTTGGGGTGTCTCCATGTGTGAAAATTGTCACAAAAAGGTAAGTATTCCAGCTTTGGTAAGGTAAAAAATCATGTCTTCAGCTTGGAACTCTTCCCAAAACAGACAATTGTACCCCACTTCCCAGCAATGTTTCATATTCCTATTTCTGGACTGAAATATCTGTGTGCTAAGTATACCTTTTGTTTCATTCTCATAGGGGAGAAAAGACTCAGAGGACACCACTCATCAGAGGACACCAGGGACCCCCAACTCACCAAGAAGGGAAAACAGCCCAAGACCCCCCGAGGATCTGGAGGAAGTAGGGGTGGAGGAAGTGGGTGAGATTGACACCCAAACAGGTGAGTGTATGACACCCCAGCTTCAGGTAATATATGTATACCTGCATGTTTCTAATACATGTTTTTTAACCAATTTTTAGGTGATGTGCTGGTTGTGAAACAGCAAGCTGAACCTTTCACTAGTGACAGCGCCCAAATGCTCATCCACGACATCATGATGTAGAATGGGGAAATCGACATTATTGCGAAGAAACTGAATGTTATGGAACAACAAATGAAGAACATGATAGATGTGTTGGGGAGAATATACGTTTCTTTCAAATCCCATTCATTTTCCCATTTGTTGGAATAAACAAATTGGTCTTTTGTACATTTTAAAAGCCAAATTTTGAAGATGCACACAGTGTGTCAGCATGTGCTATCTGCCATCGGGGGATCTCAATGTACGTGTTTTGTGGGTGCAACCCCTTCCTCATAACTTTAGTAGGTGAGAGGAGGGGGTTGCACCCCCAAAACACGTCCATTGATCCCCCATGATGGGAGATAGCACATGTTGACATTAGGCATGGGATCAGGAGAGAAATATCCATTTGGACTCCCAATTTGTGTGCATCTTCAAAATTTGGCTTTTACAGGGGTGACATCACCCCATCTGATGAAGGCAATATCAATACATTTTTAACACTATAATGTCTGATATTGCCTTCAGTTTTTATACGTTGAACTTTGTAAGTTCCAGAGTTGTGTATGTTATGTGTTAAAACATGTCTGTTTCTAAAAAAAAAAAAAATTGAGAAAAAAAAAATTTCTAAAAAATTTTCTTACGCACATGTGAATGTGCACAGAGTAAAAATTTTGAGAATCAACAATGTGTGACTTCATCTTTCAATGCTCAATACCAGTTTTGTAAGTAATTTTGTGTTTACAGTGACAATGGGGCTTATTTACTAAAGGAAAATCCACTTGGCACTACAAGTGCACTAGGAAAACCTAGAAGACAACCAAAAACAAACACAAGCAATAAAGAAATTGCAAGATTTTATCAGATAATATTTTTTTATTCAAAAATTTTTTAGACATTGTCTGGCATAGCAATGGCCCCCCTACCCGTAAAATAATTGACATATTTCTCCCGAACTTCATGGGCGCTTTGGGGGGCCAAGCCAGGACGGCCAGTATCCAGAACCGTCAGGGGATTTTCTGTAGTAAGTCCGGCCTCAGGTCCAACTGAGGCTATATAAATATGTGAATTTTTTCTTTAATAATTGTGCAGTATGCAGCAGCATAGGATGATATGGTTGATTTTGTATTCCGCCATATAGATTGCTGTCCGAAACAGGCGGAACCGGCTGGCCATTATCCCGAAGGTATTCTCAACGACTCTTCTCGCTCTGGCCAGGCGGTAGTTAAAAACCCTCCTCTCCGGGGTGAGGGTCCTTTGGGGGAATGGCCTCATCAGGTTCTTGCCCAGCTCAAAGGCTCTATCTGCAATAAAGACGAAGGGGAGTCCTTTCACGTTATCCGCATCAGGTGGCAATGCCAGGCCACCAGTCTGGAGATGCTGGTAAAACTCCGTCTGAACGAAAACTCCTCCATCCAACATTCTTCCCCATGTCCACATAGAGGAACTACACTATTAAACCCCTTATAGTTATAATAGTAAGACCCCAAATGGGGTGGTGGCACAATGTGGACATGCTTCTCATCTATAGACCCTCCACAGTTGGGAAAGTCCCAACGGTCAGCAAAATGGGAGGCCACAGTCTACCATTCCTGTGCCGTTGAAGTAAACTGTGGAGTCAAACAAGAAAAAAAGTACTTTTGCACATAACATTGCAAGCAGATTACACAAAAAACATTCTTGCACAACATCGGTATAACATTTATTTTAAGGAGTATTTAAAGACAAAAATATAAGGCCCACTTATCAGATTCTTCACCCCCTCTGATGGCCCATTGATAAAATTGTATGGGGGCGAGGTGACTTGGGGAGCCAAAAAAAAGCCTGCAGCACTCTGCCTGAATTTAAGGACACACATAACATTTGTACACATTTTAGAGGGGTTATAAATGAATTTAAGGACACAACATTTGGACACATTTTAGGGGGTGTTTTGGGGAAAGCAGTACAATGTAGCTGACAATATACATTGTTAAGGGACTAGGCTATCGGTGTATATAGGGCCAGGATAGCATGCTGGGGAGGTTAGTGAAGGCAAATATGCATGTAGGCCAAAAAAGGAGCATTAAACGCTTCCAGCATGCATGAGGATAAAGGGGACATTCACAGCATATTCCAATCATGGTAATTAGGGAATGATGAAATAAATACAATATATTAGCAAACATTAAATACATATAATGTGATGTTAAAGGAGAAAACTTACCTTAATATAGTCCTTCTGCAGGACCTGAATGGTGGCAGAACAGGTCCCTGGAATAATGATCTCCAGAGCCTGAGGGGAGGTGCCTGTTGAGAACTTGAGGTCCTGCAGGCTTCTCCCCGTCGCCAAGTACCGCAGGGTGGCGACTAGTCTCTACTCTGGAGTGATGGCTTGCCTCATGCAGGTATCCTGCTTGCTGATATAAGGGGTCAGCTAAGCCAACAGACGGTGAAAAACGGGGTACGTCATCCTGAGATAATTCCTGAAATCATCAGGATTATTCGCCTCGATCTCATGAAGCAAAGGCATGTGCGAGAATTGGTCACGCTGGAGTAACCGATTCTTGGTCCATGAACTCCTCCTCGCCCTGTTCATGGACTGGACTTGGGTCAAAGTATGAACCCCAACATCAAGCCCCCACACAGCATGAACTCTACGATGAGTACGTACTGGCACCGTGGTTTCAAAACGGTCAGCTGGTCAGAGCGAACTTAACAGAACGCACTGAAGAACAGCAAGACCTGTGAAGAGCGAGCTGAAAATCAGCAACGAGCGGACAAGAGCGCACTGAAAAACAGATAAAAACTGACTACACACACTGAAAATCAGATACAAACCCACAAGCACAAACTGAACAGTAGTAAAACGATTGGAAAAAGCTGGAGTCTGAAAAGCGCAAATCGTCTCTCACCAAACTTCTACTGACACGAGATAAACACAAGATTAGCAGAAGGAGCGCACTGGGTATTGAACTTCCTTTTTCTAGTCCCATCGTACGTGCTGTACGTCACCGTATTCTTGACGATCGGACTTTGGTGTGATCGTGTGTACGCAAGACAATTTAGTGGAATTCCATCAGAAAAACCTTCAGAGTTTATTCCGACGGGACCGGTCGTGTGTATGCGGCATAACAGGTGCGTAAAAATTGGTCTTTGGGTGCCAGTGGCGCCTTCCCACCGTAACCCTATAGAGGTAATCTTGATGAAAGCAAGAATTGGTCTTGCTGTAAAAAATTGCAATGATATGCACCTGTCAAACAGGTGCAGAAAAATTGATCTTTGGGTGTCGGTGGCACCTTCCCACCGTTACCCTATAGAGGTACACTTGATGAAAGCAAGAATTGGCCTTGCTGTAAAAAATTACGATGATATGCTGAAAAATTGGTCTTTGGTTGTTAATTGTGCCCATGAAACCTATACCAAAAACATTCTTCCAGATGAAACGGTTGAACACTGTCAAAGTTAGGCAGCCTCAAAGTCCTGCAGAGATTCCACATTCCAAAAAGGCTTAATCAGTGACATCGGCATCAGAGGCTTCATCCAGGACTGATTTATTTTTATAAAAGTTAAATGGTCCACGAAGTCTGTAGACATACGCGTTCTATGAGTAACGAAACCTCCTGCAGCACTGATTGCCCATTCTGAAAGCACACTGGATGCAGGGCAGCCCAACAACTTAATAGCATACTAGGCAAGTTCTGGCCAGTGGTTTATTCTCATGACCCAGTAAGTCAGTGGATCATCAGCTGGAGAGCTCTTCATCTCTGTTTTGGCCCTGAGGTAATTGTCCACCATGTGATGCAGACGCTGCCGATGGGATGTGGAAGCTGAAGTCCTGGGTAGCGAGGACTAAAAAAATTCCAAAATGCCTCACTTAGGCAGACGCCTTCTCCAACGATCCTCTCTTGACCAACAGAAGACTCAAAACTACGTTTTCTGCAACACTGTAACCTACTGGAGTCAGGAAAAATGTTCAATAAAATCATCTTTAACTTTTCCTCAAGAGATTTTATCTTCTGCACTCTCTGTGGGGATGGGATGAGTTCTGAGACATTCCCCTTATAACGGTGTTCAAGGAGGGTTGCCAACCAGTAATCATCCTTCTCCTTTATGCCACATATTCTTGGGTCCTTTCGCAAGCTTTGAAGCATGAGGTTGCCCAAGTGTCAGAAATAGGGATGCGCCGAACGTACCCCTGTTCAGTTTGGACCAGAACGTCCAAACACCGCGAACGTTCGGACCTGAATAACGAACCCCATTAAAGTCAATGGGACCCGAACGTCAAATATCAAAAGTGCCCATTGTGAAGGCTTAAATGCAACAGCTGAGGAGTCAGTGTGTATGATGAGGCCACAATGTAGTGCACTGGGAACAAGATTAGAGATTTTTTGGATACCTTCTGGTGTCACTTTGACTTTGTATAGAAGTAACAGGTGCATTAAAATTGGTCGTTGGGTGTCGGTGGCGCCTTCCCACCGTAACCCTATAGAGATAATCTTGATGAAAGCAAGAATTTGCCTTGCTGTAAAAAATTGCAATGATATGCACCTGTCAAACAGGTGCAGAAAAATGGGTCTTTGGGTGTCAGTGGTGCTTTCCCACTGTAACCCTATAGAGGTACTCTTGATGAAAGCAAGAATTAGCCTTGCAGTAAAAAATTTCAATGATATGCACCTGTCAAACAGGTGCAGAAAAATTGGTCTTTGGGTGTCGTGGTGCCTTCCCACTGTGACCCTATAGAGGTAATCTTGATGTAAGCAAGTATTTGCCTTGCTGTAAAAAATCGCAATGATATGCACCTGTCAGACAGGTGCAGAAAAATTGGTCTTTGACTGTCGGTGGTGCCTTCCTACCATAACCCTATAGAGGTACTCTTGATGAAAGCAAGAATTTGCCTTGCTATAAAAAAAATCGCAATGATATGCACCTGTCAGACAGGTGCAGAAGAATTGGTCCTTGGGTGTTAATTGTGCCCATGAAACCTATACCAAAAACATTCTTCCAGATTAAATGATTGAACACCCTCAAAGCTAGGCAGCCTCAAAGTCCTGCAGAGATTCCACATCCCAAAAAGACTTAATCAATGACATCAGCATCAGGGGCTTCATAGCTGGTAATCCAGGACTGATTCATTTTTATAAAAGTCAAATGGTCCACAGAGTTGTGGACAGACGCGTTCTATGATCAGTAACAAAACCTCCTGCAGCACTGAATGCCGTTTTGAAAGCACACTGGATGCAGGGCAGCCCAACAACTCAATAGCATACTGGGCAAGTTCTGGCCAGTGGTCTATTCTCAAGACCTGGAAAGCTCTCCGTCTCTGTTTTGACCCAGAGGTAATCCTCCACCATGTGGACGCTGACAGCCCTGAGCGGCGAGGACTAAAAAAATTCTGAAATGCCACACTTATGCGGTTGCCTTCTCCAACGCTCCTTTCTTGACCAATGGAAGACTCAAAACAATGTTTTCCACCACACTGTAACCTACTAGAGTCAGGAAAAATGTTCAATAAAATCCTCTTTAATGTGTCCTCAAGAGATTTTATCCTCTGCACTCTCTGTGGGGATGGGATGAGTTCAGAGACCTTCTCCTTATAACGGTGGTCAAGGAGGGTTGCCAATCAGTAAACATCCTTCTACTTTATGCCACATATTCTTGGGTCCTTTCGCAGGCTTTGAAGCATGAGGTTGCCCATGCGCCTCAAATTTTCAGGGGCTTGAGAAGCAGACTCCTCGGGGTCACTCAGGATGACAGCATCTGGAACTTCCTCCTCCCAGCCGTGTACTACTCCCAAGGGTCCTGGGGTTGGAAAGCCATTGCTTACAGATTGACGCATGTCTTCCTCTTCTTCAAAGCCTATGAAAGTGCCAGAATCCTCCTCTTCATCCTCCTCCCCTCTCTGCTCCTGTGTGTTCTGTGACATAGGAATGATGGTGTCTGCATAAAGTGGGCCTTGAGAGGAAAGGAATTCCTCCTCTTCCTCCTGCTGCTCTGCCTCCAGTGCTCTGTCCATAATGCCACACAGAGTCTGCTCCAGCAGGAACACAACAGGGATTGTGTCACTGATGCATGCACTGTCACTGCTCACCATCCTTGTGGCCCCCTCAAATTGTGACAATACAGTGCATGCATCCTTAATGATCAGCCATTGGCATGGGGAAAAAAAAACCTGAGGCAGCCTGAGCCTGTCATCGTGCCATACTGACACAGCTGCTGCAACATTTCCAAAGTTGAGTTCCACCTGGTGGGCATGTCACAAATCAGGCAGTTTATGGGCAGGTGGAATTCCCGCTGAATTTCAGCCAACCGAGCACTGGCTGTTAGGGATGAGCCGAACACCCCTCTGTTCGGTTCGCACCAGAACATGCGAACACCGTTAAAGTCTATGGGACACGAACATGAATAATCAAAAGTGTTAATTTTAAAGGCTTATATGCAAGTTATTGTCATAAAAAGTATTTGGGGACCTGGGTCCTGCCCCAGGGGACATGGATCAATGCAAAAAAAGTTTTAAAAACGGACGTTTTTTTTGGAGCAGTGATTTTAATAATGCTTAAAGTGAAACAATAAAAGTGTAATATTCCTTTAAATTTCATACCTGGGGGGTGTCTATAGTATGCCTGTAAAGGGACGCATGTTTCCCATGTTTAGAACAGTCTGACAGCAAAATGACATTGCAAAGGAAAAAAAGTCATTTAAAACTACTTGCGGCTGTTAATGAATTGCCGTTCCGACAATAGACATAAAAGTTCATTGATAAAAACAGCATGGGAATTCCCCACAGGGGAATCCCGAACCAAAATTGAAAAAAAAAATGACGTGGGGGTCCCCCTAAATTCCATACCAGGCCTTTCAGGTCTGGTATGAATATTAAGGGGAACCCCGGCCAAAATTAAAAAGAAATGGCATGGGGTCCCCCTCAAAATCTATACCAGACCCTTCAGGTCAGCTTCGAACCAATCTGAAGACTCTCTCCAGACCCTATTTAAGAATCATAAGAAACTAACTATCAAATTTCTGAATAGGAAATGGGATATTTCCTCACTAAAATCCCACATTGAGAATGGGATCATTCCCAAGGGTCTGAGAGAACGGGTCACCCCAGCTGGACACCTCCATACACCTCGTTTCATTGAGGCTTGGAGGGCCAGCTGTGTCAGACGAGGTCTTGAAATCATGCAGCTGATTGTTGATGAGGAACAGGCACAGCTGGATGAATTAAAAGCTGAGATAGACATTAGTGTTGGTTTACTTGAACCCTTTAAGACAGATCCCTCCTTTGAAAAACATAATGAGCTCCTCAAAAAGGAAGTAGAAAAAACTCAACGTAATTTAAAAATTCATAAACAAGAGAAATTCAAACAAAATCTATTGGATCTTGAACGTGGTGACCTGTTTGATCCCACAATTCACAAAGGAAGAAGTCGATCTCGTAAACATAGAGGAAGGAGTAATAGTCTAGCTAACACCAAGACCACACGTAAACAATATTCATCTACCGACAGTGATAGTGAACGCCGAGACCTATCAGTGACTTTTTTAGAGAGGGATCAGTCACCAACAGACAATCCTATAAATACGACAGGGAAAACCAAACCCAGTGGAAAGGGAAAAACACCACCAGACTCGCCCCCAAGTTATCAGGGAAGACAAAGGGAAACTCGCAAAAGCCAGCGACAACTCAGGAAGAAAACACACAGGACATAAATAGTGACAATCTACTAGTGACACCCTCATCTAGTCCTACTACAGACATGAAGGTTGTAAACCTCACTGAAATCCCTTTGAACCAACATCATCTCTCCCTGCTTGGTAGGGGCCTCTCCTTCTCTCCTAAATCAGGGATGAATGAGTTTGAAGTGTATAAGGACATTTCCCTTTACCTTAGAAAAGTAATCTTCAGATACTGGCATTCAGTTAAACATACTGAAATTAATCAAAATACACAAAATAAAGAAGAATTGTATGCCCTAGAGACACTTATTTCTCTTTTACAAGAGAATGAGGATTCTGCCTTTTGAGCAAACAGTAGATACACGCTCGGCCAATCTATCTATTAAATCAGTTAAAATGCCCCCGTTATCTAAACACAAGTCCATTGAATTCTTCTTATCACAAGTCAGGAGAGATCTGTCTAAGGTAAATTGGAAATATAGAGGTATAGACAACCTTACTAGGGAAGAAAGAAGGGCCCTTAAAGAACTAGAGGAGACTCCGGGTGTCGTAATCAAGAGTAGTGACAAAGGAGGTAACGTAGTTCTCCTTACCGAGGACCAATATGAAAAATAAGTACTTAGACTTTTGGGTGACAAATCCACTTATCGCAAACTTGAGTCAAACCCATTTCCCGGTATTGTTAATGAATTGAATTTTCTGCTGAGTTTAGCATTGGAGGAAAAATTAATTAACAGAAAGGAGTTTAATTTCTTACGTATATCCCAGTTCAACATACCTATCTTTTATATCATTCCCAAACTCCATAAATCGTTACAAAATCCACCCGGCAGACCCATCGTTTCTGCGGTGAATGGCCCCCTTGAAAAAACGGGCAAATTCATTGATGCACTAATTAAGGAGTTGGTTCATGAACTGCCCTCCTATGTGCAGGACACAGGGGATGTACTGTCCCAACTAAATGCTATGGTTCTGCCGGAAGGATCCTTTATGGTAGGCATAGATGTCGAATCCTTATATACATCAATTCCTCACCAATGGGGCCTAAAAGCTGTTCAATTCTTTCTTGATAAAAAATTCCCACTCCTGGGACATCAAAATGAGTTCATAGGGGATGTACTTACCTTCCTGCTGGAACATAATTGTTTCCAGTTTATGGGGACTTACTACCAGCAAATCAGAGGCACCGCAATGGGGGCACCCTGGGCTCCCTCGTATGCCTGTCTACATCTGGGTATGTGGGAGGAGGAATCCGTCTATCAGTCGTCGATGTACCTCCGCCACAGTCTTCTGTGGCTGAGGTACATTGATGACGTGCTCATGATCTGGGGGGGTAGGGAGCAGGAGTTACTGTTATTCATGGATGAACTTAACACCAACGACCGTAACATTAGGCTTACCTATACTGCCCACCAACATACCCTTTCCTTTTTGGATCTGACCCTGTTTGCTGATAACGGGAAGATCAGCACCAAAACCCACAGGAAGCCAACGGCAGCGAATACACTCCTCCTGGCCACTAGCGACCATCCTAGATCCCTAATCAAAGGTATACCAGTAGGTCAGTTCCTCCGTATTCGCAGAAACTGCTCTAGACAACAAGATTTTGATAGGGAAGCTAGGGACCTATACGGAAGGTTTAGGGATAGAGGCTACTCTCACTCATCCATTAGAACAGCCAAAAAAAGAGCTCTCCAGATGGACCGTCAGCAACTCCTTACCAGAAGGAACCCCACAGTCCCTAAAGATAGACATGGACCTCCCAGAATCATCACCAAATACGGTGCCCAATGGAAACAGATTAGGACCATTCTCAATAACCATTGGCATATCCTCTCTGGTTCCCCTGCTCTTGGTGAGATAGTGGGAGAATGTCCCCTTCTCACCGCCCGACGCTCTCGGAATTTGAGGGATCACTTGATTTACTCCGAATATCAAAGATCTCCTACCCAAAACTGGCTTACCCAACTCCCCCCTTTAAAAGGTATGTTTAAGTGTGGTAGATGTGCCATTTGTAAGTATGTCGAATGCACGGACGTGTTCACCAATTCTGACGGTAAGAGACAGTTTAAAATCTATAACTTTATTAACTGCAATACCACACGAGTAGTCTATATGCTCACATGCCCTTGTGGCAAAAAATATGTGGGTAAGACAAAAAGAAAATTGAAGATCAGAATCGGTGAGCACGTCCAAAGCATTCTCAGCAAAGACGACGAGCGCCCCATTCCTCTACATCAGTGTTTCTCAACTCCAGTCCTCAAGGCGCACCAACAGGTCATGTTTTCAGGATTTCCACTATTTTGCACAGGTGATTTGATCAGTTTCACTGCCTTAGTAATTACCACAGCTGTTTCATCTGAGGGAAATCCTGAAAACATGACCTGTTGGTGCGCCTTGAGGACTGGAGTTGAGAAACACTGCTCTACATTTCCTCAAGTTCCACGTGGGGGACCCCACTGGGCTTACTGTCAAGGGTATCTACAGGTTAAATCTTCCCCTTAGAAGGGGTGACTTCGACAGAATTCTCTGCCAGAAAGAAAAAATGTGGATATATACCCTTGACAGTATGTCCCCCCATGGGTTAAATAATGAGTGTAACCTGTCAGTGTTCCTTACCCCCTAGTTTCCTATTCATATTCATAATCCTCCTTTCTCATCTCCATGTAGGTGACACATCTATTTATATATGCCTGATCGCTCTCTTTAACTACACTTTTTATTTTTTATTTTTTATTTTTTTTATTTTTTATTTTTTTATTTTTTTTATTTTTTATTTATTTATTTTTTTTATTTTTTTATTTTTTCTTATTTAGTTCAGTTTAGTTTAGTTCTGTTTCCCTCTCTATTCTAACTCTCTTCTCTCTTTTAACTTTCTCTTTTTAAAGTAGTTTATGTAATTTATAGAGGTGGTGCACCCACGGACCGGCCCGTTCCATTTATCTATATAATTCTTGTTGTCTTCCGGTGTGAATGGCAGTCCATTTGTTGTGCCATTGCCAGGCCAACAGATAGCTAATGTATCCACGTCTGCAAGTGGGAGGGCTATATAAGGTGTCCACTCTGGCAACGGCGCATGCTCTGAAGAAATCCCTGTGACGGATGAAACGCGTCAGCATGACGCCATCACGCTCCATCTAGCGTACACACGGACTCACCCATCAGCCCTGGGTATTCCGTCCGCCCTCGTGTGAAGCCTCACTGCATGGAACCAGGAAGTGGATGCTGACCCACGCCGCATTCAGGCGGCACGTCCCTACACGCTCTCCGCTCCTTATTACCGTTGCTGGTAACTGAGTACACAGATCTACGAAGCCCTATTCAGTTGGCCTGATCTGGATGCAGCTGTTCCGCACTACCCAAGATGGTTTAAGTAGGACTCCTGAACTGTACCAGGCCACATGCCCTGAACAAACACCTTGCCCCCAAAACACCTTGTCCCCATGTTGATGGGGACAAGGGCCTCATCCCCACAACCCTTGTCCAGTGGTTGTGGGGGTCTGCGGGCAGGGGGCTTATCGGAATCTGGAAGCCCCCTTTAACAAGGGGACCCCCAGATCCCGGCCCTTCCCCCTGTGTGAAATGGTAAGGGGGTACAAAAGTACCCCTACCATTTCACAAAAAAGTGTCAAAAATGTTAAAAATGACAAGAGACAGTTTTTGACAATTCCTTTATTTAAATGCTTCTTTTTTCTTCTATCTTCTTTCTTCTATCCTCCTTCAGTTTCTTCCTCTATCTTCTTCTTCTTCTTCTGGTTCTTCTGGTTCTTCCTCTGGTGTTCTCATCCGGCATCTTCCTCTGCTGTGTCTTCTTCCCTTCTTCTTCTCGGCCCGCTCCGCATCCACCATAATGGGAGGCTCCCGCTGTGTGATGCTTCTCCTCTTCTTAAATAATGGAGGGCGGGGCCACCCGGTGACCCCGCCCCTCTGACGCACGGGGACTTCCCTATGGCATTCCCTATGACATCAGAGGAGGGCGGGGTCACCCGTTACGTAACAGGTGACCCCGCCCCCCTCTGACATCACTGGGAATGCCACAAGAAATTCCCCTTCAAGTCCCCGTGTGTCAGAGGGGGCGGGGTCACCGGACCCCCACAACCACTGGGCAAGGGTTGTGGGGATGAGGCCCTTGTCCCCATCAACATGGGGACAAGGTGTTTTGGGGAGCTACCCCAAAGCACTCTCCCAATGTTGAGGGCATGTGGCCTGGTACGGTTCAGGAGGGGGGATGCTCTCTCGTCCCCCCTCTTTTCCTGTGGCCTGCCAGGTTGCGTGCTCGGATAAGGGTCTGTTATGGATTTTTGGGGGGACCCGACACCATTTTTTTTATTTTGGCACGGGCTTCCCCTTAAAATCCTGAAGGGTCTGGTATAGATTTTGAGGGGGACCCCATGCCATTTTTTTTTAATTTTGGCTGGGGTTCCCCTTAATATCCATACCAGACCTGAAGGGCCTGGTATGGAATTTAGGGGGACCCCCACGTCATTTTTTTTTTAAATTTTGGTTCTGGGTTCCCCTGTGGGGAATTCCCATGCCGTTTTTATCAATGAACTTTTATGTGTATTGTCGGACCGGCAATTCATTAATAGCTGCGAGTAGTTTTAAATTACTTTTTTTCCTTTGAAATGTCATTTTGCTGTCAGACTGTTCTAAACATGGGAAACATGCGTCCCTTTACAGGCATACTATAGACACCCCCCCAGGTACAAAATTTAAAGGAATATTACACTTCTATTGTTTCACGTTAAGCATTATTAAAATCACTGCTCCGAAAAAACTGACGTTTTTAAAAAATTTTTTGCATTGATTTAAGTCACGTAGGGCAGGACCCGGGTCCCCAAACACTTTTTATGACAAAACCATGCATTTAAGCCTTTAAAATTAGCACTATTGATTTCTCCCATAGACTTTTAAAGGGTGTTCCGCGACTTTCAAATTTGCCGCGAACACCCCAAATTGTTTGCTGTTCGGAGAACTGGCGAACAGCCGATGTTCGAGTCGAATATGAGTTTGACTCAAACTCGGAGCTCATCCCTACTGGCTGTGTATGACCGCCTGAAATGGCTACAGACTGTTCTGGCCTGCTTTAGTACATCTTGCAACCCTGGGTACGTACTTAGGAAATGCTGCACCACCAAATTGAGGACATGTGCCAGGCATGGCACATGTGTCAACTTTCACTGTCTAAGGGCGGACAGGAGGTTTGAGCCATTATCTGACACCACCATTCCACCAAACCATGCATTTAAGCCTTTAAAATTAGCACTATTGATTTCTCCCATAGACTTTTAAAGGGTGTTCCGCGACTTTCAAATTTGCTGCGAACACCCCAAATTGTTTGCTGTTCGGAGAACTGGCGAACAGCCGATGTTCGAGTCGAATATGAGTTTGACTCGAACTCGAAGCCCATCCCTACTGGCTGTATATGACCGCCTGAAATGGCTACAGACTGTTCTGGCCTGCTTTAGTACATCTTGCAACCCTGGGTATGTACTTAGGAAACGCTGCACCACCAAATTGAGGACATGTGCCAGGCATGGAACATGTGTCAACTTTCACTGTCTAAGGGCGGACAGGAGGTTTGAGCCATTATCGGACACCACCATTCCTGGCTCCAGCTGGCGTGGTGTGAACCACCTCTGGGCCTGTCCTTGCAGAGCTGCAAGAATCTCTGCTCCGGTGTGGTTTCTGTCCCCTAAACACACCAGCTAAAGCACTGCATGGCACCTTTTAGCCCGATTTTGGGAAAAGCCCTTTGGACGCTTAGGGGGTACCTGATGTTCAAAGGACAATTCTGCAGAGGAGGGCATGGAGGTGGAGGAGGAGGAGGGGGTGGAGCTCACAGGTCTGGCATCATCACCACCAGCTGTATGGAGACGTGGGGGCACAACAAGCTGCAGCACTGAGCCCTGTCCTGCATCCTATCTCGTTGCAAGCAGCGTTACCCAGTGTGCTGTGAATGAAATATATCATTCCTGCCCATGCTTGCTGGACCACGTGTCAGCAGTAAGGTGGATTTTACGGCTGACTGCCTTGCCAAACGATGCCAGAACATTCCCTTCCACGTGATGGTAGAGAGATGGAATGGCCTTACGTGAAAAGTAGTATAGACTGGGAACCTGCCATTGTGGTACAGCACATTGTGTGAATTCACGGGATGGGGCGGAATCCACCAGGCTGAAAGGCAAAAGTTGGAGAGCCAACAGCTTTGACAAGCTTGCATTCAGGCGCTGGGCATGTGGGTGGCAGGGACTGTATTTTTTTTTCCGCTGCAGAAGATGGGGCAGAGAAATTTGCCGACTACAGTCTACAGCTGGTGGTGCTGCTGGTAGATGAGCTGCTAGGACTTTGGACACCCTGTGCTATACCATCATCCCTGTCAGTGGAGGTTGCTGAAAGGTAATGACTTGGTATCGCAAGGGCAGACTGAAGTGGGTAAGGAGGAGGAGGGACAGATTTGTGCCCCTTTTGTGTGGCTTTTAGGTGCTCTTGTCAACGGGCTGAGTGGTTGGATGTTAAATGCCTTGTTAGGCATGTGGTACCCAAATGGTTGGTGTTTTTGCCCAGTTTGATGTGCCTGTGACACAGTTTGCAGATAGCAACAGTGCGATCTGCTGCAAAAGTGCTGAAAAAGGCCCAGACAGCTGAGCTGTGAGGAGTGGGCCGGGAGATAACAGCTGCAGAATGTGATGGAATAGGGTGGCTACTCTTTCTGGATGCCGACCTCCTTGGGGTTGTGCCGCCTCACCTTCAGTTTCCTCCTCTGCTCTATCTGGCACCCAAGTCGCATCAGTGACCTCATCATCATCATCATCTCCATCTCCTCCATCTTCATCATTACTGGAGACAATTTGGCAATATGCTGTGGCTTTGGGAAAATGAATGCCAAATTGTCTACCAGTGTTCCTCCCTCTCTTTAGGCTCATGTTCCTGTCATCATCAGAACCAACATCTGAATCCAATAATGGCTGGGCATCATCAAGGACCAAGTGGCTGATGCTGTGGTCAAATAACTCAGCTGACTCCTCAATGGCTGATGCTGGGGCTAATGCAGGAGTAGATGTGGACAAGGAGGCAGGTTTATCCACTCTGGCAACTACAGGGGACTGAACATGTCCCTGCTTGCGTGACAGAGGATGAGGAGGATGAGGAAGGTTTAGTAAACCAGTCCACCACCTCCTCTGCATGCTGTGGCTGGATAGCAGGGGCAAACTCCCTAAACAGAGGAAATGATGCCCTGCCTGAGGACTGACCACTTTGTCCACCTTTTGCCTGTGGACACATTTGTTGCTGGCCCCCTTACAGTGCCAAGAGAACATCTGCCTCTCATTGTTGTCCTCCCAGACATTATTGGGAGGGAGGGGGCAGTGCTTATAAGCAAGATGCACATAGATGCACTTTAATCAATGTAAAGAGGTGTTTGGTGCACTTTATTTGAATACTCACACTACACAGACACACTCCATGGATACACATATATAATATACTGCAATATAATGCGCCAAACATACAGTGACGAGCAGAACTATATGGCGTTAAACTGACAGTAATGCACACAAAACTATATGGTGGTAAGCTGGCAGTAACGCACACAAAACTATATGGTGGTAAACTGGCAATAACTCACACAAAACTATATGGTGATAAACAGGCAGTAACGCACACAGAAGTAAATGAGGCTAAACTGGCAGTAACGCACACAAAACTATATGGCGTTAAACTGTCAGTAACGCACACAAAATGATATGGCATTAAACAGGCAGTAATGCACACAGAACTATATGGCGTTTAACTGGCAGTAACGCACGCAAACTATATGGCGTTAAACTGGCAGTAGCGCAATCAAATAGGCGGTGTTCAACCGTCACTACACTGACGCTATCTAAACTGTCCTTACTCTGGCTATACAGTAATGTAAAGATTACTGACACGGTCTCACTACACTACACTGAAACTATATGAGCTGTCCCTACTCTACACTAATGTATGTATGAATGACACGGTCTCACTACAGTACACTACATTGAAACTATCTGAGCTGTCCCTACTCTAGCTGTACACTATGCAAAGCTGAATGATGGTCCTCCTCACTACACTCACACTATCCCTAGACTGACACGAAACTAATATTCTACACTGACAATTGAAGCAAAATAGCACAGTATAGCACACTAACTAACTAATAGCACTGAACAGAGCCCTGTTCTATCTCTCTCCACCCCGAAATCACACTGAAAATGGCTGCCATTGAAAGAATACTTTTATACTGTCATGTGGGAATGACCCATGATTGGATAAAGTTATAATGAAAGTGTCCAATCATAACTCTGACAGTGCTCTGTGCCCTGATTGGCTGAAGCTTTCACTGCTTCAGCCAATAAGGGCTTGCAATGCACTGTTCAGTGCTGCAATGTATTGTGGTCAGTGAAAAAAAAGGTCGAATGACCCGTTTGTTCAGCTGTTCACCGAACGACCATACAAAGAAAGTTTGGCCCCAACTTATGCTCGTGCCAAACCCCCATCCCTATTGATGACAGCTGTTCAATAGACAGGAAAACAGGTGGATTACCAAAAAGTAAGGCATAAACAAGGTCAGGTCAGAGATTGGAGCTTAGGAAAAATACAAATAATTCATTAGAGGCAGAAGGGCAGGAAATGTGAACAAACAGAAAAGGATATATAGGACTTTCTTTCTTTTTATTTTTTTTTTTTCAAATATTTTTTTATTAAAGGTTTTTCAAAAAAATAATTCACAATATTATACCATACAAAGTATTTTCAGGAATGGCATAACAATTAAACAAGGTCAGTTAACATATCCTCAAAGGGCTCTTTAAAGCTGTAACCGCATCTTATGTTTATACAAACGTAGATTGATTATAATCAGCATACAAATATATTATCAATCAATATAATGAATTGGAGAATATATATCTTAAACTAAAAGAATATCAAAAAGAAAAGAACACATTATTAATGAAGAGGGTAGGGACTCTGGCTCCCTAACACAAAAGAAAAAAAAAAAAAAAAAAAAAAAGAAAGTACACAAAGACAGTTTTTTATGCAATTTGTCTGAATCTAATCCAAGGATCCCATTGTTTGTACAAACGGGGTGTGTTTCCATGCATATTTGCCATAATCTGTTCATATTTATAAGCTTCATCTACTTTTCTAATGACATCACTAATATTCGGTGAGCTGTTAGATTTCCATTTGCTAGTGATTGTCAATCTGGCTGCCATCAGAATTTGTACCACCATTGGTCTAAGAGTAGGTGGGTATTGGTCTATGTTTATACTTAATATGGCTAATTCTGCTTCACCTTTCCTAATAAAACCTGTAATTTTTTATATTAATCTAAATATTGCTTTCCAAAAACTCTAGAGGTTGGGGCACTCCCACATCATGTAAAGAAGTGTACCTACTTTTCCGCATCCTCACTGCTTTTTGTAGCTGCTTTTAGAAAATTTTGCAGTTAGATAGGGGGTATAGTACCATCTGAGTAGAAGTTTTTGGGCTGTCTCCCAATGTGCTGTAGATCTTGTGAAGCAGTTATTAGATTTAATGGCGTCTAACCATTGCTTTTCTGAAAAAGTCATAGAAAGTTCTGATTCCCATTTTTGGTGTGCTGGCAATTTAATGTAAGAGTCTTTTTGTTGTATTAGAGTGTAGAATAAGGAAATTTCTTTTTTTGAGGTAGATGTGTCGTTCCAGTATGTCCATGCCTTATGTGGAATTTTAATAGATTGTAGCTGGTGAGTTTTCAAGAATGTTGTAATTCTTATGTACATGTAAAAGTCAGTGGTAGGAAGAGAATATTTTTGGGCTAGTGCATTAAAGGGAATGATTTTTCCTCGGTCAAACATGTCTGAGATTAGGGTAATTCCTTTATGTTCCTATTGTGTTGTTTTTAGATCTCTAATATGTGTGCAAATCGAATTTAGTGGGGTAGGTATTTCCGTAAGGTCTGTATTGTGTCTTGTTTCAGAACAGAATTTTTTCCATGTATCTAGTACTAGTTGTATAATGGGATAATTAGATTTGAGGTGAGTATTTAAAAATGAATTTGCTAGCAATGTGGATCTCAAGGAACTAGGGTTTAACCAGGCTTGTTCTATAGTGGCCCAGTGTTTAGAAGAATGGTTTTGGAACCAATATTTTGTTTGATCCAGTATACTAGCAGCAAAATAGTCTCTTAAGATTGGGAGCCCCATCCCACCTGCCTTTCTATGTCTCAAAAGAGAAGACTGAGAGCATCTCGGTTTTTTATCTGCCCATACAAACTTGTGTAACTGCGTTTGAGCTGTTTTAAAAAATTTTGCTGGTATAGAAATCGGGAGAGCTCTGAAGTAATAAAGTATTTTTGGTAAAATAAGCATTTTGTATGCCGCAAGTCTTCCCATCCAAGACAAACAAAAGGACTTTAATCTAGTTAGTTCTGGTTGGATAGAGGAAATGAAGGGAACTAGATTCACTTTAAATAAATTGCGGCTTGGTGTCTTTAGCTGAATCCCTAGGTATTGGATAGGTTTGTCAGCCCATGGATATGGAAAGCGTGAATAGAGGGATTTGCGGAGGTTTTCTTCTATGTTTATGGCAATTAGGTTAGATTTGGACGCGTTTACTTTGTATTTGAAATTTGGTTAAAGTGGTTCAAAATGTTGTGTACCGTTTGTAGGGAGGTGTTGGGATTGGAAAGGGATAGAATCACATCATCTGCGAAAAGGGAGATAGTATGTGCCTGCTTGGAGATTGGAATACCTGAAATGTCTGGGTGAGATCTAATTTTTTCGGCCAAGGGTTCCATTAACAAAGCAAAAATGAGGGGAAACAGGGGGCAACCCTGCCTTGTCCCGTTAGTAATATTGAAGCTGTCCGAGAACATTCCTTCTGTGTATACCATTGCAGAGGGGTTAGTATATAGTGCTAAGATGGCTGAATTAATTGTTCCTGAGATGCCAAATACGAGTTTCAGATATCCCCAGTGGATCCTATCAAAGGGCTTCTCCGCATCTAATGATAGAAGCAGAGAAGGTGTACCCGAGGATTCCGCTGCGTGAAGTAAATTAATAATTCTTCGTGTTGCATCTGGTGCCTGACGACCTGGGATAAACCCAACTTGGTCATGTTTTACTAAGGTGGGCAAGAATTGGGCCAGTCTGTTGGCTAGGATCTTTGCATAAATCTTCAGGTCTACATTTAACAAAGATATAGGCCTGAAGTTTTGTGGAGTATCAAGTGATTTCCCAGGTTTGGGTAAAGTCACAATTGTGGCTGTTAACATTTCTGAGGGGAATGAAGATGTAGATATAGCTGATGCGTATACGTTTAATAAGTGTGGGCCCAGTATGGAGTGAAATGTCGGGTAATATTCGGATGAAAAACCGTCTGGGCCTGGGGATTTGTTGTTGGGGAGAGATAGTATTGTTTTATTAAGTTCAGACATGGAGATTGGTGCATTTATAGTATATAGTTGGTCTGAGTTCAATTTGGGCATTGAGATAGAATCCAGAAATGTCTGGATCAACTCAAGTGATGGTTGGTGAGTAGAAGTGTCGTCTTTTAGATTATAGAGATTATTATAGTAATCCCTAAAAGCATTAGCAATATCTTTTGGGTTGGATAGTCTAGTGCCTGTAATTGGGTGTGAGATAAATGGTATTTTTTGTTTGATGGTTTTTCCCTTTACTTGATTTGCTAGCTATTTACCTGCTTTGTTACCATGACTATAGTAATGTGCCTTCCATTTTTGAACCGTATGTTTGTGTTGGGAGATAAGTAGCAGTCTAAGATCATGTCTGATTTTATCTAGATGTGAACCAGTGTTAGGGTCAGGGGCTTTCTTATTTACCGATTCTAAATTTTCTATTTGAAGGAGTAGATCATTTAATTGTTTGTTTCTTTGCTTCTTAGCTACATTGCTCATTTTCATGAGGATATCTCTTATGTAAACTTTATGACAGTTCCAGACCGTGAAGGGATCCGGCACAGACATGGCATTAGTAGTGAAGAACTCATGCAGTTCTTTAGTAATTTTATGTTTATGTTCTGGAAGTGTAAAAAGTGAGGTATCGTTTTTCCATCTATTTGCCCTTGTCTCAGTGCGAGATCCCTCCACCACAATAGAAACCAGAGCGTGGTCCGACCACGTAATGTTGTGTACATTGGATAAACTAATGTTCTGCAGCAGAAATGTATCCACCAAAAAGAAATCAATTCTTGAATATGTGCGATGTACACTCGAGAAGTAGGAATAATCCCGCTCAGTCGAGTGTTGACATCGCCACACGTCGTGTAGACTTTCTGAGGCCATGAAGCGTGAAAGGGTCACTCTTTCCCGACACTTCGGGGTCTCGGCCGAGACATCTAAAGATTTGTTTGGTATAGCGTTGAAATCTCCACAAATTATGGTGTACCCCTTTTGCACTGCACGTACTCGTTTCCAAATTTTGTTTAAAAAAGAGATTTGTTTCACATTAGGTAAATAAACATTCACTATGGTATATACCGTGTTGTTTACCTCACAAACCAGTATAATAAATCTACCCATTTCATCTGCTTCCTTGTAGATCTGGCGAAAAGAAATAGTGTCTTTGATGAGAATAGCTACCCCCCTCTTCTTTTTTGGGGCATTGGAGCAAATAATTGTTGGAAAGTTTTGATGGGAAAAATTTGGAGGTTTGGATGCAGAGAAATGAGTCTCTTGAAGACAAAGAATGTCACTTTGCAGGAGTCGAGCTTCTTTCCATAGCATTGATCTTTTCTGTGGGCTGTTCAGTCCGCGAACATTAAACAAAGAGATTTTGAACCCCATGTTGTTTATCGTAAAGGGTGGGTATTATATAGTTCCTTGGATTGTTAGTCTTGTTGAAATATAGATTGAAGTAAGATGTTGTGTAGATGAATTATTCTAACAGTGAGCCAGAGTCCAGGTGTTGTGAAGCTGCCTAAGTATTGTCTCAGAGCTTAGTACAAAAAAAATGAAAAATCTCCAATGATAAGTAAAGTAAAAGAAAACTAATAAAAATTTAACGATTTAACTGAATCTGTTGGGATATTATCCCGTAACTTCTCAGGAGCAAAAAGAGAACTAAATAAAGTTCCACAGGTGCACCGGAGCACAACTTTGTATATTAGTGGTTATGTATAGCTTAAGCCTCATTCAATTGCATCTTGTGGCCAGGTGGGGGAATGTGGACGGGGTGATGAGGCACTGGAGGGTGGATCCTCTGTTTTGTCTAGAATGTCCCATTCCTTCAATAACCATATACCATCTTCCACTGACTGGATAGGGAACGTTTTACCATCCTTTGTTATTAGCAGTTTTGCTGGGGAGGCTCATCTATAGGCAATATGGTGGTTCCGCAATGGTTTGGTGATGGCGGCCATATTCTTCCTTCTTTGCATTGTGTATGCTGACAAATCAGTATAAAAAGAGAGGCCTTGGATGCATGGTAATGCGTTGTCAGGATTTCTCATGCACTGAAGAAACTTCTCTTTAGTTTGGTAGAAATGAATCCGTGCAATCGTATCTCTTGGCAGATGATCAGGTAAATGCTTAGGTTTTGGCAGTCTATGAATCCTATCGATAGATAGGTCTGTCACCGAGGCATCAGGAAGCATTTCTTGGAGGATATTTTGAAAATAGGCGTTTAAATCTGGTGGTTTTACCGACTCAGGTATCCCCCTGATTTTGATGTTATTTCTTCTCGAACGATCTTCGAGGTCGGCCGTTTTGGACTTTAATTGGTGTATTTCGTCATCCTTCTCATTGTGAGCATCAATCACTTCATTGATGGCACCAGCAAATTCTCCCATTTTATGTTCAATATGGGTAACCCTGTTGTTGACAGCCTTAATTTCTGTTTTGAAATGACTGGTAAGGGTTAATATATCCGCAAGTAGGGTGCTGTGGAGGGACACTAACATGTCCTTTAATGTTGTGTCGATTACCGGCTGATATTTAGTAGGGAATTCCAAGATGGAGTCCTGGAGCTCCCTGGTGTCATTAAGAGATGTGTCTGTTTCTTCCTCAGCCATGATTCCTCCTTGCATGTGTTGTTGTTTTGCCTTTTGCCTAGATGAGGAGGAAGATGACTAGGAATTCTTATATTTCCCCTTGTGCCCTTTGTGAGGATGAGATATGGAGCGCTGTGTGTTGCTATTGTGGCTAGAGAGCCTGCCACACTCTCCGCCGTTATGCTTACCGGTGCCATCTTGGGCCTGTGTGCTGCAGGGAAGCGTATAGAAGTCTGTCATTCTGCTGATTTTCCCGGTCTCTTTTCTTTTCCTGGACATGTTCCCAGGATGTGCCCGACCTGTTGTGGATGAAAATCGCCGCTTTTTGAGGCTCAGGAGTCGCTCTATGAGCTCAGGTATGCCCGTGGATGACAGAGCTCTCTCACACTGCGGCCATTCACCTCGGCTGCTGGCCACGCCCCGATATATAGGACTTTCAAGGTACTTACAAATCCAACCTGAGTAAGACATACACACCAACTTTAAATTAAAATTCATAATTTTATTATAAACGGTTAGAGATTCTATATATAGCCAATTGAAGAATATTTCTATAGATGTTGCACAAAAATACATGAACAATGTATTCCATCACCTCCACTCAACAACTACTCCTTATATTAGTCCCATTTCAGATCTCAGTTCAATTATTCAGTTTCTTGTAAGTAGTTTCATCAAAGATTCACTTTTGTTTCTCATGAATAGGGATGAGCCGAACACCCCCCTGTTCGGTTCGCATCAGAACTTGCAAACAGGCAAAAAATTCGCTCAAACACGCGAACACCGTTAAAGTCTATAAGACACGAACATGAATAATCAAAAGCGCTAATTTTAAAGGCTTATATGCAAGTTATTGTCATAAAAAGTGTTTGGGGACCTGGGTCCTGCCCCAGGGGACATGGATCAATGTAAAAAAAAGTTTTAAAAATGGCCGTTTTTTCGGGAGCAATGATTTTAATAATGCTTAAAGTGAAACAATAAAAGTGTAATATTCCTTTAAATTTCGTACCTCGGGGGGTGTCTATAGTATGCCTGTAAAGGGACGCATGTTTCCCGTGTTTAGAACAGTCTGACAGCAAAATGACAGTTCAAAGGAAAAAGAGTCGTCTAAAACTACTCGCGGCTATTAATGAATTGTTGGTCCAACAATACACATAAAAGTTCATTGATAAAAATGGCATGGGAATTCCCCACAGGGGAACCCTGAACCAAAATTAAAAAACAAATGACGTGGGGGTCCCCCTAAATTCCATACCAGGCCCTTCAGGTCTGGTATGCATAAGGGGAACCCTGGCCAAATAAAAAAAAAAATGATGTGGGGCCCCCCTCAAAATCTATATCAGACCCTTCAGGTCTGGTATGGATTTTAAGGGGAACCCAGCGCCAAAATTTTTTAAAAAAATGGCGTGGGGTCCCCCCAAAAATCCATACCAGACCCTTATCCGAGCACGCAACCTGGCAGGCCGCAGAAAAAGAGGGGGGGACGAGAGAGCACCCCCCCTCCTGAACTGTACCAGACCACATGCCCTCAACATTGGGAGGGTGCTTTGGGGTAGCCCCCCATCAACATGGGGACAAGGGCCTCATCCCCACAACCCTTGCCCAGTGGTTGTGGGGGTCTGCGGGCGGGGGGATTATCAGAATCTGGAAGCCCCCTTTAACAAGGGGACCCTCAGATCCCGGCCCTCCCCCTGTGTGAAATGGTAAGAGGGTCCAAGAATACCCCTGCCATTTTACAAAAAGTGTCAAAAATGTTAAAAATGACAAGAGACATTTTTTGACAATTCTTTTATTTAAATGCTTCTTCTTTCTTCTATCTTCTTTCTTCTATCTTCTATCTTCTATCTTCATTCGGTTTCTTCCTCCATCTTCTTCTTCTTCTGGTTCTTCCTCCGGTGTTCTCGTCCGGCATCTCCTCCGCGGCGTCTTCTTCTCTTCATCTTCTTATCCGGGCTGCTCTGCATCCATGATGGCATGGAGGGAGGCTCCCGCTGTGTGACGCTTCTCCTCTTCTGACGGCTCTTAAATAACGGAGGGCGGGGCCACCCGGTGACCTCGCCCCCCTCTGATGCACGGGGACTTGACGGGGACTTCCCTGTGGCATTCCCCGTGATGTCAGAGGGGGTGGGGTCACTGGGTGGCCCCGCCCTCCAGTATTTAGGAACCGTCAGAAGAGGAGAAGCGTCACACAGCGGGAGCCTCCCTCCATGCCATCATGGATGCGGAGCGGCCCGGAGAAGAAGATGAAGAGAAGAAGATGCCGCGGAGGAGTTGCCAGATGAGAACACCGGAGGAAGAACCAGAAGAACCAGAAGAATAAAAGATGGAGGGAGAAACCGAAGGAAGATAGAAGAAAGAAGATAGAAGAAAGAAGAAGTATTTAAATAAAGGAATTGTCAAAAACTGTCTCTTGTCATTTTTAACATTTTTGACAGTTTTTTTGTGAAATGGTAGGGGTACTTTTGTACTCCCTTACCATTTCACACAGGGGGGAGGGCCGGGATCTGGGAGTCCCCTTGTTAAATTGTTATTGATCCCCCCCGGTCCATTTCTTTTTTTCAAGACTGCAAAGGATACTTCCCGTGTAGAAAGTGTAATGTTTGTTTACACAACATAAGTGGGAGACGTAAAACAACGACTTTCCACTCTACGGTAACATCTAGAGAGTATAACATGAAACACTTTACTACATGTGCTACCCGACATATTGTTTATCTTATCAAATGTCCATGTGGTAAACAGTATGTCGGGCGCACCACTAGAACTTTCTCCGTTAGGGTTAATGAACACATTGCAAAAATTAAGAAAGGCTGTATTAAGCATAGTGTTCCCCGCCATTATCTGGAATGTCATAATAGGGATCCTACAGGTACTTCCTTTATGATCATAGACAAATTTGTCCCCCACTGGAGGGGCGAGTCTAGTCTTAGGGTTGTGTCGCGGCTCGAAACGTACTGGATTTATGAGCTCAGGTGTTACACTCCTCACGGTATGAATGTCGAATGGGACATCAATAGTTTCATTAACCGTGCGTGAGAGACACTTTGGTTCCTGAGCCGCGACGCACCCTTTACCTTTCTGTCCCTGGTTATTATCCATTTATTTTTATGAGGTTATGGTTACTTTGTATGATGCAGTTTTTAGTGTTATTGGGGTTTTTGCATTTACCTTTACGTCATTCATGCCTTTTTTCTGTAGGTGCGGAGTATATTTCCCCCATGTTTGAGAGTTTGTTCCTTTGTGTTAACTGACTCTGCTTTGGGTTTAGTTCTTTATTTCCACTTTGGCCTACTGATACTTGACATACCAGATGCCACCATTGTCTATTTTGTGACTGTAGGGTTCCTCCCCCCCCCCCCTGGTCAGTCTGATAATGTGACATTGTTTGGCTTTCATCTTTTGTGGCCTGTATTTGCAATAGTGTGTCAGAGCTGCAAGAATGGATCAGTCTAGATATATAACTGGTTGAGTTTATCTTCAATCTAAGATGCAGTGTAAGGGTTAACACCCCCCCTGCATCTGACCATTATGCTGTGCCCATCCTGTGAAGCGTCACCCACATGGTCGTTTCAATTTGTGGTGACGTTCCAGAGGTGGGAAACCACAGTTTCGGTGCGGCGGCGCTGCTCTGTCATTTGTTTTTTAATGTTGCCATAGCAGTGTGTGCCGTGATCTTTAGGCAAGCATTCTACTGACAGGAGGGGGAGTGGTTAATTTGTCTAGCCTGTCAGCGATTGGCCCGTTTGGTCCTGACCACTGACGAGGCTGGCTTCCGGGTGGCCGTCTGCCTCTCTTCACATAAGAGGCTTGGAGAGCACGCTCCATAGGAGGGAGTGGAGGAGATGCCGGCGGCGCATTGGCTGTCGGCTTGTATCTCCTCCCCACTTGCGTCTGAGACCCGGAATACACGCCCCCAGTGATGACCATGGTAAACATCAGCGGCGCCATGTACGCCGGCTGTTGTTCCCTTTCTGGTCACATGTTTGTGACATTTGGAACGCAAGTTCCTCCAGCTAGTGTGAGGCTTGGAACGCAAGCCGATTCGATGCTTCAACTTTCAGACCTCTCACTACTGTTTACACTCTGATCTTACCCTAGAATTACTACATATCCCTAACCTAATGTAGTATGTTGGTTTACAGGAGATTAATATCACTTTAACATAAGAGGTAGCCAGTTTATGGTGTTTTTACTATCAAACTGTGTACTTCCGGTCCCGCAATGATGGGGGCGGATCCAATGAGTGTACCAAGCTGTCCACATTCTTTATATATGGGCAATGTGGAGAGGCTGTTTCAAGGCTCTTTAGTCGAAACGCGTAGGGCGTTCAACTTTCCACATTGCCACCAATTTTTATCTAGTGATCACTTTTTATTTTGTAAGGTTTTTTATTCAATAAATCCTTTTATTTTTGACCTACACCATGTGGAGCCCCTTTTTTCTTTTTTCTCCATGTTTTTATCCATAATTGGTCCCTTTGAACCTGCCTGAAACCTGAGAGCGTGTGAGAGAGCTGTCCACCTCCACCGTTGACTGTCCTGGCTATCGGTGACCGTGACCCAAGTGACAACCTCGCCAATCGGAGATCGTGATCGCAGGGAGAATCTTTGGGGAGAGTGCACGGGAGGCTACTTCCACAAGCTCTGATAGACGTACTGCTATATGGCTGATACGTCCCACTTGATCTGGTAAGAGTACCTTACTCTAGATGTTTATGTCGTGTTGCCCATGATTGATGTGCCTTCCAGTCTCCAGTCAACATCATGGGTCCAAGCACCCCCTCTGTCTGAGAAGACTCCTTCCATGCATTGACTCCAGTTTTTGTCTGCAGTCTGTGGAGTTCAACATACTGCTACTGGACATTTTTATATTTAACACATTTTGTTTGGACATTTATATACACCTCACCAGTGTTTAGTGTGTAGAACAACATCATTTCTTATTTGTATCACCTATTTTGTGTATTTAGGTTCTGATTCACTCACATTTTAGCGCTGCACGTATTCTTTATATATTTGATGAGACTTGGTTTGTTTGGGTGCTAGCAGCTATTCATCACCTGTTCACATTTTTTATTTTTGGGGTCAGCGCAACTTCTCATTTATCTCACACACTTGTTAAAGGGGGCTTCCAGATTCCGATAAACCCCCACCCGCAGACCCCCACAACCACCAGGCAAGGGTTGTGGGGATGAGGCCCTTGTCCCCATCAACATGGGGACAAGGTGTTTTGGGGGGCTACCCCAAAGCACCCTCCCAATGTTGAGGGCATGTGGCCTGGTACGGTTCAGGAGGGGGCGCTCTCTCGTCCCCCCTCTTTTCCTGCGGCCTGCCAGGTTGTGTGCTCGGATAAGGGTCTGATATGGATTTTTGGGGGTCCCCACGCCAATCTTTTTTTTAATTTTGGCGCGGGGTTCCTCTTAAAATCCATACCAGACCTGAAGGGTCTGGTATAGATTTTGAGGGGGACCCCACGCCATTTTTTTACATTTTGGACGGGGTTCCTCTTAATATCCATACCAGACCTGAAGGGCCTGGTATGGAATTTAGGGGGGCCCCTATGTCATTTTTTTCTTACTTTTAGTTCGGGGTTCCCCTATGGGGAATTCCCATGCCATTTTTATCAATGAACTTTTATGAGTATTGTCGGATCGGCAATTCATTAATAGCCGCGAGTAGTTTTAAATGACTTTTTTTCCTTTGAAATATCATTTTGTTGTCAGGCTGTTCTAAACACGGGAAACATGCGCCCCTTTACAGGCATACTATAGACACCCCCCAGGTATGAAATTTAAAGGAATATTACACTTTTATTGTTTCACTTTAAGCATTATTAAAATCACTGCTTCCGAAAAAACGGCCATTTTTAAAACTTTTTTTTGCATTGATCCATGTCCCCTGGGGCAGGACCCAGGTCCCCAAACACTTTTTATGACAATACCATGCATATAAGCCTTTAAAATTAGCACTTTTGATTTCTCCCATAGACTTTTAAAGGGTATTCTGCGGCTTTCGAATTTGCCGCAAACACCCCAAATTGTTCGCTGTTCGGTGAACTGGCAAACAGCCGATGTGCGAGTCGAACATGAGTTCGACTCGAACTCGAAGCTCATCCCTACTCATGAGAAGTCTTTGCATCTCATCCCATGAATCTGGCTCTGGTTTTAATGCTGCATCAGTAACATAAGACAGAAGTTTGCCTGGGATGCCTTTATTGCTTTTGGTGTATTTCCTGATTGAAGCCTCTTGTGGCCTTGTTTCTTCTTCCACATTTTGCCGCTCTTACAGTAAAGAACCCTCTACGTAGTTTAAGGTTAAACCTCTTTTCTTCTAATTTTTATGAGTGGCCACGTGTCTTGTTAAACTCTCTTCCACCAAAAAGTTTTATCCCTATTATGGAGTCACCAGTATGGTATTTATATATTGAATTCATATCCCCTCTCAAGTGTCTCTTCTTCAGAGAGAATAAGTTCAGTGCTCACAACCTTTCCTCATAACTAATATCCTCCAGTCCCTTTATTAGCTTAGTTGCCCTTCTTTGTACTCGCTCCATTTCCAGTACATCCTTCCTGAGGACTGGTGCCCAGAACTGGACAGCATACTCTAGGTACGGCCAGACCGGAGTCTTGTAGAGCGGGAGAATTATCATTTTATCTCTGGAGTTGATCCCCTTTTAATGCATGCCAATATTCTGTTTGCTTTGTTAGCAGCAGCTTGGCATTGCATCCCATTGCTGAGCCTATCATCTACTAAGACTCCAGATCCTTTTCCATCCTAGATTCCCCCAGAGGTTCTCCCCCAAGTTTATAGATTGCATTCATATTTTTGCCACCCAAATGCATTATTTTGCATTTTTTTACATTAAACCTCATTTGCCATGAAGTTGCCCACCCCAATAATTTGTTCAGATCTTTTTGCAAGGTTTCCACATCCAGAATGTATTGCCCTGCTTAGTTTAGTATTGTCCACAAAAACAGAGATTGAACTGTTTACTCCATCTTCCAGGTCGTTTATGAATAAAATAAATAGGATTGGTCCCAGCACAGAACCCTGGGGGACCCCACTACCCACCTCTGACCATTCTGAGTACTACCCATTTATCACCACCCTCTAAACTCACCCTTGTAGCCAGTTTTCAATCCATGTACTCACCCTATGGTCCATGCCAATGGACCTTATTTTGTACAGTAAATGTTTATGGGGAACTGTGTCAAATGCTTTTGCAAAATTCAGAGACACCACGTCTATGGGCCTTCCTTTATATAGATGGCAACTCACCTCCTCATAGAAGGTTAATAGATTGGTTTGGCAAGACTGATTCTTCATGAATCCATGCTGATTACTGCTAATGATACAGTTCTTGTTTTCTAAAATTTTGTATATAGTCCCTTATCATCTCCTCCAAGAGCTTGCATACTATTGATGTTAGGCTAACTGGTCTGTAATTTCCAGGGATGTATTTTGGGTCATTTTTAAATATTGGTGCTACAATGGCATTTCTCCAATCAGCTGGTACCATTCCAGTCAGTAGACTGTCATTAAAAATTAGGAACAATGGTCTGGCAATTACTTAAAATAAAACAGAATCTGTTGCGCTTAATAAAACATATAATGGAAGCCACTGACACAAAAATTGCTGGATAAAGTTGAAGAGATATCAATAGGAATGGTGCAGCGCTAAAAATATTAATGTAAAAATGTCCCAATAAGAACCAAAATAAATATGGTCAAACAAAAGTCCTCTCCGTCAGGAAGAAATAATACTCTAATCAGCAAGATCCATATTGAAAGGAGACACAGAAGAGAGATGAAAACACCGTCACCAACACCCAAACAAACTGACCCTTACCAGCAGTGTATGGGTTATACACGTGTGTAGAAAAAAGGCAGTCTTCATAGAATAAACCAACAATCTTCTAATGGAGTAACACCAACATATTCCCCTCTGAACTAAATGGAAGGCTGAAGATCTCCTTTTGGTAGCTGGATATTAAACAAAGTATACTCCAGTATGTATATGCACCTCAAGATCGTGGTACGTAGGGAATAAAAAGAAAACGCTCATTGCGCAATCTCCATAAACAAGGATGATTTATTGAAAAGATAAAAACCACTCACATTTATTTAGAAGGTATACAGCAGTGTGAAGCGTCCAGCGCTTCTAACCACAAAGATGGCCACCGTGTCACCGTCCCACCGCGTCCTGCATCGCCAGTCTCTATCATCGCCCAACGTTTTGTCATCAACATGTGGCAATTACTTGACTGAGTTCCCTAAGTACCCTTGGGTGCAAGCCATCTGGTCCCGGTGATTTATTAATGTTAAGCTTCCCAAGTCTCGTTTTATTTCTGTCCTCTGTTAACCATGGAGGTGCTTTCTGTGATGTGTCATAAGGATAAACACTGCCGTTATGGTTACTGAAGCCCCCCGATTCTCTCGTGAAGACTGAGGAGAAGAATAAATCCTTTGTAATCAGATGTCCTTCCTCATTCTTTATGGGGCCAATATGGTTTGTCCTTCCTTTTTTACTGTTAACATGCTTAAAGAATTTCTTGGGATTGTTTTGCTCTCCTCCGCTATTTGTCTTTCGTGTTCTATCCTAGCCACCCTAATTGCACCCTTACATTTCTTGTTGCATTCTTTATAAAGTCTGAATGCTGATGATGATCCCTCAACCTTGTATTTTTTGAAGGCCTTCTCCTTTGCTTTTATATGCATTTTTACATTAGAGTTAAACCATCCAGGGCTTTTGTTCATTCTTTTAAATTTATTACCCAATGGGATGCATTGGCTAATTCCTTTATTTAATATGCTCTTAAAGCAAACCCATCTATCCTTCATGTTCTTTGTTCCTAAGATTTTATTCCAATTCATGCCTTCTAACAAGGTTCGTAGTTTAGGGAAGTTGGCTCTTTTGAAATTCAGTTTCTTTGTATTCCCCTGATGTTTCCTATTTGTGTTATTTATACTGAAGCCAATTGACCTGTGATCCCTGTTTCCTAAATTGCCCCATATTTCCACATCCGTGATCAGGTATGTATTGTTGGTAATCAGTAGATCCAGTAACACTTTATTTCTAGATGGTGCGTCTACCATCTGAACCATGAAATTGTCCTGCAAGACATTTAGGAACTGGCGAGCCTTAGACGAATGCGTCGTACCCTCCGCCCAGTCTATGTCTGGATAATTAAAATCCCCTATTATGATAACACTTCCCATCCTTGCTGCTAATCCAAATTGTGATAGGAGATCCATCTCACCCTCCTCCCTCAGGTTAGGGGGGCCTATAGCATACTCCCAATAATATTTTCCTCTTAGCCTCATCCCTTTGGAGCTCTACCCACAAGGATTCCACCTCCTCCCCAGCTCCTTTAGTGATGTCATCTCTCACATTCACTTGTACATTATTCTTGGTATATAGGCATACCACTCCCCCTTTTTTACCCTCTCTATCCCTGCGATAAAGGGTATACCCTTGAATGGTTGCCAGCCAATCATGAGAGCTGTTGAACCAGGTCTCTGAAATTCCCAAAATCCAAATCCTCCTTGTACAACAGTATGTCTAGTTCACCCACCTTGTCTGCCAGGCTCCTGGCATTGGTGAACATGCCACGTAGTTTGGACCGGTTGCATACTATCCTCTTATTGAGTGTTCCGAGATTGCAATGAAACTAAAGTTTCATCGCCAATTACACTTCTATTGATGGTTACCCTGTTTGTGTCTGGTGTAGAATTCTGTATTCCTTTTGTGATTCATGGTGCCCCACAAGTACACCTTTCTTTGCACAAGAATCCCATTTTGTGCATTTTTCTGTTGGGATGTGCACAAAGGCTCTGCTTCCAAATTTTTTAAGATGGTTCAAATTTGTGACACTTCAATTCCACAGTACATATGGAGTTTTCTCTGTTGATTTTTCTGGTAGTTAATTTTGAAGATAGCATGCAGCCATAATCCCTCCCCACCAGTATGTGGCTGGCATATCTGCATCAAACAGCGTGGTTCTTCCACTCTCACATAGGGTGCGGTTCATTCTTTCTGCAACCCCATTTTGTTATGGGTTGTGTGGTGCAGTAATTTGAAATAGTATGCCATGTTGAGAATAAGATGAGGATGACAAGCGCCTGTGTGTTATCACCTGTATATTCAGTTCCATTGTCTGTGTGCAATACACTCTGCATTTTACCAAATGTGTTGTTTACTTGAGCCAAATACTGTTCAAGTTTCTCTTGTACTTCACTTGTGTTGTGTAACAGATACAGTGTAGTATACTTGGAGTAATCATCAATAAAAGTGAGAAAATAATACTTCTTTCCTGGAGCCATTTTTGGCATTGGACCACAGAGATCTGTATGAATTAAGTCAAGAGGTTTCTTAGTTCTGCTATTACTCTGCTTTGGAAAAGGCTTTTCTTGTCATGTTTCCTTTTATACAGTTTGTGCATTTCATTGTTTGATCACATGGACATATTTTTATTCCACTTGCATAGTCATTCTTAGTTAATTTCTTGTCAGGACTTCTGTGCCCAAGTAATCTGTGAATGCAGGTTAAATGTTTTTCCTCCTCTTCAGTATTAACCACTTAATTGCAGTTAAGCTGATACAGTTCATCTGTAATTTTAACTTTTGCAAGTGTAGTACCCTCTAGGGTGCTACTAGTGTTAGTGTAGGCAGATTTAGGTTTATGACTCGTGGTACGTTATGTGAGTCTGAAATTGGGTTGGGTTACTACAGGTCAGGCTGGATGGCTCTACGGTGAAGGTCCCTGATACCTCCCCCTGGATTTAGAGGCTTGGAGAAGCTTCTGGAATTTAGTTGGCAGAGGCCAGGAGGTCCTGATCTGCATACTTTGTGGAGTCTGACCAATACCCAGCAAAATGTCCTGGCAGGGTGGATGGATCAGCCCTTAACCACTTCAGCCCCGGAAGGATTTACCCCCTTCCTGACCAGAGTACTTTTTACAATTTGGCACTGCGTCGCTTTAACTGCTAATTGCGCGGTCATGCAATGCTGTACTCAAACGAAATTTGCATCCTTTTCTTCCCACAAATAGAGCTTTCTTTTGATGTTATTTGATCACCTCTGCGGTTTTTATTTTTTGTGCTATAAATGGGAAAAGACCGAAAATTTTGAAAAAAAATGACATTTTCTACTTTTTGTTATAAAAAAAATCCAATAAACGCAAAATGTATTTGGCCACATGTCTTTGGTAAAAAAAAAGTCAATAAACGTATATTTATTGGTTTGCGCAAAAGTTATAGCGTCTACAAACTAGGGTACATTTTCTGTAATTTACACAACTTTTAGTTTATGACTGCCTATGTCATTTCTTGAGGTGCTAAAATGGCAGGGCAGTACAAACCCCCCAAATGACCCCATTTTGGAAAGTAGACACCCCAAGGAAATTGCTAAGAGGCATGTTGAGCCCATTGAATATTATTTTTTTTGTCCCAAGTGATTGAATAATGGCAAAAAAAAAAATGACAAAAAGTTGTCACTAAATGATATATTGCTCACACAGGTCATGGGCATATGTGGAATTGAACCCCAAAATACATTCAGCTGCTTCTCCTGAGTACGGGGATACCACATGTGTGGGACTTTTTGGGAGCCTAGCCGCGTACGGGGCCCCGAAATCCAATTACCGCCTTCAGGATTTCTAAGGGCGTAAATTTTTGATTTCACTCCTCAATACCTATCACAGTTTTGAAGGCCATAAAATGCCCAGATGGCACAACCCCCCCCCCAAATGACCCCATTTTGGAAAGTAGACACCCCAAGCTATTTGCTGAGATGCATGTTGGTTGAGTTCATGGAATATTTTATATTATGACACAAGTTGCGGGAATGTAAGTCTGAGTATGGGGATACCAGATGTGTGGGACTTTTCGGGAGCCTAGCTGCGTACGGGGCCCCGAAAACCAATCACCGCCTTCAGGATTTCTAAGTGTGTAAATTTTTGATTTCACTCTTCACTACCTATCACAGTTTCGGAGGCCATGGAATGCCCAGGTGGCACAAACCCCCCCCAAATGACCCCATTTTGGAAAGTAGACACCCCAAGCTATTTGATGAGAGGCATGGTGAGTATTTTGCAGCTCTCATTTGTTTTTGAAAATGAAGAAAGACAAGAAAAAAAAAATTATTTTTTCAATTTTCAAAACTTTGTGACAAAAAGTGAGGTCTGCAAAATACTCGCTATACCTCTCAGCAAATAGCTTGGGGTGTCTACTTTCCAAATTAGGATCATTTGGGGGGGTTTGTGCCACCTGGGCATTCCATGGCCTCCAAAACTGTGATAGGCAGTGAAGAGTGAAATCAAAAATTTACGCCCTTAGAAAGCCTGAAGGCGGTGCTTGGTTTTCAGGGTCCCGTGCGCGGCTAGGCTCCCAAAAAGTCTCACACATGTGGTATCCCCGTACTCCAGAGAAGCAAAATAATGTATTTTGGGGTGTAATTTCACATATTCCCATTGCATATTTGAGCAATATATCATTTAGTGACAACTTTGTGCAAAAAAAAAAATGTGTCTTTTTCCCGCAACTTGTGTCACAATATAAAATATTCCATGGACTCGACATGCCTCTCAGCAAATAGCTTGGGGTGTCTACTTTCCAAAATGGGGTCATTTGGTGGGGTTTGAACTGTCCTGGCATTTTATGCACAACATTTAGAAGCTTATGTCACACATTACTCACTCTTCTAACCACTTGAAGACAAAGCTCTTTCTGACACTTTTTGTGTGTACTTTGAACCCCCAAACATTATATATTTTTTAAAGCAAATGCCCTACAGATTAAAATGGTGGGTGTTTCATTTTTTTTTCATACAGTATTTGCGCAGCAATTTTTCAAACGCATTTTTGGGGGAAAAAACACACTTTTTTCAATTTGAATGCACTAAAACACACTTTATTGCCCAAATGTTTGATGAAATAAAAAAGATGATCTTAGGCCGAGTACATAGATACCAAACATGACATGCTTTAAAATTGCGCACAAACGTGCAGTGGCAACAAAATAAATACATTTTTAAAAGCCTTTAAAAGCGTTTACAGGTTACCACTTTAGATTTACAGAGGAGGTCTACTGCTAAAATTACTACCCTCGATCTGACCTTTGCGGTGATACCTCACATGCATGGTGCAATTGCTGTTTACATTTGATGCCAGACCGACGCTTGCGTTCGCCTTAGCGCGAGAGCAGGGTGGGACAGGAGTGATTTTTTTTTTTTCCTTTACTATTTTTTTTCTTTTTTATCTTATTTTTAAACTGTTCCTTTCATTTTTTTTAATTCATTTTTATTGTTATCCCAGGGAATGTAAATATCCCCTATGATAGCAATAGGTAATGACAGGTACTCTTTTTTGAAAAAATTGGGGTCTATTAGACCCTAGATCTCTCCTCTGTCCTCAAAGCAACTGACCACACCAAGATCGGTGTGATAAAATGCTTTCCCAATTTCCCAATGGCACTGTTTACATCCGGCGAAATCTAAGTCATGAAATGCTCATAGCTTCCAATTTCTTAGGCCATAGAGATGTTTGGAGCCACTCTGGTCTCTGATCATCTCTATGGTCAGCTGGCTGAATCACCGGCTGCATTCTCAGGTTCCCTGTTGAGACAGGAGAGGTGGGGGGGCATTCCCTCCCACTGCTTGTAAAAGCAGTCTAGAGGCTAATTAGCTGCTAGGATTGCTTTTACATGAAAGCCAACTGCTGGCTGAAAAGAATGATACCACGATGATACCTAAACCTGCAGGCATCATTCTGGTATAACCACTCAAAGTCATGAATTGTGTACCTGAAGACAAAAAAATGGTTAACAATAAAACAAAGTAAACGGTAAAGTATAAAAAATTGCACACCTGAAAAGCAAACATGATAAAACATAATAACAATAAAACAGTAAAAAAGAGCAGAACTATAGAGAGAGAATAGAGAGAGAGAGAACAATGAAATGGAAACTATTTTTTTATTTTATATATTTTTTGTATTTTTTTTTTTTTTTACACTTTTTTTGGAACTGTAACTTTTATAACTGTAACCGGTTCCAGGTTCAGGTCTCTCAAAATGCGATGGCATCTTGGGAGACCCTGTGAAAGTGTGCCTAGTTTGTGCAATGCTGTACCCTATGCTAATACTCAACTAGTGTATGGTAGCGTTCAAAACATTCACCAATGCAAAGACCAGGATTATCAGGACAGGAGGGACAATAATAGTGGGTGTCACGCCTATATCCACGTTTGCTGCAGACACGACATCTTTTTTTGGGGGGTTAGTTGCGTAGGGGTACTCGGGAGGACATAAAAATGCCTCTCATGCAGCCGACTGCATTTGGTTGGGGATGTGAATGGGGGAAGTACGGGTGCTGCAGAAGTGGTGGGTTCCCAATTATTAGGATTGGCAAATGCAGCAGGAAGGGCATTATGGGCACGACGGGGCCTGTGTTTGTCTTCTTCTTGGTGGCAGCGGGACACTACTTGTGCTTGCCACCTCACCAGCTTGAACTGCACTTATGGGACTCGCCACGTCACCACGTGTTACTGCAGTGCTGGTTTGACTACGACCGGGGTGTACTAGGCCGCTGGTGCTTGCCACTTCACCAAAACGCTACCAAAAAAAACCTGTTAGCGATCGCAGGGATCAGGCCTGACTATGCGAACGCTGCAGTTATGCATTTAGTATTTTGTAAATGACAGTGATCGATCGATACTGCACTTGGGCAGGCTGGGCCGGACGGAGGGGCAAAATGCAGGTGCTAGTAGGTATCTGGGCTGATCCCGCTAACAATGCGTTTTTGGGAACCCTAAACTGCTGGGGACACTAGTATAGATCTGATCGGATCAGATATTGATCCGTTCAGATACTATACCACTAAGGGAGGTGTACGGTGCGTGTGTGGGTGTTAGCGGTACTGGCGCTAACCTGACGCTGCTTGGGGCTAGTGCTTGCCAGTTCACCAAAACGCTACCAAAAAAACTGTTAGTGATCGCAGGGATCAGGCCTGACTCTGCGAATGCTGCAGTTATGTGTTTAGTGTTTTGTAAGTGACAGTGATCGATCGATACTGAACTTGGGTGGGCTGGGCTGGGCCGGGCGGAGGGGAAAAACGCAGGTGCTAGCAGGTATCTGGGCTGATCCCGCTAACACTGCGTTTTTGGCAACCCTAAACTGCTGGGGACGTTAGTATAGATCTGATCGTATCAGATATTGATCCATTCAGATACTATACCACTAAGGGAGGTGTACGGTGCGTGCATGGTTGTTAGCGGTACTGGCGCTAACCTGACACTGCCTGGGGCTGGTGCTTGCCAGTTCACCAAAATGCTTCCAAAAAAACTGTTAGCGATCGCAGGGATCAGGCCTGACACTGTGAACGCTGCAGTTATGCGTTTAGTGTTTTGTAAGTGACAGTGATCGATCGATACTGCACTTGGGTGAGCTGGGCCGGGCGGAGGGGCAAAATGCAGGTGCTAGCAGGTATCTGGGCTGATCCCACTAACACTGCGTTTTTGGGAACCCCAAACTGCTGGGGTATTTATCCGTTCAGATATTTATCCATTCAGATACTATACCACTAAGGGAGGCGTATACTGTGTGCGTGGGTGCTAGCGGTACTGGCGCTAATCTGAGCCTTCCTGGGGAGACGCATATCACCGCCGGGCATTCAGGGGGCTAAACCTTTATTCGGTAATAAACAGGGGGTGCCCTGACACTATAAAAAATAAACTAACTAACCAGCATCGCCCGTAACGGTTATACGGTGATCAGTGGTGAAAGGGTTAACTAGGGGGCAATGAAGGGGTTAAAACATTTATTAGATATTATATGGGGGTCCCTGTCGCTATAAAACGCTGACGGCGAACCTAAATATTTACCTCCCTAACTAGCGTCACCAGTGACACTAATACAGCGATCAGAAAAATGATCGCTTAGCGACACTGGCGACGGGGGTGATCAAGGGGTTAAAACTTTATTAGGGGGGGTTAGGGGGGTACCCTAGACCTAAAGGGGGCTAACACTAACTGCCCTACCACACTAACTGTCACAAACTGACACCAATGCAGTAATCAGAGAAAAAAAAAACTGCTTGGTGTCAGTGTGACGGGGGGGTGATTGGGGGGTGATCGGAGGGGGGATCGGGGGTGTATTGTGTGCCTGGCATGTTCTACTGAGTGTGTATGTGCTGTGCACTCACATTGAAGTCTTCTCTCCTCGGCGCCGGAACGGAAAATACCGAGCCGAGCAGAGATGACATCATTTCCTTTGCTGCTGTTTAGCATACAGCAGCAGAGGAAAATTCTGATTGGCTGGGAGCGATCGCGAGGGGGGGCCACGAATGGATGGTGTGATGGGAGGGCCCGTGGAACTCAGAATACATCTTATGTCTAAGTCACCCTGTGCCATCCTGGCACAGGGTGAGTGAGAAAATATATCTTGGACTACTTAAAATGGGACAGTAATATTTGTCCACAATATCTCCCAGGATGTATGTAGAGACTATTATTGGTTTTGTTGATTCTGAACTCAACCTGTTAATTGAATGAGCTGATCACATTGTCCTCTATACAATGTAGGAGTCGAGACGACTCCTATTGGAGCTGCTGCTATTTGTCCTGTGATAATTAACTCAGTCTGGGCAATAGGTCATGTCTCAGTCACCTAGGCTGTATAGAGGATTAGTTAATTAGCTCATGTCAATTATGTTAATTAGGTTACAGTTGTATTGTTAGAGGAGGTTCCAACGGCATATAAAGTCTTGTAATTTTGATTCTAAATAAACAGTTCTTGGTAGCAACAAGCAAGTGTCGCCTTGTTTTGTGCTCAGAGAGGTTGGGATATCTGTATACAGACTGGGAGGAAGTGGTATATGACGGAAGCACTCAAGTGGAGTGTGGGACGTTCCGTGACATTGGTGGCAAGCAGCGGGAAAGCTTCCGGCAATCTGGGAAATCTAAACCTCCACCTGGATCCAAGATCAGCATAGCAGACTTCAGTCACCCCAGCGGAGATATGGACCTGGCATCAGAGTTCCCGGGGCTGCTGCGGATCATTCTTTCAACATACACCAGGACTGTGTCTGAGGATGAATACCTGGAGCTTAGGCAGCAAATTCGGGTGGAGCTCTGGATTGCAGCCCTCCGTCTCGCTGGTATAAAACAGGGCAAGTGCTTTCCAACCCAAGAGCAACGGGCCAGTGACCAACGGCATTGTGGATGGCATTCCTGGGAGAGCAGCCCCAGGAGCAATGGGTGACTGAGTTGGACAGGTTGGTCCAGCAGGAGATAGAGCTGGACAATCAATATCGGGCTCTGCAATGGCATGCAGAGGAGGGATATTTAGGGGAGACAACAGAATGCTCTCCGGAGGGATATGACTTTGGCGGCCCTGGATTGCTGTGGGAGAGCTTTACAGATCTTTTTATGTTTGGCGATGAAGGGGAACCTGACCTTGAGGACCTGAGAGAATATAGAGAGTCTATGCTCGGTCTTGCAGGGGTCTCAGAGCTCAAACCTGATCTGGACCATTTGCTAAGGAAGGAACAGCATCTGGAAAGGGCATACAGGAAACTGATAGAACAAATTCAGCAGCATGCCAGAGAATCGGTAGTGGAAAATCCGGAGATTGCTATCCCCAAACCTGAAGTGCTGACAACAGGGCAGAGCTCTGCTAACCTCTGTCCAGCACTGATAACATCTTCTGGGTTCCATGGACAGGAGATGGTGAACCTCTATCCCCAGACACCAGTTCTAGAGCTAGGGGATTTAATAGACTTTTCTGCTGAGGAAGAACAACCTGATGAGCCTCCAGCAGAAGAGCTGGTATTAGGGCCAAACTTCACTGTGCTCTGCCCAGCACCAACAGCAGTATCTGTGGAGTTACAACAAACTTCTCCAGCAGAAGTGCTGGCAACTGGACAGAGGGTCCAAGACCTCTGCCCCACACCTGTGGCAGTTTCGGAGGCCCAGGGTGAGAAGGTGGCAATCACTTCCCAGCAGCAGATACAGGGGGAGAAGGGAGAGGAGGTGTGTGTTGTCCCTCCCCAACAGTTGGCCAGGGTGGAGGAAGCGGCCTTCCCTCCCCAGCAAAGATCAGTGCACCTGGAAGACAGTACCAGAGACATGTCGTCCAAGCAACCAGATGAGGGAATGGAAAAGGAAGCAGCCGGCTCACCTCCCAAATGGCAGCTACACAGTTTGGGAGTGGAGGAAGCCAGCCTCCTGCCCCAACAGTTAGCTGGAACAGAAGGTGTGGGGTTTCCAGCAGAAGGGCTGGCAACAGGGCCGAGGACTGCTGGACTCTGCCCTCAACTAACAGAGGATGGATTTCCTGTGAAGGTCGATGGGACTTCAGTCTCCACCTGTATACCCCAGGGATGCTGGGCAGTTGGCTCAGATCCACAACAGCATGACAGAGTGAGCCCAGACAGCCCAGTCTTCTCTCAAGCGGCAGAAAGGACTCCAGGGAGAAGGGCCAGTCCAGGCCTCTCCCCAGCGGCAGATATGTTCTCTGAGAGAGGCAGAGGTTGGCTGGGTGAGTAATGCTATGTTTGGAACAATTTATTTGGGGTACTGTGTGGGTACAGGCATTAGAGGACTGGAGCTACTTACTAACTTCGGAGTCAACCCGTCTGGGGTCTCCTCCTATGTTAGTCTTCTGCCAAAAGGGGAGAGATGTGACGGGAGGGCCCGTGGAACTCAGAATACATCTTATGTCTAAGTCACCCTGTGCCATCCTGGCACAGGGTGAGTGAGAAAATTTATCTTGGACTACTTAAAATGGGACAGTAATATTTGTCCACAATATCTCCCAGGATATATGTAGAGACTATTATTGGTTTTGTTGATTCTGAACTCAACCTGTTAATTGAATGAGCTGATCACATAAACAGTTCTTGGTAGCAACAAGCAAGTGTCGCCTTGTTTTGTGCTCAGAGAGGTTGGGATATCTGTATACAGACTGGGAGGAAGTGGTACAGTAGGTGCCGCCGACATTGTGTTTCCAGCGCGATGGGATTGCGCTGGAAATCACCGCTGCGAGGCTGTGCTTCTCGCGCTCGCCGCCCCGAGACCATCCGCGATGGGTCTCGCGCTGTTAATTAATACATTCTCAAACTGTTGTTGCTACACGTAACCGCGGGGTGGCGCTGGACAAAAACCTTTGTGCGCATGTCAGCTTTTGTTCAGTCTTTCTCTGAGACCCCGGTTCGATCCCAGCCATGGCCAATCTTTTTTGTCTCATGACGATGCATCTCATGGGTCATCACACTACTACTGTGGCAAAAGAAGGACATGTGAAGGTGGACCAGCGGCTGCGTGTCAGCTTTTGATGCCCAGTGTCCAGAGTTCGATTCCCCAGTTAATTTTTTTTTTATTGTCTTTTTTTAATAGAGTATATTCGAGTACAGTACTGTATGTACAGTATTTGATATGTGTTACTGTATGTTTTAAATGTCTAATAATATATGCCTATTAAATAGAGTATTGTAAATGCAATTGTATGCAAATCATGTCTGCACAAATGTTTTTACTGTACAGTATCTTATCAAATATCTCAATGCTGTTTCAGGGTCCTTTCATACAGTACTGTACATGCACCAAGCATTTCAGCATGGGCTGTATTACAGCACAGAACCCCCATGATCCCGGCCTGCAGATGGTGGGGAAATGACGTACAGTACAGGATTGTTCCCCTACTGTACTGTATAGTAGAGTACTGTACCTGTACTCCTACTGTACTGTATGTACTTTTTTTTTGTCCACCGCTGCCTGTAGTGTTGCCAAACAGCCCTTTCCATGCTGTTTGCATTAAGGGTAAAAAGTCAGTGGGCACGGTACAGCACACATTGCACCCTGGCTGGGGGGGGGGGGACTCTGCACGGACCAATTAAAGTGTGTCTGCTCCGTGCTCTTACACAACTGTTGCCCAGCCCGTTCACTGTACAGTACTGTACTGTACATGTGTGCCGCTCCGCGCTCATGCACCCTTCAGCCGGCGTGGGACGCCATTCGGCAACACTATAAATTATGGTCTTTGTACTGTAGTTCTGCCATGCAGTGACGTGTTCATGGTCTTTGTGGTGGAAGGGGCAGTTACAGTACCCTGTACAATACTGTATTTGCTACAGAATTCAGTACTAAACACAGTTTCTGTGCTCACCTGTAGCAGAATCGGGAGTGATTTTCCATTGTTTGAAAATGAAATGAAAATGAAATAAATATACTGTATATATACTGTACTGTATGCAAAAAAAAAAAACATCCCATAACGATCTTTACCGCTGTTCACCAAGTTGGTGGCTAGTACTGTACAGTAACTCTCCTGGTCCAGCAAGTACTGTAACTTCCTTATGCCCTGATGAAGTTGGGGGGGTCTTCAGGTCTCTCAAACGTGTTGAATGTCTTTAATGCAAGCCAATAAATCAATTCGGACTCTTATCATTGGTCTGGCACTCCTATTGGTACTGTACATATTATTTTTCTGGTAACCTTATGGGCACCCACTGGAAGTTATCACTGTCTTGTAAAAGCAGCCTAACCTAAGCCAGCGAGAAAACTGAATGTTTTTTTTTTTCTTCTCAAAACCTTATACTGTATAAACTAAGAGTACAGTACTGTACGTCCCAGTGCCTCTTGGATGCTTTTTTTTTCTTCGTCACAGGCATAGAACAAATCTGACAGGGCTTTTACTGGACCTCCGTACTCTAGTTTTGTTATACAAATCCACCTTAATCTGCAGTACTGGACAGTACAGTACAGTATAGTACTGTGCAGTATACAGTACACTGCTTCACTCCAGACTCGTAATGCGTTTCTCAGATCCCCCGCATGCTCTCCACAGGGAGCAGTGGAGATGTTTCCATTCACCAATTACAGTACAGTATAAAAATTTACAGCTTGTGGAAAGCTTTATCTGTAACAGTTCATGTTGTTTGCATTAAGGGTAAAAAGGTTTTAGATTATTATTATTATTACATTTCAAAGATACTGTACCTGTACCTGTACTTTAGAGTATTTGTGTTTTTTTTATTTACTGTATGTTTAATGTGTACGGTAATTTGGTGTAAGGTTTTCCACCTGACAATGGGTTCAGTACAGTACTCTGCCACTCGAAAGGTTTGCTTGTGCCCCAAGGTCTGGGGGCACAGACCTTGTACAGTACAGTACAGTACTACAGTAGCTGAAGGTTAGCCAATTTTAAGTACAGTACATTTTCCTTGTTTTTCTCTGACACCTTCCTGTTGCGTTTAACTGGAAGTTGCCCAAGACAGGCCGATCAACAGCTGAAGGCACGATACATCTCCGCCCCATAACTGTATCTATTTTCCCGTAGAAATTTGCAACTTGCATCCCAATACACTGTACAGTACACTTCTGACTTTTAAATGAATAATGGCGTGTTGGGAGACCGGTGTCTGGGAGGTGCAATCATCAATTCAGAAAAGGTGTGAACCTTTTTCTCTAGCAGAGTCCCAACAGCCATTGTTCATCAATCTTCAAAACCAAGTCCTGGCGACATCATGTCTGGCACCATGACAACGTTTTCATTCAAATACAGTACCTGTACTGCCCTGGCTCAGCATTCTACTGTAATGGTTCACATTGCTGTACAGTAAAGTACAGTACTGTATCTTGTCTATCTGCCCAGATTTGTAGGTGCTGTACTGCTTTTAGTAGTGAATCCAAAATTATTTCCCAGGACATACTGTAAGTAGACGAAGGCGGGAGAGGCGTCTTGCCGGGCATAGAATGAAACAGATCCAGTCATGGCTGCTGACGTGGGATATACTGTACAAGCATCTCTACTCTCTACAGTACTCTGCCACTCAAAAGGTTTGCTTGTGCCCCAAGGTCTGGCTCATGACATACTGTACAGTACTATAAGCTGAAGGTTAGCCAATTTCAACTACAGTAGTAAGGTTGGCAAAGTGAATAAATATTACATTTTATATACTGTATAAATAAACATGGTCTCTCATACTGTTCATAAACTATTTTTATTTAATGGAGTCCAGCAAAAATAAACTGTACAAATTGTTTAATAACAGTAGTTATTTTTTGCTCCTGCCAGGAGGTTCTGCCGTCTAAGCAGTGCCAGGAATAGATACTGTACATAATGTACTGTACTGTATGGTAGAAAGACTAAATTAAAAGTACCATAGACATACAGTACAGTACAGTAGGAAACATACTTCACCCCCCCCAACTACTCATTCTCTTCCTCGGCTCTCAAGGTTGCACTGTGAACAAAGCGGGAGGAGGGGAGCGGTAATTTAAGCTTGCTAAGCCAGAGCTGTGAGAAAAAAGATAAAAAGTTTCAGCCTTAGGTAGTCTGTTACTGTAGGTACAGTAGGCCACAAGGTTGTCTAGCACTGAAAGGTGTCCCTCCTCCCACCCACACCAATCAACAGCACAGCAAAATGGTACAGTACAGTTTCTGCAGTGTCTAAAGCACATTACTGTAACTACTGTACATGATATTATTTAACACTGTAACTTTAGTGTCTTTATTACAACTTTGACCAAGGGCATTCTCGTGACATCCTGAGGAATTCGTTAACTTTGTCCCTACAAGCTTGCACATTGTCCCCATGGAATCTTTTGTGGACAAAGTCAAGAATGGTTGCTTTCAGATTTGCGGGGATTCCTGGTTTGCGATTATCACCATCAAAATTAACCCTCTTGGTCCACTGCTGGTATTGCTCCCATGATATTAAATGTTTAAAAACAAGCCGGGCCATATTGCCCGGTTTGTTGACCGAATGCAGGACTATAAGGGCTGTATCCTCTTCAGTTATGACTGGGAGGGCACAGTCTGGTAATGGAGACATGGTCTTTTTCATCCTTGACACCGACGATACCCTGCTGCCTGTAGCGCTTGTCGTTGGGTATGTCAAGGACACTAGGCTTGGATTGCTTCTGACTGGGGTGGTCATAGAATTCAAGGGTGTGGCAGATGTGAAGGACACTGGGCTTGGATTGCTTCTGACTGGGGTGGTCATAGAATCCAAGGGGGTGGCAGATGTGAAGGACACTGGGCTTGGATTGCTTCTGACTGGGGTGGTCATAGAATCCAAGGGTGTGGCAGAAGTGAAGGACACTGGGCTTGGATTGCTTCTGACTGGGGTGGTCATAGAATCCAAGGGTGTGGCAGAAGTGAAGGACACTGGGCTTGGATTGCTTCTGACTGGGGTGGTCATAGAATCCATGGGTGTGACAGATGTGAAGGACACTGGATTTGGATTGCTTCTGACTGGGGTGGTCATAGAATCCAAGGGTGTGGCAGAAGTGAAGGACACTGGGCTTGGATTGCTTCTGACTGGGGTGGTCATAGAATCCATGGGTGTGACAGATGTGAAGGACACTGGATTTGGATTGCTTCTGACTGGGGTCGTCATAGAATCCAAGGGTGTGGCAGAAGTGAAGGACACTGGGCTTGGATTGCTTCTGACTGGGGTGGTCATAGAATCCATGGGTGTGACAGATGTGAAGGACACTGGATTTGGATTGCTTCTGACTGGGGTCGTCATAGAATCCAAGGGTGCCACAGCAGCAATCTGTGAATCGCCACCCATCTCTTGTGGTGCCATGTAATCCCCTTGCAAATTCATCTGGCTAATTCTGTGCAACCAAGTGTTTGCAAACTCCTGCTCCAGCCTCTCTTGCCCAGCCTTGAGTTCTTCCTGTCCAGACTTAAGTTCTTCATGTCCAGTGTGAATCTGCAGTATGCACTCCACTGCTCCCACTAGTGTTTTACGCAGTAAGCGCACCTGGCGTTCCAGCCGCTTGAGATGCATAAGGGGTTCACTATTATGCTGTCTGTCAACTACCTGCTTCAAAAAATGCTTTCTCTTTTGAAGTCCATGAACCCTTTTTACTTCAGATGCAGGGAGTTTGTCAACTTCAGGTGTTGCTGGCTGTGCTGGGGTTACAGTGCGCACAGGCACTATGGATGCAGATGCTGCAGAAAGCCCAGGCAGGTCATCCACTTCAAGTGTTGCTGGCTGTGCAGGGGTTACATTATGTGCAAGCGCTTCTGATGGAGCCAACAGTGCATAGATTTCAGGTGCAGCATGGAGTCCATGGAATTTAGGTGTTGGGCAAAATGTTAGCTCCTCTCCCTTCCTCAGCCGTTCTGCGAGAGCCAGTCCCTCTTCTGAAACTGTTGATTATAAATACAGTATTGCGGTCAGTTCTTTAGTTGTAATAATGTCTTTAGTACAGTAGTAATAATGCTTTCTTCATTTCTAAAACTGTATGTTTCTATTTCTCACAAACCACAATTACTGTACAACATTCTAAAAACATTAGATTTTAGAGGACACGTTATGTACAAAAGGCAAATCCACTTTGCACTACAAGTGCAAAGTGCACTTGAAATTCCACAGAAAGTGCACTTGGAAGTGCAGTCACTGTGGATCTGAGGATCCTTGCATGTCCCCCTCCGATCTACATACAAAAAACCACACCAATTACTGTATGAAGGGAGAAACAAAGTACAGGTTATACTGTATCAGACTACAAAATATACAGTAGCAGAATACTAATGTACAGTACTGTATCTCTATAGTAAGTCCAATTACAGGTACTGTAGATTGCAGTACAGTACCTGTACAGTACTGTACATGCATTTTCACTCAGCAACAGTATTACTATATGAACTGTTCAGTAACTCACCCACAACTGTAGCAATAACAGAATTCTTCTTTTTCTCTCGTCTCGGTTTCTTGGGCTGAGGAACCGGATTTACATTTTCCTTGTTTTTCTCTGCCACCTTCCTGTTGCGTTTGACTGGAAATTGTCTACCCAAGACAGGCCGATCAACAGCTGAAGGCACGATACATCTCCGCCCCATAACTGTATCTATTTTCCCGTAGAAATTTGCAACTTGCATCCCAATACACTGTACAGTACACTTCTGACTTTTAAATGAATAATGGCGTGTTGGGAGACCGGTGTCTGGGAGGTGCAATCATCAATTCAGAAAAGGTGTGAACCTTTTTCTCTAGCAGAGTCCCAACAGCCATTGTTCATCAATCTTCAAAACCAAGTCCTGGCGACATCATGTCTGGCACCATGACAACGTTTTCATTCAAATACAGTACCTGTACTGTCCTGGCTCAGCATTCTACTGTAATGGTTCACATTGCTGTACAGTAAAGTACAGTACAGTACTGTATCTTGTCTATCTGCCCAGATTTGTAGGTACTGTACTGCTTTTAGTAGTGAATCCAAAATGATTTCCCAGGACATAAGTAGACGAATGCGGGAGAGGCGTCTTGCTGGGCATAGCATGAAACAGATCCAGTCATGGCTGCTGACGTGGGATATACAAGCATCTCTAAGAGTCGTGCAATATCACGCCAGTGGCAATGCACATCCAAGAAAACGTGCCATCAAACATCTGGATAAGTAAGTACTGTACCAATCTGTACGATAATTTATTTAGAACCACAAGTACCAGAATTCATAGCGCACTGACAGGCACAGCTGAATGTTTTTAAAATACACAGTATAATACGCTGCACTATGAAAATATAAATCTAAATAATAAAAAATATTATTGTGCTATAAATCAACAACAATAAAGTGATATTCGTGCAATCCAATATTGCAAAAAAAGGGACAATGTGCATTCACGTGAAAAATTCTGTAAGTATAACCTCCAGAAAAATTATTATATGTTAAAGCAATCAAAGTCCTTTAAAAAAATAAATGCATGATTTATGAGACATGTGCAACGCTACTGTAGCAGCTGATTCAAAACACTGTAGAAGCACTGGTTTTAGAGACTTCCATGGTCTCATACTGTACAGTACAGTACTGTACTGTAGTTACTGTAGGGGTGGCTCACAGGATGTTACTGTACTGAATGGGGGCACTGTGGCTGAGCTTTCCTTTTTTCTTTTTTAACAAAAACATGAATTCAAGAAAACCAGACTGACCACCCCTCTTTTTTCTGCAGAGTTCTGTCTGTGCATATTGACGCATTAATGCGTGAGGATGATGAACGGACTGCTGCACAAGTACAGAGGTTGCTGCTGTCTGAGCATGGGATTAGCGTGTGTAAAGGACTTGTTCTCAAAGTCCGTCGGGCTTTAGGTTGGCAGTGGCAACGAGCTAAGTATGAATATTTTAAAATTTATTATAACTAATGTATAATCCGTTACCCCATTTACCCCACTTACTGTATGATGTGTGATTTTTAAATGCGCTTTTAAATAATACTGTACAGTATGACCATCCTCTGTGTTTACTGTACTGTACATTGTTACCGTAGGTTTTCACCAATGACGAGAGAAATCAACAAGCAGAAACGGGTGGCGCACGCCAAGCTCTGGTTGGAAACAGGTGAAAATTTCCATCATATGCTTTTCACCGATGAATCCACAATTTCGCTTGTGAGATTCAATACAATGGCATTCTGCAAAAAAGGACACCTGTCTACTAAGCCACAGCCAAAACATCCCGTTAAAATCCATGTGTGGGGTGGCATCTCAAAGTTTGGACCTGGACCATTGGTGCTATTTGAAGGTACAGTACTGTACAGCTGCCACAACCTGATTACAACTCCCTCAATCTTTTTATTCAATTGCTTTAATGTCGTGCATCTTCTGTCCTCACAGGTATTATGGACACCGCATTTTTCAAAGAGCATATAGTCACCAATGCGCTGGTTCCATACCTAAAGCAAGTATACCCAGATGGATGCCGTGTGATAATGGACAATGATCCAAAACATTCCTGTGCTGCACCATTTATGGCCAGTAATGGGGTTAACTGGTTGCGGACACCCCCAGAGTAATAATTTTTATTTATTTTTTATTCTTTACTGTTGTCATTTTTTTTACAATGATTTCTAATTAATTTTTGTCCATTTGTTTAGATATTTTGAACATTTGGTCTCTGTGTTTCATTTGCCACTTTTTTTAACCAATATTTATTACAAATATTTTTAGATGAGAATTACATACAAAACATACTGTACTGTACAGTACAGTACTGTGTAGCAAGGGCTAGACATCCAACGGTTACAGTAGGTTGCAAAGTGCATTAACAGTGCAAAACATACTGTACAGTACTGTACTGTACAGTACTGTACAGTACCTGTACATGTTACAGTATGTGCTTACTGTACAGTATATACAGTAGTAAACAATCCCCAAAACACAGTACTGTACGAGTCCAAAGACACGTTTAACACTTACACTAATTATTAACAACAACCATGCTCAGTCATTTTCCACTTTTGACACTGTAAAAAGATTGCAATTTGAACCTTTTTGCTTGTGTACAGTACTTACTGTATGCTCACTGTGTTTACAGATCACCGGATATGAACCCCATTGAGATGGTGTGGGCACATCTGAAGGGGTACCTCAAAAGGGTACACAAACCGACAAACAAGGTGGAGCTAATTGATGGGATTCTTAAGTTTTGGAGAGACATTCTGACCATTAAAATCTGCTGTGACACAATTGACCACATAAAGAAGGTCTTGCCGGTGGTGATTGAGAGGAATGGTGCAGCAACCAATATGTGATTACTGTACTGTACTGTTTATTTTTGCTGGACTCCGTTAAATAAAAATAGTTTATGAACAGTATGAGAGACCATGTTTATTTATACAGTATATAAAATGTAATATTTATTCACTTTGCCAACCTTACTACTGTAGTTGAAATGGGCTAACCTTCAGCTTACAGTACTGTACACTGTACAGTACAGTACAGTACTGTATGTCATGAGCCAGACCTTGGGGCACAAGCAAACCTTTCGAGTGGCAGAGTACTGTACTGAACCCGTTGTCAGGTGGAAAACCTTACACCAAATTACCGTACACATTAAACATACAGTTAATTAAAAAAAACACAAATACTCTAAAGTACAGGTACAGTATCTTTAAAATGTAATAATAATATTAATAATAATCTAAAACCTTTTTACCCTTAATGCAAACAGCATGGAAAGGGCTGTTTGGCAACTTTATAGGCAGTGGAGGACATGGATGTGCTGTTGATTTGTGTGGCTCACAGCTCTGGCTCAGCAAGCTTAAATTACCGCTCCCCTCCCCCCGCTCTGTTCACATTGCAACCTCTTAGAGATGCTTGCACTGTACTGTATATCCCACATCAGCAGCCATGACTGGATCTGTTTCATGCTACTGTATGTCCGGCAAGATGCCTCTCCCGCCTTCGTCTACTTACAGTACAGTACTGTATGTCCTGGGAAATCATTTCGGGTTCACTACTAAAAGCAGTACAGTACCTACAAATCTGGGCAGATAGGCAAGATACAGTACTGTACTTTACTGTACAGCAATGTGAACCATTACAGTAGAATGCTGAGCCAGGACAGTACAGGTACTGTGCTGTATTTGAATGGAAACATTGTCATGGTGCCAGACATGATGTCGCCAGGACTTGGTTTTGAAGATTGATGAACAATGGCTGTTGGGACTCTGCTAGAGAAAAAGGTTCACACTTTTTCTGAATTGATGATTGCAACTGTACTGTACAGTACAGTACTGTACAGTATGTGCACCTCCCAGACATCGGTCTCCCAACACGCCATGATTCTTTTAAAAGCCAGAAGGTTTCCGATTGACAGTAGATTCAAACCCTTGCTTACTGTACTGTACAGTATCTGCCAGTTGTACTGTACTGTACTGTACATCACGTGTACTGTACAGTGTATTGGAATGCAAGTTGCAAATTTCTACAGGAAAATAGATACAGTTATGGGACGGAGATGTATCGTGCCTTCAGCTGTTGATCGGCCTGTCTTGATTTGTTCTATGCCTGTGACGAAGGAAAAAAAAGCATCCAAGAGGCACTGGGACGTACAGTACTGTACTCTTAGTTTATACAGCATTAGGTTTTGAGAAGAAAAAAAAAAAAATAAAAAAACATTCAGTTTTCTCGCTGGCTTACAGTAGGTTAGGCTGCTTTTACAAGACAGTGATAACTTCCTGTAGCAAATACAGTACTGTACAGGGTAACTGCCCCTTCCACCACAAAGACCATGAACACGTCACTGCATGGCAGAATTACAAAGACCATACAGTAATTCATACTGTAGTGTTGCCGAATGGCGTCCCACGCCGGCTGAAGGGTGCATGAGCGCGGAGCGGCACACATGTACAGTACAGTACTGTACAGTGAACGGGCTGGGCAGCAGTTGTGTAAGAGCACGGAGCAGACACACTTTAATTGGTCCGTGCAGAGTCGTCCCCCCCCCGGCCAGGGTGCAATGCTGACTTCAGCTGGCGAAGGAGGGCTGCAGGAGTACAGGTACAGTACTGTACTATACTGTACAGTACAGTAGGGAAACAATCCTGCACGTCATTTCCCCACCGTCTGCAGGCCGGGATCATGGGGGTTCTGTGCTGTAATACAGCCCATACTGAAATGCTTGGTGCATGTACTGTATGAAAGGACCCTGAAACAGCATTGAGATATTTGATAAGTACTGTACTCGAATATACTCTATTAAAAAAAAGACAATAAAAAAAAATTTACTGGGGAATCGAACTCTGGACACTGGGCATTAAAGGCTGACACGCAGCCGCTGGACCACCTTCACACGTCCTTCATTTGCCACAGTAGTAATGTTATGACCCATTATATGCATCGTCATGAGACAAAGGGGGCATAAAAGCCAAACAGAAAACAAGGCGCGTACGACACCTAGCGGTGAAAGTGATTTAGGCAGGAATCCAGAGGAAATAAAACAATGAACGAGCGACAGAGCTCAGCGCTGGCTCCCACGACGGGGCTCGCAGGTGTCAATCTCGCCGCTAACAGAGGCGAGATTGACACAATATCGGCGGCACCCACTGTATATGACGGAAGCACTCAAGCGGAGTGTGGGACGTTCCGTGACAGATGGTCTCCCCCTCACCTCTCATCGCTCCCAGACACAAGCCGACCGCCTCGGGCACCGGGGGGTCCGATCGGACCCCACACCCGCGGGAGGCAGATCACATACAAGTACGTGATTCTGCCTGCCCGTGCCATTCTGCCGCAGTATATCTGCGTGAGGGGGTCGGCAAGTGGTTAAATATGGGAGAGCCTAGCCATCAGGGGAGTCAGATGGGAGATGGAGTGCTGAGGAGGCTGTCGTTGGTCTAGGGGGGCTCTGCCTCCAGGCTTGGGCTTAGGCTGGTGTGGAAGAATCCTTTCAGCATCTGGTTTGAGAAGAAATCTTTCTAAAGAGCAGCAGGGAGCATTGTGGACAGTGTGAGGACATCAGCACACCCAGGGATTCAAAAAGGAAGAGACTGCCACATGTAGCAAACTTTCAAAGGACAGCACTGTGCTTACCCTTTATCTTTTGCCCTGGGAGAACTTTAGAGCAGCCAAGAGGGCTGGTAGTACCTGCAGGAATAGGGGAGTCAGTTACTAGAAGCCCTTGCTGGGGTAGTGCTACACAAGCAAGATATCCCTTTTTGTGATGGCACAACTGTCATCTTGGAAAGTCATGACTTTGCCTTGTGTTGTCAGCTTCTTCACTGACAAAAGATTAGTTTCAAGAGCAGGGACATACAGGACATATTTCACAGGTATCTTTCTGGTGACACTCTGGGAAATAGGACAGTAAAGAAAAACATCTCCTATTTCTTCTGATTCCATTATTTGCCCATTAACTGTGGTGATTTTTTCCATTTTACTCTGGTCAAGCTGAATAAAGAAATTTCTGTCATTTCTCATGTAATTCCTAGCTCCTGAATCAACACACCATGCCTGCAAAGATAAAATGCAACATTTGTAAAGAAAAACATATTCATTATCTGAAACAAAATAATTTTTTTCCTTCACACTTTTGGCCTTTTGTAGTTTAGTTTTTTTTTGCATCCTAGTTTTCCATCCTGCAATCTGCTTTTACATGACCTTGTTTCTTGCACACAAAACATTCACATGTTTCTTGTTACTGTTTTTATGCCTATTTTTCATCTTTAGGCTCGGTCCACACTAGATGTAGTACAAATTCACAGCGGGTACGCTGCAAATTCGCACCTTACCTAAATCGCAACCCTGTTCATGCAAACTTATTGCGGAGTATATGTTAAGTTAACAACACCTCACAATCAGTTTGCAAAATGCAGTGTGATTTGCAGAATCGGATCGCATGGGTGTGAACAGCTCCCCCAACTGTGAAGTCAGTTGGGGGAGCTAGAGGAGACTAAAACAAAACCTGTCAGGGCAGTAGATAAGGTCAAGGCCAGGCAGGAAGAATACAAACAGAAAAGAACAGAAAAGAAAGGGAATGGGGTAGAGAAGACAGGAGGTGAATAGAAAACCAGGCTAGTTATCTCTAGGAAAGATATGTGGGTGGACCAATTAAAGGCAAGAGTACCTAAAGATAAGATAGATGGGATTTCTACTGCAAAAATGTTGAAGCGGTTGAAACATTTAGTGGGGAAAACTGTCAGGGTTAGAAACACTACTCCTAGTGAAGATAACATCAGCCAAGATTTAGAGAAAACAGAACAGACCCCTCCTGTTAGCCCCAAACCAATTCATAACACTGCACATGAACCCAAACCCAAGTCCCTTTATCCTGGGGACGAGTTAGAGAGACTCAGAAAAAGGGATTGGGAGGTTCCTTGTCCTTTATAAAGGAAAGGTGGGTCTCCTGTAATAGAAGTGAGGGCAGTGACAGCAGGAGACTAGGGATGAGCTGAACACCCCCCGGTTCTGTTCGCACCAGAACCTGCGAACGGACCGAAAATTTGCATGAACATTAGAACCCCATTGACGTCTATGGGACTCGAACGTTCGAAATCAAAAGTGCTCATTTTAACCACTTCAGCCCCGGAAGGATTTACCCCCTTCCTGACCAGAGCACTTTTTACAATTCGGCACTGCGTCGCTTTAACTGCTAATTGCGCGGTCATGCAATGCTCTACCCAAACAAAATTTGCGTCCTTTTCTTCCCACAAATAGAGCTTTCCTTTGATGATATTTGATCACCTCTGCCGTTTTTTTTTTTTGCGCTATAAATGGAAAAAGACTGAAAATTTTGAAAAAAAATGATATTTTCTACTTTTTGTTATAAAAAAAATCCAATAAACTAAATTTTAGTCATACATTTAGGCCAAAATGTATTCGGCCACATGTCTTTGGTAAAAAAAATGTCAATAAGCGTATATTTATTGGTTTGCGCAAAAGTTATAGCGTCTACAAACTAGGGTACATTTTCTGGAATTTACACAGCTTTTAGTGTCATTTCTTGAGGTGCTAAAATGGCAGGGCAGTACAAAACCCCCCCAAATGACCCCATTTTGGAAAGTAGACACCCCAAGGAAATTGCTGAGAGGCATGTTGAGCCCATTGAATATTTATTTTTTTTGTCCCAAGTGATTGAATAATGACAAAAAAAAGAAAAAAAAAAAAATTACAAAAAGTTGTCACTAAATGATATATTGCTCACACAGGCCATGGGCATATGTGGAATTGCACCCCAAAATACATTCAGCTGCTTCTCCTGAGTACGGGGATACCACATGTGTGGCACTTTTTCGGAGCCTAGCCGCGTACGGGGCCCCGAAAACCCAGCACCACCTTCAGGATTTCTAAGGGCATACATTTTTGATTTTACTCCTCACTACCTATCACAGTTTTGAAGGCCATAAAATGCCAAGATGGCACAAACCCCCCCCAAATGACCCCATTTTGGAAAGTAGACACCCCAAGCTATTTGCTGAGAGGCATGGTGAGTATTTTGCAGCTCTCATTTGTTTTTGAAAATGAAGAAAGACCAGAAAAAATGTTTTTTTTTTCTTTTTTCAATTTCCAAAACAAAAAGTTCAATTGACAAAAAGTGAGGTCTGCAAAATACTCACTATACCTCTCAGCAAATAGCTTGGGGTGTCTACTTTCCAAAATGGGGTAATTTGGGGGGGGTTTGTGCCACCTGGGCATTCCATGGCCTCCGAAACTGTGATAGGTAGTGAGGAGTGAAATCAAAAATTTACGGCCTTAGAAAGCCTGAAGGCGGTGCTTGGTTTTCGGGGTCCCGTGCGCGGCTAGGCTCCCAAAAAGTCCCACACATGTGGTATCCCCGTACTCAGGAGAAGCAACAGAATTTATTTTGGGGTGTAATTTCACATATTCCCATGGCATGTTTGAGCAATATAACATTTAGTGACAACTTTGTGCAAAAAAAAAAAAAAAAAATTGTCTCTTTCCCGCAACTTGTGTCACAATATAAAATATTCCATGGACTCGACATGCCTCTCAGCAAATAGCTTGGGGTGTCTACTTTCCAAAATGGGGTCATTTGGGGGGGTTTGAACTGTCCTGGCATTTTATGCACAACATTTAGAAGCTTATGTCTCACATTACCCACTCTTCTAACCACTTGAAGACAGAGCCCTTTCTGACACTTTTTGATTACATGAAAAAATTATTTTTTTTTGCAAGAAAATTACTTTGAACCCCCAAACATTATATATTATTTTAAAGCAATTGCCCTAAAGATTAAAATGGTGGGTGTTTCATTTTTTTTTTTTCACACAGTATTTGCGCAGCGATTTTCAAACGCATTTTTTGGGGAAAAAACACACTTTTTTAAATTTTAATGCACTAAAACACACTATATTGCCCAAATGTTTGATGAAATAAAAAAGATGATCTTAGGCCGAGTACATGGATACCAAACATGACATGCTTTAAAATTGCGCACAAACGTGCAGTGGCAACAAAATTACTACATTTTTAAAAGCCTTTAAAAGCCTTTACAGGTTACCACTTTAGATTTACAGAGGAGGTCTACTGCTAAAATTACTGCCCTCGATCTGACCTTCGCGGTGATACCTCACATACATGGTGCAATTGCTGTTTACGTTTGACGCCAGACCGCCGCTTGCGTTCGCCTTAGCGCGAGAGCAGGGGGCGACAGGGGTGCTTTTTTTTTATTTATTTTTTTTCTTTATTTTTTTTTGCTTTTTTATCTTATTTTTAAACTGTTCCTTTCATTTTTTTTTTTTAAATCATTTTTATTGTTATCCCAGGGAATGTAAATATCCCCTATGATAGCAATAGGTAGTGACAGGTACTCTTTTTTGAAAAAATTGGGGTCTATTAGACCCTAGATCTCTCCTCTGCCTTCAAAGCATCTGACCACACCAAGATCGGTGTGATAAAATGCTTCCCCAATTTCCCAATGGCGCTATTTACATCCGGCGAAATCTAAGTCATGAAATGCTCGTAGCTTCCGGTTTCTTAGGCCATAGAGATGTTTGGAGCCACTCTGGTCTCTGATCAGCTCTATGGTCAGCTGGCTGAATCACCGGCTGCATTCTCAGGTTCCCTGTTGAGACAGGAGAGCCAGAGAAAAACACGGAAGACGGTGGGGGGGGGGGCATTCCCTCCCACTGCTTGTAAAAGCAGTCTAGAGGCTAATTAGCCGCTAGGATTGCTTTTACATGAAAGCCGACCGCTGGCTAAAAAGAATGATACCAAGATGATACCTAAACCTGCAGGCATCATTCTGGTATAACCACTCAAAGTCGTGAATGGCGTACCTGAAGACAAAAAAATGGTTAACAATAAAGCACAGTAAACGGTAAAGTATAAATAATTACATACCTGAAAAGCAAACATGATAAAACATAATAACAATAAAACATTGCAGAATAGAATACAGTAAAAAAGAGCAGAACAATAGAGAGAGAATAGAGAGAGAGAGAGAACAATAAAACGACAACTATTTTTTTTTTTTTTTTGTTTGTGTTTTTTTTTTTTTTACACTTTTTTTTTGTAACTGTAACTTTTATACCTGTAACCGGTTCCAGGTTCGAGTCTCTCAAAATGCGGTGGTGATCGATCGATACTGCACTTGGGTGGGCTGGACTGGGCTGGGCCGGGCGGAGGGGCAAAACGCAGGTGCTAGCAGGTATCTGGGCTGATCCCGCTAACACTGCGTTTTTGGGAACCCTAAACTGCTGGGGACGCTAGTATAGATCTGATCGGATCAGATATTGATGCGTTCAGATACTATACCACTAAGGGAGGTGTACGGTGCGTGTACGGTGCGTGCGTGGGTGTTCGCGGTACTGGCGCTAATCTGACGCTGCCTAGGGTGACGCATATCACCGCCGGGCGATCAGGGGGCTAAACCTTTATTCGGTAATAGACGGCGGGTGCCCTGACACTATAAAAAATAAACAAACTAACCAGCGTCACCCGTAACGGTTATACGGTGATCAGTGGTGAAAGGGTTAACTAGGGGGCCGTCAAGGGGTTAAAACATTTATTAGATAGTATATGGGGGTCCCTGTCGCTATAAAACACTGACGGCGAACCTAAATATTTACGTCCCTAACTAGCGTCACCAGCGACACTAATACAGCGATCAGAAAAATGATCGCTTAGCGACACTGGCGACAGGGGGTGATCAAGGGGTTAAAACTTTATTAGGGGGGTAAGGGGGGTACCCTAGACCTACAGAGGGCTAAACCTTTATTCGGTAATAAACGGCGGGTGCCCTGACACTATAAAAAATAAACGAACTAACCAGCATCACCCGTAACGGTTATACGGTGATCAGTGGTGAAAGGGTTAACTAGGGGGCCATCAAGGGGTTAAAACATTTATTAGATAGTATATGGGGGTCCCTGTCGCTATAAAACACTGACGGCGAACCTAAATATTTACATCCCTAACTACCGTCACCAGCGACACTAATACAGCGATCAGAAAAATGATCGCTTAGCGACACTGGTGAGGGGGGGTGATCAAGGGGTTAAAACTTTATTAGGGGGGGTAAGGGGGGTACCCTAGACCTACAGGGGGGTAATACTAACTGTCCCACTACTGCTAACTGTCACAAACTGACACTATGTAGTAATCAGGAAAAAAAAAAAAAAACCTGCTTGGTGTCAGTTTGTGACAGGGGGCGAGTGATTGGGGGGGGATCGGGGGGCGATCGGGGGGGATCGGGGGTGTAAGGTATGCCTGGCATGTTCTACTGTGTGTGTGTGTGAGTGTTGGTGCACTTACATGTCATCTCTCCTCGGCGCTGGAACGGAAACTGCCAGACCGAGGAGAGATGACATCACATCCTCTGCCTCTGTGTACTATACAGAGGCAGGGGATGTTTCTCATTGGCTGGGAGCGATCGCGAGGGGGGGGCCATGATCGGATGGCCTCCCCCTTGTCTGTCATCGCTCCCAACCAAATGCCGACCGCATTTATCGGACCCCCCACCCGCGGGAAGGCAATCACGGTTCAGGTACGTGATTTTGCCTGCCCGTGCCGCTCTGCTCACGTATATAGGCGTGAGGCGGTCGGCAAGTGGTTAAAGGCTAATTTCCATGGTATTGTCCTAAAAAGGGTTTGGGGACCCGGGTCCTGCCCCAGGGGACATGTTTCAATGCAAAAAAAACTTTTAAAAACGGCTGTTTTTTCGGGAGCAGTGATTTTAATGATGCTTAAAGTTAAAAAAAAGTGAAATATTCCTTTAAATATCGTACCTGGGGGGTGTCTATAGTATGCCTGTAAAGTGGCGCATGTTTCCCGTGCTTAGAACAGTCCCTGCACAAAATGTCATTTTTAAAGGAAAAAAAAGTCATTTAAAACTGCTAGCGGCTTTAACCACTTGACGACCGCCTCACGCCGATGTACGTCGGCAAGGTGGCACGGACAGGCAAAATCACGTACAGGGTACGTGATTTGCCTTCCGCGGGTGGGGGGTCCGATCGGTCCCCCCCCCGGTGCCCGAGGCGGTGGCCATTTCTTCCCGGGCGATGAAAGGTCAGGGGGAGGCCATCCATTGTTGGCCACCCCCTCCCGATCGCTCCCGGCGAATGAAAATGCTTCCTTTCCCTCTGTAATGTAAACAGAGGGAAGAGAAGTGATGTCATCTCTCCTCGAGCCGGTCTTTTCGTCGCCGCGCCGAGGAGAGAAGACATCAAGTAAGTCTGCACAACACTACACTAACAGTAGAACACGCCAGGCACACTTGTCACCCCCCATCACCCCCCGATCACCCCCTGATCACCCCCCTGTACCCCCTGTCACTCTGACACCAATAGCGATTTTTTTATTTTTGCATTGGTGTCAGTTTGTGTCAGTTAAAAGTTTTAGGGCAGTTAGGTTAGCCCCCTTTAGGTCTAGGGTACCCCCCCTTAGGTCCAGGGTACCCCCCTAACCCCCCCTAATAAAAGTTAACCCCTTGATTACCCCCCGTCACCAGTGTCGCTAAGCGATCGTTTTTCTGATCGCTGTATTAGTGACACAGGTGACGCTAGTTAGGGAGGTAAGTATATAAGTTCGCTGTCAGTGTTTTATAGAGACAGGGACCCCCATATACTACCTGCTAAAGGTTTTAACCCCCTGATTGCCCCATAGTTAACCCTTTCACCAGCGATCACCGTATAAGTGTTACGGGTGACGCTGGTTAGCTAGTTTGTTTTTTGTAGTTTATTACAGTTTATTACAGTTTATTATAGTTTATTATAGTTTTAGGGCACCCGCCGTTTATTGCCCTATAAAGGTTTAACCCCCTAATTGCCCGGCGGTGATAGAAGTTAAGTTTTTAGGATCAGATAAGGTCTGCGTCACCCCAGGCAGCGTCAGGTTAGCGCCAGTACAGCTAAAACCCACGCACGCAGCATACACCTCCCTTAGTGCTATAGTATCTGAACGGATCGATATCTGATCCGATCAGATCTATACTCCCCAGCAGTTTAGGGTTCCCTGAAACGCAGTGTTAGCGGGATCAGCCCAGATACCTGCTAGCACCTGCGTTTTGCTCCTCGGCCCAGCCCTGCCCAGCCCACCCAAGTGCAGTATCGATCGATTACTGACACTTACAAAACACTAAGCACACATAACTGCAGCGGTCGCAGAGTCAGGCCTGATCCCTGCGATCGCTAACAGTTTTTTGGTAGCGTTTTGATACAGTCGCTGACAGTCAGGAGCTTTTTTGCCTGTGAGTCTCACTAGTGTACCCCTAAATTTAGAGGCCAAAATGGCAAATCCAAGGTACACTAGTGAAGAGGCCTACAGGATTCTGAGCATGACAGATAGTGAAGAGGAAGTCACTCATCTGTCAGATTCAGGCTCAGAATACGAACCTGTAGAGGACAGCGGCTCCATGACAGATAGCTCTGACGACAGAGTTGTGGTCCCTGCTAGGGTCAGGCGTACCAGACCCCGAACTTATGCTGTCCTTGAAGTGCAAGAACCGCAGGGCTCTCGTATGGAGCAGAGCAGTACTAGTGCCGCTACTCCTTCTGGTGAACTGGCAAGCACCAGCGGCCTAGTACACCCTGGTCGTACATCCAGCACTGCAGTATCACGTGGTGACGTGGCGAGTCCCATAAGTGCAGTTCAAGCTGGCGAGGTGGCAAGCAGTAGTAGTGTCCCGCTGCCACCAAGAAGACAAAGACAGGCCCGTCGTGCCCATAGTGCCCTTCCTGCTGCATTGGCCAATCTGAATTGGGAACCTTCCACTTCTGCAGCACCCGTACTTCCCCCTTTCACTGGCCAACCCGGAATTCAGGTGGAAACAGCTGACTTTATGCCACTGGATTTTTATTCACTGTTTTTCACCGAAGATCTCTATAGATCTATTGTGGACCAAAGCAATTTGTACGCTGGTCAACACATCGCCACTATGCCCCAGTCCACCCTTGCCAGAGATTGGAGACCAATTACGGTCTCCGAATTTAAGACCTTTCTGGGCCTTTCCCTCCTCATGGGGTTGAATAAAAAGAGTAAGTTGCGGTCATATTGGTCCACTGACCCAATTTACCATTCACCCTTGTTCTCTGCTTCCATGACCAGGGCACGATACGAGCAGATTTTGCGGTTCATGCACTTCAACGACAATGAACTCTGTCGTCCTCGTGGAGACCCTGCATACGATCGGCTCTACAAAATTCGGCCCCTCGTAAACCACTTCAACCAACGTTTTGCAGACTTGTTTACCTCCCATCAAGTTGTCTGCGTTGATGAGTCCCTGATTAAGTTTTCTGGCCGCTTGTCATTCAAACAGTACCTTCCCAGCAAGCGTGCCAGATACGGGGTCAAGATGTATAAGCTCTGTGACAGGGCCACAGGCTATACATGTAGATTTATGGTTTACGAGGGAAGAGATAGTCACGTAGAGCCGACAAACTGCCCTGACTACATAGGAAGCGCTGGCAAGATAGTGTGGGACTTGGTGTCACCCTTATTCGGAAAGGGGTACCACTTGTACGTGGACAACTATTATACGAGCGTGCCACTTTTTAGTCACTTGTTTGATCAGCAGATTGGAGCATGTGGCACCGTGCGACCTAATCGCCGGGGCTTTCCCCAGCGGCTTGTAGATTCCCGTCTTAGGCTGGGGGAGAGAGCCTGCTTGAAGTATAATAATTTGCTCGCTATGAAGTGGAGGGATAAGAAGAATGTTTTCGTTCTCACCTCCCTTCATGCAGACACGACGACCCAAATTTCTACGGCGACTGGTGTTGTGGAGAAACCCCTCTGTATCCACGAATACAACCTTAATATGGGAGGGGTGGACCTCAACGACCAGTTGTTGGCGCCGTACTTAGTTGCCCGTAAGGCCAGACGCTGGTACAAAAAAGTGTCTGTATACTTATTTCAATTGGCTTTGCTGAATGCTCATGTGCAATACAGAGCTTCAGGACAGACTGGATCCTTCCTTAAATTCCAGGAAGAGATCGTCAGAGCCCTTCTGTTTCCAGACGGTGCTCTACCTCACCTTCCCCAACCAAATGCAGTAAGCCGGCTGCATGAGCGGCATTTTATTTATGCCATCCTGAGTACCCCTACCCAACGAGCCCCCCAAAAAAGATGTCGTGTCTGCAGCAAGCGCGGATTTAGGCGTGACACCCGGACTTATTGTCCCTCCTGTCCTGGCAATCCTGGTCTTTGCATGGGTGAATGCTTTGAACGCTACCATACATTAGTTGAGTATTAGCGTAGGGTTCAGCACTGCACAGACTAGGCACACTAACACAGGGTCTCCCAAGATGCCATTGCATTTTGAGAGACCCAAACCTGGAACAAAAGTTAAAAGTTACTAAAAAAAAGTGTAAAAAAATAAAATAAAAAAAAAATAAAAAAAATAAAAACACAAAAAAAAATATAAAATAAAAAAACCAAAAATAGTTGTTGTTTTATTGTTCTCTCTCTCTCTATTCTCTCTCTATTGTTCTTCTCTTTTTTACTCTATTCTATTCTGCAATGTTTTATTGTTATTATGTTTTACCATGTTTCCTTTTCAGATTTTTCATACTTTACCGTTTACTGTGTTTTGTTGGTAACCATTTTATTGTTTTCAGGTACGCCATTCAGTTGCAGCGCGGATTTATTTATCTTGACAGCAACAGCGTTTGCTCCCACGATATATAAAGCCGTGACTCCAACGCTGTCGGAGGTGATTTCACCACCACAGTTACATACTTCAGCATATATGCCGAAGCGTGGGGGCAGAAGTGGGTGGAGGAGCGATTTGCTCCTGACTTTTGCGGGAGGATGCCCCCATGCTTCGGCATATATATATTTTAGGCACAGGTTGCGTTAAATGTTTTATTTTTTACTATTTTTTTTTTTGTATTTGCTTTGCAGGTATGGTAAGTCTTACTGTTATACTGTAATGTTGCTTTGTTTTATTGTTAACCATCATTTGCTTAGCAGGTACGCCATTCAGTTGCAGCGCGGATTTATTTATCTTGACAGCAACAGCGTTTGCTCCCACGATATATAAAGCCGTGACGCCAACGCTGTTGGAGGTGATTTCACCACCACAGTTACATACTTCAGCATATATGCCGAAGCGTGGGGGCAGAAGTGGGTGGAGGAGCGATTTGCTCCTGCCTTTTGCTGGAGGATGCCCCCATGCTTCGGCATATATATATTTTAGGCACAGGTTGCGTTAAATGTTTTATTTTTTACTATTTTTTTTTTTGTATTTGCTTTGCAGGTATGGTAAGTCTTACTGTTATACTGTAATGTTGCTTTGTTTTATTGTTAACCATCATTTGCTTAGCAGGTACGCCATTCAGTTGCAGCGCGGATTTATTTATCTTGACAGCAACAGCGTTTGCTCCCACGATATATAAAGCCGTGACTCCAACGCTGTCGGAGGTGATTTCACCACCACAGTTACATACTTCAGCATAAATGCCGAAGCGTGGGGGCAGAAGTGGGTGGAGGAGCGATTTGCTCCTGCCTTTTGCGGGAGGATGCCCCCATGCTTCGGCATATATATATTTTAGGCACAGGTTGCGTTAAATGTTTTATTTTTTACTATTTTTTTTTTTGTATTTGCTTTGCAGGTATGGTAAGTCTTACTGTTATACTGTAATGTTGCTTTGTTTTATTGTTAACCATCATTTGCTTAGCAGGTACGCCATTCAGTTGCAGCGCGGATTTATTTATCTTGACAGCAACAGCGTTTGCTCCCACGATATATAAAGCCGTGACTCCAACGCTGTCGGAGGTGATTTCACCACCACAGTTACATACTTCAGCATATATGCCGAAGCGTGGGGGCAGAAGTGGGTGGAGGAGCAATTTGCTCCTGCCTTTTGCGGGAGGATGCCCCCATGCTTCGGCATATATAAATGGTGCATGTATGCCCATCATTAGAAGTGGGTGGATGAAGGGAGGTATTCTAATGGTGGGCATACCCACCGATCAATATCTTTTTTTCGTTCAGCCCACAGGCTGCATGAAAAAAAAGTTTACAATATATGCCTAACAAGGACCAGCAACGTACTGGTATGTTGCTGGACTTTGAGTGGTTATACCAGAATGATGCCTGCAGGTTTAGGTATCATCTTGGTATCATTCTTTTCAGCCAGCGGTCGGCTTTCATGTAAAAGCAATCCTAGTGGCTAATTAGCCTCTAGACTGCTTTTGCAAGCAGTGGGAGGGAATGCACCCCCTCCCCCACCGTCTTCCATGTTTTTCTCTGGCTTTCCTGTCCCAACAGGGAACCTGAGAATGCAGCCGGTGATTCAGCCAGCTGACCATAGAGCTGATCAGAGACCAGAATGGCTCCAAACATCTCTATGGCCTAAGAAACCGGAAGCTACGAGCATTTCATGACTTAGATTTCGCCGAATGTAAACAGCGCCATTGGGAAATTGGGAAAGCATTTTATCACACCGATCTTGGTGTGGTCAGATGCTTTGAGGGCAGAGGAGAGATCTAGGGTCTAATAGACCCCAATTTTTTAAAAAAAGAGTACCTGTCACTACCTATTGCTATCATAGGGGATATTTACATTCCCTGAGATAACAATAAAAATGATTTAAAAAATGAAAGGAACAGTTTAAAAATAAGATAAAAAAGCAAAAAAATAATAAAGAAAAAAAAAAAAAAAAAAGCACCCCTGTCCCCCCCCTGCTCTCGCGCAAAGGCGAACGCAAGCGTCGGTCTGGCGTCAAATGTAAACAGCAATTGCACCATGAGGTATCACCGCGAAGGACAGAACGAGGGCAGTAATTTTAGCAGTAGACCTCCTCTGTAAATCTAAAGTGGTAACCTGTAAAGGCTTTTAAAGGCTTTTAAAAATGTATTTATTCTGTCGCCGCTGCGCGTTTGTGCGCAATTTTAAAGCATGTCATGTTTGGTATCCATGTACTCGACCTAAGATCATCTTTTTTATTTCATCAAACATTTGGGCAATATAGTGTGTTTTAGTGCATTAAAATTTTAAAAAGTGTGTTTTTTCCCCAAAAAATGCGTTTGAAAAATCGCTGCGCAAATACTGTGTGAAAAAAAAATATGAAACACCCACCATTTTAATCTGTAGGGCATTTGCTTTAAAAAAATATATAATGTTTGGGGGTTCAAAGTAATTTTCTTGCAAAAAAAAATTATTTTTTTCATGTAATCAAAAAGTGTCAGAAAGGGCTTTGTCTTCAAGTGGTTAGAAGAGTGGGTGATGTGTGACATAAGCTTCTAAATGTTGTGCATAAAATGCCAGGACAGTTCAAACCCCCCCCAAATGACCCCATTTTGGAAAGTAGACACCCCAAGCTATTTGCTGAGAGGCATGTCGAGTCCATGGAATATTTTATATTGTGACACAAGTTGCGGGAAAGAGACAAATCTTTTTTTTTTTTTTTTTTTTTTTTTTGCACAAAGATGTCACTAAATGATATATTGCTCAAACATGCCATGGGAATATGTGAAATTATACCCCAAAATACATTCTGTTGCTTCTCCTGAGTATGGGGATACCACATGCGTGGGACTTTTTGGGAGCCTATCCGCGCACGGGACCCCGAAAACCAAGCCCCGCCTTCAGGCTTTCTAAGGGCGTAAATTTTTGATTTCACTCTTCACTGCCTAGCACAGTTTCGGAGGCCATGGAATGCCCAGATGGCACAACCCCCACCCAAATGACCCCATTTTGGAAAATAGACACCCCAAGCTATTTGCTGAGAGGTATAGTGAGTATTTTGCAGACCTCACTTTTTGTCACAAACTTTCGAAAATTGAAAAAAGAAAAAAAAATACATTTTTCTTGTCTTTCTTCATTTTCAAAAACAAATGAGAGCTGCAAAATACTCACCATGCCTCTCAGCAAATAGCTTGGGGTGTCTACTTTCCAAAATGGGGTCATTTGGGGGGGGGGGTTTTGCCATCTTGGCATTTTATGGCCTTCAAAACTGTGATAGGTAGTGAGGAGTGGAATCACAACTTAACGCCATTAGAAATCCTGAAGCCGGTGCTTGGTTTTCGGGGCCCCGTATGCGGCTAGGCTCCCAAAAAGTCCCACACATGTGGTATCCCCATACTCAGGAGAAGCAGCAGAATATATTTTGGGGTGTAATTCCACATATGCCCATGGCATGTTTGAGCAATATATCATTTAGTGACAACTTTGTGCAAAAAAAAAAAAAATTGTCACTTTCCCGCAACTTGTGTCAAAAAATAAAATATTCCATGGACTCAACATGCCTCTCAGCAAATAGTTTGGGGTGTCTACTTTCCAAAATGGGGTCATTTGGGGGGGTTTTGTGCCATCTTGGCATTTTATGGCCTTCAAAACTGTGATAGGTAGTGAGGAGTCAAATCACAACATTATGCCCTTGGAAATCCTGAAGGCGGTGCTTGGTTTTCGAGGCCCCGTATGCGGCTAGGCTCCCAAAAAGTCCCACACATGTGGTATCCCCATACTCAGGAGAAGCAGCTAAATGTATTTTGGGGTGCAATTCCACATATGCCCATGGCCTGTGTGAGAAATATTTCATTTAGTGACAACTTTGTGCAAAAAAAAAAAAATTGTCACTTTCCCGCAACTTGTGTCAAAAAAGAAAGTATTCCATGGACTCAACATGCCTCTCAGCAAATAGCTTGGAGTGTCTACTTTCCAAAATGGGGTCATTTGGGGGGGGTTTGTGCCATCTGGGCATTTTATGGCCTTCAAAACTGTGATAGGTAGTGAGGAATGAAATCAAAAATTTATGCCCTTAGAAATCCTGAAGGCGGTGATTGGTTTTTGGGGCCCCGTACGCGGCTAGGCTCCCAAAAAGTCCTAAACATGTGGTATCCCCATACTCAGGAGAAGCAGCAGAATGCATTTTGGGGTGTAATTCCACATATGCCCATGGCATGTTTGAGCAATATATCATTTAGTGACAACTTTGTGCAAAAAAAAAAAAAGTGTTACTTTCCCGCAACTTGTGTCAAAATATAAAATATTCCATGGACTCAACATGCCTCTCAGCAAATAGTTTGGGGTGTCTACTTTCCAAAATGGGGTCATTTGGGGGGGTTTTGTGCCATCTTGGCATTTTATGGCCTTCAAAACTGTGATAGGTAGTGAGGAGTCAAATCACAACATTATGCCCTTAGAAATCCTGAAGGCGGTGCTTGGTTTTCGGGGCCCCGTATGCGGCTAGGCTCCCAAAAAGTCCCACACATGTGGTATCCCCATACTCAGGAGAAGCAGCTAAATGTATTTTGGGGTGCAATTCCACATATGCCCATGGCCTGTGTGAGAAATATATCATTTAGTGACAACTTTGTGCAAAAAAAAAAAAAATCGTCACTTTCCCGCAACTTGTGTCAAAAAAGAAAGTATTCCATGGACTTAACATGCCTCTCAGCAAATAGCTTGGAGTGTCTACTTTCCAAAATAGGGTCATTTGGGGGGGTTTTTTGCCATCTGGGCATTTTATGGCCTTCAAAACTGTGATAGGTAGTGAGGAATGAAATCAAAAATTTATGCCCTTAGAAATCCTGAAGGCGGTCATTGGTTTTCGGGGCCCCGTACGTGGCTAGGCTCCCAAAAAGTCCCACACATGTGGTATCCCCATACTCAGGAGAAGCAGCTGAATGTATTTTGGGGTGCAATTCCACATAGGCCCATGGCCTGTGTGAGCAATATATCATTTAGTGACAACTTTTTGTAAATATTTTTTTTTTTTGTCATTATTCAATCACTTGGGACAAAAAAAATAAATATTCAATGGGTTCTACATGCCTCTCAGCAATTTCCTTGGGGTGTCTACTTTCCAAAATGGGGTCATTTGGGGGGGTTTTGTACTGCCCTGCCATTTTAGCACCTCATGAAATGACATAGGCAGTCATAAACTAAAAGCTGTGTAAATTCCAGAAAATGTACCCTAGTTTGTAGACGCTATAACTTTTGCGCAAACCAATAAATATACGCTTATTAACTTTTTTTTTACCAAAGACATGTGGCCGAATACATTTTGGCCTAAATGTATGACTAAAATTGAGTTTATTGGATTTTTTTTATAACAAAAAGTAGAAAATATCATTTTTTTTCAAAATTTTCGGTCTTTTTCCGTTTATAGCGCAAAAAATAAAAACGGCAGAGGTGATCAAATACCATCAAAAGAAAGCTCTATTTGTGGGAAGAAAAGGACGCAAATTTCGTTTGGGTACAGCATTGCATGACCGCGCAATTAGCAGTTAAAGGGTAGCAGTGCCAAATTGGAAAAAGACCTCTGGTCCTTAGGCAGCATAATGGTCCGGGGCTCAAGTGGTTAATGTAATGTCGGGTCCTGGCAATATGGATGAAAATCAGTGAGACAAACAGGATGGGTACCCCCCAGTCCATTACCAGGCCCTTTGGGTCTTGTATGAATATTAAGGGGAACCCCGCACCTAAATTAAAAAAAGGAAAGGCGTGGGTCCACCAGGCCCCATATACTCTGAACAGCAGTATACAGACGGTGCAAACAAAACAGGGACTGTAGGTTTGTTGTTCAGTAGAATCTGTAATTTTGAACTGGTACATTTTTAACGTGTTTAGCTCCAGCCAAAAATATCTAATTTAAGCTTTTTGGAAAACATAGGGAAGGGTTATCACCCCTGTGACATTTGTTTTGCCGTCTGTGCTCCTCTTCAGAAGATTTCACCTTATTTTTTGTCCCAATGACAAATGTTTTTTGAAAATTTGGGTTTTTTTGTGAAACAAGGATTGGTGATAAAGCATCAGTGGAAAGAAGAAACGTTTTTCCCATATTAACTCTTACAGGAGAGAATTTCCCTTCATAGGGGTAGATTTCATCTCACTTCCTGTTGTCTCCTTCCGTTTGCAAGTAGGAGTCGTTTGTAAGTTGGATGTTTGAAAGTAGGGGCCTGCCCTATATACTCAGCAGAAATTTGGGCCTTAGGTGTTGTTGTGGCCACAACACTGTTAGCTCTCACAGGGCCCTGCTGTGAAATATTAGATCAAGAATTGTAATTACATGCCCCTGCTGAACAGGGGCAGAAAAATTGGGCCTTTGGTGGTGGTGGTGCTAGTGCCACAACACTGTAAGTCCTCACTCGCTCTTGGTGGGCGCAGAAACGGGCCCTGCTGTGAAATATTAGATCAAGAATTGTAATTACATGCCCCTGTTGAACAGGGGCTGAAAAATTGGGCCTTAGGCACTGGTGCTGGTGCCACAACACTGCAACCCCTCACAGATACACTAGTGGGAATGCATAAACGAGCCCTGCTGCAAAGTATTGCATCAAAAATTGTAATTACACGCCCCTGTTAAACACTGTGTAGAGGTCGCACTACACTAACTTGTAGTTTTAGCTGAACACTATGCAGAGGTCGCACTACACTAACTTGTAGTTTTAGCTGAACACTGTGAGCAGGACACACTACACTAACTAGTAGCTTTAGCTGAACACTGTGCAGAGGTCTCACTACACTAACTTGTAGTTTTAGTTGAACACTGTGAGCAGGACGCACTACACTAACTTGTAGCTTTAGCAGAACACTGTGCTGAGGCCTCACTACACTAACTTGTAGTTTTAGCTGAACACTGTGCAGAGGTCGCACTACACTAACTTGTAGTTTTAGCTGAACACTGTGAGCAGGACGCACTACACTAACTTGTAGCTTTAGCTGAACACTGTGCAGAGGTCTCACTACACTAACTTGACGTTTTAGCTGAACACTGTGAGCAGGACGCACTACACTAACTTGTAGCTTCAGCTGAACACTGTGAGCAGGACGCACTACACTAACTTGTAGCTTTAGCTGAACACTGTGCAGAGGTCTCACTACACTAACTTGTAGTTTTAGCTGAACACTGTGAGCAGGACACACTACACTAACTTGTAGCTTTAGCTGAACACTGTGAGCAGGAAGCACTACACTAACTTGTAGCTTTAGCTAAACACTGTGCAGAGGTCTCACTAAACTAACTTGTAGTTTTAGCTGAACACTGTGAGCAGGACGCACTACACTAACTCGTAGCTTTAGCTGAACACTGTGAGCAGGACGCACTACACTAACTTGTAGGTTTAGCTGAACACTGTGAGCAGGACGCACTACACTAACTTGTAGCTTTAGCTGAACACTGTGAGCAGGACGCACTACACTAACTTGTAGCTTTAGCTGAACACTGTGCAGAGGTCTCACTACACTAACTTGTAGTTTTAGCTGAACAATGTGAGCAGGACGCACTGCACTAACTTGTAGCTTTAGATGTACACTGTGCAGAGGTCTCACTAAACTAACTTGTAGTTTTAGCTGAACACTGTGAGCAGGACCCAATACACTAACTTATAGCTTTAGCAGAACACTGTGAGCAGGGCGCACTACACTAACTTGTAGCTTTAGCTGAACACTGTGAGCAGGACGCACTACACTAACTTGTAGCTTTAGCTGAACACTGTGCAGAGGTCTCACTAAACTAACTTGTAGTTTTACCTGAACTCTGTGAGCAGGACCCACTACTCTAACTTGTAGCTTTAGCTTAACACTGTGAGCAGGACGCACTACACTAACTTGTAGCTTTAGCTGAACACTGTGAGCAGGACGCACTACACTAACTTATAGCTTTAGCTGAACATTGTGAGCAGGACACACTACACTAACTTATAGCTTTAGCTGAACACTGTGCAGAGGTCTCACTACACTAACTTGTAGTCTTAGCTGAACACTGTGAGCAGGACCCCCTACACTAACTTATAGCTTTAGCTGAACACTGTGAGCAGGGCGCACTACACTAACTTGTAGCTTTAGCTGAACACTGTGCAGAGGTCTCACTACACTAACTTGACGTTTTAGCTGAACACTGTGAGCATGACCCACTACACTAACTTGTAGCTTCAGCTGAACACTGTGAGCAGGACGCACTACACTAACTTGTAGCTTTAGCTGAACACTGTGCAGAGGTCTCACTACACTAACTTGACGTTTTAGCTGAACACTGTGAGCATGACCCACTACACTAACTTGTAGTTTTAGCTGAACACTGTGAGCAGGACGCACTACACTAACTAGTAGCTTTAGCTGAACACTGTGCAGAGGACTCACTACACTAACTTGTAGTTTTAGCTGAACACTGTGAGCAGGACGCACTACACTAACTTGTAGCTTTAGCTGAACACTGTGCAGAGGTCTCACTACACTAACTTGACGTTTTAGCTGAACACAGTGAGCAGGACCCACTACACTAACTTGTAGCTTTAGCTTAACACTGTGCAGAGGTCCCACTACACTAACTTGTAGTTTTAGCTGAACAATGTGAGCAGGACGCACTGCACTAACTTGTAGCTTTAGATGTACACTGTGCAGAGGTCTCACTAAACTAACTTGTAGTTTTAGCTAAACACTGTGAGCAGGACCCACTACACTAACTTATAGCTTTAGCAGAACACTGTGAGCAGGGCGCACTACACTAACTTGTAGCTTTAGCTGAACACTGTGAGCAGGACACACTACACTAACTTGTAGCTTTAGCTGAACACTGTGCAGAGGTCTAACTACACTAACTTGTAGTTTTAGCTGAACACTGTGAGCAGGACACACTACACTAACTTGCAGCTTTAGCTGAACACTGTGAGCAGGAAGCACTACACTAACTTATAGCTTTAGCTGAACACTGTGCAGAGGTCTCACTAAACTAACTTGTAGTTTTACCTGAACACTGTGAGCAGGACCCACTACTCTAACTTGTAGCTTTAGCTTAACACTGTGAGCAGGACGCACTACACTAACTTGTAGCTTTAGCTGAACACTGTGAGCAGGACGCACTACACTAACTTGTAGCTTTAGCTGAACATTGTGAGCAGGACACACTACACTAACTTATAGCTTTAGCTGAACACTGTGCAGAGGTCTCACTACACTAACTTGTAGTCTTAGCTGAACACTGTGAGCAGGACCCCCTACACTAACTTATAGCTTTAGCTGAACACTGTGAGCAGGGCGCACTACACTAACTTGTAGCTTTAGCTGAACACTGTGAGCAGGACACACTACACTAACTTGTAGCTTTAGCTGAACACTGTGCAGAGGTCTCACTACACTAACTTGTAGTTTTAGCTGAACACTGTGAGCAGGACGCACTACACTAACTAGTAGCTTTAGCTGAACACTGTGCAGAGGACTCACTACACTAACTTGTAGTTTTAGCTGAACACTGTGAGCAGGACGCACTACACTAACTTGTAGCTTTAGCTGAACACTGTGCAGAGGTCTCACTACACTAACTTGACGTTTTAGCTGAACACTGTGAGCAGGACCCACTACACTAACTTGTAGCTTCAGCTGAACACTGTGAGCAGGACGCACTAAACTAACTTGTAGCTTTAGCTGAACACTGTGCAGAGGTCTCACTACACTAACTTGTAGTTTTAGCTGAACACTGTGAGCAGGACGCACTGCACTAACTTGTAGCTTTAGATGTACACTGTGCAGAGGTCTCACTACACTAACTTGTAGTTTTAGCTGAACACTGTGAGCAGGACACACTGCACTAACTTGTAGCTTTAGATGAACACTGTGCAGAGGTCTCACTACACTAACTTGTAGGTTTAGCTGAACACTGTTAGGAGGACGCACCACACTAACTTGTAGTTTTAGCTGAACACTGAGCAGGGCGCACTACACTAACTTGTAGCTTTAGCTGAATACTGTGAGCAGGATGCACTACACTAACTTGTAGCTTTAGCTGAACACTGTGCAGAGGTCTCACTACACTAACTTGTAGTTTTAGCTGAACACTGTGAGCAGGACGCACTACACTAACTAGTAGCTTTAGCTGAACACTGTGCAGAGGTCTCACTACACTAACTTGTAGTTTTAGTTGAACACTGTGAGCAGGACACACTACACTAACTTGTAGCTTTAGCAGAACACTGTGCTGAGGCCTCACTACACTTACGTGTAGTTTTAGCTGAACACTGTGCAGAGGTCGCACTACACTAACTTGTAGTTTTAGCTGAACACTGTGAGCAGGACGCACTACACTAACTTGTAGCTTTAGCTGAACACTGTGCAGAGGTCTCACTACACTAACTTGACTTTTTAGCTGAACACTGTGAGCAGGACCCACTACACTAACTTGTAGCTTCAGCTGAACACTGTGAGCAGGACGCACTACACTAACTTGTAGCTTTAGCTGAACACTGTGCAGAGGTCTCACTACACTAACTTGTAGTTTTAGCTGAACACTGTGAGCAGGACGCACTGCACTAACTTGTAGCTTTAGATGTACACTGTGCAGAGGTCTCACTACACTAACTTGTAGTTTTAGCTGAACACTGTGAGCAGGATGCACTGTACTAACTTGTAGCTTTAGATGAACCATGTGCAGAGGTCTCACTACACTAACTTGTAGGTTTAGCTGAACACTGTTAGGAGGACGCACCACACTAACTTGTAGTTTTAGCTGAACACTGTGAGCAGGACGCACTGCACTAACTTGTAGCTTTAGATGAACACTGTGTAGAGGTCTCACTACACTAACTTGTAGTTTTAGCTGAACACTGTGAGCAGGATGCACTACACTAACTTGTAACTTTAGATGAACACTGTGTAGAACTCGCAAAAAAATAACTTGTAGGTTTAGCTGAACACTGTGAGGAGGACGCATCACACTAACATGTAATTTTAGCTGAACACTGTGAGCAGGACACACTGCACTAACTTGTAGCTTTAGATGAACACTGTGCAGAGGTCTCACTAAACTAACTTGTAGTTTTAGCTGAACACTGTGAGCAGGACGCACTGCACTAACTTGTAGCTTTAGATGAACACTGTGCAGAGGTCTCACTACACTAACTTGTAGTTTTAGCTGAACACTGTGAGCAGGACACACTGCACTAACTTGTAGCTTTAGATGAACACTGTTCAGAGGTCTCACTACACTATCTTGTAGTTTTAGCTGAACACTGTGAGCAGGACGCACTGCACTAACTTGTAGCTTTAGATGAACACTGTTCAGAGGTCTCACTAAACTAACTTGTAGTTTTAGCTAAACACTGTGAGCAGGACGCACTGCAATAACTTGTAGCTTTAGATGAACACTGTGCAGAGGTCTCACTACACTAACTTGTAGTTTTAGCTGATCACTGTGAGCAGGACACACTGCCCTAACTTGTAGTTTTAGCTGAACACTGTGAGCAGGACGCACTGCACTAACTTGTAGCTTTAGATGAACACTGTGCAGAGGTCTCACTACACTAACTTGTAGTTTTAGCTGAACACTGTGAGCAGGACACACCACACTAACTTGTAGTTTTAGCTGAACACTGTGAGCAGGACGCACTACACTAACTTGTAGTTTTAGCTGAACACTGTGAGCAGGACGCACTACACTAACTTGTAGTTTTAGCTGAACACTGTGAGCAGGACGCACTGCACTAACTTGTAGCTTTAAATGAACACTGTGCAGAGGTCTCACTACACTAACTTGTAGTTTTAGATGAACACTGTGAGCAGGACACACTGCACTAACTTGTAGCTTTAGATGAACACTGTGCAGAGGTCTCACTTCACTAACTTGTAGTTTTAGCTGAACATTGTGAGCAGGACGCACTGCACTAACTTGTAGCTTAAGATGAGCACTGTGCAGAGGTCTCATTACACTAACTTGTAGTTCTAGCTGAACACTGTGAGCAGGACACACTGCCCTAACTTGTAGTTTTAGCTGAACACTGTGAGCAGGACGCACTGCACTAACTTGTAGTTTTAGCTTAACACTGTGCAGAGGTCTCACTACACTAACTTGTAGTTTTAGCTGAACACTGTGAGCAGGACGCACTGCACTAACTTGTAGTTTTAGATGTACACCGTGCAAAGGTCTCACTACACTAACTTGTAGTTTTAGCTGAACACTGTGAGCCGGACGCACTGCACTAACTTGTAGCTTTAGATGAACACTGTGCAGAGGTCTCACTACACTAACTTGTAGTTTTAGCTGAACACTGTGAGCAGGATGCACTGCACTAACTTGTAGGTTTAGATGAACACTGTGCAGAGGTCTCACTACACTAACTTGTAGTTTTAGCTGAACACTGTGAGCAGAATGCACTGCACTAACTTGTAGCTTTAGATGAACACTGTTCAGAGGTCTCACTACACTATCTTGTAGTTTTAGCTGAACACTGTGAGCAGGACGCACTGTACTAACTTGTAGCTTTAGATGAACACTGTTCAGAGGTCTCACTAAACTAACTTGTAGTTTTAGCTAAACACTGTGAGCAGGACGCACTGCAATAACTTGTAACTTTAGATGAACACTGTGCAGAGGTCTCACTACACTAACTTGTAGTTTTAGCTGATCACTGTGAGCAGGACGCACTGCACTAACTTGTAGCTTTAGATGAACACTGTGCAGAGGTCTCACTACACTAACTTGTAGTTTTAGCTGAACACTGTGAGCAGGACACACCACACTAACTTGTAGTTTTAGCTGAACACTGTGAGCAGGACGCACTACACTAACTTGTAGTTTTAGCTGAACACTGTGAGCAGGACGCACTACACTAACTTGTAGTTTTAGCTGAACACTGTGAGCAGGACGCACTGCACTAACTTGTAGCTTTAGATGAACACTGTGCAGAGGTCTCACTACACTAACTTGTAGTTTTAGATGAACACTGTGAGCAGGACACACTGCACTAACTTGTAGCTTTAGATGAACACTGTGCAGAGGTCTCACTTCACTAACTTGTAGTTTTAGCTGAACATTGTGAGCAGGACGCACTGCACTAACTTGTAGCTTAAGATGAGCACTGTGCAGAGGTCTCACTACACTAACTTGTAGTTTTAGCTGAACACTGTGAGCAGGACACACTGCCCTAACTTGTAGTTTTAGCTGAACACTGTGAGCAGGACGCACTGCACTAACTTGTAGTTTTAGCTGAACACTGTGCAGAGGTCTCACTACACTAACTTGTAGTTTTAGCTGAACACTGTGAGCAGGACGCACTGCACTAACTTGTAGTTTTAGATGTACACTGTGCAAAGGTCTCACTACACTAACATGTAGTTTTATCTGAACACTGTGAGCAGGACGCACTGCACTAACTTGTAGCTTTAGATAAACACTGTGCAGAGGTCTCACTACACTAACTTGTAGTTTTAGCTGAACACTGTGAGCAGGATGCACTGCACTAACTTGTAGCTTTAGATGAACACTGTGCAGAGGTCTCACTACATTAACTTGTAGGTTTAGCTGAACACTGTGAGGAGGATGCACCACACTAATTTGTAGTTTTAGCTGAACACTGTGAGCAGGACGCACTGCCCTAACTTGTAGTTTTAGCTGAACACTGTGAGCAGCATATAGTACACTAACTTGTAGCTTTAGATGAACACTGTGCAGAGCTCGCAAAAAAATAAATTGTAGGTTTAGCTGAACACTGTGAGGAGGACGCACCACACTAACATGTAGTTTTAGCTGAACACTGTGAGCAGGACGCACTGCACTAACTTGTAATTTTAGCTGAACACTGTGAGCAGGACGCACTACACTAACTTGTAGCTTTAGCTTACCACTGTGCAGAGGTCCCACTACACTAACTTGTAGTTTTAGCTGAACACTGTGAGCAGGACGCACTGCACTAACTTGTAGCTTTAGATGAACACTGTGCAGAGGTCTCACTACACTAACTTGTAGTTTTAGCTGAACACTGTGAGCAGGACACACCACACTAACTTGTAGTTTTAGCTGAACACTGTGAGCAGGACGCACTACACTAACTTGTAGTTTTAGCTGAACACTGTGAGCAGGACGCACTACACTAACTTGTAGTTTTAGCTGAACACTGTGAGCAGGACGCACTGCACTAACTTGTAGCTTTAGATGAACACTGTGCAGATGTCTCACTACACTAACTTGTAGTTTTAGATGAACACTGTGAGCAGGACAAACTGCACTAACTTGTAGCTTTAGATGAACACTGTGCAGAGGTCTCACTACACTAACTTGTAGCTTTAGCTGAACACTGTGAGCCTGACGCACTACACTAACTTGTAGCTTTAGCTGAACACTGTGCAGAGGTCTCACTACACTAACTTGTAGTTTTAGCTGAACACTGTGAGCAGGACACACCACACTAACTTGTAGTTTTAGCTGAACACTGTGAGCAGGACGCACTACACTAACTTGTAGTTTTAGCTGAACACTGTGAGCAGGACGCACTACACTAACTTGTAGTTTTAGCTGAACACTGTGAGCAGGACGCACTGCACTAACTTGTAGCTTTAGATGAACACTGTGCAGAGGTCTCACTACACTAACTTGTAGTTTTAGATGAACACTGTGAGCAGGACAAACTGCACTAACTTGTAGCTTTAGATTAACACTGTGCAGAGGTCTCACTACACTAACTTGTAGCTTTAGCTGAACACTGTGAGCAGGACGCACTACACTAACTTGTAGCTTTAGCTGAACACTGTGCAGAGGTCTCACTACACTAACTTGTAGTTTTAGCTGAACACTGTGAGCAGGACGCACTACACTAACTAGTAGCTTTAGCTGAACACTGTGCAGAGGTCTCACTACACTAACTTGTAGTTTTAGTTGAACACTGTGAGCAGGACGCACTACACTAACTTGTAGCTTTAGCAGAACACTGTGCTGAGGCCTCACTACACTTACTTGTAGTTTTAGCTGAACACTGTGCAGAGGTCGCACTACACTAACTTGTAGTTTTAGCTGAACACTGTGAGCAGGACGCACTACACTAACTTGTATCTTTAGCTGAACACTGTGCAGAGGTCTCACTACACTAACTTGACTTTTTAGCTGAACACTGTGAGCAGGACCTACTACACTAACTTGTAGCTTCAGCTGAACACTGTGAGCAGGATGCACTACACTAACTTGTAGCTTTAGCTGAACACTGTGCAGAGGTATCACTACACTAACTTGTAATTTTAGCTGAACACTGTGAGCAGGACGCACTGCACTAACTTGTAGCTTTAGATGTACACTGTGCAGAGGTCTCACTACACTAACTTGTAGTTTTAGCTTAACACTGTGAGCAGGATGCACTCTACTAACTTGTAGCTTTAGATGAACACTGTGCAGAGGTCTCACTACACTAACTTGTAGTTTTAGCTGAACACTGTGAGCAGGACGCACTGCCCTAACTTGTAGCTTTAGATGAACACTGTGCAGAGGTCTCACTACACTAACTTGTAGTTTTAGCTGAACACTGTGAGCAGGACGCACTACACTAACTTGTAACTTTAGATGAACACTGTGCAGAACTCGCAAAAAAATAACTTGTAGGTTTAGCTGAACACTGTGAGGAGGACGAACCACACTAACATGTAATTTTAGCTGAACACTGTGAGCAGGACACACTGCACTAACTTGTAGCTTTAGATAAACACTGTGCAGAGGTCTCACTACACTAACTTGTAGTTTTAGCTGAACACTGTGAGCAGGACGCACTGCACTAACTTGTAGCTTTAGATGAACACTGTGCAGAGGTCTCACTACACTAACTTGTAGTTTTAGCTGAACACTGTGAGCAGGACGCACTGCACTAACTTGTAGCTTTAGATGAACACTGTTCAGAGGTCTCACTACACTATCTTGTAGTTTTAGCTGAACACTGTGAGCAGGACGCACTGCACTAACTTGTAGCTTTAGATGAACACTGTTCAGAGGTCTCACTAAACTAACTTGTAGTTTTAGCTAAACACTGTGAGCAGGACGCACTGAAATAACTTGTAGCTTTAGATGAACACTGTGCAGAGGTCTCACTACACTAACTTGTAGTTTTAGCTGATCACTGTGAGCAGGACGCACTGCACTAACTTGTAGCTTTAGATGAACACTGTGCAGAGGTCTCACTACACTAACTTGTAGTTTTAGCTGAACACTGTGAGCAGGACACACCACACTAACTTGTAGTTTTAGCTGAACACTGTGAGCAGGTCGCACTACACTAACTTGTAGTTTTAGCTGAACACTGTGAGCAGGACGCACTGCACTAACTTGTAGCTTTAGATGAACACTGTGCAGAGGTCTCACTACACTAACTTGTAGTTTTAAATGAACATTGTGAGCAGGACGCACTACACTAACTTGTAGCTTAAGATGAGCACTGTGCAGAGGTCTCACTACACTAACTTGTAGTTTTAGCTGAACACTGTGAGCAGGACACACTGCCCTAACTTGAAGTTTTAGCTGAACACTGTGAGCAGGACGCACTGCACTAACTTGTAGTTTTAGCTGAACACTGTGCAGAGGTCTCACTACACTAACTTGTAGTTTTAGCTGAACACTGTGAGCAGGACGCACTGCACTAACTTGTAGTTTTAGATGTACACTGTGCAAAGGTCTCACTACACTAACATGTAGTTTTAGCTGAACACTGTGAGCCGGACGCACTGCACTAACTTGTAGCTTTAGATGAACACTGTGCAGAGGTCTCACTACACTAACTTGTAGTTTTAGCTGAACACTGTGAGCAGGATGCACTGCACTAACTTGTAGCTTTAGATGAACACTGTGCAGAGGTCTCACTACACTAACTTGTAGTTTTAGCTGAACACTGTGAGCAGAACGCACTGCACTAACTTGTAGCTTTAGATGAACACTGTTCAGAGGTCTCACTACACTATCTTGTAGTTTTAGCTGAACACTGTGAGCAGGACGCACTGCACTAACTTGTAGCTTTAGATGAACACTGTTCAGAGGTCTCACTAAACTAACTTGTAGTTTTAGCTAAACACTGTGAGCAGGACGCACTGCAATAACTTGTAGCTTTAGATGAACACTGTGCAGAGGTCTCACTACACTAACTTGTAGTTTTAGCTGATCACTGTGAGCAGGACGCACTGCACTAACTTGTAGCTTTAGATGAACACTGTGCAAAGGTCTCACTACACTAACTTGTAGTTTTAGCTGAACACTGTGAGCAGGACACACCACACTAACTTGTAGTTTTAGCTGAACACTGTGAGCAGGACGCACTACACTAACTTGTAGTTTTAGCTGAACACTGTGAGCAGGACGCACTACACTAACTTGTAGTTTTAGCTGAACACTGTGAGCAGGACGCACTGCACTAACTTGTAGCTTTAGATGAACACTGTGCAGAGGTCTCACTACACTAACTTGTAGTTTTAGATGAACACTGTGAGCAAGACACACTGCATTAACTTGTAGCTTTAGATGAACACTGTGCAGAGGTCTCACTTCACTAACTTGTAGTTTTAGCTGGACATTGTGAGCAGGACGCACTGCACTAACTTGTAGCTTAAGATGAGCACTGTGCAGAGGTCTCACTACACTAACTTGTAGTTTTAGCTGAACACTGTGAGCAGGACACACTGCCCTAACTTGTAGTTTTAGCTGAACACTGTGAGCAGGACGCACTGCACTAACTTGTAGTTTTAGCTGAACACTGTGCAGAGGTCTCACTACACTAACTTGTAGTTTTAGCTGAACACTGTGTGCAGGACGCACCGCACTAACTTGTAGTTTTAGATGTACACTGTGCAAAGGTCTCACTACACTAACATGTAGTTTTAGCTGAACACTGTGAGCAGGACGCACTGCACTAACTTGTAGCTTTAGATGAACACTGTGCAGAGGTCTCACTACACTAACTTGTAGTTTTAGCTGAACACTGTGAGCAGGATGCACTGCACTAACTTGTAGCTTTAGATGAACACTGTGCAGAGGTCTCACTACATTAACTTGTAGGTTTAGCTGAACACTGTGAGGAGGACGCACCACACTAACTTGTAGTTTTAGCTGAACACTGTGAGCAGGACGCACTGCCCTAACTTGTAGCTTTAGATGTACACTGTGCAGAGGTCTCACTACACTAACTTGTAGTTTTAGCTGAACACTGTGAGCAGGATGTACTACACTAACTTGTAGCTTTAGATGAACACTGTGCAGAGCTCACAAAAAAATAACTTGTAGGTTTAGCTGAACACTGTGAGGAGGACGCACCACACTAACATGTAGTTTTAGCTGAACACTGTGAGCAGGACGCACTGCAATAACTTGTAGTTTTAGTTGAACACTGTGAGCAGGACGCACTACACTAACTTGTAGCTTTAGCTTACCACTGTGTAGAGGTCCCACTACACTAACTTGTAGTTTTAGCTGAACACTGTGAGCAGGACGCACTGCACTAACTTGTAGCTTTAGATGAACACTGTGCAGAGGTCTCACTACACTAACTTGTAGTTTTAGCTGAACACTGTGAGCAGGACACACCACACTAACTTGTAGTTTTAGCTGAACACTGTGAGCAGGACGCACTACACTAACTTGTAGTTTTAGCTGAACACTGTGAGCAGGACGCACTACACTAACTTGTAGTTTTAGCTGAACACTGTGAGCAGGACGCACTGCACTAACTTGTAGCTTTAGATGAACACTGTGCAGAGGTCTCACTACACTAACTTGTAGTTTTAGATGAACACTGTGAGCAGGACAAACTGCACTAACTTGTAGCTTAGATGAACACTGTGCAGAGGTCTCACTTCACTAACTTGTAGTTTTAGCTGAACATTGTGAGCAGGACGCACTGCACTAGCTTGTAGCTTAAGATGAGCACTGTGCAGAGGTCTCACTACACTAACTTGTAGTTTTAGCTGAACACTGTGAGCAGGACACACTGCCCTAACTTGTAGTTTTAGCTGAACACTGTGAGCAGGACGCACTGCACTAACTTGTAGTTTTAGCTGAACACTGTGCAGAGGTCTCACTACACTAACATGTAGTTTTAGCTGAACACTGTGAGCAGGACGCACTGCACTAACTTGTAGCTTTAGATGAACACTGTGCAGAGGTCTCACTACACTAACTTGTAGTTTTAACTGAATACTGTGAGCAGGATGCACTGCACTAACTTGTAGCTTTAGATGAACACTGTGCAGAGGTCTCACTACACTAACTTGTAGTTTTAGCTGAACACTGTGAGCAGGATGTACTACACTAACTTGTAGCTTTAGATGAACACTGTGCAGAGCTCGCAAAAAAATAACTTGTAAGTTTAGCTGAACACTGTGAGGAGGACGCACCACACTGACATGTAGTTTTAGCTGAACACTGTGAGCAGGACGCACTGCACTAACTTGTAGTTTTAGCTGAACACTGTGAGCAGGACGCACTGCACTAACTTGTAGCTTTAGATGAACACTGTGCAGAGGTCTCACTACACTAACTTGTAGTTTTAGCTGAACACTGTGAGCAGAACGCACTGCACTAACTTGTAGCTTAAGATGAACACTGTGCAGAGATCTCACTACACTAACTTGTAGTTTTAGCTGAACACTGTGAGCAGGACACACTGCCCTAACTTGTAGTTTTAGCTGAACACTGTGAGCAGGACGCACTACACTAACTTGTAGTTTTAGCTGAACACTGTGCAGAGGTCTCACTACACAAACTTGTAGTTTTAGCTGAACACTGTGAGCAGGACGCACTGCACTAACTTGTAGCTTTAGATGAACACTGTGCAGAGGTCTCACTACACTAACTTGTAGTTTTAGCTGAACACTGTGAGCAGGATGCACTGCACTAACTTGTAGCTTTAGATGAACACTGTGCAGAGGTCTCACTACACTAACTTGTAGTTTTAGCTGAACACTGTGAGCAGGACCCACTACACTAACTTATAGCTTTAGCTGAACACTGTGAGCAGGACACACTACACTAACTTGTAGCTTTAGCTGAACACTGTGCAGAGGTACCACTACACTAACTTGTAGTTTTAGATGAACACTGTGAGCAGGACACACTGCACTAACTTGTAGCTTTAGATGAACACTGTGCAGAGGTCTCACTTCACTAACTTGTAGTTTTAGCTGAACATTGTGAGCAGGACGCACTGCACTAACTTGTAGCTTAAGATGAGCACTGTGCAGAGGTCTCACTACACTAACTTGTAGTTTTAGCTGAACACTGTGAGCAGGACACACTGCCCTAACTTGTAGTTTTAGCTGAACACTGTGAGCAGGACGCACTGCACTAACTTGTAGTTTTAGCTGAACACTGTGCAGAGGTCTCACTACACTAACTTGTAGTTTTAGCTGAACACTGTGAGCAGGACGCACTGCACTAACTTGTAGTTTTAGATGTACACTGTGCAAAGGTCTCACTACACTAACATGTAGTTTTATCTGAACACTGTGAGCAGGACGCACTGCACTAACTTGTAGCTTTAGATAAACACTGTGCAGAGGTCTCACTACACTAACTTGTAGTTTTAGCTGAACACTGTGAGCAGGATGCACTGCACTAACTTGTAGCTTTAGATGAACACTGTGCAGAGGTCTCACTACATTAACTTGTAGGTTTAGCTGAACACTGTGAGGAGGATGCACCACACTAATTTGTAGTTTTAGCTGAACACTGTGAGCAGGACGCACTGCCCTAACTTGTAGTTTTAGCTGAACACTGTGAGCAGCATATAGTACACTAACTTGTAGCTTTAGATGAACACTGTGCAGAGCTCGCAAAAAAATAAATTGTAGGTTTAGCTGAACACTGTGAGGAGGACGCACCACACTAACATGTAGTTTTAGCTGAACACTGTGAGCAGGACGCACTGCACTAACTTGTAATTTTAGCTGAACACTGTGAGCAGGACGCACTACACTAACTTGTAGCTTTAGCTTACCACTGTGCAGAGGTCCCACTACACTAACTTGTAGTTTTAGCTGAACACTGTGAGCAGGACGCACTGCACTAACTTGTAGCTTTAGATGAACACTGTGCAGAGGTCTCACTACACTAACTTGTAGTTTTAGCTGAACACTGTGAGCAGGACACACCACACTAACTTGTAGTTTTAGCTGAACACTGTGAGCAGGACGCACTACACTAACTTGTAGTTTTAGCTGAACACTGTGAGCAGGACGCACTACACTAACTTGTAGTTTTAGCTGAACACTGTGAGCAGGACGCACTGCACTAACTTGTAGCTTTAGATGAACACTGTGCAGATGTCTCACTACACTAACTTGTAGTTTTAGATGAACACTGTGAGCAGGACAAACTGCACTAACTTGTAGCTTTAGATGAACACTGTGCAGAGGTCTCACTACACTAACTTGTAGCTTTAGCTGAACACTGTGAGCCTGACGCACTACACTAACTTGTAGCTTTAGCTGAACACTGTGCAGAGGTCTCACTACACTAACTTGTAGTTTTAGCTGAACACTGTGAGCAGGACACACCACACTAACTTGTAGTTTTAGCTGAACACTGTGAGCAGGACGCACTACACTAACTTGTAGTTTTAGCTGAACACTGTGAGCAGGACGCACTACACTAACTTGTAGTTTTAGCTGAACACTGTGAGCAGGACGCACTGCACTAACTTGTAGCTTTAGATGAACACTGTGCAGAGGTCTCACTACACTAACTTGTAGTTTTAGATGAACACTGTGAGCAGGACAAACTGCACTAACTTGTAGCTTTAGATTAACACTGTGCAGAGGTCTCACTACACTAACTTGTAGCTTTAGCTGAACACTGTGAGCAGGACGCACTACACTAACTTGTAGCTTTAGCTGAACACTGTGCAGAGGTCTCACTACACTAACTTGTAGTTTTAGCTGAACACTGTGAGCAGGACGCACTACACTAACTAGTAGCTTTAGCTGAACACTGTGCAGAGGTCTCACTACACTAACTTGTAGTTTTAGTTGAACACTGTGAGCAGGACGCACTACACTAACTTGTAGCTTTAGCAGAACACTGTGCTGAGGCCTCACTACACTTACTTGTAGTTTTAGCTGAACACTGTGCAGAGGTCGCACTACACTAACTTGTAGTTTTAGCTGAACACTGTGAGCAGGACGCACTACACTAACTTGTATCTTTAGCTGAACACTGTGCAGAGGTCTCACTACACTAACTTGACTTTTTAGCTGAACACTGTGAGCAGGACCTACTACACTAACTTGTAGCTTCAGCTGAACACTGTGAGCAGGATGCACTACACTAACTTGTAGCTTTAGCTGAACACTGTGCAGAGGTATCACTACACTAACTTGTAATTTTAGCTGAACACTGTGAGCAGGACGCACTGCACTAACTTGTAGCTTTAGATGTACACTGTGCAGAGGTCTCACTACACTAACTTGTAGTTTTAGCTTAACACTGTGAGCAGGATGCACTCTACTAACTTGTAGCTTTAGATGAACACTGTGCAGAGGTCTCACTACACTAACTTGTAGTTTTAGCTGAACACTGTGAGCAGGACGCACTGCCCTAACTTGTAGCTTTAGATGAACACTGTGTAGAGGTCTCACTACACTAACTTGTAGTTTTAGCTGAACACTGTGAGCAGGACGCACTACACTAACTTGTAACTTTAGATGAACACTGTGCAGAACTCGCAAAAAAATAACTTGTAGGTTTAGCTGAACACTGTGAGGAGGACGAACCACACTAACATGTAATTTTAGCTGAACACTGTGAGCAGGACACACTGCACTAACTTGTAGCTTTAGATAAACACTGTGCAGAGGTCTCACTACACTAACTTGTAGTTTTAGCTGAACACTGTGAGCAGGACGCACTGCACTAACTTGTAGCTTTAGATGAACACTGTGCAGAGGTCTCACTACACTAACTTGTAGTTTTAGCTGAACACTGTGAGCAGGACGCACTGCACTAACTTGTAGCTTTAGATGAACACTGTTCAGAGGTCTCACTACACTATCTTGTAGTTTTAGCTGAACACTGTGAGCAGGACGCACTGCACTAACTTGTAGCTTTAGATGAACACTGTTCAGAGGTCTCACTAAACTAACTTGTAGTTTTAGCTAAACACTGTGAGCAGGACGCACTGCAATAACTTGTAGCTTTAGATGAACACTGTGCAGAGGTCTCACTACACTAACTTGTAGTTTTAGCTGATCACTGTGAGCAGGACGCACTGCACTAACTTGTAGCTTTAGATGAACACTGTGCAGAGGTCTCACTACACTAACTTGTAGTTTTAGCTGAACACTGTGAGCAGGACACACCACACTAACTTGTAGTTTTAGCTGAACACTGTGAGCAGGTCGCACTACACTAACTTGTAGTTTTAGCTGAACACTGTGAGCAGGACGCACTGCACTAACTTGTAGCTTTAGATGAACACTGTGCAGAGGTCTCACTACACTAACTTGTAGTTTTAAATGAACATTGTGAGCAGGACGCACTACACTAACTTGTAGCTTAAGATGAGCACTGTGCAGAGGTCTCACTACACTAACTTGTAGTTTTAGCTGAACACTGTGAGCAGGACACACTGCCCTAACTTGAAGTTTTAGCTGAACACTGTGAGCAGGACGCACTGCACTAACTTGTAGTTTTAGCTGAACACTGTGCAGAGGTCTCACTACACTAACTTGTAGTTTTAGCTGAACACTGTGAGCAGGACGCACTGCACTAACTTGTAGTTTTAGATGTACACTGTGCAAAGGTCTCACTACACTAACATGTAGTTTTAGCTGAACACTGTGAGCCGGACGCACTGCACTAACTTGTAGCTTTAGATGAACACTGTGCAGAGGTCTCACTACACTAACTTGTAGTTTTAGCTGAACACTGTGAGCAGGATGCACTGCACTAACTTGTAGCTTTAGATGAACACTGTGCAGAGGTCTCACTACACTAACTTGTAGTTTTAGCTGAACACTGTGAGCAGAACGCACTGCACTAACTTGTAGCTTTAGATGAACACTGTTCAGAGGTCTCACTACACTATCTTGTAGTTTTAGCTGAACACTGTGAGCAGGACGCACTGCACTAACTTGTAGCTTTAGATGAACACTGTTCAGAGGTCTCACTAAACTAACTTGTAGTTTTAGCTAAACACTGTGAGCAGGACGCACTGCAATAACTTGTAGCTTTAGATGAACACTGTGCAGAGGTCTCACTACACTAACTTGTAGTTTTAGCTGATCACTGTGAGCAGGACGCACTGCACTAACTTGTAGCTTTAGATGAACACTGTGCAAAGGTCTCACTACACTAACTTGTAGTTTTAGCTGAACACTGTGAGCAGGACACACCACACTAACTTGTAGTTTTAGCTGAACACTGTGAGCAGGACGCACTACACTAACTTGTAGTTTTAGCTGAACACTGTGAGCAGGACGCACTACACTAACTTGTAGTTTTAGCTGAACACTGTGAGCAGGACGCACTGCACTAACTTGTAGCTTTAGATGAACACTGTGCAGAGGTCTCACTACACTAACTTGTAGTTTTAGATGAACACTGTGAGCAAGACACACTGCATTAACTTGTAGCTTTAGATGAACACTGTGCAGAGGTCTCACTTCACTAACTTGTAGTTTTAGCTGGACATTGTGAGCAGGACGCACTGCACTAACTTGTAGCTTAAGATGAGCACTGTGCAGAGGTCTCACTACACTAACTTGTAGTTTTAGCTGAACACTGTGAGCAGGACACACTGCCCTAACTTGTAGTTTTAGCTGAACACTGTGAGCAGGACGCACTGCACTAACTTGTAGTTTTAGCTGAACACTGTGCAGAGGTCTCACTACACTAACTTGTAGTTTTAGCTGAACACTGTGTGCAGGACGCACTGCACTAACTTGTAGTTTTAGATGTACACTGTGCAAAGGTCTCACTACACTAACATGTAGTTTTAGCTGAACACTGTGAGCAGGACGCACTGCACTAACTTGTAGCTTTAGATGAACACTGTGCAGAGGTCTCACTACACTAACTTGTAGTTTTAGCTGAACACTGTGAGCAGGATGCACTGCACTAACTTGTAGCTTTAGATGAACACTGTGCAGAGGTCTCACTACATTAACTTGTAGGTTTAGCTGAACACTGTGAGGAGGACGCACCACACTAACTTGTAGTTTTAGCTGAACACTGTGAGCAGGACGCACTGCCCTAACTTGTAGCTTTGGATGTACACTGTGCAGAGGTCTCACTACACTAACTTGTAGTTTTAGCTGAACACTGTGAGCAGGATGTACTACACTAACTTGTAGCTTTAGATGAACACTGTGCAGAGCTCGCAAAAAAATAACTTGTAGGTTTAGCTGAACACTGTGAGGAGGACGCACCACACTAACATGTAGTTTTAGCTGAACACTGTGAGCAGGACGCACTGCACTAACTTGTAGTTTTAGTTGAACACTGTGAGCAGGACGCACTACACTAACTTGTAGCTTTAGCTTACCACTGTGTAGAGTTCCCACTACACTAACTTGTAGTTTTAGCTGAACACTGTGAGCAGGACGCACTGCACTAACTTGTAGCTTTAGATGAACACTGTGCAGAGGTCTCACTACACTAACTTGTAGTTTTAGCTGAACACTGTGAGCAGGACACACCACACTAACTTGTAGTTTTAGCTGAACACTGTGAGCAGGACGCACTACACTAACTTGTAGTTTTAGCTGAACACTGTGAGCAGGACGCACTACACTAACTTGTAGTTTTAGCTGAACACTGTGAGCAGGACGCACTGCACTAACTTGTAGCTTTAGATGAACACTGTGCAGAGGTCTCACTACACTAACTTGTAGTTTTAGATGAACACTGTGAGCAGGACAAACTGCACTAACTTGTAGCTTAGATGAACACTGTGCAGAGGTCTCACTTCACTAACTTGTAGTTTTAGCTGAACATTGTGAGCAGGACGCACTGCACTAGCTTGTAGCTTAAGATGAGCACTGTGCAGAGGTCTCACTACACTAACTTGTAGTTTTAGCTGAACACTGTGAGCAGGACACACTGCCCTAACTTGTAGTTTTAGCTGAACACTGTGAGCAGGACGCACTGCACTAACTTGTAGTTTTAGCTGAACACTGTGCAGAGGTCTCACTACACTAACATGTAGTTTTAGCTGAACACTGTGAGCAGGACGCACTGCACTAACTTGTAGCTTTAGATGAACACTGTGCAGAGGTCTCACTACACTAACTTGTAGTTTTAACTGAATACTGTGAGCAGGATGCACTGCACTAACTTGTAGCTTTAGATGAACACTGTGCAGAGGTCTCACTACACTAACTTGTAGTTTTAGCTGAACACTGTGAGCAGGATGTACTACACTAACTTGTAGCTTTAGATGAACACTGTGCAGAGCTCGCAAAAAAATAACTTGTAGGTTTAGCTGAACACTGTGAGGAGGACGCACCACACTGACATGTAGTTTTAGCTGAACACTGTGAGCAGGACGCACTGCACTAACTTGTAGTTTTAGCTGAACACTGTGAGCAGGACGCACTGCACTAACTTGTAGCTTTAGATGAACACTGTGCAGAGGTCTCACTACACTAACTTGTAGTTTTAGCTGAACACTGTGAGCAGAACGCACTGCACTAACTTGTAGCTTAAGATGAACACTGTGCAGAGATCTCACTACACTAACTTGTAGTTTTAGCTGAACACTGTGAGCAGGACACACTGCCCTAACTTGTAGTTTTAGCTGAACACTGTGAGCAGGACGCACTACACTAACTTGTAGTTTTAGCTGAACACTGTGCAGAGGTCTCACTACACAAACTTGTAGTTTTAGCTGAACACTGTGAGCAGGACGCACTGCACTAACTTGTAGCTTTAGATGAACACTGTGCAGAGGTCTCACTACACTAACTTGTAGTTTTAGCTGAACACTGTGAGCAGGATGCACTGCACTAACTTGTAGCTTTAGATGAACACTGTGCAGAGGTCTCACTACACTAACTTGTAGTTTTAGCTGAACACTGTGAGCAGGACCCACTACACTAACTTATAGCTTTAGCTGAACACTGTGAGCAGGACACACTACACTAACTTGTAGCTTTAGCTGAACACTGTGCAGAGGTACCACTACACTAACTTGTAGTTTTAGCTGAACACTGTGAGCAGGACGCACTGCACTAACTTGTAGCTTTAGATGTACACTGTGCAGAGGTCTCACTACACTAACTTGTAGTTTTAGCTGAACACTGTGAGCAGGACCCACTACACTAACTTATAGCTTTAGCAGAACACTGTGAGCAGGGCGCACTACACTAACTTGTAGCTTTAGCTGAACACTGTGAGCAGGACGCACTACACTAACTTGTAGCTTTAGCTGAACACTGTGCAGAGGTCTAACTACACTAACTTGTAGTTTTAGCTGAACACTATGAGCAGGAAGCACTACACTAACTTGTAGCTTTAGCTGAACACTGTGAGCAGGACGCACAAACTAACTTGTACCTTTAGCTGAACATTGTGAGCAGGACACACTACACTAACTTATAGCTTTAGCTGAACACTGTGCAGAGGTCTCACTACACTAACTTGTAGTCTTAGCTGAACACTGTGAGCAGGACCCACTACACTAACTTATAGCTTTAGCAGAACACTGTGAGCAGGGCGCACTACACTAACTTGTAGCTTTAGCTGAACACTGTGAGCAGGACGCACTACACTAACTTGTAGCTTTAGCTGAACACTGTGCAGAGGTCTCACTACACTAACTTGTAGTTTTAGCTGAACACTGTGAGCAGGACGCACTACACTAACTAGTAGCTTTAGCTGAACACTGTGCAGAGGTCTCACTACACTAACTTGTAGTTTTAGTTGAACACTGTGAGCAGGACGCACTACACTAACTTGTAGCTTTAGCAGAACACTGTGCTGAGGCCTCATTACACTAACTTGTAGTTTTAGCTGAACACTGTGCAGAGGTCGCACTACACTAACTTGTAGTTTTAGCTGAACACTGTGAGCAGGACGCACTACACTAACTTGTAGCTTTAGCTGAACACTGTGCAGAGGTCCCACTACACTAACTTGATGTTTTAGCTGAACACTGTGAGCAGGACCCACTACACTAACTTGTAGCTTCAGCTGAACACTGTGAGCAGGACGCACTACACTAACTTGTAGCTTTAGCTGAACACTGTGCAGAGGTCTCACTACACTAACTTGTAGTTTTAGCTGAACACTGTGAGCAGGACCCACTACACTAACTTATAGCTTTAGCAGAACACTGTGAGCAGGGCGCACTACACTAACTTGTAGCTTTAGCTGAACATTGTGAGCAGGACGCACTACACTAACTTGTAGCTTTAGCTGAACACTGTGCAGAGGTCTCACTACACTAACTTGTAGTTTTAGCTGAACACTGTGAGCAGGACACACTACACTAACTTGTAGCTTTAGCTGAACACTGTGAGCAGGAAGCACTACACTAACTTGTAGCTTTAGCTAAACACTGTGCAGAGGTCTCACTAAACTAACTTGTAGTTTTAGCTGAACACTGTGAGCAGGACCCACTACACTAACTTGTAGCTTTAGCTGAACACTGTGAGCAGGATGCACTACACTAACTTGTAGGTTTAGCTGAACACTGTGAGCAGGACACACTACACTAACTTGTAGCTTTAGCTGAACACTGTGAGCAGGACACACTACACTAACTTGTAGCTTTAGCTGAACACTGTGCAGAGGTCTCACTACACTAAGTTGTAGTTTTAGCTGAACACTGTGAGCAGGACCCACTACACTAACTTATAGCTTTAGCAGAACACTGTGAGCAGGACGCACTACACTAACTTGTACTTTTAGCTGAACACTGTGAGCAGGACGCACTGCACTAACTTGTAGCTTTAGATGAACACTATGCAGAGGTCTCACTACACTAACTTGTAGTTTTAGCTGAACACTGTGAGCAGGACGCACTGCACTAACTTGTAGCTTAAGATGAACACTGTGCAGAGCTCTCACTACACTAACTTGTAGTTTTAGCTGAACACTGTGAGCAGGACACACTGCCCTAACTTGTAGTTTTAGCTGAACACTGTGAGCAGGACGCACTACACTAACTTGTAGTTTTAGCTGAACACTGTGCAGAGGTCTCACTACACAAACTTGTAGTTTTAGCTGAACACTGTGAGCAGGATGCACTGCACTAACTTGTAGCTTTAGATGAACACTGTGCAGAGGTCTCACTACACTAACTTGTAGTTTTAGCTAAACACTGTGAGCAGGACGCACTGCACTAACTTGTAGCTTTAGATGAACACTGTGCAGAGGTCTCACTACACTAACTTGTAGTTTTAGCTGAACACTGTGAGCAGGACACACCACACTAACTTGTAGTTTTAGCTGAACACTGTGAGCAGGACGCACTACACTAACTTGTAGTTTTAGCTGAACACTGTGAGCAGGACGCACTACACTAACTTGTAGTTTTAGCTGAACACTGTGAGCAGGACGCACTGCACTAACTTGTAGCTTTAAATGAACACTGTGCAGAGGTCTCACTACACTAACTTGTAGTTTTAGATGAACACTGTGAGCAGGACACACTGCACTAACTTGTAGCTTTAGATGAACACTGTGCAGAGGTCTCACTTCACTAACTTGTAGTTTTAGCTGAACATTGTGAGCAGGACGCACTGCACTAACTTGTAGCTTAAGATGAGCACTGTGCAGAGGTCTCATTACACTAACTTGTAGTTCTAGCTGAACACTGTGAGCAGGACACACTGCCCTAACTTGTAGTTTTAGCTGAACACTGTGAGCAGGACGCACTGCACTAACTTGTAGTTTTAGCTTAACACTGTGCAGAGGTCTCACTACACTAACTTGTAGTTTTAGCTGAACACTGTGAGCAGGACGCACTGCACTAACTTGTAGTTTTAGATGTACACCGTGCAAAGGTCTCACTACACTAACTTGTAGTTTTAGCTGAACACTGTGAGCCGGACGCACTGCACTAACTTGTAGCTTTAGATGAACACTGTGCAGAGGTCTCACTACACTAACTTGTAGTTTTAGCTGAACACTGTGAGCAGGATGCACTGCACTAACTTGTAGGTTTAGATGAACACTGTGCAGAGGTCTCACTACACTAACTTGTAGTTTTAGCTGAACACTGTGAGCAGAATGCACTGCACTAACTTGTAGCTTTAGATGAACACTGTTCAGAGGTCTCACTACACTATCTTGTAGTTTTAGCTGAACACTGTGAGCAGGACGCACTGTACTAACTTGTAGCTTTAGATGAACACTGTTCAGAGGTCTCACTAAACTAACTTGTAGTTTTAGCTAAACACTGTGAGCAGGACGCACTGCAATAACTTGTAGCTTTAGATGAACACTGTGCAGAGGTCTCACTACACTAACTTGTAGTTTTAGCTGATCACTGTGAGCAGGACGCACTGCACTAACTTGTAGCTTTAGATGAACACTGTGCAGAGGTCTCACTACACTAACTTGTAGTTTTAGCTGAACACTGTGAGCAGGACACACCACACTAACTTGTAGTTTTAGCTGAACACTGTGAGCAGGACGCACTACACTAACTTGTAGTTTTAGCTGAACACTGTGTGCAGGACGCACTACACTAACTTGTAGTTTTAGCTGAACACTGTGAGCAGGACGCACTGCACTAACTTGTAGCTTTAGATGAACACTGTGCAGAGGTCTCACTACACTAACTTGTAGTTTTAGATGAACACTGTGAGCAGGACACACTGCACTAACTTGTAGCTTTAGATGAACACTGTGCAGAGGTCTCACTTCACTAACTTGTAGTTTTAGCTGAACATTGTGAGCAGGACGCACTGCACTAACTTGTAGCTTAAGATGAGCACTGTGCAGAGGTCTCACTACACTAACTTGTAGTTTTAGCTGAACACTGTGAGCAGGACACACTGCCCTAACTTGTAGTTTTAGCTGAACACTGTGAGCAGGACGCACTGCACTAACTTGTAGTTTTAGCTGAACACTGTGCAGAGGTCTCACTACACTAACTTGTAGTTTTAGCTGAACACTGTGAGCAGGACGCACTGCACTAACTTGTAGTTTTAGATGTACACTGTGCAAAGGTCTCACTACACTAACATGTAGTTTTATCTGAACACTGTGAGCAGGACGCACTGCACTAACTTGTAGCTTTAGATAAACACTGTGCAGAGGTCTCACTACACTAACTTGTAGTTTTAGCTGAACACTGTGAGCAGGATGCACTGCACTAACTTGTAGCTTTAGATGAACACTGTGCAGAGGTCTCACTACATTAACTTGTAGGTTTAGCTGAACACTGTGAGGAGGATGCACCACACTAATTTGTAGTTTTAGCTGAACACTGTGAGCAGGACGCACTGCCCTAACTTGTAGTTTTAGCTGAACACTGTGAGCAGCATATAGTACACTAACTTGTAGCTTTAGATGAACACTGTGCAGAGCTCGCAAAAAAATAAATTGTAGGTTTAGCTGAACACTGTGAGGAGGACGCACCACACTAACATGTAGTTTTAGCTGAACACTGTGAGCAGGACGCACTGCACTAACTTGTAATTTTAGCTGAACACTGTGAGCAGGACGCACTACACTAACTTGTAGCTTTAGCTTACCACTGTGCAGAGGTCCCACTACACTAACTTGTAGTTTTAGCTGAACACTGTGAGCAGGACGCACTGCACTAACTTGTAGCTTTAGATGAACACTGTGCAGAGGTCTCACTACACTAACTTGTAGTTTTAGCTGAACACTGTGAGCAGGACACACCACACTAACTTGTAGTTTTAGCTGAACACTGTGAGCAGGACGCACTACACTAACTTGTAGTTTTAGCTGAACACTGTGAGCAGGACGCACTACACTAACTTGTAGTTTTAGCTGAACACTGTGAGCAGGACGCACTGCACTAACTTGTAGCTTTAGATGAACACTGTGCAGATGTCTCACTACACTAACTTGTAGTTTTAGATGAACACTGTGAGCAGGACAAACTGCACTAACTTGTAGCTTTAGATGAACACTGTGCAGAGGTCTCACTACACTAACTTGTAGCTTTAGCTGAACACTGTGAGCCTGACGCACTACACTAACTTGTAGCTTTAGCTGAACACTGTGCAGAGGTCTCACTACACTAACTTGTAGTTTTAGCTGAACACTGTGAGCAGGACACACCACACTAACTTGTAGTTTTAGCTGAACACTGTGAGCAGGACGCACTACACTAACTTGTAGTTTTAGCTGAACACTGTGAGCAGGACGCACTACACTAACTTGTAGTTTTAGCTGAACACTGTGAGCAGGACGCACTGCACTAACTTGTAGCTTTAGATGAACACTGTGCAGAGGTCTCACTACACTAACTTGTAGTTTTAGATGAACACTGTGAGCAGGACAAACTGCACTAACTTGTAGCTTTAGATTAACACTGTGCAGAGGTCTCACTACACTAACTTGTAGCTTTAGCTGAACACTGTGAGCAGGACGCACTACACTAACTTGTAGCTTTAGCTGAACACTGTGCAGAGGTCTCACTACACTAACTTGTAGTTTTAGCTGAACACTGTGAGCAGGACGCACTACACTAACTAGTAGCTTTAGCTGAACACTGTGCAGAGGTCTCACTACACTAACTTGTAGTTTTAGTTGAACACTGTGAGCAGGACGCACTACACTAACTTGTAGCTTTAGCAGAACACTGTGCTGAGGCCTCACTACACTTACTTGTAGTTTTAGCTGAACACTGTGCAGAGGTCGCACTACACTAACTTGTAGTTTTAGCTGAACACTGTGAGCAGGACGCACTACACTAACTTGTATCTTTAGCTGAACACTGTGCAGAGGTCTCACTACACTAACTTGACTTTTTAGCTGAACACTGTGAGCAGGACCTACTACACTAACTTGTAGCTTCAGCTGAACACTGTGAGCAGGATGCACTACACTAACTTGTAGCTTTAGCTGAACACTGTGCAGAGGTATCACTACACTAACTTGTAATTTTAGCTGAACACTGTGAGCAGGACGCACTGCACTAACTTGTAGCTTTAGATGTACACTGTGCAGAGGTCTCACTACACTAACTTGTAGTTTTAGCTTAACACTGTGAGCAGGATGCACTCTACTAACTTGTAGCTTTAGATGAACACTGTGCAGAGGTCTCACTACACTAACTTGTAGTTTTAGCTGAACACTGTGAGCAGGACGCACTGCCCTAACTTGTAGCTTTTTATGAACACTGTGTAGAGGTCTCACTACACTAACTTGTAGTTTTAGCTGAACACTGTGAGCAGGACGCACTACACTAACTTGTAACTTTAGATGAACACTGTGCAGAACTCGCAAAAAAATAACTTGTAGGTTTAGCTGAACACTGTGAGGAGGACGAACCACACTAACATGTAATTTTAGCTGAACACTGTGAGCAGGACACACTGCACTAACTTGTAGCTTTAGATAAACACTGTGCAGAGGTCTCACTACACTAACTTGTAGTTTTAGCTGAACACTGTGAGCAGGACGCACTGCACTAACTTGTAGCTTTAGATGAACACTGTGCAGAGGTCTCACTACACTAACTTGTAGTTTTAGCTGAACACTGTGAGCAGGACGCACTGCACTAACTTGTAGCTTTAGATGAACACTGTTCAGAGGTCTCACTACACTATCTTGTAGTTTTAGCTGAACACTGTGAGCAGGACGCACTGCACTAACTTGTAGCTTTAGATGAACACTGTTCAGAGGTCTCACTAAACTAACTTGTAGTTTTAGCTAAACACTGTGAGCAGGACGCACTGCAATAACTTGTAGCTTTAGATGAACACTGTGCAGAGGTCTCACTACACTAACTTGTAGTTTTAGCTGATCACTGTGAGCAGGACGCACTGCACTAACTTGTAGCTTTAGATGAACACTGTGCAGAGGTCTCACTACACTAACTTGTAGTTTTAGCTGAACACTGTGAGCAGGACACACCACACTAACTTGTAGTTTTAGCTGAACACTGTGAGCAGGTCGCACTACACTAACTTGTAGTTTTAGCTGAACACTGTGAGCAGGACGCACTGCACTAACTTGTAGCTTTAGATGAACACTGTGCAGAGGTCTCACTACACTAACTTGTAGTTTTAAATGAACATTGTGAGCAGGACGCACTACACTAACTTGTAGCTTAAGATGAGCACTGTGCAGAGGTCTCACTACACTAACTTGTAGTTTTAGCTGAACACTGTGAGCAGGACACACTGCCCTAACTTGAAGTTTTAGCTGAACACTGTGAGCAGGACGCACTGCACTAACTTGTAGTTTTAGCTGAACACTGTGCAGAGGTCTCACTACACTAACTTGTAGTTTTAGCTGAACACTGTGAGCAGGACGCACTGCACTAACTTGTAGTTTTAGATGTACACTGTGCAAAGGTCTCACTACACTAACATGTAGTTTTAGCTGAACACTGTGAGCCGGACGCACTGCACTAACTTGTAGCTTTAGATGAACACTGTGCAGAGGTCTCACTACACTAACTTGTAGTTTTAGCTGAACACTGTGAGCAGGATGCACTGCACTAACTTGTAGCTTTAGATGAACACTGTGCAGAGGTCTCACTACACTAACTTGTAGTTTTAGCTGAACACTGTGAGCAGAACGCACTGCACTAACTTGTAGCTTTAGATGAACACTGTTCAGAGGTCTCACTACACTATCTTGTAGTTTTAGCTGAACACTGTGAGCAGGACGCACTGCACTAACTTGTAGCTTTAGATGAACACTGTTCAGAGGTCTCACTAAACTAACTTGTAGTTTTAGCTAAACACTGTGAGCAGGACGCACTGCAATAACTTGTAGCTTTAGATGAACACTGTGCAGAGGTCTCACTACACTAACTTGTAGTTTTAGCTGATCACTGTGAGCAGGACGCACTGCACTAACTTGTAGCTTTAGATGAACACTGTGCAAAGGTCTCACTACACTAACTTGTAGTTTTAGCTGAACACTGTGAGCAGGACACACCACACTAACTTGTAGTTTTAGCTGAACACTGTGAGCAGGACGCACTACACTAACTTGTAGTTTTAGCTGAACACTGTGAGCAGGACGCACTACACTAACTTGTAGTTTTAGCTGAACACTGTGAGCAGGACGCACTGCACTAACTTGTAGCTTTAGATGAACACTGTGCAGAGGTCTCACTACACTAACTTGTAGTTTTAGATGAACACTGTGAGCAAGACACACTGCATTAACTTGTAGCTTTAGATGAACACTGTGCAGAGGTCTCACTTCACTAACTTGTAGTTTTAGCTGGACATTGTGAGCAGGACGCACTGCACTAACTTGTAGCTTAAGATGAGCACTGTGCAGAGGTCTCACTACACTAACTTGTAGTTTTAGCTGAACACTGTGAGCAGGACACACTGCCCTAACTTGTAGTTTTAGCTGAACACTGTGAGCAGGACGCACTGCACTAACTTGTAGTTTTAGCTGAACACTGTGCAGAGGTCTCACTACACTAACTTGTAGTTTTAGCTGAACACTGTGTGCAGGACGCACTGCACTAACTTGTAGTTTTAGATGTACACTGTGCAAAGGTCTCACTACACTAACATGTAGTTTTAGCTGAACACTGTGAGAAGGACGCACTGCACTAACTTGTAGCTTTAGATGAACACTGTGCAGAGGTCTCACTACACTAACTTGTAGTTTTAGCTGAACACTGTGAGCAGGATGCACTGCACTAACTTGTAGCTTTAGATGAACACTGTGCAGAGGTCTCACTACATTAACTTGTAGGTTTAGCTGAACACTGTGAGGAGGACGCACCACACTAACTTGTAGTTTTAGCTGAACACTGTGAGCAGGACGCACTGCCCTAACTTGTAGCTTTAGATGTACACTGTGCAGAGGTCTCACTACACTAACTTGTAGTTTTAGCTGAACACTGTGAGCAGGATGTACTACACTAACTTGTAGCTTTAGATGAACACTGTGCAGAGCTCGCAAAAAAATAACTTGTAGGTTTAGCTGAACACTGTGAGGAGGACGCACCACACTAACATGTAGTTTTAGCTGAACACTGTGAGCAGGACGCACTGCACTAACTTGTAGTTTTAGTTGAACACTGTGAGCAGGACGCACTACACTAACTTGTAGCTTTAGCTTACCACTGTGTAGAGGTCCCACTACACTAACTTGTAGTTTTAGCTGAACACTGTGAGCAGGACGCACTGCACTAACTTGTAGCTTTAGATGAACACTGTGCAGAGGTCTCACTACACTAACTTGTAGTTTTAGCTGAACACTGTGAGCAGGACACACCACACTAACTTGTAGTTTTAGCTGAACACTGTGAGCAGGACGCACTACACTAACTTGTAGTTTTAGCTGAACACTGTGAGCAGGACGCACTACACTAACTTGTAGTTTTAGCTGAACACTGTGAGCAGGACGCACTGCACTAACTTGTAGCTTTAGATGAACACTGTGCAGAGGTCTCACTACACTAACTTGTAGTTTTAGATGAACACTGTGAGCAGGACAAACTGCACTAACTTGTAGCTTAGATGAACACTGTGCAGAGGTCTCACTTCACTAACTTGTAGTTTTAGCTGAACATTGTGAGCAGGACGCACTGCACTAGCTTGTAGCTTAAGATGAGCACTGTGCAGAGGTCTCACTACACTAACTTGTAGTTTTAGCTGAACACTGTGAGCAGGACACACTGCCCTAACTTGTAGTTTTAGCTGAACACTGTGAGCAGGACGCACTGCACTAACTTGTAGTTTTAGCTGAACACTGTGCAGAGGTCTCACTACACTAACATGTAGTTTTAGCTGAACACTGTGAGCAGGACGCACTGCACTAACTTGTAGCTTTAGATGAACACTGTGCAGAGGTCTCACTACACTAACTTGTAGTTTTAACTGAATACTGTGAGCAGGATGCACTGCACTAACTTGTAGCTTTAGATGAACACTGTGCAGAGGTCTCACTACACTAACTTGTAGTTTTAGCTGAACACTGTGAGCAGGATGTACTACACTAACTTGTAGCTTTAGATGAACACTGTGCAGAGCTCGCAAAAAAATAACTTGTAGGTTTAGCTGAACACTGTGAGGAGGACGCACCACACTGACATGTAGTTTTAGCTGAACACTGTGAGCAGGACGCACTGCACTAACTTGTAGTTTTAGCTGAACACTGTGAGCAGGACGCACTGCACTAACTTGTAGCTTTAGATGAACACTGTGCAGAGGTCTCACTACACTAACTTGTAGTTTTAGCTGAACACTGTGAGCAGAACGCACTGCACTAACTTGTAGCTTAAGATGAACACTGTGCAGAGATCTCACTACACTAACTTGTAGTTTTAGCTGAACACTGTGAGCAGGACACACTGCCCTAACTTGTAGTTTTAGCTGAACACTGTGAGCAGGACGCACTACACTAACTTGTAGTTTTAGCTGAACACTGTGCAGAGGTCTCACTACACAAACTTGTAGTTTTAGCTGAACACTGTGAGCAGGACGCACTGCACTAACTTGTAGCTTTAGATGAACACTGTGCAGAGGTCTCACTACACTAACTTGTAGTTTTAGCTGAACACTGTGAGCAGGATGCACTGCACTAACTTGTAGCTTTAGATGAACACTGTGCAGAGGTCTCACTACACTAACTTGTAGTTTTAGCTGAACACTGTGAGCAGGACCCACTACACTAACTTATAGCTTTAGCTGAACACTGTGAGCAGGACACACTACACTAACTTGTAGCTTTAGCTGAACACTGTGCAGAGGTACCACTACACTAACTTGTAGTTTTAGCTGAACACTGTGAGCAGGACGCACTGCACTAACTTGTAGCTTTAGATGTACACTGTGCAGAGGTCTCACTACACTAACTTGTAGTTTTAGCTGAACACTGTGAGCAGGACCCACTACACTAACTTATAGCTTTAGCAGAACACTGTGAGCAGGGCGCACTACACTAACTTGTAGCTTTAGCTGAACACTGTGAGCAGGACGCACTACACTAACTTGTAGCTTTAGCTGAACACTGTGCAGAGGTCTAACTACACTAACTTGTAGTTTTAGCTGAACACTATGAGCAGGAAGCACTACACTAACTTGTAGCTTTAGCTGAACACTGTGAGCAGGACGCACAAACTAACTTGTACCTTTAGCTGAACATTGTGAGCAGGACACACTACACTAACTTATAGCTTTAGCTGAACACTGTGCAGAGGTCTCACTACACTAACTTGTAGTCTTAGCTGAACACTGTGAGCAGGACCCACTACACTAACTTATAGCTTTAGCAGAACACTGTGAGCAGGGCGCACTACACTAACTTGTAGCTTTAGCTGAACACTGTGAGCAGGACGCACTACACTAACTTGTAGCTTTAGCTGAACACTGTGCAGAGGTCTCACTACACTAACTTGTAGTTTTAGCTGAACACTGTGAGCAGGACGCACTACACTAACTAGTAGCTTTAGCTGAACACTGTGCAGAGGTCTCACTACACTAACTTGTAGTTTTAGTTGAACACTGTGAGCAGGACGCACTACACTAACTTGTAGCTTTAGCAGAACACTGTGCTGAGGCCTCATTACACTAACTTGTAGTTTTAGCTGAACACTGTGCAGAGGTCGCACTACACTAACTTGTAGTTTTAGCTGAACACTGTGAGCAGGACGCACTACACTAACTTGTAGCTTTAGCTGAACACTGTGCAGAGGTCTCACTACACTAACTTGATGTTTTAGCTGAACACTGTGAGCAGGACCCACTACACTAACTTGTAGCTTCAGCTGAACACTGTGAGCAGGACGCACTACACTAACTTGTAGCTTTAGCTGAACACTGTGCAGAGGTCTCACTACACTAACTTGTAGTTTTAGCTGAACACTGTAGGGCAGGACCCACTACACTAACTTATAGCTTTAGCAGAACACTGTGAGCAGGGCGCACTACACTAACTTGTAGCTTTAGCTGAACATTGTGAGCATGACGCACTACAGTAACTTGTAGCTTTAGCTGAACACTGTGCAGAGGTCTCACTACACTAACTTGTAGTTTTAGCTGAACACTGTGAGCAGGACACACTACACTAACTTGTAGCTTTAGCTGAACACTGTGAGCAGGAAGCACTACACTAACTTGTAGCTTTAGCTAAACACTGTGCAGAGGTCTCACTAAACTAACTTGTAGTTTTAGCTGAACACTGTGAGCAGGACCCACTACACTAACTTGTAGCTTTAGCTGAACACTGTGAGCAGGATGCACTACACTAACTTGTAGGTTTAGCTGAACACTGTGAGCAGGACACACTACACTAACTTGTAGCTTTAGCTGAACACTGTGAGCAGGACACACTACACTAACTTGTAGCTTTAGCTGAACACTGTGCAGAGGTCTCACTACACTAAGTTGTAGTTTTAGCTGAATACTGTGAGCAGGACCCACTACACTAACTTATAGCTTTAGCAGAACACTGTGAGCAGGACGCACTACACTAACTTGTACTTTTAGCTGAACACTGTGAGCAGGACGCACTGCACTAACTTGTAGCTTTAGATGAACACTATGCAGAGGTCTCACTACACTAACTTGTAGTTTTAGCTGAACACTGTGAGCAGGACGCACTGCACTAACTTGTAGCTTAAGATGAACACTGTGCAGAGCTCTCACTACACTAACTTGTAGTTTTAGCTGAACACTGTGAGCAGGACACACTGCCCTAACTTGTAGTTTTAGCTGAACACTGTGAGCAGGACGCACTACACTAACTTGTAGTTTTAGCTGAACACTGTGCAGAGGTCTCACTACACAAACTTGTAGTTTTAGCTGAACACTGTGAGCAGGATGCACTGCACTAACTTGTAGCTTTAGATGAACACTGTGCAGAGGTCTCACTACACTAACTTGTAGTTTTAGCTGAACACTGTGAGCAGGACCCACTACACTAACTTATAGCTTTGGCTGAACACTGTGAGCAGGACGCACTACACTAAGTTGTAGCTTTAGCTGAACACTGTGCAGAGGTACCACTACACTAACTTGTAGTTTTAGCTGAACACTGTGAGCAGGACGCACTGCACTAACTTGTAGCTTTAGATGTACACTGTGCAGAGGTCTCACTACACTAACTTGTAGTTTTAGCTGAACACTGTGAGCAGGACCCACTACACTAACTTATAGCTTTAGCAGAACACTGTGAGCAGGGCGCACTACACTAACTTGTAGCTTTAGCTGAACACTGTGAGCAGGACGCACTACACTAACTTGTAGCTTTAGCTGAACACTGTGCAGAGGTCTAACTACACTAACTTGTAGTTTTAGCTGAACACTGTGAGCAGGACACACTACACTAACTTGCAGCTTTAGCTGAACACTGTGAGCAGGAAGCACTACACTAACTTGTAGCTTTAGCTGAACACTGTGCAGAGGTCTCACTAAACTAACTTGTAGTTTTACCTGAACACTGTGAGCAGGACCCACTACACTAACTTGTAGCTTTAGCTTAACACTGTGAGCAGGACGCACTACACTAACTTGTAGCTTTAGCTGAACACTGTGAGCAGGACGCACAAACTAACTTGTAGCTTTAGCTGAACATTGTGAGCAGGACACACTACACTAACTTATAGCTTTAGCTGAACACTGTGCAGAGGTCTCACTACACTAACTTGTAGTCTTAGCTGAACACTGTGAGCAGGACCCACTACACTAACTTATAGCTTTATCTGAACACTGTGAGCAGGGCGCACTACACTAACTTGTAGCTTTAGCTGAACACTGTGAGCAGGACGCACTACACTAACTTGTAGCTTTAGCTGAACACCGTGCAGAGGTCTCACTACACTAACTTGTAGTTTTAGCTGAACACTGTGAGCAGGACGCACTACACTAACTAGTAGCTTTAGCTGAACACTGTGCAGAGGTCTCACTACACTAACTTGTAGTTTTAGTTGAACACTGTGAGCAGGACGCACTACACTAACTTGTAGCTTTAGAAGAACACTGTGCTGAGGCCTCACTACACTAACTTGTAGTTTTAGCTGAACACTGTGCAGAGGTCGCACTACACTAACTTGTAGTTTTAGCTGAACACTGTGAGCAGGACGCACTACACTAACTTGTAGCTTTAGCTGAACACTGTGCAGAGGTCTCACTACACTAACTTGACGTTTTAGCTGAACACTGTGAGCAGGACCCACTACACTAACTTGTAGCTTCAGCTGAACACTGTGAGCAGGACGCACTACACTAACTTGTAGCTTTAGCTGAACACTGTGCAGAGGTCTCACTACACTAACTTGTAGTTTTAGCTTAACACTGTGAGCAGGACCCACTACACTAACTTATAGCTTTAGCAGAACACTGTGAGCAGGGCGCACTACACTAACTTGTAGCTTTAGCTGAACATTGTGAGCAGGACGCACTACACTAACTTGTAGCTTTAGCTGAACACTGTGCAGAGGTCTCACTACACTAACTTGTAGTTTTAGCTGAACACTGTGAGCAGGACACACTACACTAACTTGTAGCTTTAGCTGAACACTGTGAGCAGGAAGCACTACACTAACTTGTAGCTTTAGCTGAACACTGTGCAGAGGTCTCACTAATCTAACTTGTAGTTTTAGCTGAACACTGTGAGCAGGACCCACTACACTAACTTGTAGCTTTAGCTGAACACTGTGAGCAGGACGCACTACACTAACTTGTAGGTTTAGCTGAACACTGTGAGCAGGACGCACTACACTAACTTGTAGCTTTAGCTGAACACTGTGAGCAGGACACACTACACTAACTTGTAGCTTTAGCTGAACACTGTGCAGAGGTCTCACTACACTAACTTGTAGTTTTAGCTGAACACTGTGAGCAGGACCCACTACACTAACTTATAGCTTTAGCAGAACACTGTGAGCAGGGCGCACTACACTAACTTGTAGCTTTAGCTGAACATTGTGAGCAGGACACACTACACTAACTTAAAGCTTTACCTGAACACTGTGCAGAGGTCTCACTACACTAACTTGTAGTTTTAGCTGAACACTGTGAGCAGGACACACTACACTAACTTGTAGCTTTAGCTGAACACTGTGCAGAGGTCTCACTACACTAACTTGTAGTTTTAGCTGAACACTGTGAGCAGGACCCACTACACTAACTTATAGCTTTAGCTGAACACTGTGAGCAGGACGCACTACACTAACTTGTAGCTTTAGCTGAACACTGTGAGCAGGACGCACTACACTAACTTGTAGCTTTAGCTGAACACTGTGCAGAGGTCTCACTACACTAACTTGTAGTTTTAGCTTAACACTGTGAGCAGGACCCACTACACTAACTTATAGCTTTAGCTGAACACTGTGAGCAGGACGCACTACACTAACTTGTAGCTTTAGCTGAACACTGTGCAGAGGTCCCACTACACTAACTTGTAGTTTTAGCTGAGCACTGTGAGCAGGACGCACTGCACTAACTTGTATCTTTAGATGTACACTGTGCAGAGGTCTCACTACACTAACTTGTAGTTTTAGCTGAACACTGTGAGCAGGACCCACTACACTAACTTATAGCTTTAGCAGAACACTGTGAGCAGGGCGCACTACACTAACTTGTAGCTTTAGCTGAACACTGTGAGCAGGACGCACTACACTAACTTGTAGCTTTAGCTGAACACTGTGCAGAGGTCTAACTACACTAACTTGTAGTTTTAGCTGAACACTGTGAGCAGGACACACTACACTAACTTGCAGCTTTAGCTGAACACTGTGAGCAGGAAGCACTACACTAACTTGTAGCTTTAGCTGAACACTGTGCAGAGGTCTCACTAAACTAACTTGTAGTTTTACCTGAACATTGTGAGCAGGACACACTACACTAAAGCCGCGTACACACGGTCGGACTTTTCAGCTACAAAAGTCCAACGGACGCTGACGGACTAAAGCTGGCTGGTAATCCGATCGTGTGTGGGCTTCTCCGGACTTTCAACGTACTTTTTTAGCCTCAAATCCGACATACTTTAGATTTGAAACATGCTTCAAATCTTTACGTCGTAACTACGACGGACCCCGAAGTCCGCTCGTCTGTATGCTAGTCCTACGGACAAAAACCCACGCTAGGGCAGCTATTGGCTACTGGCTATCAACTTCCTTATTTTAGTCCGGTGTACGTCATCACGTACGAATCCGTCGGACTTTTGTGTGGTCGTGTGTAGGCAAGTCTGTTCATTAGAAAGTCTGCCGCAAGTCCGCCGCAAGTCCGCCGAAAGTCCGCCGAAAGTCTGTCGGACAGGCTGTCGGACTTTTGTAGATGAAAAGTCCGACCGTGTGTACGCGGCATAACTTATAGCTTTAGCTGAACACTGTGCAGAGGTCTCACTAAACTAACTTGTAGTTTTACCTGAACACTGTGAGCAGGACCCACTACACTAACTTGTAGCTTTAGCTGAACACTGTGAGCAGGGCGCACTACACTAACTTGTAGCTTTAGCTGAACACTGTGAGCAGGACGCACTACACTAACTTGTAGCTTTAGCTGAACACTGTGCAGAGGTCTTACTACACTAACTTGTAGTTTTAGCTGAACACTGTGAGCAGGACACACTACACTAACTTGTAGCTTTAGCTGAACACTGTGAGCAGGAAGCACTACACTAACTTGTAGCTTTAGCTGAACACTGTGCAGAGGTCTCACTAATCTAACTTGTAGTTTTAGCTGAACACTGTGAGCAGGACCCACTACACTAACTTGTAGCTTTAGCTGAACACTGTGAGCAGGACGCACTACACTAACTTGTAGTTTTAGCTGAACACTGTGAGCAGGACCCACTACACTAACTTATAGCTTTAGCTGAACACTGTGAGCAGGACGCACTACACTAACTTGTAGCTTTAGCTGAACACTATGCAGAGGTCCCACTACACTAACTTGTAGTTTTAGCTGAACACTGTGAGCAGGACGCACTGCACTAACTTGTAGCTTTAGATGTACACTGTGCAGAGGTCTCACTACACTAACTTGTAGTTTTAGCTGAACACTGTGAGCAGGACCCACTACACTAACTTATAGCTTTAGCAGAACACTGTGAGCAGGGCGCACTACACTAACTTGTAGCTGTAGCTGAACACTGTGAGCAGGACGCACTACACTAACTTGTAGCTTTAGCTGAACACTGTGCAGAGGTCTAACTACACTAACTTGTAGTTTTAGCTGAACACTGTGAGCAGGACACACTACACTAACTTGCAGCTTTAGCTGAACACTGTGAGCAGGAAGCACTACACTAACTTGTAGCTTTAGCTGAACACTGTGCAGAGGTCTCATTAATCTACCTTGTAGTTTTAGCTGAACACTGTGAGCAGGACCCACTACACTAACTTGTAGCTTTAGCTGAACACTGTGAGCAGGACGCACTACACTAACTTGTAGCTTTAGCTGAACACTGTGAGCAGGACGCACTACACTAACTTGTAGCTTTAGCTGAACACTGTGAGCAGGACGCACTACACTAACTTGTAACTTTAGCTGAACACTGTGCAGAGTTCTCACTACACTAACTTGTAGTTTTAGCTGAACACTGTGAGCAGGACCCACTACACTAACTTATAGCTTTAGCAGAACACTGTGAGCAGGGCGCACTACACTAACTTGTAGCTGTAGCTGAACACTGTGAGCAGGACGCACTACACTAACTGTAGCTTTAGCTGAACACTGTGCAGAGGTCTAACTACACTAACTTGTAGTTTTAGCTGAACACTGTGAGCAGGACACTCTACACTAACTTGCAGCTTTAGCTGAACACTGTGAGCAGGACGCACTGCACTAACTTGTAGCTTTAGCTGAACACTGTGAGCAGGACGCACTACACTAACTTGTAGCTTTAGCTGAACACTGTGAGCAGGACGCACTGCACTAACTTGTAGCTTTAGATGTACACTGTGCAGAGGTCTCACTACACTAACTTGTAGTTTTAGCTGAACACTGTGAGCAGGACCCACTACACTAACTTATAGCTTTAGCAGAACACTGTGAGCAGGGAGCACTACACTAACTTGTAGCTGTAGCTGAACACTGTGAGCAGGACGCACTACACTAACTTGTAGCTTTAGCTGAACACTGTGCAGAGGTCTAACTACACTAACTTGTAGTTTTAGCTGAACACTGTGAGCAGGACACACTACACTAACTTGCAGCTTTAGCTGAACACTGTGAGCAGGAAGCACTACACTAACTTGTAGCTTTAGCTGAACACTGTGCAGAGGTCTCACTAATCTAACTTGTAGTTTTAGCTGAACACTGTGAGCAGGACCCACTACACTAACTTATAGCTTTAGCTGAACACTGTGAGCAGGACGCACTACACTAACTTGTAGCTTTAGCTGAACACTATGCAGAGGTCCCACTACACTAACTTGTAGTTTTAGCTGAACACTGTGAGCAGGACGCACTGCACTAACTTGTAGCTTTAGATGTACACTGTGCAGAGGTCTCACTACACTAACTTGTAGTTTTAGCTGAACACTGTGAGCAGGACCCACTACACTAACTTATAGCTTTAGCAGAACACTGTGAGCAGGGCGCACTACACTAACTTGTAGCTGTAGCTGAACACTGTGAGCAGGACGCACTACACTAACTTGTAGCTTTAGCTGAACACTGTGCAGAGGTCTAACTACACTAACTTGTAGTTTTAGCTGAACACTGTGAGCAGGACACACTACACTAACTTGCAGCTTTAGCTGAACACTGTGAGCAGGAAGCACTACACTAACTTGTAGCTTTAGCTGAACACTGTGCAGAGGTCTCACTAATCTAACTTGTAGTTTTAGCTGAACACTGTGAGCAGGACCCACTACACTAACTTGTAGCTTTAGCAGAACACTGTGAGCAGGGCGCACTACACTAACTTGTAGCTGAACACTGTGAGCAGGACGCACTACACTAACTTGTAGCTTTAGCTGAACACTGTGCAGAGGTCTAACTACACTAACTTGTAGTTTTAGCTGAACACTGTGAGCAGGACACACTACACTAACTTGCAGCTTTAGCTGAACACTGTGAGCATGAAGCACTACACTAACTTGTAGCTTTAGCTGAACACTGTGCAGAGGTCTCACTAATCTAACTTGTAGTTTTAGCTGAACACTGTGAGCAGGACCCACTACACTAACTTGTAGCTTTAGCTGAACACTGTGAGCAGGACGCACTACACTAACTTGTAGCTTTAGCTGAACACTGTGAGCAGGATGCACTACACTAACTTGTAGCTTTAGCTGAACACTGTGAGCAGGACGCACTACACTAACTTGTAGCTTTAGCTGAACACTGTGCAGAGTTCTCACTACACTAACTTGTAGTTTTAGCTGAACACTGTGAGCAGGACCCACTACACTAACTTATAGCTTTAGCAGAACACTGTGAGCAGGGCGCACTACACTAACTTGTAGCTGTAGCTGAACACTGTGAGCAGGACGCACTACACTAACTTGTAGCTTTAGCTGAACACTGTGAGCAGGACGCACTGCACTAACTTCTAGCTTTAGATGTACACTGTGCAGAGGTCTCACTACACTAACTTGTAGTTTTAGCTGAACACTGTGAGCAGGACCCACTACACTAACTTATAGCTTTAGCAGAACACTGTGAGCAGGGCGCACTACACTAACTTGTAGCTGTAGCTGAACACTGTGAGCAGGACGCACTACACTAACTTGTAGCTTTAGCTGAACACTGTGCAGAGGTCTAACTACACTAACTTGTAGTTTTAGCTGAACACTGTGAGCAGGACACTCTACACTAACTTGCAGCTTTAGCTGAACACTGTGAGCAGGAAGCACTACACTAACTTGTAGCTTTAGCTGAACACTGTGCAGAGGTCTCACTAATCTAACTTGTAGTTTTAGCTGAACACTGTGAGCAGGACCCACTACACTAACTTGTAGCTTTAGCTGAACACTGTGAGCAGGACGCACTACACTAACTTGTAGCTTTAGCTGAACACTGTGAGCAGGACGCACTACACTAACTTGTAGCTTTAGCTAAACACTGTGAGCAGGACACACTACACTAACTGTAAATAGTCTAGCTGCCTGACTGTGGTACTAATAGGATCAAAAGAACACCAGCAATTTTCTTCAGGTAGCTGTAAATACTGTAACAAGACAAGCCTGAGTTTCAGTAGGAAGATAACAGAAACAGATCTAGCTAAACTGAATACAGTATATATATATATACTGGGATGCATATATATACACAATACACTATAAGTGCAGCTAACTCACTGACTGTCCTGCCTAGCTATCTAGCTAACTCAAATAAAATGACACTGTCTCTCTCTCTATCTCTCAGAACGCCAGAACCAACTACATAGGGCCGCCGTGCAGGCAGCCTTATATAGTGCGGGGCGTGTTTTAAACCCCCTGAGCCATAATTGGCCAAAGCCACCCTGGCTTTGGCCAATTACAGCTTTCTCTACCGACGGCGCTGTGATTGGCCAAGCATGTGGGTCATAGTGCATGCTTGGCCAAACATCAGCCAACAATGCACTGCGATGCCGCAGTGAATTATGGGCTGTGACGTGCCACACGAATTTTGCACGAACGGCCCATATCGTTCGGAATTCGGTGAACGATCGAACAGGCGATGTTCAAGTTGAACATGGGTTCGACTCAAACATGAAGCTCATCCCTACAGGAGACTGACGCCCGTATGCACCTGTCACTCTATGGTGGGGGAAGTCATCTTCTCCTACAAATGTAATGGCTTAAATCGATACCGGAGCTGAAGTTACACTTTTGCAAGGAAATCTTTCCCATCACATAGGAGAATTGATTGATATAGAAGGTTTGGGAGGGCAAACCATACCAGCAGTTGGGATACAGGTGAAATTGGCTATTGGCAAGGAATCAGGATTTATGACAAATGTTTTGGTATCAGAGTTACCCAAAAATATTCTTGGGATGAATGTACTTCAAGGTCAGTCAATTCAGACTCAAAGGGGTACATTCACATTTGGGTACCCTGATAAAGCATATCTAGTTAGGGCTGTGAAGGCTGTGGTCAGAGGTCATGTGAAATGGACCCCTGTCTACATTCCTCCACCAGAGAAGCCAGTCTGTCTCAAGCAGTACAGACATCCTGGAGGCCACAAATAAATTGGGAAGATTATTAAAGAACTGTTGAGAGAAGGGATCCTTAGATCTGCTGTAAGTCCTTTCTCATCTCTGGTGTTCCCAGTAAAGAAACTTGATGAAACATATAGAATGGCTGTGGACTACAGAGGTCTAAACAAAGTGGCACCTCCATTAAAGTCATCTTTACTGGATATGATCTCAATTGTTGAGAAAATTGCTAAAGAGGCAGGAGAATATCATGCTGTGATAGACCTGGCTAATGCTTTCTTTTCAATTTTGATAAACCCAGAGTGTCAAGACCAGTTTGCTGGTGTGGGACGGCCGTCAGTACACATTCACTGTCCTTTGGCAAGGCTATATTCATTCTCCAACAATTTGTCATGGACTGATTGCCCAAGATTTAAGTACCCTGAATTTGAAAGTCACTGTGTTTCACTACATTGATGCACTACATTGATGACATAATGATCTCTGGAACGAAAGAAGATGTAACTGAAGCAATGCCCTTGCTGATATAGCACATGGAGAACAGGCTATCAACAGAGACAAAGTCCAAGGACCTGCCACAGAGGTGAAATTCCTAGGAATGATGTGGACTGGGCCACAGAGGAAAATTCCAGAGACAGTTGTGAAAACTATCCAGGCACTGTCACCCCATGCTACCAAAAAGGAGGCACAAAAGTTCATTGGAGTTGTGGGATTCTGATGATCGTTCATCCCACATCTTGGACTGATTCTGAGGTCTGTATACAATGTTACCAGGAAAAAGACTGAGTTCTCACGGGGTTCAGAGCAGGGGACCGCATTCCTTGCTGCTAAAGAAGCCATTTTGCAATATCAGGGATTGGGACCCGTGAGACAAGGAGTACAATTTCAGCTGGATGTAGTGGAGCAGGATGGTACCATATCTTGGAGTCTGTGGCAGCCAAATGAAAAGAAAGGACTGAGAGCAATACCCATCAGATTTTGGTCCAAACAACTGACAGGGTTACAGAAGAGATACACGCCCCTAGAGAAGTACCTGTTTGGGGCCTACACAGCACTTCAACATGTAGAGACCATTACAACAAAGGACACAGTCACCATCCATACTGCATTGCCAATAACAGGACGGGTGAGATATAATGGACTGACCACTAGGGCAGCTGTAGCCCAGAATCAGACACTGATGAAATGGAAGTGATATCTTCAATAAAGAGGTGATATTGCAACTGGGGATGTCAGAGACATTTCAAAACAGTTGGCAGGGCTTGTTACATTTACCAGCACCCAGTCAGAAGAAGAAATTCCTTTGCTGCAGTTATCCCCTGTTCAAGAGGCTCCACCCTTTGAGTCTCTGTCAGAATACATGAAGGAGTCAGCATGGTTCACTGATGGTTCAGCCATAGTTGCCTCATCTGGGTGTAAATGGACAGCAGCAGCCTACAACCCAAGTACAGACACAGTCCTGCAGGAGACCGGAATTGGAGGGTCAAGTCAGTATGCCGAGTTGAACGCTGTAGTGATGACTCTTCAGGAGGATCCTTCTTCACATGTCACTATCTACATTGACAGCTGGGCAGTCTTTAAAGGACTGACAACTTGGATGCCCACATGGAATTCCAATGAATGGGTGATTCATGGAAAGGTGATGTGTCGAGGCCAGGAAGTCTGTGACTACATATGGAAGGAATCTCACTCCCACACCATAAAAGTAGGGCTGGTTGACGCACATGTGCCCCTAGTCCCAGACTTTGAGAGGTATAACAGAGTTGCAGATGAAATCGCCAAAGTGAATACAGTTGTGCCAATTGATCTTGTCATGATGAACTTGGCCAACTGGGCCCACAAGCAACCTGGACATTTGGGGCAGAAAGCAACATATGAATGGGCACAGCAGAGAGGATTGCCTATATTCGTGTTGTCAATATTCCTTTCGCACATGCTCCTGGCAAGTATGGCTCTTGAAAGGGTGGGTGCTGCAGCAATTTCCAGTTGGGTCCAGAAGAATCAAGCAAGTGTACATATTCATCAGCACACCATGGATCGACAACTTCCGTCTAAAGGTTTCTTTTATTGAAAGATATCATATCACAGAAATAAGTGCAATGTTTCGGAGCCACGCAGGGCCCCTTCGTCAGGCATGTCACATGCCTGATGGATCACATGCCTGATGAAAAGGCCCTGCTTGTCTCCGAAACATTGCACTTATTTCTGTGATGTGATCTCTTTCAATAAAAGAAACCTTTGGATGGAAGTTGTTGATCCATGGTGTGCTGGCCAATATGTACACTTGCCTATATCAATGGACATGATAAAGACTGTAATAGGGAACTGTACAGTGTGTAGAGAAGTGCGACAATGGCCATTGCAAAAGTACACTACTGGGTCGATTAGGAAGGGAGAGAAGCCTGCAAAGATCTGGCAGATTTACTTCATCGGTCCCCTGCCCTGGGGCAACAATGGACTGACATATTGCTGTACTGCAGTGGACACCTATCCAGGACTTTTGCTTGTTCATTCTTGCAAACATGCAGAGCAGGCCACAATGCTTCAACTGGTCCAGAAACTTGTCGTTGCTTATGGTTGTCCCAAACAAGTCCAAAGTGATAACGGCTCACACTTCACCGGATCAACAATACAGCAGTGGGCCAAAGATTCTGGAGTCTACTGGTTGTGCCACATCCCATAGCATCCACAGGCAGCTGGATTGATTGAAAGATACAACAGGCTATTGAAGGACCAGATGCGCAAGCTTACACTCACAAATACACTAAGGGGGTGGAATTGGGTCCTCACACAGGCAGTCATGTTAAATTCTAGGCCAATAGCCAAAAGCACACCATATGAGAGGATGGTAGGGGCTGGGGCACAGATTCCACAGCTGGAGTGCTGTATTTATGTAAGGGTCCTGAAAGAACAGGGCTTAACAGATGCCATGTTACTGCTTCCCATGACATAGAAACCAAGAGTGATGTATCTGAAGCTAAAGCCTATCTAGGAATGAGAGGGAATCTGGCAGGAAGGTTTGAAGTTTGAAGGTTTGAAGTTATATTTGCATTGGCAGATGAGCTTCGAGACAGTGGCTGGGACTCTGACTGGTTAGTGGATACTTTTCAGCAAGAGTGGAAAGTGAGGCTACATGATATCAAACCTTCCAAAATAAACAGCCGTGATCTTCTGGCAAATATCAGTATATTTCCTCTCCTCCCTATTGATGTTCTTTGAGAGGGTAGAGATTGTAGCTGAAGGGTCGGGATCTACTGTTTATGTACCATTAGAAGGACCAGATAATCCGCTTTGTTTTCCACTCCACAGGCTGTCTCCGATTTGATCCATAATAAGACCAAAGAACAGTGATTACATGATGGACAGAGTGATGGAAGATTGCAAGAGCTGTGGAGAGCAAGGCCTTTGATGTAATACAAGTCTGGACTTGTTTCTAAAGAACTTTAGAATGGACTTTCTAATGAACTTTTAGCCAATGACTGAAACACCTTCTCTGTGACAGAAATATGGGAGGGGTTGCATTCAAGGAAAATTAATGTTTAGAATGAGTTTAGTAATGAAGAGATTTTCTGTGTGTAGTCTGAAAAATCCAGGGCGGAATGTGTTGCGTTTGATATAAAATATAATTTTTCTATAAGACTCATAGCATTCTGGTTTCACAGAATTTCTCAAACAAATGCTGTTGGATACAATGGGAATGTAGATACCATTGTTGTATTCAGGTAAGAGAGTGCCTTTCAAACTGAAGCTACCGAGATGTAGGTTTGTTGGTTGTTAAGGTAATCAAGTTTGTAACCATTGTGAACAAGTTGACATATAAAAGGACTGATGATACCCTAAAAAGAGACACTCAACATGGATTGACACCAAAAGACTCTCATCTGTAATAAGTGAACAAGAAGGTGTCTGATCTCCAGAAGCCTCGTTGTCAATAGAAATCACGAACACAGTAACTGGAGCTAAGTAAATTTTAAGTGTATTCCTACTGTTACAGACCATAGGCTGTTTATTTGCTAGGCATTTTGCTTGTAATAGATATCTGTCAATCTTGTATTGTATTCCTAATATTGTAACATTTTTGTATGTACAGCATTTTTGTATAGTAAAAGCACATTTACACAATGCAGAGGTCTGAGTTTCCTTGCTTATACCGCAAAGTAACCTTCCTAGATCATCTGAAGCAAAACAGCAGAACTCTCACCTTAGTGAGTAATCAAATGCGCTTTTTGATTACTAAGAGTCTCAAGGGGATGTTTCACCAATCCTATTGGTGCTTAGTGGAATGTTCCACCAGTTCTGGCTCGGTTCCTGGTCTTTCTAATGTGCTTAGAAAGACCAGGAGTGTAGTCGTTTAAAATCACAATAGTTTATTAAAAGATAGTAACTCTTTCAATTTGGTGAAAAGTGCTAGGTATATGCTGATACAGGGTAATATAGAGGCTTCCAACATCACTTCCAGTTCGACAATGCCCTGTTCGTTATGTCACAGCACATGACTTCATCAGGTGTAGCCATGTGCCGTGATATAACGCGTAGGGCATTGCCGGTCTAGACAGAGCCTTAAAGGGACCTTAACGAGGGAATAACCTAACACCTCTTAATGCATTTGAAAGACCAGGAACTGAGCCAGGACTGGTGGAACATCGCCCTAAGCACCAATAGGATTGATGGAACATCACCCTGAGATTCTTAGTAATCAAAAAGCGCATTTGATTACTCACTAAGGTGAGAGTTCTGTGAGCACAGAGGTGATACTAGGAGGGAAAACACACCACAAAGTTTATTTATGTTCACTTGATAAGCACTGTATTTGAAAATAAGTGATCATTCAGACACATTGCCACTGGAAAATGAACTGTCACATATTTTGAGAGTTATTCACTTGCACTTACAGATGGATTGCATTATAGATATGCACTTTTATGTTTATCCCTTTCATGACTGAGCCTATTTTTGAAATTTGGTGTTTACAAGTTAAAATCCATATTTTTTGCTAGAAAATTACTAACAAACATTATATATATTTTTTTAGCAGAGAATCTAGAGAATAAAATGGCGACTGTTACAGCATTTTTTATCACACGGTATTTGTGCAGCGGTGTTTTAAACGCAAATTTTTGGAAAAGGGACACTTTCATGAATTTTAAAAAATCCAAACAGTAAAGTTACCCCAATTTTTTTGTATAATGTGAAAGATGATGTTACGCAGAGTAAATAGATACCAAACATGTCACCCTTTATAATTGCACGCACTCGTGGAATGGTGACAAACTACGGTACCTATGAATTTCCATAGGTGACGCTTTAAAATTTTTTTATGGTTACCAGGTTAGAGTTACAGAGGAGGTCTAGTGCTAGAATTATTGCTCTCGCTCTGACGATCGCGGTGATACCTCACATGTGGGATTTGAATACCGTTTACATATGCGGGCGCAACTTCCGTATGCGTTTTTTTCGCTGCGCGAGCTCGCGGGGACAGGGGCACTTTAAAAAAATTTTTTTTATTATTTTTTTTTACTTAATAAATTGTGTTTTAAAATTTTTTTTTTTTTTTTTTTTTTTTACTTTTATTGCTGTCACAAGGAATGTAAACATCCCTTGTGACAGTAATAGGTGGTGACAGGTACTCTTTATGGAGGGATGGGGGGTCTAAAAGACCCCCCATCCCTCCTTTACACTTCAAAGTATTCAGATCGCCGAAAACGGCGATTCTGAATACTGTGTACTTTTTTAAATTCGGCGCCATTGGCAGCTGAGTAATCGGGAAGTGACGTCATGCCGTTGCTTCCACGTTTACAACAAGAAGGCTGGAACGAAGCCACTCACAGCTTTGTTCCAGCCCGCCCCCAGCCGCCGAAAGTACCCGATTGGATACCGGGCTTCCCGATCGCACGGGAGGCCCGGTAACAGCGACGGGAGGCGGCGGGAGGGGGGGATGTCCCCTCCCGCTCCTCCGGTATAACAACCGAGCGGCTTTTAGCCCCATCGGTTAATATACATGGGTAGCCGATCGCCCGCTGTAAACAACGGTACCGGGATGATGCCTGCAGCTGCGGGCATCATCCCGGTATAACCCCGGAAAGCCGAGTACGCATATGTGCATACGGTCGGGGGGAAGGGGTTAAACCACTGTGAATAATATTGTATATAATTTTACGATACACATTACAATATAGAGTTTGCGTAACTTCATTCTTTACTATTACATTTGACCTCCAAACATGGTGTGTATTATAGCATCCAAAGAGTTCAATTTTGGTCTCATCTGACCAGACTATATTCTCCCAGTATTTCACAGGCTTGTCTAAATGTTGTCCGGCAAACTTTAAACAATCCTAAACATGCTTTTTCTTCAGCAATGGAGTCTTGCATGGTGAGCGTGCATACAGGCCATAGCGAATGAGTGATTACTTATTGTTTTCTTTGAAACAATTGTACCTGCTAATTCCAGGTCTTTCTGAAGCTCTACACAAATGGTCCTTTGCTCTTGGACAACTCTTCTAATAATTCCTTTCATTCCCGTCAGCAAAGGCATGCCCATGTAGGAAGAATTTCTTGTGCACTCTCGCATCCGCGTGCGTCTGTCACTAACACAGTGTTCCATGTATCCTTGCTGAAATTGGCAGTGTCAGATGCATTCCCTGATTGCAGATCTAGATCCCTGCACATAAAATCATTAATGGGGATGAGGTATTCGAGATTGAGACCATCTTAGACTGCAGGAGAACAAGAGTTCAAAGACAATATTTGATCAAATGGAAGGGTTATGGTCCAGAAGAAAACTCTTCGGAACCTATACAGTACATAATGTGCACACAACTGACTTGATTTGTGCATTCTTTCATAGCCACCAGCAAAAGAGAAGCCAATTGTGCATCCGCTGGTTGCCCGTAGGGAGGGAGCAATGTCAGGGAAGGCATGTTCGTGCAGGAATAATTGTATGGTGCACTCACATGCGCACCCGTGCATTGATGTGCACACATGCACTCACACATCGGCATGCGCGCGTCTGTCACTAGTGCTGGTGCCAAGTAGGCTATTTAAACTGACTGGACTATGGACTACCACCAGCCTGCCTGCTGCACATCCACCTGCTAACTGCCTGCCACGCAGATTACCCGACTGATCACAGGCACTCCTATGTCACCGTGCTCCTGTGGCTGCTGCTGTCTTACTATCAGTAACCTCTACAAGTCAGACTCACTGACCAGGTACATGACAGTACCTCTGTCAAAATATCTTGTGGAGAGCACCTGGTCATGGTCGGTTTATGGTGAAAAGATGTTCTTTCCACTTCCGCATTATGGCCCCAGCAGTGCTCACTGGAACATTCAGAAGTTTAGAATACCTTACGTAACCAATGCCATCAGTATATTTTGCAACAATAAGGTTGTGAAGGTCTTATGAGACCCCTTTTATTTTACCCATCATGAGATGTTATTTGTGTGACACCTTGGTAATAATGAGACAGCTTTTTATAGGCCATCATTTGAGACTGAACCAACTGATATTAATTTGCACTGACAAGGGGCAGGATTGCTTTCTAATTACTAATAGATTTCAGCTGGTGTCTTGGCTTTCCGTGCCTTTTTGCACCTCCCTTTCTTCATGTGTTCAATATAATAATGTAGTAATAATATGTAGTAAAGGGAGCGCCGCACATATCTAGACGCTTAGGTATTTGTATAGTGTGAAACACAACATAGTGGTAGCAACTTTCAGATAGAGATGGAACATCAATAGTTATAGATAGGGGTAGGGCTTTATATAACATGTGTCTTATCTAAATTAGCTCATGTATGTGTATGTGTACTGTGAGATAAGAAATTTAGCTCCTTGATGACTTGCTTCAAATTGTCAGCACCACCTGTAATAAATAGATCACACTTTCTTTAACAGGTTATATTCATAAAGGTTAAATTATAATAGCAATATACAGTATATATGCAGTATCTCACAAAAGTGAGTACACCCATCACATTTTTGTAAATGTTTTATGATATCTTTTCATGTAACAACACAGAAGAAATGACACTTTTCTACAATGTAAATTAGTGAGTAGGGATGAGCTTCGTGTTTGAGTCGAACCCACGTTCGACTCGAACATTGGCTGTTCGGTCATTCGCCGAATTCCGAACGTTATGGGCCGTTCGCGCCAAATTCGTGTGGCGCGTCACGGCCCATAATTCACTGCGGCATCGCAGTGCATTGCTGGCTGTTGATTGGCCAAGCATGCACTATGACCCACATGCTTGGCCAATCACAGCGCCATCGGTAGAGAGAGCTATAATTGGCCAAAGCCAGGGTGGCTTTGGCCAATTATGGCTCAGGGGGTTTAGAACACGCCCCACACTATATAAGGCCGCCTGCATGGCGGCCCTGTGTAGTGTGTGTTCCGGCGTTGAAAGAGAGATAGGTAGACAGAGAGACAGTGTCATTTCATTTGAGTTAGACAGATTAGGCAGGACAATCAGTGAGTTAGCTGCACTTACAGTGTATTGTGTATATATATGCATCCCAGGTGTTGCATATATATTTATATATACACTGTATTCAGTTTAGCTAGATCCGTTCCTGTTATCTTCTTACTGACAGGCAGGCTTGTCTTGTTACAGTATTTACAGCTACCTGAAGAAAATTGCTGGTGTTCTTTTGATCCTATTAGTACCACAGTCAGGCAGCTAGACTATTTACAGTTAGTGCAGTGCGTCCTGCTCACAGTGTTCAGCTAAAACTACAAGTTAATGTGGTGTGTCCTGCTCACAGTGTTCAGCTAAACCTACAAGTTATTTTTTTGGGATCTCTGCACAGTGTTCATCTAAAGCTACAAGTTAGTGCAGTGCGTCCTGCTCACAGTGTTCAGCTAAAACTACAAGTTAGTGTAGTGAGACCTCTGCACAGTGTGCATCTAAAGCTACAAGTTAGGGCAGTGCGTCCTGCTCACAGTGTTCAGCTAGAACTACAAGTTAGTGTAGTGAGACCTCTGCACAGTGTTCATCTTAAGCTACAAGTTACTGCAGTGCGTCCTGCTCACAGTGTTCGGCTAAAACTAAAAGTTAGTGTAGTGAAACCTCTGCACAGTGTTCATCTGAAGCTACAAGTTAGTGCAGTGCGTTCTGCTCACAGTGTTCAGCTAAAACTACAAGTTAGTGTGGTGCGTCCTCCTCACAGTGTTCAGCTAAACCTACAAGTTAGTGTAGTGAGACCTTTGCACAGTGTTCATCTAAAGCTACAAGTTAGTGCAGTGCGTCCTGCTCACAGTGTTCAGCTAAAACTACAAGTTGGTGTAGTGAGACCTCTGAACAGTGTTCATCTAAAGCTACAAGTTAGTGCAGTGCGTCCTGCTCACAGTGTTCAGCTAAAACTACAAGTTAGTGCAGTGAGACCTCTGCACAGTGTTCATCTAAAGCTACAAGTTAGTGCAATGTGTCCTGCTCACAGTGTTCAGCTAAAACTACAAGTTAGTGTAATGAGACCTCTGCACAGTGTTCATCTAAAGCTACAAGTTGGTGCAGTGTGTCCTGCTTACAGTGTTCAGCTAAAACTACATGTTAGTGCGGTGCGTCCTCCTCACAGTGTTCAGCTAAACCTACAAGTTATTTTTTTGCGAGCTCTGCACAGTGTTCATCTAAAGTTACAAGTTAGTGTAGTGCGTCCTGCTCACAGTGTTCAGCTAAAACTACAAGTTAGTGTAGTGAGACCTCTGCACAGTGTTCATCTAAAGCTACAATTTAGTGCAGTGCGTCCTGCTCACAGTGTTCAGCTAAAACTACAAGTTAGTGTAGTGAGACCTCTGCACAGTGTTCAGCTAAAACTACAAGTTAGTGTAGTGCGTCCTGCTCACAGTGTTCAGCTAAAACTACAAGTTAGGGCAGTGTGTCCTGCTAACAGTGTTCAGCTAAAACTACAAGTTAGTGTAGTGAGAGCTCTGCACAGTGTTCATCTTAAGCTACAAGTTAGTGCAGTGCGTCCTGCTCACAGTGTTCAGCTAAAACTACAAGTTAGTGTAGTGAGACCTCTGCACAGTGTTCATCTAAAGCTACAAGTTAGTGCAGTGCGTACTGCTCACAGTGTTCAGCTAAAACTACAAGTTAGTGTAGTGAGACCTCTGCACAGTGTTCATCTAAAGCTACAAGTTAGTGCAGTGCGTCCTGCTCACAGTGTTCAGCTAAAACTACAAGTTAGTGTGGTGCGTCCTCCACACAGTGTTCAGGACCACGCCCCCTAAAACGTCACAGTCCCAGCATGCCCAAGGACTGTGACATCATATGGGGGCGGGGTCTCCGCCTATATAAGTCACAACGCAGCCCTCAGAGACCAGTCCAGCCGGAGAGAGCGTCGTGTCAACATCTGGAGGAAGAGAAGAGAAGAGAAGCCAAGAAGCCAAGAAGCCAAGAAGTCCGGACCTCCGCTGGCAATAGAGCTACATGAAGACAGCGGAGGGGGCCGGCCGAAGACCTGCGACACCGGGAGAAGAGGCCGGAGAGCGGAGAAGAACCAACCGGACGCCGGGAGAAGATGAAGCGGAGGGACCCCCGAAACCGGAAGAAGACCCCCGAAGCCGGAGGAAGATCCCCCCCCCCGGAGCTGTTTAATAAAATATTTTAAAAACCTGTGTAGTGTGTTTTATTACTTACACTTTTTTCCTAGGTAAATGGGTAGGGGTACCATGTACCCCATACTCATTTACATAGGGTGGGGGGCCGGGATCTGGGGGCCCCCTTATTAAAGGGGGCTCCCAGATTCCGATAAGCCCCCGCCCGCAGACCCCGACAACCAACGGCCAGGGTTGTCGGGAAGAGGCCCTTGTCCTCATCAACATGGGGACAAGGTGCTTTGGGGGGGGGGCGCAGGGCGCCCCCCTCCCCCAAAGCACCCACCCCCCATGTTGAGGGCATGCGGCCTGGTACGGTTCAGGAGGGGGGGGGGGGGCGCTCGCTCGTCCCCACCCCCTTTCCTGACCGGCCAGGCTGCGTGCTCGGATCGGGGTCTGGTATGGATTTTAGGGGGGCCCCACGCCGTTTTTTCGGCGTAGGGGTTCCCCTTTATAATCCATACCAGACCTAAGGGCCTGGTATGCCCCGCGACGGGGCTCGCAAGGTGTCAATCTCGCCGATAAAAGCGGCAAGATTGACATCCTTTTCTAGTCCCGTCGCACCTGAGTCACATTCAAAATGAACGGACTTGTCCGTGTGTGGGCAAGTCCGTTCATTCTGAAAGTCCGCCAGAACTCCGGCGAAAGTCCGTCGGAAAGACGGGCGGACTTAGCCCGCCGGAAAGTCCCGGCGTGTGTGGGCAAGTCCGTCCGTTTTAAAGTCCGGCGCACCTGGTGGACAAAGTCCGTCGGAAAGTGTGCCGGACCAAGTAGGATAGAAAGTCCGCTCGTGTGTACGCGGCATTAGTGTAGTGAGACCTGTACACAGTGTTTATCTAAAGCTACAAGTTAGTGCAGTGCGTCCTGCTCACAGTGTTCAGCTAAAACTACAAGTTAGTGTAGTGAGACCTCTGCACAGTGTTCATCTAAAGCTACAAGTTATTGCAGTGCGTCCTGCTCACAGTGTTCAGCTAAAACTACAAGTTAGTTTAGTTAGACCTCTCAACAGTGTTCATCTAAAGCTACAAGTTAGTGCAGTGCGTCCTGCTCACAGTGTTCAGCTAAAACTACAAGCTAGTGTAGTGAGACCTCTGAACAGTGTTCATCTAAAGATACAAGTTAGTGCAGTGCGTCCTGCTCACAGTGTTCAGCTAAAACTACAAGTTAGTGTAGTGAGACCTCTGCACAGTGTTCATCTAAAGCTACAAGTTAGTGCAGTGCGTCCTGCTCACAGTGTTCAGCTAAAACTACAAGTTAGTGTAGTGAGACCTCTGCACAGTGTTCATCTAAAGCTACAAGTTAGTGCAATGCGTCCTGCTCACAGTGTTCAGCTAAAACTACAAGTTAGTGCAGTGCGTCCTGCTCACAGTGTTCAGCTAAAACTACAAGTTAGTGTAGTGCGTCCTGCTCACAGTGTTCAGCTAAAACTACAAGTTAGTGTGGTGTGTCCTGCTCACAGTGTTCAGCTAAAACTACAAGTTAGTGTAGTGAGACCTCTGCACAGTGTTCATCTAAAGCTACAAGTTAGTGCAGTGCGTCCTGCTCACAGTGTTCAGCTAAAACTACAAGTTAGTGTAGTGAGACCTCTGCACAGTGTTCATCTAAAGCTACAAGTTATTGCAGTGCGTCCTGCTCACAGTGTTCAGCTAAAACTACAAGTTAGTGTAGTGAGACCTCTGCACAGTGTTCATCTAAAGCTACAAGTTAGTGCAGTGTGTCCTGCTCACAGTGTTCAGCTAAAACTACATGTTAGTGTGGTGCTTCCTCCTCACAGTGTTCAGCTAAACCTACAAGTTATTTTTTTGCGAGCTCTGCACAGTGTTCATCTAAAGCTACAAGTTAGTGTAGTGCGTCCTGCTCACAGTGTTCAGCTAAAACTACAAGTTAGTGTAGTGAGACCTCTGCACAGTGTTCATCTAAAGCTACAAGTTAGTGCAGTGCGTCCTGCTCACAGTGTTCAGCTAAAACTACAAGTTAGTGTGGTGCGTCCTCCTAACAGTGTTCAGCTAAACCTACAAGTTAGTGTAGTGAGACCTCTGCACAGTGTTCATCTAAAGCTACAAGTTAGTGCAGTGCGTCCTGCTCACAGTTTTCAGCTAAAACTACAAGTTAGTGTAGTGAGACCTCTGCACAGTGTACATCTAAAGCTACAAGTTAGTGCAGTGCGTCCTGCTCACAGTGTTCAGCTAAAATTACAAGTTAGTGTAGTGAGACCTCTGCACAGTGTTCATCTAAAGCTACAAGTTAGTGCAGTGTGTCCTGCTCACAGTGTTCAGCTAAAACTACAAGTTAGTGTAGTGAGACCTCTGCACAGTGTACATCTAAAGCTACAAGTTAGTGCAGTGCGTCCTGCTCACAGTGTTCAGCTAAAACTACAAGTTAGTGTAGTGAGACCTCTGCACAGTGTTCAGCTAAAACTACAAGTTAGTGTAGTGCGTCCTGCTCACAGTGTTCAGCTAAAACTACAAGTTAGTGTAGTGCGTCCTGCTCACAGTGTTCAGCTAAAACTACAAGTTAGTGTGGTGTGTCCTGCTCACAGTGTTCAGCTAAAACTACAAGTTAGTGTAGTGAGACCTCTGCACAGTGTTCATCTAAAGCTACAAGTTAGTGCAGTGCGTCCTGCTCACAGTGTTCAGCTAAAACTACAAGTTAGTGTAGTGAGACCTCTGCACAGTGTTCATCTAAAGCTACAAGTTATTGCAGTGCGTCCTGCTCACAGTGTTCAGCTAAAACTACAAGTTAGTTTAGTGAGACCTCTGAACAGTGTTCATCTAAAGCTACAAGTTAGTGCAGTGCGTCCTGTTCACAGTGTTCAGCTAAAACTACAAGTTAGTGTAGTGAGACCTTTGCACAGTGTTCATCTAAAGCTACAAGTTAGTGCAGTGCGTCCTGCTCACAGTGTTCAGCTAAAACTACAAGTTAGTGTAGTGAGACCTCTGCACAGTGTTCATCTAAAGCTACAAGTTAGTGCAGTGCATCTTGCTCACAGTGTTCAGCTAAAACTACATGTTAGTGTGGTGCGTCCTCCTCACAGTGTTCAGCTAAACCTACAAATTATTTTTTTGCGAGCTCTGCACAGTGTTTATTCAAAGCTACAAGTTAGTGCAGTGCGTCCTGCTCACAGTGTTCAGCTAAAACTACAAGTTAGTGTGGTGCTTCCTCCTAACAGTGTTCAGCTAAACCTACAAGTTAGTGTAGTGAGACCTCTGCACAGTGTTCATCTAAAGCTACAAGTTAGTGCAGTGCATCCTGCTCACAGTGTTCAGCTAAAACTACAAGTTAGTGTAGTGAGACCTCTACACAGTGTACATCTAAAGCTACAAGTTAGTGCAGTGCGTCCTGCTCACAGTGTTCAGCTAAAACTACAAGTTAGTGTAGTGAGACCTCTGCACAGTGTTCAGCTAAAACTACAAGTTAGTGTAGTGCGTCCTGCTCACAGTGTTCAGCTAAAACAACAAGTTAGTGTAGTGCGTCCTCCTCACAGTGTTCAGCTAAACCTACAAGTTATTTTTTTGCGAGCTCTGCACAGTGTACAGCTAAAGCTACCTGTAGAAGGTTGGTGCTGTTTTCCTGATCCTATCACTACCGCAGTCAGCTAAAAAAGCTACAAGTTAGTTTTTTGCGAGCTCTGCACAGTGTTCAGCTAAAGCTACCTGTAGAAGGTTGGTGGTGTTCTCATACTACAGGCAGGCAGTTGTTTTTGCTAGCTGCAGTATCAGTACATATATATATATATATATATATATATATATATATATCCCAGCTTAGTGCAGCTAAGTGCATCCTTATCAGCACGTGGCTGTGGGACATGCTTGGCCTTTTTTTCGGCAGCTGGCCGTGTTGAGCCGCAACATGCGGAAGACTTGGTCGAGTGGATGACCAAGCCGTCCTTATCCTCCTCATCCTCTCTCACCCATGCTCAGGGTATTTGGTCTGGCAAAACAGCAGCCTCTTCCCTCGGCTCAATTTCATCAGTGACTCCTTCCCTAGCCCCACCATGTTCTCCTGAGGAGTCCCTCGAACTCTTTGACCACAGTGTTGGGTACATGCTCCAGGAGGATGCCCAGCTTTTGGAAGGCTCTGATGATGACACTGAGCTCAATGAAGGCAGTAACATGAGCACGGACAGAGGGGGTGCCCAAGAAGGGCAGCAATCTGGCAGTCATGCTCCCCCTGCTGCAGCATACTGCCAGGTTTGCTCCAGTGATGAGGAGGGAGGGAATGATGAGGTCACTGATTCAACGTGGGTGCCTGATAGGAGAGAGGAGGAGGAGGAGTAGGCGGTACATCACCAACGAGGCAGGATGCCCTCCAGGGGCCAGCCTAAGGGCAGCACATTGACTGCATCACACCCCAAAGCTCCACATGTGCAGGGTGCAGCAGTCTCTGCGCATTATTCAAAAAGTTCTTTGGTGTGGGCCTTTTTTGAGACGAGTGCATCAGATCGCACCGCTGCTATTTGCAACATATGTCTCAAGCGTATCTCGCGTGGCCAAAACATCTCCCACTTGGGTAACACTTGGGTAACACATGCTTGACCAGACATATGTTGACCTGACATGCAGTTCGTTGGCAATTGTATCTAAAAGACCCACACCAAAGAACAAAGAGGACCTCTCCTTGCTCCTCATCAGCTGAGATCTCCAACCCCACTATACCTTCAGTCCTCTCTGAGACCTGCACTGAGAGGAATGAAGGTGTAGAATTAGGTGTGTCACAGCCAAGTACTTGTGGGCAATCTGCTTTTGGTACACCGACGTCAGATTGTACCAGGCAAATTTCCCTGCCCCAGCTGCTGCACCGCCGAAAGAAGTTTGCTCCCAGCCATCCACATGCCCAGCGGTTGAATGCTAGCTTGGCAAAATTGCTAGCACTTCAACTGCTGCCTTTTCGGTTGGTAGACTCTGCCCCCTTCCGTGAGTTTGTGGAATGTGCGGTTCCTCAGTGGCAGGTACCCAAACGCCACTTTTTCTTACGGAAGGCGATTCTGGTGCTGGTGTGCTTGGGGGACAGAAGCCACACTGGGGCAGAGGTTCTGTCAGCTCTGCAGGGGCAGGTTCAGAGGTGGTTGACGCCACACCAACTTAAGGCAGGAATGGTGGTTTGCGACAATGGCACCAACCTCCTCTCTGCCCTCCGACAGGGACAAATGACCAAATGTGCCCTGTTTGGCTCACATCCTTAACTTGGTGGTGCAGCGGTTCTTGGGCAGGTACCCGGGCTTACAGGATGTCCTGAGGCAGGCCAGGAAAGTCTGTGTGCATTTCCACCAGTCATATAATGCCAGTGCTCGGCTGGCGGACCTCCAAAAGGAATTTAACCTGCCCAAGAACCGCCTAATCTGTGACATGCCCACCAGGTGGAACTCAACGTTGGCCATGCTGCAGCGGCTGCACACGCAGCAGAGGGCCATCAATGAGTACCTGTGCGACTATGGCACCAGGACAGGGTCAGGGGAGCTTGTTTTTTTTTCCCCACGCCAGTGGGCCATGATCAGGGATGCATGCACTGTCCTGTCACCATTTGAGGAGGCCACGAGGATGGTGAGCAGTGACAGTGCATGCATCAGTGACACTGTCCCCCTTGTCCACCTGTTGGAGCACACACTGCATGGAATAATGGACAGGGTACTTGAGGCAGAACAGAGGCAGGAAGAGGAGGACTTCCTAAGCTCTCAAGGCCCCCTTTATCCAGACAGTGTTCCTGCGTGCCCGCCGATCACACAGGAAGAGGAGGAGGAGGAGGAGGAGGAAGATTGTGTCAGTATGGAGGTGGAGCCTGGCACTCAGCATCAGCAGCAGTTTTTAAGGGATCAGTCCCAAGAAACACATGGACTTGTACGTGACTGGGAGGAGGTGGCTGCGGACCATGTCATCCTTAGTGACCCAGAGGACTCCGGACCGAATGCCTCAGCAAACCTACGCTGCATGGCCTCCCTGATCCTGCAAAGCCTGCGTAAGGATCCTCGTATTCGTGGTATCAAGGAGAAGGGCCAATACTGGCTGGCAACCCTCCTTGATCCACGTTACAAGGGTAAGGTTGCGGACCTTATCTTGCCATCGCAGAGGGAGCAGAGGATGAAAAATCTTTGGGAGGCCTTGCAGAAAGGTCTGTGCAACGCGTTCCCAGAGACTGGGAGGTTACAAACTCCTGTTTCTGGACAACGTGTTGCTGAGGCTTCGGTCAGTCAAAGAAGGAGCGGTGGAGAAGGTGGCCGTCTGACAGATGCGTTCAGACAATTTTTTGGTCCGCAGCCCCAAGGTATGATCGGTTCCAGCAACCATCGCCAGCGTCTGTTTTACATGGTGCAGGAATACCTAGGGGCAAGATCTGACTTGGACACCTTTCCCACCGAAAAACCTCTGGGTTACTGGGTCTTGAGGATGGATCACTGGCCAGAGCTTGCACAGTATGCAATTGAGCTATTATTATTATTATTATTATTATTATTATACAGGATTTATATAGCGCCGACAGTTTACGCAGCGCTTTACAACATTAGGGCAGACAATACAAGTACAATACAATACAAGTAAATACTATTGGCCTGTCCTGCATCCAGCGTTCTTTCGGAAAGCACATTCAGTGCTGCTGGAGGCTTTGGAACCGATCACAGGGTGCGTCTATCCACCGACTCAGTCGATCGACTGACCTTCATAAAAATGAATCAGTCTTGGATCACCACCAGCTACCAATCACCTGATGCTGATGTAACCGAATAATTTTTTTTAAAATCTCAGATCCCTTCAAAGACTGCCTATGCTGATGCTGAGTGACTATCCCTGAGTAATTATCCTCTTCCTCCTCAATGATCACACTGATAGCTTGTAAGAACATTTTTAGTTCTGGGTGCCACCACCAGTGCCTAAGACCCACATTTTTCAGCCCCTGTTTAACAGGAGCGTGTAATTACAATTTTTGATGCAATACTTTGCAGCAGGGCTCATTTCTGCATTCCAACTAGAGTATCTGTGAGGGGTTGCAGTGTTGTGGCACCAGCACCAGTGCCTAAGGCCCAATTTTTAAGCCCTGTTTAACAGGGGAGTTTAATTACAATTTTTGATGCAATACTTTGCAGCAGGGCTTGTTCCTGCATTCCAACTAGAGTGTCTGTGAGGACTTACAGTGTTGTGGCACCAGCACCACCACCACCACCAAAGACCCAATTTTTCTGCCCTTGTTCAACAGGGGCCTGTAATTACAATTCTTGATCTAATGTTTCACAGCGGGGCCCATTTATGCGCCCACCAAAAGCGAGTGAGGACTTACAGTGTTGTGGCACCAGCACCACCACCAGCACCAAAGGCCCAATTTTTCTGCCCCTGGTTAACAGGGGCATGTAATTACAATTCTTGATCTAATATTTCACAGCAGGGCCCCGTGAGGGCTTACAGTGTTGTGGCCACAACAACACCTAAGGCCCAATTTTCTGCTGAGTATATAGGGCAGGCCCCTACTTTCAAACATCTAACTTACAAACGACTCCTACTTGCAAACGGAAGGAGACAACAGGAAGTGAGATGAAATCTACCCCTAGGAAGAGAAATTCTCTCCTGTAAGAGTTAATATGGGAAAAACATTTCTCCTTTCCACTGATGCTTTCCAATCCTTGTTCCACAAAAAAACCCAAATTTTCAAAAAACATTTGTCATTGGGACAAAAAGTGAGGTGAAATCTTCTGAACAGGAGGACAGACTGCTCTCACTACAACAGCTGGGAGCTCCACTGACGCTTTGTTGGGGGGCCCGCGCTACCCGTGAATTGGGGCCCCAGATGACAGCTTTGCAGAGCGCACAGAGGACAGGGGAGGCTGTATTCCCGCGCTAGCCAGCTGAAGGGGGCGGGGCTGGGAGCTCCACTGATGTTTTGACCCCGCCCATGTGCAGCCTGTATACTCAGAACAGAGCATCTGTAGTGAGAGCCAGTGATCGGAGTGGGAGCGTCAGTGGAGCTCCCGGCCCCGCCCCCAGACCTCTGTATTCATCAGCCAGTATAGAGGGGGCAGGGCCGGGAGTTCCACTGACGCTCCCACTCTGATCACTGGCTCTCACTACAGACGCTCTGTTCCAAGTATACAGGCTGCATATAGGCGGGGTCAGAACGTCAGTGGAGCTCCCAGCCCCGTCCCCTCTCAACTGGCTAGCACAGGAATACAGCCTCCCGTGTCCTCTGTGCGCTCTGCAAAGCTGTAATCAGGGCCCCAATTTACGGGTAGCGTGGGCCCCCCAACAAAGATTGGGCACAGGGCAAGTGCCCCGTTTGCCCTGCACTAAAGATGGCCCGGGCCTAGGCTAATCACCAGACAAGAAACAGGAAGTGGGCTGTATAAGGTGTTTACTGGCAGAAAAAAAAGTTTTACTATCCAAAGTTAAAACAACAATGGCAGAAGATTTAATAGATGGAAAGTTGAAAAAAAATGACTGAAGGTCCACTTTAATTGTTTTAAGCACTATTGATTTATGCATTATGTCAGAAAACACTGAGCAAAGAGCAGATTTACAGGCCTACAGAATAAGGTAGTACTGAGCATTACCAGGGAGGCAGACTTTTAAGGCTAAGAAACAGTGGAGAAAATATAGCAGTATAAAAAATTTATTGAAAATTACAAATATCTAAAAAATAAGAATGACACTTGTAACATATATGCATCTATGATTATTGTGCAGAAACTGTGTAGGTTTATTAGAGAATGAGACTTACTCATATAGTAAGTCTCATTCTCTAATAAACCTACACAATTTCTTTGCTTAAATGCATATTCTCTGTGTTGACACTGGTTGCATTTGCTCTAAATTCAGCTTTCTAACTTCTGATTGAACTTTCTTACCCTACCGTGACTTGCATGATTATGCATTTCAATACAAGGTACCGGCTTGATGTTTATTCCTGTGCTCGCAGTTGCTCAGCGCATGATTTTTATCGTGAACAGTTTGTTTATGTGTTAGTTGTGTGTGTCTAACGACATTATATCTCATTTTAGATAGAGAGACATATTTCCTTCTCTGTCTCATCTGTGAACCTTGGCCGTGTCCTGAGGAAGCCTAACGGCGAAACGCGTAGACATACAAGGGCTCACTGCACAATAATCATAGATGCATATATGTTACAACTGTCATTCTTATTTTTTAGATATTTGTAATTTTCAATAAATTTATATTTTTTATACTGCTATATTTTCTCCACTGTTTCTTAGCCTTAAAAGTCCGCCTACCTGGTAATACTCAGTACTACCGTATTTTGTATCCTCAATGATTTATGGACATGGCTTATCTTTGGTGCACTTTCTTCTTTTTTGTGTCAGATTTACAGGGCAGTAAACTAAAATCTGAAGTCTGAGTTGCTGCAAGCATTAAAGCCCCATACACAATATTAGATTTTCTGCAGATTTTTGTCCTCAGATTTCCCAAAACCATGTAGTGCAAGGGCCTACCTGACTGCATACAAATTGAAACTCTTAAAGGAAAAGTCCAGCCTGAGCTTTTTAGGCTGGGCTTCTCCTATTGGTCACAGGAGTGCAATCAGTTTTGCACCCCTGTGACCCGTTTTCAGCGGAGAGGGGTCTGAAGTCCGCACTCCGCTGACGTCACTGCCATATTTTTTGAAAATGTTTAAATAGCCTTTCAGGAGATAAATGTCTTTTTTGCATGTGCGCGCTGTAATATTTTGTGCTGTTTTATGGTCTTATGACCATCTTTGATGCATTTTTTAGGGTGTGCCCCCCAAATATTTTGTTTGTCTATTGTATGATTTCTGACCAAATCCTTTTGGGCTGGAGCACCCCACTCCCTCATCATTGCCTCTCATTAGTGTCCACCTTTGTTATAGGAGGAGTCCTTTAGTTCTCCCATATAGAGGAGTGTATTTCTCCCATGGTTCAGAGAAGCAGGGTCTTCCATTCTATGGATAGCGTAGGACCAACTAATAATGGGGTACTTTGTCGCAGTAAGTGGGCTTAAGCACCATATAGCAATATGGTGTGACCAAATCCCCATATTTTTTGTAAATATTTAAATATTTTAAAAAAATGCAGGAGTTAAATGTCATATTTTCCATGTGTGCGCTGTAATATTTTGTTCCGATCCCGACTTCCAAGTCTGGATCCGCCAGCTTCCTTGATTGATTGCAGTCTCAGCATCTCAGGAAGCCGCTGAGACAGCCTCTCCCTCTCTCCACAGCTCATTGCTCCAGTGAGTGTGGAGGATCAGAGAGGAGAGACGCTGACTGACAGTCAGCAGCTTTCCTTTCGGGGATCTGTGAGATCCGAACTATCGGCAATGTTCGGTGGTTTGGTTCTCAGTGCAGAGATGACGGGAGACAGATGCAGCATTGATCTGATGCTCCATCCACCGAGGTAAGTATGAATAAAAAAAAAAAACATACTTCTCTTTTAAGGTTTGACCTCATATTATATGGTTTTGGTAAATCTGAGGACAAAAATCTGCAGCAAATCTAATAGTGTGTATGGGGTCTTATTCTCTTCACTGCCTTAATAATAAAGCCCAAATGAATATGTTCAACTAACTGTAATATATTATATAATACATTTGGTTATGGCCAAAATGTGAACCTACAAAGTTCATTATGTCATTATCTGGAATTGCACTGGGGTTTACCTGTTCAATCAGCATCTTTTATTTGAAGTTTTAATTTATGCCCATGAGCACATCCGTTTTTCAATATAGATCACACTCATTCAGACAGTTAAAGTTAAAACAACGCTGTTCAAGGGAACATAACTGAAAATTTCACAATATGTATGTCTAAATTGAAAAATGTATTTTCTACATAAAAGTTGCTTTGATCTGAATCTTTTGAAATCTATAAATGTTTTAAATATTTCTCAAGATATCATTGTTTGCTAAAGAAATGTTTTATATTCTAAGCCATCAACTCCAACACACTTTATATTTATGTGAATTAGCATGCAAAATCCGGAATATTGCTGCACTCCTTGGTATCTTTTTTGAAGCATTAAAATAACATCACAGGTATGACAGGATAATATTGTTGTCTGTGATAATATTGTTGTCTTGATTTTGATGATAATAGACTAATTAATGTGTACCATTAGGGGACATTTTTACATAAGAGTCTGAAACAGTATAACACATACTTTTTACTTGGCTGTTTAGAGTTAATCTTAGTGTAACTCACATATAAGAGCAACATGGCTAGCCAGCAGCACCATCCTTTGCTAATCTTTTTTGCCTGATTTGGAATGGAAATCATTAATAATCCCAATTATACAGACTTTATTTTTGGTTATTTCAGCTTTGTCAATGATGTTCTGCAATGTTGGAAAAGGCCCTGAGGAGATTTTCAACAGAATGCTAGAGGTGGCAAATTTGGGCGATGATACAATTAAATTCACTGCAGTATGTTCCCAAGAGTCCATTAATTATTTGAATGTCACTGTTTCCAGCATGAATGGTAAAATTGTTAAAGACATATTCTGAAAAGCATTGGAGCCATATAATTTGTTGCATGATGCTTTTTTTACTGATAATAAAGGGATGGTCATTCCAGGGGGCAGTTCCTCAGGGCCTGCAGATTTACATCCACTGATAAAGGTTACAAAATGTCTCCTCGCAATTTAAGTAAAAACTTATGGTTATTGCCTAATCAATCTACATTAAAAGATAATGTTTAGGTGAAAAATGTGAAATGGATGACTTTTGTTTTTAGCCAAAAATACATAAATATTAAAATCAAGGATAATAGTCATGTCCAATTAGTTACAAGCACTGTGGATTCTCAAGAAATGGAGAGTTAATAGCCACTATTAATGCATAATAACACTTTTGGAAATTATTTGTTGAACTAAAGCTGGCTTAAAAATGTGAGGTGGGCTCTATATCTGTATTAGTTGGCTACAAAACAGGCTATATGAAGCATAAGGGACACATACTTCATTTCGGAAAATGGCTGCCCCATTGCTTACTGATGACACTGTGTTGATCTGCCACAATTCCCTTACAAATAAGGCCACACAGCGTAGTATTTACTACCAATATAAGAACCACTTTTATGGTTTCTAGGTTAACATATATAAAGTGTTTTCCTTTGTAAAACAACTAGGTAGCTTGGCTTCACATCATATAAATGGTTCTTGAACTCTCATTGTTGTTTGTTAAAAGATAAATTTACTTTTATATATACAGTATACATATATTTTATTTATTTATGAAATTAAATGAAGCAAGGCATTACATAACATGGGCACACATACTGTATGTCTCACATCCAAACAATTTATACATTACTGTTGTTAAAGTATCTGTATGAAGCAGATCTAGACGTTGCTGTCTATTCTGGACTTTTACTGCAGGAAATGATGTGGCAGATAACTTTGCGCTGTATAATTGCCCACTATCCCTTGCAATTATACAGCACAGCCTGATATCATTCCAGACTTCAGCACTAACTTCCTTGCATCATCTCAGGATTTTATATTTGAGAGCAAACAACAAACAATGGGATTGATTTACTAAAAGTGACGCACGCAGAATCTGGTGCAGCAGTGCATACCAATCAATCAGCTTATAACTTTAGCTTGTTCAATTATGCGTTGACAATAAAGCCTAGAAGCGGATTGGTTACTATGCACAGCTGCACTAGATTCTGTGTTCACCAGCTTTAGTAAATCTCCTGCAAATGTGTCAATGAAGCAAATTTAAAGTAAACATTGTGGTAAACATTCCCTAATATAGTTGCTAGTATCCTTGGAACCTGGCTCATAAAAATAAAGATGTATTCCTCTGAGTATATGAGTTTCCCAATAAAATAATTTACTAAAGAAGGCCATGTTCACCAGAGTATATGTCATGTCCTCCACCTTCCTCACAATGCCAGCACATTGAGTGTAGGGATGGACAGATATTATGTAGGGTTTTGATAACTCAATACCACCTTGTCAAAAGTTTACAGTTTGTTTCTTGACAGTTATTGCTGAACATAGTTTCATGTGTGAAATACAATATAGGGTCTTCCTATTCACGTGTACAAGTGGTCTGTAGTTCCTTTGCCCACTCTTGTATATATGGCATTTATTTAAAGACACCTCCACAAATAAGCAATGTATACTACATGGATAAGGTGTGTCTGACAGGCCTTTACTTTGGGCATAATGTTTCAAAAGGTGTCAACAGACATAAACAGCTTCCTGGTGTGGGAAGTGTAGGCAAAAGGTCATGAATTTAAAGGAGTCTCCAGAATGGTTATGCTATGTACACACGATCGGACATTCCGACAATGAAACCGTGGATTTTTTACTGACGGATGTTGGCTCAAACTTGTCTTGCATACACACGGTCACACAAATGTTGTCAGAAATTCCGATCGGCGAGAACGCACTGACATATAACATGTACAACAGGACTAGAAGAAGGAAGTTCAATAGCCAGTGCGCCACCCTTAGGGCTCCTTCTGCCAATCTCGTGTTAGTAGAAGTTTGGTGAGAGACGATTCGCGCTTTTCAGCCTCGTGCTTTTTAGTTCGTTACTGCTCTTCAGTTTGTGCTTGTGGGTTCGTATCTGTTTTTCAGCACATGTTGTCAGTTCGTATCTGTTTTTCAGTGCATTCTTGTCCGCTTGTTTCTGATTTTCAAATTGTTCTTATCAGGTTCTTTCTGATTTTTAGTGCATTCTGTTCGTTCTGACCAGTCGACCGTTTTCTAGCCATGTTGTGGGTATGTACGCTTCGCAGAGTTCGTGCTGTGCAGGGGTTTGGTGTTGGGGTTCTTACTTTGACCCAAGCCCAGTCCATCAACAGGGCGAGGAGAAGTTCATGGACAAAGAATTGGTTGCTCCATCGTGACCAATTCTCCCACATGCCTTTGTTGCGGGAGATCCGGGAGAATAATCCTAATGATTTCAGGAATTATCTCCGGATGACGGACCCTGTTTTTCACCATCTGTTTGCTTTGCTGTCCCCTTATATTACAAAGTAGGACACCTGCATGCGGCAAGCCATTACTCCTGAGCAGAGGCTCGTCAACACCTTGCGGTACTTGGTGACGGGAGAAGTCTCCAGGACATCAAGTTCTCGACAGGCATCTCCCCCCAGGCACTGAGGATCATTATTCCAGAGACCTGTTCTGCCATCATTCAGGTCCTGCAGAAGGACTATATTAAGGTAAGTTTTATCCTTTAACATCACATTCTATGTATTTAACGTTTGCTAATGTATTGTATTTATTTCATCATTCCCTAATTACCATGATTGTAATATGCTGTGAATGTTCTCTTTGTCCTCATGCATGCTGGAAGCTTTCAAAGTTCCTTTTTTGTCCTTCATGCATATTTGCCTTCACTAACCTCCCCAGCATACTATCCTGGGCCCATACACGCCTAGCCTAGTCACTTAACAATGAATATCGTCAGCTCCATTGTAGTGCTTACCCTAAACACCCCCTAAAATGTGTACAAATGTGATTTTTGTCCTTAAATTCAGGCGGAGTACAAGAGGTTTTTTTGGGGGGGGAAGCTCCCACCCTCCCTCCCCCCAACCGCTAAGTCAACCAATACCAATACTCTATCTGCTGACTTTGCAAAACCCATACACACTATACCTACCTCTTTTGTGGTCAGATTAATGGATGAATTCACCAAAGCATGTAGTGCAAGGGCCTGCCTGAATACTTTCAAATGGTACTGTTTCAAGTTTTGTTCTCTTATTATCTTGATAGGTATATGCAGAATGTAAAAATGTGCTTAACCACTTGCCGAATGCCTCACGACGATATACGTCGGCAGAATGGCACGGGCAGGCAGAAGCACGTACCTGTATGTGATCTGCCTCCCGCAGGCGGGGGGTCCGATTGGACCCCCCTGGTGCCCGAGGCGGTCAGCGTTTGTCCCCCGGCGATCGGAGGTGAGGGGGAGGCCATCCATTCATGGCCCCCCTCGTGATCGCTCCCGGCCAATCAGATCATTCCTCTGCTGCTGTATGCTAAACAGCAGCAGAGGAAATTATGTCATCTCTCCTCGGTTCGGTATCTTCCGTTCCGGCGCCGAGGAGAGAAGACTTCAATGTGAGTGCACCAACACTACACACACAGTAGAACATGCCAGGCACAAATTACACCCCCCTTTACCCCCCGATCCCCCCCAATCACCCCCTAATCACCCCCCCATCACACTAACACCAAGCAGTTTTTTTTTTTCTGATTACTGAATTGATATCAGTTTTTGAGAGTTAGTGTGGTAGGGCAGTTAGTGTTAGCCCCCTTTGGGTCTAGGATACCCCCCTAACTCCCCCAATAAAGTTTTAACCCCTTGATCACCCCCCATCGCCAGTGTCACTAAGCGATCATTTTTCTGATCGCTGTATTAGTGTCACTGGTCAGCGTTTTATAGCATCAGGGACCCCCATATACTAACTAATAAAGGTTTTAACCCCTTGATTTCCCCCTAGTTAACCCTTTCACCAGTGATCACCGTATAACTGTTACGGGTGACGCTGGTTAGTTTGTTTATTTTTTATAGTGTCAGGGCACCCGCCGTTTATTACTGAATAAAGGTTTAGCCCTCTGATCACCCGGCGGTGATATACGTCGCCCCAGGCAGTGTCAGATTAGCGCCAGTAATGCTAACACCCACACACGCAGCATACGCCTCCCTTAGTGGTATAGTATCTGAACGGATCAATATCTGATACGATCAGATCTATACTAGCGTCCCCAGCAGTTTAGGGTTCCCAAAAACACAGTGTTAGCGGGATCAGCCCAGATACCTGCTAGCACCTGCGTTTTGCCCCTCCGCCCGGGCCCAGCCCACCCAAGTGCAGTATCGATCGATTACTGTCACTTACAAAACACTAAACGCATGACTGCAGCGTTCGCAGAGTCAGTCCTGATCCCTGCGATCACTAACAGTTTTTTTGGTAGCATTTTGGTGAACTGGCAAGCACCAGCTCCAGGCAGCGTCAGGTTAGCGCCAGTACCGCTAACACCCACGCACGCACCGTACACCTCCCTTAGTGGTATAGTATCTGAACGGATCAATATCTGATACGATCAGATCTATATTAGCGTCCCCAGCAGTTTAGGGTTCCCAAAAACACAGTGTTAGCGGGATCAGCCCAGATACCTGCTAGCACCTGCGTTTTACCCCTCCGCCCGGCCCAGCACAGCCCACCCAAGTGCAGTATCGATCGATCACTGTCACTTACAAAACACTAAACGCATAACTGCAGCGTTTGCAGAGTCAGGCCTGATCCCTGCGATTGCTAACAGTTTTTTTTATAGCGTTTTGATGAACTGGCAAGCACCAGTGGCTTAGTACACCCCGGTCATAGCTAACCAGCGCTGCAGTAACACTTGATGACGTGGTGAGTCCCATAAGTGCAGTTTAAGCTGGTGAGGTGGCAAGCACAAGTAGTGTCCCGCTGCCACCAAGAAGAAGACAAACACAGGCCCGTCGTGCCCATAATGCCCTTCCTGCTTCATTCGCCAATCCTAATTGGGAACCCACCACTTCTGCAGCACCCGTACTTCCCCCATTCACATCCCCAACCAAATGCAGTCGGCTGCATGAGAGGCATTTTCTTTATGTCATCCCGAGTACCCCTACCCAATGAACCCCCCAAAAAAGATGTTGTGTCTGCAGCAAGCGCGGATATAGGCGTGACACCCGTTATTATTGTCCCTCCTGTCCTGACAATCCTGGTCTTTACATTGGTGAATGTTTTGAACGTTACCATACACTAGTTGAGTATTAGCGTAGGGTACAGCACTGCACAGACTAGGACACACTTTCACAGGGTCTCCCAAGATGCCATCGCATTTTGAGAGACCCGAACCTGGAAGCGGTTACGGTTATAAAAGTTACAGTTACAAAAAAAGTGTAAAATATATATATATATATATATATATATATATTTATATATATATATATATATATATATATATATATATATATATAAAATTAAAAAAATAGTTGTCGTTTCATTGTTCTCTCTCTCTCTCTATTCTCTCTCTATTGTTCTGCTCTTTTTTACTGTATTCTATTCTGCAATGTTTTATTGTTATTATGTTTTATCATGTTTGCTTTTCAGGTATGCAATTTTTTATACTTTACCGTTTACTGTGTTTTATTGTTAACCATTTTTTTGTCTTCAGGTACGCAATTGACGACTTTGAGTGGTTATACCAGAACGATGCCTGCAGGTTTAGGTATCATCTTGGTATCATTCTTTTCAGCCAGCGGTCGGCTTTCATGTAAAAGCAATCCTAGCAGCTAATTAGCCTCTAGACTGCTTTTACAAGCAGTGGGAGGGAATGCCCCCCCACCGTCTTCCGTGTTTTTCTCTGGCTCTCCTGTCTCAACAGGGAACATGAGAATGCAGCCGGTGATTCAGCCAGCTGACCATAGAGCTGATCAGAGACCAGAGTGGCTCCAAACATCTCTATGGCCTAAGAAACCGGAAGCTACGAGTATTTCATGACTTAGATTTCGCCGGATGTAAACAGCGCCATTGGGAAATTGGGAAAGCATTTTATCACACCGATCTGGGTGTGGTCAGATGCTTTGAGGGCAGAGGAAAGATCTAGGGTCTCCAATTTTTTCAAAAAAGAGTACCTGTCACTACATATTGCTATCATAGGGGATATCTACATTCCCTGAGATAACAATAAAAATGATTTAAAAAAATGAAAGGAACAGTTTAAAAATAAGATAAAAAAGCAAAAAAATAATAAAGGAAATAAAAAAAAAAAAGCACCCCTGCCCCCCCCTGCTCTCGTGCTAAGGCGAACGCAAGCGTCGGTCTGGCATCAAATGTAAACAGCAATTGCACCATGCATGTGAGGTATCACCGCGAAGGTCAGATCGAGGGCAGTAATTTTAGCAGTAGATCTCCTCTGTAAATCTAAAGTGGTAACCTGTAAAGGCATTTAAAAACTGTATTCATTTTGTTGCCACTGCACGTTTGTGCGCAATTTTAAAGCATGTCATGTTTGGTATCCATGTACTCCGCCTAAGATCATCTTTTTTATTTCATCAAACATTTGGGCAATATAGCGTGTTTTAGTGCATTCAATTTTAAAAAGTGTGTTTTTTCCCCAAAAAATGCGTTTGAAAAATCGCTGCGCAAATACTGTGTGAAAAAAAAATGAAACACCCACCATTTTAATCTGTAGGAAATTTGCTTTAAAAAATATATATAATGTTTGGAGGTTCAAAGTAATTTTCTTGCAAAAAAGAAAAACTTTTTCATGTAAACAAAAAGTGTCAGAAAGGGCTTTGTCTTCAAGTGGTTGGAAGAGTGGGTGATGTGTGACATAAGCTTGTAAATGTTGTGCATAAAATGCCAGGACAGTTCAAACCACCCCCAAATGACCCCATTTTGGAAATTAGACACCCCAAGCTATTTGCTAAGAGGCATGTCGAGTCCATGGAATATTTTATATTGTGACACAAGTTGCGGGAAAAAGACAATTTTTTTTTTGCACAAAGTTGTCACTAAATGATATATTGCTCAAACATGCCATGGGAATATGTGAAATTACACCCCAAAATACATTCTGCTGCTTCTCCTGAGTACAGGGATACCACATGTGTGAGACTTTTTGGGAGCCTAGCCGCGTACAGGACCCCAAAAACCAAGCACCGCCTTCAGGCTTTCTAAGGGCGTAAATTTTTGATTTCACTCTTCACTGCCTATCACAGTTTCAGAGGCCATGGAATGCCCAGGTGGCACAAACCCCCCCCCCCAAATGACCCTATTTTGGAAAGTATACACCCCAAGCTATTTTCTGAGAGGTATAGTGAGTATTTTGCAGACCTCACTTTTTTTCACAAAGTTTTGAAAATTGAAAAAAATGTTTTTTCTTGTCTTTCTTCATTTTCAAAAACAAATGAGAGCTGCAAAATACTCACCATGCCTCTCAGCAAATAGCTTGGGGTGTCTACTTTCCAAAATGGGGTCATTAGGGGGGTTGTGCCACCTGGGCATTCCGTGGTCGCCGAAACTGTGATAGGCAGTGAAGAGTGAAATCAAAAATTTACACCCTTAGAAATCCTGAAGGCGGTGATTGGTTTTCGGGGCCCCGTACGCGGCTAGGCTCCCAAAAAGTCCCACACATGTGGTATCTTTGTACTCAGGAGAAGCAGCTGAATGTATTTTGATGTGCAATTCCACATATGCCCATGGCCTGTGTGAGCAATATATCATTTAGTGACAACTTTTTGTATTTTTTTTGTCATTATTTAATCACTAATAATATTTAATGGGCTCAACATGTCTCTTAGCAATTTCCTTGGGGTGTCTACTTTACAAAATGGGGTCATTTGGGGGGGTTTGTACTGTCCTGCCATTTTAGCACCTCAAGAAATGACATAGGCAGTCAAAAATTGAAAGCTGTGTAAATTCCAGAAAATGTACCCTAGTTTGTAGACTTTTGTGCAAACCAATAAACATACGCTTATTGACATTTTTTTTACCAAAGACATGTGGCCGAATACATTTTGGCCTAAATGTATGACTAAAATTGAGTTTGTTGGATTTTTTTTATAACAAAAATTAGAAAATAAAATTTCATTTTTTTTCAATACTTTCGATCTTTTTCCATTTATAGCGCAAAAAATAAAAACCGCAGAGGTGATTAAATAACATCAAAAGAAAGCTCTATTTTTGGGAAGAAAAGGACACAAATTTCGTTTCGGTACAACATTGCATGACCGCGCAATTAGCAGTTAAAGCGACGCAGTGCCAAATTGTAAAAAGTCCTCTGGTCAGGAAGGGGGAAAATCCTTCCGGGGCTGAAGTGGCTAAATTTGGACAGTGTTTATTATGACACTTCTTACCAGTCCAGTGGGGTGCCAATAGTGTTAGTAAGGAGGGGCTGGCCAAAGTAAAACACATTATTTATGCATTCAGCTCTCAAAGAAGTGGAGAGGGTTACCTGTCCAAAACATTTCCCTCCCATAACATTTTTACAATGGGCCATCATAGGGGGTGAGGAATCTAATAAGTGGACCTTATACTTTTGTCTTAAAATACTCATTTCAATAAATGTCATAATTATGTTGGCCAAGAATGTTTGTGTCTAATCTGCTTGCAATGTTTATGTTCCACAGTTTCCTTCAAACCCACAGGAATGGCATCCCATTTTGCCCAGCAGTGGGACTTCCCAAACTGCGGAGGGGCAATCGATGGGAAACACGTCCACATAGTCCCACCCCCCAACTCGGGGTCATACTATTATAATTATAAGGGGTTTAATAGTCTTGTGTTGTTGGAGGTAGTGTCGGTGACATGCAAGTTTTTTGTATGTGGACGTGGGAAAGAATGGCCGGATGTCGGAAGGTTGTTGTCTTCCGTTTGTGTTCGACGCTGATGAATTGTTTGGGCTAGGTGACCATCTCATGAGGCCATTTCTGATGAGGACCCTCAGATCAGAGGGTTTTTAACTACCGGCTGGCCAGAGCCAGAAGAGTGGTGGAGAATGCTTTTGGAATAATGGCCAGCTGTCTCCGCCTATTTCTGACACCAATCCACCTGGCGGAATATAAACTGAACCATATTCTACACAATTATGCTACAAACTATGTGGCCTCAGTTGGGGCTGAGGCCAGATTACCAACTAGTAATTAGACGGCACTTGAAGCTGGCCATCCTGGCTTGCCCCCCAAAGCGCTGGCAGAGTGAGACAAAATCATCTGGAGTACTTTACGGGTAGGGGGGCCATTAATCTGCCAGGGAACGTGTGAAACATTTTTTAAATAAATTTTTATTATAAACTGAGCTAATATTTCATTTGATTTACTGCTTGCGTTTATTTTAGCTGTCTCCTAGTTTCTTCTATGGGCTTTTCTTTTTGGCCATTTACTTCAATAGTGCAAACGTAATTTATTTGATACATGAGGTGACAAACTCTTCTTCAGCTAACTATTATGTTGTGGGTCTGCTACACACACACACATTGTTTTTGTTGTTAATGTATGTAATGCATTAATGATAAAAATAATCATCCTTTTCAGCACTAGGGATGAGCTTTGAGTTCGAGTCGAACTCATGATCGACTCGAACATTGGCTGTTCGCAAGTTCGCTAAACAGCGAACAATTTATTTATTTAATAAATTTGTAATTGTAAATAAATTTAATTTATTTACAATTCCTGCCCCAGGGCACATGGATCAATGCAAAAAAAAGTTTTAAAAAAGGCCATTTTTTCAGGAGCAGTGATTTTAATAATGCTTAAAGTCAAGCAATAAAAGTGTAATATCCCTTTAAATTTTGTACCTGGGGGGTGTCTATAGTATGCCTGTAAAGGGGCGCATGTTTCCCGTGTTTAGAACAGTCTGACAGCAAAATGACATTTCGAAGGAAAAATTTCATTCAAAACTACCCGCGGCTATTGCATTGCCGACAATACACATAGAAGTTCATTGATAAAAACGGCATGGGAATTCAACACAGGGAAACCCCGAACCAAAATTTTTTTAAAAAAATGACGTGGGAGTCCCCCTAAATTCCATACCAGGCCCTTCAGGTCTGGTATGGATATTAAGGGGAACCCCGGCCAAAATGTAAAAAAAAAATGACGTGGGGTTCCCCCTAAATTTCATACCAGACCCTTCAGGTCTGGTATGGATTTTAAGGGGAACCCCACGCCAAAAAAAAAACGGCGTGGGGTCCCCCCAAAAATCCATACCAGACCCTTATCTGAGCACGCAACCTGGCATGCTGCAGGAAAAGAGGGGGGGACGAGAGTTCGGCCCCTCCCCCCTGAACCGTACCAGGCCACATGCCCTCAACATTGGGAGGGGACTTTAGGGTAGCAATACGATAATACAAAACGATACGCGCCAGGAGCACGGGATGCTGCCATACACTAGATGGATGTGACGAGCTCGGCGCTCGTGGATGTTTTACCCCCCAGCTGTGTTTTTAAATGTAAGTGCATGAAATTTGTTACTGTTTTAATAAAGTATGATATACGGGATTATGCTATGTGCGGTTTCTGTTTTCTATATACCGCACAATATAACTCTGCATAACGGGTGATGAGGAACTGGAAGCGGGGAGAGTCTCTTAGAAGATCCAGAGCCTGGGATTATACGAGCTCGGCGCTCGTGGGTTGAGACGTGCGCTCATTGCTTAAAAGTGAGTGCAACCCCCCCTCCCCCTCTCCCACTTCATTCCCCCCCCCCACCTGTGTCTTTACATCAAACGGAATTATACTATATGCCACCCGTTCTTTGTCTCTGCATATGATATACGGCATCACCAATCAACGCCATCTGTTGTACCTTTGGACTTCCCCATCTGCGGGGCCTCCTCTACATATGCTGTATACCTTACAGCTGTAAGGTAAGGGGCCTGGGAACACGGAGGTGCCCCCACCTGTCAGCACACTCTCTTCCTTCCCCCCTGGTCCACCATCATTACCCTTTCTACATCCAGGATTGTCACATTTGGTGGTGGGACTGTCGTCACTTTGCTTATTTTCATTTTTATTTTTTCTTTGGTATATATATTATATTATTTTTTTTGCCAAGTGTTGGCGGGCCACCAACACCAACCACTGGGACTATTTAATGGACACTTATAAATAATAATTTTTATATTTTTTATTCACAGTTTTTTCCTTTCTTTCTTATTGTCAATTATTATCCACGTGTGTATTTATATCATCAGTTGATTACAATATTAGCACATTTATATATACATGGTTTTAACAATTTCATTGGATAAGTTTTCATGATATCTGCTAGACTTTGGATTGATGCTCTTTTTGAAGCACATTCACATACCCTTGTACACTCTTTGCTGGTATATACCTTCATTTTATTTATTTTATCTTGTTTGATTACAGCACTTTTATTATGCATTATTTAGCGATATTTGTTTGTGCTTACATTTTATTCATATATTTGCATCTGTGAGTCCGTTTTCACATAATTTATTCACATATTTAGGTCATTTGATATCTTTTGATTCATTCTAGTCTAGCTCCCTTTCCCCGTCCCCCCCCTTCCCCCTCCCCTTTTCTATCACAACGCAACCACCACCCCCTTATTTCATTATTGTTTTGTCTGTTTTGGAGCAGTCTTGTGTGTTGCAGCAGTGTCCCTCTAGTATAGGATTCAGTTCACAGCGCAGGAGTTTCTTACACAGGCTGTTGTACGACCACAGCCTGGTGACACATATGTCATCTGCTGATGCTCCCAATCTCTCAGAGACCTAGACTTTATTGTGCTCCCTATTAAATGGACTTCTCAGGTTACCAGTTTGGCCTGTCAAATAATTGATATCGGCCCTGGGGTACAAAGGCTTCACCAATTTCAACAGTTTATCCAGCGTTGCCTTCCTCTTTATTTTGTTATGACCCCTAATAAATTATTATTTTTTTTTTTTACAAATCCTTGCCTATGTGTTTTAGTTCAAAAAGGACAGTTTGTTTGTGAGTAGGCAGGTACATTTCAAAAATACAATGTCAAATTAACAAGGGATACCAACACCAACCAGGCACTTTGAGGTTTAAAAATACAAGATAATAATGGTGTTGTGGAGATCACTAGAAAAAAAATCAGGAGATCTTGATAAAAAAAACAAAGTAGATCACTCTAAAGAAAATAAAAAACATCATTCTGGAGATGTGGCAAAAAAAAAAAAAAAAAAGTTTATTCAGGAGATCACGAGAAACAATAAAGAAATCAGTTTGTCAGAACTCTGTGTGAATATTAGCAGCAAAACAACTTTATTATTCTAGCATTATAAAGAAGAAGAGAATGTACTGAAATATTTCAAAATTTGCAGCGTGAAGAATGTGCTATCTCCATTACGAATGCTAGTTTTACCAGACCAAGCCCTTCCGTCTCACAATTGTTTCTGAGCATGCATGGAATTTTGTACCTCGGACTTGTGTACACACGCTTGGAATTTCCGACAACAAAGTTTTTTGTCTGAAAATTTGAGAACCTGCTCTCAAACAGTTGTTGTCAGAAATTCCAACAGCAAATGTCCGATGGAGCTTACACGCGGTCGGGATTTTCGACAACACGCTCACATCAAACATTTGCTGTCGGAAAATCCGATCGTATGTATGGCCCATAAGATTGAATAAAGTGGGATTTATTGCATGTCAGACATTTAGAGCCATTTACAAAGGATCCCAGCACACATTATCACAGTTTTCCCTGCCACTACCATATTCTGGAAACCTGGGTCTAAAATGTCCGGTTGGAATAAAGGGTTTCCCACAACTGGGTACAATGGAGATGTGGTGGGGAAATTTGCAGAAATCATTGAAAAGACTTCAAGTGGGGAGATAGAGTAATGTGTGTGAAATCATAGAACACTATGGGAGATTTTATAGGGGAACTGAGGCGATAGTTTGTTCTAAATTCACCCATTGTTTCCAATCTGCGTGATGACACCAGGCCACCACTCTCCTTCAGGGCTATTAGAAATCATGAGGCCACATACAGCCTTCCTGATGGGGCCCCCCAACCCTGCCTGCACGTCAGTGGAACAGTGCACTGACTTTATCCGTCTACACCCCGAAAATGAAAAAAAAAATGTTTCTCCTCTGCTTCCACCTCATGGTCCCCTCTGTTGATGGTAAATGTAATTAAAGCCCTGGTAAGCAAGTAGGAGTGGAGGTGTGGTCTAGTAAAATCAATTTATTTATTTAGGCAGAAATTAACAATAAAGCTGCACAGGGCCCCCTTGTTTAACTAATGAGGCCTGGGCCCAGTACAACAGGACCAGTTGTACTGCCTTATCAGCAGCTCTCTCTCCCTAAATGAATAGCTGAGTAATAAAATCCCACTTCTGGAAAGCCTAGGCCCACTACAGTTTTGGTTTGTTTAAAGAAACAGTGTGTTTAGATCTTACAGGTTTACCCACGTAGATGAATTTTGAGGAAGGATGTTCATTTTAATTAAATTGCACCAGCTGAACCATGAGACTGTACTTTCTACCCATTGTTCGAGGTTAGTGTGAACACATTGCACTAACAGTAAGAAGTTTAGGGCTTAGACTTTGGATAAATCATTTGAAATGTGCTTGCCTAGGTATTTAATCAAAGCAGGGGACCATAAAAATGGAAAATGCTTTTAGCCTCTTCTAGCTTTTATTCCTCAAGATTAAGGTCTTCAGATTTTTTAAATGACTCTTAAAATTAGATAATGCCACAAATGTATTTAGCTATGTTATCAGATTTTAAGGTGAGATGGCTGGGTTAGTGTAACGTACCTGGTGATGGAGTCTGAAGTGCAGAGTTAGATTTCTCTTACAGCTCTGACTCAGGAGACCTGGTAAGGTAATAGGAAATGCAAGAGCACAGAGTGACACTGCTGCCTGTAAAGTCTTCTGCCGGCAGGTGCTGATGCGTGTTAAGGTGCGCAGAGATGACTGGATGCACAGGTGGAAGGACCAGAGCTGAAGGGAGGCACAGGTCAGCTGATGCATGTGCATCATATGGGGTAGGGGAAGAGAGAGAGAGGGGAATACTCTTCTTATTTTTCCCCATCCCTTTCTCTTTCTCTCTCTGGGATTTTTCATGTTTTTTCTTTTCTCCCTCTCTCCAATATATTTAGAGGGAGTGGGTGATATACCACTTGCCGACTGCCTAACGCAGATATACTGCGGCAGAATGGCACGGGCAGGCAAAATCACGTACCTGGTACCCCCCCCCCAGTGCCCAAAGTGGTCAGCTTCATTAGGGGAGTGATCCAGGCTGAGAGGGAGACCACTCATTCGTGGCCACCCCCTCGCGATCGCTCCCCACTAACGAGATTCTTCCTCTGCTGCTGTATAGTAAACAGCGGCAGAGGAAGTGATGTCATCCCTCCTCGGCTCGGTATTTTCTGTTCTGGCACCGAGGAGAGAAGACATCGATGTGAGTGCACAACACTACACACACAGTAAAACACACCAGGCACACTTTTGACCCCCTATCACCCCCGATCACCCCCCAATCACCCCCCCTGTCACAGTGACACCAAGCAGTTTTTTTTTTTGATTACTTCATTGGTGTCAGTTTGTGACAGTTAGAAGTGGTAGGGGAGTTAGAGTTAGCCCCCTTTAGGTCTAGGGTACCCCCCTAACCCCCCCAATAAAGTTTTAACCCCTTGATCACCCCCCGTCGCCAGTGTCACTAAGCAATAGTTTTTCTGATCGCTGTATTAGTGTCACTGGTGAAACTAGTTAGGGAGGTAAATATATAGGATCACCATCAGTGTTTTATAGCGTCAGGGGCCCCTATATACTACCTAATAAAGGTTTTAACCCCTTGATTGCCCCCTAGTTAACCCTTTTACCAGTGATCACTGTATAACTGTTACGGGTGAGGCTGGTTAGTTAGTTTATTTTTTATAGTCTCAGGGATCCCGTCATTTATTACCTAATAAAGGTTTAGCCCCCTGATCACCCGGCGGTGATATAACTTAGGTTTTAGAGTCAGATAGGGTCTGTGTAGCCCCGGGCAGCATCAGGTTAGCGCCAGTACTGCTAACACCCATGCATGCACCATACACCTCCCTTAGTGGTACAGTATCTGAACGGATCAATATCTGATCCGACCAGATCTATACTAGCGTCCCCAGCAGTTTAGGGTACCCAAAAACGCAGTGTTAGTGGGATCAGCCCAGATACCTGCTAACACCTGCGTTTTGCCCCTCCGCCCAGCCCACCCAAGTGCAGTATCGATCGATCACTGTCATTTACAAAACTCTAAACGCATAACTGCAGCGTTTGCAGAGTCAGGCCTGATCCCTGCGATCGCTAACAGTTTTTTTGGTAGTGTTTTGGTGAACTGGCAAGCTCCAGCGGCCTAGTACACCCCGGTCGTAGTCAAACCAGCACTGCAGTAACACTTGGTGACGTGGCGAGTCCCATAAGTGCAGTTCAAGCTGGTGAGGTGGTAAGCACAAGTAGTGTCCCTCTGCCACCAAGAAGAAGACAAACACAGGCCCATCGTGCCCATAATGCCCTTCCTGCTTCATTCGACAATCCTAATTGGGAACCCACCACTTCTGCAGCACCCGTTCTTCCCCCATTCACATCCACAACCAAATGCAATCGGTTGCATGAGAGGCATTTTCTTTATGTCCTCCCGAGCACCCCTACCCAACGAACCCCCCCCCAAAAAGATGTCTTGTCTGCAGCAAGCGCGGATATAGGCGTGACACTCGCTATTATTGTCCCTCCTGTCCTGACAATCCTGGTCTTTGCATTGGTGAATGTTTTGAATGCTACCATACACTAGTTGAGTATCAGCGTAGGGTACAGCATTGCACAGACTAGGTACACTTTCACAGGGTCTCCCAAGATGCCATCGCATTTTGAGAGACCCGAACCTGGAACCGGTTACAGTTATAAAAGTTACAGTTACAAAAAAAAGTGTAAAAAAAAAAAAAAACACAAAAAAAATATGAAATCCAAAAAAAAAAAATTGCTGTCGTTTTATTGTTCTCTCTCTCTCTATTCTCTCTCTATTGTTCTGCTCTTTTTTACTGTATTCTATTCTGCAATGTTTTATTGTTGTTATGTTTTATCACGTTTGCTTTTCCGGTATGCAATTTTTTATACTTTACTGTTTACTGTGTTTTATTGTTAACCATTTTTTTGTCTTCAGGTACGCCATTCAGCTGCAGCGCGGATTTATTTATCTTGACAGCAACAGCATTTGCACCGATTATATATAAAGCCGTGATTCCAGCAGAGGTGATATATGCGAAGCATGGGGGCAGCCGGGGCGAAGGAGCGATTTGCTCCTCACTTTTGGGGCGGATGCCCCCTTGCTTCGGCATATATAAATGGTGCATATATGCCCATCATTAGAAGTGGGTGGATGAAGGGGGGTATTCTAATGGTGGGCATACCCACCAATCAATCTCTTTTTTTGGTTCAGCCCACAGGCTGCATGAAAAAAAAAGATTACAATATATGCCCAACAAGGACCAGCAACGTACTGGTATGATGCAGGACTTTGAGTGGTTATACCAGAATGATGCCTGCAGGTTTAGGTATCATCTTGGTATCATTCTTTTCAGCCAGTGGTTGGCTTTCATGTAAAAGCTTTACTAGCAGCTAATTAGCCTCTAGACTGCTTTTACAAGCAGTGGGAGGGAATGTCCCCCCTCCCACCTTCTTCCATTTTTTTCTCTGGCTCTCCTGTCTCAACAGGGAACCTGAGAATGCAGCTGGTGATTCTGCCAGCTGACCATAGAGCTGATCAGAGACCAGAATGGCTCCAATCATCTCTATGGTCTAAGAAAGCGGAATCTACGAGCATTTCATGACTTAGATTTCGCCGGATGTAAACAGCGTCATTAGGAAATTGGGAAAGCATTTTATCACACTGATCTTGGTGTGGTCAGATGCTTTGAGGGCAGAGGAGAGATTTAGGGTCTAATAGACCCCATTTTTTTCAAAAAAGAGTACCTGTTACTACCTATTGCTATCATAGGGGATATTTACATTGCCTGACATAACAATAAAAATGATTAAAAAAAATGAAGGGAACAGTTTAAAAATAAGATAAAAAAAGCCAAAAAAAAAAGCAAAAAAAAACAAAAAACACCCCTGCCCCCCCTGCGCTCGGCAAAGGCGAACGCAAGCGTTGGTCTGGCGTCAAATGTAAACAGCAATTGCACCATGCATGTGAGGTATCACCGCGAAGGTCAGATCGAGTGCAGTAATTTTAGCAGTAGACCTCCTCTGTAAATCTAAAGTGGTAACCTGTAAAGGCTTTTAAAGGCTTTTAAAAATGTATGTAGTTTGTCGCCACTGCACGTTTGTGCGCAATTTTAAAGTATGTCATGTTTGGTATCCATGTACTTGGCCTAAGATCATCTTTTTTATTTCATCAAACATTTGGGCAATGTAGTGTGTTTTAGTGCATTAAAATTAAAAAAGTGTGTTTTTTCCCCAAAAAAATGCGTTTGAAAAATCGCTGCGCAAATACTGTGTGAAAAAAAAATGAAACACCCACCATTTTAATCTGTAGGGACTTTGCTTTAAAACATATATATAATGTTTGGGGGTTCAAAGTAATTTTCTTGCAAAAAAATATTTTTTTCATGTAAACAAATAGTGTCAGAAAGGGCTTTGTCTTCAAGTGGTTAGAAGAGTGGGTGATGTGTGACATAAGCTTCTAAATGTTGTGCATAAAATGCCAGGACAGTTCAAATCCCCCCCCCAAATGACCCCATTTTGGAAAGTAGACACCCCAAGCTATTTGCTGAGAAGCATGTCGAGTCCATGGAATATTTTATATTGTGACACAAGTTGCAGGAGAAAGACAATTTTTTTTTTGCACAAAGTTGTCACTAAATGATATATTGCTCAAACATGCCATGGGAATATGTGAAATTACACCCCAAAATACATTCTGTTGCTTCTCCTGAGTACGAGGATACCACATGTGTAAGACTTTTTGGGAGCCTAGCCGCATACGGGACCCCAAAAACCAAGCACCGCCTTCAGGGTTTCTAAGCGTGTAAATTTTTGATTTCACTCCTCACTTCCTATCACAGTTTCGGAGGCCATGGAATGCCCAGATAGCACCCCCCCAAATGACCCCATTTTGGAAAGTAGACACCCCATGATATTTGCTGAGAGGTATGGTGAGTATTTTGCATACCTCGCTTTTTGTCACAAAGTTTTGAAAATTGAAAAAAGAAAAAAAAAAACATTTTCCTTTTATTTTTTTCATTTTCAAAAACAAATGAGAGCTGCAAAATACTCACCATGCCTCTCAGCAAATAGCTTGGGGTGTCTACTTTCCAAAATTGGGTCATTGGGGGGGGGGTTTGTGCCATCTTGGCATTATATGGCCTTGGAAACTGTGATAGGTAGTGAAGAGTGAAATCAAAAATGTACGCCCTTAGAAATCCTGAAGGCGGTGCTTGGTTTTCGGGCCCCATACGCAGCTAGGCTCCCAAAAAGTCCCACACATGTGGTATCCCCATACTCAGGAGAAGCAGCTAAATGTATTTTGGGATGCAATATGCCCATGGCCTGTGTGAGCAATATATCATTTAGTGACAAGTTTTTGTAATTTTTTTTTTTTTTGTCGTTATTCAATCATTTGGGACAAAAAAAATTAATATTCAATGGGCTCAACATGCCTCTCAGCAATTTCCTTGGGGTGTCTACTTTCCAAAATGGGATCATTTGGGGGGGGGGGGTGTTTGTACTGCCCTGCCATTTTAGCACTTCAAGAAATGAGATAGGCAATCATAAACTAAAAGCTGTGTAAATTCCAGAAAATGTACCCCAGTTTGTAGACGCTATAACTTTTGCGCAAACCAATAAATATAAGCTTATTGACATTTTTTTTAAGACATGTGGCTGAATACATTTTGGACTAAATGTATGACTAAAATTGAGTTTATTGTATTTTTTTGTAACAAAAAGTAGAAAATATTGTTTTTTTTCAAAATTTTCAGTCTTTATCCGTTTATAGCGCAAAAAATAAAAACCGCAGAGGTGATCAAATAGCATCAAAAGAAAGCTCTATTTGGAGGAACAAAAGGACGCAAATTTTGTTTTGGGTACAGCATTGCATGACCGCGCAATTAGCAGTTAAAGCGATGCAGTGCCAAATTGTAAAAAGTGCTCTGGTCAGGAAGGGGGTAAATCCTTCCGGGGCTGAAGTGGTTAAGGAATAAAATATAATGTTGCTGATGCTGATATATTTGCTTAAAGTGAAGGAAGAAGGAAAGAAAAGGGAATTGATTATTAAAATATTGTAGATTTTTTTTTCTTTTTCTTTTTTGTAGTTGTTGTTCAATATCTGTCCTGTCTGTAATTTGTTATATTAAAAATTTCAAAAATAAAATCTGATTTAAAAAAAAAAATAGCCCACCTGGCACCAATGCACACTTGCACTTGGGCAGGGGTTCTTAGGCTAATGCGCATGTGTGTATGCAAACATCTTTCCTGACAGTGAGAAAGAATAAAGATTGTCAGTATAAGCTACTATCTTAAAGGTTGTGAGTTATGCTGGATATGTTGGTGTTTCCTTTGATCCTGCATAGTAGGGACTCTAAGAATAGAATAGAGATCAAAGAGCACAACAGACATCCCTGATGGGTGCCATTCCTAATATCAAATTAATCAATTAACATTCTTACTCTTACCTCTTACCATGGGGGTTTGTAAAGAGCCATTATTTTGCATATTAGTCCCCATACCTATGTGTTGAATATCCTCAGCCATGAAGTCCCAATTGACTCTTTCAAAGGCTTTTTCAATGTATGTGGAAAGCAGCATTCATTTCTGAGACTTTGACCTAGTCAAGTGGTCAGGTCTAAAGTCTTATGCCCCGTACACACGAACAGATTTTCCGACAACAAATGTTGGATGTGAGCTTGTTGGCTGAAAGTCTGACTGTGTGTATGCTGCATCAAACATTTGCTGTTGGACTTTCCGTGAACAAATGTTTGATAGCAGGTTCTCAAGTTTTCCACCAACAAAGCTTTGTTGTCGGAATTTCCAATCGTGTGTACACAAATCCGATGCACAAAAGTTCACGCATGCTCAGAATTAAGCAGAAGGAGCAGCACTGGCTATTGAGCTTTGTTTTTCTCGGCTTGTCGTACTTCTTGTACGTCACCACGTTCCCACGTTCATAATTGTTGGCCAACATTTGTGTGACTGTGTGTATGCAAGACAAGTTGAAGCCAACATCCTTTGAACAAAAATCCATGGTTTTGTTGTCGTAAAGTCCGATCGTGTGTACGAGGCATTAGTCATATTATTCCTACCCTCTCTGGTCTCAACACACCCCACTCGATTAGAATGTATGAGGTGGGGAAGGCATGAGGTCAGTCTAGTGACCATGATCTTTAAGTATAGTTAAATATCTACATTTAACCACTTCAGCCCCGGAAGGATTTACCCCCTCCTGACCAGAGCACTCTTTGTGATTCGGCACTGCGTTGCTTTAGCTGACAATTGCGCGGTCGTGCGACATTGTACCCAAACAAACTTAATGTCCTTTTTTTCCCACAAATAGAGCTTTCTTTTGGTGGTATTTTATTGCCTCTGCGGTTTTTATTTTTTGCGCTATAAACAAAAAAATAGCGTCAATTTTGAAAAAAAAGCAATATTTTTACTTTTTGCTTTAGTCTGATATGTATTCTTCTAATGGTAGCAATCTGCGTTTTTTATCGGGACTGCGACATTATGGCGGACAGATCGTACACTTTTAACACTATTTTGGGACCGTTGTCATTTATACAGCGATCAGTGCTATAAAAATGCATTGATTACTCTGTAAATGACACTGGCAGCGAAGGGGTGAACCACTAGGGGGCGATGAAGGGGTTAAGTATGTCCTAGGGAGTGATTTTAACTGTGGGGGAAGGGGCTACAACACACATGACAGCAATCACTGCTCTCAATGACAGAGAGCAGTGATCTCTGTCCTGTCACTAGGCAGAACAGGGAAATGCTTTGTTTACAAAAGCATCTCCCCGTTCTACCTCTCCGTGACATGATCGGGGGCACCTGATGGACATTGAGTCTGCGGGACCTGCGGTCACGGTCACGGAGAACACGGCAGGCGCGCGTGCCTAAAGCTGGCATATAGGTTGTAGTCTTTGCTTTCCTTAGGGACGATCAAAATGTGTACATGCAGCAAATCAGTGTGAGGGGGTTATCAGGAGTCACAGAAATGTATGCCCATTCAAAATGAACCACTGATTGTTCCTGGAATCTTTTGTAGTAATCTATTGGCAAACCTTTGTCCTAATGCTTTGGTGATTGTTTTTGTAAACTCTTCCATTGCAACTGTAGCTTACAGCACCTTATGTTTTTTTATGTGTCAATTGCGACCGTGTGAAGGATTCAGGTATACCACTGATGGCCAGTCTACCAGGACAAACCAGTCAGGACTGCCAAGACCAAAGGTGCCTGGAGTGATCCATTTCCCACCAACAGACGGATAAAAGCCCTTGGATGAACACATTAATCAGAAACCCATTTTTCTCTTGAAGGAACTACACCTATTTGCAGGTGTCTACACCCCATTAGACATTCCATATCCACAGTTCGGAACCATCTTCTTAAACAAGACTTCCAAGGCCCAAATTAAACCCTATTTCTTCAAGAGTCTGTCTGAAGCGGCTACAACATTTGACCCATTTACCGGGGGGATTATGTCAGCATTATGATAAAGAAATAGACATATTTTTATAAAGTTTATATAGAGATGTAAGATTGAATATGCCTTAAAACAGAGGTGAAGCTCAGGACAGTCACATGAATGTTTCAAACAGAGACATCTTGCATCTTTCATCACCTTGCTAGAGATCTGTAAAAAGGTTGTTTGCAAAACTGGGTATATAAAAGCCAGGAACCTCTCTATTATATTATTTCTAAACAGACTTTATTTGAGAAGCCTTGAATCAGTAATACAACTTTGGAAACACAGCAGCCTCAATTGTTTCTCCTAGGTGAGATATGCTATCTTCATACAAGATCTCACAAGAAAGCCTTGGGGGAAATGTGTACCTAGTTGGGCACTTCTAAGAGTTGGTAAACAGACAAGGCTAGTAAATATCAGTATTGTCTCCTCAAAATTCCTAAACCATTTAGGAATTTAGCTAATACATCACTTATAATATATGGACACTTATGGACACTAGGGGGGTCATTTACTATAGCGCTATGGCGCTAATTCGCGCAAATTGCAGCGAATTAGCGCTAATTCGCGGCAATTTAGCGCTAATTCGCGGCAATTTAGCGCGAATTAGCGCTAATAGCGGTAATTCGCGCTAAAACGGTATTCACTATAGCGCTGGTGAGAAAATTCTCCCAAAATCGAATTTACTATAGCTCTCTGAAACTAAATAGAGCCCAAACCCTTACTCTGCTAAAACCTAGAGAATTGCACATGGAAATAATTTTTAGAGCATGATATAATTGCCTAAATGGTACTGAAATATGTGGTATATTATTTAAAGATTATCTGCTTTTAAACTGTGTGAAAAAGTGATTTCTACACTGAAATATCTTTAAAAGTCTGAAAAGTGAAAAATTCCCCGTTTTGGACAACTAGGTGCCAACACAACTGAGCATGCTCAGACCTGAAAATAACTCTCATTTTAACTCAAGTGTCTTTTTTACCTGGAGGTATAGTAAATACCAAAATGAGAGCTAATTAGAGAACATTTTTTGGGAGTTAAAATCTGCTCTAATTTAGTCCAAATGAAGTTTCAGTCACTGATTCTAATGGAACAATTCTAACTTTTACAAAAAAAACCTTTTAATGTTGAGATGAAATGTATCTTTCTGTGAAATACATTTTCCTTTGCAACATTGTTGCTTCTACTTAAAATATTTTGATTTTAAGAATGCTACAATGTGGAATGTTTTGATGTTTTGGTAAAATATATTTTTCTCTGTCACTTTCACTTGTTTTTCTTCATCTCACAACCATCTTTACCCCAAACTCACACAGGTGTCTTTACAATCCACAAACAATACCATTGCTGATGAAAATTTAAAATGAATCACAATTTTTTGTGCTTTGTATTATTTGCAAATATTCATAATTTGAGCCCAAAAATGTGATATGTGTACCAACATCAGAAATCAAAATGTCATTCCCAAAAATTTGAGGGTAATATTCTACTCTCACCCACAAAAAAACACCAAATATCACAGAATAAATCAAGAAGAATAACTCATGAGTAATGTAATTCCATCACCTGTATGTCCATAGAAATGCAGTATTTATGTGTTTTTATGTGTATTTATGTGTAGTTATGTGTAGGAGGGTCTCACACGTGGCAGCTCTGTGGCTTAGAGGTTAGAACTTCTGCTTAGTATCTCTGAGGGTCTGGGTTCAAATCCCAACCATGTTACTTCATGTAGAGAAGTTGTCTCATTTCCCAGGTCCTATAACTATGTCTAATTGTAGTAGTTATGTGTAGGAGGGTTCCACCACCATTGTAAGTCTTTTCCAGATACACTATATAGCCAAAAGTATTGGGACGCCTGCCTTTACACACACATGAACTTTAATGGCAGCCCAGTCTTAGTCCGTAGGGTTAAAATTTGATTTGGCCCACCCTTTGCAGCTAGAACAGCTTCTGGGAAGGCTGTCCACAAGGTTTAGTCTGCCTATGGGAATGTTTGATCATTCTTCCAGAAGTGCATTTGTGAGGCCAGGCACTGATGTTGGATGAGAAGGCCTGGCTTGCAGTCTCTACTCTAATTCAGCCAAAGGGTGTTCTATCGGGTTGAGGCCAGGACTCTGTGCAGGCCAGTCAAGTTTCTCCACCCCAAACTTGCTCATCCATGTCTTTATGGACCTTGCTTTGTGTACTGGTGTGCAGTCATGTTGGAACAGGAAGGGGCTTTCCCCAAACTGTCCCCACAAAGTTGGGAGCATGAAATTGTCCAAATTGTCTTGGTATGCTGACGCCTTAAGAGTTCCCTTATCTGAAACTAAGAGGCCAAGCCCAACCCCTGAAAAACAACCCCGCACCATAATCCCCCTCCACCAAATCATTTGGACCAGTGCACAAAGCAAGGTCCATAAAGACATGGATGAGTGATTTTGGGGTGGAGGAACTTGACTGGCCTGCACAGAGTCCTGACGTCAACACAACAGAACACCTTGGGGATAAATTAGAGAGGAGACTGTAGGTCAGGCCTTCTTGTCCAACTTCAGTGCCTGACCTCACAAATGCACTTGGAAGAATGGTCAAACATTCCCATAGACACACTCCTAAACCTTGTGGAAAAGAAGAGTTGAAGCTGTTATAGCTGCAAAGGGTGGGCCAAATGAGTTTTGAACCCAATACTAATACTGGGATGCCATTACAGTTCATGTGTGTTTAAAGGCAGGCATCCCAATACTTACGCCAATATACTGCATATTGCTTGTGACACTGAGCATGGCTATGGACTTAGGGCTGGTTCACACCACAGAGATGCAGAGAACATGTGTGGGTCTGCCCTGGTGGCTAAGTGGGTAGCAGTTCTGTCTAGCAGCACCTGGGATGTTGGTTCACTTCCACCAACATGCTAATGCTTGTGTTGAAGTTTATATGTTCTCCCTGTGTGGGTTTCTCACCACAATCTAAAGACATGCTGGCATCTTATTTGTCTCCTGTCGAAATAGGTTCTAATGTAAGAAAGTTAATTTTGGACTTTATATTGGAAGCTCATTGCAGCCAGGGACTGATATTAATGTTTATTAGCACTAATCATGCCCAGGGACTTGGACATTTCAAATTTTAGGGTTTACACTGCACAGGAACATATGCTTAGAAAACTTTTGCTTTGTTTATGTGGATGCAAATGGACTTTGATCTTTGTCCCGTAGTTGGAGATTTGATGCACATAGCCAAGGCTAACACAGTTGCGAATACTATTATGTGTTCCTGCTCATCAGGTGCAATCACTTTAGACATACATGAAGAGACAGATTGAAAGATACTGGTGGGCGTGTACTTCTATTGGGTGTGTCAGTGTGCTAACAATACAACCTCTCTTATATAAAGGCCTGCAGTAGGGGGGTTCGTTTGGCCTGAGAAGGTCAGGTTTTTTGTTGTGATGGAGAAGGAATGATATTGGGAGATTTGATGAAATTCTTGTGCATTTTTTCAATCAAAAGTGGGTTTATGTGGCCATGCTGTCAATGTTGTGTGTGTATTGTTCCTGTCTGATCATGCAAACATCGTTTGGAAGCATCTGCTGACCTACTATTTTTGATCTCGTTTAATTGTGTACACCGAAATGCAGCTTCCAGTAGAACATGGTCACCAATGTATGTATGTGTGGATTGTGGGCTGGTGGTGGGTGTTTTGAATAAGTCTTTTGCAATATTATGTTGGAATGCTTTGTAAGAATGACTGTTAAGTGTGTTTCTATAATCTTTCAGATAATAATGTGATGTGTTGCCCATTATACACTGAAATTAAAGCTGTGTCCACTCTAAGGTTTTGTCTAATTTTAGATTGTAAGCTCCTATGAGCAGGGCCCTTTAAAATTCCGTTGCTAAATGTAGTACCATATATCCTGTCCAAATTTTTTTGAAGCTAGTAAATGTAAATTTATTTTTTTTCTGCTGGTAAAATAAAAGTACATTGAGCTCTTGTTGTGGTGTCGGGTTTTTTTTTTTTCCTTCTACTTTTCTTTCTTTAGTTTTTGTGGGTGGTGGTTTTGGGAAAGTGCAATATCTCTTTTATATTTTATTTCAATATGTATTTGTGCACCAAAAAACTAATCTCTTTGCCCTGGTTCACGTGCTACTTTGAAATTGTGCTACTTCACTTGAAGTAGCATGATTTCAAAGTAGCAAGGTCAGCGTGATTTCAGGTGGCTTCATACACAAATGTCTATTGAAGTCGCACCTGAAATCGGCAAAAATAGTGCAGGAACTACTTTAGCAAATTGATGCGGTGCCACAAAAAAAATGTTGCATCAATTGGAACAGTGCCAGTGCCATTGCCAATAGTCACGCGATTTGATCTCTCAAATCGCATGACCAATTGCTCCAATGTAAACCTAGGCTTCTGCACAACTGCAAGTTAATGATAAAGGTGGAATCTTTATATATAACAGCTGTGGAGAATTGCAGGTAATGAATTCAGCTGGTGGATAGGCAGTGTTTGAATCTGTCAGCTTTGGTTCACATTGATGTGATTTGACATGTCAAATCTGTGGCAATTGCACTGTTCTAATTAGTGCGATTTGTATTGATATTGGTGCAGAAACCTGCAACGATGTCTCTGATGTTGCCCCCACAGTCGGGACTGACATGCAGGAATGAAATTGTGGGAGTTCAGCTGTACGCTTTCCTCCTGCTGTCAGTGTGAACCAGGGCTCAAACTGGGCCTTTTGCCTTTGTAATTCACCTGCTGCTAACCCAGGGACACCATTTCTTAGCAAACTCCCTTAAGTTTACCTTCAAATATATGTAGAAATACAGATTTGCATATCTGAAAATAAAAAAATACTAATCATGGTTGAGATCAAATATTCGCAGCTGCAATCAAAAGTGTGGTTTCACCTTCTGACCTGGAAATTAGTCATTGTATGCACCCGG